>OV725080.1:152651755-154002376 GCA_928085145.1 Nezara viridula | reverse complement strand
TGTGTTTTAAGTTCCTAATTAGACAAAATTTGCCTATGTCCAGATTAAAATTGCCCCATTATACCAAAAGGAATTAAGGAAAAATCCTACCTGTTTGTTAATAAATGTATATCTAATATAATCCTTTCCGTCATAGAAAACTGGAATAAAAGTATAGAAACAAAAGAACTGAAAACAAATGCGAAGAAAAATATTGAAGAGAAATTCAAACAATTTCGTGACTCATAATTGATTCTGGGATATTGTTTTCAGCTCACCACCCCATGTGTTTAGTTTTATCTTTGTTTAGTTGTAGGTTGATTTGTTCTTCTTCTCTTTTCACTATGTGCTTTTAATAGTTATATAGGTAATAGATATTTATAATTGATTCGGTCAACAACCTTATACAATTAATTTTCATTTTCACAACATATTATATGCAAAATAATTTTTTGAGATGGATTTATTGTATATTATTTTAGAATATCCCGCATTTCATAATAAGTGCCATTTTTTCAAATATCTTGTTCAAAATTTCGCAATTCCTTACATCACCAATCCCACTTTCCTTGCCCCCAAAAGCTATTCATCCTTCCGAAGTGAAATTTCAATTAAAAAAATTAATCCCCCGTAAAGCTCCTGGACATGATCTCCTTACCCCTCAAATCCTTCGACAACTTCCATCCAAAGCAGTCATATTCCTTACATATATCTACAACTGTATCCTACGCACCACCCACTTTCCTCTGCTATGGAAACACTCCACTATTATCCTTTTCCAAAAACCAGGCAAACCTCCCAATATCTCAACATCCTATAGACCAATTAGCCTACTCCCAATCCTTTCAAAAATTTTTGAAAAGATCCTTTTGAAACGAATCCTACCCATTATAGAATCCCAAAATATTCCTTCCCATCAGTTTGGTTTTCGCTCCCAACATTCCACTGTTCAACAAGGACTCCGAGTTGTTGATCATATTTCCTCAGCCCTAGAAAACAAGGAATACTGTTCGGGTGCATTTCTGGACATTGCACAGGCATTTGACCGGGTATGGCACTCCGGACTGCTCTTCAAGCTTAAAATCCATTTACCTCAGTCCTTGTACCTAGTCCTCCGATCCTACCTCTCTGACCGCTCCTTCCGAGTTCGCTGTGGAACAGAATTTTCCAATATCTACTCCGTTAAAGCCGGTGTTCCCCAAGGCAGCGTCTTGGGTCCCGTGCTTTACATCCTCTTTACTGCTGACATCCCTGTTCATCCCGATACTTTTCTTGCAACATTCGCTGACGACACCGCAATCTTATCATCCAACTCTGATCCCAACATAGCATCCTTAAATCTCCAAAACCACCTCACCTTGATTGAGCACTGGTGTAATAACTGGCGCATTAGAGTTAATGAATCTAAATGCCAACATTTCACCTTTACACTCCGACGCAGTTCCTGTCCACCAGTACACTTTAATTCCATCCAGCTTCCTTACTCAGACACAGTCCGGTATCTTGGCTTTCATTTAGACCGAAGACTAACGTGGAACCCACATACTAGACTCAAAAGACAAGAACTCAACCGACGATACGGCCAGCTATACAGACTACTAAACAGAAAATCCAAACTTTCTATTGAAAACAAATTACTTATCTACAAGACAATACTGAAACCTATATGGACATACGGACTTGAACTGTGGGGGACAGCAAAAGCTTCTAACATCAAACGTATTCAATCCTTTCAATCTAAAGTCCTTCGAACAATAGTTGATGCTCCGTTCTATGTAAATAACAAAATCCTACACCATGACCTTAATATCCCATTTGTCCTAGACCTTATTCCAGAAAAATTCTCCAAATTTCACCAAAACCTTACCTATCATCCAAATCCCCTTGTACAATCTCTATCCAGCACCACCCATCCTTACAATCCTCCTCGAAGGTTGAAGCGGCAGTGGCCCAGAGACCTTTTGTAAATAAGCATCTATTGGAGTTTTGGCAATGGCCAGATCCTCCACTCAAGCCCGAGTGTGTATGATTAGGTTAGTTCTTTTGTTTATATACATTTATTTTATTTTATTGTATTTATTTTTATTTTATTTTATTGTATTTATTATTATTAAGTTTCTGTATTATTTATTTATTTATTTATTTTTTTTATTGTAAATAGAGTGTGAGTGTGCTTTCTCTGATCACTATTATAAATGTCCTTGATGTGACAGAATGTAATATTTCTAAATAAACAAATGAAAAAAAAAAAAAATTTCGCAGAGGTTTTGCCGTTTGTATCTCCTTCCACTGTGCACCGTCAGTACTTCCTTGCTACCTTCCTATAGCAGGCTATTAGAACAGTACGAGCCTCCTATATGCTACAAAACCTACTGTTCAAATCCTCCATACCACTTCCCGTACGTCCGAACTCTATCCTACTCCTCACCGAACAGCTGCGTTTTGATAAATCCTTTGTTATTCATACCGTCTTCTTCTGGAATTCTATCCCTTCCCATATTCGACACACAAAGTCAGTCTCCTCTTTAAGCATCTATTACGTTCCTAATCCAATTGATTATGAAATGCACTTTAGAGTCTCAGTTGTAAAACTCACCAAGTACCCTTCAGAAACTATTTTATTTATTTTATCTTGCTATTTTTATTTTATATTTATGTATATTTTTTATATCTTTCTATTACCTGCATTTTTTCTTTGTATTACCAATTATTTTGTGAATATTTTATTTTATTTTATGGACACACTTTTATGTTTATTTATATTCCATATTTATAATTTGTTCTAAAGGAACACAAGTCCCAGAATACTAAAGTTATTTTCATTTCATTTTATTTTATTCAATCTTGTAATTTAAGTAATTATCCTCAAGGTAATAACGATCCCACACTCTTCAATCACGTTACGAAAACGTTTACTTGATTAAAAACTTATTTATTTTTTTCCACAACGGTTTCTTGGTCCTATCCCTTACACAGTTTATACAGCTGATATTCCAACCTATCCTAACACTGTCATTACCACATATGTCGATGACACATGTATCTTGTCAGTTAATAATGATCCAACAATTGCATCCCAAACTCTTCAATCACACATCACAAACCTTGAAGAATGGTTTCAAAACTGGTGGATTAAAATAAATTCCAATAAATCCCATCAAATCACCTTTACCCTTCGTCGTAAACCAATGACTCGCTGTCCTATAGTATCCTTAAATAACACCCAAGTATTGTATCCTTTAATAACACCCCACTTATTCCTGTAAAACAAATCCGATAACTAGGACTCCAGCTGGACAAACGTCTCACTTGGAATCCTCATACAAGACTGAAACGATAAGAAACTGCTCGACGTTTCCGCTTACTCCAACACTTACTGGACAAACGCTCTAAACTTCCAATTAATTACAAACGACTCATATACATGACTATAATAAGACCTATTTGGACTTATGGAGTTGAGCTATGGGGCTCCACTAAACCATCAAATTCCTCTCGTATCCAATCTTTACAATCCAAAATCCTTCGTAAAATCCTGAATGCTCCTTACTTTGTCACTAATAAAATAATCCATAAAGACCTCAATGTTCCATATGTTTCCGATTTGGCCAAATCCAGATACCTATCCTTCCATAATAAACTTCATAACCATCCGAATCCTCTTGTTTCTAACCTTACTTCCTCTTCGATTCCTGATAACCCTCCGAGGCATCTGAAAAGAAGATGGCCTCGTGATCTCCTCATGTAGACAAATTATTAGAGTGCTACCAATGATTAGTTTCTCAACAAGCGTGTTTCATATGATTATATTCCTCTGGACACATTTACTTGATGTATTAATACTAATACAGTTGTAAATATCATAATAAAAGTTTTTAAAAAAAGAAAGTAATTGATGTAATGTTAGTAAGGTCTGTGTAGGATCTTGATGTTTTATTAAGATCGTTGTGTCGTCTACATAATTAGCAAATAATAAAACAATAATAATTAGAAAGTTTAAAATAATTATTCACTGATGACTGAAAAGTATAGATAGATCTTTTGTGACTGAACATTCTAAACAAGAGATGAGCCCTTTCAAGGCAGAGTGCCTCTTTACAAGGCTGTGGCTTTTGTAAGCCCCGTGCCCACTGACAAAAGGAAGGCACAAAAGAATATTTCTTCTTCGCTGCTCGGCATTAGCAACATTAAATTTTCTTCGTCAGTGCACCGAGGCAACAGCTGTTTGACTAAAGTGTATAGCAAACTTGTGGATTATTATTGCACTCCATTTTAAGAAATTTCGTAACTTGTTTCATTGCAAAATAGTACTTGCTTTTACAAGTCTTTTACAAGCCAAAAAAGAACAAAAAAAAAAATCTATTTCATATTTAATTTTTTTTCTCTTTATATCTTCATTTGAACTTGTCATGAGAGTGACTAGGAGTAACCTTTGACCAGAACCTCTCCTGGAATAACCATATCTCTCAGATTACTCGAAAATCCATAACTGCCCTTAAACAACTCCTAAGATTCCGTGATTGCATTCTTCTAAAAACCAGACAGCTCCTTGTAATCCTTATATTCCCCCACTTCGACTACGGCTATCTGCCAGGCCGGAAATGAGACTCATAAATTGTTTCATAAGATACATTTTCGGGATCCCCAGAGGTTCGCATGTATCATTCTGGTACACCGAGTTGAAGCTTCTTTATCCTACTTCTCGACGACTTTTCCTTTTCCAAGTCTTCAGAACCAAAAACCCTCCCTATATCCTGAAACTCCTTACTCTACGCTTCTCTATCCACTCTCATAATACTAGGTCACAACCTATGAACTTATATATCCCCTCTCATAAAACTTACTCCTTCAGCAAATCATTCGTGCTGCTTTCTTATGGAACTCTCTTCATACCTCCATGCGTCAATCCTCGTCCACAAATTCCTTCAAACAACTCCTGTTCCACCAACTACTCCACATTCAAACTTCCCCTAAATTACTTGCATCTGTACACTGTAAAATTTCAATCTATTGCACAATTGAAATAACAATTAACAGTAAACTATTTTGTATTTTTATTATTATGTCAGACTAAGACCCATCAATTTGTAACTCTTTTATTATACTTAGGGGACAGTACTCCCAGAATAAAATTATTTTTTTCATTCATTCATTCATATTTGATGGGAATATAGATCGTAATGGCATTACGGGCATTAGGAAGGATAGCACCCAGCGGCATCTCTTCCTGGTCTTTGTTTGCTTCCTTAAATCAGGATAGGGGATCTCTCATCCAGTCTCTTCAGTCTCCTTCTAATTGGCATGTCAACGGTGACCATGTCGTTTATAAGTCTGTTGTTTTGTCCTTGCAGTTTAACATAAAATAGTGAGTAAATGTTATGTTTGGAATGTTTTTTGACAACGAGTTTTTAGGTCCGATTTATAATTTTTTTAAAATTTAAACAGGCCTTTTTGCAGAAACTTAATCATATATTGATTAAATTTAAAAATAGTTAAATGTCCTAAAAAAAAAATTAGTAGCCTAAATAAAGCATTAGTCTAACAGGCGTTAAGTGCCGAATACTCAAAAGGCTTCCGATAAGACTAGTGTTTCCCAAATGCAGGACCAAGAAGGGTCTTGGTTTTGCGCATTTAGTCTTGGTCTTGCGCAAGACTCTCGCAATTATCTATTAGCCTATTACTGTAATTTTTCAGATTGGAGAAACCTAACATAACCCGAATGAAAAATTTGGAGAGTTAAATGCGAAAGTACATAGCAATTCTTTTCATCTAGTAACTAACATTGTCTAGTATTAGCTACTATTTTGTCTTAATTTTTATTCACAAAAACGATTTTTTTTACCAGACTTGGTCTTGGTCTTGCAACAGTCTGGCGGTCTTGGTCTTGTTCTCGCAAAGTGCAAGACCAAGACTGATTTAGGGCAACCCTATATAAGACTCAGATAAAATAATAGATTATTGCTTAAATAATAGACTAAACTGGAAAAATATTTCCTAATGGGACTGACTAATCACTTATTAATTAAATTGTTACATTAACATTTGTAGTAAAGTGTAATGCTTTACAATTGTGGGTGTTGTATAGGCTATATACATAATATTATATGGCATATACGAATAGGTAAATACGAGCATGTTTGATGTTGTACGTTGATGTCACTTATTCGGCAGTTAACGTATCGAAGGCAGTGAGGACATTATAAGTAATGTTTTTATTCATAATGTTTGTTAAAAATGGCATCTAACCTACAGAGTAATATACTATGGATATATGGGTTGCTTACAAGATTTCACAGCAGGTCTCCTACAAGAATGTGATTTCAAGAATGTAACTGTCAGAGTCATTTGTTCTGAGGAGCATGGGGGTAATATACCCAGAAATAGTAGGGGGGTGAAGGAATTCTAGGAGGTCTAGGAAATGTGGGAAAGAGACCTTTTGCTGAAATCTATTATTGTTCCCTAATTCTTGATAATGGGTCTTGTGTCCAGTCGGTACATTCTAGACAACTATTTCTAAGCTATCAGAGATAGCTTGACCTGTCTATCAAGGCTTAGCTTTATCCTTTTGTCCTTTTGAGTTATGAGAGTTGTCAATAAAATACACCATTCACTGATTCGCATATTTAAAAAACTTTATTATTAAAATAAAAGCTTAATTAATATTAATATTATTATTTGTTACGGATTAAGTCCATTCCGTGGCTGTCGAACGAATTAGGGAGAAGGTAAAAATTCTCGAATTTTCTGTTGAATGTTTACTAGATTATAGCCATAATAGTTTTTGCCTTTCAATATGGTAGATAGTGTTATTATTCAATAAAATTTATAAAAAACAAAAATATGGTTTTAATACGAAATCTCTATTAATAATCAGCCGCATTATCGACAGAGCTTCCCTATAACATAAGCTTGATAATTATTATCGATTACAATTATAGCCAAGATAGCAACTTCGATCGATATTCAATCTAAATTTAATATGAAAGCACAGATAGAGACTGAATGGAAATTCACTCGGGGAAAGAATGGTGTGTGAAGATAAAATCTCTGCCTTACCTTTCAGCCACCTTTTGACTTCTATTTTTTATCACAATCCCTTATAAAGGCTGTTTCTTATCACGATCTTCAGTTTGCGATACGTGGCAATATTTCACCATTATTGAATAAATTTTATACAGAATTAATTTTTTTTTTCAAATTAGTGTATTACTTCTCCTTTCGAAAGGTAGCGATATAAACATTGATTTGTGAATTTTCAGAGAAAAATATCACCTAATGTATCAAGTCTAAAGGACTTCATGCTCTTAAATTAATAGTATATATATATATCAAAAATACCATTTTTCAACCAAATATTTGTATTATTATTTATTTGATATAAAATACAATTAATAGATAATGTATAGTCCATTGTTATCTACCGTCATTAGCCTTCTGCTAACCAATTGCTCGATCCTACGATGATACCATTCTTTGAGATGGCTGTCAAAGAACTCTTGGAACGCAATTTCAACTTCCCCCAAATTACCGAATTCGTTTCTTTGAATAAAATGAGCTAAATAAGTATTATTCCGATGTTACGAGATCTTGTCTATATTATGGATGAGACAGAAGTCTCATAATAAGAAGAATTTTTCAATAAATTTTCACAAATTTCTAACCTCTTAGCTGATTGCTGAAGAGTAAGTTCATGAGGGACCAGTCTACTGCTCTTTTTCACCTTCTTCATGGAGAGTAGGTGGTGACTAACAGTATCTTTCGACACACCACACTCCCTGGCAAGTTCGCGAGTATTCGTAGACAGATTTGACTCAACAGCTTCCTGCAGAACCTCATCAATATCCATTAATGGTCCCCCGGAGCCTTTCTTCCTTTCCAACCTCGTATTTGAATTCAGCATGCAACGCAGTGCGCTGGTCAAGGACACCTTCCCCTTCATATTTGAGAATTTTACGAGTTGCTTCAGCGGCTGTGAATTTTTTTCCCACTAATACCTTTAAATTACGAGAATTTCGTAGGATACTGTCTTGTTTCTTTTTTGAAACAAATAACTAAACTAAGGCTTTTTTTTTTTAAGAAATCGAATGGTTCTAAACAACCTTTTTTTTTTTTTTTAAATTTCTTTATTGAGTATTATAACAATCTGTCTGTTGGACATTGGTTATAGTGAGGTAGGATGACATTCACACCATATGTACAAAAAAATAAAATAAATAGAACAAAATAATAATCAAAAGTATATACAATAGACAATAAAATAAAATAACCTAAAAAATAAGAAAATTAAAACTAAGGAAAAAAAAAAAAAAAACACATGCATACCTATATACAATCAGGCGAGGGAACTCCAGGAGAACCCTGCGCTACTCTCCCAACCGCGTCACTGGTACTAAAGCCAGCGGAGATTGGTCGAGAGCACTTTAGCCACATACACACATGTCTTGAGTGAAGAATCAGGCCATTGCCAGAACTCCAATTTATATAATCTACAAAAGGTCGCGAGGCCACTGCCGTTTCAACCTTCTTGGAGGATTATAGGGATGGGAGATGCTTGATAGGGATTGTGCAAGAGGATTTGGGTGGTAAGTAAGGTTCTGGTGAAATTTGGAGAATTTTTCTGGGATAAGGTCTAGGACAAATGGGATGTTAAGGTCATGATGTAGGGTTTTGTTGGATACATAGAAAGGAGCATCGACTATTGTTCGAAGGACTTTAGACTGGAAGGATTGGATGCGCTTGATGTTAGAAAATTTTGCTGATCCCCACAGTTCTAGTCCGTAAGTCCAAATAGGTTTCAGTATTGTCTTGTAGATCAGTAGCTTGTTTTCAATGGAAAGTTTAGATTTTCTGCTTAGTAGTCGGTATAGTTGGCCGTATCGTCGGTTGAGTTCTTGTCTTTTGAGTCTAGTATGCGGGTTCCAAGTTAGTCTTCGGTCTAAATGAAAGCCAAGATACCGGACTGTGTCTGAATAAGGAAGCTGGATGGAATTAAAGAGTACTGGTGGACAGGAATTGCGTCGGAGTGTAAAGGTAATATGTTGGCATTTAGATTCATTAACTTTAATGCGCCAGTTATTACACCAGTGCTCAATCAAGGTGAGGTGACTTTGGAGATTTAAGGATGCTATTTCGGGATCAGAGTTGGATGATAAGATTGCGGTGTCGTCAGCGAATGTTGCAAGAAAAGTATCGGGATGAACAGGGATGTCAGCAGTAAAGAGGATGTAAAGCACGGGACCCAAGACGCTGCCTTGGGGAACACCGGCTTTAACGGAGTAGATATTGGAAAATTCTGTTCCACAGCGAACTCGAAAGGAGCGGTCAGAGAGGTAGGATCGGAGGACTAGGTACAAGGACTGAGGTAAATGGATTTTAAGCTTGGAGAGCAGTCCGGAGTGCCATACCCGGTCAAATGCCTGTGCAATGTCCAGAAAGGCACCCGAACAGTATTCCTTGTTTTCTAGGGCTGAGGAAATATGATCAACAACTCGGAGTCCTTGTTGAACAGTAGAATGTTGAGAGCGAAAACCAAACTGATGGGAAGGGATATTTTGGGATTCTATAATGGGTAGGATTCGTTTCAAAAGGATCTTTTCAAAAATTTTTGAAAGGATTGGGAGTAGGCTGATTGGTCTATAGGATGTTGAGCTATTGAGAGGTTTTCCTGGTTTTGGGAAAAGGATAATAGTGGAGTGTTTCCATAACAGAGGGAAGTGGGTGGTGCGTAGGATACAATTGTAGATATATGTAAGGAATATGACTGCTTTGGATGGAAGTTGTCGAAGGATTTGAGGTGTAAGGAGATCATGTCCAGGAGCTTTACGGAGGATTAGTTTTTTTAATTGAAATTTTACTTCGGAAGGATGAATAGCTTTTGGGGGCAAGGAAAGTGGGATTGGTGATGTAAGGAGTTCTTCTACTGTTACGGTGTGGGCAGGATGGGATTCCGGATGTGAAATAAATGTATTGGATAGGTGAATGGCGAACTCCTCAGCTTTATCTTCGTCAGATGCTGCCCAGGAGCCATCACCTCGTCGGAGAGGATGGGAAATGCGGTGAGGATTTAGGATTTTTGTTGTGGTTTTCCAAAGGGAATTGTCGCGAGAAGAGAGGGAGGATAGGTAGGAGTTGAAGGATTGTGATCTGAAGGTGGCTAATTCCAGTTTTAATTGTTTGCAGTAGTAATTATAGGAGCAGCGGTCGGTAGGATGTCGGGTACGTTGCCATAATAATCTGGCACGGCGTTTGGTGCGGATTAGGTTAAGGATGTGTTGGGGTAGAATGGTCTTTATAGGAATTCTGGAGGAGTCTTTTGGGAAGGAGGCAGTCCAGGCGGCTTGTTGGATTGTGGTAGTAAAGGAATTTACGGCACTATCAAGGTCATCGGGAGTTTTGAGGGATATGTTGAGATCAATATTATCGGAGATTATTTGGCGGAAAAGGTCCCAGTTTACTGGGCCCCTAATGAATGACGGTGGAGAAGGTTTGGGAACAGGTTCAAGTGAAACATTAAGGATTAGAGGACTATGGTCAGAGGAAAGTTCATTTAGACGTGTAATGGAACAATTGAGGGGACTTAAGCCGCTGTGGATAAAGAAATCAAGAAGATCAGGATTACGGTTGGGATCTGTGGGCCAGTAGGTAGGAGAGTTGGGGGAAAGGAGGTGAAAACGTTGGGAATTGAGTGCAGACAGCAGGGTTCGGCCACGAGAATTCGTGGTTCTGGAACCCCATTGTTGGTGCTTGGCATTTAGGTCTGCACCCAAGATGAAGTGATGTCCTAAGGAGTCGAGGAGAGAACTGAATTGGGCATTGGATATGGATCGGTTAGGAGGGCAATACGCTGATGCAAGAGTGACCGGAAAGGAGAAGGTTTTTATCACGATAGCGGTGGACTGTAGGAAATCATGTATTGGTAATGGGAGTACGTGATGGGAGAGGGATTGGTGTACAATTACAGCAGTACCGGCATGTGCTTTTCCGTCAGGGTGGTCAGTACGATATGTCAGGTATTGTGGTATATTGAAGTGCTGTTTAGTGGTTAGTCGAGTTTCAGTAATTAGTGCCACATCAATGTTCTTGTCAAGTAGTAAAGTAGATAGTTCGTCTGTATGATTTCTAACACCATTCGCATTCCAAAGGAGAATGGATATGGGTTTAGGGATGTGAGTCATTTAAGGATTTTTCAAAGGAGGGATGAGGTGAGATACGAGATTCGTGAGGAGTGATATGAGTGGAGTAACAAGGGATTTGAAATCGGTGAGGAAAGATGCTAACAAACTTGTGAGATCTGTTGCATTTGAAGGAGGAGGAATATGAGGAATTTGTTGTTGGTGGTTAGGTATATTAGGATGAAGAGGATTTTGAGGTTGGGTTTGAGGTTGTTGTTGTGGCAGGGCTTGACATTTATCGGTTAAAGTCTTACCTCTAAGTAGTTGGGAGAATGATACATCATTGTTTACAATTCTGGAAGGCTCTCTCTCTCTTCTTGTTCTTAGTGCTTCATCTTGAATCCGGTTTTTCTGGTGTCTGGTTTTGAGATTCTTGTAAATTTGGCAGCCTTTGTAGTTGGCCGGGTGTCCCTCCAAGCATAGGGCACATACTGCTGGATCTTGTATAGGTTTGGTGCACTCTACAGATTTGTGCTGTTCACCGCACTTCACGCAACGCGGCAGATGGTGGCAATATGTCTTCGTGTGGCCATAGGTCTGACAATTATGGCACTGCACGATGTCTCTCTTGGGATATGGCTTCTCAACTTTCACCATTGTGTAGTATATTCTTGTGATATCATATATTTTTTCGATACCTGGTGATGGCTCCAAGTCCACGAAAAACAATGGTAGTGGGATCCTATTTCGTAATCCTGGCTGCTCCCTGTCCTCCTTCAAAACGTTTGTTACCTGGCGTACATTGAAACCAAGCGTCGTTAGTTCTTCTTTAATAACTTCAGTGGGGGTTGAGGAATGTAAATTTCTTATCACTACTCGTAAAGCTCTTTCCTGCCTCAGCTGGTAAGTGTGAAAATTCGCATTTGTTTCTGATAAGTACTTCACTATTTTTCGGTAGGCTTCTGCAGAATCAGGTGTTATTTTGGTGTCATTGGTCCTGTTAAGGCATGAATAACTGCCAGAGCAGATTTTATTTAGTTGGGTGCAGAACATCTGGAAATTTTTTATATTTTTCACAAATATCGGAGGAGGCTTTGGTTCTCTGGGTATTGCTGCAGACTCCATTACTTCTCTGTCATTTTGAAGCACTTGGTAGGGGTTTGGAGTAAAGAAAGGTGATTCTTCAATCGTTTCTTGTGCAGACGTACCTGGTTGGGGCTGAGGTTCTGGTTCTGAAGTGTTCATTTTGGTCACTGGAGGTATTTCTCGTAGGCAGCGACGAGTCCTTTGTTTGGCTGGTGAGCTAACTCCGTCTGACCGAGACCTCTTGGGCACCTTACTGGCCATCACTTGCTGATCATACCGCATATCATAAGAGAAAAATAAATAAATAAATAAAAAAAAAAAAAAAAAAATTTTTTTTTTTTTTTTCTTAAAATAACAAAAAAAAAAGATGTCAACAGTAAATATCAACTGCTCTGATATACACTTTAACTGTATCACGTGAATAATCAGAGAGATTCCGCTATAAAATTGGTAAAAACTGAGAGAGGAGTTGAGGAGACAACCTTCTCATCAGCTGATCCACTGCCTTCTACAAACAACCTTAGAGAATGCTCCAAAGGGATTATTAAGTATTAAATAGGATTAAAATATTTACAGTCATTTGAAATATTGAATTTGATAAAACATACCAGACTGAAACGACTAGAAACCGCCCGACGTTTTCGACTACTGCAGCACTTAAGGGACAAACGCTCTAAACTCACAATCAATTACAAACGACTCATATATATGACAATAATAAGACCTATTTGTACTTGCGGAATTGAGCTTTGGGACTCCACTAAACCATCGAATTCCTCTCGTATCCAATCCTTACAATCCAAAATCCTTCGCAAAATCCTCAACGCTCCTTACTTTGTTTACAAATAAAATCATCCATAAAGACCTTAATGTTCCATATATTTCCAATTTTGCCCAATTCAGATACCTATCCTTCCATAACAAACTGCAGAACTATCCGAATCCTCTCGTTTCAAACCTTGCTTCCTCCTCGATCCCCGATAATCCTCCGAGGCGTCTGAAAATAAGATGGCCACGGGACCTTCTAATATAGAACTTTAATTTGAGTTCTACCAATGGGTAGTTTCTCTTCATTTTGTATATGTCATGTTTCCAATGTCACATTTTCCATGTAATACAGTTGTAAATTTCAATAAAATAAAATAATAATAAAAAAAGTATGTAATCTACATATTGGGTCATTTAAGATATTCTTTTACTATTTCATAAATTCAAAGTGGGATTAGTGGACTTTTGTTGTTCACTACGTTTATTTTACAGATTATAATGGGGCGTTTTTAATCCTATCTTTTTTGATAATATTTACTATTATTCCAAATTACATACATTCACCCGTGGTTTAAAAAAAAATAATGGTTTTTGCGTAGTCAATGACAGGAATAATTCATTTCTCATTTTTACCCAGAGGTGAATTTACCCAGAGTACACTACATCGTACTGCAGTGATATTAAGATGTTTCACGACAGACAGTGCAGAAACTAAACGAGCTGTGTTACGAAGTCTTTTCATAAACACCTTATTCTCCAGACTTATGTCCAACAGATTTCTCTTAAAAAAATTGTACAATTTCCTTAATGATTAAAAATTTTAAAATGTTTCTCAGGTCAATATAGTATTTCTAGCTTCATTTCTTCACAAAACCCTGCAATTTTCAGTCCAAGACCTGTCTTGGTCTTGCAAACTCAGTCTTAGTCTTACGCAGGAGTCTTGCAGTTAACGGTTAGCCTATTACAATAAAGATATTACTCTAGTTTTTCTGATAGGGGAAACCTAACACAGTCTAAATGAAAAATTAGAAGAGTCACAAATGCAAAAGTATATTGTTTAAATCAATTCTTTACTTACAATAACTAAAATTGTTAAGTATTAGTAACTATTTTGACTATTTAACTATATTTAACCATTTAACTATTATTAACAATTTAGCTTTAATTTTTATTTAGAAAAACGATTTTTTTTTTTTTTTTTTTACATGTCTTGGTTGCAAGGCAGTGGATCAGCTGATGCGAAAGGACGTGTTTCTACATCGTCTCTCAGAATTTGCTTATTTTGCAGTGAAATCTTTGAGATTATTTATTCAAAACAAGTCAAGAATACATAACAACAATTGATATTTATTGTTTGTTATAAATTATAGGGTTATTTTTATTTTATTTTTTTTTTTCATTTTTTTTTCCCTTATATGCGATATCACAATCAGGCCATGTCTAGTAGAGCTTCTATCAAGAGAATTCGGCCGTTAGGCTCAACACCTTGTTCTTCGCCTGTCAAACAAAAGCCTCGTCAATGTCGTCAAACACCTGCAGTAACGCCTATTAGCTCCAGAGAAAATGAAACCCAGCCAGGAACATCATCAAAACCAACAATTGAAGAACTTCAGCATCAACCAGGTACATCTTCACAAGAGATAACCGAACAATCTCCGTTTTTCACCCCTAACCCCTATCAGGTGCTTCAGAATGATAAAGAAGTGATGGAATCCGCTTCAATACCAAGAGATCCCCGACCTCCACCCATATTCGTTAAAAACATAAACAATTTTCAGTTACTATGCTCACAACTGAACAAAATAACAGGCTCTGGAAGCTATTCATGTCTAAGCAGAACAAAGGACACGAAGATATCACCAGATACAGCTGAAACCTACAGAAAAATTGTGAAGTATCTAACGGAAACCAACGCGGATTTTCATACGTACCAATTACGGCAAGATCGAGCTTTGAGGGTAGTCATAAGAAATCTACACCCCTCAACACCAACCGAAGCAATAGAAGAAGAATTGAAAACTTCAGGTTTCATAGTGCGCCAGATTACAAATGTACAGAAGGAGAGTAAAGAACAGCCAGGAGTAAAAGTTCCTCTACCCTTATTTTTCATAGATTTGGAGCCAAATCAAGGGATCGAAAAAATATACGAAATAAGAAGAATATACTACACAAGTGTTATAGTAGAGAAGCCATATCCTAAGAGGGAAATCGTACAGTGTCACAATTGCCAGGCATATGGCCATACCAGGACTTACTGCCATCATCTTTCAGCAGTTTGTGCATTGTGCCTTGAAGGACATCCAGCGAACTACAAAGGCTGTCAGATCTACAAGAATATTAAATCAAGATATCAAAAATCCCGGACCCAAGAAGAAGCAGAGGCATCAAGAAGAGAACCTTAAAAAAAAAATTGACCCAACGGTGTCTTTTGCACACTTATTAGGAGGTAAGAATGATGTTACTTATTGTGAGACCCTGCCGCAACAACAACACATGCCTCAAAGTTCTCAACCCCACCCTCAACATCCTAATCAAACTTCACCTAATCAACAGTTTTATCAACACCAAATTCCCCGCATTCCTCCTCCCTCAAATACCACAGATCTCACCAGTTTACTTACATCTTTCCTCTCCGAATTCAGATCCCTTGTTACTCCTTTGATATCTCTTCTCACCAATCTTGTATCACATTTTATCCCTCCCGCGAAAAATCCTTAAATGACTTCCAATAAACCTTTATCCATTCTCCTTTGTAATGCGAATGGTGTTAGAAATCACACAAACGAACTAACTACATTATTACTTGACAAAAATATTGACGTGGCACTAATTACTGAAACTCGACTAACCACTAAACAGCACTTCAAAATACCACAATACCTGACATATCGTACTGACCACCCTGACGGAAAAGCACATGCCGGTACTGCTGTCATTGTACACCAATCCCTCTCCCATCACCTACTCCCGTTACCTACACATGATTTCCTACAGTCCACCGCTATCGTGATAAAAACCTTTTCCTTTCCGGTTACCCTTGCATCAGCGTATTGCCCTCCTAACCGATCCATATCCAATGCCCAATTCCGTTCTCTCCTCGACTCCTTAGGACATCACTTCATCTTGGGTGCAGACCTAAATGCCAAACATCAACAATGGGGTTCCAGAACCACGAATACTCGTGGCCGAACCCTGCTGTCTGCACTCAATTCCCAACATTTTCACCTCCTTTCCCCCAACTCTCCTACCTACTGGCCTACAGATCCCAACCGTAATCCTGATCTTCTTGATTTCTTTATCCACAGCGGCTTAAGTCCCCTCAATTGTTCCATTACACGTCTAAATGAACTTTCCTCTGACCATAGTCCTCTAATCCTTAATGTTTCACTTGAACCCGTTCCCAAACCTTCTCCACCGTCATTTATTAGGGGCCCAGTTAACTGGGACCTTTTCCGCCAAATCATCTCCGATAAAATTGATCTTAACATATCCCTCAAAACTCCCGATGACCTTGATAGTGCCGTAAATTCCTTTACTACCACAATCCAACAAGCCGCCTGGACTGCTTCCTTCCCAAAAGACTCCTCCAGAATTCCTAAAAAGACCATTCTACCCCAACACCTCCTTGACCTAATCCAAACCAAACGCCGTGCCAGATTATTGTGGCAACGTACCCGACATCCTACCGACCGCTGCTCCTATAATTATTACTGCAAAAAATTAAAACTGGAATTAGCCACCTTCAGATCACATTCCTTCAACTCCTACCTATCCTCCCTTTCTTCTCGCGACAATTCCCTTTGGAAAACCACTACCAAAATCTTAAATCCTCACCGCATTTCCCATCCCCTCCGACGAGATGATGGCTCCTGGGCAGCATCTGACGAAGATAAGGCTGAGGAGTTCGCCATTCACCTATCCAATACATTTATTTCACATCCGGAATCCCATCCTGCCCACACCGTAACAGTAGAAGAACTCCTTACATCACCAATCCCACTTTCCTTGCCCCCAAAAGCTATTCATCCTTCCGAAGTGAAATTTCAATTAAAAAAATTAATCCCCCGTAAAGCTCCTGGACATGATCTCCTTACCCCTCAAATCCTTCGACAACTTCCATCCAAAGCAGTCATATTCCTTACATATATCTACAACTGTATCCTACGCACCACCCACTTTCCTCTGCTATGGAAACACTCCACTATTATCCTTTTCCAAAAACCAGGCAAACCTCCCAATATCTCAACATCCTATAGACCAATTAGCCTACTCCCAATCCTTTCAAAAATTTTTGAAAAGATCCTTTTGAAACGAATCCTACCCATTATAGAATCCCAAAATATTCCTTCCCATCAGTTTGGTTTTCGCTCCCAACATTCTACTGTTCAACAAGGACTCCGAGTTGTTGATCATATTTCCTCAGCCCTAGAAAACAAGGAATACTGTTCGGGTGCATTTCTGGACATTGCACAGGCATTTGACCGGGTATGGCACTCCGGACTGCTCTTCAAGCTTAAAATCCATTTACCTCAGTCCTTGTACCTAGTCCTCCGATCCTACCTCTCTGACCGCTCCTTCCGAGTTCGCTGTGGAACAGAATTTTCCAATATCTACTCCGTTAAAGCCGGTGTTCCCCAAGGCAGCGTCTTGGGTCCCGTGCTTTACATCCTCTTTACTGCTGACATCCCTGTTCATCCCGATACTTTTCTTGCAACATTCGCTGACGACACCGCAATCTTATCATCCAACTCTGATCCCAACATAGCATCCTTAAATCTCCAAAACCACCTCACCTTGATTGAGCACTGGTGTAATAACTGGCGCATTAAAGTTAATGAATCTAAATGCCAACATATTACCTTTACACTCCGACGCAGTTCCTGTCCACCAGTACACTTTAATTCCATCCAGCTTCCTTACTCAGACACAGTCCGGTATCTTGGCTTTCATTTAGACCGAAGACTAACGTGGAACCCACATACTAGACTCAAAAGACAAGAACTCAACCGACGATACGGCCAGCTATACAGACTACTAAACAGAAAATCCAAACTTTCTATTGAAAACAAATTACTTATCTACAAGACAATACTGAAACCTATATGGACATACGGACTTGAACTGTGGGGGACAGCAAAAGCTTCTAACATCAAACGTATTCAATCCTTTCAATCTAAAGTCCTTCGAACAATAGTTGATGCTCCGTTCTATGTAAATAACAAAATCCTACACCATGACCTTAATATCCCATTTGTCCTAGACCTTATTCCAGAAAAATTCTCCAAATTTCACCAAAACCTTACCTATCATCCAAATCCCCTTGCACAATCTCTATCCAGCACCACCCATCCTTACAATCCTCCTCGAAGGTTGAAGCGGCAGTGGCCCAGAGACCTTTTGTAAATAAGCATCTATTGGAGTTTTGGCAATGGCCAGATCCTCCACTCAAGCCCGAGTGTGTATGATTAGGTTAGTTCTTTTGTTTATATACATTTATTTTATTTTATTGTATTTATTTTTATTTTATTTTATTGTATTTATTATTATTAAGTTTCTGTATTATTTATTTTATTTTTTTTTATTGTAAATAGAGTGTGAGTGTGCTTTCTCTGATCACTATTATAAATGTCCTTGATGTGACAGAATGTAATATTTCTAAATAAACAAATAAAAAAAAAACAAAAAAAAAAACAGTTGTTGATCATATTTCCTCAGCCCTAGAAAACAAGGAATACTGTTCGGGTGCATTTCTGGACATTGCACAGGCATTTGAACGGGTATGGCACTCCGGACTGCTCTTCAAGCTTAAAATCCATTTACCTCAGTCCTTGTACCTAGTCCTCCGATCCTACCTCTCTGACCGCTCCTTCCGAGTTCGCTGTGGAACAGAATTTTCCAATATCTACTCCGTTAAAGCCGGTGTTCCCCAAGGCAGCGTCTTGGGTCCCGTGCTTTACATCCTCTTTACTGCTGACATTCCTGTTCATCCCGATACTTTTCTTGCAACATTCGCTGACGACACCGCAATCTTATCATCCAACTCTGATCCCAACATAGCATCCTTAAATCTCCAAAACCGCCTCACCTTGATTGAGCACTGGTGTAATAACTGGCGCATTAAAGTTAATGAATCTAAATGCCAACATTTCACCTTTACACTCCGACGCAGTTCCTGTCCACCAGTACACTTTAATTCCATCCAGCTTCCTTACTCAGACACAGTCCGGTATCTTGGCTTTCATTTAGACCGAAGACTAACGTGGAACCCACATACTAGACTCAAAAGACAAGAACTCAACCGACGATACGGCCAGCTATACAGACTACTAAACAGAAAATCCAAACTTTCTATTGAAAACAAATTACTTATCTACAAGACAATACTGAAACCTATATGGACATACGGACTTGAACTGTGGGGGACAGCAAAAGCTTCTAACATCAAACGTATTCAATCCTTTCAATCTAAAGTCCTTCGAACAATAGTTGATGCTCCGTTCTATGTAAATAACAAAATCCTACACCATGACCTTAATATCCCATTTGTCCTAGACCTTATTCCAGAAAAATTCTCCAAATTTCACCAAAACCTTACCTATCATCCAAATCCCGTTGCACAATCTCTATCCAGCACCACCCATCCTTACAATCCTCCTCGAAGGTTGAAGCGGCAGTGGCCCAGAGACCTTTTGTAAATAAGCATCTATTGGAGTTTTGGCAATGGCCAGATCCTCCACTCAACCCGAGTGTGTATGATTAGGTTAGTTCTTTTGTTTATATACATTTATTTTATTTTATTGTATTTATTTTTATTTTATGTTATTGTATTTATTATTATTAAGTTTCTGTATTATTTATTTTATTTTTTTTTATTGTAAATAGAGTGTGAGTGTGCTTTCTCTGATCACTATTATAAATGTCCTTGATGTGACAGAATGTAATATTTCTAAATAAACAAATAAAAAAAAAACAAAAAAAAAAACATGTCTTGGTCTTGTTCTTACAACAATTAAAAGGTGTTGCACTTTGAAAGACCAAGACTGATTTTGAGCAGCACAATCTGGGATTGAAAAGTGGATAACACGTTACAGAAAATGAGAGTAAATATTTTAAATAAAACTTGATTTCATAAAGCTGTTTTACCAAACAACTTCTTCCGTGAAAACTGATATTTTATATGAAACGACCTAAAAAATTGTTAGCCGAGGAGGTCACTCATCCAGCTCCTTCTCAACTTTCTAGACTTCTTGTTTGTGGTCATATCATTAATGAGTGTGTTAGGGTATCCTTATAATTAACCATTAAATACTTTGAGCTATCCTATATATCGAAAAGAAGGATGGTTGGAATAGAGTGAGTGGAATAGACTTCACTCTTTTCCAGCAATATCTTGAAACACCCCTGATGAAGACCTGAACTTCAGGTCGAAACGTCGGCAAATGTTAAAATAAAAATTATTATTTATTTTTGCCTTCTTATTTCTGACTGATCACTCCAACCATTCTTCTCTTCATTATTCAGGACAGTCAACCATTAATCCACAATTATGTATTCTATATATTTCTGATGGTTCCAATGAGGTTTTACTGAATAAGCATTATTTCTGTCTAAGTTAAGTTTCGATTGTTACCAAAGAAGTGAATGAAGAAGTCATATTCTTTGATTAAGAGACACTATCAAATAAATAATTGTTATTTATTTACTGATGTTAGTGATTTGTGAGAGTCGGCATTCACCAGTTCCCGGAGCCATCCCCTCCACTAACAGATATAGAGAGGGTTCTCTTCCTCAGAGCTGGTAGCCTTAATGCTTTTCTAGCACGAAATGGCAACAGACTGGTTTAAACTCCCGTCTTTATCCCTTCCCTCTTTAATACTGTTTAAATTGTTATAAAGAAAAGTTTTTAAATAAAATATATTATACAAATAAGATTAATTCTTCTCACAAAGTAGTGTAGCTATATCGTGCATATAGCTATTCGTACAACTAGGTTTAGCTCTCCACCTATCCATATATTTAATAAAACTCGTTATCATTTTGTTTTTCGACACTATTTTTTATATTTTCGCCTCTCTAACAGAGCCTCGAGTTAAAATACATTTTTGAATAATAGCCCAATACAGAGAATATGAAATGTTATACAATTCCATTGTTACCTACTACCTTACTAGTTCCCAAGAAAATCATTGCACAGATAGACATACAAATGGCTAAAAATGTGTTTTTCGAACTCAGGGAGCTCTGAAACGTATAGATCCATCGAAAACCGCATATCGGAAATTTGACCCGATCGCAATACTTTTCTTACCCAGTATAGGTAGGAAATTACTAAAACAAAACAAAAAAAAAAACGTGGGCGGAGTGGCCGAATGGACTAACGCATGTGCACAGCACCGCCGTAGCCCGACAACATGGATATATCAATCAAATGATATGATAAAAAAAATAATAATAAAAAAAATAATGATAATAAAATAGTGCCACTTTTCATGTTTTTTATAAACAAAAATAAGAACTTACGACCTGAAGGGTGGAACAGTGCTACTTATTTTATTTTATTGCTTTTATTTATATTTTATTGAGGCTCTTAACTCTCTAATAAAAAATAATCACCTATAAAATGTTTCTCCTTTTAATTTATAAACTGATATTTTCATAGTAGATTTTTTTTTTTTATCTTCATCAGAGATTTTATTTATTATGTTTTCACACTTCTTAAAATGTTTTTATAGTAACAAGGGAAGTCTACAGTCAGTGGGTCACCGATTTAAACCTAACATTTTTCGGCAATACTACATCGAAAAATGTTGTACACACTAGCGAAAAACCAATATCAACTTTGTTTCTTTCTAGAAATATATTTACTCCTACATCGCTACGTGCCAATGATTAATCTAGCGGGATAAAAGTCCAAAAATATAAGTTGAAATTATGACATGAAATGTGTTAATACCATCAAATAAGTTGTTAATTAGTACGAAAATACATAAATAAGCCAAAGGTAATGTCTACAAAGCACTTTACAAGCAACTGTTACCCTTTCAACTCGGTCTGAGTTTGGCACAATATACCCGTTTAGTCTCTTAGCTGTAACGACATCCCATGCTCCTATTTTTGAAATTTTATTTTATATTAAAATATATTTTTTTCTGATTAGTATTTTATGATTCATGTGCACTCTTCCATTTTTAGAACAGGATGGCCAAGCTCGTTGGGAGAGGGTTCCAGAGTGTCTGAACTTTGTGGGTCCCCCGAACTTTGTGTGACCCGGGTCGGTTACTTTTCATTTCTCATTAGTCCCGGGAAATGGATCGTGACATTCCCCCTCTGGTAAGTACGCGGCGACAACCTCAAGGTAGCCGTCAGAGGTTGGCAAAAACGACCACGATAGGGACTATAACACTTGCCGGACTAATTTACCTCACTAAGCACCAGTACCAGTACCTTCCATTATCACGTGAAAATTCTATAAAATTTTCTAAATTTTCAAATATATCAAAGCTAAATATATAAAAACTAAAGAAAGGATAATCTAATATATAAATATCTATATATTTTCCCCTGTTGGTAATACAAACCATGTAGATCTTTTGCCGCATTAACAAGCCTGCTCCATCTCTGCTTGTCTTGGGCCGTTTCTTTCAATTTATCTCCCCGCACCTCTGTTGCATCTTTGTTGATTCTATCTATGCATTTGTTTTTTGGTCTTCCGTGGACTTACGCCTTCTATTGACGCATTCATTGTTACGTAGAGGCTTCCAGATGGATTGCTACGAGCTACATGCCGCGTCTATCTTAACTTCTGGGCCTTCGTATCATGGAATATTGATTGACCGGTTTTTGTAAGCAGTTATTTATTGGTCTTTCTTCTCCATGTGTTAGTAGTCGGTTCCAGATCGCTCCGGTTATCGTGCGGAGGATTTTCCTCTCCTTTCAACACTTTTTTCTAGGGTGCTGATTAGTGTCGAGGTCTCACAACCATATATTAGAAATGGCTTTATCATAGCATTTTACACCCTTAGTTTGAGATTTCTTGAGATTTTTCGTGATTTCAATACATTTGAGTGGGAGAAGAACGCGTTTTTGCGTCTGTTTGCGATAGTTATACGCTGGTCTATTTCTGCCCGTTCGTCATTCATTTAGGTTATTGTGGAAACGAGGTATCTGAATTTTTCTACTCTCGGCAATGATTTTCCTTCTACTCAGATCCTGTTATTGGAGAGAAATTTTCGGGTTATTATCATATATTTTGTTTTGTCTTAATTTACTTTTTTGCCGATCTCTCTTAGCAGTAAATCTTATATCTCTTTTCATATATAGTATTATATTGTCCGTTTTACAATCATTACGCTAATTATGTTAATTATTACTCATAATTGTTAAACATAATATAAGCTTTTTTAGGAGTCCATCGCCCATCCAATCAGAATGAAATATCTGCTGCTATGTTACAGGATCATCCTCGGGTGTCCTTTGACATGAATACGAAGCTAAACATAATCGATCCGATAGTTTCTGAGAAAAGCCACCAACGGCGAGAGGACGGATTTATTTTTATTCGATTTTCGGATCTACATATTTTGAAACGGAAAACTCTAATATTAAGAGAGACGATATTTTTTTTCGTCAATTAAATAGGTTGATAAACCAAAACTTTAATCCTTAATTATTTTTTTTTCTATTAAAACACTTTATTCAGAAATATTACAATTTGTCACAGTTAAGGACACTTATAATAGAGTTCAGAGAGTACATTCATACCGTATATACAAAAATATAAATAAATAAAGTAATAACAAAAGAATAAGAAAACACAACAAAAGAGAAAAGAAAAAAAAATTATATATATATACACATAAGTAAATAAAAATAGAAATAAAAGTAAAACAAACATCTATAAAACATAAAACATACCTATATACATTATTTACAATTTGCCAGGTGATCTCCGAACCAATCTTGTCCCCTCCACATGTGGAGGGAAAAGGGAGGCTTAGGAGATCCCTACGCTTCTCCCTCAGCCACTTCACTGGTCCTTAATTATTAAAGATTAAATAACAGAAATTAGCTCCGTTCAAATCAATGCAGAACAGTTTTAAAAGGCTTTGATTTCCACGAGAGTCAAGCCCAAAAGTTCAGTTAAAACATGCAAACAATGGCCATTGAAACTCATGTAAGTGAAGATTGTTGTTTTTCCATAATGCATTTCATTTGTGACACGATAGTGGCCAAAGTCCATTCCGTAATCATAGGCCACGACACGAATAGAACGCCATTAACACATGTCACTCCCGAAAGGTCACACGAAACAATCGATAAGGTCAATATTCAACAAGTCAACTCTTCAACCAAAATCACGGAATTCTCTGGTAGAAATTTCAGTGAATAAAAACCAAAGACCTGTAAAAACCTGTAAAGCAGGTTGAACTGGAAACCTATGACCTGGAAAGCATGTAATAGGAATTAACGGAATATGGAATATTTACGAGTATTATCAGAGAAGTTTATGAAAAATAAACTTATAGTTTATAGATTCTCCGAAACTCAGAGAATTTTACAAACCCGGACACGTAACCGTAACTTCTCTGTAACGATTCTGAAAAAAAATTTGAGTATTAGAATATTAACGAATTTGCATTATCTTCTCCAACACCCGACGAGTTGGCAAATAAGTCCTTTCGGTGTATTTTAATGTCACTATGATACACTTCTTATCTGATGAATTAATCCCTAAGGTGGTTTGTTTATCCTGTTTGTAATATGTCAACAACTATATCTGTTAACACTTGTTTAATTTAGGTTAGTACTGTATTTACTATTGGACTGTGCATATGGAAGAAACGTCATTCATTATCGGCATATTTTATTGTATTATTTTAAAAAAGGTAAGCGTACTGTAGAAAGTCATAGAAAAAATTGTAGTTTATATTGATGATGCCTAAACCAATCGTACCTGTCAAAATTGGTTTGCCAAATTTCATTCGAAAATGTTTACATCAATGATGCTCAACGATCTGGTCGCCCATATGAAATTGAAACAAGCAATGTTAACGCTATGTCCCACCCAATCAGTGTGAGAGGTTGCTATGTCCCTATAGCATATATAGCCTATAGCATATAAAAAAAATTGCACAAGCTCGACTATGTTTCAAGACTTAATGTTTGGGTCCCTCAAATGATTTTTTTTAAATAACAAAAAATGTTATAATTTCAATACGACTAGAGCTATCTACAAGAAATTTAGGGTCACATGAATTACACAAAATGGCATCAACAGGACCTTAAAAGGAGTTTTTGTTTATTTATTCCTTATGTAGGTATTAAATAAAAAAATCATTCATACAGCTTTGAATAGCAATGATTCAGCTCTTAAACGGATACAGTAACATCGAAATTGGAGAACATCCTGAAGAGTTAAGAATGATCGGAAGGGTGTTGTGTTCCACCCAGACAACGCAAGGGCTCACACCTCATTGGCCACTCGCAATAAATTATTGAGCCTTGGATGGGACCTTTTGCCCCACCCTCCTTATTCACCAGACCTAGCTCCAAGTGACTACCACTTATTCGGATCTCTGAAGAATTCCATGAATGGAAAGAAATTCCAAAAGATAGAGGCCATCAAAGACCACATGGATCAATTTTTTAACAATAAACTCCAGACATTCTATGAACAAGGCATTATGCAGTTAGCGGAAAGATGGGCAAAAGTCATATTAAATAATGGCCATTATATAGCAGATTAAAACCACTTTTATGTCTATGATACATTGAGTTTTATTTCACTCAAGAAAATTACTTAAAACTATTTAGTGAGTATTATCATTGGGTAGTGTATATTCATGTCATTATTCTTGAATGTCTCACATTTACTAGATGTATTTATTTAATACCATTGTAAATTTCAATAAATAAAAAGAATATATGTATATATTCTTTTTATTTATTAAAATTTACAATTATACATATATAATGTCTTCGAAATATTTTAAATAGTAACCATATGACAATGAGAGGTTACATTAGTTTTTCAACTGTATAGAGTGTGTTTGTACAAGCGTATTTTCTTCTTTATTCAATTAAAATAGTGGGGAAACTATACTGTTTTAATTAACAGACTTTTTAAATTGATACGAATTGTGGGTTTACTCTCAAATATTAGAGAATGAACAAAAAAAAATCTGAAAGAGTAAACTGAAAGAGCTATTGCTCTTGATTACAAAATGGAGAGATTTCCCAAGAGTCCCCTGACCTTTCTATCCCAGTTACGAAATGGGAGGAAAGAAAAGGATATTTTATGGATCACTTAACATCTTTAGAAAATAATACTTTTCATCGATCGGCTCAAAAATATAAGTATCACTTTTGGGGTCTATACTAGATAGACAGAAATATTAAATAGCTTGTAATAAAAATACTTTTTTTCGCAATTTCAAAAAATTATTCATCTATCACTCGTCCGTGGGAAACGATGACACAACAGTAAACATTTGAAAATATGTTCAATTACGTTAAGTTTTTAGAAATAAGTTTTTAATCAAACGAACCTATCGGGTAGAGGTAAATCAATTTTTAAACTATTTATTCAAGATATTTACAACTGTATTACAACATAAATACATCAAATAAATGTATACACAAGAATATAATCACTTGCTTATTGAGAAACTACTCACAGGTAGCACTCTAATAAAATGTTTACATAAGGAGTTCACGAGGCCATCTTCTTTTCAGACGCCTCGGAGGGTTATCAGGGATAGAAGAGGAAGCAAGGTTAGGAACGAGAGGATTCGAATGGTTATGACGTTTATTGTGGAAGGAGAGGTACATTCAGGTCTTTATGGATGATTTTATTTGTGACAAAATAAGGAGCAGTGAGGAGTTTACGAAGGATTTTGGATTGTAAAGATTGGATACGAGAGGAATTTGATAGTGAAGTAAGCGGAAACATCGAGCAGTTTGTTGTCATTTCAGTCTTGTATGAGGATTCCAAGTGAGAAATTTGTCCAGGTGGAGTCCAAGATATCGTATTTGTTCAACTGGGATAAGTGGGGTGTTATTAAAAGATACTGTAGGACAGGAAGTCATATGTTTACGACAAAGTGTAAAGGGGATTTGTTTCGATTTATTGAAATTTATTTTAATCCTCAAATTTTGACACCATTCTGCAATCTTTGTGACGTGTGATTAAAGAGGTTGGTAATACAATTGATGGATCGTTATTAACTGATAGGATACATGTGTAATCGGCATAGGTGGTGATAACAGCGTTAGCATGGGTTGGGATATCAGCTGTATAAACTGTGTAAAAGATAGTACCAAGGATACCTTGTGGAAGAAATAAATAAATAAGTTTTTAATCAAGTAAACATTTTCAATATATTTTGACTAGTATATAGTCCGTGGTACAGACCCTTTATTATCAAATTATAAATATCCGTCTAAAACTTCGTAAGTGGCTTCATCTTATCGTAACCTACAATTTTTTTATTTATGAAAATTCTCAATAACGAGACATTTTCTCAATTAATCAATTAATTTAATGAAATAATAAAAACTCATAAGTAACCCTTTCCACTTGAATCGTAAGATAATTTGATAACAAAATCGAAGAAAAACGCGAAACACAAAAATATTGGACTATTGGCGTTTATAACCTAGTTATTTGGAGATATTGTAGTTGGAGGTCACGCCAAACAGCCCAATATTCTCAAAGAACACCTTCTTTTTTTTTTATTTCGTGTTCAAATTATCTTAGGATTTAAGTCGAAAGAAAATGGGTATTGCATTTTTAGTACCTAATTTCTTTTATTTCAACTTGCACCAAGAATCCTCTAAAGCAGTCCCCACCTGGAGAGCCGAACGGGGGACTACTTTGCTTCCGGATAATGAGAGTTTTACTTAATGAGGATCCATCACTGTTTGGTATTTTGTGAACTATAAATATGTGAGTAGGGCGTTCAGTCCTACGTCACACCCTCCAGCAAGTCTGGAGGTCTTTTTTTTTTTTCCTCGAAGACAGATTGTAATAAATATCTAGAAATTTCACTCCTTCCTGTATGTAATAAAATATTCACGTTAATCTGAACTAATCGAATCACGGAATACGCCGAGGAAATTATCAGAGTTTAGGGAGAATCGTTTGACTATTGACCAAATATTTTCAAACGGTACAACGGTGTTGTTCACCAGCTGTTGATTTCAAGAAGACTTACGATCCTTTTGACCGCCAGAAACTATATAATTTTCTAATCGAGCAGGGGATCCCCAAAAAATTGGTGAATCTAGTTAGGATGTGCTTGACGGAAACACTCAATAAAATTAGAATAGGTTATTATTTATCCGAAAAATTTGAGTTTCGTTAGGTCTTAAAACAAGGCGATTCTCTTTGTCATGTGCTATTTAATTTGGCATTAGAACATGCCGTTAGAGGGGTGATACATACCGAAGAAGGTACGAACCTTTGTGGAACAATATCCGCGCTTGAGTATGATTTGGTACTGTTAAGTGAAGACATGGAAACAACAAACTAAAACAACGTTATTGGAAGCCGGTAACGAACTAAGGAAGGACTCGAAATAAATACGGATAAGACAAAATATATGGTTAGCTGCAAAAACAACGAAAATATCAATGTTATCGATATTGAAGGGAATGTGTTTGAACTCATATAGAATTTTAGGTATCTGGAGTCTACGATAACTAGAAAAATTTAAATTGAAGAGGATATTAAAGTTAGACTGAAGGCGGGAAGTGCTTGTTATTTGTTTCTTTGTCAAAACTACTTAGTTCTCGCATCCTGTTCGGAAACTTTAAAATTAGAATTTACAAAACCATTGTCCTTCCTACGGTTCTTTATGTATGAGAAACGTGGCCGCTTACTATAAGTGATGAGCAACGTCTTAAAGTTTTCGAAAATAAAATATTGCACAGAATATTAGGACTGAAAAAGGACGAGTCAAACGGATAATTTAGGCGGATACACAACGCTGGATTGCGAGAACTGTATCCGGTTATTATAATTGAGGTGATAAAAGCTAAGGCGAATAAAATGGGCATGTAAAATCGATGGGCTTAGTAACGATGGTATTCCTAAAAAAATGCGCTGTACCGACTGGCAAGTGTCCGATGGGTAGACCAAAGCGAAGGTGGGTAGATTGCGTTAAGGCTGATTTGGCGAGGTTGGGTTTAGACAGAGCCCGGTGGATGGAAGAATGTGGACATCGATTGGTGGTATCGGCATCGAACCTTCGGGTTCGCTAAGCCTTATTATTATTGTTTTTGCTTTGTTTGTTTATTTATTTATTTAAAAATATAATAATCTGTCACGTGGACAATAATTATAGTGATATATGAACACATTCACGCCATATATACCGAAAATATAAAATTAACAAAAGTAAAAGTACCTGATTGAATGGACAAAGTGACACCTCAAATACGAGAATTTTCGTAAAAAAAAAATTTAGATAACGATGAGATGAACGCTTACGTAGTTTTAGGCAGATGTTAATTTGATAAAGACGGGTCTGTGCCAAGAGCTGATACATCCCCGAAGAATTATTCACAGCTTTAAAGGAAATGCTTGTTAGAGTCAAAATCCCTCGAAATCAGCCAATTCAATCTAATATCACCAAGCTGATCTATAGTGAGACTATTTTAATAGCACAATAATACTTCGTCATCAGGTTTTGTATTTAAAAAAAAAAAAATTAGGATGATAGAATAAGAAGTGCGGTATAATTCTATTGATATATTTTAATGATTGTAGAGAAAAATAAATTAAATCGTTCAATTACTTCGAAAAATAAAATTTATCCAAAAATTAAAAGATGATGAAGTGAGTAGGGGAAGAAGAAGATGATAATGGGAATAAAAAAAAATTATGTTAATTATTAAACACAACAAAATCTTTTACTTTAATGGGGAATAGGATATTGTTATACAGATTTTTATTACTATGGAGTAATTTTATTATTTATTGAAGTGAAAATTTCTTTGGGAGCGTTTGTGTGGAGAGTGAAGTAGATCGATTTGTATGGAGAGTGAAGTAGATTTCCGATGTGTAACGCTCGGGTAAAGTCAGTTGGAGTCGACAAATTTTTTGCATATGGATTAAAATGTCTCAGAAAATAAAAATTGGACCAGTATACCATTCGCGAGGGAATCGTTAAGCATTTAAGAATTTTCAAATATAAATAAAAAACCAGTTCCTATTTTTTTTAAATTTATTTATTGGCTTATAAACAGCGTAGCCATGGAGTCTGGCCCAATCAGTGTTAGTTGTAGTTAGTTTTTAAATAACAGTTACAATATAAAACATTGTATATTACATGAGGAAAATATAAGAAAGAAAAAAGATAAATACATTAATATAAAACAAATTGTTCAGATCAATATAACAGAAAAAAAAAATACAAATTTTATAGGAAACAGTGATACATAAACTTAAATATACTTCTTTAAGTCGCAATAATGCGATATATATTGTTCAAGTGTTGAAGACTTTTAATATCTAAAACTCTCTTAACGATAAGTCATCCGTGCCCGCATTGATATATTTATCGTGATATCTCTTTCTATGAATCTCAACAAACGAACATTCAAGGATCAAATGGTTTATGCCATTAGTGATGAAGTTACCGCACCACTTACCAACTTCTTCAGCCCATAAACCATGAGCGATATTCCCATGATACAGCGCCAGGCGGTCATTACTCGAAACTCTCAGACAACACACAGTTCGCGGCTTTCGTAGAGGGGCAATAAATTTGAGGTAGTTTTGCTATTCTGGGTAATTGTAGCAACAGATTCGCCTATAGATGTGACTATAGTTGGAATTAAAGGCGCCTTCAACGTCGTTAGAATATAAGTTATTAGATACAACTGTCAAAATATTGTTCTTTATTAATATCTTTGGATCCGAGAAATCGTTGAAGTACCCTTGAACGAAATTAGAAGCGGCTAACTTTTTAACTTGTGACATCCGGTTGAATTGGAGATTAGGCTGCCTAGTTTCCATAGCCGCAAGTTTTCGCAAACACTTCCGCGGAAGTCGATGGCAATGAAGAAATTTTGATGCAAACGTTTATAGTTCTCTTCAAAACTGCTATTAGAACAGGCGTACGTCCGGTTTCCAATCGTACTATATAATTAGGTGTTGATCTGGCCCAAAAATGTAATTGCCTAAGAAATTTCACATGAGCTAATTCGATCGATTCACAATATCTTACCAAACTTCGGTTGGTTGAGGAGACCATTGAATCAACGAGAGCCATTTTGATTTCTGTTCATCGCTCTTTTCTTTTTAGTTAAAGCGTTTAATTTTATTTTATTTACTGTACATTGAGTGTGAATGTGATCTGTGAACACTATTATTAATGTCCCTGAGACAGATTGTAATATATTTCAATAAATAAGCTATTAAAAAAAAAAAAAAAAAGCGATTAATGACTTTGAAAAATAAAATTTACCCAAAAATTAAAAAAAAAAGAAATACATACACGAAGAAGAAAACGAAGAAAATGATAGCAATAAAAATTTATGTTGATTATTAAACATAACAAAATCTTTTACTTTAGTGGGGAATAGAATATTGTTAAACCGATTTTTATTACTACTTTTTTTTTTATTGATGTGAAAATTTCTTTGCATAAAGAAAAAAAATTACAACTGTAAATTTAACAGGTACCTGTAAAAGAGGTACCTGCTAGAAGACAAACCTCAACCATTGTGTTCCAGCTACCGAAAACAACTGATTATCAAGCACATACTGCATTACACCAGGACATCAGAATAAGGCTTGGAATCAATAGGTAGGATCTTTTTATTAATTTAAAATATTTATTGAGAGATATTACAATCTGTCACAATTAAGGATATTTATAATAGTGTTCAGAGAGCACATCCCCTCTATCAACAATAAATAATACAGAAAAACAATAATACTAAAAGTAAATATATATATAAACTAAACTAATAAAAATAACTACCCAGATGCGTCTATACAATAACTAAAAAAAATGAAAAATCATTCACTCAAAATCTCTGAGCTAAGCATTTCTCCTCACTCGTGGAAGGAAAGGCAGGATTAGAAGATCCCAGCGTTTCTCACTCAGTCGCATTTTTGGTATTAAGGAGCAGTAGAGGCTGATCAGAGGCGAGATAGGATCTAAGAACTTTAAAAGAATATTACAATAAATCCAATGACTAAATCATGTAAAAGAAATTATAATTTTTTAAGGAATTGTAAATGTAAGAAAAAAATAGTGCCTGCAGTCTAATGTAGAGGTACATTAGATTTGCCTATAGACGGTCTAGAGAAACTGTTCTTTTTCTCGTCTAACGTCCACACTACGATGTGAATTTCTCAGTATCATCTTCGGAACTTACGATAGAGGACATTATTTTGTGTGGACTGTAATGAAAGAACACGTAAACGTAAATGATAGTAGGGGCGCGAACTGGCAGACATATTTAGCAGAATGAACTAGGTTTGGTAATAAATAAATTAATACTATAATACGCCATGAATTTTAGGAATTTCACCCGGGCTAATGCCAACTGATTTTGAAGATTTGCTTCTGATGGTTGGAGAAATAAACAGTCGAACCAACCACACGCTAGCTGTAAACAGACTGGGACGTGTCTCGCCTCTTGACACCGAGAGACATCCATACTGTCAACATGTTGCATAACATGTCTAACGTTGTATGCGGTCGCCCATTCTGATTGGGAGACTTTAAGACCTGCGACTGTCTCTCAACAGACAGGTTTACGGGGATCGGTCTATATAAATGTCTACGCAGACAACCTGGGCCTTGTCTCAGAGACGAAAATCGCGCAACATGTCTACTAATGTGGACTAGGCATAATGTTAAACTAAAGTTTGTGATTTAGACTAAGATTGGTGACATAATTAATAACACCAATGTACAAGGCCGTTAGATTAATAATATGAAATATAAATTATATCTCATTATAAAGAGGATAAAATACTGAACACCCCCCCCTCCCCCTAGGCTTAACACGGCTTACAATGTCGAAAAATCATTAAAACGAAAAAAAAAAAGAACTGGAAACTCTCAAATTAATATTTCTCAAATTAATTTAATTCTAAAGCTTCTATTGGCAGACGACATTGTAATGTTAAGTTGCACAGCACAAAAAAGACACTTCAGATCCTTGAACGGTGTTCCTTTTCATATAGAACGAAGTCACTGTTTTGGAAAAATAAATCACTGGGATTTACAAAATGTTATAGCTACCTGGAAGTTCCATTTTCGACATCAGCAAAATTTTCTAAGGCTCCTGAACACTTTATTCAGAAATCAAATGTTGCAGGAGCAAAAGTACGTGAGATTTTAATAAGAGAAAAGAGCGATGAACAGAAATCAAAATGGCTCTCTTTGATTGGTCTCCTCAACCAACCGAAGTTTGGTAAGATGTTGTGAATCGATCGAATTAGCTCATGTGAAAGTTCTTAGGCAATTATATTTTTGGGCCAGATCAACACCTAATTATATAGTACGATTTGAAACCGGACGTTCGCCTGTTCTAATAGCAATTTTGAAGAAAACTGTAAATGTTTGCATAAAAATGTCTTCATTGCCAGACCAAAAGACTTGCCCGAAAGTGTTTGCAAAAACTTGTAACTATGGACACTAGGCAGCCTAATCTCTAATTCGGCCGGATGTCGCAAGTTAAAAAGTTAGCCGCTTCTAATTTCGTTCAAGAGTATTTCAACGATCTCTTGGATCCAAAGATATTTATAAAGAACAATATGTTGACAGTTGTATCTAATAACTTATATTCTAAAGACGTTAAAGGCGCCTTTAATTCCAACTATAGTGACATCTATAGGCGAATCTGTTGCTACAATTACCCAGAATAGCAAAACTACCTCAAATTTATTGCCCCTCTACGAAAGCCAAGAACAGTGCGTCGTCTGAGAGTTTCGAGTAATCACCACCTGGCGCTGTATCATGGGAATATCGCTCAAATTTTAAGGGCTGAAAAAGTTTGTAAGTCGTGCGGTCACTTCATCACTAATGGCATGAAGCATTTGATCCTTGAATGATCTTTTCACTCACACTATTTTATTACCTATTTATGAAAAGTTTTTATATCTTTACATCATGAAGAAACAAAAAAAAAAGAATTACATTTATTTTCCTGAAAATTGATCTATAATGAGGCTATTTCAGTAGCACGATATTCCGTCATCAGGTTTTGTATTTTTTGTGCAGTAAAATTCTATTGATAGATTTTAATGATAGTAGAGAAAAATAAATTAAAGCGTTTAATGACTTTGAAAAATAAAATTTACCCAAAAATTAAAAGAAAATGAAGGAGAAGAAGAAAACGATACCAATAAAAATGTATTTTGATTATTAAACATAACAAAATCTTTTACTTTAGTGGGGAATAGGATATTGTTAAACCGATTTTTATTACTACTTTTTTTTTTATTGATGTGAAAATTTCTTCGGGCGCGTTTTTGTGGAGAGTGAAGTAGATTTTTATTTTGTTTTATTTACACCCTACCCTGCCAATAAGGTAATACGGGTGTTATGCAGTAGTGAGTAGCAACGCATGCGTTACAATTCACTACTGCATTCAGACCAATTACAGAGTGAAGTAGATTGAGCCGTCAGATTATTAATGTGTAATGCACGGGTAAAGTCAGCTGGAGTCGCTACACTAATTGAAATCTTGGGCGGGGTGGCCGAATGGGCTAACGAGTGTGCACAGCAATGCCATTGCCCGGCAACCTGACATATGAAATAACGATGAAAAACAGTTCCGAGTTCGAGTCCCGGTGCCGGCGGAGTCTTTTAAATCAACGCCCACACTCCCTGGCCCGGGAGAACCCCGTATAGCCTTAAAGGCGAGGAAGGGGAGGACCCAAAAATTTATACTTATACTTATCGAGTTAAGCTCCAATACATTTTTCTTTTCTTTATAACTTTTTTTTCGGGAATTTAGTCGAGGTACGAAAATTGAAAGGATAATTATTAAAACTTTATAGGAAAGTGTCATCAAAATTGTTAGAGCCGTTTTCGCACTACCGTTTATAGAAAAACATGTTTTTAATTTATTGCACACCAGCTATTGCGCATGGAGCATCCAATTTCGATTACTGGCATCAGTTGTCAAAACCCTACAAAATAAAAAAAGAAGCAACAAAATAGGGTTCGGTAGTTACCAAGAAAATTTTGGCACAGACCAGACACAAAATGTGTTTTTCGAACTCAGGGGCTCTGAAACGTGTAGATCCGTCGCAAACTGCATATCGGAAATTTGACCCGATCGCAATACTTTCCTTACCCAGTATAGAGAGGAAAGTAAAAAGTCGTTCGAAATTGAAATTTCTTATTTAAAGTATAGTCGCGATCATTGCATTATTTATTTTTATCCTGATGTTAATAACGTTGATTCCATTGGATGTTTTGGCTTTTCTTTGCTTATCAAGGTTACATGAAAACTTTACCGATATTTTTCAGTTCAGTTTTAACGAATGATAAAGATAAAAGATGTAGGTTAGGTTACAAGTTGTCCTATGATTTTATATATTATTTCTATTTATTAGTCCTATTACTTTTAACTTATCTTTATGAATGTAAAAGAAAAAGTTTTTTTCATGGATTGCATTATTTATTATATTCTATGATACAAATGTATTTGTTTTAAAAGTTTTGTAATGTTTTCTATTGAATTTAATGAGTATTTTAATGCTAGTTCTCTACAAAGGAGTATTTCGTTTTTTACAAATTCTTGATGTAGTAATGTACAATCTTCTATTATATGTTTTATGGTTGGCGGTTCCCAGTCCGCTGGTGTTCCTCAAGGTAGTATCCTAGGTCCTATCCTCTATACAGTTTATACAGCTGACATCCCTACCTGTCCCAACACTGTCATCACCACATATGCCGATGACACATGTATCCTATCAGTAAACAATGACCCAGCAATTGCATCCCAAATGCTTCAATCACACATCATAAATCTAGAAGAATGGTGTCAAAACTGGAGAATTAAAATAAACTCCAATAAATCCCACCAAATTACCTTTACCCTTCGTCGTAAACCAACGACTTCCTGTCCTACAGTTTCCTTTAACAATACTCCACTTATCCCTGTTGAGCAAATCCGATACCTAGGACTCCATCTGGACAAACGTCTAACTTGGAATCCTCATACTAGACTGAAACGACAAGAAACCGCTCGACGTTTCCGATTACTTCATCACTTACTAGACAAACGCTCTAAACTTCCCATTAATTAAAAAAGACTCATATACTTGACTATAATAAGACCTATTTGGACTTACGGAGTTAAGCTATGGGGCTCCACAAACCATCGAATTCCTCTCGCATCCAATCCTTACAATTCAAAATCCTTCGTAAAATCCTCAATGCTCCTTACTTTGTCACTAATAAAATTATCCATAAAGATCTTAATGTTCCTTATGTTTCAGATCTGGCCCAATCCAGATACCTATCCTTCTATAATAAACTTCAGAATCATCCCAACCCTCTCGTTTCTAACCTTGCTTCCTCTTCAATTCCTGATAACCCTCCGAGGCGTCTGAAAAGAAGATGGCCCCGTGATCACCTAATCTAGTCATATCATTAGAGTGCTACCATTGGGTAGTTACTCAGCAAGTGTATTCATGTCATTATATCAATTATGTCCAGATTTACTTGATGTATTTATGTAATACAGTTGTAAATGTCATAAAGAAACAAAAAAAAAAAAATGGTTAGCGGGGACTGGCAGGTATCGCAATATGGTTGGACCTCTTTTGTTATTAAATTGACATGAGCCAGGTTAGTATGACCAGTTCTCATCTTTGTTACAATCACTTCTTCTCTTCTGTTTCCTCTTCCAGCAGTTACCCACTGTTTTGTACTCTTTTTTAATACGTCTAAGTTTATTAGTCAGTGGAATTTCACTCCAGATGGACTTCCAATTTGTTCGTATTCTGTCTTTTAGCAATGTTTTTACATCATACGGCTTGTATATTTGGAGAGGTGAGATAATCATATGAGCAGCTTCTTTAGCAGCTTTATCCGCTGCCTCATTTCCTGGTATTCCGAAGTGTCCTGGAGTCCAGAAAAAAATTATACTTTTATTAAGGTTGTTTATAATTTCGATGTAGTGGTGGATTCTGTTTATTGTAGGTCCGGTTTCATTGAAGTTGGCTATACTCTGAATGGCGGAGATTGAATCAGAACATATTACTATTTTCGGGCATTCTATATTTATTGTTAAATTTAATGCTGCAGAAATAACCTGCAATTCTGCATTATATATTGTTGAGGTTGGGGGTGATAAAAGATGTAATTATGACATTTTAGAACATAGCGTCATAAGTGGCAAAGAAATATCCAAAGATCTTGCAGTATCAATCTAGCAAATAATTGTTTGTTTTTTTCCATAACTCCAGTTTTATGTATAGTTTTGTTTCTTATATATATTAGATGATCACAGGACCCTTATTTTCAGACGCTTCGTAAGGTTATTAGGAATCGAAGAAGAAGCAAGCTTAGAATGACAGGAATATGAATTGGGCTTAATCGGAAAAATAATGAACATTAAGGTCGTTATGAATAGTTTTATTAATGACAAAGTTAGAAGCGTTGAGGATTTTTCATTATAAGGATTGGATACGAGGGGAATTCGATATTTTAGTGGAACACCAAAGCTTAACCCCGTAAGTCCAAATAGGCCTTATTATAATCATGTCTTGGAAATTTAGAGCGTTTGTCTAATAAGTGCTGAAGTTGTCGATAACATCAAGCGGTTTTTTGTCGTTTCAGTCTGGTATAAGGAATCCAGGAGGAATCCTAAGTATCAAATTTACTCAACAGGGATAAACCGGATGTTATTAAGCCTTACAACTATAAGAAATCATAGGTTTACGAAGGGTTTGATATTTAAAAGTAATTTTATGTTACTTTCATCAAATCTAAAATCAATTAATTTGTCTTTTCGATTAATTTTTAAATGCAGACACACGGGCGTAATGAGCAATAACAGATGGTCAAGTATTTTCAATAAGTGATCGCCACAATTTAATATCATGGATCAATGAAATAGGTTAGCTGGAGTGGCAAAATCCACATTTTGGCATGAGAGAATATAAATTAAGAAAAATCGAACATAATGTTAAACATCCAAGAAAAAATCTATAGCTACAACGGAGAGAAGTGTTAGTTCTTACCCGCCTTAGGATTGGCTATTGTCGACTTAGCCATGGATATCTGATGAAGAAGGAAGAACTGCCTACATGTACAATACTGTGGGTGTGTGCTTACAGTGTTTCACATACTAACGGAGTGTATGGCTCACGATTCCTACAAATTCTCCACAGACCTAGAACAAATATTGAGACAGAACCCAGTCACGAGTTCATGTATAAGTGACGACTTATTAAATTATAATTAAAAAGAATTAAGAGACTTCAGTGTAAATGACCCCAGTGGTCGAAACACTCAAACAAATAAATAAATAATTTGTCTTTTTCATTGTGCAGTATACTGGCATCGACGTTGGATCTCGCAAAATATACGAGCTGTTGATGTAGGATGAGAGGAATGTAACAGCCAATCCTAATCGATCTCTGAAAAGCAACAGCTGTGAAAAGATTAGACAATTAGTGGAGGTTTGGGTCATTGCTTCCGATTTAAGGACGAATCTGATTGGCTAACTGCCCCCTCCCTCTGCAACCATCAAATGGACATAAACTAACCTTATGCACTAACGACTTTTTGATTTCGAATCTGTTCCGACCCCTTCAATTTTTCAATTATAATTATATAAAAAATATGGATTTTTTATAGGAGTTATAGCAAGTCTTAAACGCTACAAAAAAGAAATCCAACAATTCAGGGAGCGAGTAATTTTTCATTTTTTTTTCATGGGTCTTGTGACCTCCCACGAGATTTTCGACAGTTTTTTAGAAAATAATATCCAAAATTACGGTTCAACTTTAAATCATTAGATTTGATGAGATAAAAACCGAGGTACAGCCAACAAATCCACTTTTAGAAATATATGAGCTAATAAATAAAGATAACCTGTATTTTTAAAAATTCCACATCAGGACATATAGAATCGAGTTATGGAGAACAGAAATAGAGCGAATATAAAAAGAATTTAATCATTCCAGTCAAAAGTTCTCCGAAAAATGGTAGACGCCCGTTTTATGTATCTAATCTTATATTACACACCAACCTTGACATTTCTTTTATCGCAGTAATGCCACAGACCGTTTTGATAATTTTCATGACAGACTGAATCTAAATTCAGATCCACTTACTCAAGCTCTATCTACTGCTACAAATCCATATAATCCGCCCAGAAGACTGCTGAGGCGCTGGCCGAGAGACTTACTGTATTGAGCTAATCGCTATCCTATTATTTTTATGCTATAATTTTTTTGTTATTATGGTATTTTCTTTTTTTTTTCCTCTTTAGTTTAGTTTAGTAATTTACCAATATTTTATTTTTTACTATTTTCTATTATTCATATTTTTCTTTCCAGGTTTTTTCATTTTGTCCTGTTCTCCTTGATATCGTATATATTCTTTAATATAATTTGTGTTCTTTACTATTGTTTATAAAAAAATTACCTCGGCATAAATATATATCTTATAAAATAAAATGAAAATATTATTTTACAAAAAACAATAATAATGATTTATTGAATATATAATACAAAGTTTTTTTTTTAAACTTATTTACTGAAAAATATTACAATCTGTCTCTAGGACATTTATAATAGAGCTCACAGATCACATTCACACTCTATGTACAATAAATAAAATAAATTATACAGAAAATAATATATATACAATAAATAAGAATAAAATAACCTAAAAATAAATAAATATAAAGAACACATATACTCCTATATAATAATACAAAGTTGAACTATAACAAAAGTACAAAACATTTTACAACATGGAAATCTGTCTGTCAGAAATTTTTTAGAACAGAAAAACAATATTATATTGATATATTTACGAGATTGGAATTTCAGTAAAAATACGGCGTATCTGTATTAAACTTCCACTGGAATTCATCAAGTCGTGCCTAAGCACACAGTATTACTGTTGGATTCAATTCAATCTACGAAATCCATCGATGAAATTAGTGATGAATTTAGGAAGTTCCCGATACTACTGCATTATGTTAGATAATACTCGAGGTGAAGCACTGATTCGAATTTTAAATTATGCAGTTTAGTTTATATTCTGTGATAAAAGAGAAAATTGACACGAACGCCGCATGGCATTATGTGGAATTGCAAACAACTGTTTTTATTTTATTTTATAATACTTTCATTGCTTCCTTGATATAAATTTTATAACCAGTTAAGAAGATACCATGAGTGGTGTGAGATGACAATAGGCTAGTAGTAAAACAATAGACCTCACAAACATTTTTTTTCAATAAGCTTTTTTTTTGTCTATAAAATATGTCTTTTCGCCTGTCAACTTTTGTTGACAATCAGGAAATGCGATGGCGATAATGAAATAATGACATGACAGGCATGGGGAAGGAAAGTACTCAGCAGTACCTCTTCCCTAACTTCTTCCAATTACTTAGGTTTTTTAAGGAAGGAGATCCCTCATCCAAAGCCTTTTTAGTCTCCTCCTAATGTTCTGAGGTATGTCATCTGTGGCCATGTCTCTTATAAGTCTGTTATTATGTCCATTTAAATTTGTGTAAAATCGTTGATAAAGGGTTGTTATATGTTGGTCAACTGTTGGAAGGTGAAGGTCAGTATGTAGAGTTTTTTTAGTCACGCACCAAGGTGCTTTTGTTATGAGTCGCAATAATTTTGATTGGAACGTTTGAAGTTTTTGTAGGTGGGTCTTTTTAGCGATGCCGTATATTTGTGATGAGTATGTCCATATGAGCTTAAGTAAGTATGTATATGTATTCAGTTTCTGTTTTAGTTTTAGTTTTGAAGATTTTACAAAAAGCGAGTAAAGTAGTTTGAGTCGTTTGTTAAGTGTCATACATTTCATTTTAACATGTGGGCCTCATGTCATCCTTCTGTCGAAGGTGAGTCCAAGGTAAAGTACCGTGTCTGTTTGAGGAATTTGATTTTTGTCAATATAAACTGGAGGGCAGGTGTTTTTTCGAAGAGTAAATGTTGTATGTTTGGATTTGTCATGATTAAGTCGAATTTTCCATATTATGAACCAATCTTGTAGTTTAAGTAAGTGATGTTGTAGAGTTAGTGAGGCCGGTGTAGGGTCTTGAACTTTTATTAATTAATAATTAGGAAATAATAATAATTAATAATTGGTTTTAATAATAAAGTCCTAATTTAAAAAAAAATCGTTGGCATGTCTTATATGAACTATGATTATTTTTTGGGATATTTATTAAGTAATATCTTACACTTAATTATTTCACCCTAACATAAAAATACAGGCAACCCTAAGACCGTAATTTAACTTGGAATAAAACGTATTTTACAAACTACGATCTCAGCACTTCCTAAATAGGTTTATTAAAAAAAATATTTATGTAATTTACGTTAAATTAAATTTTATCTTAATAAAAATATGCTTACAATTCACCACTATTTTCCTACATTATGAAACAGCACTGTGATATATAGTTATGGTACGATTCACAACCTATGACCTGTTGATTTATCCTGAAATTGGTGTGAAAGATAACCGGATAAGATCTAAATATTGAATTAAATATTAGAATAATTTACTAATATAATCAAACAGCTCGGAAGGAGACATAATAATCCAAACTATAAAACCATAAATATCTAACATAGAAACGACCAGTTAACTTGCCAATTTTTCGCTCATTTCATGCATAACCAGGACAGAAAAAACAAAATCACATACATGCCGAAAGAAATAAAAAGATGAAAAATGAAAAAAAAAGAACAAAATTCATTTACAATTGGCATCTCACCAAGCCATGCAAATAAATACTGAAAGGAACAGAAGAGGTAGAGATAGATACAGGGTGTCCCGTAAGTAGATGGAAATATTTTAAAGGATGATATTATACATCAACATCTACGAAAAATGTTTCATACAAGCAATCGCCCAATTTTCAGCAGAAAAGTAGAAATTGGAGACTTTTTTTATGCGAGTCACGTTTTTGTTTAATAGTAAGAGATAACTTAAAAAATATTTGATTTAAGTAATTAAACATTGCTCCGTAGTAAGTTAGACAAAATTTACTTTATATGAAAATAGGGTTTGTCATTGTTAAAACTATTTAAACAGGAGTATTGAGCGAACAAATACAGCTAAGTTCAATTTAAGGAAAAAGTCATAAATTATTTTTATAATAAGCTTTTAAGTTCATATTGATTAAGTTGATGTATATTAAGACAAATTTTGAGATTTGCACCTCAACTTGAGTAAACAAATGATGTGATTTTCTATCCAGTCCACTTAAAGCACCCCTGTTTTCTGTATAAAAGATTAAAATTAACTGTTGCAAAGCTTTAATTTCTTGTTTATCAGTGATATGGGATTTAAATATTTTTCACGTAAAGTGGTTATTAAACCGTTTTCACACAGATTTCCGTCATAGGAATAACGTTACAATAAGTGATGAATGTTTAAGTTCAAAATAAAGAAACCTGCTGATTGCTTCAATTATATTTATGAAAACGTAAATATTAGTTCTAGAAACCTTAAGATTGTCACTTATAAATACGCATCGATTCCAATGATAGACATTTTTGAGGAAAACACAATTTTGTAGCCACCTTACACGACAAATATTTGAAAAAACATTATTTTTAATTTTTTTTATTTTTACGAATAAAATGTGTTTTAAAGCAATTAAATTTATTACAATACATCCGAAACCACGGAAAAAACAAGGAATAAAATATTTGCAATAGTTTATTATTCTCATTTTTCCTGAAAACACGGGTAGTTTATGGTGAATAGGAAATCACATCATTTCTTGAAGTGAATCTCAAATTTTACTATACTCTGATATGTACGTTTTCATGAAAATAATTTGATCATTTTCATCAGTAAGTTTATTTATTTTAAAAGTAAATTTTAGTAAGGAACTTTAAGTTTATCACTGATAAATACACATCAATTCTTAGGACGAAGATCTGGAATAAAAACACGATTTTATAACCACTTTATGTGAAAAATATTTAAAAAATCCATATTTTTAATTTTTTTATTTATTGGTAAAATTAGCTAAATATTTAATATGAAAAGAGTAAAGAAGAATCAATTTGAAATGTGCAAGCAAGTTTTCGGTGGTTTCTATAATCTAATGTCTGAAATCCTAAAAATAATTGGATCAAAAATGTACAATATTATATTACAAACCCTAATGATTATATTGGTTACAGTTAAGTTCATTTTTTAATATTTTTATTCTGGTCCAAATCGGACCAGTATCAACAGCTTCTCGAGTATTAAACAAATTTAATGAATTTATTTCGCAATAAAATGTAAACATCATAAAACAAAATAATAGATTTTTAATATCAATATATGTTAACAATAATTAAATAAAATTATTAGTTGTTATTTAGGGCTTATAGGCGTAAAACCCTGAGGTCATCAACCGCCTTTGAAAAAAAAAAGAAGATATTTAGATATAGCTATTATGTGGAATAAGTTTACAGTTCAGAAATTACAATCTTTTCATTCCGAGTTTTTAATACTTATAACAGCAGCTCAATTTTACCTAAATAACAAAGCTTTGCATACCGATTTACGACAACAAACTATCGACCAACACATTCATACTCTTTACTCCCTGATTTCACATTAAACTACACGACCACATCAACAGACTTATAAACGATATGGCTACGGCTGGCATACCTGTTAGGTGGTAACTGAAAAGGAGATGGGTGAAAGATCTTATTTCCTGATTTAAGAAAGTAAACAAAGATCAGAGAATATGTGCTGCTGTGTACTATTCTTCCTCATGTCTATAATGTTCTTCTATCATAATCTTCTATCATAACAAAAAATCTGCTTATTATCAATTTCATGAAAGGAGTGAATGGATATTTGAGGATTAAAAAAGATAAAAATTATATTAACTTTTTATTTTTGAATAAAAAACTGAAATGTTTTGACGAAATGGATTTCATCAATAAACCTATGATGAGCGCCGTACTTGCGTGATGTCCACTATACCTTCAGTACTTTAAAGTCTTGTTGGCAAGGTATAACCACAGCGCCGTAATGATCTAAAATACTGTCTCAATACAATTACTTCATCATGGCGGACTAAACAAAAAATTAAAATACTCTTAATAAGATTTTTCTAATTGGTTTAAAAATATAAATAGTCTAATAATTTCCAAGGTTTATATTTTTAAGAATATGTGCCAATTCTCCTATTGTTTAAACACTGTGTTAATTACATTACACCGGTTTTAATTTTCATGTGTGTTATCTCACAATAAGTAGTCTCTTAGTCTCAAAAAATCAAAACAATTAATATCTACAGGGTTTCCGTAAGTAAATTCATATAAACAATTGCACAATTTCCAGCAGAAATAAATTAGTAAATTTAAGATTTGTGTTTTTTAAGCGTGTCTCTTTATTTAGTTTGATCGGAAGCAATAACATAAAAATATTTGATTCAAATAATTAAACGTTGCTCCATAGTAAACAAGACTGAATTTAATTTAAACAAAAGTAGAGTTTGTCATTGTTAGAAATATTTTATAAGAGGACTATTGACCTGACAAACACAGCTAAGTTCCATTTTAAAAAATTATAATATTTGTATAATAACAGTATTCGTGATTATTTTTTTTGTCATCCTTTAGCTATACTACATTTACCCCACTTTTACAAAAAACGTACTCATTTAATAAGCTTCTGTATATAGATATGACTGTGTTTTTATATTTTTGATTTACTTATCTTTAGAAAATTTTATTTTTTATTATTTATTAACTATAATATTTATAACTATATTATTTATTAACTATATTTATATTTATATTTATATTTAAGCGCCGTAATAAACTGAAATACTGTCCCAATACAATTACTACATCATGGCAGACTAAACCATAAATTGAAATGTTCTTATTAAGGTATTTATAATTAGTCTAAAAATTTAAATAGTCTAATGATTTCCAATGTTTATATTTTTAAGAAAATGTGCTTATTCTCCTATTGTTTAAACACTGTGTTTATTACACAGGTATTAATGTTCATGTATGTTATCTTACAATTAATATCTACAGGGTTCCCGAAAGTAAATTCATATAAAGGTCATCAACCGCCTATGAAAAAAAAAGAAGATATTTAGATATAGCTATTATGTGGAATAAGTTTACAGTTCAGAAATTACAATCTTTTCATTCCGAGTTTTTAATACTTATAACAGCAGCTCAATTTTACCTAAATAACAAAGCTTTGCATACCGACTTACGACAACAAACTATCGACCAACACATTCATACTCTTTACTCCCTGATTTCACATTAAACTACACGAACACATCAACAGACTTATAAACGATATGGCTACGGCTGGCATACCTGTTAGGTGGTAACTGAAAAGGAGATGGGTGAAAGATCTTATTTCCTGATTTAAGAAAGTAAACAAAGGTCAGAGAATATGTGCTGCTGTGTACTATTCTTCCTCATGTCTATAATGTTCTTCTATCATAACAAAAAATCTGCTTATTATCAATTCCATGAAAGGAGTGAATGGATATTTGAGGATTAAAAAAGATAAAAATTATATTAACTTTTTATTTTTGAATAACAAACTGAAATGTTTTTACGAAATGGATTTCATCAATAAACCTATAATGAGCGCCGTACTTGCGTGATGTCCACTATACCTTCAGTACTTTAAAGTCTTGTTGGCAAGGTATAACCACAGCGCCGTAATGATCTAAAATACTGTCTCAATACAATTACTTCATCATGGCGGACTAAACAAAAAATTAAAATACTCTTAATAAGATTTTTCTAATTGGTTTAAAAATATAAATAGTCTAATAATTTCCAAGGTTTATATTTTTAAGAATATGTGCCAATTCTCCTATTGTTTAAACACTGTGTTAATTACATTACACCGGTTTTAATTTTCATGTGTGTTATCTCACAATAAGTAGTCTCTTAGTCTCAAAAAATCAAAACAATTAATATCTACAGGGTTTCCGTAAGTAAATTCATATAAACAATTGCACAATTTCCAGCAGAAATAAATTAGTAAATTTAAGATTTGTGTTTTTTAAGCGTGTCTCTTTATTTAGTTTGATCGGAAGCAATAACATAAAAATATTTGATTCAAATAATTAAACGTTGCTCCATAGTAAACAAGACTGAATTTAATTTAAACAAAAGTAGAGTTTGTCATTGTTAGAAATATTTTATAAGAGGACTATTGACCTGACAAACACAGCTAAGTTCCATTTTAAAAAATTATAATATTTGTATAATAACAGTATTCGTGATTATTTTTTTGTCATCCTTTAACTTTACTACATTTATCCGGCTTTTACAAAAACTTACTCATTTAATAAGCGTCTGAATATAGGCATGACTGTGTTTTTGTTTTTGATTTACTCATCTTTATGTTTTTTTATAGTACATATTTTTTTTATTATTTAACATTTTTTAATTTTATGTTTTCTGTATACAGGTATGACTGTGTTTTAATGTTTTTAATTTGCTTATCTTTAGGAAATTTTATTTTTTACTGGAAATAGTTTTTGATTATTATTTAACTTTTTTAAATTTTATGTTTTCTGTATAAACGGTGTGAATGTGTTTATATCTCACTATAATTATTGTCCATGTGACAGATTATTATATTTCTAAATTAATAAAAAAATAAGCTTTAAGTCCATATTAATTAAATTTATAAATATACTGGCATTGATGGGAATCAGAAAATATAGATAAGTATTTGGAAAGTTGAACACCATTCATAACCTGAAACGATTCATAACTTGAGTTGAAATATATCCATTCATAAAAACGTTTGAAGTTACGTCAGTATCATTCACGACTGTGAATTGATGAATTATGCATCTTAAGTGTTCCACGATTGTTACATTCATACTTTCAACCGAATGACGTTTATTTCTGTGTCCACGGATTTCTATAAACAATTTTGGGACTCTGTAAATATTAATATAAATAGAAGACAACAATATAACAATATAAAATGGATTATTGGTTGCTACAACAGATGCTGTAATGGACTTGTTCAATAAATTTTATTTGATGTATTAATTTGATATATGAAGCAGAAATTATGATCTACATGAAGTTTTTAAGGATTTCATAAAGATTTTATTATATTTTTTATTACGTAAGTCTTACATGCTTGTAAACGAAACATATTATTATTATTATTTTTCTTGACTTTTAAAAATGTTACCTTGAAATAAGAAATTTTTTAAGATCTTAAAAAGGCAAATTTATATCTTCATTTTTCGTCAAAAATATTTAATGCATTCTAATGTCAGATAGCTGCGCAATATTTATAGTAAAAAAGAGGACATACAATGATGCTGTATAATTATATATTATACTTAAGAGCATGGAAAGCTTAATCCTCCTACAGGAATATTATTAAAGGATAAATAGTTTTCTATACATAGTTTTAAGCATTTTTGTACATAAAAAAACTGTACCACTATAACTCTGGAGGATCTTTAGTTCAGTACTATACAAGAAAGTACTGTTTATTAATCAACGGTTATACAGTGAGGTAGATCCGGCCAAGATCACGATCAACAATTAGTTGTTCACTACTAATTAACTATTTAATTAAGAGTACTCACTTTATAGAGGTTGGGTGTGCTCCAGGATCGATTCTTGGCTGATGAAAACGAATAAATAATTAACTGCCATCAGAAGTCGGGGCCTCAAGATTAGGAAGTCAGCCTAACCCATTATCGCGTATATTTATTTGAAAATAGTTCTACATAATATCTCTTTCAAAGATTAAGAAAGAACTAAATTATGAAAGACCGTGAAGAAATGTTGCTGGGTGCTTTCCATCCTCATGTAAATTTATCATTAAATTTCTTCTTTTTTTTTTTTCCTCCCTCTTCCTCGCGTTTTAGGCTATACGGGGTTTTCCCGGGCCAAGGGATGATGGCGGATGATTGATGTCAGATTTAAAAGCCCCCCTTGGCATCAGGACCGAACTTAACACAAGGAAATTATTTTTATCAATTATCTCCTATATCAGTGTAAAACTTTATCCCGCTCGGCCTCCCCGCCCTATCAATGCATTTACTGATCGTCAAATACTTCTGTGACAGATATTTATTAAGATATGAAGTTATATGAAAACAACATAATTTACAATGAATGATTTTTTTCGAGTTAGAGTGTATAAGCAGATAGCTAGACACAGTTTCCAAAACTTCAATACCAAAATTAATGTTAGATATATTGTTTAATGACGAATTGCTTTATTTGATCAGTATTTTTTTATTTTATTTGTTTGTTATTTTTTTTTCTTTTCATGTATTTATTCGCCATACATTTCTATTTTATTCATATTACTTAATTACTTTTATTTATTTTATTGAAATATTAGCGTGTGAAAAAGTAATTTAGTATCAGTAATTCATTGTATGACAGCATCTGATTATAGTACATGAATAGTCCATTATTCGTGATAACATGAATGAGTTTATCCTGATTATGAATGAGTTTAACCCTATCTAATTAATTTATCAAAGTATACTCCTAACCTTTCTTACAACTATCCTAATGATTTTTTTTTTTAGTTTCCTCTTTAGAGTATGATTGGTTATAAATTCTTTAAAAAAAAATATCAATGCATTTTAATTTTTTTTTAAAATAATCTGGGGTGTTAAAACAGAAATTGAAAAAAATATGTTTTGGAACTTGACAAATCTATATTGTTAGTGGAAAAGGTGTTATGTAAAATTAGTATACGACAAATTTACAATTACAATAAACTGTAAAAATTCTTTTATTATTTATAAGTACAATTTCATATTTTATTTCCGTGTGCTATTTTTCTATTTAGCAGACTACTTATAGTAATTTCATATTTGCAAAAAACATCACCTTTAGTGTAAAGAGAATAGAACAGAATGGATTATTTGTTTATTGATAAATAATACAATCTGTCCCAATAAAGGACATTTACAATAGAATTCTGAGAGCAAATTCACACTATATTTACTAATAAAAAAAATAAGCTAATTTCAAATAATATAAAGCTATAGAAGAACAAAATAAAATATCATAGTGAAGGAAGAAAATAAAAATAATAGTAATAATAGAATAAAAATAAATGAATAAAATAGAATTAAAATTATCTTTTAAAAAAAAAGTAATAAAAATAAACATCTTAGATGCAGGCATACCTATTTACACTATTTACAGTTGGTCATGGGAACTCCGAACCATACTTATCCCCCACATGTGGAGGGAAAGCGAGATAAAGAGAATAAACATGTAAAATTGTTGCATAGGACTTTTTACACAAACAGTATCGATATGAAGTAATATGGACTTTTACAAGTTTTGATATTTTTACGCATAATTATCTACACGATCAATATTTTGTTAACGTCACAGAGAATAATGCTAATTGAGGACATTAGAGGTAAGGGGTTAAGTGCACTTTTACCTTAATGTCACTTAAAAACTTTAATGTCAAAGTAAAGTGTTTGTCGTCACCTGGTGATTATGTCTTACCCAGGGGTCGGTATACAACCTGTATCATGTTACAATATATACTGCATATAATAAAATATAAGCTATGTATAGATCCCTTTTCAGAGATATACGAAATTCAAACGGAATTAAAAAAGAAATTATATTTTATATGACAATAAATCAATTATTCTAAATACTAGTGTTCGGCAAGTGGTATAAATTCGAACATTTGAGAAAAATATAAATGAATTTGGATGTTTCTATTATTTAAAAAAAATTGTTTTCAATAAATGCATTATATTATAATTAATATTAATATCAGTAATAAACTTTTATAAGAAAAACGAAAATGGAAGTATGATTCTGCTAATCCTAAATTCTGAATCTAACGGTACCACATTCATGGCATATGAGCATGACAGGAGCTTATGTCTGCTAAAAAATGAAATCATACATTGTTGAAATAATATATGTGGTTATTCCTTATCTTTTTGTTTCTCTAAATTCTACTTTTTATTACTTTATATGTGAGATTTAATTTTTCTAAAAATCTTTTTTATTCCCAAGGTACATCTTATCTATATTGCTACTTTTATTTCTTGAAATTCGTTTTCAACTTGCAAAAATATTTCTCCTTTAGTTAATTAGCAAACGCATTTAAACTTCAAGCCTATTCATTTCATGTTATATTCTAATGATGAACTATAATTATTAATAAAAAAAAAAATTAATATTACTTTTGAGGATGAAATTTTGAACATCAGACATATCAGCTTCGTTTTAAGATAATTTTAATTAATTTACGACCTATCTGATATTAGAAAAAAATAAATTTTACATCGATATAGCTAGATTAATCAACATCAAATTTAAATTCCCTTCGTACCATTAAATTGAACCCAATATATATATATACAAAAAGTTCTTTCGTTTCTGCAGAGCATATATCCTAATCTTTGTTAATCAAATAATAACAAGAAAAGTATTCTGTTACAAAGATTAAGAAACTTTATGTAAGTCCTATGATACTTTTTTTACGTTAATTTCACAATGTTAATATTACTCAGAAGATCTAAAATGAATACTTATATAGTAAACTATACTAAATAGATAAATTAAAGAGCATAGCTGAAATACAAAAAGACAGATGACATTGAATTTACCTATGTGAATTAATTACATAGCTGTTATGTTACTTTTGAATTGGTTATCGTCGAAAGGTTATAAGAATTTTTTATTATTAAATATAGTTTACTATTTATTCCAAGAACAGTTTTTATTTCAAGGTTTTGTCAATTTTTTTTTTATCGCTTACAGTTAGTTTTTTTTTTTAAATCCAATCTTACTTCTCAGTGACAAAACCCTTCAAAATTTCAGTTTCATATTTAAAATTTTTAACGTTTAATACCCAAGATTATGTATTATATTTAGCAAAAAAAAAAATACTACCAACCTCTTTTAAACTGTTAAATTCAACCCAAAATATATACAAAAATGTATTTCTTTTCTCCAGAACATATATCTTAATCTATTAGTTAATCAAATAATAACAAGAAAAGTATTATTTTACAAAGATCAAGAAATGTTATGTAAGTCCTATGATACTTTTTTACGTTAATTTAACAATGCTAATATTACTCAGGAGATCTAAATACGAACACTTATGTACTAAACTATACTAAATAGATAAATTAAAGAGAGTAGTTTAAATACAAAAAGACATGCGAAATTTAATTTACCTATGTAAATTAATTACATAGCTGTGATGTTACTTTTGAATTGGATATAGTCAAAAGGTTATAAGAATTTTTTATTATTAAATATAGTTTACTATTTATTCCAAGAACAGTTTTTATTTTAAGGTTTTGTTAATTTTTTTTTTTATCGCTTACAGTTAGTTTTTTTTTTTTTTAATCCAATCTTATTTCTCAGTGGCAAAACCCTTCAAAATTTCAGTTTCATATTTAAAATTTTTAACGTTTAATACCCAAGATTATGTATTATATTTAGCAAAAAAAATTACTACCAACCTCTCTTAAACTGTTAAATTCAACCCAAAATATATACAAAAATGTATTTCTTTTCTCCAGAACATATATCTTAATCTATTAGTTAATCAAATAATAACAAGAAAGATATTCTTTTACAAAGATTGAAACAGTTTATGTAAGTCGTATGTAATTTTTTTTTAGATAAAATCCACAATGCCAATATTATTCAGAAGACCTAAAAACGAACACTTATTGTATTAACTAAAAATATTGCTTAAATTAAAGAGCGTAGTTGAAATACAAGAATACAGACGGCATTGAATTTACCAATATAAGTTAGTTATATGGCTATTTCCGATATATATTTTAACAGGTATTCCAAGAACAGTTTTTATTTCAAGGTTTTTTTTGTCACTTGCAGTTAGTTTTCTTTAAATCCAATCTTATTTTTCAATGGAACTACTATTCCAAATTTCACATGTAAGGTAAGTAACTACAAGAGCTCTTCTGGACTAAATAAAAAGGTCTTCAGTGAGTACAATAATGGATTAATACAGTATGGATTGCTTTGTATTAGTGCTTAATTATGCAACTTATGGAAAGATATTTTCCAGTGGGACAAGTAATCACTTATTAAGTAAGTTTTAACATTAACAGTTAAGGTAATTTATGAAGCTTCTCAAGGTATGTTGGATTGTCATGATATACTCCTGTATACACTTAGGTAAAATACACGCAATACATAATGTATCGCAATACCGCGCGGTATCGATTTATGTATCCTTCTCGATACATTCCCAGCAGGTGTCAGGGTAAATATAAGAAGGTAAATGTACGACCTTTGGCGTGAGGCTGGTTGCTGGTTGCCTATTGATTTTTCACAACCTGTTGCTCGGTGGGGGAGTGGCACAACTGACATGGTACCAATTAACAACGTCTTGAGACTGTTTACCGAAGTTGCCGTTCGAGGAGTTTGTCATGTCATCAATGGAGCTGAAGGAGATGCGTAAGAAGTATTCTTCGAAGTTTACACAGCCTTCTAGACCCTTCTAGTGTTTATACACAAAGACACAGCTGACATTTACAGGTGACATTTAAATGGCAGATAAGTCAAAATGTGATGTATTAAATCAGAAATCAGCTGATAGTCAAGGTCGAGTATTTAACTTCGTGTTACTAACTAGTATTTTTTAAATCAATCCTACACTAGATAATATAAACACTTATTATGTAATAATAATTATTTAAAAAATAATATATAATTCAATATTTTTATTATATATAAATATATAAATACTATATGTATTGATATTTATTGTGTATTTATATAATAATAAGATGAGAAGAAAACGACTACTTACTTTGACTGGAGAGCATCTCGCCCAGCTCACTCCCTGCCACGGGCTGAGGAGGAGTGGGGGTAGGTCGATTCCCCGCTGGTGGGGGAACTTCCACTCCGACCCCCCTAGCGAGTGCATGGCCTGTAGTTTTCAATACATCGTCAATAATTCTAAATACTTCAATATGGAACCCGTAAATACTAAAATATAATAGATCTCTATATGTATATACTAGCTGATGTATCCATCGTTGACGGGTGTATAGTTAAAATTTGAGAATCTTTTTTTGTGATGGATATTGTGTTATGAGGAAGAGATTAATTTCATAACATTGGGTGAGAGGGGAGAGTTAATTTTAATTTTTAGAAGATTTTCTTCCGATTTCCGGCTAATCTGTTAGGTTAATCCTAAAAATGTATACTGACAACATTTGTTAGGCTCGGGAAGTTGAATAGAATGACATCTTGAACGGGAAGATGGGACAAAGTTGAAAGACTAGTGTGTTTTAAGCGACAACGCGTTACAGATGTTTGGTATTTCGGATTTTTCCCATTGAGTTGTGATACTTTTTTCCATCAGTTGAATAGTACAACTGTCAAGTAACTGCCTAATCGGGATCTCTAGACAAATTACCTAAGAATTCATAACTCTGGTCATACTCAACATTTTGTTTTCACTTAAAGCCTATGTTTTAAGTCAAGTAAACCTTAATATAATGTCAAAATTTCAAAAGTCTATAATAAGCCGTTGCTGAGCTTACCCCTGACAAAATTTTGTTGCAATTCGGACATACAGACAGAAAAAAACTTTTTTAAAGGTGTATTTGGTCTCTCCAATGTATGAAACGAAAAGATATCATAAAACGGGTTGATTCTATTCAATGTACAGACAAAATCTTTATTTTATTTATATAGATAAAAGAGAAATTCAATTCAATCAATGGTGCATAGATCAATTTATTTAAAATATGAAACTGAAACTTTGAATAAGATTGGATTTACAAAAAAAAAAAATACTAACAGTAAGTGGTCTGTCTTGTTGTATTTCATCTATGCTCTTTAATTTATCTATTTAGTACAGTTTACTATATAAGTGTTCGTATTTAGATCTTCTGAGTAATATTAGCATTGTGAAATCAACGTAAAAAAGTATCATAGGACTTACATAAAATTTCTTAATCTTTGTAAAAGAATACTTTTCTTGTTATTATTTGATTAACTAAGATTAGGATATATGCTCCGCAGAAACGAAAGACATTTATTGTGTATATATTGGGTTCAATTTAACGGTATGAAGGGAATTTAAATTTGATTTTGATTAATCTAGCTATATCGATGTAATTTAATGGTTTCTAATATCAGATAGGTCTTACCTTAATTAAAATTATCTAACAATGCTGATATGTCTAATGTTCAGAATTTCATTCTAAAAAGTACCATTAATTTTATTTATTATTACTAATTTTAGGTCGTTCATCGTAATCAATAATATTGTAGAAATATGTTTGCAAGTTGAAAATGAATTTCCAGAAATAAGAGTAGCAATATAGACACAAGTTGTAAAATTTATAAAGATTTTTAGAAAAATTATTTGCATATATAATGTAATAGAAATTTGAATGAATAATAGAAGGCATGAATTCCATTTTGTACCAAATATAAGCTCCTGTCATAAATGCCATGAATGATCTACCGTTGGATTCAGAATTTCACGGTAATTGGCGAATCATACTCTCGTTTAGTTTTTCTATTCTAAAATAAATACAATTGATGTAAGGCATCTTGCTAGATTTTAACACTGGAGCTGTGGTAAATCGGTGAATCGAGACGAAACAAATTGGGATTTGAAGATTTTGACGCGGATTCAAGACCTGTTAATTTTCTTTGGAATTTATCGGACAATGCTTTTTAAAACCTAAAAATATACCATTTTGGTGATGATGCGTGATAATCACGTGAATTTTAATAATAATAATAAGAATTATACTTTATTTATTCTGGGACGAGTCCTTTTAGAATAATACAAAAATACAGAAGTGTGGGCTAAGTAGACTCAGAGATAAATAAAAAATAATCACCAAGTAAATAAACAATCATAATAAAAAAGCATTAGTTACTTTCTGACTTTAATTAATTAGTAAATAAAAAAATTATAAAACGTAACTAAACAAAAATTAAGAATGATCTAATAATTCATATTTACAGTAATATCTGTTTACAATTTTATGTGGAGTGGATGGATAAAAAATGTTAACAGATGGGATTTAAGGGTAGGATTTAAGGGAGTGACGGATGTATGAAGGGATTTCCACAGGGATGAGAATCGGATAATAAACGATCTGAATCGAAGGATTTCGGATATGTTTTAAGGACGGCGGGATTTTATGACTTGGAAAAGGAAGAATGCCTGGAAATACTTACGAGAGTAGGAAGGATAAAGCCACTTCAACTTTGCGTAAATACAGAAGCGTCCCTTAGGTTCCCGAAGATGAAGGGTATGAAGCAATTGATCAAACGTTTTAGTTTCGCTACGAGATTACCAGAGACGCTCCCATATACCGTAAAGCAATAGTCTAAATAGGGAAATATTAAGGAGGAAAGATTAGGAGCCTATGGTTTTGAAATGGAAATAGGTGACGGAGGTAATTTAGACGTTTTAAGGTAGAAAAATAGGAGACATCAGATATTTAAATATTCTTTTAACTCCTACATGATAAACATACAAGAAAAACACAGGTAAATCGGAAAAAAAACTTTGTCTACTTCTAGTAAAAATAAATAAATAGACTTTTAATTAATTTAGTTTTAAGTAATTAAGAATAACATTCTTGACTGGAATGATTGAAGTATTGAATTAATAAACGGTTCATAGTTAGTAATATTTTAATACTGTTTGTATATTTTTAATCAAATACAATATTACTTTAGTATTATAATATTCGCTAATATTAAATTTTTCATATTTTTTCTCTTAGTAAGTTTGCTGCCTAGTAGAGGCAATCTCCTCAGCAGGATCTTCTTCCTATTCTCTCTCTCTCTCTCTCGTCCGCTATTCTTGTCCTTTCATCTCCGCTCCTTTTGATGTCCCCAGGGCCACTCAACACTCCCTCTATATTTCTTATATATATATATATATATATATATATATATATATATATATATATATATACGCATTATTATTAACTATTCTCAGCAAAATAAAAAGATATTTTTAAACATATCTTACAGAGTGGTTAGGAGTAAGATGGTGGTCGACAAAGAGGAGTCCTATTCTCGGAGAAAGTTAACATGAGACGAAGAACAAGAAGACTGTTCTTATCCGTTTTTTTTAAAACTTATTTATTGAAAAATATTACAATCTGTCTCAAGGATTGTAATAGCATTTATAATAGTGTTCTGAGATCACAATCACACTCTATGTACAATAAATAAAATAAATTATACAGAAAAAAAAATATATATACAATAAATAAGAAAAAAAAACACATAAACAAATAAATAAAAAGAACACATACATATCTATATACTAATTATAGAGATGAATATAGTGCACGGACACCGAAAGCTTCTCTACAAATAAAGTTTTAAAATAAAATAGAGACTGACTATTGTAAAAAATCCTGAACTTATAAGAATATAAAAACAGTCTAAAATTACCTAATAATTTACATATATCAATTTTATAGAATTTCCTCCGATATTTTCGTCTATGCATATGAAAACAATCATTCCGAAATCGGCTCGTCCTATTTGACTGAAGGTTTGGGAATATCGTTGAAGTCGAAATAAGATCTTGTGGAAGTTATTTGCCTCTCTTGCCCGAAATATTTTTTCGTAACACAATATCACCGCCTAGGGGAAAATCAGGCTCTCTATAATTTCATACCATGACTAGCACTATTGGAGAAAAGAAGCTTCGAGAGAAATCGCCCTCTTCTTATACTGATATCGAATTCAATGTACAAATTATATACAAACACGTTTATATATTCTTACACATAAATACATTATTTTTCTCATGAGGTAACCCTATATATATATATTTTTTTCTGTTGACATTAGAATTTACCGCTTTAACAAATCTTCTCCATTTTTGCCTATAATTATGATAATAATGCTTAGCGAACCCGAAGGTTCGATGCCGATAAAGCCAACCGATGTCTACATTCTTCTATCCACCGGGGATGTCCAAACCCAAATCCGCCAGATCAGACTTAACTTAATCATCCCATTTTCGCTTCGGCCTACCCCTGGGACGCTTGCAAGTCAAAAATGTTTATTTAATATTAATTTTTTTCTAATATGCTATTTAGGTAACTAGAATAATTGTTTAACCAGAATTAGGACTAAACGGATAGATTTATAGATTGGATATATAAAAAAACAAAACAAATAATAAACGCCCAATTTCCAAATGAGAAAAGTACTATAAAATTCAAAACGCTATATCTATGCAACAAATTATCAACAAATTATTATGCATGGTGGTTTGGGAGTGATGAGCTTTAGCAGTGCTATACCCTCACTCAAGCTCGCGAGGTTACGACGTATGGAGTATTCTGGTTGCCCAGTAGCAAGAGCCGCCTATCATTCCTCCTTTATCACTAAGGAAATGAGAAAACTCACAAGCAACCTCACGAAAATGGGCCTCAACGCGGAAAACACTTCCAGTGAAGAACGAAAGAAAACGCTGTCCATGAAGTTATATCGTAGCGTTGATGGTAAGGCATTAAGGGAGTCAAAAAACTGCCACCCATCAACTCATTGGTTGACAGACTACGCGGCTCCGATAACCGGACGGACCTTCATACAGACGGTAAGAACTCATATAAATGCCCTCGCGACCCGAGTGAGATTATCCAGAGGACGTAGGGCTTTTATGCCGACCCAATGCAGAGCTGGGTGTCCTGCAAGCGAAACTGCCAGCCATATTATTCAACATTGCATTTTGTCTCACGGTGGTAGAGTGCGCCGGCATGATACAATAGTGAACATGTTGGAAATTGCTCTCCAAAAAAAAGGATACAGGGTCACAAAGGAGCAAATGTTTGTTGGTAATAGACGAAGGTGGAAGCCAGACCTGGTGTGCTCAGGACTAAGCGGACACTTCATTATAGATGCACAGGTCGTCGGGGATAACCCTAGCACCACTCACTGGAACAATGTCAAAGCCAATAAATATAGGGACCTAGATTGCAGGATGGCGATCGGGCGTACACTGGGAGTGCCAGGCGTGGACATAAAAGTACTGCCGCTCACAATAACTTGGAGAGGAATATGGTGTCGAAGATCTTTCCAAGACATGGATATGTTGGGAATTCCCAAGAGAACGATGAACGCTATTACAATAAGAGTCCTTAAAGGGTCCCACATGAATTACAGTAATTGGTTCAGGCTGCTTCCTCGTTTATAGCATGATACTCAATGATTATATCGATGTCATAATTTACATTTTTACGTTTTGTTTTATTTATCTTTATTTTTTATTTTATTTATCTATTTATTTATTTCATTTTTATTCGTTTAATTTTATGTTTATTTATTTACTTTTTTTTTTTTATTATTATTTTTTATTTATTTTTATTTTATTTTTATTTTATTTATTTATTTTTTTTTTATTTATTTTTTTTTATTTTTTTATTTATTTAGATATGTACTATAGTACTACTTTTTTATGACTTATATTGCGGAGGGATTGCTACCTCCGTGGTTTTTAAAATTACTTTATATATAGTGTGTATTTTATGTATGTATATGAATGTATGTATATTTTTCTTTTATACTTTTATCGACGCAGCTGCTTTTTGTATGTAAATGCAATGCTCAGTATATTATAACTTAATATTAGTATGTTTTCTTTTTTTTTTATATATGATTCTTGGATTCCAATATCCAAGATAAAACGTTACGATGGTGAAGGTAGCACCAAATTGAATTGGAAATTGAGAAAGGTCTGGAGTTTTGTTACTTCGAAAAATATATTAACTATGTATGAACTACCAAATAAATAAATAAATAAATAATTTATTGTCAAATCCCTTGAGGTATATTGAGACCTCGACGAAGTTTTGCTGGTCGCATTGAGAGCTCACGCGCACCCAAGACACGCGAGCCATTGCTTGTGCCTTGTAAAAAAAAAAATCTTGCTCTATAAATGATACTTCATTTGTGAAATGAGCTTATGAATATAAAAAAAAAACATGCAGTAACTGTTGTAGAAACCTCATTTGTGGATAATTTACAATTTAAAAATTTTTTTTACTTTTAATTGTAACATGTAATCAAGGAATCTATCGTAGGCAGGATTGAAGGTGCTTGGATTTCTGGTCATCTAGTCCGTTGCTTGGTGATCCCTGGTGTAGAACATATTTGAGGTAACGCGGCTTCGAAGGCCGTTTGTGGCCTCTCTGACATGGTTGCGATCTCCAGACGTGTTTGCTCGAAATGTATTAATCTAGTGATAGAATTAATTAATATTTAGTTATTTAACATACTAGATTAAAAAAACGGGAACTGAATAGACGATATAACCAACTCTCGCATCTTGTGGACTACAGATCCTCACTTAACATACGAAACAAGCGACTGATCTACAACACCATACTGAGACCAATTTGGACATTTTCGGAATAGAACTTTGGGGTTCGGCAAAACAAAAACACATTAATGAAATACAAACAACACAATAAAAAATTCTACGAAAAATTGTCAACGCACCTTGGTACATTTCAATTAACACTGTACACACTTAAGCATCCCAACAGTAAAGGCCTGACAGTAAAATTATGAGAGTAGAGGCCTGTCTACTACTGGCTAAACTTCCCATTATAAGACTTCAGTAGCTAACATATATTAAATATACTATTCCTTCACTAAGATAAGTTAAAAATAGATAAAACTTAATTTAAAAACAACCAAGCAAAAATTTTAGGATAAATTACAGCAGTTAAAGAAAAAAAGGCAAAGCTAAGGTATGGTGCTCTTACTGACAGATGATCTTTCCTGGGACACTAAGTAGACACCAAGGAATCTTCCTAATTTGCCACTCATTATTTCGGTTTGGATTTCTGTTAAACTAAAGCAAATCAGACAAATATAGAAGGAGAATATATAGAAACTAAAAATATATGAAGTAAAGTTTCTTTGTAGAGTTTTTTACTATTATTATTTTTATTATAGAGTTTTTTATTCGCATTTTTCGAGGAGGGTGTGAGGTATTGATACACTGTCAACTATTGGTGCTCTTCCTTAATGACAGCAGATGGGAAAAATCATAAACAAGAAAAAACACAAGCACAATGAAGTAACCAATTATACATTTTTTTGTCCCATAGTTTATGAAATGTCTAAAAGCACCTTTAGAATATTAATTTATAAGAAAGTTTTCAGAGGGAGGAATAGCTCAGTAGTAGAGAACTGAGCTTCCAATGCTAAAGGTCTCAGGTTCAAAACCCAGCTCATGGTAGAAAAATTATTTATCCTGTTTCATTGACCTTGGGGCAACCGTAGGTAGGTAGATCCTCCCGGTGCACACCCATCCTCTATAAAGTGGATGCCCTTAATTAAAATCATTAATTATGGGGAAAAACCTGGCGCTTGACCGTGATCTCGGTCATATCACCTCCTTGTATAAATGTAGACCAAGAAACAGTGCTTTCCCTAAATAGTACAAAACCATAGACCTTTCATGGATTGCAGTGGTAAAGGGAAAAAATAATAAAAAAATGATTTAACTTTTAACTAAGCAACGACATGATTTATCAATTCTTCTAGAATATATTTTGCCAATTCTATTTGTATTCCGTCCCGGACTTCGATTTATATCCAATATTATTTCCTTGTTTTTGTTTAGTTATGAATTATTTTCAGCTGAATCACATGCCTTATATGGAACCATACTTGTTTAGTATTGTTGAGGCGGCTGACTGGTGAACTACAAGCAGAGTTTGCCATGTTTGAGCTCGCTATCTGGTGTGGTGGGCCCCAGGAGATGGCGAGAGAACAAGTGTCAAACAGTGTTAGCCAACTTGCCAGCACGAACAATCACCTGTAGAACAGGCCACTCCATTCCCCGAACTCTTGCAAAACTATGCGATTCAGTCTTCCACACTTTATGTTATAGATTAATTATATATAGGAGAAAAAATAAATATATAGAATAGAATAGAATTGAATTTATTTGTTAAAGATTATTTTACAATCTTGTATGAATAACTTTATTTCACCTAAATGAGTCTAGTTTATCATAACTGTACATTGAATTATTATAAAAACAATAACTAAACAATAATACTTCGTTAAATTCCAATTTATTTCTATCTACATTACCAATAAAACAAAAAAAAAAAGAAAGAAACAATTAATTGAACTGACCAACAATTATTCTTAGTCATAGCACTTGGTTGTTGTGTGGAACATCAGAGCTTAAGAAATCCAGTGAATTGCACGCTGACATTATGAACCAGTAAATCTTGTTAAGTTTCTCTATGTTATCGATTCGAAGTATGTCTTGTATATTGTTTACATCACCTGGCGCAGAGGGAAATGCTCGTAAATGTTTGTGTCTGTCGTCTGTTAGCTTTTCACAGTACAGAAGGATATGGAACAAGCTGTTAGTAATGAATTTGTTACAGAAAGTGTAGATTTCCTGGGCTCTGAAGTAGAAACTTTTGTTTTTCGTATAGAACTTAATTAATTTGGGATTTGAAACCCTTAACTGACTTATTGATCTTAGCTTTTTCATGTTAGCTCTATACATCAAATAGGACTCTGGACTGGAAATATTGAAGCTGGAAATAGTTCTATAAATGGGACTGTTGTTGCAATTTATGGATAAGTGGATGTCCATAGATAGGTCATGGTTTTTTAGCTTTTCCAATATTTCATCGCTGTATAATAAAAAAAATATATAATTTCGACCACTATTATTTTTCCTTATATTGGTAACATGTATATCCGTTGAAATACTTTTTTACGTTTACATGAAATACATTTTTGTATTTTGGAAATAACATGCAATCATTTTTTTTTATTTTAAGAATAAAATACGGTTACAAACTATGTATTTTGTATTTAACTTATTTTATTCTGCATTTTAAAATACTTTATTTCAAATACTGCCAAATCTGTTGTTTAGTGACTAAATCTGTACTCCGAAGGTGAAGGAAGCCATGTCACATTTTTGTATTTGCCCAGGGAGCCAATTTCTCATTTAAAAAAGCTATTATTATTTGCTTTTTAGTAACTAAATTCTTTAATAAAAAAAAATGAAACGGTGTCCTTTATCTGTGGGGTACAGCTATATATATATGTATTAAACATTTATTCAAGTCACTGTTGTAATTTTGTTTTATTTATTAGAGTTTTGGTACTCATCTATTAGAGGAATTTATTTTTTTACTTTCTATAATTTTTATTTTTACCCCCGTGTACTTAAATCGGGAATCGGGATGTGGCCTAGGAGATATATATATATATATATATATATATATATAATTAGTCCACAAATGAATTAAATTGGTACAAAAATACAAAGTATTTCATTTAAGACATTAATTAAAAACCTTTGACTAAAATAAACACATAAAATATAACATAATATAATTTGCTGAGTATGAAAACTTTTGCTGCATTAAAATTCTTATTTTATAATTAAAATGTTATTTAAAATATATGTATCCAGTTACGCAAATATTTTTGATAAAATTAATAAAAGTGGTATTGAAGTTATAATTAAACGTTTAAATAAAAAAAATTATAGTAGTGAATTGTTTTATGATTTTTTTATAATTATAATATTTGATATTATTCGACCAATAATATATATATATATATATATATATATATATATATATATATATATATATATATATATAGCTGTAATATATATATAATATATATATATATACACTGTATTACATTTAATGGATTACATTACCTGTATTATATGCAGATAATTCACTAGAAAGTATTTTGCGTTTGTATTTTGTTGTTTTGTAATTAAAATACAAAATACTTTTATTATTTTATATTTGAAAAATATTTTTTGAAAGCAATTTAAATACATTGTATTGTAAAAAAGAAAATACATGGTGTTTTAAATACTATACGTTAAAATAATATTTAAAATAAACTTTTCCCGCGAATGTTATCAATTTGCTTTATTTCAATTGTTATACACAGGAATTTTACCATGACAATCTTCACAAGCCTCCTGCAGCCTTTAAAAGCACCACCTTCTTTGACCCTGAAACAACAAAATCGTATTATTTAATTCAATTTTTATATTTTATTAATATTACAGCTAATGATTATTTATCCAAAGCTAACCGTTATTGAAAAAATATTAAATTTTACTGAGTATGTCGACGCGTTTCTGAATTAAACAGCTGTAAATAACTCCTTAATTAACTCAAAAACACGATTAAAAATCAGCGCAGAATCATTCATAGTTTAGCTAGAGCTCTGGAATTGACATTCACCACATTGAACAGGTTAATATAAGATTTTTTTAAATTTAATTAATTTTAATTAAAAATTTAAATTTATATTTTTATAAATTATATTTTCAGACGAGTTGTAGGATTAACTGCCTTTAATTTTTTTTGCACATGAGTCGTTTATTTCCAAACCGTAATCAAATTTTATAAAATTCGAGAAAAGTACCAATTCCTATTAAAAACACCCATCGAATATGATATTGAAATTATTATTTTTTTTTGTTTAAAAAAAAATCCTAAATATTAAAAAAAGTGGAGCGGTATATTTTCGATACAGGCATTTTTTTTTTTTTAAGAATGTAATGAAAACAGCATTTTTTACGTATTTTTGAAAACAAATGCAATAAGTGCTTTTTAATCGTTTTATTAAAATTAAAATAAACTCATTTTATTGTACTGTTATTGTAAACAAAAATTTAATTTTTTATAACCTTTTTCTCTAAACCAAATCTTAATTTTGTTTGTTTCAGTTAAACATTAATTTTGTTCTAAAACAGGGAATGAAGTTTATTTATTTTTAAAAGGGACTCTATAGAAGTTTCACTGTGTTTTAATTACTATTGAAATAATCAGAGATTTTCGGAAATATGTGCTACAAATAAAATAATTTCTTAATTTATTTTTTTTTAAATATTAGTTTTGATATTACAATTAGAATATGAAATGTTGTTTTTCGCGTTTTATGAAAACTTTTCAATGTTGATTACGGTTCATTTTTGGAAATGATCGACTTGGAAATAGCATATGTTATCCATTAGGTCAAGAAGAAAACGCTACAAAAACAGTTCCTAAATCTGTGTCCGCTATATAAAAGTCAGACCCCCTCCCTCCCCGGCAAGACTTTATTGAGGGGGGAGCCACAAGAGGAAAGAACTGGCAGTGGATACTTGATTTATAGCCAACAATAAATCCAGCGAGGTAGGAACAATTCCACCACCTAATTCTTTTTCCTATTAGTTCATGGTGGCTCTGGCTGCTCTTTGAATACCAACCAGTTGTATTTTTAACTTCTAACTTTTTTAAAAGCATATTATGAATTTAAATAGTATCTGCCAAGTGGTGGAAATTCTATCACTATTGAACATTTGAGGAAAACATAAATGAATTTGTATATTTGCAACATTTATTTTTTCCACTCATATATTCCTAAATTTTCTTTTATATGAGTTGCTTCGTAATAAAAACTTACAGTGAAGCAGTTAATAATTACTTAAATAAAATATTTCTTCAAGATTGTTGACCGTGATATAATATGAGAAGGAGTTGATCGGGGGGTGCGGACAAATAAATACTAAATTATAGAAATAGTATTATTTAATTTGTTTCCCGACGTTTCGATCCACTTTGCAAGTCTTCATCAGAGCTACAAAAGATACAAAACATAGTTTTATAAAATAAATGAATATAAGTCGATATAAAATAAGAAGTTGTCTGATAAAGAAATAAAAAGTTGATATCGGAGATATAATGGGTGACAATGTAGTTGAAATATCAAGTATTATATGTATATAGAAGATAAAAACAAAAATAAAAAATAAGTGTGAATAAAAATAGAAAACAAAGGAGAATATAGCATGTAAGTTAAAAGTAAACAGATTGCGATAAAAGATAAGGAGTGAGTGTATAACAAACTAATAAAGATTACATTTGATGACTGTAGGTTAAAGAAAATGAATGTTAACGAATAAAGAGATAAATAAATAAAGTATTGATAAGGTAAAGCTAAAATAAGAATAAGATAACATAATAATAAGATATCAGTGGATAAAAAGCTAGTGGAGGTTACATTTGATAACTGTAGGTAAATAGATAACGGGAAAAAAGGTTAAGAAGTAAAGAAATTGAAAGATTACTATGATAACATTAGTTGTAATATCGTTAGGATAGATTTATTAAATATATATAACTCTATAAGAAAAAAAATTAAGAAGAGAAATTTAAAATGTAAGTATAAATGTAAACAAGGTTATGGGAATAAAAACAAGTTGCACTATATATAGATGACAATTGACATTCAGTTTTTTTGAAAGCTGTAATGGATAGTAGGGTGCATGAAGATTATAATAAGGTGTATAGTTGAAGGATAGGTGTGTTAAGAAAAGAATCACAATAAATGCGAAGCATACCGTTAGATGTAGCACTGCGGGAGGCAGTTGAAACACTGGGACTGTAAACATACAGTAAAAAGAAAAACTCTAGTAAACATACATAAATACAAACACACACTGCCTCCAACTTCCAGATTCAAGCCAGATACTTATTTTCTATTTTTGTTTGTATCTTCTATATCTATCTATCTATCTATCTATCTATCTATCTATCTATCTTTCTATCTATCTATCTATTTATATATATAATACTTGATAGTTTAACTGAATTGTCACCCACTATATTTCTGATATCATCTTTTTATTTCTTTATCAGACTTATTATTATTTTATATTTACTTGTATACATTTATTTTATTTTTCAACATGTACCTTTTGTATTTTGTATCTTTTGTAGCCCTGATGAAGACCTGCAAAGTGGGTATAATTTCTATAATTTAGTATTTATTTGACCGCACTCCTCGATCAACTCATTCTCAAAATATTTCTTCAGTTATCACTTCCTGTTTAAAAAAAAAAAAAAACATGACTTACTTAAAATAACACAACACTTAAATTTCTTACTTTTGTGCGGCCATTGTTATTACTTACTTTTTAGTAGATCTGCAGGTCTGTTTTCGCCTTTTTAAATATTCCGTTCTATTTACAGGACACCCTGTATAGTAAGTGGAAGGTATTTGTATAATGCTTGGGCAGAGGGGATTCCGATTTAGGGAGGTTTTAATTGCTGAATTATTAATTAATAAATTATTTTTTGTTTTCATTTTCAAGGAAATGATTCTATAAAGTGGTTTTAGCGTTTTGTTTTAGATACGGGGCTATAACCCTGCCGAAAATTTTTAAAAGTCAATATGAATATTTTTCTATTTGTCCGTAAAAAAAAGAAGAAGAAGAAATTGAGTGTTTCTATTCGATTTTCTGTTACAGTCGATAGTGATTCGAAAATCTACATACCCCGTTATATAAATTTTATTTAAAAAAAAAGAACCAATATTGCATAATTTGTTAATACTGATCCTGCCTTGTTAATGTTTTCACCTCTTAAGCACATTTTCTTTAACAAACATTGATACACCTTTAAAGTATAAAGTGTAATTAAAAAGGGGTAAAATTAAAAAGAATTTAAAACATATAAACAGTTTTAGATATTTACAGGTTTTAACGTTTTCTGTTTTGGATACGGGGCAGAAGTTATACAGTACCCGCAATACTCAACGGTTGTGCGGGTTTAATCGGCCACAGGATTTAGGCGATAGTTGTTCTTTGTATATGGTTTACCACATATAATATAATTTTATTTTTTATTTTTGGTCTATTAAAATATATACGTCGGTTATTTCTTTAAACAAAATCTTCTTATATTAAGACAATTCTGGGTAATGTTATTCTAATAAAAACAGGAAACTCTTTTTACACTAAATATATATTCTAAAACAGTCTTTAAAAACTAGAATTTCATTCTGCTGTAAATTAGCACATTTTAGATATGGAATTTTCTCTAATATATGTATGTATATATATATATATATATATATATATATATATATATATATATATACAAATTTGATTGAATAAGCAAAACAAGTAATACTTATTTTTTATTTTATTTTATCACTGCTTTAAGTATTTTAAATAAACTGTATCCGTTCTGACATGCTCAGGAAGAATGGTGTACAAGAATAATGAGGAAAAAAATAAATTGCTTATATAGGAACAAGGATTGCCAGGAGCAATTCTTAGAAGTTTTATATTTTCTTTTTTTTCTTTAAAGAGTTGTTTGCCTTTATTGAGGCAGGCACGAGGCACCTTTGAGATTTGCAAATAGAACTTTTCTCTCAGAGCCAGGAGGAGGAAAACTTTCCATCAGGGTTTAATAAATCTGTTTATTTAATACCTTAATTTATTAAATTTTTATAAAACATTAAATAAACATTGTTTTCTTTGATATCACAATAGAGATATTATCAAAGAATCGAAAATGATAGATAATATAATTCAGAGAAGTGTATAATTATTATCAACTATTGCACAAGTCATTTAAAATAAAGTATGCTATACTATTTAATTTAATTATGCCATTTAAGATCAATTTAGATCGTATTTTTACTTCGATGGTGGTCTTGTTTTCCTAATTCTGAAAGTAAGCTTTTCATTAATGCGTTAGGTAAAAAAAAAACTAAGAGATTAATAACATGAAGTATAAGTTATAACAAATATTAAATAAAAATATAAATCATAAAAGCTCATTATAACGAGGATGAAATGGTGAACATTTCCCTCACTAACATATGATGCAGCTCCGATTTTTAGTTTTGAGATATTTTAATCCATATACAAAAACACTTCAATTAGTCGACTCCAGCCGACTTTCCCCGAGCGTTACACGTCGGAGATCTGACAGCTCAATCTAATTCACTCTCCACAATAAAGTGCAAAACGCGCCTAAAGAAATGTTTACTTCAAAAAGCTTATAGTATAATAAAACTACGGAAAAAGCACTTGAAATCCAATAAACCCCAGGACATGAAAACAATAAATTAAATAAAAGTTTTTAATAATTTATCATCATTAGTTTTGTTAAAATCACTGGTACTTCGCGGTGATAAAATATCAAATCACATATTGTTTTAACATAACTTGAGGTGAATATTGATCTATTCTGTAAACATTCTAAACTTATTATTATGAAATTAAAGCTCATTAAACAAGTAACTGTAAACAGTTGAGTAACTGTAATCCACTTTGGAGATTATGAAAAAAATTGTGAATAATCCACGATTTCATGAAATACAAAACTTTTCGTAGTTTAGCTGCTTAAAAGTCCCCTTCAAAAATGATTTTAATAAAGACAAGGTCTACTTTTGTTTGATAAAAATTTTGTCTAGTTTACTTGTCAACTGATTATTTAGCTGGATCGGTAACTAAGACCTTTTATTGTTTATAATTTAATACTTATGGAGTTTTCAAATGGACATGACGCATTAAGCAATTATTTGTTATAATATATAAAATATGAGAGAAATACTTTCTTATTTGTAAAAGTAGTTATTTGAATTATAATTAACAATAACCAAACAATGAAAAAAAGATTACATAAATTTCGAATCTCCATCCACTCTGTGGAAATGTTCTTCCATGTCCACTGATATATTTTGGTAGATAGAGTAATTGACATTAAAGGATATTTTAACTTGGTGTTGTGATAGGGTTCCTTTCACTACATATCACGGCTCTAAGCACATATATTTCGTCCCATGTATCGGTGCATGTCAACAGTCGATTCCCCTGTCAATCTACAAAGATGTTTCAATAGAAAAGTAAATTCCCTCAGAGTAGATCAAATTTTCCAATTTCTGTAGTCGGAATTTCTTTATAAATTAAAATATCTTTTTTTTCACATTTTTATTATTTTAAATATTAAAAATTCATTTTCACGACACATGATCATATGATATTATTTCAAATCAATTAATAATCGAGATACTTAAAACTATAACTTTTTTTCTTCAGAATATTGAGTTCAATAGTTTCAAAACATTCACTGGACCTAACTGAGTAATTACATTCGTAAAAGTTAAAAAGAAATCATGTTGTCCGTTCAAAAAATCTTTATGTACCTTTTAGCGGGTTCATTATACAAACTTTACACAATAATTTTACAAAATAATTTGAGCCATTTAACGTTCGTTCAAAAATGCGTCATATATCTATCAGCTGCCACCCCGAACATATTATCCTCAAGTCACTTTGCTTTCTAAACACTCACGGAACCCCGCCGAATAATGTAATATATCAGACTTAAATATCGATCCAATCGTTCGCTCAAAACTTTTTACAAATTGAATAAACTCATCTTATTTAATAAAGGGTCAGTATTTTTAACTCAAATTGTTTCAAAACACTCAGGTGATCACGTCGAATAATTTGAACTATCAAACTAAACCACGATCTAGCCGTTCGCTCCGAAAAGCGTTACTTAGGTTTTAGCGGACGACCGAAACACATAAAACTCATTTCACTTTGCTTAGTCGGGTAATAAATCAAGGAAACCTATAAGATTCCCCTCAAATAGAAATACGTTGGAGATATCTGGTTTAGAATGCTTAAATAAAAATTAAATTTATTTAGTGGAATTCATTATAACTTTCTGTATTATTGGAAAAATTAATCAACACTAAATTATAACGATCATAGCAAAATTCGAAAGATTTATGTTACATTATGTTTTGAGCAGAAATTACTTTATTGAGACGATATACAGATTGTTAAAATCAGTGTTGGTATTACTATAGAGAAGCACCTATAATAATATTTATATTGTTTTTTTTATATGGAGAAGATGCTAATAGAATATAAAATAAAACTCTTTCGACATCAGTGTTATTCTATGAAACTGAACTGTATATTTTCAGATTTAAATATTTTCATATTCTATAAAGTTAATCAATCATTAAAAGATATAACTTCATTAAAAAAAATATGAATAAAAAATATGAGTAAATTTGTTAATTATCCTTTAAAATTATTTATATGAATATTTTTTAATTTCTGTATCAATATTTATAAACGGTGAGGAAAAAATAGATGAAAAAAACGCCCTTTTAATAAGCGATTTATCCGATAGAGATAAAGAAACCCAAAGTTAGCCAGCCAGCCACTAGATAGCAACACATTACGCTCTTGTCACTTAAGAGTTCTTTGAAAGAAAATTTCATTAAACTTTATAATGTAACGTCTCTTATATTTAACGAAGGGAATTTAATATTTACAATTTGTATAACATACCTGAAATAATTAACATAAAACTAATTTTCATTATTCAAATAAAGTACCATAAATTTATTATACAGTTGACTATTGTGTAAAATTTTCCTCTTTTACTTAAAAAAAAAAAATTTCGAAGATTCTATTTCATTAGAGAGAAATTTTTTTATTTACGAATAATTCTTATTACGGTTTTCTTTCAGTTATGACTTTTATTTGTATTTTATTGGTACAAAAAAGTTTATAATCCGTTAAAAGCTTTGTAACGATTTTTAGAGCGAGCCGCTGGATCGATTTTTAAGTTTAATGGATAAAAGATTTCGATGAGATCACCTAACTATGTAACAACGATTTAAATTTTTGGACAGATTTTGATACACTATTATACAAATTTCCTTCAAATCTGAATCAAATTGAACACGCCATTTTCGAAAAATGGACGAATCGGAACCATTACGTTTTCAGTTCCGAAAGCTGGAATATTTTGTCAAAGTTTTGGTTAGGATTTGATGAAATTTATTCCTGCTAATTCATTTATTTATCAATACCCAACACTTCTCTCATAAATTAAATATATAACGCTACTGTTATACCAAATTATCGTGTATAAAATTTTACCATTTATATACTATTTTTGCTAAAGATGACATTTTGTAGTCTGCAACTAATATAGGTAGTCTGCTACTACAGAGTATATATTACAGAGAAAAATAAAATTTTAAATTATATTAATTAATTATAAAGAAATAATTAGTTTTTATACTCTCCCGTAAAACAATTAATATTTACATACGACTTTGATACTAACAGTAGCGATATGTTCAGTATGTACTGTGATTAATTTATTTAATCACGAATCATCAAATTCGCAATTTGAAAATGTGGAACTCCTCCTCATTTTATATTCGCCGATGAATAAAATTTGTGGATTTTGGGATTTCTGGACTGGTTTAATAAACCCCTCGGAATGTTGAGAGATGTATTACCGAAAACGGCTTCTTCCAGTGATTTTATTTTATTTATCTCATACGAACAATTATAAACCTTGAAATATAGATATTGTTTATGTAATAATAACGGTGAGGAATCTATATTGACCTTACTTGGCAGATTTTTTTGTTTAATATACAAAGCTTTAAATAAATATTTTTAGTCAAATTTTTTATAAAAAAAATCTTTATTATGAAACCTTGAGTAGCAGATCCACTTAAAAATGTATAAAGGTTCCCCCTTAATTGAGAGGTTGGATAGATCGATTCAGTTAATGGCCCCTACAGGCTTCACCTGATCCAGGTGCTAATTGCCTACTTCCAATAAACAACACCTGTTTCTTCCCCACCAGTCTCGGAAGCTTTTCCTATTTGATCCCTATTAAAATTAATTGCCCGTGTTATTTTTATGTTTTATAACTTTCTTCTTGCTATTATCCACCTCGGAACATTTTATGAGACTGTTCTCGGATATTCAGGGTGTCCCGGAAGTTGAGGGAAATTTTTATAGGAATAATATCAGACTTCAAGAGCTAAAAAATATTCAAATCTATAATATTGCAATTTACAGCAGAAAAGTGAGAAATTCAGATTTGTTTAGCTTTTTTAGGATGTATATCTAGTAAAAAGGTCTCATGTTTTTATTGGAATAAAACTGCCACAACTGCCTTACTAAAAGAAGAGTTTGTTTAAAGAAAAACACCGACTTATATACGCATGTCTATACGCATGACATGCCTACCACATCTGAAACATTGACTGCTACTTACGCTGACGATACAACAATTTTAACAGAACACCATAGCCCCAGACTAGTCTCATCAAATTTACAAAATCACTTACTAAATTTACAAAATTGGGATTCACTCTGGAAAATTAGATTAAACCATAACGAATCACAACACATAACATTTACGCTTCGACGAAAAACATGCCCACCAGTTTATATCAGCAACAATCCAATTCCTCAGAAGGACACTATACGCTACCTCGGACTAATATTTGACAGAAGGATGACCTGGGCCCACACGTCAAAATGAAAAGAAAGAGTTTGAACAAGCGACTGAAAATTCTGTACTCACTGTTTTCTAAATCAAAATTGAAAATTAGACAATAACTAAATACATTCGCTTACCCGCTCAAACCCATTTGGACATACGCCTCACAGATTTACGGTTCAGCAAAAAAGACTCACTTACAAAAACTAAAATCCTTTCAATCAAAAATGTTAAGACTAATAACTTGCGCTCCCTGGTACGTCAACAACAAGACTTTACATACCGGCCTAAGACAACCAACCATTGACCAGCACATACGCACTCTTTACCCCCGATTTCATCTTAAACTACACGGACATCACAATGGACTTATCAACGACATGTCCACGGCTGAAATGCTAATCAGGAGGGGACTGAAAAGGAGCTGGATGAGAGATCTCCTTTCCTGATTTTAGGGACCAGGGAAGAGCTGCTGCTGGGCACCATTCTTCGTCATACCTATCATGCCATTTTCAACTTATCAATAAATCTGCTAATTGTCACTACCATGACAGGTGCGGATGAAGAATTGAAGACAAAAAAAAATACATTTTAAAATATAAGACCAAAAATAAAAATAAAATTGTATTACAGATGATAAATGATATATAAAGATCCTGCAACTATCGCCTAAATCCTGGGACCGATTAAACCCGCACATCCGTTGTATATTGCGGGTACTGTATAACTTCTGCCCCGTATCCAAAACAGAAAACCTTAAAACCTATATTATATATCTAAAACCGTAGATATGTTTTAAATTCTATTAATATTTTAATTTTACCCCTTTTTAACTACACTTTATACTTTTAAAGGTGTATCAATGTTTGTTAAAGAAAATGTGCTTAAGAGGTGAAAACATTAACAAGGCAGGATCAGTATTAAAAAATTATGCAATATTGGTTCTTTTTTTTTAAATAAAATTTCCGTAACGGGGAATGTAATTTTTGTAATCACTATCGAGTGCAAAAGAAAATCGAATAGAAACACTTAATTTCTTCTTCTTTTTTTACGGATAAATAAAAAAATATCTATATTGACTTTTGAAAATTTGATTTTAATCCATATATTCAAAACAATCGTTATTATTATTATTATTTTTTAAATATGTTTTTCCCTTTCCGGCTTCCTAACTCGGTCTCCAATCAAAGTACAATTGTATGGTATTAAAGGTTATTAAAAAGAGGATAAGATGCTGAAAATTTCCCTGGCTTACAGTATGCGGGATAGATTTTTAGTTTCTAAAATATTTTAATCCATATACATAAATTAATCAAGCCAATTATCCAGCTAAATAACCAAATGAGCGTTACATAACTGAACATGTCTGCTCAGTATCACTTAATACCCATAAAAAAATGCTAAGGACCCTAAATTATACTTTGTGATAATGAACCATTTTTATCAAATTATTAACATCCGCCTAAGAAATCTTTAAATAGTTTCATCTCATCGTAACCTTTAAATATTTTATTTACGAAAATTTTCGGAATGGGGTGTTTTCAATCTGGAGATCGATAAACTTTGTCTATTTAATTATGTAATAAAAACTCATGAATACCAATTTGCTTTCCACTTGAATTGTAAGAGTCGAAAACCGAGGTGGCCTACAAAAATATTGAGCATATTGGAGTGACCTCCACCCCCAAGATGTCAAATTATCGAAGTTATATAGGGCAAACGTAAAGTTAACACTAAATTAGTCCATGATTATTTTTTTTAGAAGAAACACATTTCTATCATGGCTGTCTAAAGCTTAGTGCACACTGGTAGTCATGTTGCGCGATTATGGTGGCTTAAATATGTCTCAGTACTACGTAGACGTGTATATATGATAAATATGTCTATAGTCTACGGGACAGTTGAGAGACCAAACATCGTAGTTCTAAAGTATTCCAATGCGAATGGGAGATATTATGCAACGTCAGACATGTTGCGCAACATTTTGACAGTGTGGACGTCATTCGGCGTATAGAGACAATATAAGCCTCAGTCAGTCATCAGCTACTGAGTCGTTGGTTCGGATGTTCACAGTCATTTTCTAAAGTTTTACAATTCTTTTGAAAACATGTGATCTAACGAGGAAGTTTTAAACCTTACTGAAGATTACCATGCGTTTTATTGTTTGTTGTATATTACGATTCCCGACTGCAAGAACCAGGTAAAAAGAAAAGTGGCACTGTAATATCGGCCTTCAATGCACAATGTGAGAGTGGCGGAGATAGAAAAAAAAATCCATAATTTAAAAGCTTAATTCAACCGGGAGTGGAAAAAAAATTCTCCGACGAGTGATTTTTGAGCTCTTACACTTGTATTTAGCACTAAGCAGCAACTCTATCAACACAAGACAATGTCGTCCATGCTGGGCTGAGAAGATGAGACTGAAAAAATCACATCGTAGTGTGGATGTTAGACAAGACAAAGAACCGGTCTAAACACAAATTGCGCATCATGGTCTACTAGTGTGTAATATGTTTTCGATAGACATATGATTTTTTTTATTTTATAATGATTGACATGAAAACAATTTAGTGTACATGCATTTAAAGAGATTGTGTGTACCACAAGAGGTAATAACATTTCATTTAAAATTAAGATATTTTTTCTCTCGGAATCAGCCTTCAAAATAGGCCCTTAGGATTTGTAGTTTCAGTGGTCTATCTATTTCAATAAGATAAGGATAAATGTTGATTTAATTTTATATACCGCTTTACGTTTATCATGAAAACAAATTTTAGAAGTAAAATATTATCCTAAATTTCTATTTTTGAGTCATTCGCAAATAAAGTTATGAATCATTCGATACTTCTCTATTTCAAACGCTTTTAGGGGAAGTATTTCTGACAAAAATTTAAAAACTAAATACATAATAAGTAATAAATACACTTAGCTAACATCTCAAAGCTTTATTTCTCTCTTCTGTAATAATTTTAATTTTTTTTTTTTATTAATTTAGACATATAACATTCTGGCACGGGGACAATAATTATATTGATAAATGAACACATTCACACCCTATATACAAAAAAAAAAATTAAAAAAAGTAAAATAACAACTAAATAATAATAAATAAAAACTATATACAATAAAAAATAAAATAACCTAAATATAAGTAAATTAAAAACATACAAATACAGTCATACCTATATACAATATATACAAGCAGGCGGGGAACCCAAATCCCTGCGCTACTCTCTCAACCGCCTCACCGGTGCTAAAGCCGGTGGAGTTTGAGCGAGAGCACTTTAACCACATACACTCATGTCTTGAGTGGAGAAGGCAGTGGATCAGCTGATGCGAAGGTTGTGTTCTGAAATCTTCTCTCAGTTTTTGACTATTTTTCAGCGGAATCTCTTTGATTATTTACTGAATACAGTTGAATTGTACACCAGAGCAGTTGTTATTTACTGTTTGCTACATTTTTTTTTTTAATGTTAATTCTAAAATATATTTTCATGATATACGTCAAACTGTCAATAAAATTAAATTAACATACATACTTTATTGAAGTGGATAGAGCACCGAAACCACAAACCTTAAGGGCCTATTTTGAAGGCTAATTACAAGAGAAACAATCTCTTGATTTTACATGAAATGTCATGACCTCTTGTGGTACACGCAATCTCTTTAAATCTCATACACTGAATTGTTTTCATGTTAACCATTGTTCAAGAAAAAATACATGCCTATCGAAAGCCTAGTACACACTAGTAGATGCGTAATTAAAATTATTACAGAAGAGAGAAATAAAGCTTTGAGGTGTTAGCTAAGTATATTTAATATTTATTATGTATCTAGTTTTTAAAATTTTTTCCGCCCTAAAAGAGGCTGAAACAGAAGTAACAAATGATTCAGAACTTTTATTGTGAGCGACTCAAACGAAAAAAATTTTGATAATATATTCTACACATTATTTTTGAAATATTTGAAAGATCTTTGTTATGTTATTCTCATATGTAATAAACATAATATCTATCTATCTATCTTCCCGATAATTTAGACGAATCGCCGCAGACTGGAACTCCGTAAACATATTAGAAGTGGAGATATAAAATAAAAGTATGCGAGAAGTTTTTCTCAATTTATTTCTTTTGAATGCTTTGAATTTAAAATATATTGATATGGTTTTGAGGAGTAACAGAGTTCCAACGGTTATTATTTGAGAATAACCCTAAAAGTACATTAATTATACAGCACTGTTTTGTATTGTATAAGTACATATGAGTGGTTTAACATTTAAGAAAACTTGATAAAAAGCCAATTTTCTGTATGATAGCTTCAATTAAACCAATTCAAATGATTTTTTTTTTCATGTTTAAACTTAAATATTCTTAAATAAAATCAGCAGAAACCGTTTGAATTGTGCCTATAACAAAAAACTTTACTTTGTTCTACTTTCTAAAAATGACAAATGTCTGTCTCTTATATGAAGTTGCTCTTAGAAAAGTGCACGTACAACAAACACATACGAGTATAAAAAAAACAATTTTTTTTTTTTTATTATTTTAATGGAATTTACAACTGTATTACATAGAGAATACAATAAGTAAATGAGAAATTTGTAACATGGTATGTACAACATGAAGAGATACTACCCATTGGTAGAACTCAAATTAAAGTTCTATATTAGAAGATCCCGAGGCCATCTTCTTTTCAGACGTCTCGGAGGGTTATCAGGGATCGAGGAGGAAGCAAGGTTTGAAACGAGAGGATTCGGATGGTTCTGCAGTTTGTTATGGAAGGAAAGGTATCTGGATTGGGCCAGATCGGAAACATATGGGACATTAAGTCAAATTTTAAAAACATGCGAATTCATTATCTTTTTTTTCAAATTTTTAATATTGAATTTGGACCATTGGTGGAGGAGGGGAATTGTATGATTAGCTCTATTTTTAAACATACAGATAAAATAAGTTTAATACGATCATCTTGGAAGATGATGCAACTTTTATTATCTAACGCAATGTATAATAAATCATTCCTGTGTTCCTAAAAATGTGCAAATTCAAACCATGTCCATAAATTTATAAAGAAGGGTTGTTGGTTCGCGAACCATTATTTCACTCGACATTGTCGTAAATTAGGGCCCTCCTAGGGCCGGCGGATCCATCAGTGGCTAAGTTATGTGGCGGTGGTTCTACCTCAGTGGTACAACAGCGCTTCCTCTTGTTATAACGGAGGACACACACACGTTCAGAGTGATCATACACACTCTATCACATTCATGCATATATATATATATATATATATTCAATTATTCAATAAACTACTAAATGTTCATTGCTTCTATATATTCTATATTGCTTCTATTCTATTCTATCTATATATATTGGCACATGTATTCTTTCAGTTAATAACGATCCATCAATAGCATCCCAAACTCTTCAATCACACATCACAACCCTTGAAGAATGGTGTCAAAACTGGAGGATTAAAATAAATTCCATCAAATTATCTTTTACCTTCGTCGTAAACCTATGGTATGAACAAATCCGATACCTAGGACTGTCTCACTTGGAATGCTCATACTAGACTGAAACGACAAGGAACAGCTCGAAGTTTCCGCTTACTCCAACACTTACTAGACAAACGATCCAAACTTCCAATTTATTACAAAAGACTCATAAACATGAATATAATGCTCCACTAAACCATCGAATTCCTCTCGTATCCAATCTCTACAATCCAAAATCCTTAATGCCCCAAATTTAGTCATAAATAAAACCATTTATTGAGACCTTAATGTTCCATATGCCGCTGATTTAGCCCGAGCCAGATACCTATCCTTTCATGATAAACTCCAGTCCCATCCGAATCCATTGGTTTCCAGCATACGTCTTCCTCGATTACTGATCGATTTGACTTCAGAGAGACAGACACAGAACCAAATTTGATCCTGGATGTCAGAAACGAAAAACGCGTGTAAAAATTTTCGATTCTGAGCACAACATTTTTTTAACCTCTCCCACGAATACAATGATTCCCTAACTTCGGTAGTGAGGAAGCAAAAATCCTTCACGTTAAAATTCAAACTTTTAAAATATATTGCAACAGAATAACGAGAGAAGAGTTCAGTAATACTTTTCTGTTTATTACTTTCCTACCTATACTATGTAAGGAAAGTATTGCGATCGGGTCAAATTTCCAATATGCAGTTTTCGATAGATCCGTTTCAGAGATCTCTGAGTCCGAAAAACACATTTCTAGCCATTGGCCTGTCTATCTGCCTGTACAAAATTAGGCTATGGCCTATTTGATCATCAATATTAGAGGGTATTGAAATTTTTACACTGATCTACCTTAAGCCGGTTTACATTGACTTAGTTTACTTATAGTGAATATATATATATATATATATATATATATATATATATATATATATATATATATTCAATTATTCAATAAACTACTAAATGTTCATTGCTTCTGTGTTTATTCGACGTTTCGCTCCTTTTTTTTTTTAAGTTAACAACGATATCCTCATCAAAACTAGAACAACAATAGCTCAATCGATACAAAATTATGCTTCCAAATGTTTCTAATAACAATTATTTCAAAATTTAACTTAATTCCAGAGCTTCCATACCTCAGGCCAGGGACACACCGACAGTCTCAGCACCGTCCACCAACACATATATTAAGCTACTGGATCGCTAACCGTCTGCCCTCCCCGGTCCTGAGCCCGAAGGCAAATTATTTCATACAAAACTAGAAAATTGCATCTATTTTATATAAAACAATTGAAAAATGCATCCATGATGAATATAACAGCATCAAAAAAATATATGTATCAACAACAACAATAGCTTGTATAACAACTCTTGGTTATAATTTTTAAAAAATATTGTTTCATGATCTGATAATGTTGACAACATTTTATACGATGATTAGTATATATATATATATTTTAAGTAGTTAATATTTATTTATGTTTTTAACAATTTTAAATTAGTTGACATTTATTTTTATTTTTAACAATTTTAAAGTTAGTTCGATAATAATCGAAGCCAATAGTTAACTTATATATATATATATATATATATATATATATTTTAAGTAGTTAATATTTATTTATGTTTTTAACAATTTTAAATTAGTTGACATTTATTTTTATTTTTAACAATTTTAAAGTTAGTTCGATAATCGAAGCCAATAGTTAACTTATATATATATATATATATATATATATATATATATATATATATATATATATATATATAAGTTAACTTATATATATTATATATATATATATATATAATATTATATTATATTATTATATTATATATATATATATATATATAAGTTAACTATTGGCTTCGATAAATAGAAAAATGAAGAAACAAATAACTGGAAATAATTCAATAGTTTTTATTTAACAACAAACAGTAGTATCTAACTCAAAAAAAAGGTTATAACCGTATATGTTTTAACATGTGTTTTTTAACATGTGTTTATTTTAAATTGCAAGAAATAATAATGTGATTATTTTTAATTGAAACAAATAATATTAAGTCTTAAAAGTCTTATCTATCTCACACCGGACCTTAACTCCCCCCTGCCAGTTTATGAATATTCTTCGTAAACTAGTATCTGAATCTTACAGGTTGGTCAAGTCCGGAGTAAATCGTCATCAGGCTATACTTTTTCATCAATAAAATTTTACATTGGTATACAATGAGAACTTTGCACTGTGGTTACTTAATTCACTTGATACAAAAGAATGGTTAAGTAATAAAAACAATAAAAAAAATCTGCAATAGTGCAAAAATATAACTACAAAAAAAAATCTTCCTGTCCCACAATGAGGACATTCCATCTATTTATGGTTGCTTTGGCTCACCTTTTGGGAGCTTTAGTAGTTCGATGTGGACTGTTATGCGCTTCTTAGGCTCTTTCAAGCTCTCTATAGACACAGTGTTATATTCACGAATGGCGATCACCCTGAATGGGCCCTCGTACCTCACTAGCTCCTTGCCCCTATTGGATCCTCTCCTTCTGTACACTATCGTTCCAATTTTAATATCACCCAGTACGTCCTTCAGCCCTAAGTTATCTTTTCTTACCCTCCTACTTTTTTCGTTCTCAATTTTACTACGGACTTTCTCCCATCGTTTCACCAACGCTATTCTATTATTAACGACACGTTCCGATAATTCCTCGTCCACTGTCGTACTCGTGCTATCCCTGGGCCGTTCCCGCAGCCCAAATAGGATCTCGAAAGGCGAAAAACCTGTTGCGGTATGAATTGAATGATTATATGCCGTGATAGCCTTCGACATCGCCACACCGGGTTCTAGCCCTTTTTCTGCTTGATATATTCTAAGGTGGTCACTAAGCGTGCTATGTAGTCGTTCTATGCCTCCTCTACTTTTTGGATGTCCAGGGGTGTTAATGTGCCATGTAATATCCAAGATCTTCGCCTCTGCTCGCATAATGGCATTGTTAAATTCCTTTCCTCCATCTGATGCAATCCGGTCAGGTACTCCATAAAACTGGAACCATGTTCTTAGAGCCCCCAAGACTGCTTCTGACGACCGCTCCTGGATCAGGTACGCCATTGCTGCCTTACTAAAAAGATCCATCAGCGTGACCCATTTATATCCCCTCCAAGTGAAAGTGTCTATTTGTAGGTCCGTTAATGGTGAATCTGCAGTGGGCGTCTCTTCCTGTATTGCTCTGCGAGGATGCCTATCGTATTTGGTGGTTAAGCATATTTCACAAGCCCCAATGACCCCTTTGATTGTTTGCCTCATCCCCCACCAAAAATACTTCCGCTTTAGTGCTTGCAATGTCTCTTGTATTCCTCGATGATTCGTCTTACCCTGGTGATATGCGATCGTCACCTCCTGTTGGGTCTCTTTATCCTTCAGTGTTTCAACCTTCAGGGTGCATCGAATAAATCTTCTGTCCGTACCGATTTTCTCTGACCGCCATAACCGCTTAATCTTATCCCAGACCGTCGCATTCCCGACGTATATGTGATGGGTGGTGTCTGGTTTTGACACATCCTTGAGTGCGCGATATATTAAGTCCTCTTTAATTCCTGGTTGCGACCAGATTTTAGTGATCTTGCACTTTCCATACTCATCGTACTCAATCTTTGTTGTCCCCGTAGTCCTGGTCTTCCATATAATTTGATGTCGCTTGTCATTAATAATTTCTGCTAGCTCTTCTATTTCTAAGGGTCTTTCGTCCATAGAAGTATCCTCTTCCTGGGTCTCCTCGTCACCTTCTTGCATACTTCGTTCTCCTTCTCCTTCGGGTGTCCATTCCCGCATCAACTGCCTGACATCACTAGAGGGTCCCCCTCTCTCTTCTTCTTCTATCGCGTTTACCATTATCGCCCGGGACAGCCAGTCGGCCACAATATTTTCCTTCCCTGGTTTGTATACAATTTCCAAATTGTATTGACACAGAAACTCTTTCCATCTCGTTACCCTTGCGGAAGATTCCTTTAGCTTCCCCACCCATTGGAGGGGTCTATGATCCGTCTGGACTCTAAATTTCCTGCCAAACACGTACGGCCTGAAATGATTAATGGCCCACACGATCCCGAGCAGCTCCCTTTCTAATGCGCTATATCTCGTTTCGGTATCCGTGAGGCGCCTGCTGGCGTAAGCAACTGGTCTTTCTCCTTTGTCCCCTTCCTGTGACAATACCGCCCCCAATGCATACTCACTTGCGTCTGTTGTGATGGTAAATTTTTTCGAAAAGTCTGGAAATGCTAACACTGGCTCATCTTGTAGTCTCGTCGTGCATTGCCTAATATTGTTTTCCATCTCGGGCGTAATTACCACTTTTTTCCCTTTTTTGAGTAGGTTGTTAAGAGGTACTAGATATTTTGCCATTTCAGGAACAAATCGCCTATAGTAGTTCAATGACCCTAACAATCTCCGTATTCCTTTTATGTCTCTCGGAATTGCCATTCTTTCTATTGCCTCTACCTTGCTTCTATCCGGTTTCACACCCTCTTTCGAAATTGTATGACCTAAAAAATTGATTTGCCTCTGACCCAAAAGTGACTTTTCCGATGACAATTTTAGACCAAATTTCTTAAGCCTTTCAAAGACACTTCGTAAATGTTCCACATGCTGCTCTTCCGTTTTACTGAATACTAGTAAATCATCCATATAGACTTGGCACACAGCTTCGTCGATACCCCTCAAAAACTCATCCATAAGACGCTGGAACGTTATCGGCGCGTTTTTTAAGCCGAAAGGCATTCTTGTAAACTCGTAATGTCCTCTTTCAAACGTAAATGCCGTCTTATGCTGATCATTGGGGTGCATTTTGATCTGATGATAACCTGCTTTCAGGTCCAACGTACTAAAGAATGTTGCTCCGCTCAGTCTATCCAGGATGTCCTCGAATCAGGGGATCGGGAATTTTTCATCTACAGTGTTTTCATATAGTTTCCTGTAATCTATGACAACTCTATACTTTTCCTGGCTTTCGCCCGGCGCACCCTTTTTTTTCACTGCCCACAAGGGACTGTTATATGGTGACGTGCTGTCTATTATGATACCCTGTTTCTTTAAGTTTATTATTTCTTCTCTGATATGTTGTCTTAACGCATGCGGGTACCGCCTCTCTTTTACATATGTAACTCGATTTTGTTTCAGCGGAATTTCATGAACAGTTTCCCCCGTTACACCTAATACACCGCCCTCCTCGAAGAAGATATCCTCATATTCCTCTTTCAATATTTTCCTCCAGTCTACTGCCTGAGTGATCGCTCCTACCCTTGCTCCGTCATTTCTTATGCGTTTTTCACACTCGTATTTCTTTTTACCAATCCAGAGAGTCCACCGTCCGCCTTTGTTACTAACTTTCGCTCCTACCATTCCTAATAGATCACATCCTATTATCCCATCATATTCCCGAGGCATACTCTCCACTACATGAACCTTTAAACTACCCTCCCTAACGCCCCACTTCTTCAATCTCAAAACCGTTTCCCCCTCTACCGTACATGGGCCTCCCAGGGTGATTAATTTGCATGAACATACCTGAGTCTGGAGTGTCCTTTTGCCAGCGCATAGCCTCTCCGCAGCTCTCCGGCTCATGATAGTAGTTGAACTCCCCGTGTCCACGAGACATCTCACTCCACCTGCTACTCGGATAATGGGCAGACCGCCATACTCGCTCCTCACGCTGCAGTTCAATAGCACGCGGTCGCCCCTCGGCCACCACCCTCCTCAGGCCTCTACTTGCTCTCTCCTTCCATCCACCTGCCAACGTCCGCTCCTTCGCCTGCTTCTCTCTACTTCACCTCCACTGCTCCCTGGCTCCTCAGCTTCTTCATCGGTCTCGGTCGTTTCTGTCGATCTTGACGATTCTGACTGAGTCCTATTTCTTTTCCATACCTTCTGGGCGTTAACTTCCAATGGCTCTTCTTTGGGTAGATTTTTTCTCCGGTGCATGTAGGGACAGTGTCTAGCGATGTGTCCCTCTGTGCCACACTCAAAACATTTAGTGCGGGGGCATTGTGCCACTAGGTGTCCAGGTTTGCCACATCCGTGGCACTTGCGGTCCTCTCTTCTTCCGAAGGGTCTAGATTTTCTCTGACTTTGCCTCCTCCCTTCAGCCATTCCTCTCTCCTTTTCATCATATTCTAAATCCCTCCTCTTCCTCCATGTTGCTGGTGTGATTCTTGGTTTTCTGTATGTCACCCGATTCCATCCTGACTCCTCTATCTCCATCCGGGCATCCTCTTCGCGCGCGCTTGCGTCGATCATTTCTTGTGCGCATTCAACGAACGAGCGGTCTCTGGGTAGGCCATCCTTCTTTCCCGTCTCTCTGGCCAACTGAACTTTTAGGATTGATGACAAGAATGACATCTTTGTTTCTACTTCTGCCGCGCTTGCCGTTTCACGCATCTTTGCCATTATCTTTTTATATTGTGACAAAAGTTCTCCAGCATATTGCCCATAAGCTTGTTTAGGCTGTCTTCTTTCTCTAAACATGTGAAATATGTCCTCTTCTGGAGTCCATCTTCCGCCTCCATACGCCTTTTTTAATCTATCCTTGACAATCGCCCAAGGGGTTTCTTCGTCGGCTTGGATTAGGTTAAGAATATTCCTTTTGACTCTGCAAACCAGATCTGCCTTAATTGAATTCGCATCTCCTGTGTCAATTAGTTCTTCCGCTATTTTCACCTCAATCCGCTTCATCAACCGATCACCGGCTTTTAGGAAATGGTTCAATTCACCGGTTTCCCCGGTGAATTTTTCTAAATCAGAGACCGCTTTTCTTAAGTCTTGAGAAGTTGCTGCCCGCACCTTTAACCAAGCCAGAGTGTTCGCATGAGACTCCACTAACGTGTCTCTTGGCATTGGTGGGATTTGCCATTCCACTTGCTGATTTATCATCTCTCACTGTTTAGCTTTCTTAGCGTGAACAAGTAAAAAAAAATAATACGATACTCACGTATACTTCTAATACTGCAGTCCTGGCAACACAAGGGTTTCGGCACCAGTTAACTATTGGCTTCGATAAATAGAAAAATGAAGAAACAAATAACTGGAAATAATTCAATAGTTTTTATTTAACAACAAACAGTAGTATCTAACTCAAAAAAAAGGTTATAACCGTATATGTTTTAACATGTGTTTTTTAACATATTTTAACATGTGTTTATTTTAAATTGCAAGAAATAATAATGTGATTATTTTTAATTGAAACAAATAATATTAAGTCTTAAAAGTCTTATCTATCTCATACCGGACCTTAACTTATATATATATTTAATGTTAATTAATTTTAATATGTTAAATTATAACCAAGAGTTGTTATACAAGCTATTTTTGTTGTTGATAGAGATACGTTCTTGATGCTGTTATATTTATCATGGATGCATTTTTCATTGTTTTTTATGTAATATTTTCCCTTCGGGCGCTAAGCGGTCCAGTAGCTTAATATATGTGCATGTTGACGGTGCTGAGGCTGTCGGTGTGTCCTTTGGTCTGAGGTATCGTTATTAAACATGAGGAAGCATAATTCTGTACCGATTGAGCTAATTGTTGTTCTAGCTTTGAAGACGACGGTTCCCATTGTTAACTTAAACCGGGATCGAAACGTCGGATAAACACAGAAGTAATGAACATTTAGTTTCATCAATCGTAGTTTAATCAATAATAATTAAGTGACCTTATTACAAATTAAATAATTATGTTAACATAAATATAAATATATATATATATATATATATATATATATATAACTTAAGATATGAATTATAGTCAGATAATAGGTCATGAATTTTTTTTTACCCTTCGTGGTTCAAAATGTGAAAGCCTTTTAAGCTATTTTGAATATTTTTTTACATTTTTGGCAATATCACTTCCGTGTTTGATATCTTGAAATATTTCCATGTCTTTATATCAATAAAAACAAGAAAAACAAAATTGTAACCTATAACAAGTCAGTAGTAATTCCAATAAATACAATTAATTTACCAATCATATAATATTACAATGTTTTTTTAATAATTCGACCTTTATATATTATATCTTAAGATATGAATTATTGTCGGATAATAGGTCTTGAAATGTCCGCATAATAGGTATTTCATGATCTATTATCCGACAATATTTCATATCTTAAGTCATAATATATAAAGGTCGAATTATTAAAAAAATAATAATGATTTATGGTTAATATTTGCTGTACCGAAATGTAAACGTCTGAGGGTTAGACCAAAGCGAAGATCGCGTTAAAGCCAATCTGAAGAGACAGGATTTAGAACGGTGGATAAATTTGTGTGATAAGCGATTGGTGGTGTCGGCATTGAACCTTCGGGTTCGCTAAGCCTTTTATTGTTATTATTATTTACCTCAATCGTGATGCGTGGTCCACTTCCCCCGGTCGGCACGTGGACCTTCCTCTTGAACACCTCCGTGTATGACTTCACTTTGGACTCTCCGAACTCTCTTAGCTCGTAGCCTGGCACACCAGGAGCGGTGAAGCTTTTCTGGAACAGCCACCTTCAATACATTAGTTTAAGGCATTAAATGAAATATATAGATATATATTTAACATTTATATTTATTTCTATTATGAACGATGTATATTTTGTATTTTTTTTTTCTGTTGGGTCTACAGACGATGAAGATCTTTGGCCGCGAGATGTGATCTTCTTTCCTCCTGATTCACTCAGACTACTTCTTTATTTTAAAACGAAATATCTGTGTGTGTGTGCATAATTAATTGGGCTTTAATATTATTTACGTCTTATACCCATTTATGTCACTTTACAGAGCTAAAATGCACAATGTTTAACGTGCCTTCCTCTAAAGTACCTTTTATTTTGTATATTTAAATAATTAACTATATGTCATTATTAAGAGTTCCGATGCTAAATATAACTTTTGAAGGAATTTTATAATTAAAAAATGGAGAAAAAAAAGTAAACCGTTTATTTTGGTCGAAAATGAATCTTCGGAAATACTTATCGTTGGAAAGCGAAGAATTTTATAAAAAAAAATTTATTTCTATATAATCTAGTATAGAAAGTCGTAGTAGGTAATGGAGAGTGACGAAAAAATATAAATAATAATTTGTAAAAACTAATATTATTTAATGGAAATCAAATGTTTATTAGTAAATGTGAACTTCTATTTTTTTTTTTTTTTAGTTTTATAAAAAGTATTTAAATTATACCTAATCAAGGCAATGAGGCTGTTTAAAAAACTATTTCATTGAATTGGTGTGAAAGAAGAAGTGAAATATAAAGCATATGTTCTTTAATATATATACTGTTGTTTGATAATTCTAGATCTGGTATTATATTTAAGTAATTAGATATACAACTGAATATTTAACTCGCCAACGTTTTGTCATTTCAGGAATCATCAGGGCAGAAAAACCAAGATCACGTATATGCAGAAAGAATAACAAAAAGAAAAGAAAAAAAATTTTATGAAAAAATTAAAAGTCATCCAAATACATACTGAAGGGAATGGAAGGTTTTATTAGTAACAGCTAAGGAAGGTCATATTAAATAGCTGACAACAATAATTTGCAGTTTCGTCAATTTATCCTTCTCTAAAAATCCTTCTTTCTCTCACCAAATTTATTAAAAGCAACACAATGCCTTATATATATAAACAGGAATTTCTCAAACTTCAAGAAAAACTGGGTGATTCTGACTTTATCTACACTGACGGATCGAAGAGCTCCGCAGGCGTGGGAGCATCAGTTATATGTAACGAACTACAACATATGTTTTCTCTTTGACCACTATGTAATAATTATACTGCTGAATTGGTTGCAATACATAAAGGTTCAAATGTTATACAGCCCACTAAACAAAAACATGGTCATATGTACAGATTCTCTATCCTCTCTAATTAGTATAGGAAATGTTTTCTCATCAAATATCGTAATACATAACATTCTGTACTGAATAAAGTCCGCAAACAGAAATAATATATCAGTAATTTTAATAATATATCAGTACAGAAAATAAAGACAAAATGGGAACAGATATGGTCGAATGTATCCGAAAATAAATTGAGGGAGGTTAATGGTGACGTTTCCTCTTGGGCATCGTCAAATAGGAATAACCGCTGAGAGGAAGTAATTCTTACGCGCCTGCGAATAGGTCATCCACGCCTTGCCCATGGATACCAGATGGCCCGTGATTCTTCGCCAACATGCCAATCTTGCGGGACTCCTCTGACAGTAAACACATTTTAATAGAATGCAGAGCTTACGAAACATTTAGACTCTCTTATGACTTGACAAATCGATCTACACTCTATTTTACAGGACAATACTAATGAAATTGATAAACTATTTTTTTTTCTGAAATGTTCTAAACTTGAAAATACGATCTAATTCTTAATGAAAATTAGGCAATAATGACCGTAGTGGCTGAAGCCTTAAAATATAAAAAAAATAATACTTAGGAGAAAAAATAAAAATAACTAAAATATAATAATACAAAGAGAAGTCCATTTAAATTTTAAAACATAAAATAAAAAGTTCGAAGCAATATATAAATTCCATTTACAACAAAATTCAGAATGGATTTTATATTCCGTCCAGTCGTTATATATTATAGCTCTTGTTAATAAATCTTTATCTTTCCTCAGATGTCTACTACAATCATATATTTCTTTTTTTCTTTCTGTAAATATGTGATCTTGGTTTTTCTACCCTGATGATGAGCCGATTTGGCAAATCATGACTGTGTTGTGGTTTGTTGACTCATGGATTTTTCCTTTTATAACATTATCCATAACAAGTTCAATGTGTTACCGACTTCACCAAATCCAGCTACCTATCCTTCCATAATAAATTTCAGAACTATTCCAACACCCTCGTTTCTAAACTTGCTTCTTCTTCTATTTCTGACAATCCTCCAGAAACAGTCTTAGAAAAAGATGGGCTTATCATCTTATAATATACAGGATATTTCAGGGTTAAGTGGCCAAACTGCAAAAAGTAACTAAGGACCTCTAAATAATAAAAGAATTTCCTCTGAAAGTATGCCCACAAATGTTATGTTTATTCGCATCTAAAGATTTTCGTTGTTATGAATAATTTACGTTATATGAAATAAATAAAATCTATTTATTTGTTCTAAATATTTTATTAATTAAATGTAAACATTAAAATTCATATCAAATATGTTGTTCAAAGTAATTTACTTGAGCATTAAGACAGGCTCGGCATCTTTCTTCAACAGCAGCAGTGGAAGAACGGCACTATAAGTGTAAATGGAAGGCATAATGATGAGTGCTCTGCGAAAGCCTCTTACATACTGATAAATGTTATTGAGCGTTCCCAATGCTAATTCCAAATAGAATTAATCCTTATGTTGCCGATAGTTTTATACAGTTAGGGATAAAAGGCCATATTAATATTTTATCTAATCCATCTCCTAAACAAAGCGTTTGCGGACATACCTTTATTGTGAACAACATTTAATATGAATGTTAATATTTAAATTTAATTACTAAAGTAGTTAGAACAAATAGATAGGTTTTATTTATTTCATATAATGTAAATAATTCATAACAACTACAATATTTAGTGTGAGTATCTCTTAAACAAAGCGTTTGCGGTCATACCTTCAGAGGATTTTTTTTTTCTTTTTTTGAGGTCCTTAGTTCATTTTTGCAGTATGGCCTCTTAACCCTGAAACACCCTGTAGAACTATTATTGGAGTGATACCATTGGGTAGTTTCTCTTCAAGTCGTACAAGACATATTATCGATTCAAATTTACTAGTTATATTTTTAGCTAATACAGTTGAGAATTTCAATAAATATATTTAATTTTTTTTAATGAAATCAGTGCATATATTATTACAGTAAGGCTCGAAATCGGGTTTGTACCAAATATAAGCTCCTGTCATGTTCAAATACCATGAATGGAGTACCGTTGGATTCAGAATTTTACGGGGGGTTAGCGAATCGTATTTTCCGCTTTTGTTTTTCTTTCTAAAATAAATAAAGTCGATGCAAACATTTTGCTAGGCTTCAATACTGGAACGGTGGTAGGTCTGTAGATCGATGCGGGACAAATTGGACCTTGAAGATTTTGATGCGTACAGCAAGACCCGGATAGTTCCTCCGGAACTATCGGATCCTGCGTTTTTAAGCCCAAAAACATAATATTTTCGAGATAACGCAAGACATGGGGTTCGCATTCACACAATCTGGCGTTAATTGTAGTACTGTTATTGGATACATGTCTCATTTCATCGACTTGAGGTCTCTATGATCGAAAGAGGAGGAGTTTATATTATTTATCGATGGTGTTTTTGATCGGCAAGCCATATCATCGTTAATTCTTCACCAAATCTCAAGATTGAGCCACCGATTTCGAAGGCTTCCTTCTCCTTCAGGCGGGCAAAATAGTCCAATCACCCCGAAAATTCAGGCAATCAAGTTATGAAAAAAAAGAAACTTTATTTGCGAATAACTAAAAAATTTCACACTTTTCCCGTTGATTGTAGGTTATTCCTATGATTGTATAAAACATTACTTAATTGTCTACAAAAGAAAAAAAATCATTGAAATCGGACAATTTTTCGCAAAGATACAGCTTATTGAATGTTGTAAATATGTTGGTTCCAAACAAAAATGAAGATATAAATTAATTTTTTTTTCCTTTGTGGATTATATTTATGGATAAAGTAACAATTGATTTCTTTATATTTTGATACGTTGCATTATTTTATTTTATTTTTTCGCACGGGCCTACTAGTATATTTAAAAACAAAATATTAAGTTGAGGTTGTGGAAAAAAGATTTTAAAAAACCTACTTATGAGAAGAGAGAAAAAAAAAATTTCCCTCACTTTTCTGAGATTTGTAGCATAGTTTTGAACAAAATCAACTTACGATCTTGGAGCATTCTGGTACAAAATAAAATACTATTCCTTACTTTATATTCGATTCTTTACTATAAACTTATTTTCACAAATTTGTTTCAATATTTAGGTATCTATCCTAGCTATTAGTCATGGAAGGAACAGTTGAATTAAATATTATATTATAATACTTATCTTAATTAATGTACTGACATTTATCGGATACGAGGATCTAGAAGTTTGAACGGGAGGAACCAAGCACACCTGGTTGTGAACTGTCACGTTGGAAACTGATTTAGAACCTGCACTCTACAGGACAAAATGACAATACAGTTAATAATGTTTTTTTTTTATATACAGTAAAATATAATTATATATTAAATTAAATTAGTATTTCTATTTCTTATTGAAATAAAAAATACATAGCCATCCAAATACATACTGAAGGATAGAGAAGATTATATTATATAACAGATGATTAGATGTTATACGAGGATAAAAATAGGTATAACTAATATATAATAATACAAAAGGTTTTAAACTAAATTAAAAAAAAATAATAATATGAATAAATAAAATAAAATTTAAAAACATTTTAATTTATACATATTATTATTGGTTTATTATTTTCAATAATCAACTATTGCGATCGACCAAAAATTCAAAAACTTAACCCCCTCTCAAAATTTGAGATTTCACGTATCAGGATGCGTAGAATTCTAAAAACGTATAAAAATTTTGTTGTCCGTCCGCCGTACGCCGTCCGCGCATTTTCTCCGAAACTACTGGACCGATTTTTTTCATGTTTGGATATAAAATCAGAGGTTAGCCGAGGATGATCCTCCTTCATCGACATTAATGTACGTCTTTTACTTTCAAAATGGCGGCCGAAAAACCTGCGTTGCTATAGACTGTAGCGCCTAAACGAATGTACTGATTTCAATGAAACTTTGCTAAAGCCATTTTCTCTACGCCCTTTAAATTTATCTATATAACATACTTCAACGAAAAGAAGCAGGAAAAAAAGTTACGAGTTTTTAAATTTTAAATTTTTCGGTTTTTAAATTTAAATGCACTTCTCTTTTTATCATTATATTTTAGTTATTTTTATTTATTCCTCTAAGTATTATTTGTATTCAGCTGTTCAATATAACCTTCCTTAGCTGTTATTAATAGAACCTTCTCTTTCCTTCAGTATGCATTTGGATGGCTTCATGAGATGTCTACTGAAATAATTTTGTTTTGTTTTTCTTTCTGCATATACGTGGTCTTGGTTTTTCTACCCTGGTGAAGCCTGAATTTTCGAAATGTTGGCAAGTTTACTATTCACCTGTATGTTGGAAACTAGTGGATTTGTTGTTTGAATATTTCTATTTATAACATCACATATTTATTTTATCTATAAGATATTGGTAATTTTTATTAAAACTAGGCACTAAGCAGAAAATGGTACCACAAAAAGCTTTGTCTCTAAAATGAATAGAATAATTACTATTAATGGTACAGTTAGTTGCGACAACGTAGAAAAATTTACAGTCTAGAAAAAAGGGTATCGCTTCGTCATTTAGTCGATGTTACTTCTTAGGCAATGTTGCAGAAGCTTTTCACCGTCGAGGATCTTTTGTGAAATAAGTGGAGATATAGCACAGGGCATACTGAGAAACTAATTGGAACAAGCAGAAACTCCGTCATTTTGGTTAACGGTACGTTGTCACTTTATCGGGTTAATAAAATTTGATTTATATTCTTGTGATATTTTGAAACCCATGGTTGTTTTTGTCACTTACTCCTGAGCTGGAATAAGACGAAGAAAATGTCAATAAAAACTCATGCTCCATCCCTTTGAATACGAAAGAGGTAATTAGAAAAACTCATGGTATTATGTAAGATATTAAAGAAGTTTTTATAAGAATTTCAGTTCTTAAATCCATGCATAGTGGTCAGAAAGAATTGCAAACGCTTGCTTACCCCGCCTATCTCAAATTTTGAAGTAGTTCTTACAAAGTATAAATTCCTTAGGGTAACCACATAGTGGAGCTACGATAAGAGCGATAATATTAGCGACGAAAACAAACACAAGCATTTAAATAGAACACCGCACAGTTTATATTTGCAAGTTTATTTTCCTTTATAATTTTTTTCCTGAAATTTCAGGGGAATATGGCAATTTTTCTCACCTGAAGGAGAAGAATATTTTTAAAAAAGAGTGTTCAATCATTGGAAATTATGAAGGATTGACGATGATATGGTGTGCTGACAAAAAACACCTTCGAGAAATATTTTTTATTTTATTTTTTTCTAACCCCCCAAAACGTTTAATTTATAAATTACATATAGAAGTATAACAATACTAATATATACAAATAACAAAGTCCTTACACTGCCCGAGGGTATAAATTAGAGAAATAATATAGTTATAATGATTAAAATTCTTTTGTGAATTAAAAATTGTGGCTCGATGTTACGGGAATGAAATTTAATTTTACAAAAAAAGACTGTCTTGTCTTCCTGTATATTCCATTTTTTTTTTCACTTTTGCGCAACCTGTTTCGGTCTTTTATCAGAACTTCATCAGACTAGATAAAATAATAAAATTAACAACAACAATAAAACTTATGTAAATAATAATAAAACCTAATTTAAAATTTAACAATTTAAAATCCAATATTAATAAATTAATCAATAAAAATGACAATCATCCATCATTCCATCCATCATTGTGGTCTTTCTCTCCTACTTGTCAAATGAGATCTAAAAAATAAAACTGAAACTATTGGCCAGATGGGCTATCCCTACTTCTACATACTGTTTTCATTTGCCGCCACTACTTTTATTCAGAATCCTCAAATTGAGTATTTTGTACATTCAGGCATATTGCATCATTTTTAAAAATATTCTTCTTAATTTCTAATTTTTCAAAAAAGTCCATTCTCTTCCCTTTTGAAATGGCATACAGGAAGACAATGTCTTTTTTTGTTAAATTAAGAAGCAGACTCAGTCTGCCGGTGTTCCTCAAGGTAGTATCCTAGGTCCTATCCTTTACACAGTTTATACAGCTGACATCCCAACCCAATCCAACACTGTCATCACCACCTATGCCGATGACACGTGTATCCTATCAGTTAATAACGATCCTTTAATTGCATCCCAAACTCTTCAATCACATATCACAAGCCTTGAAGAATGGTGTAAAAATTGGAGAATAAAAATAAATTCCAACAAATCCCATCAAATCACCTTTACCCTCCGTCGTAAACCTATGACCTCTTGTCCTACAGTATCCTTCAATAATACTCCACTTATTCCTGTTGAGCAAATCCGCTACTTAGGACTCCACCTTGACAAACGACTCACTTGGAACCGCCATACCAGACTGAAACGACTAGAAACCGCCCGACGTTTTCGACTACTGCAGCACTTACTAGACAAACGATCTAAGCTTTCAATCAATTATAAACGACTCGTATATATGACAATAATAAGACCTATTTGGACTTACGGAATTGAGCTTTGGGGCTCCACTAAAACATCGAATTCCTCTCAATCCTTACAATCCAAAATCCTTCGTAAAATCCTCAACGCTCCTTACTTTGTCACAAATAAAATCATCCATAAAGACCTTAATGTTCCATATGTTTCCGATCTGGCCCAATCCAGATACCTATCCTTCCATAACAAACTGCAGAACCATCCGAATCCTCTCGTTTCAAACCTTGCTTCCTCCTCGATCCCTGATAACCCTCCGAGGCGTTTGAAAAGAAGATGGCCTCGGGATCTTCTGATATAGAACTTTAATTTGAGTTCTACCAATGGGTAGTTTCTCTTCATGGTGTACATGCCATGTTACCAATTTCTCATTTAATTGTTGTATTCACTATGTAATACAGTTGTAAATTCCATTAAAATAATAAAAAAAAAAGATTAAAATTTTGATTTTTTTTTCTTTTATCATTGCAACAGTTTTAACGTTTGCAGTAGTGTTCAAAAACTTCTATAATAAGCAGATAAACGCCAATTTTGCAAAAAATCATCAGCGAGTATTGCGACGAAATCAAGTTTGATTTCTTCGCTCTTATCCCTAGTAGTATGGCTTTGCGTCGCCCCACTATGTGGTCACCCTTAGATAGCAGTTAATAACAAATATGACTACATTTACTAAACTCAAACTGTTTATCAAGAAAAATTGTTATTTTGTTTTTATTTTTACTTTTTTTTTAGCTTTATTACTAATTAATTACAATTAATTAAATATATTTTTAAAAAATCGTTTGAACTATTTCTGTCTTCTCTATAATAAATTATGGTAGGTTCATTTAGAATTATTTAGTACCTGAGGGATAGATACAGTGCTGTCATCTGTTTCAGATTCGTGAACCGTGGACAAACATGCTGCCTAAATTAAAAATTGAAATTTAATGGCCTATAATATCAGTTAAATCGCATTCTTATCAGAATAGTGTGTATTAAGATATCCACTTTTATAATTATTTAGTTATTATTCTGCTTATCTTTATTTTATATTTTCTGCATAGATAGTGTGAATGTAGTCTTACCTTACTCTAACCGTTGTCCATTTGACAGAATTATTATATTACTGAATAAATAAGAAAGAAGTGTGACGGTGTTAAAGTGCCGAACTTTCAATATTTCATCCTTTGAAGTAGATTTCATTTTTATTGTAAGAAATAATTGAAGTTCTATCATTGTCATTCGTAATGCAAAATTGATAAAAACTAGTTAGCCCGTACCAATAATTGGCTGAATAATTTGTTTATTGAAGGAACGGAAAAACAATATGGAAATAATAAGATCCTATGTATTATGTCAGGAAGGAATTAATTGTGTTTTCCTTGGTCGATCACAATATTCCATGTAATATAATAGAACAAAATATTTGGACAAATTACTTTTCTAGGGCCTATTTTGAAACGCTGACGAAAAAGATACTATTAAAAATAAAATCTCGATCATAGCATTTTCTAAATTATTAAAAAAATAACAGTAGGCCGTGCGATTTATTCGCCTAGAATATTGAACAACTGACAATATAATATAAAAATAAGTTAACGATATATTAATAATTTTATTTTTCTGAGTCGAATGAATCACATTAGTTTATTCAAACTAATAATCCTAAAAATGTGTTCAATATTATAGGCAGTGTCTTTGTGAAATAAAGATAAGATTTTAATAATTATATACTTTTTAAAAATGTATACTTTTTAAGTAATTCTCTAATAAAGTTTATTTTCATTAATAACTTTTTTTTCTGGAATTTCCAGTGGACGTTACTATGATTCGTTACTGCTCCATTTAATACCATTTTATTTTATACCTGATTTACAAGCGGGTGGGGATGGCCGAGCGGGTACACGCGTTGCCTGGCAATCCGGATAGAAGATTATATGATAAATTAATACGGATTTCGCGTCCCGGTGGCAAAGGCAACTCAGGCATTAACCCCCCACCCTTACCGCTAGACCAGGAAACCCGCGTATGACATAAAAGGCGAGGAAGGGGAGGGAAAAAAAATGGAAATAGATCACTACGGCGAAGAAAAACTATCACATTATATTAAAAAGATAGCTATAAAATGCCTTTAAGAAATAATAAAGTATATATCAGTCAAGAAAAACAGGGTAGCAGAATAGGAAATACAGTACCTTCAAGATAAAGAAATTATTAAATATATGAATTTTATTTTTTGAAACATATATATTGAGAGATATTACAATCTGTCACAATCAAGAACATTTGTAATAGTGTTCAGAGAGTACATTCACACTTTATTCACAATAAATAACTTAGAAAAATAACAATACTAGAAGTAAATATATATAAACAAAAAAAAAACTTAAACAAATCAAAACTCAACAATATTTACATAATCCATTCACTCAGGATAACTCCAAGCAAAGTCTTTCTCTCCCCGGAAGGAAAGGCTGGGCTCTGGGAGATTCCAGCGCATCTCATTCAGCCGCATTAACCAAATAAATTATTAAATACAATGGACTGAATCTTTGTTAACAATGTTAAGATTTCCATGATTTTTTTTTTTTTTGTTTTGTAGGGAATTTAGTAATTTCTCTAATAAATTTGGGCACACTTTAGAAATGATGTATACTGTATGAGTGCGCAAATAAAGTTTCATTTACTTCATAAAATTTTTCCAAAAATTTCAGAAGGATATGAAAATTGTTCGCGCATTAAAGAAAAAGAAGATTAAATCGTCGAGTTTGATGAGGAATTGAGGAAGATATGATGTACCGTAAAAAAACTTATTAAAAAAAAACTTAACCTTTTAGGAATAACATATGAAGATTACCTATGAAAGAATTCAGTAATTAACGGCAAGAGAAAATATTAGAAATATTTTGGCCGGTCGAAAACGAATTTTCAGAAACAATATTAGTTATTTAGAAAAAGAAATGTAATTTTTTTTCTGGAACATTTAGACACCTAATAATATTAATAATAATAATGGGCGAAGAAGTAACATTTTTCTAACGTAAAAAGACAGGAAATAATTAAATTACTGATTGATGTTACCTTAGATCTAGGGGACCCTTCAATAAATTGTCTTCAATTATATTGAGGGTCTCTTGAGGGAATTTTGTGTGATGTATATGAGTTGTTTATTTAATCTCGCCAGGTTTTTTATTCATTTCCTTTTGGGATGCTTAACAATACCATTCATATTTTTAAAAATTCAACTCAACTAAATGTGTTTAAACTATATTTAACAAATTTTCCTCTGATATGAGAAACACTGAACTTAAATTCTGTGCGTCAGAGGTAAACTGTACAGCGTAAAATTTACAAAAATTTATAACAGAAAATAGATATTTCAGTTTGAACTGAATTGCTGGTTGTTGATCATGGCCATATTTTATTAATTACCTTTGACTTATGTTAGAAATTATGTTAGTTTTTTGTAAATATTTGAATAAAAAAAATGAAAGCTTTCATTTCTTACCTCTTCTTCACTCGCCTTTGACACTTCACTCATCTGCAATGAATAAAACAATAATTTTCTTTATGTTATTTATTATCATAAAAATAATCATAATTTACTAATATGAAGTTGTGAACATAATTAAAATACACTATAGCATTTATTTTTAATTAATTTTATATTATGATTTTACTTGTTAACAGCCTTGTGTTTCACAGATTTTTAAATTACACATTTTATTTTTAAATTATCTCAAAAAGTTTTATTATTTTATATTAAAGGGTCACCATATCAATGCAATGAAACAAAAATTAAAACAAAAATTTATTTCGTATATATTTTTGTTACTCAAAACAAACCATAGCCTTTAAAGCTCCAGTGTCTTATGTAGACATATTCCGAGAACTCGTGCAAAAAACTTAGCATAAGCTGAAGAAACATTTCAATGCATTGTTTTGAATATTCTTAACACACATATAGAAAAAATAAGAGTCTGTCTCAAAAATAAGAAAGTTTTTATTTTTTTTTTAACTTGTATATAATAGTTCAAACATGTAATAAACAAAATTGCTAAAGGGAATACTTTTTACAGCTGAAAACGAATAATTTTTCGCCTCTTTTTTTTTTTACCTCTTTCCATTATTTTCCACTTCTGAGCACGAAAGGATTTTGAGAAACAGATTGTAATATTTGTCAATAAACAATATCTAAAAAAATTAAAATAAAAAAAAAATTTTGGATGTGAGAAGGGATTGGTAAAGAAGGATTTTGAATGCGAACAAGGAAGAGGCATGGGTGAATTCAAGAAGGCAGTCGGGCAATAAAGGAGTGTTCAAATTTTTTAATTTTATGGGAAGAGGTGTAAAGGTCGCAAACACGGGATCTTGTTTTCTGTATAACATTAAATAAGTAACATAAAATAGAAGTGATCAAACGCCCATTTAACACAAATCTTAAAAAATAAAACATATTCCACTAGCATAATGAAAAAGAAAAACAAGAACTGTAAATTACAAAATGAATAATTTTTAACCAAGGCATAATGAACTGCTTGTGGATCGTAATAGCAAAATAATCTGTATTAAAATTTTAAAAATACTTCTTTAGTGTATGGTATAATTTTTCCAAAACATTTTGTATTTTTCCTCGATCTTCATACATTTTTTAAACAAATGATGAACTGTAACTTCTAGTTTTAAATAATTTCTGTAGTGACTATTATGAACTTTAAAATAATGTATAAAAACGTATAATAAAATCTGTACCTAACCACCATTGAACCTTTCTAAGAAAAAATAGTGAGTAAAATAATCTACCTAAATTATGTCACGGCTTTGAAAATTCAGTATGAAAGAAAATGCATATCAAGGATTCTAAAAATGCAGTCTCCGAGAGTGAGGTGGCCGAGCGGGCTAACTTGTGTCAAAAAACGTTTAAGAAGTTTACAAGTTTAAATCCCAGTATCGAGGAATTTTGACTCCAGCATAATTCCTCCACCCTCTCCCTTGGACCTGAAAAACTGCGTATAGCCTTAAAGGTGAGGTAGGAAGAAACGATTTTTTTTCAGCCAATGCTCTATATTCCATTAAAACGTTCCAATTCATATCTTTGTAATAATATTTTTTTGTATATAATACGAAAAGGGGATTCCTAAAAAATTAGTAAATATAGTCAGGATGTGCTTGACGGAGACACTTAATAAAGTTAGAATCGGTAATAATCTGTCCGAAAAATTTGAGGTTCGTTCGGGTTTAAAACAGGGGGATTCCCTTTCGCCTGTACTGTTCAATTTGGCATTAGAACATGCCATTAGGGAGGTAATGCGTACCGAGAAAGGGTTGGATCTGGGTGGGACAACATCCGTGCTGGGCTATGCTGATGATCTGGTACTGTTAAGCGAAGACCTTGAAACTATAAAACCAAATACGACAACGTTAATGAAAGCCGGTAAAGAACTAGGACTCGAAATAAACGTGGATAAAACAAAATATATAGTTAGCTGCAAAAATGGCGATACTACTGGTGATATCGATATAGATGGTAATATGTCTCAGCAGGTAGATAAGTTAGGTATCTAGGTTCTACGATAACTAGAAAAAACGAAATTGAAGAAGAAATTAAGGTTAGACTGAAGGCGGGAAATGCTTGTTATTTTTCTGTGACAAAACTACTTAGTTCGCGCCTTTTGTCCCGCAACTTAAAAATTAGAATCTATAAAACAATTACCTTGCCTACAGTTCTTTATGGGTGCCAAACTTGGCCGCTTACATTAAGGGATGAGCAGCGTCTTAAGGTTTTTGAAAATAAAGTATTGCGTAGACTATTCGGACCGAAGAAGGATGAGTTAACCGGAGAGTTCAGACGGTTACACAACGCCGAATTGCGTGAACTGTATCCGGGTAATATAATTGAGATAATTTCATCGCGGAGAATCAAATGGGCTTGTAAAGTTGTTGGGCTTAGTAGCGAGAGAATTCCTAAAAGGTTAATATTTGCTGTGCCGAATGGTAAGCGTCCGAGGGGTAGACCGAAGCGAAGGTGATAAGATTGCATTAAAGCTGATCTGAAGGGACTGGGTTTGGACGGCGAACGGTGGAGGGAGGTGTGTAATAAGCGATTATTATTATATAATACGAAAATTTTTAGGAAATTTTTGAAATATTAAATTAAAAATGGCCTAACTGCTAGGTTCAGTTAATACAAAGGTATATATAAACTCTTATAAGCTATCTAATGAAACCACAATTCTAGCTAAACGAAGCTTGAGTTAATTTATCCCAGAGGGCAGAAGACAAGAGACTTAAATTACAATGGTGGCCTAATTGGGACCCTGATTTGGTTTCAGGTTTATTTCTTTTATTTCTAGAGGGTTAGGATTAAACTGAAAGATTTAAAATTTCATTTTAGAAGCGCGGAGGTAAGTAAGATGGGGGGGGGCGTTCATGGTCTAAGTTAGGCTGTATATTAAATTGTAATTTCATCTGGACTCTGAGTCCTTACTTAGTTGGATTTGGAAATGGAAAGAAAGCTTTGGTTTAATTTGTCTTTCATTCCTTGCTTGCATTATTAAGTAATTTAACTAAATTATTGTATAAATATTTAATATTATAAAATAAAATAAAAACTTTCCCTTTATAGGAAATCGTTATAAATCGTTTCAGTCAAAATACAATGTTTACTGGCTTCCTTAACCATATTTCACTATTCGAATTCGACTATATAAAAAAAATATATATTTACAAAAAAGTAAATGGATTTGCATGTTATCAATTTTTTTTCTACTCTTATGCATTCGTTATAACTAAGGTGATTACATTGTGGCGAACCAAATGTGCTTGTAAAATTGTTGGGCTTAGTAAAGAAAGACTTCTTAATAGGTTTAATCTTTGCTGTACGGAATGAATGGTAGACTTCCGAGGGGTTGACCGAAGCGAAGGTGGGAAGATTGTGTTAAAGCCGATCTGAAGGGACTGGGTTTGGACGACGATCGGTGGAGGGAAGTGTGTGATAAGTGTTTGGTGGTGTCGGCATCGAACCTTCGGGTTCACTAAACCTTTTATTATTATTAATATGAATTCGTTCATTGTATATATGAGAACACACACAATTTATGTACTTACAATGCAAAACAGTTCACAGTCATTTGTGTAATTTTTTTAGTTATTACTGAATTCCTCGATACTGACTAGAGCTTTTGACGTTTAACAGTCGAAGAGAAACAGTTTTTTAATAAACATTTTTTTAAAACATGAGAGATTTCAATTTTAGGATTTTTTTTTTAGTAAATATTATAGAAACTATCCCTACCTATCTCTCTACTAGTATTTTATAATAATTGTCTTAGAAAGATTTTATAATAATTTATTATGACTTTATAATTTAGTGGATTTTGAATTTTATACGATACCTCCCAACTTTGGCAGAAAATGTTTTATTTCATATATGTGTATATAAGTCAAAATTTCAAATCACAGTTTTCAACGGAAATACACGTTTTGAGGTCTCCTGTGTCCAAACAACTAAGTCTCGCAAAATGGCCTGTGTGTTAACAATCTAGCTGAAAAAACTAAAAGTAGTACGAAACTGATATTGTATATTTAAGATTTGTATATGCCATAGATTTCGCAGCGACGTTTTCCTTAAAATCGGCTAACTGGAAGTGCCACTTTATATGAACACACCTTTGGTGAAACACATTTTTACAACTTTCTCAAAAACGGCTCTAACGATTTTGATTAAACTCGGTGTATCATTGTATAATTATAGGAAAACAGTGCCTTCCTCACCGATCTATATTGTTCCTCGATTTATTATACACTAAGAAATAAATAGCATTTTGTATTTTATTATATTGGAATATATGATCAGTATAGACAAAATTTTCTCGATCACAATACTTACACTTACTATATATTCCATGTATACGTAAGTGAAAGTAAAAATATTTAAAAATCACGATATCTCTACTAATAGTGCTTCGATTTCGATGAAACTTCTTTTGTTTTTTAGGCAATTTAAATACTTTTGAAACATCTTATCACAACATTCCCAAAAAAGTGTATACCTTTTGAGTTATTCGGAATTTAATTTTACCATCCCTCGTAACTTTTTTTTCCAGCTTCTTTTCGCTGAAGTATGTTATATAGATAAATTTGAAGGGTGTCGAGAAAATGACTTTGGCGAAGTTTCAATGAAATCGGTACATTCGTTTAGGCACTACAGTCTACAGCTACGTTTTTCTGCATTTTTTTTTTCCTTTATTAACTTATCAAATTCTTTCAAAAGTTATATTTAGCATTTTTTCGTAACTCTGAATAATACCAAATAATTAACTTTTTAAAATAAACCATATTAAAGGTACTTTAGGGGAAGACGTATATGAACATTGGGCATTTAAGCCCTCTAAAGTGACATCAGTGGGGATAAGACCTAATTGATATTAAAGACCACTTAATTATACAATGATACTCCGAGTTTAATCAGAATCGTTAGAGCTGTTTTTGAGAAAACTGTGAAAATGTGCTTCAGCGTTGATATATAGTTGCACTTCCAGTTAGCCGATTTTAAGGAAAAAGTTGCTGTCACATCTAGGGCATATACCTATCTTAAATACGTGATATCAGTTTCATAGGACTTTTCGTTTTTGAGCTAGACTGCTAACATACAAACACACAGACACACAGACCATTTTTTGGGACTTGGTCATTTCGACTCAGGGTACCTCAAAACGTATAAATCCGTCGAAAACTCAGATCCAAAAATTTTCTCGATCGCAATACTTACACTTACTATATATTACATATATGCGTAACTGAAAGTAAAAATGTTAATGCATATTTATATTGTTATTTATTCAATACTTCTAAAATATTATTTAAAAATATATAACTAAAAATTGTATCATTAATTATATATTTATATGTATTGTTGCTGATTCCTTATGAGCCATATTTAATTGTGTATATTTTGTTAATGTTATGTTTGAAGACAGATCTAGTCTCAAAATTTAATATTGTTCATAAAATCTATGTATTTATTTGCACAGACATTTCTTCTTTGGCAAAAAAAAAAAAAAAAAAAACGACTACTACTAATACATTCCAAAGAAGTATTTAATATTTAGAGAATCGCAACTACAAAATGTCAGATCTAACACTGATTCTTTTAATCCCTTTGTGTTTAAGTTCCCTTTGACCACGCCGTACAGGTAGTGGATCATCGGATATTTACCCAGCCACATAGATATCTAGACATTTAAAGGCAAACTCAAAGAGTAAATTTGTCTTTCTCTTTCTCTCTCTCTCTGGTACTTCTGTGGAGAGATATTTGCTATGATATTAAAGAAAACCACAACCTCTATGGTCAATGTTAAATTTGTAATACAAAGGAATAGAATCTCTGATAGAATTTCCCGTTTAAATATTGGATTGTCAAATAAGTCCAATCGGTTTTTCAGGATGGAATTAAATTCAATGTATTATATACATAAAATTTATTTTAATCTATATAAATAAAATAAAGTTTTTGTCTGTACATTGAAAAGAATCAATCCGTTTTATGACATCTTTCCGTTTCATACATTGCAGACACCAAATCCACTTTTAAACAATTGTTTGTCTGTCTGTATGTCCGTATTGTCCAATGAAATTTTGCCAGGGGTAAGATCAACAATAGCTAATGGTAGACTATTGAAATTTCGACATTATATTTAAGTTTGCTTGACTTAAAATATAGGCTTTCAATGAAAACAAAATATTGAGTAGAACCAAAGTTATGAATTCTATAGTAATTTATCTAGAGAGCTCGGTTAGGCAGTTACTTCGATTCTCATCTCAACCTACTCGAACACGAGCCACATTTAAAAGTCGTACTATTCAACTGATGGAAAAAAATATCACAACTAAACGGCAAAAATCCAGAATACCGACCATTTGTAACGCGTTGTCGCATAAAACGGGCAAAACACACTGAATTTTGGCTCTCTCCCCCATAATACAAAATCCATCTAAAAAAAAATTCTCAAATTTCAACTATACATCCGTCAACGACTGGTACATCAGCTAGTCTACAATATACTGACCATTATTTAATATGGCTTTTTCCCATCTTTTCACTAACTGCATAATCCCATGTTCATAAAGTACAGTTTATTGTTAAAAACTGATCCAAGTAGTTTTTGATGTCCACTTGCTTTTGGAATTTCTTTCCATTTATGAAGTTCTACAGAGACCAGCATAAGAGTTAGTCACTTAGAGTTAGGTCTAGTGAATAGAGAGAGTGGGGCAATTGTTCCCATCTAAAGTTCAATAATTTATTGCGAGTGACCAAGAAGGTGTGGGGCCTAGCGTTGTCTTGGTGGAACACAACACCCTTCCGATTTGCCAGTTCTAAGCGTTTATTTTTAATTGATTGATCCAATTTTGTTAATTGTTAGTAGTGCAGAGTTGAATCAATCATTTGTCCTGATGGCAATAGCTCATAGAAAATAATACCCTTGAAATCCCACCATATCGAAAGCATTATCTTCAATGGATGCAATTCGAGTTTTGACGTCCTCCTTGTAGCCTTACAACTACTTTATCGTAAAAAATAACCATTTTTCATCTCCTGTTACCAACCTGTGAATCACAAATAGAAATGCGTGTTGCCAAGTTGACTTCGATTAGAGAGTGAGATACTCAAACATTAAGCCTGGAAACATAGCCGAGCTTGTGCAAATGGTTTTCTACGCTTGCGTACGACACATTTAGGACTAAAGCAATCTCTCGCACTGATTGGGTGAGATTTTGATCAACGTTGTAATGTTGTAAAAATTTACTGAATCAAATTTGGCAGACCGATTTTGACAGTAGTTGCGTTCGGTTAAGGCATCATCCCTATAAACACTGCACATTTTTCTATGAGCTTCTGCAGCACGCTTACCTTTTTCAAAATAATATAACAAAATATGCCGATAATGAATGATATTTTCTTCCATATTTATAGTACAATAGCAAACACAATACTAAGCTAGTTTCAGCAAGGATTAACAGATGTAGTTGAAATGTTAAAAACAGGATAAAGAACCCACCTTAGGGATTAATTCATCAGATAAGTAGTGTATCACATTGACATAAAAATATACAGAGAAAAACAGAAGGACTTATTTGCCAATCCAATAAATTCTCAACAACCATTGTGAAAATCTATTTTTATATACATTATAAATAATTTATAGTGAAGATATCTTTTTCGGCATTCAGGCGCGATGAATTTTAATAAATGAGGTATCAATGGAAAGGGAATTTGATGGTGAAGTGATGAATCCCAATTTTAAAATTAAAAGCCTTAAATCAATTACAATAGAAGTCATTAAAAATCATGTCTAAATTTCATAACTCGGATGCTATTAAGAGACTTATAGATACGGAAGAAATTATGTTTTGAAGATTTCGATTAAAATTCGATATAGTTGTAGTTTTTGTGGATGGCTTAGAGGCTTAAAACCCCGAGGTGTTTAACGCTAATCTTTGTTTCAATTTCCTAAATGATGAATTATTTTTTGGAAATAAAATAAAATAAAAACAACCCTTAAATTTTTTCCAGTAAATTATTAATTTAAAAAAAATGTATGGACCTTACTTTAGCATAATCATTATTTAAAATATCTGATAGTTTTGGTACCTAAATTGGTTAAAATTTATACGTAACAGAGACATTCTTGAAGAACGTGGCTGATTGTGAGAGTACTGTAGAAGTGCTGGAATTTTGGTGTAAGCTGTTTACTTATCATGTAAGAATGTATTAGGTTTTTATCTCCTATCCTTAGTCCAGTTAAGGCAACTTCCTCTCTAATAATAGGGCGGTTCGAGGTGGACCATGAATTTACTGATTTTTTTAAATTTCCTTTAATTTGTTCGGACGGTTCTCGTTCCACATGGATTGCCAAGCAACATTTATTTCCTTGTTAAGGAGAAGGCTTGTGTAAGGTGGAGTTAAAATAGCAGCGCACCGGCCTGGAAAGGTGATTGCTTATATATTAAGCAGAAAAAATATAAATTCGATGAAGTTCCTTTGGAACTGTACGGCTGTGGTGTAATTCATAGGTGGGGAACCATTTTACCATTAGATGCTAATGGACACCGCGAAAAATGATAAAATTTTTGTAACAAAAATAATTAAAACTCTGGCATAATTCCTCCACACTCTCCCCTGGACCTGGAAAAACTCAGTATAGCCTTAAAGGCGAGGTGGGGGAGAACGATATTTTTTCTCAGCGAACGCGCTAAATTCCATTTAAACGTTTCAGTTCAAATCTTAGTAATAATAATATTGTTTTTTTATATAATATAAAAATGTATAGTACATTTTTGTAGTATTCTTTTATCAATAGAAGCCGCAGTGACGTTAGGCAATGCAAATGGAGGCTGCGAAACATGTTTAAATTTTCGCTTATGTAAATAATTAATTATTAATTGATTCTGGAATTAGATTAATAATTATCGTCCAAAAACGTTTTTAAGGCCGAATACCTAGGCCTTCAGAACAGCTAATTCACGAAAGCCACGAGGGGCCTAGAGTCATTGGTTTTCGGCCACCATCTTGAAAGCAAAAGGCGAATGGTAATCTGAGTGTTGGGAGTATTATCGTCGGATGACTTCTGACTAAATATTAAAAAAATCGGTCCAGTATTTACCGATATTATAAGTAGCGGGTGCAGATAAAATTTAATACTTTGATTTTCGGGTTTTATGTATCGTGTAAAGTAAAACTTCAATTTTAAGGGAGAAGGGGGTTAGCTTTTTTTTTTTTTTTTTTTTTTTTTTTTTTTTTTTTTTTTTTTTTTTTTTTTTAGTTTTTAGTTTTTTGGTCGATCACAATAAAATGGTTCATTATTAAAAATATTAAACTAAAATCTCACTTTTGTTTTAACAATTGTTTGTGCCTTAATTTCTTTAGCGCGATCTCGCTCAAACTCCACTGGCTTTAGCACCAGTGACGCGGTTGAGAGAGTAGCGCAGGGATCTCTTAGATTCCTGCTTTTCCTTCTATAGTTGGAGGGAGAAGCCTGGCTTTGGATTCCCTGCCTGATTGTATATAGGCATGACTGTGTTTTTATGTTTTTAATTTACTTATCTTTAGTTTATTCTTTTTTTACTGTTGTTAGTTTTGTATTTTCTGTATATATGGTGTAAATGTGCTCATTTATCACTATAATTATTGTCCACGAGACAGAATATTATATGTCTAAAAAAAAATAATAAAAATAAATATCATTCAATTTAAATTTCTTTAGCAACTAAGTAACATTTTATACAAACCTGCATCATTGTATGTTTTCATCTTCCTGTTATTTCATTAATACATTTCTAACTTTATAAATTGAATAATAAATAAATGAAGTTACCTTATCGTATTGGTCATCAGACTTTTCGTTTCCACCAGCTCTGTTCTTCATAATCCTCTTCGATCTTTCCATTAATCTCATCCTTGCACGCTCCCATTCTTGGCTCGTACATTTTTTCGTTTCCATCTTTATCTGAAAATTTACATTTTATTAAGAAATTAAAAAGTTAGGTTTAGTATTGAAAAAATCCAAAACAAAACCTCGCTTTTCTTAAAAAACATTAAGCAAGAAACTTATGAATGTTCAATAATTCGTTCTTCATTAGGAGAGAAAAAAAAAGAAAGAAAATGACATACATTCAGACCAAAGATATTATATCTCACATTAATAAGACTAACCTTAAGTTCGTTCATTGTTTAAAAAAAATATTGACATATCCTTCATTATATTCAAGATTAAATTAAAAATAAATAATTTAAGCATTTTATTTATTTTTTTCATAAAAAATATAGAATTTTAATTTTAAAGTATACATTAAGTAATTTTTTCTTTATTTTTTTTACAAAATATTGAAGAAATTGTTAGTTAGAAAATTCTCTGTATTATATTAAAAAGATTTTAGTGTATGTCATATTTTATTTTCAGTATTAGAAGAGTAAGAGGTTACAGGAGCTCTCCTCTTAGCTCTATAATTAGCAGTAATTACAAAGCTGTTCATTTAATTACATATGTGTTGAGCTCTTGTTACCTCTTACTTACCTAATACAATATAAAGAATTTGGATTAAAAATTTGTATGGAAAATGGTATTCATTCATCTGGAGGTGGTAATTTGAAATTACCTAGGTGACATCAGTCATTTTTCGATCTAGACATTTTCCCTTAATTAATGTATATTAATTATTATATATAATATTGTTTATATTACGTTGTGATTATAATTATTTTAAAATAGAAAAGGAAGCACAATATAACTTACAATGAAAATATTAGAAATAAAAGTTGAAATTATTGTTGGGCTTATACAAAGCTGGACAAGTTGAATATATATTATGTATACTAATCGGCAATAAGGATAATTTTAATTATATAATAATACTAATTAGCAATACAGCGCGAAGTATATTAAATAAATTTAAAAGATCCAAACAATGGTTTCTCTCAATTTATTTAATAAAAAATTATGTTATGTTTTATAAAAATTACAATATGTTATGTTGATAAAAAATAATGTATACTTTATATAATATATACAATCTGAACTATAGACCACATGTAAATTAAAGTTATACAACAAGCTTTTATTATTTTTTTTATTGAATATTCATACATTCTACCAAATTCAAGGGCTACCAAATTGATATTAAGGCTACAAGCAACACGCAGTACAATTAAATAAGCAGTTATATAATTTGTAAAATGGAGGGTTTGGTCTGCCGTTGGACTATTAATAATGTCCAATAAACGTGGTGGTTTATCAATACTTTATTATAAATATTGAATAAACCATCATATATTAAATTGAATGAAGGAGATGGACATTATGATTAGAAATATTTGTTAAGTATAATCATTATATAAATTATGTGATTACTATTTCTATTTCTATAATATTACTAAAATGCTCACAGATGGCAGAGATTTATTAAAGGATTTTGAGCTTCTGGCTGTCTGAACGGGCGATGAGGCTTCCTCTTCCATCAACTAGAAATAAATTAGAGGTCACTAAATATATGATAATAATTATAAATATAATGAGAGATTATATAATTTAAAAATTATAAATATATCATTAGAATCGAATGCGCGTGATATAATGTGTAAATGACCGATCAAAAGTACCACGGGCCCACACTAATGAAAGCAGGACATAGTGGACTTCTATATTAACGGCTTTGGAAACCGCTTATTACGTTGCGAAGTAGTATAAAAAAACACAATCAATACAGATTCGCAATCATTATATTTCATGATATTAAGCAGAACATTACACCCCAAAAAACAAGATGTGCGTAGTATGGTAGGAGATAGGTGAGTTGTGCAGAACAATAACGGGAGGAACATTTTTTTTATTATATATATATATATATATATATATATATATCTTTTTGTTGAGAAATAATACATTTTGCCACACTTAAGGGCACTGAGTACTGAAGCTGAGTGAGGCACATTCATACCATATATACAATAAAATAAAAAATAATAATAATAATAAAAAAATATATACATCTATATAACAAAGTCAAAAACATATAATAAACCAAGGAAATGTAACTTATAGTTAAAATTATATAAAATACAGAAAATTAAATAAATTATAAGTAGAAGAAATAAATAGAAAAACATTCATATTTAATTACAATATTTACAATCGGGCAAGAGATCTCCGAGTCCAGCCCTTTCCTCCACATGTGAAGGACAAAGCGAGACTAAGAGATCCCAGCGCTTCTCTATCAGCCGCGTCGCCGGCATACCAGTCCGGCGGAAACAGAGAGAGGGCTTAAAGCCACAAACACTCATGACTTTATCACTTGAGTGGAGCAGCTGGCCACTGTCAGAACTCTAGTGACGTCTTTTCAAAAGATCTCGAGGCCACTGCCGTTTCAACCATCTAGGAAGATTGTAGGGATGACTGGAGCTAGATAAGGATTTCGCTAAGGAGTTAAGATGGTGGATTATGTTCAGTTGAAAATTTGAGAATCGGGATGGAATAACGTCAAGGACATAAGGGATGTAAAGGTCACGATGTAAGGTTTTGTTCGTAAGATAATAAGGAGCATTGACTATCATACGGAGGACTTTAGACTGAAAGGATTGGATGTGTTTGATAATCGATAATTTAATTGTCCCCCACAGTTCAAGTCCGTGTGTCCAAATGGATTTGAGTATGGTCTTGTGTATTAATAGTTTGTTTTCTATTGAGAGATTGGGCTTTCTGTTAAGTAGTCTGTATAGCTGGCCAAATTGTCGGTTAAGTTCTTGTCTTTTAAGTCTGGTATGTGGATTCCAAGTTAGCCTTTTGTCTAAAAGGAATCCAAGATACCGAACTGTGTCTGAGGCGGGGAGAGCTACTGAGTTGAAAAGGATATGTGGACAGGATCTGGGTCGGAGGGTAAAGGTGACATGCTTGCATTATAATTCGTTAATTTTGATGCGCCAGTTAGGGAGGTACAGTAATGGAATTGAGGAGTAGGGGGATCATATCAGGATGGCTTATGTCTTCTTGGCACTTAAAGTGAGCTAATTGAGATATGCTCAAGCGCATATTTTGTTTATATCTTCCTGGAGTTTAAATATAGTATTAGAGGAATCAGTCGGATTGAGAAAAAGATAAATTTATTCGCCGTTGACAGGTGATATTGATCGTGCAGGATAGAAGCAGAATGGATTCGATTGATATATATGGAAAAGAAGATGGAAGATAAGCAGGAACTCCTCTGGACAAGGATTGAGACTCTGATGGAGGGTTATCAAGAACTACTGCGATCGATAAGGAAGGATTGGAATTAGTTATGGGCACTAGAAGACAGGGAGATATTTTTAAGTTCAGCTAGGAGGATATTATGATCTAATGAGTCAAATGCCTTGGATAAATAAAGGAGAATGATGATGGTAGATTGCTAGCTGGAAGTAGTAGAAAGAAGTAAAAAATGAATGGCCAAAGATAAAATGAATAGACGAGGAGGTGACAGACATGAATAGTGAGCTTTGGAAAATATTATTAATGACAAATAGGTCAAGGATAAGCACAATAGCAGAATATTAATAAATAAAAACAGAGAAACAAAGGAACATACCATCATAAATATATTATATTATTGAGTTTCCATGAGAATTAAAATCCCCTGCTAGGAATAAAAATTCTTAAGTACTAATGATTTTAAATCTGTTATTTTACTGGTTTTGTATATGTTGTATTCACTTCATTTAGAATTATTCTTGATATGTAAATTATTGGTGTTTGAGAATTTGGTGATTGATTTCCGAACGGCTACATCCTCGAATGATCTTGTGGGGACTATTTCAGTACTTTCGAAAGTACTTAACCTTAGAAGTACAGATTTAAGTTTGTGTGGTGATTTTCTATTGGCGGATTGTAAATATTATGAAATAAAAAAGTGAACCGGTTTCCTAGGAAACAGCATGCGTTAAAGTATTTTTCTAATTATTATAATAAAAATATTTGTAATATTTTATAAATGTTTGAAATCAAATATTAAAAATTACCGAATTCCATATATATTTAATAATGGATACATTTTTAAAACCTATTTTATATACTGACGTTTCCCATCGTCACTATGCTCATTCTATGAACAATGAACTTGAAATTGAGAAAATAATTTACATATTATTTTTTTGTGGTCAATGTGTAGTATTTTAAAAATGTATATTGAGGAGAAAAGAAAATTTACATGTATTTTGTTTTAATTAGAGTTGTCTTAAAAATTAATTTTTAAATTTGCAAAAGCCCAGGGATAGTAACAATGTTTATAACCTCCTATAATATCGGGTTTCCCATGTGGTTGATTAATTTTTACTTTCACTTACCTATATTCTTAAAAATCTATATCGCGCCTTATTGCCAATGTATATTATTATAATTATTCTGATAGTCAATTTTTACTTTCACTTACCTATATATGTAATATTTAGTAAGGAAAATTATTGCGATCGTGAAAATTTTCGAATCTGAGTTTCAACGAAAATACATCTTTTGATTCCTCCTGGTCTAATAACCTTGGTCTAAATAACGAAGTCCCACAAAATAGTCTGTGTGTGTGTATGTATGTGGTAAGTCTGGTAAATCCAGCTCCTAGGTAGTATCCTCTTAGTATTATATTAGGTCCTATCCTTTACACAGTTTATACAGCTGACAACCCAACACTGTCATTACCACCTATGCCGATGCCACGTGTATCCTATCAGTTAATAACGACCCATCAATTGAATCCCAAACTCTTCAATCACACATCACAAACCTTGAAGAATAGTGTCAAAACTGGAGAATTTAAATAAATCACCTTCACCCTTCGTCGCAAACCTATGACTTCCTGTCCTATAGTATCCTTTAACTATACCCCAATTATCCCTGTTAAACAAATTCGACACCTACGACTCTACCTGGACAAACGACTCACTTGGAATCCTCATACCAGAATGAAACGACTAGAAACTGCTCGACGTTGTTCACTACTACAATACTTACTAGACAAACGCTCTAAACTTCCAATTATTTACAAAATATTCATATATATTACTATAACAAGACCTATCTGGACTTATGGTATCGAGCTTTGGGATTCTACCAAACCATCAAATTCCTCTCGTATCCAATCCTTACAATCCAAAATCCTTCGTAAAATCCTCCATGCACCTTACTTTGTCACAAATAAAATCATCCATAATCATAATGACTTTAATGTACCATATATTTTCGATTTAGCTCATTCCAGATGCATGTCCTTCCATAATAAACTTCTGAACCATCCGAACCCTCTTCTTTCTAGCCTTGCTTCTTCATCTATTTCTGATAAGCCTCCAAAGCGTCTGAAAATAAAATGGCATCGGGACCTTCTAATATAGAACAATAATTGGAGTGCTACCATAGGGTAGTTTTTCTTCATGTTGTATCTGTTTTCATTTATACTTGTTGTATTTGTCAAGTAATAGAGTTGTAAATTTCAATAAATATATTTATGAAAAAATATAATATTGTTTCCGTGGCATTGTAACCTTTTTTTCCGGCTTGCTAAACTTTTCTACTTGCCTTCATATCATGAGATATTGATTGGACATTTTGAATTGGACAAGTTCATTATTAGTAATTCTGCTACTTGTGTTTCCTCTGATCTCAGATCGCTGTGGTTATCTTGCGGAGTGTTACATTGTCACAATTTAAGTTTATCATAATATTGGTTGACTATACCTCCATTCATTAATGGAGAACTGGTAAAGTATGTTCCATACTGAAATAGTTGACCCCTAGAACTGCAACAACTTTAGGGCCATCGCATTGCTCCCTACAATATATAACATATGTTTTAACACCCTCAGTTACAAGCGGAGAGAGTGGTTGTGCAGTATCTTAAGTAATATGACAATTAATTGTTATTAACGCCGCATACGATCATATCTTTATTTTTTTCTCTCACAAATTACCCCTTTTTAAATGTTAATAATGAAATGTTTATTTATTTATTTTTTGGTAAAAAACTGAGGGACAATTGTGCAAGAAATTGATATTGTTTATATATTTAGCTTCATTTTCGATGTATTATCACTTTTGTGTATACGCTCCAGCCCGGCAGTAATACCTACTCTTAAGGATTAAGACACAAATACTTGCGATAACACTGCCAGAAGGGCAATCTGGAGCCAGCATTCGATTGTATTGGATCCATGTAGTGGGCGTCTACCCCACTCCATTTTATTAGCTCCAGGCTCACCTATCCTCACCTGGCACCAGCATAGCGCCATTTTCAAACAACAGCTGTTGGACGCAACGGAAGTCATCGATCGAGGTCGATAGGCCTATCGATTCTTCACCATCGACATCGTAAAGGTAACCTTGTTGGAAGCAGAACCTCCAGCTTGGCTCGTTTTTTTTATTCTCACCATCATCAAGACATTTAAACATTAATTTAATTTTCGTTTCACCTGTAAATTAGTTTTATTCCTTTTGGACAGCTATTTTGTCCTCTTGTTTTATGTGTAATTTTAGAAGTTGATTTTATGTATATTTTGTTATGAATGTTTAATTTGTTTTTATTTTCTCTGGATATTATATTTATGTTTTGTCGTAACTTTTCACCCTGATTTATTTGCAACTTTTGTATAAACTTATATCTCTTGTGTTATTCAATAAATTTTAAACATTTAGAAGTGGATTCTTTCATTTACTTATCTTAACATCTTTAATTAATTGAGTAATTTTATTTTGTATTGTTTGCGCATATGTTTTTGGTTTATTATTTTCAATAATCAACCATTGTGATCCACCAAAAAATTCAAAAACATAACCCCCTATTGAGTTCATTACTGGTAGATCGAAACGATATTTTTTTGTCCCGACATTTTCTCGAAACTCGGACGATTTTTTCAATGATAAAATCAGAGATCACCCGAGGATGATCCTCCTTCATCGAAATTATTATCCGTCTTTTATTTTCAAAATGGCGGCCGAAAAACATGCGTTGCTATAGACTGGAGCGCCTAAACGATTGTAGCTATTTCAATGAAACTTCGCTATAGTAATTTTCTCTACGCCCTTTAAATTTATCTACAAACTTCAACGAAAAGAAGCTGGAAAAAAAGTTACGAGGGATGGTAAAATTTAATTCCGAATAACTCAAAAAGTATACACTTTTTTGGGGATGTTGTGATTAGATGTTTCAAAGGTTTTTAAATTTCCTAAAAAATGAAGAAGTTTCATCGAAATCAAAGCACTATTAGCAGAGATATCGCGATTTTTATATATTTTTGGTTTATTATTTTCAATAATCAACCATTGTGATCGAGCAAAAAATTCTAAAACTTAATCCCCTCTCAAAATTTGAGGTTTCACGTTTTTTCTTTAATGTTTACTGTTATCATTTTTACTCTTTTTTTCCCCACTATTTAATTCTGCTCGAATTTTCTCCACCTTTGAGGATACTCACCGGGGAAAGGTCTGTATTTTAATTTTGAAGTACCCTGCCCCCCAAGAATTGTTTAAAATCATTTTTATACCGTCTGTAATTTTTACTTTCACTTCTCTTGTCTTAAAATACTCATTTATGCTATAAAGAGGGTGGTAAGTAAAAGCTGTGTGAGGGGCGAAACGCACTAGATTTTTATCTTTGCTGTAGGATACAAGATTTAGAGAAAATATGAAAAAAATCCACAAACTTAAAAAATGTTTCACAGACTTACTTTCTTGTTCTTTATGAGACTTTCAGACTTATTCTTCTTGACGAGAGTGAGTATCTCCTGCCTGACAGTGTTGAACACCTGCTCTCTCACTATCGGCACGTCGCGGCTCATGAACTTCTGTTGTTCCCGAATCTTCTTCTTCATCAGTTCCTTGTTTTTCCGCCAGGACTCTTCTTCTTTTCTGAAGTTTTCGTTAGACCTCCGCAGTAATTCCACTTCTTTACTCAAGTCGCCCAGCCTCAGATCCTGTTAGGAAATTAAAAATATAGAAACTGTCGATTAGAAATAGAAATAGAAAAAGAAAAGAAGACTTTATTCTGTGACGATGTCCCCCTTAAAATAACAATAACGTACAGTTACAAAAGAAAAAAAAAATACACATCTGGCCAAAAACTAAATAATAAAGATTCAAACAATAGATTCAAAAACTTAAATAATAGTATGTAAACTAATAAAAAATAAAATAAAATCTTCTCAACTATATTTATAATTTTACTGGAAAAAATTACAAAAAGAATTACATTTATAGAAAGAAAAAGCAATAGAAAGATATATATGTATACAAATTGAGGAATGTAAGAAATGAAATACGTCTCAAATATACACAATCTTGTAGACAGAAAAAAGAAAAATGGATAAAAACAACAAACAATCCCTTACTTTTTATGCATCACCTCACAGTACTATGCTAAAGTGATACTGAATCTTCCCAGTCCACAAATAATAAACAAAAAATAAAATAAAATAGTGGTGTATGAAAAAAAAATTATCCTTGTTGCATGGTACATAATTAACCAGCGGATGATTGGGTTGCGAAGAGGTATTGGAATAAGAGGGTTTTGAATGTGGATAAGGATGGTGCATGGCGGATTATAAGTGGGATGGAATTCCAAAAGGTGGAGGAGCGGTCAATAAAGGAATGTTGAAATGAAATAGATCTGTGTAAATCGGTGTAAAGGTCAGAAGGCCGAGAACTTGTAGAAGTATTCTCTCCTGAAGGAGGGGAAGTGATGGTAGTGAGAAATACGGGAATCCTTCGAACAAATTTTACTACGCAATACTTGCTTTAATTACAAGTGCTTTTAGTGATAGACCAAGGTACAGAACCATTTTCATCAAAATATTAATATCATCTAATCGTAAACTACAACTGTTTTTTTTAACGTAAATTCTCAGAAACGGGACGTTTTCTCATTGAATCAAACAATTTAATGAGCTACTAAAAACCAATACTCGATATTATCCACATAAATTGTAAGATAATTTAGTTATAAACTCCTGAAAAAAGTGGCCTACAAAAATATTTCGCTGCTTGGCCGATATAACCTCGTTATTTCGTAGTTATAGAGGTGGAGGTCACCCCGTGTTAAATTAATATTCAAATGGCAAGCAAATGGATATTCATGAGTTTTTAGTACTTTATTTAATACATGAAGTTTCCCTATCAAAACACCATAGACTTTTCGTAGATAAAAATATTGTAGGTTACGATAAAATGGAAACATTCACAAGAAAGGGACAAAAAATCGTTTTGTGAATAAAACATAAATCAAAATAGTTACTAATACTTAAAAATTTAAGTTACTATATGTAAAGAATTGGTATACCCAATATACTTTTGCATTTAACTCTTCCAATTTTTCATTCGGGCTAAGTTAGGTTTCCCCTATATGAAAAATTACCGTAATATCTATATAGTAATAGGCTAATAGATCACTACAAGACTGTTGCAAGACTCTTGCGCAAGACCAAACTGTGGTAAAACAAGACAACAACGCAGAAACGAAATTTAGGTGGAAGGTGATCTCTGCCAAAATTGAAATCAAAGTCAATGGTCATTCGAGGATAATCCTGCTACATCAGCCATTACTAGACATTACTATCCGCCCTTTCCTTCCAAAATGGCGGCCGAAAAACTGCGTTGGTAAAGACTATAGGCCCTAAAAGAATGTACAAATTTCAATGAAACTTTGCTAAAATCTTCTCCCAGATCCTCTTTAAATTTATCCCCATAACGTACTTCAACGAAAAGACAATAAAAAAGTAATCCATTAGCATTAACATAAAAGCCCTAGAAACCATAGTATTAAATCACTACACACATTTGACTTCAAAAACTCACAAATATTATCAATAGAAAAAACAAAACAACAAAAACAAACAATAGAAAACTGCTGGAAGCCATACATATAACAAAAAACCATAATAGAACATTCAACTATAAAACAGATAGAAAACACTTAGGTTCACACTATTCGTTCATAATATCCAATATTGAAATTCAAAAAACAACAACAAACAGCCATAATAAGAAATAAGAGGAGAGGTACAAAGTACAGTAATGAAATTTAAGATAACCAGATGTTGGTTAGTGTAACAATGAATAAGAAAGGATGTGTAACGCCCAAAAAATATAAAATGAATATGACAAATATTTGAATTATTGAAAAAATGAAATTTTAAATAAATTATATATATAATTACCAATTGTGATAAGGCCATGTTCTGCCATTCAATGAACTTGGTCTTCCCACTGACGTCTTGTTGCAGTATAGTCACGTGACTCTTCAACATGAACAGTTTTTCCTGAAAAAACTCGTCTAAATTTAATTTCAAAAGAAAATACATGTAATCGAACTTTTACTTTAGAATTAGAATAGTTTGATAAATTTTGTCTATAAAATAGACAATGCTATTAAATAATTAATTGCATCTTTCGTATTTATTTATTGTAACAATCTGTAACTTCAAAGATTTAATTATAATGCTTTAATAGTTACAATATATTCAGTTGTTATTTTATGTCATAAAATTTATATTTAACATTTTTAATTTGATATCATCGCCTTTGATAATGAGAAAGGCTCCCATCTAATCCTAAAAAAATTAATTGTATGTTCCTCAACAAGCTTTATGTTAATAGGGACTCAAGAATTACAGAGATTTATTTATTAACAAAAAAAAAAGGAAATTGAAATTTTTTTTAATTTAATTAAATCGGTTTGTTGGTTTCACAGAATTATAGAATGTTATTAAATTAAGGGCTCTAATTATTAGAAGAGAAAATTTAATTGAAGGCTTGGTCTGACATGGGCAAAATGTATTATAAATATTATTTTAAAATACCACGCATTTCGTGTATTTAAAATACAGAGTATTTTTCAGGTGATTTCAGACTGTTTTATATGTTTTAGTAGATCATTATCTTTATTTACCAATGACAGTCTCTATATTTATTTAAAAAAATACTTTTTTCCTAGAGAAGCTTTCGGCGATCTGCACCATATTCATCTCTATAATAGGACACATTTCAATCGATAATTTTAACGGTAATATTTTCATATAATTCTTCTCCTCTTCTCTGAATACGTCGGAAAAAAAATTATTTTATTTCAATTACTTAATTAACAATTATTTTTTTAAAAATTAGACAAGATATTAGACGAAGAACAAACACTGTTCCAATCTACTAGGGTTTCAAATAGAAAAATAAGAGAATAAGGAATGGGGTGAGAATGAATACAATTGAATGACAATTTTTTTTTTAAATTATGTACCATAACATCATGTACTGTTTATTGTTAAAATTATTGATTGAAATGTGATATATAATGTAGATAAATGTGGTACAGGTCGCCGAAAGCTTCTCTAGGAACAAAGTAATTTTTTAAATAAATATAGAGACTGTCATTGGTAAACAGATATCCTGATCTATTAAAATGCAGTGATGGAGTGATGTTCGATTAGCTGCTCTTTTCGATCCTGATGAGCCCTGAAACGTTGATGTGTTTTTCCTTTGCCTGTATTTCGGGGACATAAGGCTGCGTGGTTTGGAATTTTATCCAATTATAACCAAACACAGTAAAAATATGAATATTATGAATGATTACATCACAGACCCTCTTATCTATAATTATATAACTATATTAATCATAAAAACAATAATAACATAATACTTACTCCGACGCAGATATAGAACGCATAGAAAGGAACAAAGAGGAGACACCAATAAAGCCAGTCTATGTTTATCAGGAACAATTTAACTGAAAAAAAAGTTTATATTTAAATATATATATATACTCGTATACGTTCATATATGTGTATGTATGTATGCATATATATATATATATATATATATATATATATATATATATATATATATATATATATATTTATATATATATATATATATGCATATATACATACACACACATATATATATATATATATATATATATGCATATATACATACACATATATGAATGTATACGAGTGTTTGTGTGTATTTTATATAGTTGAGAAGAACGTTTTTGTTATTTCTATTTGGATGAACTTAATTCAACTCTTCTGGGTGGAGATCTAGCAGTAGAAATTTTATTCACTTTAGTTATTCAATTCACTTAAGCAATCATGATATGCTTCATTTATTTATTTTTTTTTTTTTATGGAAGTGTTGCCCAAAACGAAAATTTTCTATTTATCTACTTTAGTTTTGAATATTTAAAATTCTTCCGTAAAATCAGTGAAGATTACTTTTCCAGTTCAAGAAAAATTAGAAAATAAATAAAAACTGGGAATATTAGAAAATATCTGGTGTGTCCACTCACACGAATTTCCTACCTATTTCAGAAAAGTTTATATATCTTTACATATGTTCCTTAAGAAAGAAAAAATCATAGAACTAGATTTATTTTCCTGAAAATTGATAAAAGAAAAGATTTGAGTACGGTTTATTTGATAACATGAAGCAATGCAAACCGGCTTAAGGTTGATCAGTACAAAAATTTCAACACTCACTAATATTGCTGATCAAAAAGTTTTGTCATAGCTTAGTATCGCCAAACAATAATTTCTGTTAAAAGTGGAGGAAATAGTGAAGATTGTGTGCTGAGGGCAACAGATTTTCTTACTTCCACTTAGTCATCTTTATTCTCTCATTCACCTCTTTCTGACACCAGGATATGAACTCGTAATCTTATATTAGAAATCGAATAGCTATAACTTCGTTAATAGTTGTCCGAAACGTACGATTTTTACATGGCTCTGTAGGGAATTTTTTTCTTTTTACTTTTACTGTTTTTCGCTGAGAGACTCAGGGAGCTCTGAAACATATAGATCCGTCGAAAACCGCATGTCGGAAATTTGACTCGATTGCAATGCTTTCCTTAAGCAGACCCTACACGGTAATTCATGAATGAACGTCACAAGAAGTTCCAAGATTGCCCGCTATCGCTTTGTTCATGAAGACCCTTACACGTTCAATCATTACTGATCATTACTTATGTGAAGTTTCCACTTTTTTTTCTCTCCAATCTATTGCCTACTTGACTATTTAAAGAAAAAATAGTTGAAAATGGTAAATAATAATATAGACTAGGGATATAAACAACTATTTACTTTTATGAAATTATTTACTTAATAACGAGACCTAGGTAAACTAACCTATCTAGTAGTAAGGTTAGTCTCATATCGTTTTGACAAAAGTTAGTAAAATATAAGTCTAATACTTACAAAAATTAAGGAAAGGTATTGCGAAAATAATAAATTTGTTGAGGAAAATGGGAAAAGAACTGATAAATATACACAACGTTAAAGTTTTTTTTTTCCTAAAGTGAATTGTCAAGTTTCCTCATTTTTTTTTTTAATTTGTTGCCCACTTGACTATTTAAAAGAAATAGTTGAAGATGGTTTAAAATTATAAACAAGGGATATGAAAAATTATTTAACTATTTACATATAATGAAAATCATAAATTTATAATGGTTGTGAGGCCTAGGTAACCTAACTTATCCAGCAGTATGGTTAGTCTCCCCACTACTTTTACCTCAGTCCCCCCTCCACTTCTCCTGAATGAACCTTTGATTTCCGGATGTTCGGAAATCCGCAGCGCACCACCATCAGTACTTCATTCACTACCTTACACGACAATTCGGAACGTCATTAGTGCAATTCTGATTGACCGTGTAGGGTCCCCTTTACCTATTATAGGTAGGAAAGTAGTAAATTAAAACATGTGTAACAAATGGAATAAGCTGTATCATCGCTAATACGGGTTTGATTCTGATGATTTTTTTTTGGTAATTTAATTAACTTTCAAAAGTTTTATTATAAATTTTACCGTACAATATATACTTAGGGAGTTAGGACTCATAACATTTTTCTTTTCTTTATAGCCAGCGAAATAGTACCTCAAGATAAAATAAAATGTCTGAAGTTTATAGGCAGGTTATAACAACCCCAGTGAGCAGTTTCTGCGAAATAGCTTCGCAACAGCGGTTGGCAGTGTGAAATAGCGGTCGCTGTCGTGGGCAGCGCCAGCGAAATAGTTTCTTTAATAGACTAAATTAATTTTTCTCATTTCCTTTGTATTTTTTTTCCCTAATAAATGGTGGGCACTTCCAATCCGGTCGGTGCCTTTGGGCAAATGTCCGGATTCCCTTGCTCTGAGGAACTGCTTGCCATGGAACTATTCCAAGCAAAGAAGAGAGTGGTAAGTGGGAATATAATAATAAACTGCTTTCAAAACAATCGAAACCTATAGACAACTGCAAAATGAACTTATTTGACTCAAAATGAACTCGTTATTTTGACAATTTGGGGGTGTAGGTCATGCCAAACGGCTCAATATTTTTGTAGGCCACTTTTTTTCCTAACTTTGTGCTCGAGGGCAATAATTACAGTGATTAATAAACACATTCACACCATATATACAAAAAATATAAAATTAACAAAAGCAAAATAATAACTAAATAATATACAATTATATACAATTTACTTTAGTATTATTATATTGAAGTTTGTTATTTTTATTTATTGTATGGTATGAATGAACTACTCTATATCACTATTACTATTGTCCTTGAATGTGACAGATTGTAATATCTCAATAAAGTAGATTAAAAAAAAACTAAATAAAAACTATGTACAATAAAAAAATAAAATATAAGTAAATTAAAAACATAAAAACATAGCCATACCTATATAAAATATATACAATCAGATAAGGAACAAATTTAATTAAACTTATTAGTTTATTTTTGAACGAACATCTATTTGAAATTCAAAGATTTTTGACCTTGTATTATATCGATTAATGTATCTTTTTGTTATATTTTAAAATACTAATGAAGCACTAAAAATCTAAATTAATTGTTAAAAAAAGAATTGGTTAGGTTTTATTTATTACAAAATATTTTATTAATCCAAAATTCTATCTTATTTCTTATATGATATATAAATTAGTATATCATTGTGTTTTATTTAAAATCTTTCTCTTAGATATGATTAGATGTTAAAAAAAGCTCAAGTTACCTTACGGTTCAGGTGGAAAGCAAATGGGTATTTACCAGTTTTTAGTACTTAATTAAGTAGACAAAGTTTACTCTCCTTCAGATTGAAAACGCTCTATTTGAATATTTAACGACAAAATAAATACTGGAAAAAAAAAAAACTAAAATGCCGCCGAATTCCAGTGGGAGATAGAAAATTGATTTAATAGGAAAATTTAATTCAAGACGAAAAAAGAACTCTGGTTTAATCTTTTCAAAACAATGAATCTTAGAAATCGCAAGAAGCTCAGAAACGAAGTGATCTACACATCAGCAGGTTATCTAGAACTTACCAAGCATTCGTGAATCAAACCATATCCATATGAATGAAAGTAAATACATTAAAAACGAAATATTCGTAGACTACTCCAAAATGGGGCGCATGTACTACGTTCGAGCCGCCTCTACAGAGTGATACAAAATAGTGAATGAGACGTGTGATCAAATACTGGCTTTTCAGTCAAATAGTAAAAAAAAATATTCATTTGAAGTATCGTTTCTCTACATTTTGGAAACTAACTTTGTTCCTGTCGTGCTGTTATTATTATTAACAAAATTATGGGTGTCACAACAATAAATTGGAATGTTTTTCTCTTACTAATAAATGTTTTTTTCAAAGTAACTAAAAAGCTAGAACGGAAAATATAAAAATGAAGAGAAGAATAGTTGGAGTGATCAGTCAAATAACAAGGCAAAAATAAATGATACTATTGAGTTTGACATTAGCCGACCTTTCGACCTGAAGTTCAGGCCATCTTCAGGGCTAAGAAAAGAACTAGATAACAAAGTATGAGAACATAAGTAGTGTAGGTAAAAAAAATAAAGTAAAATTCAGTTGTTAGAATAATGACAATAGTAACAACAAAGAGATAAATGATAATAAGCGGTACAAAGTGTGGAATGATGAAGTAAACATAATAAAAAAAGTGACATAAATATTAAAATGGGAATCTTAGAATAAAATGTAAAAACAGAAAAATATGAAGTTATATAAGAAATGGAAATAAACAGTAAAATTAATATATTGTGAATAGAATAGTTAGATAGAAAATTGATATGTTGTAAAGTCTATCAAGATGTATAGACAACGTATAATATAATACAGAGTTAAAACAGAGCAGAGGGATGAAAGGAATGAGGAAAGAAACTGAGAAGGCTGAAATAAGAAAGAGAATAAGAAAGAAAAATAAAGAGAAAACCCACCTGACTGCGGAGACGTAAATCTAAGCAAATGAGCGTCAGAGAACCGTTGGAGATGACGCCACAATACATCCCTTCTCTCCACCCCCACCCTGAATATCACCGCTCACGCTATACGTTGTCTATACATCTTGATAGACCTTACAAAATCTCAATTTTCTATCTAACTATTCTATTCACAATATCTTAATTTTACTGTTTATTTCCATTTCTTATATAACTTCATATTATTCTGTTTTTACATTTTATTCCAAGATTCCCATTTTAATATTTATGTCACTTTTTTTTATTATGTTTACTTCGTCATTCCACACTTTGTACCGCTTATTATCATTTATCTCTTTGTTCATACTATTGTCATTATTCTAACAACTGAATTTTACTTTAATTTTTTTTAACTACACTACTTATGTTTCTCATACCTTGTTATCTAGTTCTTTTCTTAGCCCTGATGATGGCCTGAACAAGTTGAAACGTCGGCTAATGTCAAAATAAATAGTATCATTTATTTTTGCCTTGTTATTTGACTGATCACAACAACTATTCTTCTCTTCATTATTCACGACAGTCAACCATTTACCAATTAGGAAAATATAAAACTCGTAGAACAAAAATTACGCAGTTATTTTTGTCTCCTGAAAATTTGTATTTTTTGTTCTTACAGGCTTTTGCTGTATGACTGTCTATAGATATAAACACATTACTTACCCATGTTCGGCATGAATTGAACCACCCAGAAGACGAGTAACCTCAAGTTCCAAGACATCCGATTCTCGAAGGGGCAGAGTAACAGAAAGAGGAAGGAACCGACTGCTATTGTGCCGATATGCCGACCCTGCAACTTCCAGACCGCCATGTCTTCGCTTCCAAGAGGGCCGCGTCTTCCCGATGGAGATGTCTCATGGGGTTTTACGAGGAATTTGAGCGACAACTTCTAAGAGTATCTTGAACATTGACTGTGTTTCTGGCACACTACACTACTGAAGCTACTACAGATGTGTTGCCGAACATATGTCGTACAGGTGAACCTATATTAGTATTTCTTAGTATTTGTCAAAAATTTGCGTTATTGGAGAAGCTTGGTTAAGAAAGGAGTAGGGGTTGTTAAGAAGAATTTTGATAAGAATTGATAACATAAAATGTAATTATACTAAAATTGTACAGCTACTTCAATAATAATATAAATTTTAAAAAATGTTTAGAAATTAAAATCAATGTGAAGTATCGAAACAATTTGAGTTGATTTTTGGCTACCTGGGTCATTTTCAGAATAATTTTAACAATAGTTTACTGCACCAACATTGAATGTGAAAAATTGAAATTCTTGCTACAGAAATATCTTCTAGCGCTATCCTAGACATAGATTGTATAGTATATTAAAGGTTTTTTTTTTATCATTTGCCTGTGCTTTTAAAGAAAATATGGTATCAATGTGCAAGTTTTCAATTTGACGAGTGGGCCAAGATCTCATGATCACACTATCAACTTGATACCGAGAATAATCGAGGGTTCACACTATAACCTGCCTTTATTTATATTTCGATTTATTACTTCGAAAAACTCACAGCTGGTTCTTTTTAATTAAAATTGTAGCCTTAATTACATCTCCTATTCGCTCTAAATGAATAAACAAACTTCCAATTGACCCTTTTCAGCTGAGATCGAGACCTTACCAGACGATTCGGTCACTGTCGTATACTTTCGGAAACACTCGGCCATTCTTTGGATTCTATTTATGGTGTTATTTTGGGGTGGGAGGGGGCCTATATTGGAAGATTAGAGCTGAGAACTATCATCGGTGGCTACAATGAGTTGAGGAAACAGCAGGTAGGTTCGAAAAAATAGTGAAGGAACCATGTCTCCTATGTTAACACTACAATCTGTTATATAGAAGCCAACAGATTATTAGGATAAATCCTTACGAGCAGGTAACACATTTACTGATACATTTGCATGCAAACTAAACTACCTTGAGTAGTTCAGTAATGAGGGATCATTATCATTATCGACTTCCTATCAACCTTATGAATCGATTGACATAGAGAAATTATTTAGTTGTTTCTTTTCAGTGGGGATATCTTGCTAGGGCGTCAAAGAATACGATACCTTCTGGAGGTTGACGTCTGGTTGGAATTATTTTTGCCTCTGTTATTATTTTACCGTATTTATTCCTCGAACATCCTACTAATTATCATTATATAAAAATATATCTAGTATGCCCATGTTGTTATTGTTATTTTAGTTATTTATATGCACATTATCATTTTGATAGATTTTTTTATTAGTGAGTTTCTATTTATGTTAAAATGTTTTGTGAATGTTAATATATTTATTGTAGTTAGCATTTTAGTAGATTATATTTATTAAATTTGTTTGTAATTTAGCTTATTGATATAGTTCCATGCATGTTGAACAACGTATTATACTCGCAGAAGCTGAATTGTATTTATTCATTATTTTCCTTATTTATTGAGTATTTAATAAGATTACATGACTGGTTCAAAATTTGGAAAATCCGACTAAATCAAGACAAATCACAGCACATTACATTTACGCTTCGACATTAAACATCCCCTCCAGTTTTCCTAGACAATACACAGATTTCACAGACAGACACCGTTCACTACCTTGGTCTGACATTTAACAGAAAAATGACGTGGGGCCCAAATATAATCAAAAAACATTAATCAAAGATTAAGAATTCTGAGTTCACTTCTTTCGAAAAATTCAAATCTAAAACTTAGACATAAATTGAACACAAACAATTACTTACTAAAACCTATTTGGACTTACGCATCACAGATACTGCTAAAAAGACTCACTTAAACAAACTTCAAATCTTTCAAGCAAAAACATTCAGAGCAATTACAAAAGCACCTTGGTACGTTAGCAACATAACCTTACATACTGACCTCCATATGCCGACTGTTAACGAACAGATACGAACTCATTACAAACGATTCCATGACAACTTACAAGGACATCATAATACACTTATAAATGACATGGCCACTACGAATATGCCAGGTAACGTCTGTAGGAGACTGAAGAGGAGCTGGATGAGGGACCTCCTCGCCTAATGTAGATATCACGCCGAGTGAGGTGCCGCTGGGCACTGATCCTCCTCATGCCTTTCATGACAATTCTATTAATCAATCGATCTCACATTCACTGGTTGTCATTACCATTATGACAGGTGTGAATAAAACATTAAAGCTAAAAAAAAAAAAAAATTTCCTGGCACCCGCCTTACAGGTGTGATCATGAGATCTTGTGTCATATATCAAACTGAAGTGACATTCGTATAGTATTTCCCCGAGTATGCTTCTGTGTAGTTTCCTTTAATTTTGGACCAAATAGCAGGAAATGTTTTTGAAATATCGCCATACTAAGGAAAATACATTTGTACAAACGTAAGAAACAGAAGTGCATCGAATTCAAAAGGTACCAACAAGTGCAATTTCTAAAGATTTTATCGAAATTGGATTGACAGTAGCAGGTATTATTATTATCGTCCCATGGTTTTGAACACAGTCAAAATAGTATCGACTCACTAAAATATATAAACAGAATTTTAATCAGTGTATCGACCATGTGCTTCCACATACAAAAACATCTGGATTAGGTTACAAATAACCTAACAACAGAAAAAGATTAAATAAAAGGTTAGAAAATAAAAATATTAGCGTAATTTTCGTCAATATTATTTTCCTTTTCGATTCTTACGTCACAAAATCTTCGGTGTTAGTGAGAAAGCAAAATCATGTTTATGTCACACTTCAGAGATTGAGTGACATTCATGAGTTCCAGAGTTGATGAAAGAGTTGAACAATAAGGGGACCCTACACGGTCAATCGGAATTGCACTAAGACGTTCCGAATTGTCGTGTAAGGTAGTGAATGAAGTACTGATGGTGGTGCGCTGCGGATTTCCGAACATCCGGAAATCAAAGGTTCATTCACGAGAAGTGGAGGGGGGACTGAGGAAAAGTAGTGGGGAGACTAACCATACTGCTGGATAGGTTATGTTACCTAGGCCTCACAACCATTATAAATTTCTGATTTTCATTATAAGTAAATAGTTAAATAATTTTTCATGTCCCTTGTTTATAAATTTAAACCATCTACAACTATTTCTTTTAAATAGTCAAGTGGGCAACAAATTAAAAAAAAAATGAGGAAACTTCACAATTTACTTTAGGAAAAAAAAAACTTTATCGTTGTGTATATTTATCAGTTCTTTTCCCATTTTCCTCAACAAATTTATTATTTTCGCAATACCTTTCCTTAATTTTTGTAAATAGTAGACTTATATTTTACTAACTTTTGTCAAAACGATTTTCTATGAGACTAACCTTCTGTGAGACTACTACTAGATAGGTTAGTTTATCTAGGTCTCGATATTAAGTAAATAGTTGTTTGTATCCCTAGTCTATAGTACTATTAACCATTTTCAACTATTTTTTTTTTTAAGTAGTCAAGTAAGCAATAAATTGAAGAACAAAAGTGGAAACTTCACAATTTACTTATAGAAAAAAAATCTTTAACTGTTGTGTTTATTTGCCATTAATTTTTCCATTTTTCTTAACAAATTGATTATTTTCGCAACACTTTTCATAGATTTTTGTATGTAGTTGACTTATATTTTGGACTAACTTTGGTTTAAACGATTTTCAGGCACTAGGAAGTAATTATTATATCTCCGTTTTTCTCTTGATGCCCAATATTATAAATAACAATGTCCAAATAAACATATCTATGCTATTTCTTTGTTTACAACTAAGCTAAATTGGTCAGCAACGATCTAACCTAAATCAGCAACGATAAGTAATGATTGAACGTGTAAGGGTCTTCATGATCAAAGCGATAGCGGCATCTTGGAACTTCTTGTGACGTTCATTCATGAATTACCGTGTAGGGTCTGCTATATAGTTAATCGATTTATATTTACGCAAAACAAAACATATATTTTACAATTTTGAATAATAGCCTATTACAAAGAGTATGAAATGCTGAACAGTATGCTTATAATATGCAGGTCTCATATTTAGTTGTTAAGATATTTTTGTCCATATTTTCAAAAAAGCTCGTTATCTGTTGGTTTTCAACACTATTTTTCCCTTTTCGCCTCTCTAACACGATGTAGCGTTGAGATTAAATTTTGAGTAATAGATAATCATAAAAAAGATAAAATTCTGAACATTCCCATCTCTTACAATATGCAGATTCGATTTTTAGTTTCTGAGATATTTTAATCCAAATGCAAAATTAAATACAAAAATTCACTGTTGTGGTTAAAGTAGAAAAGAGCTATTAAGCCTTAAATTAAAAACTGAACAAGAAATCGCATATTTTTTAACTTAATATTTTATTAGAAACATATCTTAATATACATGATACACAAATATAATACTGATGGTAAATACTTAAACTTTGGAGTTAAAATCTAAATGATTTCCATCATTTAAAACTGAAAGAATATTATGATAGAAGCCATGGAAACAATTAGATTATCAATACCTATATAAGTGCTAAGGAAGAAGTGAGGAAACTGGGACTTCTAGGCCGCAAGTGGCCTTCGTAACGTAGCTTTGTCCTTCAAACGTCTTTGCGCGGTCTTTATTAATCTACCAGTAAAATTAATTTAATTTAAGTGAGGAAAATCGATAGGAATAATTTGAATATATTTTTTTTGTTTGTTACAATAAATTTGGCAATTGTTCACCAACTTTTTATTATTACGCATCAATTTAACGATTCGACCATACTAAGGGTCATTTTCAAAACTGGAAAATTATAATAACATTATTAGTTAATATTCAGCAATTATAAAATTTCACAACATGCAACATATAACAAACACCAATTTGATTTTAAAAAGGCCAAAATAATATCCAAGGATAGTAGTAACAATAAAAGAAAGATTATAGAGTCTATATATATTACAAAAAATTTACATAATTCTGTTAACAACCATACAGATGTGGAGAATACTTTTTACGCAAATATAATTAATAAAATTCGTATATAATAATATAATAATCCACCCATGCAAAACATTAGAAGGAAAATCCCTCTCCTTTGACTATCCCCACCAGGTCGATATAAGTCAGTCCCTCCAGAAATGACGTGGGCTAAGCCCCTATAAAAATTGACAAGTTAATGTTCACTGAACATATTAATTGGAACATTAAGGATGAACATATTAGGAGGACTCATCAAGGTAATAGTCATTTGGTTTTTTTTTAATAAAAAGTGTATACTTTATTTATATTTTAATATAAATCTAAGTATATCGGAAATAATTTGACATAGAACGTTAGACAATTCAATTAAATGTAATAAGGAATTCATTTTATAATTGCTGAATATTAACTAATAATGTTATTATAATTTTCCAGTTTTGAAAATGACCGTTAGTATGGTCGAAACGTTAAATTGATGCCTAATAATAAAAAGTTGGTGAAAAATGGCCTAATTTATTGTAAAAAATAAAAAAACTTCAAGACACCAAAATTATGAAAAATGAACAGAAGAAATTTGAATATATGTATATGGGAGTGTATTACTAATGCGACTTCCAATGATAAAATGTTCTATTTATCTTAAAAAAATAAGAACCTAACAAGCAAAACTTTTTCATTATTATATGTTGTAATCAGAGGAGAGTTTGAGAGTCTTTTGATATATATATATATATATATATATATATATATATATATATATATATATATATATATATATATATATATATATATATATATATATATATGAACATTTTCTAAATGCTACATAAAACATAACAGAATGGCCAATAACTAAGAAAAACACGGATTTTTTTTTTTTAATTTTGGGCGAAAAATTTTGTGGTTTTCATAGCCCGTTTTCTTCGATATTCTGTCATGTTGATAGAGTTTTAGATAGTATTGTGAAGTACACAGGCGGATCTAAGGGAGTGAAAGGGAAGGGGGAGCTTTCGGGCTGAAGACCCCTCTCCCCAAAATGGTTAAATATAACCATTTTTTATGGAAAAAAATATTAAAAAATCATCTCTTAAAATATTATTGTTAAAAAATATATATATATGGGAAAAAAGCATTAGGGCTGAAGCTCTCTTTCTCTAAAAAAAAAAATTAAATCCGGGATCCGCTAGTGGTGAAGTTTTTGTAGTAATTTAGGATAGCAGCAAATTTTTCTATTAATAGTTGACTTAAAGTAATTTTATATCCTTCCTATCTTAACAATTTGAGTAGTCCATATTAAAAAGGGAAAGGGATAGAGCCTATGGAGGAGGGTCGATGTTGCTAATTATTAATTTTTTGTTTTCTGTTTCACTTAGCATATCGTAATATGATATACATAATATGATATAATCATGAAATAAATTTTATGAATCGAATTTCGATTGAAATGAGAGGCCGTTCAAATTCTTTAAGTTTTAATTTTAAAAATCAACTCATAATGTTTATAACTTTTTTTATTACATATTTCTTTTTCATTTCAATTATTATTATTTTTATGTTTTTACTTTCATTTATTTATATGTAGTCTCTGAAGATATTGTATATATTTTTTTACTTTTATCATTGTAGTTTTTGGCATGATATGTTGTTTGTTTTTTGTTTATGATTATTCTTAAGGAACTTTGTCCCAGAATAAAGTTTTTATTCTATTGTATGCTATATGACTTTATATAATGGCTGTGTACGTAATACGTAAGAGCCCAGCGAATAAATAATTTTTTTTAATTGTTTTTATTTTTTAAAATAATAATGCTTTATTCATTCTGGGACAATGTACAGAGGTAGACATGAGAGCTTTGGATTCCCAGAAAATAACTGAAAAAAATAAAAAGAAAAGAATATGATTTACCTCCAATCTTCAATTAAGTGAAAAAAATGAAATAAAAGTATTTAAAACAATTTTGAGAACTGAACGGACAAGAGGTGATTGAGCGCGACGGATGAAGGATGGGATAGAATTCCAAAGGGATGTGGATTGAATAATGAAAGATCTGTCGAAAGCAGCGATTCGGTGGGATCATGGGGGCGGGGTGGCCGAATGGGCTAAAGCGTGTGCACAGCACCGCGAGTTGCCCGGCAACCGGATATATGAACATTTGAGAGGCAAGAAACGTTTGAGAGTTCGCGTCTCGGTGCCAGAGGGGATTTTAAATTCTCCGCCCTCACCCTCCGGCCTGGAAAATCCCGTATAGCCTAAACGGCGAGGTAGGGAAGAAAAAAAAAATTGGGTGGGATATTGTATAAAAAGTTGAAGACGAGGAACGTGTTTCGCGGGAGTGCACAGAGGATTTGAATTGAATGAGCTCGGAGATGTATGAAGGCTTGGAATCGGATGACTTGGAAGAGGGAGGATTCTAGGAAACACTAAGGTCGGTAGGAAAAATAAAGTCATTTCAGCTTTATATAATAACGGGAAATAGTGGCGTCCCTTGGGATCCCATAGTGAATCGGACAATTTATCAAACAATTTAGTTTCGCCTCGAGATCCCCGGAGAAACCCCCATATACCGTACAGAAATAATCGAAGTGAAGAAATAATAAGGAAGTAATAAGAAGTTTAGGGGTTTCAAATGGAAATAGGTGGCGTAGGTAATTTATTAGTTTTAAAATGGAAAAGACACATTGCGAAATATCGGATACATTATTTTTTCCTGGAAAGGGTTTGGTCAGAGGTTACAACTGTTGTTATAACAATCATAAAATTTATAATGTTTATACATTTATTATTGTGAAGTAACAGGGTGAACTTAAGAACCAATGGAAACCATCCTTGCCCCATCCTGAATATTTTGTATAAAATCTACGGGGAAGAAAAGTGCTCTTATGTCGATCTCCGGCCTGGAGGAAAGAGGTTATGATGATGTCCGGTATGAGTATGAGTCTTTTTATGTTTTCTTCCGGCTTGGGGACTGAAGCCTTGGCCCAACATAGACGATGAAGATCCTGGCAGTGCTTTGAACCATGACGAGATGATCTCGGATCAATAGATGCAGCGAAGAAACCTACCAACTACACCACTTCACATACCATAAGTTTTATTCCTAACAATAAATTTACCAATGATAGAATATTTCATGGCAAAATAATTCTCAAACAGTCCATCTGAAATCATGCCTTCACAGTTAATTATTAAATTCATTGAATTACGTATTTTGTTCTTGTAAATATAATTTGTATATATTCTATATTTAACATAGAAGTAAATTAATTTTTTTAGTAAAAGTAATTTTAATTCTGACACCCATTTATGTCTTGATGAGCAGAGACAATGTAGGTAATTAGAAAACATGATAAACACAAACCAGCCTTTGAGAAAATAAATTCAATTAATTAATCCTGGAAAAATCGATGTATTATAGATCCAAATTTATTTTAATATTTTTTTATTAAACATTTCTGGGTAATTATCCAGTGGCATCCCGAATAATTTTTTTTTTTTATTTTATTTTATTGAGATTTACAACTGTATTACATGGAAAATACAATAAGTAAATGTGACATTGGTAACATGACATGTACAACATGAAGAGAAACTACCCATTGGTAGAACTCAAATTAAAGTTCTATGTTAGAAGGTCCCGAGGCCATCTTCTTTTCAGACGCCTCGGAGGCCCGAATAAATTTAAACACCGCAAAACTTAGTAACTTAATGTCATCCCTTTTTTCGGGGATAAGACATAGCAATATATATTATATATATATATATATATATATATATATATATATATATATATATACAAGAGAATATTTTGTTAATATACAATTGTTAATATTATTTATTCAGTATTATACTTAACAATAGAATATTTTATTATAACTTAGTCTGAAGATTACAAAGACCATTTATAGCAGGGGTGCCGACCTAACAGAGAGCTGTTGTAATTGGAATTGTTTAGCAGCTTCTACTAACGAGGTGGATCTACAGTTGGCAATCCTGATTACAACGGATTATAGAACAGGCGTTTGGTTTAACCGTCTCTGGTCGTCTCTGGAAATGCTAAATCGTTGTAATTCCGTAATAACTGTAGTTATATTAATTCCAACACTTTAAACAATTATTCTATACACACCTTAATATATAAATTACAAGATTAATTTGACTCTCGTTCTTATTCTTATAGCAGTAAACCCCATTTCATTTTATGCTCAGAATCGAACATTTCCACTCGAGTTTCACGTTTCAGACATCAAGGATCAAATTAGGTTCGGTGCCTGTCAGTCTGTAGTCAAATACTTGTAACGGGCATAACTTCTACCGTTTATCCGATTTTCAGGACATTTTCAGGGATTATGCGGGTTGGCCCCATATCAAATTCCAGACAGCACTTCGGCTTATATAAGGTCAAACTAAAATAACTAAAAATTGGACCTGATTCCTGAAAGCGAGAGAAACGCTTAGCATATATAGACCCCATTCATTGAATTTCTTGCTATCACTTTATTGAGAACATTACTTCTCAATCTACCCGAGACCTGTATAATTGGATTGTTGCGGAGCAATGAAGACCCAAGACCTGGGTTTCTTATTGGTCCCGCGCTATGAATACTAAACGCTTCGGGTCTCTCTTGAATGCTAAGTCAGCAATCCTGGTCTTTGCTTCTTATTAACGGCCCATGTTTACCTAGATCCTTGTAGTGTTTATTGTGTAAGACCACATCTATGTAGAAATAAATTATGGAGGATGAAAACCATTATATAATAATATAATAAATGGCGAAACATCTATACCTCAGTTTCATATCTTGACTATATCCTTAATTTGTTTTTTTTTAAATTATTTTTTTCATTATAAAGAAAATTTATCAATTTTCTTTATATTAATCCTGTATATACTATATATCTCTATGTTGTTTACGTTTGAGGGATTATTCTTTTGTACCGATGTTAGCAACGGACTTCATCATCTGTTCATAAGAATATTACTCGAAAATGGAGGATACACCAATAAAGGTTTCTCCTCCATTTCAAAGATATTGAAATCTCGAAAAATCTCGTTACATCACAAGTATAATCCTTGGAGACGCAGATGATATAGCTGTTCTGATAAGTAATGAAGAGGACATCGAGAAACTCGCTAAGACTCTGATAAGAGAGGAAGAGCAGATCGCGCTACAAGTAAAAGAAGACAAAAAAAAATATATGATAATAAGCCGAAAATTCCACCACAATATCAGGATATACGTAGATGAAAAAACGTACCCGGCAGTAGAAAAAAATTTAAATACCTCGGCTCCTATACCTCATATACGGGAATGCAGCAAATTTTTCGTCAAAATCGGCAAATCGGAAGTACCACTGTATCACTGTTGACAAAATGATTAAAAAATAGAATTTAAAAAAAAACAGGTGTTGCGTTAATTTTGGTTTATTATTTTCAATAATGAAACATTGTGATCGACCAAAAAATTCAAAAACATAACCCCCTCTCAAAATTTGAGGTTTCTACAATATCGACACATTCCACGGTACAGAACCTATATTTTTATCATATTATTTACATCCCTCTACAACGTTGTAAATGGCATACTTTGTCGTAACACGCAACATTTTTTTCCCACGAAAATTCTCGGTGTTTTTTTCAATGTGGAGATCAGTAAAGTGGTTGATTTAATGAGATACTAAAAACATTAGATTGTTCATTTGCTTTCCTCTCGAAGTTTAAGATAATTCGATAGCAAAATTGAGATAAAAGGTGGCCTACAATAATATTGGGACGATTATTGAAATTTTATTGCAATGAATATTTAAAAATATCATGTCCTTGTTTTACAGTATATCTCTGTAAAATATCTAGCTGCAGGACCATATATTTCCTGATGTCATAAATTTGAAGAAAACCCGTATAACTTATATGACGCGTTATTCAATTTTTCAAAATCAAATTTTCTTTTAATATCATTTGAACAATATAAGCATTATTTATGATACTAATTTTTAATAACACATTTCTAAAAAACTAATGCAGAATATAAGAAGAACTTCTACAATTTAGTTTTTGAATTCTGGTATAGTTCTAGTAACAGAATTCAGTACGTAGCTACTCACTTAAAAAAATATGTGTGAATTCACAAGACCAACACTAAAGTGATATTCTTTCATGAAATATTTCTTTCAAAGATAAAATCTTGTGTATTCGTTCATAAGTATTGGTTTATTATTTCCAATAATGAAACATTGCGATCGACTAAAAAATTCAAAAACATAACCCCCTCTCAAAATTTGAGGTTTCACGTTTCAAGACGCGTAGAATTCGAAAAACGAATAAAAGTTTTTTTGTCCGTCCGCCGTCCGCGCATTTTCTCCAAAACTACTGGATCGATTTTTTTTTTCAAATTTTGTAATAAAATCAGAGGTCACCCGAGGATGATCCTCCTTTATCGGCATTAGTCCCCGCCTTTAACTTTCAAAATGGCGGCCGAAAAACCTGCGTTGCTATAGACTGTAGCTCCTAAACGAATGTACAGATTTCAATGAAACTTCGCTAAAGTCATTTTCTTGATGTCCTTTAAATTTATCTATATGACACACTTCAACGAAAAAAAGCTGGAAAAAAAGTTACGAGGGATGGTAAAATTATATTCCGAATAACTCGAAAAGTTTTTACTTTTTTGTTGATATTGTATTATGGTTTTTTAAAAGTTTACGAAATTTCTTTAAAAAAACAAAAAAAAATCTTCTAATATAAAATTTTCTATATTTCAAACTCGGACAATTAGGATCAAATATATGGTCTCCGGTTTTTTTTATATGTCTTATTTCAAATGTTATATCCTTGGTTTGGTTTTTAAATTTTAAATGTGTTACTGAACTAATGCTATTTTTTTTAGCATATTACTAATGATTAAAGAAAAACAGTTTAGTCTAATAATTGAAATCACCTTTTGTTTTTGTTTTTTTTGTAACTTGAAGGGAATTTTACTTTAGTTGTATAATTGTTTGGAGATAATAAACCATTGTGAAATAATTTGCAGCGTTTTTTTTTAAGGAAGGTATATAGTACATATATACCTATATACCTATGATATACATATACCTATATAGTACATATATATATATATATATATATATATATATATATATATATATATATATATATATATATATATATATATATATATATATATATATATATTGCTATGTATTGTAAAGACCGTCGGTGGAATAATTAGTTTAAAGGTATAAACAAATAAACATTAAGGTAATTTAGGTTTTACCTAAATATAAACATATTTAGGTATAAACCCAACATCTGGCGGTTGGGTACCTGACTGAGGGTAACCCATTAGGACAACCTTTTGTAAGTGGTAATAAAAACCCTTAAGGACCACCGACAAAGACCGACAACTAAGTGTTTAAAAAGGATCCCAAAAGACCTTTTCACACCTTCCACCAGAAATACTGAAGTCTGTACCTGCTGCTTTACCTTGGCCTGGGGGAGAGGGCGTGGTCATCCCTTAGGCTGAGGATATTCAGCCAATCAGGAAAAAGGCTGCCAAAAGAGAGGGGGATGAAAAAAGGTGGGAGATAGAGAACTTGGACTGAGACACTTCTTTTTGGAACTCGGAGGAGAGAGGACTTGCTTCTGGGGACTTCAAGCGGGGAGTCGAGGGAGGAAGATGAAGACAGCCGGAGAGAGCAGATGGACGGACTAGACGCTGAAGGAGAGCAGAGACAGGGAATCCAGATATGACGGCTAGAAACACTATGAAGGACCAGCTAAGTGGTAACAAGCATTTAGTTATACTAATGTAAATTTGTGTTGGCAACCATACATCATTAATTAATATAATCAATATAACACGTAACTTTAATCAAACATCAAGCATTCTCCTCTAGTATGATTCTCAAATATTCATTATGTATATAGGTTTAGTTATTATTTTGTATATAGATGTTTTTGGTTTTATTTAAGCTTGTAAATATAATAGTTAGTAAACCAACGTAGTACTTTTACATTCTACCTTGCATGCCACCAATTAGTAATAGAAACAAATAGTACATTTATAAACATGATACCTTTAGAAAGGAAATCCAATAAAGAGTATATGGTTCAATCTAGGATACTACAGTAGGGGGTCTGTGGTATCTAACCATTTAAATACATCATTAATATATTTTAAGTTGATCGGTTCCCTTCTGGGACCGATATAAATACATATAAATACAAATAAACGCGGTTCCTGGAACCCCTTACTCGCCGTAGAAACGCGAGGCCAGGAACATAGCATTTAAAATGGCATCCCATGTGAAGGACGTATCATTAAATTTACTATTTGTTTCTAAGATTAAATTAATAATTGATTTTTTAGAATTTCATTCCTATGATTAATAAAGGTGGCATTGTAATAAGTTGGTACTAAGAATCGTACAAGAGGGAAACATCTTTGATTTAATTTAATTTGGTTATTCGAATGTAATGAAGTTGGTTGGTTTGAGATAATTTAATATATATAAAATGATTGTTTAATGTAATGACTGTAAAGCTTGATTGAGTGTTGTAACGTACAAAATTTAGTTAAATTCTTTCCTGCGTTGATTTAAAAACTATGCTGATTCTGCGGTTCAATAATTTGTGTCAAACCTATTTTTAATATCGAAAAATCTTCACTCTCCTATTTAATGGTCTGGTATTAAAAGTGGCTCATTTTCATTGTGGTTTATTATTAATGGGATATTTTTTAAAGGTATTGGGAATTATTTTTATGATAGCGTTTAACCCCTTCCTAAAAGGTTAAAATAGGTATTAAATTAAAAGGGATAATATACGCACATACTTTTGAAGATGGCTCTTAGGGTAGAAAAAGAAATACTACCAAAGCCTAAACGATCTGAAGCAGTAGCTGATCAGAAAACACCCAGAAAACCAGAACTGAGATCAACTGAAGAAACAGTGATTCAAATCCCGAAGAAAACCCAGCCACAGGCCAATAAGAAGATAGAGGATAATTTTAGTTTAGGAGGAAATAACATGTTTCTAATACTCCTTCAGAAAATAGAAGAAGGCAACAAAAAACTGCAAGAAAATCTAATAGACTCAATAGGTGAAAGTATTAGGAATTCGAAAAGAAGCCTAATGGAATCTATAGACAGCACATTCACTAAAGCAATAGCCGAGTTAAATAAAAAGACAGGAGGAGAAGAAGAGGTCAGCCAAGAACACCCATTGGAAGAAAATCAAACAAGTGACATTGAAAATGTTCAAGGTCAAGAGAATGAATGTCTTGAATCTGAACAGGAACCTAATGAAGTTAGTGAAGTGGATGAACCTATATTAGCCGAACCCTCCTTAGGCGAGAATAGAAAGATTAAAGAAGAATATATAGGCCCCCTAGCTTCAGTCGAACTCTCCAGAACAGAAAAGACTTCTCCGAAAGTAGAAGGAATTATAGAGGCCCAACAAGAAAACGAAGCCTCTACATTAGATCTTGAATCAGAAAATCTCGGTATAAAAGAAATCAGTGAAAAAGAGGAAGGAATTAAAGAATCCCAGAAGGAAACCTTGAAAGGTTTTGTATTAGGTTCCATAAAGATCAGAGAATTCTTTTTTCAGGTCGATAAGGAGACCCACGAGATTCTAGAAATTAAAGAAGATATATAGGCCCCCCAGCTTCAGTCGAACCTTCCATAACAGCAAAGACCTCTCCGAAAGTAGAAGATGAACCACCAAGATAGAAGGGTCGGAACCAAAGACTATCGACCCATTTATAAAGATCAGTACCGAGAATATAAGTATATTAATTATAGGTATGCAGAAAACGAGACAATCCCCATGTATATTTAGAAGATGAGGTATATAAAGGTTATATGGCTCTGAACCATGTTAGGACAGGCCGGTTAAGATCTTATTTTAAGCCGCGGTAGTCTTTGTCCCATTCCAGAGGGCAAAAAGGGGTTTTTTAGCGTCCCTTCCGTTGACGAGCTAATGGGTCCTGGCGAAACCATCGTTAGGTTACCCATTCTGGAAAATTGTAAATAAACTGTAAATAGGCACGGTAGTCTTTGTCCCATTCCAGAGGGCAAAAAGGGGTTTTTTAGCGTCCCTTCCGTTGACGAGCTAATGGGTCCTGGCGAAACCATCGTTAGGTTACCCATTCTGGAAAATTGTAAATAAATTGTATATTAGTTGTAAATATAATTTTGTAAATAGGGTGGTAGGATTTAATAACTAATTTAGACTGCTGAATGTAAGGAATCTCAGGCTGAACCGACCAAAGTAAATTTATAATTAAATTCATCGTATGATCTTATGATAATAGTTAAATTAAAGTAGAGGTAAAACCTTTTTAATAACCGATTTGTGTTACTAAACTTTTATTAGAAAAGAAAAAGGGAAGGACCGAAAATAAATCATTATTAAATAAAGGGATAAAACTTTTCATTTTAATTTAAATGTGCAGTGGCCAGATTGATGGGAGTAAGATCTAGTTAAAATTATATTGCCGTAGTTCAAAGTTAGCGCAGACGAGCACCCCAAATTAACTTCTTAAGAAAAATTGGACCATTTTGTTTTTAATCCTGATAGGATTTAGTTTAAAGGAATAGGGAATAGTTACCCTCAACTAGGAGTAGACATAGGTCCTCCTCATCACCCGTAGGGTTGATAAATTTTATATAAGGGAGAACCCTTTTAATGGAATAGCTGTAGTGCATCCATTCATCACTAAGTGTGATAAATAATTAGGAGAAGATAAAGAAATCTTCTATAACTATACCTCCAGAGTACTGAGGTAGTATGTGTATGGATCCAGAAGTTAAAGATTTAAAAATTATAATGGTAAATGGGGCTGAAGTAATATAGTTCATCATTATGATGTGCACATGACTACATTTGAGGCAAATTTAACGGTTTATAGCGGCCACGTGTAAGGAATGGATGATTCATTCATAATTAAATCATAATTGAAAATCATAAGATAGGAATTTAATATTCATTGAATAAAATATTAATAGTCATTGAGAAAACGAAGTCGCCTGAGGTTCATTCACTATTTCAGCAAAATATATAAGCATCCCGATAGTGACATTAAAATGTTTTTCACGAACATTTGCCAGCCCATTGTTTAAAAAACAAGTTGTGACTTCTCCTTTTGGAGAGCTAAAGGAATATATGATTTGAAAATTTGTGTATGAAAATTAAAGGACTGTTGTAAATGATGAGAATGCTATGAGCTTCTAGACCAAGGATATGATATAAAAGTTTAAAGGTAAAAGATGGTACAAACCACTTAGAAACCTAAGGTAAAATTTTTGTTTTTGTTATAACGGTTGCCACACAAGGTAGTAGTTATACTAAATGAATATATATGTTGTGTTTATTTCAGTCAGTGTATAAACAAACCTTCAATAAGTGAACCAGAGGAATAAATGAATTCCTGTTTTGACTCATTTTGTTAAAGACGCTTTTTTGAGAGTATAAATAATAATTATATAAATAGTGTAAAGATAATGTGAATGTTAAGAATTCAAGGAAATGACACTATAAAATCTTGGCTAAATGAGATGTTAGTAAAGGAGGAAGAACATAGTTCAATGAGAGTAGTTAATGAATGTCAATGTGTATATATATAAGTATATGTTTTGTTTTGTGTTCCACTAAACAGATAGATAAACTATAAAGAATTACGAGTAGTGGTATTGATATATTGCAGAATTGAGAAATTTGAGATATGTAAGTAAAATTGAATTACTGGTTGTGTAAAAGCATATTTTTTCAATATTTCTAGTAGTTAATGTATAAGTCTGTGTATATTTGAGTTAAATCTCATCCTGTATTGTTTATAAATGAATGTTTACTTTTCATTCTGAGATCAGATAGAGGAAGCCTATTGTAAAGGTATTGATGAAGAATATTTAAAGAAAAAATAAAATAAACTTGTTTATTTGATTTTTTCTTTTCCCCAAGACTAGGAGAATGCTATGTATTGTAAAGACCGTCGGTGGAATAATTAGTTTAAAGGTATAAACAAATAAACATTAAGGTAATTTAGGTATTACCTAAATATAAACATATTTAGGTATAAACCCAACATCTGGCGGTTGGGTACCTGACTGAGGGAACCCATTAGGACAACCTTTTGTAAGTGGTAATAAAAACCCTTAAGGACCACCGACAAAGACCGACAACTAAGTGTTTAAAAAGGATCCCAAAAGACCTTTTCACACCTTCCACCCGAAATATGGAAATCTGTACCTGCTGCTTTACCTTGGCCTGGGGGAGAGGGCGTGGTCATCCCTTAGGCTGAGGATATTCAGCCAATCAGGAATAAAAGGCTATCAAAAGAGAGGGGGAGTGAAAAAAGGTGGAAAATATAGAACTTGGACGAAGACACTTTTTTTTGGAACTCGGAGGAGAGAGGACTTCTTCTGGGAACTCAGAGCTGGGAGGACTTCCTCCGGGGAGTCGAGGGAGGAAGACGAAGACAGCCGGAGAGAGAGATGGACGGACTAGACGCTGAAGGAGAGCAGAGACAGGGAATCCAGATATGACAGCTAGAAACACTATGAAGGACCAGCTAAGTGGTAACAAGCATTTAGTTATACTAATGTAAATTTGTGTTGGCAACCATACATCATTAATTAATATAATCAACATAACACGTAACTTTAATCAAACAACAAGCATTCTCCTCTAGTATGATTCTTAAATATTCATTATGTATATAGGTTTAGTTATTATTTTGTATATAGATATTTTTGGTTTTATTTAAGCTTGTAAATATAATAGTTAGTAAACCAACGTAGTACTTTTACATTCTACCTTGCATGCCATCAATTAGTAATAGAAACAAATAGTACATTTATAACATGATACCTTTAGAAAGGAAATCCAATAAAGAGTATATGGTTCAATCTAGGATACTACAGTAGGGGGTCTGTGGTATCTAACCATTTAAATACATCATTAATATATTTTAAGTTGATTAAGTTGTTCCTATTATAAACAAATTGGCTAATTGTTGATATGTTATCAATTATTTAATCTCACCTGCAAAGAAGAAATAGTCAGTGAGGAATAACTCACTCCCCCTCCACTGGATAAGCCCTTCTTAATTATAATAATACAATTATAATTTTATCGTTCAGTTTACGTTTAGTGTAACGTTACAACTTTATATAATCAATTTTACACACTTTTACAATTTTCTGAAAAACGACTCTATTGATTTTGATTAAACTCATTATATCAATGTACTATATAGAGATTATCAGGTTAAAATATATTTTATCCTTATTGATGTTTTCTAACAGAGCATAATCAACGGATCGTGCAATCCATAATCAACCGTAAATAGTATTTTAGTCATTTTTATCGTATTAATGATTTGTTATATGTAAGCTATAAGCTTTTTTTCGGTTGAAAATGCACTTAAAAAATTATAATAGCCCAACATTGCAACAAAAAAAAAATTCTATTCAAAGTAGAGCTGTAAGTAAAAGTGCACCGAATCTTTTTTTATGAGGTTAAGATTTTAAACAAAATCCTATTTTGGCAGGATTCTCTTATTTATTATAATTTTTTTATTTATCTAGAAGGAAGTAATTATTCTTAACATTCGTCTGTTTTTTAATCTATATTATCTTTAAAAATATGTTAAACATGTACACAATGATTTTTACGGTAATTAATTATATCAAATGAGTATATTATATCTTCTGTAGTTTTAAAAAACACGTGTTTATATATAAGATAGAGTGGTAAGTGAATGTTGTGTGATGCACGCAACCCACCAGATTTTTTTATTTTGTATTAAAAGAAGAAAAATGGCTCTAAAGAACAATATAATGGTAATATAATAGACTGGGTTTTCTTAACAAACCTCGATCTAGAACGTCATTGTTGTGGCCTCTCTTAATCTGCTTAAGACCTTCACCCTCAAGCGGACGATAATAATGTCCATTTATTTTCTTGTTATCCTTTCATTACAAGTTCACATTGCCGTGAATGAACTGAAAACCGAATATTTAGGTTCCTCAACCTTTTCAGAGTTTAGTATTATTTGAAAATCTTATTTAAAGACCCACTGCTTTATTATTTAAAACGAAACAATCTTCTCTACTTACAAGGGAACTATACAATATTTATCCATTAAAATAGGAAAAAAATGTATTCTGCCTCATTCTTTAGAGGTTTTATATTTCAAGACAAAGATTCATAGGATCAATAATGGAAATTAAAAAAAAATCTTAAATGAGATCCTCGGAATCTCGATATTCAGATTATACGTTCCATGTAACCATATGATATCTACCCATGTAACCATATCTACCCATGTAACCATATGATATCTATCCATGTAACCATATCTATCCATGTAACCATATCTATCCATGTAACCATATATCTATCCATGTAACCATATGATATCTATCCATGTAACCATATCTATCCATGTAATCATATCTATCCATGTAACCATATATCTATCCATGTAACCATATGATATCTATCCATGCAACCATATGATATCTATCCATGTAACCATATCTATCCTTATAACCATATGATATCTATCCATGTAACCATATCATGATGTTATACAAGATATATTACATCGTTTTTTAATCATTTTTTAAATGAATAAACGATAAATGGCATTCAGTAATGAGGATATAGAACTGAATCCAGGAGGGATTCTAAAAAGAACTAAACATTTTAAATATCTTGGTTCCATAATTGAAATAGATGGTGTATGTGGTGTGGAAATAAAAAGAAAAATTTCAGATGGCAAAAAGACCGTATTAATGCTCAACTTGGTATTATGAAACCGGAACATTATCCCCAAAACAAAAAAAAAAACAAAAATATCTACAGTAGTATAGTATATAGATTATGACATATCGGTCAGAAACTTGGACCATAAAAACAACCTCAGGAAGAAACTTCTAGCCACCGAAATGGACTACTGGAGACGAGCGGCGGGAATATCCAGAATGGATAAAGTGAGAAATACGACCATCAGAGACAAGATAGCGGCTAAAACAACCATTCTGGAAGAGATTAAGATAAAACGCCTGAAGTGGTATTGACATTTGAAAAGAATGCCTAAAGGAAGGATACCCAAAGAAGTCCACTTATGGAAAACTAGGCAAAGAAGAAGACGAGGAAGACCAAGGAAGACCTGGGATAACGAAGTGGAGGAATCCATGATAGGTCATGGTCTACGGGAAGAATGGACCTTAGATAGGAAATTATAGAAAGAAGTCATCCAAGCACTTTAGTTCAAGGAAATCCACTATTAGTGAAAACTCCTAATAAAAAAAAATATTCACTATATGAGCCGTTTATTTTGAAAGTGGTCTAACTCCGTTTTTCAATTTTTTGCCGGTTACCATGGCTACATGTACAACTTCATACTATATATCAGTAAAACATTTTCGGTTTGTTTTTATTCCGAGCAAATACGATAAATTGTTGACATATAAGTTTTTAGAATTAGTTCAATAACTGAACCGTGTAGTTTGGAAGTGGCCTAACTCCATTTATTTTATACTTACATCAAGATATTTACTATTGATAATGTTGGAAAGCAGCGATGAAGGTAATTTCAATTAATAATTAGTATTTAATAGTTAACCTCATTTTTTAGACAATTGTGTTAATTGAATAATCTGTACGTTTAATTAATGTAAAACTTAAAATTTAATATTAAATTATAGAAATTTTTTCACCCTTGAGGAAGAACAGAATAAGATTATTTAGTTCAGATAGTGAAGAAGAAATAGTAGCTAATGATTTAAAAAAAAATTGAAAAAGAAACGGAATTATAGAACAATCTTCGTCTTCAGAGGATGAAGATCTCAATAACAATGGAGAAAAGATTGATGTATCATACATGCAAACAGTGCGGAAGATTAAACGGAATTCAGGAAAAAGATATTGCACTCAAACCGGAAATATTGTTCATGAAAAATATTGTTCGAAAAAAAAGATTGCAGTTGTCGGAATGCTTTCATAAACAATTAAAATGAAGGAGAAAGAAAGAATATTTTTGAGAATTTTTGAGGTTTGGAAGATTTTAACAAACAAAATATATTACTTCACGAAGTTACCGAGCTCAAAATTGTGGAACGAAGACGTTCAATAAACGGAAAAGGTTCGCCAAGAAATAAAACGATTATTAAAGTCCATAAATGTGGGCAATGATTTACGTGGGAAGACAGTTGGATCATCAAGACAATTATTATATGAGGAAGAGAAAAATCACGTTTATAACCATATTAAAAGTTTTCCTAAATTTCAATCCTATTATACCAGATCCCATAATCCTAATAGAAGATATTTACATCCTGATCTAACTCTCAGAAAAATGTTTAATTTATACGAGCTTCATTGCGAGGAGAATAAAATATAAAAGGCTTCAAAACGAGTATCAAACTCTACAAATGTGGGCAATGATTTACGTGGGAAGACAGTTGGATCATCAAGACAATTATTATATGAGGAAGAGAAAAAGCACGTTTATAACCATATTAAAAGTTTTCCTAAATTTCAATCCTATTATACCAGATCTCATAATCCTAATAGAAGATATTTACATCCTGATCTAACTCTCAGAAAAATGTTTAATTTATACGAGCTTCATTGCGAGGAGAATAAAATATAAAAGGCGTCAAAACGAGTATCAAACTCTACAAATGTGGGCAATGATTTACGTGGGAAGATAGTTGGATCATCAAGACAATTAATATATGAGGAAGAGAAAAATCACGTTTATAACCATATTAAAAGTTTTCCTAAATTTCAATCCTATTATACCAGATTCCATAATCCTAATAGAAGATATTTACATCCTGATCTAACTCTCAGAAAAATGTTTAATTTATACGAGCTTCATTGCGGGGAGAATAAAATAAAAGGCGTCAAAGAGTAGACTTAGAAAATATTTAAGACAGATTTTGATTTACATTTCCACCAACCGCTCAAAGATACTTGCCAAAAATGCGACTTATTAAACATTAAGATTAAAGCATCGAATTATGATAAATAAATTTACCGAAGAACACGATGTACATTTCAGACTAGCATAATTAGCTAGAAATTTACTAAAACAAGATCAGGAGAAAGTATCAGGTAATTCACATTATTATTTTACTTTCTCGTTCGACTTGCAAAAAGCATTACCGTATCCCAAGCTGACTACCTCAGTAGCATATTACAAACGCAATATGTATGTTCTAAATTTGGGTATTCACAATTCTCATAAAGATAATGTTTACATGCACGTTTGGGATGAAACTATTGCATCTAGAGGTGCTCGAGAAGTTGTTTCATTCATCTTAAAACATGTTAAAAATTTAAGAAATGAAAAACATATTATAGCTTACTGTGGCATGTGCACATGCAAAATAAAAACATTAAAATAGCTTTGATGTGGTTAAAAATTGTCCAAATTTCAGAAAATAAAGTGGAAATCATAGATCACAAGTTTTTAATATCAGGACACTCATTTTTACCAAATGATAGAGATTTTGGTGTGGTAGAAAAGTCATTAAGAAAGAATAATTTACTGTTCGTTCCCCAAGATTATTAAAATGTGTCGGAAAGGTAATAATTTTATTGTAAATGAAATAAGACAAAAAGATTTTGTATCAACAAAATTATTAGAAGACGCAATTTTTAAAAGGATAAAGAATTCTGATGGAAACTGGTTAGATATAATTTGGATGCGTTTTATCCGAAATGAACCGTATAAAATGTTTTATAAGACAACAATGAATGAGAATGAAGATTTTAAAGTCCTGAATTTATTACCACGTCAGGGTAGACCAAGAAAATTCGAAAATATTTTATTGACACCACTCTATAAAAATATCAGACAAATTACATCTTAATTTAAGGACATGATTGACCTATTGCGATATATACCAACGGAACATCATGAATACTTCAAATCCCTTTCACACGCGCAAAATGTAGATGGATAATAAATTGTTCGATGGTAAAATGTTTGTAATTTTGTATGTTCTGTAATTAAAAATTTTTTGAATATCATAAATTGTGTTTCCGAATTGTTTTAAAGATATGTAAAAAAAAATTGAGTATTATGTTTTTCAATTTGAAGCATCTTAAATAATGTTGAATGGACCTTCAAATTTTATAATGAATCTGATTGTTAATTTTGAAAGTGGCCTAACTCCATTCTTGATATGAAAACGCACATTATTCACTTAATAATTTTACTATTTTAATAGGAACCATAAATTTAACACCCTTAGATACACTTAAGCAATATGACTCATTAATATCCTATACGTATATTTTTAAATTCATTGAAACACAAACCCTTAAATATCTCGAATCGAAGATAAATCGAGGTAGGCCACTTTCAAAATAAACGGCTCATATATGACCAATACAATTTTAATTTCAATTTTTTATCATGTTTTACTTACAATTTCTCTTAAACGGATAATTTTGGATTCCTTGTAATTGTTCGCTATTGAGAAGTTTTACATTGTTTATATGAACCTATCTATCTTTAAAAAATAATTAATGAAGCTTTGAAATTTTACTTTTTCTTTTTTTTTTTCTTGTAGAGTATATATTTATTAATCACTCCCAACAATTCATTGATTAAATGCAATCAATAGAGTTTATCAGAGGTAATACAGCTGGGTCTTAACTATCGAGAAAAGTGTACTCAGACTAAGCCTTGAGCAATCTAGAGCAGTCTCCAACGCCAGTGGCAGTTCATTAATCACAACTCGCTTCTTTTCTTCCGCATTTTTCATGGAATCCCCCCTCCCCTTCATCTCGGAATCAATTTATTTTCCTAACACTTAGTGAACAATAAAATGATTGCTTTTGTTCCTCCTCATTTCCCTTCTCGGATCAAACGGGAAAAATTCTTATTCTTTTTCTTCCATTAACTAAATAACAAGAAACAAACACAAAAGAATGGTTCGTTTCGACCTCGAAGGGTAGAAATATACGTCTTCGTCAACTTTTAAATATAAAATACAAGGCAAATTTCAATTATAATTCAATAGAAATTGTATATTGAAAGCAAATATATAGATTTTTAATTGAGTAATGAGTTTGTGTTTCTCCTCAATGAATTATTTCATTAGATTTATCTTCACCTGCCTTTTTACAGCAATGCACTTGTACATTTCTTTTTATAAAACTAATCCCTTCAAAAAATCTTTATCATTCGGGTTACCATGTTTTGAAAAAAATGAACCCCCAATGATAAAATTATATAATTAACTCCAATCAAATGCACTTTGCAAAGATCAATACCAAGACCACCTGACTGTTGCAAGGCCAAGACCAAGATAAAAAAGTCCTTTTTGTGAATACAAATTAAGGAAGAATAGTTACTAATACTTGATAATTTTAGTTACTATATACAAAGAATTTGGAATAACCAAATGCATTTAACTCTTCCAATTTTTTATTCGGCCTTAGTTAGGTCCCCCCTATCTAAAATATTACAGTAATTTTATATTTTACAATTAATTTATTGTAATTACACTAATTAAAAATTAGTGATTTTATCTCTACAGTTACTAATAAGACTGTTGCGAGACTTACGCAGTTCCAAGACTGAGTGCGCATGTCAAAACTCGTCTTGGTCTATCTATGATATAGCTAACAATTCCGAAATTTTAAATACTAATTACGGTATTAATACCGTCATTTTATTAATATCACTGTATTAATAAAATCATTTACAAAATTTACGAAATTGGTAGGGTAAGGGCACCAGTGATGGGCATAACTAACAAAATGTATGTCGTTTTTACCTTATCCCGCTTTACTTATTTTAGTTAGGAAATTCTCTGTTTCATATTTAAAAACTTTTTTAGTCATTCATTTTCATATTGCATACCTTAAAATGGAAAAAAAATTGCAAGTGTTCTTATTATTAAGTTTTGTGTGTGTGTAAACAGGGTCGGTACATATCTCGTATGTATGGACCGCATATCTCGGAACATATGGACATACCTCAGAAAACCTCCAAAATTTCCATTAAACTATGAAAAACTACAATTTTAATTAATTAATTTACAATTTTACTCATCTATGTATGAAATATATAATTAGAAGAAATATTGCGATCGGGAAAAATTTCTAATCCGATTTTTTAATAAAAAAACACGTTTTAAGGTCTGCTTAATGAACAAGTCTCACAAAATGGTGTGTGTGGGTGTGGCTGCACGTGTGTATATGTGTATGAGTGTGCGCATACTTGTGTGAACTCAAAAAGAATAGAGTTATGACTCTGTTTTTGAGAATATAGTGATGATGTAAATATATATCTGGGATATACTTTATACCTTCGATTTTACATAAATTATTATGCTATAACAAGAGTTTTAATATAATTGAGTTTAATTTAATAAAAAATTAAGAAGTTAATTAATTATTCTACTTTTTTCATTACTAGAAGTAACGAATTGAGAAGGAGAAATATTTTTGCAGATTGAAAAAAAAATCGGAAATTAGTAAAATATAAATATATAATATATCTTGAAAATCTAATGATTTTAGAATAATGAATACCTAACATATTGTCGACGCCATGTTAAAGTAACGAATCTGCAACATTAAACAGATTATTTTTTTTTTATTCATGATATTTACAACTTTATTAATAAATAAAATACATAACAGGTTAACAATCGTTAATTTAATATGGTGCCGACGATACATATTATGTTTTGGAAGGTAATGCACAGGGACGAAAAAACAAATGACTTTTAATATTTGTTGTTAAAGCTACATTGCATTAATTAGAAATTACTTTACATGAATTAGAATAAATATTTTCATAGAAACTTCAATGTTAAATTTAAAATTTAACCTTAGCTTCACATGAAAGAATTGTCATGGTTTATATTAGTTGTATTTAGTTTATATTTGTAATCAAAATAGTATTCTTGAGGTTTATTAACGAAAAATGTCTGTTGAAAATGGAGTCACAAGTGAAAGTTGTGATACATCCCACGTTCAACATTGGTTGGAGAAATTTTATAGGAATAATAAGAGTACCATCCAATTTCTCATCATTTTTTGATTCAGTAAAAACAAAAATATGATAATTTTACACAAAAAGTTTGAAGAGCCAGTAATGGACATGGGTGGGCCCAGTGATGGAAACCCCCTTTTCATGATTGGTTTGAGGTATTTCAGAGAAAATAAAGTTGAAAATGGAGTCATAGGTGGAAGTTGTGTGATACACCACACGTTCAAGATTGATTGGAGACATCTGAGAGAAAAAACAAGAGTTCCATCAGATTTAGAATTTAAGGACTCATAATTTTTAGACTTAGTATACGCAAATATGTGAAAATTTTACGTAAAAGATTCAATAGAGTCAGGAATAAAAATGGTAAAACCAGCATTAAAAATGGTAATAATTAATATAATTTATAATTTGAAATGAGGAATTTCAATACAAAAGTCGAGTTGCTAAGCTTCTAAAATGTTAAAAGGACATTTTAATGGTAATAACCCTAAAATTTAAAGACCTATAAATATATATGAAGAACTCCTCCTTGTCAATATGGTTAGTAGAAAGCTATCAAACACACATATCTCGTGATCATTTTTTTTTACAACTTCTTTATTCAGAATTATTACAATCAGTCACAATTAAGGACATTTAAATAGAGTTCAGAGAGCATATTCACACTATTTACAATAAATAATACAGAAAAATAATAATACTAATTTTTTTTATTTGTTTTTATTTATTTTTTATTAATACAATCTGCCACAATGAAAGACATTGGTACTAGGTCTATATTATTCATTCACACACTACGTAAATAAGAAAGGAAAATAAATAAAAATAACCAAGTAAAGACAAAAAAATGCTTTTAAACAGTTGGATTTGTTAGAAGCTGTTCTATCTTTGACTTGTGCTTACTCAAGTCAATCAGATCAGATGTATTTATAACTCTCATTCAACCATATTTCAGATAAGATTAGATTTCCTATTTAACGAAATAATTCATGGTAATAACTAGAGACCGGATTTCGGTGCAATAAAATTTCAAAAAAACGTACAGAAAAAAATTCAAACTGTGAAAAATCCTGTAGTAAAACCGCAAAATAGTTTTTTTTTCTGGCGTTACAGGCCTTAACAAGCCTGTTCCATCTCTGCCTGTCATGGGGTATTTCTATTAATTTATCTACACGCAGCTCTATTGCGTCTTTGTTGATTCTATCTATCTGCTTTTTTGTCCTTGCACGTGGTCTTCTTCCTTCTATTTAGTCATTCATTGTTACGTAGAGCCTTCCAGATGGATTGCTACGAGCTACATGCCCCGCCCGTCTTCACCTCCGTGCCTTCATATCATGGGATATTGATTGACCAGTTTCTGTAAGCAGTTCTTTATTGGTCTTTCTACTATGTGTTAGTCTTTGATCCCAGATCGCTCCGGTTATCGTACGGAAGATTTTCATCTTAAATCTTCTTCTAGGGTGCTGGTTAGAGTCCAAGTCTCGCAGCCATATATTAGAACTGGCTTTATCATAGCATTGTACACTCTTAGTTTGATATTTTTCGGGATTTCAATACATTTGAGAGGGAGAAGAAAGCTCTGTTTGCGCTGGCCTTTTTGCGATAGGTGGTCATTCATTGAGGTTATTGTGGAGCAGAGGAATTTGAATTTTTCTACTCTCTCTGGAATGATATTCTTTCTACGCAGATCCTGTTATTGGGATGGACTTTTCGGCTCATTATCATATATTTTGTTTCGTCTTCATTTACTTATAGGCCGATTTTATCAGTGTTGTAGCGAGTTTCTCAATGTCTTGTTGATAACTTCCAAGGACAGCTATATCATCTGCGTATCCAAGGATTTTATGATTCATTCCAATATAAACCCCTCCCCTTCCCAGTGGTGTTGCTCTTATTGCCTTTTCCAGGGCTAATTTAAACAGCATCGGTGATAGTTTATCTTCCTGCCGTAAGCTCGTTCGACCTTTAAAGACTTCAGAAATTCCCTGTTTAGTTATGATTTTCCCCAAAATACGTAGAATTGTATAATTAACATCTAAAAACGTGCAAAATTATCAATATTGTTTAATTAATAACCAGAGATATAAATTATTCGTTGTGAAAAATGCGCAATTTAATGCAACAGAAACAAAAATCGCATAATATAAGCAAAAAAAAAACGGCAAAACGTGCAATTTCGTTCAATATAAAATTTAAGTATGTTATTCGACAGATCCTGAAACGGATAGATATTCGTGTACGGAGTTTTTACACACAAGCGAATAAAATGTGCAATAACACAGAAATCCGGTCTCTATTAATAACAAAATAAATACTACTAAATGAATCAAGGTAGTTATTGACGATTTAAACCAAGTCATATCATATATTTCGCAATGTTATCGGTTGGATTTACTGAATTCTTCGGATGTTTCCTCAAACAAGCAATGCCCCACAAGCTCTCGTATATCCATGAAGTCCTAATATGTAGTTTTTAGCTGGTATAATTTAGAGCTTCTGACAACTTACCTGGTAATTACAATTCAAAGTTTTCGTTGCGTTATTTTCTTTTCACTTCGATGTGGATTCTCATAATCAGTTGTTTGTAGAATTCGGAATAATATGAAAATATCTCTCAGTGCAAGCTCCGTAATAGATAAAACAATAAGTAAATATTTACATAAGTAAATATTTAAGAAACATATTTAGGATAAAATAAAGAATAGTAAATATATTAGGAAATACAGAAATGTATTTTTTTTTAACATCAGCACAGTAACATAAACTTGATTTATTTATTCACCTAATCAGGAATACTATAAATGATATATTACAATAGAAAAAAAATTAATTTATTTGAAATAACATGATATACTTTATAAAAACGTATTCTTCAACAGTAAATGGGTATTTTAAAAGTGAATCTTCGATATGTTCACTGACTATTAAGACATTACTCAACTCCTCCTTTCGATTTAAGGTAATCCACCACGCCAACATGGCCTTTTCGTGCTGCTAAACTTAGTGCAGTCCATCCGTTGTTATCCTTATCGTTGATAGGGGCTCCTCGGTCAATTAGAAGCTTCACCACATCCAAATGGCCATTTATAGATGCTTTGATTAGTGGCGTCCAACCAAACTGTGCCTTAGCTGTTAGATCTGCTCCACGATCCAACAATAAAGTCACCACGCCAACATACCCCTTTTCTGCTGCATAATGTAAGGCCGCCCATTCATAAATATTCTTATAGTTGACAGGCGCTCCTCGGTCAATTAGAAGCTTCACCACATCCAAATGGCCATTTATAGATGCTTTGATTAGTGGCGTCCAACCAAACTGTGCCTTAGCTGTTAGATCTGCTCCACGATCCAACAATAAAGTCACCACGCCAACATACCCCTTTTCTGCTGCATAATGTAAGGCCGTCCGTTCATAAATGTTCTTATAGTTGACAGGCGCTCCTCGGTCAATTAGAAGCTTCACCACATCCAAATGGCCATTTTCAGATGCCCTCGTTAGTGGTGTCCAGCCGAATTTTGCCTTAGCTGTTAGATCTGCTCCAAGTTCCAATAGTAACTTCACCACCTCAATTTTTCCTCTACTTGCTGCATAAATTATGGCAGTCGCTCTAAAATTATCTTTGTAGTTCACAGGCGCTCCTCGATCAATTAGTAGCTTCACCACACCCAAATGGCCATTTATAGATGCTATGATTAGTGGCGTCCAACCAAACAGTGCCTTAGCTGTTAGATCTGCTCCACATTCCAACAGTAAAGTCACCACGCCAACTTTTCCTGTTTCTGCTGCATAATGCAAGGCGGTCCCTCCAACATTATCCTTATCGTTGATAGGCGCTCCTCGGTCAATTAGAAGCTTCAGTACCTCCAAATGGCCATATCGAGATGCTTCTATTAGTGGTGTCCTGCCCGAACCTGACTTAGCTGTAAGATCTGCTCCATGATCCAACAGTAAAGTTGCCACGCCAACTTGCCCTTTTCGTGCCGCATGATGCAGAGAAGTGGAGTTATCACTGTCCCTTTCATCCACCTTTGCTCCAGAGTCCAACAAAGTTAATGCACAGTCAACGCAGCCTCCTTCAGAGGCGCAGTGCAGCGCTGTCCGTCCCTCTTTGTTCTTGAGTGTTGGATCTGCACCGCTGTACAATAGAAATAGAACTATATTATTCGTCTTTGATCTCGTAGCAGCCATCAGAGCAGTTTCTCCATCGTTATCCTGCATGTCAACTCCTGCACCGTGTTTAACTAGAACCTTTACGACATTTAAATTTCCTTTGGCTGAAGCTATATGGAGAGTTGTTTCTCCTTTTCCTGTTGTAATATTGACATCCGCACCTATCTCCAACAGCGCCTCAACAACTGATGGATCAGTAGCTATGTGTAAGGGTGCGAGGCCATCCTTGTTCCTGATATTTATGGGCACTTTACGACCTTTCATTACTTTGAACATTTCTGTTGCGTTATTCGAACGAACTATCAAATGAGCTAATGTGTCATTCCTTTCAAATCTAAGATCTTCTAAAGTCACACATTTCATTAATGCTGTCAACATATCAATACTCGATGACACAACTGCCTTATACAGAAAACTAGCCCCTTCTTCGAGGGTAAAAGAGCTATTATTACATCTTTCCAGTAACATTTCAACCCCCTTGACATTTCCTGCTTTGAAAGCTAGGTGCAATGGAGTATCACCCAACTGGTTCCTTACGTCGGGTTCAAGTCCTGCCTCAAGTAGCGTCCGCAATGCTTCATTTTTGCCAGAAGAAGCCGCAATATGGAGATACGTGTTACCTCTGAGCATTTGCTTATTTATTTTAGCACCGGCCAATATCAGCTCCTTGATAGATAGGGCGCTGTTTATTTTAATTGCTTCAACCATAGGAGTTGCACCAGCAGTATTGAGAACGTCAAGTTCTGCCTTCAGGAACCCCAACGCAGCGATAGCAGACGTACTTCCACTCATTACCGCCAAATGGACGAGGCTTTCCCCGGACTGAGTCAACCCATTAACATTTCCTCCTTCCTTGGCTAGTTCAATAATTTCACAAGGGATATTGTTAACCACAGCATTTTCTAGTTCAAGCGCCAAATCGCTACTTTTTTTCTGTAAATATTAAAAAAAAATTATATAGTAAGAACTTTATAATTTATATCATGTTAATGGTAATATTAAAAACGCTGCAAATTATTTCACAATGGTTTATTGTCTCCAAACAATTATACATCTAAAGTAACATTACCTTCCGAGTTACAAAGAAAAAAAAAAAAGGTGATTCCAATTATTGGACTAAACTGTTTTTCTTTAATCATTAGTAATATGCTAAAAAAATAGCATTAGTTCAGTAACACATTCAAAATAAAAAAAAAACAACCGCCAAGGATATATAACATTTGGAGTAGAACATATAAAAAAAACCGGAGACCATGTCTTTGCTCCTAATTGTCCGATTTTAAAATATAGAAAAACCGAATTTTTTTTTATTTTTTTAAGAAATTTCGTAAACTTTTAAAAAACCGTAATACAGTATCAACAAAAAAGTAAAAACATTTCGAGTTATTCGGAATTTAAATTTACCATCCCTCGTAACTTTTTTTCCAGCTTGTTTTCGTTGAAGTATGTTATATAGATAAATTTAAAGAGCGTCGAGAAAATGAGTTTAGCGAAGTTTCATTGAAATCTGTACATTCGTTTAGGAGCTACAGTCTATAGCAACGCAGGCTTTTCGGCCGCCATTTTGAAAGTTAAAGGCGGAGAGTAATAGCGATGAAGGAGAATCATCCTCGGGTGACCTCTGATTTTATATCAAAATTTAAAAAAAAAATCGGTCAAGTAGTTTCGGAGAAAATGCGCGGACGGCCAAAAACCTTTTATTCGTTTTTCGAATTCTACGCGTCTTGAAACGTGAAACCTCAAATTTTGAGAGGGGGTTATGTTTTTGAATTTTTTAGTCGATCGCAATGTTTCATTATTGGAAATAATAAACCAATACTTATGAACGGATACACAAGATTTTATCTTTGAAAGAAATATTTCATGAAAGAATATCACTTTAGTGTTGGTCTTGTGAATTCATACATATTTTTTTAAGTGAGTAGCTACGTACTGAATTCTGTTACTAGAACTATACCAGAATTCAAAAACTAAATTGTAGAAGTTCTTCTTATATTCTGCATTAGTTTTTTAGGAATGTGTTATTAAAAATTAGTATCATAAATAATGCTTATATTGTTCAAATGATATTAAAAGAAAATTTGATTTTGAAAAATTGAATAACGCGTCATATAAGTTATACGGGTTTTCTTCAAATTTATGACATCAGGAAATATATGGTAATGCAGCTAGATATTTTACAGAGATATACTGTAAAACAAGGACATGATATTTCTAAATATTCATTGCAATAAAATTTCAATAATCGTCCCAATATTATTGTAGGCCACCTTTTATCTCAATTTTTCTATCGAATTATCTTAAACTTCGAGTGGAAAGCAAATGAACAATCTAATGTTTTTAGTATCTCATTAAATCAACCACTTTACTGATCTCCACATTGAAAAAAACACCGAGAATTTTCGTGGGAAAAAAATGTTGCGTGTTACGACAAAGTAAAGCCATTTACAACGTTGTAGAGGGATGTAAATAATATGATAAAAATATAGGTTCTGTACCGTGGAATGTGTCGATATTGTAGAAAAGTACCTTATTTAAACACATTTTTTTTTTTTAATCTATCTGTTTATTGAGTAGTAATACATTTTGCCACACTTAAGGGCACTGAGTACTAAGGCTGAGTGAGGCACATTCATACCATATATACAATACATAAAAAGAATAAATAAAAAATAAATAAATAAAAAATATAAAATTCTATATAACAAAGGCAAAAACTATAATAAACTAAGGAAATGTAACATAGAGTTAAAATTAAATGAAATACAGAAATTCGTAGCAAAATTAAATAAATTATAAGTTATAGAAATAAATAGAAAAACATTCATACTTAAATACAATATTTACAATCAGGCAAGAGATCTCCGAGTCCATCCCTTTCCCCCACGTGTGAAGGACAAAGCGAGACTCTAAGAGATCCCAGCGCTTCTCTCTCAACCGCATCGCCGGCATTACCAGTCCGGTGGAGACTGAGAGAGGGCACTAAAACCACAAACACTCATGACTTGAGTGGAGAAGCTGGCCATTGCCAGAACTCCAGTGACGTCTTTACAAGAGATCTCGAGGCCACTGCCGTTTGAACCTTCGAGGAGGGTTGTAGGGATGACTGGAGCTAGATAAAGATGGTGCTAAAGGGTTAGGATGGTGGATTAGGTTCATGTGAAAATTTGAGAATCGGGATAGAATAACGTCAAGGATATAAGGGATGTAAAGGCCATGATGTAGGCTTTTGTTTGAAACGTAATAAGGAGCATTGACTATCACACGGAGGACTTTAGACTGAAAGGATTGGATGCGTTTGATGTTCGAAAATTTAGTTGTCCCCCACAGTTCAAGTCCGTAGGTCCAGATGGGTTTGAGTATGGTCTTGTATATTAATAGTTTGTTTTCTATTGATAGATTGGATTTTCTGTTAAGTAGTCTGTATAGCTGGCCAAATTGTCGGTTAAGCTATTGTCTTTTAAGTCTAGTATGTGGGTTCCAAGTTAGTCTTTTGTCTAAAAGGAATCCATGATACCGAACTGTGTCTGAGACGGGGAGAGGTACTGAGTTGAAAAGGATATGTGGACAGGATCTGCGTCGGAGGGTAAAGGTGAGATGCTTGCATTTGGATTCATTGATCTTGATACGCCAATTGTTGCACCATTGCTCAATTAGGGAGATGTGTCTTTGTAGATTTAAGGATGCTAGGTGGGATGACAGGATGGCGGTATCGTCCGGGAAGGTTGCCAGAAGGGTATCGGGATTGGTTGGAATGTCAGCGGTGAAGAGGATGAAGAGGACTGGGTCCAAGACACTGCCTTGTGGAACACCAGCCTCAATTGGATAATAGTTGGAGAATACAGTGCCGCAGCGGACTTGAAAGGAACGATTTGAGAGGTAGGATTTGAGGACTAGGTACAAGGGTTGGGGTAGGTGAGTTTTGAGCTTGAAAAGCAAGCCATCATGCCACACCCGGTCGAAAGCTTGCGCTCCGTCCAGGAAGGCACCGCTAAACACAAATTAAAATATGTCTTCCAAGCAGGTTCGATACAGTTTCCCCATGATAACCGAAACGATCTGAGATCAGAGTACTAACACTTGAAGAAGAATACAATAAAGGGCTGCTTACAGAAACTGGTCAATTATTATTTAATGATATTAAGGTACGAAGGTTGAGAAGGCAAAATACCACGTAAAATGCCCAAAATCAGATGGATACATCGAATTAACAATGATGCAATAGAGTTGCATGCAGATGACCAGAAAAAACAAAACAATAGAGGTTAACGCGGCAAAAAAAAAACTACAACGTCTCTGACGTCATGAAAATAAAAATACAGAATTTCTTATATTTACATATACAATATTATTACAATGAGCCAGAGTAACGCCATACCACGGAAAAACAGTACTCTAAGTGATCCCAATGCTTCTCTCTCAGCTACGTTACTCAATTTAAAAGCAAATGGAGGCTGAGTGGGGTCACCTTAATCACAGAATAAATGATATTAAAATAGCGTTTGAATATTCATTTTAAATTAAATATCTCATACCAGACTGAAACGACAAGAAACCGCTCGACGTTTCCGACTACTCCAGCACTTACTAGACAAACGCTCTAAGCTTTCAATTAATTACAAAAGACTCATATACATGACTACAATAAGGCCTATTTGGACTTACGGAGTTGAGCTAAGGGGCTCTATTAAACCATCGAATTCCTCTCGTATCCAATCCTTACAATCCAAAATCCTTCGTAAAATCCTCAATGCTCCTTACTTCGTTACAAATAAAACCATTCATAATGACCTTAATGTTTCTTATGTTTCAGATCTGCCCCAATCCAGATACTTATTCTTCCATAATAAACTTCAGAATCATCCCAACCCTCTCGTTTCAAACATTGCTTCCTCATCAATTCCTGATAAACCTCGGAGGCGTCTGGAAAGAAGATGGCACCGTGATCTCCTCATGTAGACATATTATTAGAGTACTACCATTGGGTAGTTACTCAACAAGTGTTTTCACGTCATTAGATCTATATGTTCAAATTCGCTATATGTATTTCTTTAATACATTTCTAAATTAACATAAAAGATTTCAAAAACAGAAATTGGGGATATTATATACACTATATATAGGAATGTACTTGGCAATCAGCACACAAGTACGAGACCAACCGCGACAAACATTACTTACCTCCGGAAATACGATCACTTCTAATTGAAAAACGACGTGCTCTCAACCAATGGAAAAGATCTCGCTATCCCAGTGGCAAACAGCTACTAAACACACTTTCTAACAAACTTAGAAAACTTATACAACAATACAAACAGGAAACTTACAAAAAACATCTAACCACCTTACAGACAAGTAACAATGCTCTCTGGCAACAAACCCGAAAGATACTAGGATACCACCAAACAAAGACTCCTCTCCGTAAACCAGACAACTCATGGGCTAGAAGCGATAAAGAAAAAGCAGACTTATTTGCTACTCATCTTACAGACGTATTTCATCCACATGAAGACTTACCTGACCAACAGCACTGCTCAGACGTCCAACAAATCCTCATTTCTCCTCTTCCCCTTTCTCTACCTCCTCCCCCTATAACTCCTTTGGACATAGAATTTTGTATTAAAAAATTACCTCGCAGAAAATCTCCTGGTTTTGACCTAATCACCCCTAAAATTGTACGACTTCTACCCAAAAAAGCATTAATCTTCCTGACAGCTATTTACAATTCTATCCTTCGACTTACTTACTTTCCTCTAGTATGGAAATTTTCAATCATAAAAATGATACCGAAACCAAGCAAACCTTCTGACCAAGTCACGTCTTATAGGCCTATCAGTCTTTTACCCTTATTTTCCAAAATATTTGAAAAATGATTATTTAGACAATGTTATTCCTAATCACCAATTTGGATTTAGACCTGCACACTCTACCATTCAACAATGTCATAGAGTGATTGATACAATTGCTGTGGCATTGGAAAAGAAGGAATTTTGCACAACAGCTTTCTTAGACGTCTCACAGGCCTTTGATAAAGTGTGGCATGATGGTCTACTTTGTAAAATTAAACCGATCTTTCCGTATACATACTATTTAATCATCAGATCGTATCTTGAGGATAGATTTTTTATTGTTAACCAGGATGGTAAATACTCCGACTATTGCCGAATCGGCGCGGGAGTACCGCAGGGCAGTATTTTAGGTCCGGTTCTGTACTCAATTTACTCTTCTGATATTCCACAGACACCAGACACATTACTCGCAAATTACGCAGACGACACTGTCATACTCTCGACTGACTCTAATCCGATCACAGCATCTCAGAAAGCACAGATTCATTTAAATCTTCTACAAGACTGGCTTGATAAATGGCGCATAAAAATTAACATTCAAAAATCAAATCAGGTTACGTTTACACTTAAACGTTCGGATTGCCCTCCAATGAGACTTTACAACACCCCTTTGCCATATCATACAGAGACAAAATATCTAGGACTCACAATGGACAGACGACTGACCTGGAAATCACACGTGACTACATTAAAAAAGAGATTGAACCATCGATTGTCACTACTAAGACGAATGCTACACCATAAAAACAAACTATCACTTTCTAACAAAATTACTATATACAACATGCTACTCAGACCAATATGGACGTATGCCTCTCAGGTGTGGGGTTCATGCAAAAAAACACACTTACAGACTATTCAAATTTTCCAATCTAAATTTCTCCGTTATATCACTCATTGTCCCTTCTACATAACCAATAAATCACTTCATAAAGACCTACAAACTCCACAAGTGACTGATGTAATTAAAAAATATTACAAAAATTTCCATGACTCCTTAGCTGGACATCCTAATCCACTTGTACATACATTACTAACAGATACACTACCACAGAATCCACCAAGGAGACTCAAACGCCTCTGGAGCAGGGATCTGCTGCATTAAGAGTCACGTTAGGAGTGCCTTCACTGGAAGGCTTCTCCAATCAAGCATTCACGCTAATCCCGGAGAGGAGGTTCGCGAACGAACATCACATTTACAAAATATGCCATAAGGCATTCGTAAAATTGCTCAATAAAAAAATTTATTATTATTATTATAATGACCTTAATGTTTCGTTTGTTTCCGATCAGGCCCAATCCAGATTCCTATCCTTCCATAAAAAACTTCAGGATCATCCCAAACCTCTCGTTTCTAACCTTGCTTCCTCTTCAATTCCTGATAACCCTCCGAGGCGTCTGAAAAGAAGATGGCCTCGTGATCTCCTAATGTAGTCATATCATGAGAGTGCTACCATTGGGTAGTTACTCAGCAAGTGTTTTCATGCCATTATATCCATTATGTTCAAATTTACTAGATGTATTTATTTAATACAGTTGTAAATGTCATTAAGAAAAGAAAAAAAAATTAAATATCAATTGTAGAAAACGTACTTTCGAATGGAGATCAATTCCATAGCTATCAGCGAGAGAGGAGAAAACCGTTAAGACTTTTGAATCCAGGACCAGTGCTCCACCAACTATCAATGAGTCGAGGCGACCCATTGCCGTTTTCATGTCCTTTTCCTGGAACCTGAAGTCCTCCCTCAGCCAGAGTGCGACGTGCCTGGACCGTATTTGCTGGATACGATTAGAGCAACCGGCCAGGATGGTGCAAGATTCCATGTCTCGATTTGCCAAACAGTCGAGCAGAGACAATAGAAGAGCCTGCAGACTGGTGAACTCTGTTGTATGGGGTCCTATCAGATCATAACGGTAAGCCTTAGCACCGTAGTCCAACCCTTGCTGTAGCATTTCGTTGGTAATATCAGGGCAGTAATTGCTGACTAGTGTTTTTGGTTCGACTAAGAACTCTGACATTTCCACAGTCTAAAAAAAAAATCAACCAATTAGTCTGAATTTATTACGTTTTATTGAATATTTAATAGTTGACCGTTGTATTACAAAGACAGGAGACGGTCCGGGGTTGAGGCCCATAAATAGGCTAAATAGTGGCAAAACTATTTTATTAAAAGCCAACATTTCGACATGACTTTGCAGGTCTTCTTCAGGGCTAGAACGAACAAGATTCAAACACATATAGAGAATTGTGGAAGTTACATAATATTTAGAGGAAAAAAAAATTACAAAAAATGTGATTAAGCTTATTAAAATTATAAACAGTAAGCACATTAAAATATAAACAGAGTAACAAGATCCTAAACTGAAGTAAATAGATGGTAAAAATTGTTATAGTGTAATATATAATATATACAAATCTGAATATACTTCTACAGATCTACGGGAGAGATTGAAAAAGAAAGAAAAAGTATATAATATGAAATAATAGACATATAGGAATGTGGAGAAAGAAAAGAAAACCAAAATGAAATAAATAAGTTTATAAAATTAGAAGAATAAAAATAGAGACTTGCAGGTGTGTTCAGCTAGGAGTTTCACTTAGAACTGGAAAATAAGGGTAAAGCTAGGTATTGGAGAATTTTGCTGACCTGAATTTGCGGTATTTGAAGATCTGGGAGAAAAAATACTATATCTATGAAATAATAAATTATAAATATATACATATACATAAATATATACATCTATTTAGTTCAGTTTAGGATCTTATTACTTAACTTACTCTGTTTATATTTTAATGTACTTACTGTTTATAATTTTAATAAGTTTATTCACATTTTTTATAATTTTTTTTCTCTAAGTATTATGTAACTTATACATTCTCTATATTTTTTTGTATATTGTCCGTTCCAGGCCTGAAGAAGACCTCCAAAATTCGGGTCATTTGGTTTTTAATAAAATAGTTTTGCCACTATTTAGCCTATTTATTGATCGCCACCTTGGACCATCTTCTTTTATTACGTTTTAGTGATTACGAAAAGTAAAATCCGCATTAACATGCACGAAGTCAAAATTTCTGGTTACATAGTGCCTGAATCTCTGTAAATGTATTAGGCATTTTAGCTTGAAATATCAAACAGACATAGGCCAATACGACAAGAGGAGACGCCTGATTGTTGATTGCAATCTAACTTCAGGATGCCGAGATATAACATTTCTAAAATATCATTTTTCTCAACCTGATTCCAGTCGTTTATATTCGTCTTTGGCATCATTACAGCCTAAAAGGCTCAACTAAATTACTTGAAAGTAAGTATTTTCATCTGAAATGAAGAATATGTATTAGATTCAAAATATGTTATGTAGTTTATAGAAATTTAACTTCCTAAGAAGGTTTTAAAAGAAAAAGAAAAGAAAAAACAAGATTTCTTTTTCGCTCATTTTGATCTATTATTAACTACAATTGTTGCCATCATTTTTTTATTCAAGTTCATTTAAATCAAATATTTTAATGATTTTAGGAAGGTTTTATTTTTTTAGTTAATATTTTCTTTAAGGGCCATACAACCAAGAAAAAAAGGGTTGTGAGTTTTTCGAACAGCCTAGCTCAAATTGTAGTACGAAACTAAAATTATCTAGAGAAAACACACACACACACACACACACACACACACACACACACATATATATATATATATATATATATATAGGATGTTACAACAACATTTTGGCTAAAATCGGCTTACTGGGAATGGCAAATTATATAACCGATTAAACACATGCCAATGTACAATTGGTTTTTTTATATCAAGCAAGCATTTTCCATATTTTAATATTCTGGCAGGTTTGAATTACCGAATTTTCAAGATTGCTTCGTCTAAAGTACCTACCTAGTCTAAATATGTTTCATTTGAAATAAATAAGACTCTATATTTATTAAATATATAAACATACTTGTTTATTTCTAGATTTTCTTGGACTGATCACCCCTAACCTAATCTTCTGTTAAATTAAAAAAAAAGCATAAACAACTTAATTATCTCCAGATAATTGGACTAATATTTAAATAAACATTTCTGTACATCTTAAGGTTTGCCTCTCGTTTGAATTAGTGATTCTATACTTGGTCAAGCCAACAATAAAATCAGTTATCTATTTATCCTAAATCAGTTACGTGTTCAAGCCCATGTACCATTTCATTAAATATTAAGCGAATTAGCATCAAATGTATTCGAAAAAAACAAACTAAACAAAATTTGCTACAGCATCACCAATATAAACTAAATTTCCAACTTTTATTTTCAGAAAATCGAATTAAAGTTTAAATAAACTGTTCTGTAGCTCTTAAGCTCTGTTATCTCTCCTTTGAATATTGATTCCTTTACACTCTGTATAAATACGTGAAAGTAATAAGAATATTCTGTGGCAACTGAGTATAAACTTACCGTTGAAGTTAGCAGGAATAAAGCAAACAGTGGAACGGTAAAGTCCATCATTCTTTTGTTAGAACAGCTCGTGAATATTATGGTCTGAAACAATTTATTAAAAGATAATTAATGATGAATTAATGCATTTATAGAAGAAGAAGAAAAATAAATTTTATTCTGGGACTAAGTCCGCTTAGAATAACTACAATGTACATTTTAATGAAAATTGTCTGGCTTTAGAAATAAAATAAAATATATGATTGTCTAGATCTAAGATTACAATAAACAAAAGGCACTGTTAGATATATGAAGTCATAGTATAAATTCAGATATGCGAGTTCACATATTGTACATATGGGTGATATATAATTATCAATCAGATAATATTAAAGCGATTAACAGATCTGGAAAATGTGAACATAATTTTACACATATTTGGAAGATTGAATACTGAGCAGATTGATAGATAAATTATGTTTAAATGAGGTTAAAGGATGAGGATTTGAGTATGGAGGTTAGCAGGGAATTCCGAATCAAGATAGCACACATGGCAAAGGATTTTTTAAAGGAAACAGTTCTATGAGAAGGAATAAACAGGTATGAGGGCTGGGATCTCGTGTTGAACGAATGAACAGAGGAACAAGGAGTTAACAAATCAAGAATGTAAGAGGGTTTTTTGGTTGAAATGATTCGAAAAAGGAATACACCTAGGAAGTATTGCCGTCGAAAGACTGGATAAATCTAACGAATCAATTCATTAGTCTCTTTAATCTGATCTCAAGCCCACCAGACAGTCCACCGTATACAAGGCAGCCATAATCGAGATGAGGGAAAATTAGTGAGGAAACTAGGAGCTGACGGATTTTAAGGAGCATGGGATCAGGAAATCGCAGGAACTGTTCGTGGGCAGCAATGGATTTTCGAATTATTTTTTATACGTTTTCTTATACGATGTAAACATTTATACGGTTAATAATGTAATTAAAACAATCACCTCATGTATATTGTATTATTAATGTTAAAATTATCGAAATTAGGGCGTTTTCAATCTGGAGATCGATTAACTTTGTCAATGTAATTTTAATTAGGTATTAAGCACTCACGAAACCCAATTATTTCCAACTTGAATCATAAGATAATGTTATCTAAAAATGAAGGATATCAGTAACCTACTGCTATCCTTCATCATAGCATTGGTCATATTGGTCTGTTTGGCATGACCTATACACTTCGATGTCAAAATAACGAGTCTATTTCGAGTTTTCTTTCGATTTTGCGGTCGTACAATCTAATCGATCTGACCTGCGAGCCAAGCCTATGGCTTTAAATCAATACGTAAATTTGTATGTTAATCTTTATTTTTGTTCTGATCTTAGCTCTTTACTTATTTATTATTAATATTTTTTTTTTATTAATTCAACAATTTTTTTTTCTTTACTCCTCTCTGACACAGAATCGCGTTAAGATACAATTTTGAATAATAACCCGTTACAGAGAGGATTATATTAACTGAACATTAAATTAAAGATATTTTAATCCAAAGCTTCCATAAAACTCGTTACTATTTGGTTTCCGACACAGCTGATTACAAAGTGAATGAAATGATGAACATTTTGCTAACAATATGCTGGCCCGGTTTTCAAATTTTTATATATTTTAATAAATATGCAAAAATAATTCAATTAGTCGACTCCAGCCGATTTTACCCGAGCGTTCTAAATCGGGAATCTGACGGCCAAATCTAATTCACTCTCCACAAAAAATTGCAAAACGCGCCTAAAGTATTTTTTACTTCAATAAATAAAATATCAGATAAAACATAAATGAAACAAGTAGATAACGTATTTCTCAAAAACATTCAAACAGTACAAGCCTATATTCATGACAAATATACTACATTTCATTCAACTCAAAATCACTTCAATCCACTAGTTATTTCAATTCCCTGCTTCCTGTTACCTGATAGACGTAGTTCTAATATATTATAAGAGCTCGAGTTCGTAGGATGTCGAGTACATTGCCATAATAATCTGGTCTTTTTAAGAATTTTTGAGGAGTCTTTTGGGTAGGAGGCAGTCCAGAAAGGTAGTTGGATTGTGGTAGTAAAATAATTGACGGAACTATCTAGGTCATCCATAGTTTTTAGCGCTCCCGCGCAGGTGCAAATTATATAATATTTTGCATATAATATTTAAAGTATGGTAATGAATGGTAATGGTAATGGTAATTTAATGAAAATGGTAATGGTAATTTAATGAATGAGTATAAAAAAAACGAAATTGAAAAAGAGATTAAGGTTAGACTGAAGGCGGGAAATGCTTGTTATTTTTCTGTGACAAAACTACTCAGTTCGCGCCTCTTGTCCCGGAAACTAAAAATTAGAATCTATAAAACAATTATCTTGCCTACAGTTCTTTATGGATGCGAAACTTGGCCGCTTACACTAAGGGATGAGCAGGGTCTTAAGGTTTTTGAAAATAAAGTATTGCGTAGAATATTCGGATGAGTTAACCGGAGAGTTCAGACGGTTACACAACGCCGAATTGCGTGAACTGTATCCGGGTAATATAATTGAGGTAATTTCGTTGCGGCGAATCAAATGGGCTTGTAAAGTTGTTGGGCTTAGTAACGAGAGAATTCCTAAAAGATTAATATTTGCTGTGCCGAATGGTAAGTGTCCGAGGGGTAGACCGAAGCAAAGATGGGAAGATTACATTAAAGCCGATCTGAAGGGACTGGGTTTGAACGGCGAACGATGGAGGCAGGTGTGCAATAAGCGATTGGTGGTGTCGGCATCGAACCTTCGGGTTCGCTAAGCCTTTTATTATTTATTTATTATTATTATATTTAAAATATATATATATTTAAAGCATATAATATTTAAATAAATATTCTAATGAAAAATAAATTGTTAATAACATTAGTAATTACTATGACAATAGAGTATAAAAAACTACCCGCCAATGACCCTCTAGGGTAGAGATGACTACAAATAAAAAAACTTAAAAATACAACAATTTATTTTATATTACTTTTAAAAAAAAAACTTTTTAGTCATCTAATTCTGTCCGATAATACTATTCTAGATTTTAATAGTATAATTTAAGCAACAGATAAGATTTGGATATAACTTGGGCATCATCTCGAATACTGTAGTAACAAAAATATATGAATCTCAACTGTAACGGAGAAGTTAAATAGAATGATATGCTATACAATCCCTAAAAATATATTAATATAAGTTTGAAACAATATTTAATAAAGGATGTATTATGCGATACAATTTTATATTGAGTAAGAAATTACAGACAGTATAGGAAGGTATTAACGTAACGAAATGCTCCTAACCTTAAAATAAATAAATAAATGAATGTTGCTCACTAAGAGAAAGCTCGCTGTTCAGCTCTGCTGGCAAATGATCCTTTTATCTGGCCTCTGCACTATTTATCGTTACTGATATATCCATCCGCCAGATAGCCGTCGGATAAATAGCTATTTTATGATTGGAAATTCCCAATGCTGACCAAAAAACATAATTATATCATCGTACATCTCATTAGATAGGCGTTAATGACCTCGGGGCTTTACGCGTCTAAGCCCTAAACAACAACAACCATCGTATAACGCAAGTAATTACGATAGTGCATACGAGGGGACTTTCAGACTGAGCCCCCTCCCCTCCCAAAATTGAAAAATATATAATTATGTATATAAAATATAAGAATTAAAAAATATAAATATATGTTATAATTATAAGTTTCCAATATTGACGCACAATTATAATAATAGGGTGTATAAAAAACAATTATCGTTTTTCAACCGAATGAATATATAAAATACACTTAATATTCAAAATGTAGTCCATTGTTATCTACCGTCATTAGCCATCTGCTAACCGATTGCTAAATCCCACGATGATACCATTCTTTGAGATGGCTGTCAAAGACCTCTTGGACCGCCATTTCAACTTCTGAAAAATTATCAATTTTTTCCCTTGAAAAAAATGGGCTATGGATCTAAAGCAGTATTAATCCGATGGTGCGAGGTCTGTACTATATGGTGGATGTGGCAGGAGCTTTTTCAGAAAATTTTCACAAATTTCTAACCTCTTCGCTGATTGCTGAGGAGTAAGTTCGTATGGGACCAATCTACCAATCCCATGGAGAGCAGATGGCGACTAAACGTATCTTTCGACACACAAAACTTCCTGGAAACTTCGAGAGTACTTGTTGACGGATTTGACTCAACTGCTTCCTGTAGAACCTCATCAATGAATGGTCATCAATTAATGGTACCATAAATTAATGGTCGCCTTCTTCTTCCTTTCCAACGTCGTATCTCTACTGTTCAAACCAATTCCGTGCTGTGCACTGGACAAGAACACAAATATACTCGATATATTTTTAATACAATTGTAAATATCTTGAATAAATAAAAAAAATATATTTTTATGAATTGAATGTTCCCATAAACAGTTTTTAATTTAAACATTTTTTATTTTTATATTGTGTTGATCATGCTATATTAACTATAATATCATGTCAACTTAGTGTATTTATGTCTTTAATTAAATTTTTTTATTGTTATTTACGAAAGGAACCCCTTAATGAAAATTTTTTTTATAAATGAACATAAATAAGTAAAGACCTTAAAATTTTGATAAATTCTGTTGATATCTTAAAGTAACATTGAGTGATATAAAATTTTAAATAATGAAAAGAAAAATAATATGTTTTATACATGAAGAGTTTCCCTGGAATGGAAATCAATTTTTCCTCTATAAATAAGTTGAATAGGAGCTGTTTACCTAAGGAAAAGTTTTTGCACGACCTTCGGGATTTTTTGGCGTCGACTGGAACAGCTGATTGAATTTCTAATTGGCTCCAGCGATATCGGCTTTCAGGCGTTGCTTTGTTTTCTCATCGCAAAAACGATGGACTTTATTTTCATTGGACCTGGCAGCCTTCACAATCTTTTGTAACACACTGCCGTTATATTAGATCCGATATACGTAGAATTATGTTATTAGTTATTCAATAATAATTATATAATTATCTCCACATATATTATTACAGTGTAACGAAAAATTAAATACAAAAAAAAAAACAAAAAACAAATCTGGTGAGGGCAACACACAACTTTCACTTATCGCTCAACTTTGAATAGAAATTATTTTTGGCCATATCGGGCTATTATAAAATTTTTGTATTGCATTTTTAACTGAGCTGAAGCTAAAAAATTACAGCTAACAAATCATAAATACCATTGAAATAACCAAAGTCCTATTTATTATATCACCGGTTGATTATGGATTGTACGAGCAATTGATTATGGATTCTAATAAAATTATTAAACTACAGTAAATATATTTAAGGTTATAAACATATGCATGAAATGATTTTATATTTTACTTCTTCTTTCACACAAGTTCAATGAAATAGTTATTTAAACAATATAATTGCCTTTATTATGTGGATTTTAAATATTTCTTTCAATCTTAAAAATATTTTAAAAGGTTGCATTTAGTTAGTAAATTACATTTAATTTCCTTGAAAACATGTGATTTACGTTAAATATTATTAGTTTTCAAAAAATATTATATATAATTTTTTTTGCCAATCTCCGTTTTTTTTTACAACGATCTGTATTCGATATTGTTTTTTCTAAAATCCTCCGCTTTCCAACGATATATACGTATATCTTCGGACTAGTATTTCCAGAGATTCATTTTCGACCTGGATAAGCATTTTTATTTTTTTCTCCTTTATTCAATCATCAAATTCATTCAAAAGTTATATTTAGCATTTTTTTATAACTTTTAATAATGAGAGATAATTGATTATTTAAAATAATCCATATTAAAGGTACTTTAGAGGAAGACGCATATGAACATTGGGCATTTAAGCCCTGTAAAGTGACATCAACGGGGATAAGGACTAAATGATATTAAAGACCACTTAATTATACGATGATACACCGAGTTTAATCAAAATCGTTAGAGCCGTTTTTGAGAAAATTGTAAAAATGTGTTTCAGCGTTCATATAAAGTGGCCCTTTCGGTTAGCCGATTTTAACGAAAAAGTTGCTGTCACATCCGGCCCTTATACAAACCTTAAATACTTCATATCAGTTTCGTACTACTTTTCGTTTATGAGCTAGACTATTAACACACACACACACACACACGGACACACCGACCATTTTGCGACACTTGGTTATTTGGACTCAGGGGACCTCAAAACACGTATTTCCGTTGAAAACTGAGATTCGAAAATTTTCACGATCGCAATACTTACACGTACTATGTATTTCATATATACGTAAGTAAAAGTAATAGTTCGTAAAATAATTTCTAGTTTTTATAAATAATAATAATTTTTTTTTTATTTACTCGAAGAGAGTTAAAAATAAAATTAAGCATTTAGTTTTAATGATAAGTAATTGTTTATAATAAGTCTTAGTTTTAAGTATTAGTTGTAAATATTATTTTTAAGTCAGTGCAACAGCCAACAGCTGATTGTGAGGAAAAATAAAAGACAGTTGGAAGAGAGATGGTGGAACCTCGCGAGTGTTGATTCACGCTAAGGATTTTGTGTGTGAAATGCTTTAGTTTTCCGTTGTACACCGGATTTTCTTTACTATTCATGGACCTGTGATTAGCAGCGACGAGTGCCGTTTGATTTAACAAGTCGGTGAATGAACATTTTCACAACTTGAGGAGATAAATTGTGGAGACATTGACGACGCTAGTTCGAATAAGTTCCCGCTTCTTCAGATAACCCAATGTGCCAATTGGACAGAGTTCAACCAGTGGGATATTGTAAATACGTATATATAAGTTTTTTCTATCTATTTTTTTTTTACCTCAAATATTTGTAATTGGTTTATTGTATAGTCATAAGTTAATGTTTAGTTCAATAATAATATTATAATCTTTTCTTTATCATCTCTGAATTTAAGTTAATTGTATTTTCTTTGTTTTATTATAAATCTAATTTCTAGTTCATAATTTTAATTTCCTTTAACAGTTATTTAAATCAATATAAATAAGTAAATTAGTATTAATAATATCCCGTTTTATTTTATTCCGTTTGTTTTCACGCTTTATGTATATATTATATTGTTTTTCTTTTTTAAGGTTTGATAAGGAACTGTAAAACCCTATTCCAGGGATTAGGGTTTTTAATTTAAAATCATTAACCAAGTAAGAAGGCTCGATAGGTTATGAGGTTAATTAACATATGTTTTTAAACCCGTAGGTTCCGAGTTCGTAGCTCAATCCGCGTCCTAATGTTTTTTTTTTAAAATTAAATTAATTTATTTTTTCATTTTTTGTGGTTTTCGCTAATTTCCAAATTCAACTAATTAAATAGGGTGGGACCTATTAGATTGTTAGTAATATTTAATTGATTCTTCATTAATTTTATTTTTTATTTTTACGAACCCTACCGCCTCCACTGAGCATACGGCAAATTTGTTGCGGAAACAATTTTTCTAAATTAAAGACCGTTTCAACAATATGACTCGAAATCGGTTTTGTACCAAATATAAGCTCCTGTCATGCTCAAATACCATGAATGGGGTACCGTTGGATTCAGAATTTAACGAGGGATTAACGAATCGTATTCTCCACTTTTTTTTTTCTAAAATAAATAAAGTCGATACAAAAATTTTTCTAGGATTTAATACTGGAACGGTGTTAGGCCTGTATATCGATACGAGAGAGGAGGAGTTTATATTATTTATCAATGATGTTTTTGATCGGCAAGCCATATCATCGTTAATTCTTCACCAATCTCAAGATTGAGCCACCAATTTCGAAGGCTTTCTTCAGGCGAGAAAAACAATCCAATCCCGCAAAATTCAAGCAAACATGTTATGAAAGAAAACAAACTTTATTTGCGAATAACTAAAAAAGTACACACTTTTCCCTAGGTTATGCCCATAATTGTATACAAGATTACTAAATTATCTACAAAATAAAAAAAAAAAATCATCGAAATCAGACAATTTTTAGCAACGTTACAGCTTATTGAAATTTGTAAACATGTTGGTTCCAAACAAAAATGAAAATTTAAATTAATTTTTGTTTCCTTTGTCGGTTATATTTATCTATAAAGTAATAATTGATTTCTGCATCTTTTGATACGTTGCATTATTTTATTTTCTAATTAATTTGGTATTTGATAACAATATGCTGTGCGAATTTTTCGCACGGGCCTACTAGTTATTATAAATAGGGTAAGCGCACCAGTAATAGACATAACTAAGGAAATTTTATTTAAGCCGCCGTAATTATTATAGTTATAAACTTCTCTCCCTGACATTTAGAATCTCTAGAGTCTCCTTTTTCTATCTAATACTTTAAAATTGAAAAAAAAATACTCAGTTATGCAGGTGTAATCACTATTTAAAAAAAAAAACACCTTTTTTGCACTGGTGATGAACACCCAGAAATTCAATTGTTCTAGTACCAGTAATGGATCTCAGAAAAATTCTAAAATTTTTATTTAACTATAGAGAGAACGATAAAGAACGATGGACTGCATCAACAGATGGGTTGAAATAAATGAATTAAAAATAAATGCAGATAAAACCTAGGCAATTTTCATCGGGTCCAGACATCTCATTAGATCCCTTTCTTACTTTCTTCTACTTTTCATCAATAATATAATAGTAATACAGTCAAAAACCGAAGAGTAACCTTTGACCAGAACCTCTCCTGAAATAACTATATCTCCCAGATTAACCGGATATCCATAACATTCCTTGAACAACTCCTAAGATTCTGTGATTGTATTCCTCTAAAAACCAGACAGCTCCTTGTAACCTACCTTGTATTCCCCCACTTCAACTCCGGCTGTTTGGTGTATGAAGGGCTATCTGCCAGGATAGAAATGAGACTGAAGAAACTCATGGACTGTATCATAAGGTACATCTTCGGGATCCCCAGGCATTCGCATGTATAAGTCTGGTACACCGAGTTGAAGTTTCTTTATCCTACTTCTCGACGACGATTCCTCCTTGATGCTTCCTTTTCCAAGATCTCTGAACCAAAAACCCTCCCTACATCCTGGAACTCCTTAACCTACGCTCCTCTATCCACTCTCATAATACTAGGTCTCAACCTATAAATTTATATATCCCCTCCCATAAAACTACTTCCTTCAGCAAATTCTTCGTCATTCGTGCTAACTTCTTTTGGAACTCTCTTTCTACCTCCATACGTCAATCCTCGTCCACAAATTCCTTCAAACAACTCCTGTTCCACCTCCTACTCCACTATTAACTATTAATTCATGTACTATTTTTACATGGATTAATGTACTATTTACATGTCACTTACACATATATACAATGTATATTAAGGGAAAGTATGGCGATCGTGGAAATTTTCGAATCTGAGTTTTCAACGGAAATACATGTTTTAATGTCTCCCTGACTCGAAATAACCAAATCACGCTAAATCGTCTATGTGTGTCTGTGAACAGTCAAGTTCAAAAACGAAAAGTCTTATGAAAGTTAAATTTCGTACATGTCTAATTTTAACTTTTGTACATGCCTGGGTTGTTACAGAAACTTTTTCGTCGAAATTGGCTAATCGGAAGTGGCACTTTATATAATCGATTTAACACATTTTTACACTCTTGCTCAATCTCCACTGGGTTTAGCCCCGGTGACGCGGTTGAGAGAGAAGTGCAGGGATCTCCTGGAGTCATGCTTTTCCCTCCACAGTTGGAGGGACAAGTCTGGTTTGGAGTTCTCTCGCCAGATTGTAAATATTGTATATGGTTATGTATGTGTTCTTTTTATTAATTTATTTTTAGGTTATTTTATTCTTATTTATTGTTTATATATATTATTTTTCTGTATAATTTATTTTATTTATTGTACATAGAGTGTGAATGTGATCTCTGAACACTATTATAAATGACCTTGAGACAGATTGTAATATTTTTCAATAAATAAGCTAAAAAGCAACTACACATTTTTACAAAACGGCATAAACGATTTTGATTAAATCCATCCATCAGTGTAAAATTAAGTACTTTTTTTATTTTTATTTATTTTTTTATTACAGTTTTAAATATAAGGCAGTCTTGTTGGACTCCAAATTCCTCAAGTTGGTTGATCCAGTCCTGTCAGTAGCCAGAGAAATATTATTATTTTAATTATAAAAAGCTTCTTATTGAATACCAATATGACTTTAAAATAATAATTACACTTTGAGTATTTGAAGGAAATATTTGAAGTTTTAGTATTCCTGAACAATTTTCCTTATTTATGTAACGAGATCTAAAAATACTCTTATTTTTCGCCGTGCTAACCTTTTGACCTTTCCGCGTCCCGATGGTCTCTATCTTCTAACGATATCTATTTTCATGTTGACCAAAAATATTCTCCACTATGAGAGATGTCTTGAATAATAGTGAATATTTTAATCCTATATATTTTTTTATCTTATCATCCCTGTCAAAAATACCAGTGAAATTGGAGGCGTGGACAGCAAAGTACGGACAGCAAATAAAATTATAGAACTTGAAAATAAGGATATTAAAAAAAAAATACTAACATATATATATATATATATATATATATGAGCCGGTTGGCGTGACCTGCACCCCCCAACATGCCAAAACAACGAGGTTATACAATTTTTACTTTATAAATTTTGTAGGAAAAGGCACCTTTAAGGTTCCTGCCTACATCTGTTCTCTCGGGCATCAACGGTAACATAGCAATTATGAGAATGTGTCCGCCGATGACAAAAAGAAATAAAGATTTTTATTTGCCTCTTCTCGCCGTTGGTACCAGTACTGGTTATCATCAGCTTTTGTTAATAAGGAGTATAAATTACTCTTCATAGAGTAGGATTCCTCTTCACTAGTTTTACAGATAAATTGGTGTTAATAAAGAGCGTTAAAAAAATTTGAATAAACCGTACGTTTATTGAAAAAAAGTCGCCATGTGCTTTTTACTTTCACTTACGTATATATGTAATATATAGTAAGTGTAAGTATTGCGATCGAGAACATTTTTGAACTTGAGTTTTCAACGGATTTACACGTTTTGAGGTACCCTGAGTCGAAATCACCAAGTCCCGAAAAATGGTCTGTGCGTTTGTATGTTAGCAGTCTAGCTCAAAAACGAAAAGTCCTATGAAACTGATATTACGTATTTAAAATAGGTATATGCCTTAGTTGTGACAGCAACTTTTTCCTTAAAATCGGCTAATCTGAAGTGCCACTTTATATCAACGCTGAAACACATTTTCACAATTTTCTCAAAAACGGCTCTAACGATTTTGATTAAACTCGCTGTATCATTGTATAATTAAGTGGTCTTTAATATCAATTAAGTCTTATCCCCATTGATGTCACTTTACAGGGCTTAAATTCCCAATGTTCATATACGTCTTCCTCTAAAGTACCTTTAATATGTTTTATTTTAAAAACTTAATCATTTCACATTATTTAGAGTTACGGAAAAATGCTAAATATAACTTTAAAAGAATTTGATAAGTTAATAAAGGAGAAAAAAAAATAAAAATGCAGAAAAACCTGTCTTTTTATAGACTGTAGCGCCGAAACGAATGTACCGATTTCAATGAAACTTAGCTGAAGTCATTTTCTCGATACCCTTTAAATTTATTTATATAACATACTTCAACGAAAAGAAGCTGGAAAAAAAGTGATGAGAAATTAAATTCCGAATAACTCAAAAAGTATACGTTTTTTTGGGGATATTGTGTTAAGATCTTTCAAAGATATTTAAATTGCGGAATTTCCTAAAAAAACAAAAAAAGTCGTTAAAATCGGACAATTAGGAGGAAACATATGGTCTTTAGTTTTTCCCTGAAGAGGCGAAAATTTGTATAAATTAAATTTTTTTTTTCATTTTTGAAACTAAAAAAACCTTTTTTCTACAGATATTTAATAAAGTGTCTTTCCTAAGAACATCTTTCATAAGAAATAAGTACCTAAATTTATACCTTCATTCTCAGTTCTACATTTCAACACTGCAATCACCACCTCCGGAATCAACATACTCATTGTCTGCATAGATAACTTTTTGAACTAAAAATATCACTAAAATGACATTACTCAAAAATGTTGAAATCGGAATTAGTCATTCTGTGGTTTATAAAAGAAAAGAAAGTTGTGTGGTTTATAAAAGCAGATGAAGTGACTAGATTTTTATTGCCTGTCGTCGATATATTAAATAGACATTTTGTAATTATAATGGTCTTAATGACTTGTTATCTGTAAGCTTTAAGCTTTAGCTCCGTTTAAAATGCACTTCGAAAAATTTTATAATAGCCCAGCATTGCCAGAAAATAATTTCTATTCAAAGTAGATCGGTAAGTGAAAGTTGTGCGTTGCGCGCACCAGATTTTTTGATATACATTAACTTTCAAAAATGTTTTTCTGAATTTCGACTTTATTTATCGATACGAAAATACTGTTAGGCCATGAAAATACCACAAATCGTTTTATACATCAAATATTGTTACAACAAGCTCACAATTGTCTGATTCCATAAAGAAAAAATGTTTGCAGTTTTTAATTAGTTAAGGTTATGAAATGTCACTTAATGACTTTTTGCAATAAACCGACAAAATGTTTTCACAGGGTTGACTAGTTCCTATAGTAAGTCATGTATAGAATTTGGCTACACAGACTGTACTTCATACTGTACTTCTATACCAAGACATTTAAAAACTGTCTCTTAGGATTGGTTTCAATGTATTTACTATTCCTTGTTTTTGTTTGTGTAATTTATTAAAATGTATTCTCGATTTTGTGATTAAATTATCTTATGGTTGAAGGGGAAAGAAAATGGGTATTTATGAGATTTTGGTTCCTCATTATATAAATATGAAAACTTCGTAGATTTCGTAGATAAAAAAATTTATAAGTTACAATAAGATGAATTCATTTACGAAGCACGGACGCCTTACCTTCATTTTATTATTTATAGTTATTAAATATTATTTATAGTCGATTAAAAAGTTGGCCTTCAAAAATATTAAGCCATTTGGCGTGTCACGCACCCTAAATTTTCCAAATAACAAGGTTATAAAGTCCAAACGGCACAATATTTTTTAAGGTAATCTTTTTTTATCGACTTTGTGCTAAAGTTATCTTATGATTCAAGTGGAGAGCAAATGGGTATTTACGAGTTTTTAGTACCTAATTAAATAGACAAAGTTTGCCGATCTCCAGTTTGAAAACGCCTCAATTCCGAGAATTTTCGTAAATAAAATATTTGAAGGTTACGATGAGATGGAAGCTATTTATGAAGTCTCAGCCGGGTGTTAATAATTTATAAAAAGGGGTCTATACCACGGACTACTATTTAGGTAATGCAAATCTTAAATGCTAGAAGTAATGTGAATAAAAGAATGGTGTATGTGAGCATCAAACCTTTTATTTAATTAGAAAAATTTCTTATCTGATAAGAAATGGTTGAAAATGTAACAACCTGTATAATTTTAATTAAGACCTATATATATTTTTTAATTTGTCTATGTATGATGTTCAACGATTGGTATAATGTTTTATAGTATATACTGAAATTAAAAATAGTCAAATCGGGTCTGAAACGTTGTCAAATAAATCCAGTCTGATAATTCTCATTAAACTCTGCATTATGTGCTGTTTATTATTTATAGTTAGTTAAAAATATCTCTCATCCAGCTTCTTTTGAGCATCGTGAGGGTGTTATCGGGTATGTTGATTGTAAAACCTTTCGCAGTGTGTTCGTATGTGCTGTTTGCTGTTAACTGACAATCAGGGTGGATTGAAATTTATTTCCCGGCGAACCCAGGGAATGAATTTCGTTTTCGCGACTGATCCTTCCCACTCTAGTTAGAATAATTGTATTTATACATCTAGAACATCCTCTCCCCCCCCCACTCCGTATGATACAAATGAAAAGGTAGAAAATAATCGAAAAAAAATTTTTTAATCATTTCCTCGTAACTTTTTTAAACATTTTTGATACTTAATATTTATATGCATTGATATTGATATTGAGTAATTCGGAATATTTTAGATATTCTAGAACTCTAGTAGAGATAAGAAGAGACTTATATAAGAGCTGGTATAAGGAAGTTGGTGAGGAGAAGAAAGGACTGATAGTGGGTGTGAGTTTGAAGAAATAAATCCAATGATCCGGCAAGTTTAATCAGGAGAGTGGACATGGTGATTAAACTGCATGAAGAAACACTACTTTAATTTTATCCCTATTGTATTTCTTGTTGTTAGGTTTAATTTATTTATAGTAATTAAAAAAAAGGTATAATATAATATAAAAATGAGGATGTATTCAATTAGTTAGATTGTTTAAGAAAGGATATCTCTCATCCAGCGCCTTCTGGGTCTCCTCTCCATATTCAGGGGCATATAAACTGTAGCCATATCTCTTATCAAACCGTTGGCCGCGCGCTCTGGGACAAATCCTCGTACTCGAGCCTCGTACATCCTCGTACGCTTGCTCATTCATAACTCCTACCCAGTGTTATAGTTTTTTTATTGTAAAATTAGATCAGATCTTTTTATTTTTACCTCTATTCATAAACTGTAAAACCATTTTACATTACTTTTTTTTTTAATGGGTCAAGAAGTAAAATTAGCTTGATAAAATATAAATAAAAAAGTTTATATATTTTTAGAATTTACTGGAAACTTTATATAAAAATTAAAATAGTAAAATAAAATGGAGGGGAGAGGAGGACTCATTTTTTTAAAAAACAAACTTTTATGAAAGGATGTTTTATGATTCGGGAATTCCAAAAAAAAAAAAAATTATTGAAGCAATCATTAGCGAATCCAGGATTTCATTTTGGGGAAGCGGCTTCAGCCCGAAAGGTTTATATATATATATATATATATATATATATATATATATATATATATATATATATATATATATATATATATATATATATATATATATATATAAAACGATAACTACTCTTAAAAAAAGATACTATCTACATATAAGAAATGGTGTTTATGTGATTTTTGAAGCCCTATTAAATCTAATTACACGAACAATAATACTTTAAGAGCTATTTTTTACCATGAAACATGGTTACATTTTACCATTTTTTGGAGGGGGACTTCAGCCCGAAAGCCTCCCTCGTAGATCCACCTGTGGTGGCAATAATGCTTTTACAGATGTCCATTTTTAAAAAAAATGAATAGATAGTAATTGTTTCAGTATTTAGCTTACAATTAGATCTCGCACAAAACAAATGTGGACCACTAAAAAAATACTCTTTTTCCATTATTTAAGATGGGTTAATTATGAATACTAGTTAATTTTTTAATTAATTACTTTACTCGATCAAAAGTCGAAAATATTTTTTTAAAAATTACGGTCACAATTTAAAAAAAAAATTAATTTATCTAAAATATATATACAATTGAATTTTTATGAAGGAAATAATAATTACGAAGGAAATAATGGATATACTTTCTCGTATTTTATTTTATGCTCGATTCATTTTTTGTGGAATTTGATAATTAACTAAAGAAGAAATAAGAGATCGTAACGAAAAATTGTTGTAATTCAGGGTCCGCGGGCTTTTATTACCAGTGAAATGGTTGAGGAAGAAGCGCAGGGATCTCCTGAAGCCTTGCTTTCTCTCTACATGTGGGAGGATAAGTATGGTTCGGAGTTCCCATGGCCAACTGTAAATAGGTATACCTGCATCTAAGATGTTTATTTTCATTACTTTTTTTTTTCAAGATAATTTTAATTCTATTTTATTCATTTCTTTTCATTCTATTATTTATATTTTCTTCCTTCACTATGATATGTTTTTTTTTTTTTTTTTTTTTTTTTTTTTTTTTTTTTTTTTTTTTTTTTTTTTTTTTTTTTTTTTTTAGCTTTATATTATTATTCTCAATGCTCCTTACTTTGTTACAAATAAAATTATCCATAATGACCTTAATGTTCCTTATGTATCAGATTTGGCCCAATCCAGATATCTGTCCTTCCATAATAAACTTCATAACCATCCCAACCCTCTTGTCTCTAACCTTGCTTCCTATTCGATTCGAGGCGTCTGAAAAGAAGATGGCCACGTGATCTTCTAATATAGGCATATTATTAGAGTGCTACCAATGGGTAGTTTCTCAACATGTGTTCCATGTCTTTATACCAATGTGCAAATTTACTAGATGTATTTTTTTGTATACAGTTGTAAATATCATTTAAAATAAATAAAAAATGAAAAGCTTTATATTATTTGAAATTAGCTTATTTTTTTTTTAATTTGTAAATATGTTGTGAATATGCTCTCAGAACTCTATTATAAATGTCCTTTATTGACACAGATTGTAATATTTATCAATAAACAAATAAATTCAGGAACGATAGAAATAGGAGCGCATCCGAGCTAACCCGAAGGATTAGAACACGATTCCATACGTAACATGGACTTAATATAATACAAACTCTGACAATATTATGTAAATATAAATATGTGGTTTTCATAAATGCTATTTTTGGTATTATTTAATATTTAATTGTATAGATTAGAGATATATAAATATTAAAATTTATATATATATATATATATATATATATATATATATATATAAAGGTACTTATACAAATAAACATTAGTTTCACTTCCCCTCTGTCTGAGTGTTTCTCTTTTTTGCGGTTATAATTTAATTTATTCCTGTTACTTTCAAGCCGGTAACAGTTAATAAAATTAACAGTTAATAAAATTAAACTGTAACTGAAAAGAATAAATATAGCAATAACTTGTATAAAAATAACTGAATAAGGCCATAACTGTGGCTATATAAACCCTACTAACTGTTGGCGAAGAGAACATCCCGACATTGCCAGTTTTAATGAGCTGCCACCTTCCGCCAAGGCCTGATTAAACTTTTATGCTTCAACAATCAGAAAACTTTTGCTTCGTTAAATAACGAAAACGTGTCGTCTCGTTCGATGTAGCCTCCACATCCTCTGTACATAACAAATTATTTCTGTATAAATGATATTCAATAAACTAGAAACAATTATTTTTCATTTTATTTTATTATTTTAGATGTATAATGTATATTTTTTTTTTTTTTTTTTTTTTATTGAGAGAAAGAAAAAATACATTTTGCCTCAATTAAGGCCATTGAGTATTTATGATGAATGAAGTACAATCATACCATATATACAATAAAAGAACAACAAGATTATAAGAAAATAAAATAAAATAAACTTGGAGTAACAGAATAAATCAAACTGATATAACATTAAATAAAACCTAAAAAAAAAAAAATAAAAAAATAAATAAATAAATAAAAACACATTCAAACTTATTTACAGTCAGCCGAGGGAGCTCCGAGTCGGGACTTTTCCCCCACGTGTGGAGGACAAGGCAAGACTCCAAGATATCCCAGCGCTTCTCTCTCAGCCGCATCACTAGGATGGGAATCCAGTGGAGACTGAGAGAGGGCACTAAAGCCACATACGCTCATGTGGCTCTATTAGGGAGATGTGTCTTTGAAGATTTAGGGATGCTGTTTCAGGGTCTGGGTGGGAAGATAGGATGGCGGTATCGTCAGCAAATGTTGCTAGAAGGGTATTAGGATGGGTTGGAATGTCAGCTGTGAAAAGGATGTAGAGAACTGGTTTAAGAACTAAAACAGCACTTCTTTTTTTTTTTATCCGATTTTATTATAACAATATCATTATTTCGGTCAATGAACTGCTTTAGTTTGGTGAGGTCTTCGTTTATTTGGATATTGAAAGGTGATATAGTTTTATTTTTGTTGGATATACAGTTATTAATAAGTGTACATATATATTTTTTTTTTTTATATCCCCTTTTTATATATTTTTCATATGGAACCTTTTTATTATTTTCATAGTAGTCCTTTTACTGCTTAAAAGCATTGCAAGGTGTATTTTTTGATTTTTTGTCGTTTATGAGTACTTTGTTCTTCATCTGCAATATAACAGGTGATGGGGTTCACCTCAGGCTTGAGTTGACCTTATACTCTAGAGCTTACAACTAAATTAATAAAACATATATCTCATGTGATTTGTTGCCAACGTTTTGGAATTTGGGCTGGTAATAATTTGTTGAAAAGAGAGTTTGCCAATTGTTGGGATTTTTCGAAAAATGATTTTTTTCGTTTTGCCAGAAATTCGTTTATAGTTGATAAATTTAGTGTTGCTTGAATATCTAATGTCTTCTTTCTTTGCATCGTGGTTCCTCTTACAATTTTTCTAATTATTCCATTTTGGAAATATTGTAATCTTTTCAGAGTTGTTTTGCTGATGTGTTCGAACAGATGTGCACCATACAACAGAGTACATATTTTATTTCTTGTTGCATTTATATGATTTTCTGGTGTGTGTAAATTGCCAAGTATTGTTGCCAGTTAACAACAATAGTATAAAAATAAACAGTCAGGTCAATTGTACTCACCATGGCAGACACCCAATTGGTCTAGAAGCATGATGTTGCTCTGGATATTATATACCTTAATTTATTACAACATGAATTTAGAACCTGGCAACGGGGCAAATTAGATTTAAGGTAATTACACATTTAATGTAACAACACAATTCAGACATGTATTGTAACATGCACTATATTTTAACTCAATTTTTTAGCCATGTATCAGCAAAAAAACAATGGGATTGTAGTTCTGAAGATGGGAGTAAATATCCCGAAACTTTAACATATAAACGTGTAATTTGGAAAATTCAACAAAGGAATTCAATCGTTGTTTAATTGGAAGTCATCATTGCCAAATAAAAAAGTAAAACAACACATAATACGTAGTTTAATGAGAATTATGAGACTGGATTTAATCGACAACGTTTCTGACCCGATTTGTCTATTTTTAATTTCAGTATATACTATAAAACATTATACCAATCGTTGAACATCATACATAGACAAATTAAAAAATATATATAGTTCTTAATTAAAATTACACAGGTTGTTACATTTTCAACCATTTTTTATCAGATAAGAAATTTTTCTAATTAAAATAAAAGGTTTGATGCTCACATACACCATTCTTTTATTCACATTACTTCCAGCATTTAAGATTTGCATTACCTAAATAGTAGTCCGTGGTACAGACCAGTTTTTATAAAATTATTAACACCCGGCTGAGACTTCGTAAATAGCTTCCATCTCATCGTAACCTACAAATATTTTATTTACGAAAATTCTCGGAATTGAGGCGTTTTCAAACTGGAGATCAGCAAACTTTGTCTATTTAATTAGGTACTAAAAACTCGTAAATACCCATTTCCTCTTCCCTTGAATCGTAAGATAACTTTAGCATAAAGTCGATTAAAAAGTTGGCCTTCAAAAATATTAAGCCATTTGGCGTGTCACGCACCCTAAATTTTCCTAATAACAAGGTTATAAAGTCCAAACGGCTCAATAATTTTTAAGGTAATCTTTTTTTATCGACTTTGTGCTAAAGTTTGCAAATGGGTATTTACGAGTTTTTAGTATCTAATTAAATAGACAAAGTTCGCCGCCCTCCAGATTGACAACGCCCCAATTCCGAGATTTTTCGTAAATAAAATATTTGTAGATTAATATGAGATGAAGCTATTTACGAAGTTTCAGGCGGATGATAACAATTTGATAAAAAAGGGTCTGTACCACGGACTATAAGTTCAAAACGGTTTTTTTTTCGCTTGTTTATTGATAAATATTACAATCTGTCTCAATTAATGACCGTTGTAATAGAGTTCAGAGAGCACATTGAAACCATATTTAATAACTTATAAATAAATACGGTAATTGGATCAGTGCAAGTAATATTTTTTTAATATTTTTATACCCGTGATGCGGCTGAGTGAGAAGCGCTGGGATCTCCTAGAGTTTTCCCTTTCCTTCCACATAGAAGAAAATGCTTGCCTCGGAATTCTCCTGAGTGAATATTTATTGTGAATATTGTATAAAACTATGCTTGTATTTAATTTGTAATTTTTATTAGTTTATTTGTTTTTTTATTACATAATTTACTTTTGGTATTCTCATTTTGCTGTTTAAATTATTTATATTTATTGTCTGAAGAGTGTGATATCTGAATCTTTGGAAACGTAAACATTATATATATATTAATAACATAAATCTGCACAATGTTGTTTATTTATAAAAAATAAAAACGCACCCTTACTTATGACAAAAAAATAACTTTTAAATGGAATGAAATGAACACCTTATTAAAACCCTTAAAACAAAATATAATGTAATAACCATGTTTGTCAAATCTAATATAAAATAAATGTGATAAATATATTTTAACGTCGTTTTATGTCTCTAGTTAGAAAAATAAAAAGTAAACGAAATAAAAAAATCAAAATAAAAGCAGTTATTGATATTTAGGAACAGTGAAATAAATTCTCTTCAGGCTATAACGATAAAAATTCATGAACGATTCGGTCCAGGAATACAATGGTTATTTTAATATCTTCTCTGTAACTCTAATTAATACTGACAACTTGAATAAAAATGCTAATTTAAGAAGAAAACAGATCAACCTACTTCTTCTTTTTGTATTTATAAATAGCACTCCATTTTTTTTTCTGAAAGATACCTTAATTTCAATTTTAAGGTTCAGTAATCTGTTACGGGATCAGAATTAAATTTTATTCCTGACGATTTGAAGGGGCAAGGAAACAGGATTACGGAGAATTTCATCCACGAATTACCGAATAATTGATCATATTATCGTCCTGAAATTTCCTGGCTTATAAACCTTTAAGTGGCGATCAGTAGTCACTAAATTATAAGTAACTAGTAATAATTTTACAATATAAGTTGAGGTAATTTTAATTTTTTTTTGTATTTTTTTTAAATTGATATATAATATTTATATAATTATCAAATATAACATGGAATTATGTATGATTGTGAACCATAGAAAGGTGCACTTTATTATACATGCATTGCCCTCTTTTAGTCTCCACTGGCTTCTAATACTAGTGAAGAGCTTGGAAAAGTGGCACTGGGATCTCCTGGAGTCCTGTTTTGCCTTCCACATGTGGGGGGAAAAGCCTGGCTCGGAGATTCCTGGGCGGATGTATATAGGTATGAATGTGTTTTTATTTAATTTTTTTCTTATTTATTTACTTTTTTATTTATAGTCATTTCTCTATTATTTGTATATATTGTATGAGTGAGAACTTTTAGCCTTAATACTTATAGCCCTCGTACAGTGGGTGATTGTATTATTATTGAATAAATAAAGTTGAAATAAAATAAACAAATTATACATACATAACTTCATTAAAGATATTATTTTTTTCCATAAGGCGTTTCATGTTTTCATTACACAATCCATTCCATTAAACATATCTATCAATAGAGTTTCGAACTATATTTAGACAAAAGAATCCTTTAGGACAAAATTAAATGCGAAGGGGAATTTCGGGGCTTAGCAAAATACGTCCGAATTTTCTAGCTGTCTTCCAGATTTTATCAGAACCTTATGCATCAACCAAATTGCCTAGTACAATCCCTGTATATGTCCAATAACCCCTACAATCCTGCCAGTATTTACAATGTAAGCAATAAGAAGGTTATAAAGTGGAGAGAAAATTTCTCAAAACTCAAAAAATAATCTATAACAAAGGATATGAAAAAAAAAATTAATATATTAAGGGTATTCATGCAACTTGTGGTAAATGCCAAATATTTTATCATGCTAAATAGTCAGCTCAAATTTTAAATGGATAATAAATGATCCTTGTGTGCTAACCTAAAGTGTTATTAGTTATAGTAGGTTTATGACTGTATTGCAAATACAATTTGTGGGTTATTCTGATTGATCGATGTCTGATTATATGATTAAAAATGCTTCAACATAAAATATAAATGCAGATTCAGAAAGCAAAAAAAGGTTGATGAAAACAAAAATGAAATCTTATAGTATAAATTTTCTTCCTAGATCAGTGAAGAAGTCTTCCCATCGGTGCCAAGTGTTGTCCCAAATGAATGATCACAAATTAAGGCAGATGAAGAGAGTTTTTTTTTTTTTTAATATTTTAAGGCTTCAACCACTTGGATCATTATTGCCTTATTTTCACTGAGAATTAGATTTTATTTTCAAGCTTAGAACGTTCCAGAAAAGAAAATAGTTTATCAACCTCATTTGTATTGTCCTGTAAAATAGAGTATAAATCGTTTGTAAAGTCACAAGAGAGTCTAAATGTTTCGTAAGCTCTGAATTCCGTTCAAATATGTTTCACTGTCAGAGGAGTCCCACAAGTTTAACATGTTGGCGAAGAATCACGGGCCATCAGGTATCCATGGGTAAGGCGTTTATGACTTATACGCAGGCGCGTAAGAACTTCTTCCTCTCTACGGTTATTCCTATTTAACGATGCCCAAGAGGAAACGTCACCCTTAATCTCCCTCAATTTATTTTCGGTTACATTCGACCATATCTGTTCCCATTTTGTCTTTATTTTCTGTTTGATGACAGTTATAAAATCCTCTACAGGTATTCGATAAGGTATTCCATCAGTAATGGCTTTTTTGGCAGCTCGATCAGCCAGTTCAATACCGGGCTATTCCGCAATGCCCAGCGATCCAGACAAAAATTACTGATATATTATTTCTATTTGCGGACTTTATTGAGAACAGAATGTTTTGTATTATGATATTTGAAGAGAAAACATTTACTAGACTAATTAGAGCGGATAGAGTATCTGTGCATATGACCATTTTTTGTTTAGTGGGGTGTATAACATTTGAACCTTTATGTATTGCAACCAATTCAGCAGTATAATTATTACATAGTGGTCAAAGAGAAAACATATGTTGACGTTCGTTACATATAATTGATGCTCCCACGCCTGCGGAGCTCTTCGTGTAGTCAGTGTAGATAAAGTCAGAATCACCTAGTCTGTCTTGATGAGGGTTTAATTTTATAGTAAATGAAATTCAAGACCATCCTGTATTTTCACCAAGACAACACCCCATCTCTGTCAAATTATAAACATGACATCAAATTCTCATTATAACCATTTCCGAAATTAGCACTTTACAAGACTCACGAATGTATTAAACGCTAGTGCGTTAGCAGCCATATTTAACACACATTTTCAAATAAGTATCTGTTAACTTTAACACTATCTTTCTTTTGTATTAGTCCTAGTACCAATGCCCTTATTTATTATGCAATTAATACTCAATAAAAAGAAAAAGAACTTTTGTGTTAATGCAAGCGCATCGTAAATTTAAGTTTCTATTCTATTCAATAAATGGACCTAAGATTCCACCTCAACAAACGTCTAACTTGGAATCCTCGTATCAGACTGGAACGACAAGAAACAGCTCGACGATTCCGATTACTTCAGCACGTACTAGACAAACGCTCTTAACTTCTAATTAATTGCAAAAGACTCATATATAAGGCTCACTATAATAAGGCCTATTTGGAAATACGGAGTTGAGCTATGGGCTATGGAGATATACTAAACTATCGAATTCCTCTCGTATCCAATCCTTAAAATACAAAATCCTTCGTAAAATTCTCAATGTTCTCTACTTTGTTACAAATGAAACTATCCATAATGAATTTAAAGTTTCTTAAGTTTCAGATCTGGCCCAATCTAGATACCTATCCTTCCATAATAAACTTCAGAATCATCACAACTCTCTCGTTTTTTTACCTTGTTTCCTCTTTAATTCCTGATAAACCTCCAAGGCGTCTAAAAAGAAGTGATCTCCTAATGTAGACATATTATTAGAGTTCTACCATTTGGTAGTTACTCAGAAAGTGTTTTCACGTCATTATATCCATATATTCAAATTTACTAGATGTATTTATATAATACAGTTGTATACATCATTAAGAAATAATAATTTAAAAAAGATATATGCGGCATCATGTTAATACATATTAAAAACAAATTCGAGTACTAAAAGTGGTTCTTTTTATTATCTCTTATTTTTATCAACTTGTTTTTTTTTTTATATTCTGATACTTGAACTGTGTGGGACAGCAAAAGCTTCTAACATCAAACGTATTCAATCCTTTCAATCTAAAGTCCTTCGAACAATAGTTGATGCTCCGTTCTATGTAAATAACAAAATCCTACACCATGACCTTAATATCCCGTTTGTCCTAGACCTTATTCCAGAAAAATTCTCCAAATTTCACCAGAACCTTACCTATCATCCAAATCCCCTTGCACAATCTCTATCCAGAACCTCCCATCCTTACAATCCTCCTCGAAGGTTGAAGCGGCAGTGGCCCAGAGACCTTTTGTAAATAAGCATCTATTGGAGTTTTGGCAATGGCCAGATCCTCCACTCAAGCCCGAGTGTGTATGATTAGGTTAGTTCTTTTGTTTATATACATTTATTTTATTTTATTTTATTGTATTTATTATTATTAAGTTCCTGTATTATAATTATTCTTTTATTGTAAATAGAGTGTGAGTGTGCTTTCTCTGAACACTATTATAAATGTCCTTGATGTGACAGAATGTAATATTTCTAAATAAACAAATATAATAATATATTCTGATAAAAAGGAATATTTTATTATTATTTTCGTATCCTTCTTCTACTTTTTCTTCCTCCTTAGTGCCTTTCAGCGTGGAGGTGCCTCTATCCAGGCAAACCAAGCTTCCAGATTCTGAGTCAGTACTCATATGACTTCTCAGTTTTTTTCTCTTCTCTCTCCCACTTTTGAGATGTAGTCTTTCCATTGTATTCTGGGTCAAGAGATAGGCGTTTTCCTGTTAGTCTGGCTTCAAAATATTTTCTTGGAAAGAAGATGGCCCAGTGATCTTCTAATTTAGACATATTATTAGAATGCTATCATTGGGTACTTTCTCAACAAGTGCTTCATTATATCTATATGTTCAAATTTACAAAATGTATTTCTTTAATACAGTTGCAAATATCATTAAGAAATAAAAAAAAAATTCAATAAATGGAAATTTATTTTATTTATTAAAATAAATAATAGATTATGTGGAGTACGAGGCAATTGTTGCAAAAGTCCGATTCTGTGGAGAGCGGACTAGATCCCAGACCGACTTAATATTTCACAAAACTCGCCGAAGAAAACTTTGCTTCCGTAGACTTTTATCTGTTTCCCCTCGGCCTGAATACAAATGTAGTTTTATCTAAGGGCCATAAGGCTGCATAAAGCCTCTCATCCACAACTCCTCCCCTGCTTAATGTCTTATTTATTAAAACTTGTTTCAGCTGTCAGATGCAAGACAGTAAGTAATTCAAGATACCTTCATTGAATAATTTATTGTAAATTTATAATTAAACCAGGTCTGTCGAAACATTTTGAATTTTGAGACTTGGATACCAAAAGAAATGAATCAATAATAATAAGGAATAAAGAAAGAAAGGAAAATGAAAGGAGAAACGAATCTAGTAGTGAAGGTGGCAAAAAGAAAGAGCACGGGGGAATTCGGTCAAAATTTGCAGATTATCATGAAAACGCCAATGTTTTCTGGAAAAAAATTAAGGTAATGAGAGGGAAGAAAAGCAAAGCAATACGAAATGTAAAGGGATAGGGATAAAGTTTGATTATGGCGACTTTTAGAAAGGTGGAGACGCCACCACAAGGAAGTTTTTTCTTGAGATGTTGAGGAAGAGAATGAATAGAGAAAGTATACAGGGAGAATATGATGAAGTAATGCGAGATGAAGAGGTGGAAGCAGCAGTGGAGAGATTAAGACTCGAGAAAGCAGCAGGAAGAGACAGCATCGTCCCTGAATTCATCAAATATGGTGAAACCGAACTATTGAAAGCAATGCAGTGCCATTTTCAGAAGTTAATTACTGAAAAAGTTCAAGTATTGTGCGCCCTTCCTTTCGAAGACAATATATCCTAGGCACATTCCTTTACCAAATAATCAATAATCGTCGTCCGTTCTAAGCATACAATCTCCTACAATTCAAATCATCTATCCACACCCTCTCCACAAGATCTCACCCTTCTGATCTTTACACCCATATCCACAGATCTGCATCATTTAAACATTCCTTCGTTGTCCGTTCCACTGTACTCTGGAATCCCATCCCACTAAAAATCCGCCATGCATCATCCTTATTCACCTTTAAATTTAAAACCCTCTTATTCAAATTCCTTCTCACAACCCAATCAGACGCTGGTTAAATACATATTATGTAATAAGGCTTTAAAAGTCTACGGAAGCAAAGTTTTCTTCGGCGAGTTTTGTGAAATATTAAGTCGGTCTGGGATCTAGTCCGCTCTCCACAGAATCGGACTTTTGCAACAATTGCCTCGTACTCCACATAATCTATTATTTATTTTAATAAATAAAATAAATTTCCATTTATTGAATTTTTTTTTATTTCTTAATGATATTTGCAACTGTATTAAAGAAATACATTTTGTAAATTTGAACATATAGATATAATGAAGCACTTGTTGAGAAAGTACCCAATGATAGCATTCTAATAATATGTCTAAATTAGAAGATCACCATCTTCTTTCCAAGAAAATATTTTGAAGCCAGACTAACAGGAAAACGCCTATCTATTGACCCAGAATACAATAGAAAGACTACATCTCCAAAGTGGGAGAGAGAAGAGAAAAAAACTGAGAAGTCATATGAGTACTGACTCAGAATCTGGAAGCTTGGTTTGCCTGGATAGAGGCACCTCCACGCTGAAAGGCACTAAGGAGGAAGAAAAAGTAGAAGAAGGATACGAAAATAATAATAAAATATTCCTTTTTATCAGAATATATTATTATATTTGTTTATTTAGAAATATTACATTCTGTCACATGAAGGACATTTATAATAGTGTTCACAGAAAGCACACTCACACTCTATTTACAATAAAAAAAAATAATAATACAGAAACTTAATAATAATAAATACAATAAAATAAAATAAAAATAAATAAAATAAAATAAAATAAATGTATATAAACAAAAGAACTAACCTAATCATACACACTCGGGCTTGAGTGGAGGATCTGGCCACTGCCAAAACTCCAATAGATGCTTATTTACAAAAGGTCTCTGGGCCACTGCCGCTTCAACCTTCGAGGAGGATTGTAAGCTTGGTTTGCCTGGACAGAGGCACCTCCACGCTGAAAGGCACTAAGGAGGAAGAGAAAGTAGAAGAAGGATACGAAAATAATAATAAAATATTCCTTTTTATCAGAATATAAAAAAAGCAAGTTGATAAAAATAAGAGATAATAAAAAGAACCAGTTTTAGTACTCGAATTTGTTTTTAATATGTATTAACATGATGCCGCATATGATTTTTTTTTATTATTATTTCTTAATGATATATACAACTGTATTATATAAATACATAGTAAATTTGAATATATAGATATAATGACGTGAAACACTTGTTGAGAAAGTACGCAAATGGTAGCACTCTAATGATTTGTCTACATTAGGAAATCTCGGGGCCATCTTCTTTTCAGACGCCTCAGAGAGTTATCAGAAATTGAAGAGGAAGCAGGATTAGAAATGAGAGGGTTGGGATGATTCTGAAGTTTATTATGGAAGGATAGGTATCTGGATTGGGCCAAATCTGAAACAAAAGAAACATTAAGGGCATTATGGATGGTTTTATTTGAAACAAAGTAGGGAGCATTGAGGATTTTGCGCAGGATTTTGGATTGTAAGGATCGGATGCGAGAGGAATTCGATGGTTTAGTGGAGCCCCATAGCTCAACCCCGTAAGTCCAAATAGTCCATATTATAGTCTTTTGTAATTAATTGGAAGTTTAGAGCGTTTGTCTAGTAAGTGCTAAAGTAATCGGAATCGTCGAGCTGTTTCTTGTCGTTCCAGTCTAGTATGAGGATTCCAAGTTAGTCATTTGTCCAGGTGGAGTCCTAGGTATCGGATTTGTTCAACAGGGATATGTGGAGTATTGTTAAAGGAAACTGTAGGACCGGAAGTCATTGGTTTACGACCATTTAATTAAATTATGAGTTGGGAAATTCATTTATTGTAACTGGCTAATCGACAATAGATTCTTGCACGATTGTTATATAAATTTGAATTTCAGAATGTAAAGTGAAGCAGTGATTGAGCCTTTACAAGACGGTAAACATAAGATACAGAAGACGTAACACAAATCAAACATTTTCTTCCAAATTAATCTTGTTCATGAAGACTCATTACTATTTATCCTTGGGACGGGAAATAGCACCCTGATATCCCTTTGTTCTTCAAAAATGAGGTGCGAGTGTGGGGAGATCTTTGATCTTGTAGGGAGTTCTGTCCTCACACCTCATACACAATGGATGTCATATTTCAAATTTTATGAAGTATATTTTCAAATCAATAGTTAATATGGACAAAACATTTAAAGTATTTGACATAAGATATTATCCAACATAATAGAGTATTATTATTGTAATAATAAGCCAAAATGTTGTCAGTGTAGACAAAAAATCAATATAGAATAGGTGAAATGCATCATAGTCCAAACCTTTAATAACTCTAATTATATTTTCATAAATACAGCCTACCAATGAGTATGCTTTCAAGAAGTAAAATTTGGAGTGCCATTGGCAGAGGAATGCTCAGCGGCATCCCTTCCTCTCTTAATAAATATTTATATAAGGGTGAAAATTGTCAGAAAACGGAGTGTAAACTTTGTTTATTGAGTTGAACGACGGGCCATCATCAGAGGTAAAAATTAAAAAATACAAAACAACACCAGAATATGATAAATATAAAACTTTATGTATAATAAGAGTAAAGAATTACAGAAATAAGAGTAAATGAATAAGATAATATTTTATTCTTATTGATTACTATTTATATTGCACAACCGTTGCCATAGTTTTAGAACTGTTTAACTTAAATCAGTAATTCCTAACAAAGTACTGAACCCAAAACAGTTCATGGTTTATGGTGGTACCGGTTTTATTTATATTATTAGTATGTATTTTACTATTTACTGTTATTACTAATATACTAGCGGTAATCTTGACGCTTATTACTCTTCTTATTTATAAATTTTTTAGCCCTGATGATTTGGGTAGAATCTTTTTTCTCTTTCCCATCCTCCCGTTTCGGCTTTACGTGGTTTTCGTAGGCTAGAGGGCGAGAAATTAATGCTAGAGTTAAAAGCCCCCTCTCCCTCTGGGCACCGGATCGTGAACTCGTAATTATTTAATCAAATTATCTTTAATCCAGATTGCCGTGTGACACACACTATCCCGCTCGGCCGCCACGTATCGTCGGGTAACTCATTAAAGATTTTTTTATTGCATTCCATGACTATTTTTTTTCATTATTATAATTTCAACAGTCATCTACATACCCATCTCTAAAATATTTCTATAAGTTTTTTCAGTTTTGCAAACCAAAAATATATTTTGGAAATATATTTGAAATACTTGGAAAAACATTTGGTCAAACGCTTTCCAGAAAAAAACATGTATCTAATATTTTCCGCCGAACCATTTCCATCCTAAAACGTCTAAATTATTCTCGTCGCCTATTTCTCTTTGAAACTCGAAGTCTCTCAGTCACTTCCTTAATTTTTCTCTACTTTGACAATTGCTGTTGGTATATGGCGGCGTCTCTCGAAGTAAAACTAAAACGTTTGATTAATTTCTTTGTACGATTCATTTTCGGGATCCCAACGGACGCCTCTGTTTCCCATTTTTATGCATAGTTGAACTGGCTTTATCCTTCCTACCGTCGTAAGTATTTCCTGGTATCCTTCCTCTTTCAAGCTATCCAATCCCGCCGTCCTTCAATTCAAATCCTCTGTTAGTTCCCGGTCTTCTGATTTATAAATAAGGACCCGCAGAACCGCTACTTTCGACAGATCGCTCATTGTTCGATCCCAATCCCTCCTCAAATCCGTCAATCCAATACCCTTCTTACCTTTAAATCCCACCTGTTCAATCATTTCTTATCCATCCAGCCCCCATGAAATTGTAAATAGGTACTACTGTAAACATGCATATAAATTATAAGTTTGTTCTTCATTATTTTTACTTCATATTTTTTTTTTCAGTTTTTATATACATTTAGAAATAGAAAATAAACTTTATTCTAGGACGATATCATCTTAGAATAACAATAATGTACAGTTACAAAAGAAAATAAATACACATCTGGCCAAAAACTAACTCAATAAAGATTCAAACAATATATGCAACAACTTAAATAATAGTTTGTAAATTACTAAAAAATGAAATAAAATCGTCTCAACTATATTTATAATTTTACTGGAAAAAATAACAAAAAGAAAAGGGAAATAAAAAAAAAGAAAAAAAGAATTACATGTATAAAAAAAAACAATAGAAAGATATATAGGTATACAAATTTAGGAATGTAAGAAATTAATTACAACACAATCTTGTAGATAGAAAAAAGAAAAATGGATAAAAACAACAAACAATCTCTTACTTTTTATGCATCACCTCTCAGTGCTATTCCAAAAGTGATACTGAATCTTTCCAATTCATAAATAACAAACAAAAAATAAAATAAAATAGTAGTGAATGAAAAAAAAAATTATCCTTGTTGCATACATAATTAACCAGCGTCTGATTGGATTGCGAAGGAATATGAGGAATTGGAATATGAGGGTGTTGAATGTGGATAAGGTTGGTGTACGGCGGATTTTAAGTGGGATGGAATTCCAAAAGGTGGAGGAGAGGACAATAAATGAATGTTGAAATGAAGCAGATCTATGGAAAGGGGTGTAAAGGTCAGAAGGCCGAGATCTTGTGGAGAGGGAGTGGACAGATGATTTAAATTTGAGGAGATTGTATACATAGGACGGGCGATGGTTGTTGGTTATTCGATAAAGAAATGTGCCAAGGAAGTATTGTCTTCAAAAGTCTTCAAAAGCAGGGGAAGAGCCACCCTAACTGGGCACAGTAGTGAGAAACACAGAAGAAAATATAAAATATATATTTTATTATTAACTGATTAAAATTAAAAAGTATTTTATTAATTATTATCAGACTGTTTAATTACTCTGAATTTTTGTTTATGTATCTCTGGGACTCCTTAGCTCACATTTTAGTATTCCTCTATTATGCTAAAGGGGCTCGTCCCAGAATAAATAAATTATTATTATTACACGGTAAAATTCAAAGTTTTTATATAATCAAATGTCGAATGTTGAGAAGAGAAGAATCCTTGCAGCCGTGAAGGAGAAACGCATCCGAATGTCCCTTTTGGAGGGAACCCTTTGGCCCTGGAGGCAATTCAATCACTCCTCTAGGATTCTCCAGCAAGAGCCAGCCAGGATTTCTTCGGGTCGAACCGAGTCAGCAGAAACGGAAAGGAGGTGGGTAAGTGTCTGCTAGTATCTAACCAACCAACCATAACTATTTCATTATTGATAAAACTAATGTGTTTGCTTTAAACCATACAATAGAAGTGAAAACACCAACTAGGCTAGATTGTTAATATGAAATATAAGTTATAAATAATAGCTCATTATAGAAAAGATAAAATGATGAACAATTCCCTTGCTTACAGTATGCAGATGAACGATCTCTATCACTTCTTGGCTGCTTGTCCGTTCTTTTGAATTTAGAATTAAATGGTTAAAGTCTAGAAATTTCAAGTAATTGATTTATTAAATGGAAACAATTGGATAGCATTGATCAATTACTGCAAGTCTGCTTTCTTCTATAGAATAATGCTCAACAGATAATTTAACGATTAATAATTTAGAGAATGTTGGTACCACTCTTTTTGTAATTAAAATATTTATATAACTTTTACATTGTAAATATAATTGCTCTTTTTTTCTTATTAATTAGTTATATATAAATATATTGAAATATAATTTTGTTATGAAACACAGGCTCATCTGACGGACAACAGACCATGTAGCACGTTTGATTTTCAATTTAAATCCAAAAATATTATTTTTGTAATTAATATTAAGTCAATTTGATAAATAAAAAGACTTTTTCTTCTTCTTCAGTATCCAGGTCCGATTTTTATTTTTTGAGATTTTTTAATCCGTATACAAAAACAATTAGTCGACTCTAGCCGACTTTATCCGAGCGTTACACATCGCAGATCTATGTATGTATGTATATATACATGTAGAGGCTGGGGTAGTCGAGCGGGAATAGGTGCTTGCAATAGGTTAACAAAGTCAGGCAACGCGGAGCGTGGCTAGCACTTGGATGGGTGACCATCCATCAGGGAAAGCCACGCTGCCCGAGATCCCCTACCCCCGGGCATGTTAGGCCCGTCAATATACGAGAGGCAACTCCCACAGACCGGGCGTAGGACTAATGACCCTACTCCTGTGTACTTAAATCGGTAATCGTGATGTGGTGTAGGAGATCACATATCGTGGTAAAAGATCTTAATGGTCTATAGTGCCATTATATATATATAGATATATTATATATATAATGTACACAATTACATATACAGAATTATATATATATATATATATATATATATATATATATATATATATATATATACACACATATAAACAAAAAATCTCTTCTATTTTCTTCCTTTATCACAATGCTACGGCAAAAGTGATACGATTAGTCGCATATTTTGTATGATCTGTAGTCCAGAATATGTGACAGTTGTTTGTATCATGTGTTAATCTCTTGCTTTTTTAATTTGGTTTGTATGTTCCAGGTATAGTTCCAGATAACGTACATAAGCTTTTGAGGAAACTGGTCTGTTGTCTACTGTAACTGCAGGACACGAATCTTTCCGCAGGGAGAAAGTAACGTGACTTGATTTATTGTCATTTATTTTCAGTTTTCAGTTTTTGAACCACTTTTCTGATTAGTAGAGATGGTTTTGAAGGGGATTATTTAATATAGTTGTAAATTTCAATAAAAAAAAGTTATTTTGAACGTCTTAAAAGAAGCGAGTATTATATTCGGCGACGTATCTGGTGGATTTATTATCCAGGATTTCCTCATGGGAAAGGACTTGAGAGACTTCCCCCCAGAAGATCCTGGACGGAGATGGTAATGAAGCAATAAGAACTGGTCGCTAAGGAGCATGCGCGGCCCTACCGCCCCCGAATCAGCCGCCTCCGGTGGCATTAGCTCTTCTACCGTTGGCCGAATAGCGTCCGTCACCAGGTAACTTGTCACCTTATTGCCCACGCATATCTCACATCAACACTACTATCTAATATTAATGTACATAATATAACAATCTACAAGATAAACATGAAATATAAAAAAAAAGTGAAAAAAAAATTGTGTCAAAATACATGTACACAACCCAATTTAAAAAATAAGGAACAAACAAAAAAACAACTATAGCGTTTTATGAAATCCATACACTATATATATAACAAAGTATTTTCTTATGAAAAACTACATGACTTCTCATCATATGTTGCTTGATAAGCATGACGCATTTCATTATTATAACAAGATTATAAAACTTGACATCTACAAATAACACCAATATGACATTGTATTAATATTAAAAACATTTTTAAGAGTTTTTCGTCACTAGGAATAGGAATCGAACCGACACATATGGTGAGAAAACATAAACACAAGGCCACTACGCTATCTTATCGGCCGCATTCCGCTTGTTTACTCTTTGTTTGTCTCAACCAGCTCTTGCTAATTGTTGATGCATGTCGCATGTCATGTATCTCTGCGTTAAAGCTTTATGTTGTCGTATCATTGAATTAACATATGCTAATTGTGTTAATAAATAATAATAAATAGCATTTATAGCAATACATTTAAATTTGATTGCAACAATTTTCACAACAATTCCTATATCAATATTATATCGTTATATTAATTCTCTTAAATTTTGACTGAAATTACTTTGATAGCAAACTCGATCATTTTTTGAGTTTCAAATATGCTGTAACTGATTAGGCAGTTTCTTTTAACCACTTGTAATTTATATGATAAAAAATTATTTGTTTCTTGTTTACGAATAATAATTTTTTACAAGTTTTAAAACTTTAAATAAATTAGCGGTACGACAAGATTTTTTTTAAAAATGATAATTTCTTAGTCGCTCACTAAGCTTAATTTCGAAATACAAGCGAAAATCACGAGTTGAACCATCGATGCCATGAATGAGACAACCGTGAATGAGACCCCCTTTCACGTCTTTTTTTTAAACTTCTCTCTATTTGAAAACTAATTTTTACTCATTTATTTCATCATATCTCTAAGGATAACAGCGAAGCCTAAATAGCTATTTTGTAAAAATTAATTATGACTATAAATCCTAATAAAAAAATTTATGATCAAACAACAACGAAGAAGGGGTCGCAAATCAAGTTTTTACGGTGTTTTTTCATCTAATAAAGAATTTCTTGTGAAATATGTTAATATTTAAAAATAAATGTGCACCTCGCACCAAGCACTCGTGGACAAATTTAAAATCCTCATAAATATAATTATTTTCAAATAAATGAAATATTGGTGAAATGATTATTTTTTTGCAATAAACTATTTTTTTTTACATCACAACATTCACATCTTTCATTAAGTTCAATATGACGCTGAAACCAAATACGGTAAAGATATTTATAGTGACATCAAATGAGTTGCTTCGTACCAAAGAGGAATATCTATCATTTTCAGAAGGTGTAGAAACAGTAAATTTTTGTTTTATAGGTTCAACTCAAACTGTTTATGGTAATTTTATTTTAGGATGATCAAGTTAAATCATGGGAAAAAATGACTAAAATTGGTTTAAATTAATACTATGTTTATAAAAAATAGCTTTTTTTCAATTTAAAAAAAATGACAATCACAAGATGTTGGAATAAGGAGATTTTTAAAAATAAAAATTAGCAAATAAATTAAAAATATTGTTTTCCCTAATTTTTACGTTTCAAATTACATTTAGAAAATTTTCTTAATATGAAATTCAATATCTAGAATTTAATCTGAAAGAAGGATTAATAAAAAATAATATAAAGTCAAGTTAAAACCGCTGTTGGAATTATGAAAAATATCCAGATTTTTATATATATTGCTCGGTATTTTTTTTTCTCTAAAGGACGGTCTATTATTATAAACCTAATCAGCTACAATAAACAGTTGGTGTTTTTTATATTTAAATTTTGCTTCCTACTTTTTCATATAATGTGTCGATATGAAGAAAAATTAGTATTATAAAACGAATCTTCTAACTGTTCAAGAAAGATAGAAGATTCAAACTTCTTACGTTATGCAAATTTTAAATTTTATCGATGATTAGCATTGGATTTGAATTATTTTTTTTTAAAAACGAAAATCAAATAAGCATTAAAAGCTGATTCGCTCATTTCGAGAAAAGAGATAACTAATTTCGAAGCATAATCGAATTGACGCCTACTCATATCTAAGAGGAAAGTTATCAAGACTGTGAAATAATCTACTCCCTTCCGACGTAAAATTCTGGTAATGCTCTTGCCAGTCATTCCAACACAATTGTTTAAATTTTAAATTGAAATAAAATAAAATAAATTAAATTGAAAGATTACAGCGTATTTTGTCTTCGTCTAAGTACAGTTCGGTATAAATAACTTATTCTTCACACTCTACGTCACATTCAAAATTGAACATCTCATTCATGATCGACCGCAGTCTGGTGAGATATTTTTATCAAAAATAATCTTCTGCGATGTTTAACATAAAATAGGACCGAAAGATAGACGAAAATCGAAGGATTTTCGTAAAGCATATTGACAATTTTATTATAAGATTGGCACGTTTTATTATTTTTTTTTTTTATATTTATCGTCTATTAAAGTGGTGGGTAACTGCGGCCAAGAGTACTGGAGGAGTAGGCCGAAAAGGCCTAGAGAGGAAATGCGGCCTCTGTGAGCTAGCTGTTTTGCATAGTAATCTGGTTCTGGAATTATTTAATATTCAATTATTTAGGTTACGAAAATTTTAAAATTAATAAAATCGCTGTATTATATTTATTGTTGAAAATTTAGAAAGTTGATGTTATATATATATATATATATCGTAAAATATAAAAAAAAAATATTTTGAGGTCTTATATCTGTAATGTATAAATATCTGTAAATATAAAACGATATAAATTGTTGACATGCAAATTATAAAACAAATATTACAGGATATATTATGGAGACCCTAATGGATTTCTTAAAACTAATAATTGGATTTTACCACAAAGTATAAATAAATGTATGCGAGGAAATGATTGTCCATGTCCCCAAATGGTTGAGGCAAATCCAATAAATAAATAGATAAATTATAGTTTTGATATCAAGCTTTTAAATTTGATAAGGTACTTAAAACCTTAATAATTTCATACTGGATATTCACATTAAAATAAATACATTTTTTTTTTACTTTCCTGCCTATACCAGGTAAGGAAAGTATTGCAATCGGGTCAAATTTCTGATATGCGGTTTTTGACGGATCTATACGTTTCAGAGTCCTCTATAAAACAATATAAAAATCGTTCATTTTGAACAACTATTAATGAAGTTACAGCTATTCAATTTCTAATGTACGATTACGGCTTCATATTATTGTGTCAGAATAGGGTGAATAAGAGAATAAAGATGACTAAGTGAAAGTAAGAATATCTGTTGCCCGCATCACACAATCTTCACTATTTCCTCTACTTTTAACATAAATTATTGTTTGACAATACTAAGCTATGGCAAAAAGTTTTTGATCAGCAATATTAGTGAGTATTGAAATTTTTACACTGATCTACCTTAAGCCGATTTACATTGCTTTAGTTTATCAAATAAATCGTACTCAAATCTTTTCTTTGATCAATTTTCAGGAAAATAAATCTAGTTCAATTCTTTTTTGTTTCTTTATGAACATATGTAAAGTTATAAAAACTTTCCTGAAATAGGTAGGAAAGTCGTGTGAGTAAACACACCAGATATTTTAATGATAAATTTGCTATTTGGCTAACTTTGCCAGATTCCCAGGCATAATTTAAGGCCTTGATGGGAGAACCAGGTAAGTTCAGATTCACAAATTTTAGGTTAGAGTCATGAGTTAACTAAATAAGATACAAGAAAACCACTATTATACTCTGAATAATTCAAAGAACTAAGAAATAATATTTTTGTTTTTCACTCGTTAACTTTGATGCAAAAAAGACCAATCAGGTTTTTGTCCCAACGTGTAACAGATTTTCTAATAGTATGTGATGAAGTATTTATAATATTATTTATCACACAGTATTCTGTAACATTTAGTTTCGATCTATGTTTCAAAAAGGAAAAATATTTTAAAACATTTATTGGAAAAATTTTACTAGCCTTGTTCCTGCATCGAGACAAAAATTATGGGAGTTATTTCAGCGCTATTACAGCAAATAAATTTTGTATAGATATCGCATTCAATATATCTTTACATATGCTACATTATCGAATATATTGCTAAATTAAATGAATAATTAAATGAAACGTTGGCTTTTAATAAAATAGTTTTATCACTATTCAGCCTATTTATGACCGCCACATCGGACCATCTCCTTCCTTTAAATAAATGAAAATTGGCAATAATCTATTGTGAATATAACTGGCCTTCTGGTCCGATAATTGAAAAACTTATCGAGATGGTATTACGATTGCAATCAATCGATATCAGTTGTTCCCTTCCTGGATAAGCCGATTTACTGCTGTATCATACGTCCACATCTATATAGCTACCTTCCCTACTTGATTATCACAGCCATTTATAGTTCAACTCCACAGATTGTCTAAATATTGTCCCAACCATTGTGATATAATAAATACACTGCAAAAATTTATACGATTGTAAAAAAAAATCTTATTAATAAATGAAACCCAACAATTCCATGCTGATTATATCACGGGTGTTACCTACAAATCCTTAAGATCTAACCTTATGTAATCCTCAAATATACGTCTTGGTCGACCCATGCATATTTAGAAATGATATTTTTTTTAGAGATTTGTTTTTTGATCCGACTAAAAACTTTGTAAGCCAATTTAATGCGCACCACATTGTGCAATTTACTACTGTAAGATAAAAAAGAGAAAATATACTATTTTTTGGAAGTTGTTATTTCAAATTATTATAAATAAAATATATAAAGGTGGCTTTTCTCTTCCTTCCATAGATAATATTTCCTAGGTACATTTCTTTATCAGATTATCAACAATCAACGCCTCTTCTACGGTTATGATCTTCTCCAATTCAAGTCCTCAGTTCAGTCTCTTATCAAAAAATCCCGACCTTCTGACCTTTATACCCCATTTCACAGATCTGCCTCTTTCCAAAACTACTTCGTTGCCCGGTCTAATAATCTCTGGAATTCTCTCCCTTTAAAAATCCGGCATACTCGTTCCTATCCAACTTTAAAACTCTTCTATTCCAATTCCTAGTTAAAATTATTAAAAAATGGATAGTCAGAAAATGCTTAACCACATGTTAAATTTCAGAGCCTTGGTTTAAAAACCAATGCTTTATGTATATATATTTTTTTCATCAGTTTTCATGGATTTGTGTATATTCTTCCGTGTACTTATGGACTTAAACATAAGTATTTTATACCGTGCCATTGCTGTTCTACAAGATTACTGTGCTCTTAAAATTTTTTAATTTATTTATTTTCTTAATATTTTTGTTATAAATGTTTTAATCCTTACCAAAATAGAATATATAAATCTGTATTTATTTCACATTAATTATTCTAACTAGGTGCTCGGTTACTAGAGGAATTAATGTTTTTCTTTATTGCTTTTGTTCCTACCTGTTTTATTTATTTTTATTATTTTTTTAGTTAAACATTGATTATTTAAATATTGATTTATTTCTTATTTGTTTTTTTTTGATGTCTATGTGCAAAACATCCAGGTCATCAGCGCCCGATCAACTAAATTCTAAAACACTATATATAATTCTATTGTATGTAGTTCTGGACATTTTGTATATAGTTTCATCAGTTTGTTCCTAATTTTTGTATATTTGGTAGTTTACATAAGATATTTTATTTATTTAGTGTAGTTTTCTAGTCCAGAAATACTCCTCTGTTTTGTGACATTTTATTATTCTTAGTGGATTTTGTCCCAGATCAGAGTTATTTCTCTATCTATCTAAATAAAAATATCTGGTGTGCCTCCTTCTCCACAAAAATGACACCCCCAAAAATCAAATGTAAGATAATACACAATCATTGGCTCAATAAGAATGTTTTTAAAGTTTAGCTTAGTAGATAATTAATTAATCTTTCAAATACTCATTAATGATATTTTTACTTTATGAATTACTTTTCCTTTTTTAAAAATCAAATTGATGTTTTTGAATGTTGCGTGTTGTGAAAGGCCGGTTGATGTGATTTTTAAAATTTTTAATTGCAGTTTTGTACATGTTGTTTTATTCTTTTTGAGAAGCATTGTCTAGTTTGTCTTATACAGGATTTATTTGTGTAACTTTTACAATATATTCTATTTATTAAAGGAAGGAGATGGTCCGGGGTTGCGGTGATAAATAGGCTAAAGAGTGGTAAAACTATTTTATTGAAAGCCGACGTTTCGACCCGACTTTGCAGGTCTTCATCAGGGAGGTGTGTTCATCTAGGAGTTTCACTTAGAACTCGAAACGTCGGCTTTCAATAAAATAGTTTTACCACTATTTAGCCTATTTTTGACCGCAACCCCGGACCATCAAACTAACAAATATACAAAAAAAAAGGAACAAACTGATGAAACTATATACAAAATGTCTTTATAATGCAACGGTCAACTATTAAGCATTTAATATTCTATATATTAGTTTTTATTTAGGAGACGGGGTGGCCGAATGGGCTAAAGCGTGTGCACAGTACCGCGAGTTGCCCGACAACCAGATATGTGAAGTTTTGAGAGACAAAAATAAGTACGAGTTCGCGTCCAGGTGCCAGAGGGGATTTTAAATTCCCCGCCCTCAACCTCCGGCCCGGAGAAATCCCGTATAGCCTAAAATGGCGAGGTAGAGAAGAACAAAAAAAATATATATATATATATATATATATATATATATATATATATATATATTAGTTTTTATCTGATACGGCATATTGTCTTTAGTATTTGTACATATTTTTTTTCAATTTTATTAACTGGCTTATTTCCTAATTTAATAAGGGATTTAAGACCGAAACCTTAAGAATGATAATGTGAAAAAAAATTATTGTCGTAATGGATTTTTAGCGAGATATTATTTATGGAAATTTAAAAAAAAACCAAAACACAAATACTCGGTTGAAAATATGAGAAACACAGTAAATTACATATAGATGGTGTGCTTCACGCCGTATATTACGGCCAATATGTCAGCCATTCTCGTTGCTCGTTCAATATTTCACACAGTTTACCATAAAGAACCTTTCTTGTTAATTCACCTCCGTTCCTTAAAATGTCCAGTAATGTTTGTGAAATTTTCTAAATATTTACAAAAGATTTCATCATTTAATATTAAACATCATATACTTATACTTTAAATTGGGTTGCCTCATAGTGAATGTCTCAGCCCATAAGTAAAAAGGCAAATGTGAGTACAAAAAAAAAACTTAAACGATATTCCACACATTTCCATATATTTTAATTCCATTTTATTCCAAATATTTTTTCCTACCTGTTATTCTTCAGTCCTTCCTTTCTGACTTATTTCTGTCTGCCAGAGTTCAGAACTATCTTCTATTAACTATTTTATTACTCAACATTTCTTTTTATGTATCTCTGAGGCTCCTTAGCCCACATTACTGTCCTTATGTAATATTCTAAAGGGATTCGTCACAAAACAAATAAAGTATTATTATTATTATATTTGTCAACACTTTTACAAAAGGTTTTTTTTGTTTACTTGAGAGGGGGAGAATCAACTCCAACCACCTCAGGTATGTTCAATTTTAATTTCTATTGAATGTTGAGAAAGCTTCTTACGATTCTGGCAGTATTCAGCAGCACCACTTTCTGAGCTTCCTTTATTACATGAATTGGGAGGCCCAGCCTGTCAGTAGCTTCCACAGTAGACACCGGTATCAGGTCATTGCTGGAGATCAAAATGCCCCTAACGGTTACTTTATTAAGTTTATACAAACTTTTTAACTCAGCTGCTAGACCTTGATATTTCCGAATTTTTTCTGCGCAGACTGAGTTAATGTTTCCGTCATTTGGCACAGCAATATCTATAATTTCAGCCACCTTACTATTGCCGTCAATTAACACAATATCAGGTCTGTTGTGGATCACGAGATGGTCTGTTATAAACGATTGATTCCAATATAATTTTAAGTCATCTTTCTGGCAAATACTTTTAGGGCAATATTTATAGTAGGGCTTCGAGTCGTTTAATAATTTAATTTTTAGACCAATCGCCTGGTGATAGACTTTGGCAACATCGTCATGTCTTTTTAGGTATTCTGTACCTGCAAGAGCTCCGCAGCCTCCAGTTACTTGTTGGATGGATTCATATGTGCTTGCACAGAGCCTACATTTGTCCGATACATTCTGTTGCTTCAAGACGTGTCGCCAGTAGGATCTGGTAGCTATAACCTGGTCCTGGATTGCAGTTAAAAAACCTTCAGTCTCGGGAAACAGACTTCCTCCTACCAGCCAGCTAACAGACAAAGATTTATCTATTTCAGTCTGTTGAAGCTGGTGAAAAAACCTTCCATGTAATGCTTTTGACTTCCATTCTTCCAGGCGGTCTTTGTCGGTAATAAAGATTGGCGCAGTTTCATGAGAGGCTAATTGTAGAGCAGTGTACCCCCGATCGAGATTGCAGATTATCTTATGGCACGGCACTGCGCTTTGTTTAAAGTACTCCCTTAGGTTGTTTTCTTGACTTCGACAAGACTTATTATTATTATTATTATTATTATTATTATTATTATTATTATTATTATTATTATTATTATTATTATTATTATTATTAGAGTAGCCTTAGCAAGAGTTCCTAAGGCGTCTCGCTCCATTGTTACTGATAACAAACAACACACGATATTCCAAACTGTACTGGAACTATTACATCGATCTATGAAGACTATATAACAATCCTTACAAGGCATAAAAAACATATAATTGCCTCACAATCTTTACCACATCATCTAAGAAAACTAAATCATTGGTGCAAACTTTGAAAAATTTCAACACATTACTTTCATTCTTAGACATGAAACTTGCCCTCCTATTCATATTGCTAATGCCTAAATTCTCGAACAAATAACATAAAATATATTGGATTACCATTTTCCAGAAGTCTGTGGCTATTAAACTCGATTATTTCAACACGTTTAAAATTAAATCTAAAGGAAGAAACTGAGAAACTGAACCCATACATTTATCTATTCACAAGAATAAAGCACAGCATAAATGACCCAAACACGTACATGCTCCATGATACGTCAAAAATATGTTTTTCCATATAGAACTACGCATACCATAAGTTAACGAGTGCATATGTAGACTACAAAAGATTTCACGAAAACTTATACGGACATCCTAACACGCTTGTACGTGATATGGCGACAAATATTATAACCGCTAACAGACTTAAAAGGTTCAAAACAAAATGGATGAAGGTTCTTTTAACTTAAAATTTTCATAATAAAATGAAGACAGGTAGGGAAGCCGCTGGGCACTCAATGCTCATATTCTTTCCGATTACAAACTTAATAATTATCAATATTTTGATAGGTGTGGGGTAAGATTTTGTTTTTATAAACACATTTCTTTATTGAGTAATATTACATAGATGGACACTATCATAGTGCAGAGGGATTAAGAAATGAATATATAAAAAATATGAGAGTATTTGACTCAATTTTAAAATGAGTCAAAACTTATTGGAATAGAGAAACTATTTCAATATGAAAAGAAGATATTTTCAAAATTATAAGAGCCATATTAATATTTTTTTTTTAATTCGGCATAATGGTAAGCTTTGCGTTATTAGACCTCCTTAAAGCCCCTTTTATCATTGGCGTTAGTGAATTTAATCGACGTTTTCGAAAAGAAAATTTTATCTACTTTACAATGGTGTATGTTGAATTCAATTATCTTAGAAATAGAAAAAGAAATAGAAAATCACTTTATTCTGGGACAAAGTCCCTTTAGAATAACAAAATATAACATAATTAATTACCTGGCCAAAATAAAACAATAATAAAAAAAGAGAAAGTAAAGAAAATATTCATAATGATGTAGAGATGGTTGACCGTTGATATAACATGGCAAAATTAAAATAAAATAATTACTATATTTTAATGTAGTATTTATCTGACCGCACCCCCGGCTAACTCCTTCTCATAAAGAAAATATTAGTTAAACAAGCTATATACAAAACAAAAATCTATATACAAAACACTTAAAACTTTGATAAAACACTTAAAACTATGTACAGTAGGAAAAATTATAATTATACACTTTTTAAAAATAAAATAATAAAAAATACATTGAATTCTTCTTTAAAATGAGGTGTGTTTCTACTAACAAAGGAAAGACAAAGCTGACAATATAAAATGTCAGAGTAGACTCATCATTGTCTAATTGTAGCTATAGGTACAGATTTAATTATATAATAATAAAAAATAATAAAAAAACAAACAATAGATGCATTCAGTGGCATTAAGAGCAGCACGATATTGTAATATCCCTAGTGAAGTTTACAGTATATACTGCACGATCGTATGATGATGAATAATATAATAGAAATGTATAATATCAAAAGTTTAGCAAGCATCAGACTGTTTTTGGGATAGGGGGGTTTCAAATGTGGATATGGAGGGGGAATGCCGAATTTTGATAGGTAGAGAATTCCATAAATTGACAGCGCGAGCTATAAAGGAGTTTTGAAATGTGGCAGGTCTGTGAGAAGGGATGTAGAGGTCAGAAGGTCGAGATCTTGTTGAAAAGGGAATAGACTGAGGACTTGAATTGGAGAAGGTTGTAGGCGTAAGAAGGACGATGATTGTTGATGATTTGATAGAGGAATGTACCTAGGAAATATCGAAAGGAGAGGAAGAGCCACCTTAACTCAGTGTAGTGGTGAGAAACATGGGAGTACCTCGGGGCACCAATTACAAATCTTACGCAGCTATACATTAATCTTTTCAGTCTATCACGGAGCTCCAAGAGAGAGAATCATACACCACACAGCTGTTGTCAAAGTGGGGGAAGATCTTAAACAGTTTTTGAGATTTTTTTTTTCTTTTTCAATAAAAAACGTGGCCACCTCAAGAAAAACACAAAGTTGGTCATATCTCCTGGGTCTTTTCTGCTCGTAATTAGTTCATGCATCAAATGTACGTTTTTGTTGATATTTTGTTTAGAATCACCTTCTAGAGTTTGGTCATTAAGAACTGAGATAATATACATTTCATATCATAATGACAATATATAATGATATACAAATTATTTATTAATTATAATATTTATTAAATGATTAATAAATATTATAAATATAAATTATTTATTTATTTATTTATTATCCATATAATCAGTAAAATTATTGTATAGAAGATTTACACAGACTCATTAGACGGAGCGGAACTCGACCCTCGGTTCCATTCTTGAACCATCTCAAGAAGAGCTTCAACCTTAATGAGATGGATCCCATTATCTTATTATTTTAGTTAATATTTTCATTTTCATATTGAGCACTAAATTTTCTTTCTTATATTAAAACTTTTCTGTTATGAAATTGTGTTTATTATTTAGTTTTCAGAGGCGTTTTTATATTTTTAATCATGAACTACTTTACTTATTAGCGCTTCTCCTTTTTTTTTTAAGTAAATAACTTTTTTATGAGTACATAAATTTAATCGTGACATGAAAAACTTCAGATTGTAGTTTAGACTTCGCTGAAACTTTTACTAGGGGTTAAGATTAAACATTAAACTTTTAGTTAAAAGGTTTAAGGTTGGACCATCAAATAGAGAAAGGAACTAACAAAGTTAAAAGGATTGAATTTTGTTTTTTTAGTCCAATCATAACGTTTGGCCCAAGCCTCATCATTCGGTATTACAAATTTATTACTAATTTATTATACCGGAAAACGATATTTGAGACATGTACACTTTTCGTATATCGCGGAAATAAACTAATTGCACGTGAAATTTCTGTTCGTATATTTTTTTCTCACACCTGTCATAAATGTCATGTGTGGCACAACATCCCGTTACCGAGACTGGGCCTCCTCCAAGAACCTCCGCCAGTTGGCTCTGTCTTCTGCTGCATCTCTCCAGTTCCGTACACCAAGCAGGGTTCTCACATCATAGGCCACGTTGTCCAACCATCTCGTCCTCGGCCTTCCTACCCGTCTTACGAGGTGCAGCTCCTCCATCATTATTTTTTTTTTTTTTTTTGGTATTTCAACGGTGCTCATTCTGGCCACATGCCCTGCCCACCTTAGTCTGGCCAGTTTAATATATGTCATAAATACTATTAAAAATATATTGAAAGAACCGAGAGGTCTTGCCTATGAAGCCACTAATGTCGATAACGTTATTTCAAGTTTTAAGAATCCATTATTTATAATTTTCATAGACATTTCGAAGGAAACCTTTAATAAAAACTTAGTTGATGCATAATTTCTTGTATTTCACAAAAGTGAAGGCCGAAGATTCGATGTAGCGCGGACACATTTGAACATACTCCAATCATCACAGCTCTATTTGTACGAAATCAGGAGAAATAGCAGCGACGTGTATCAATTGCAACGAACCACATACAGTTAACTGTACTTGATGTAAAACATCTAAAGAATTAATGGAAGTTCGAAATTCCAGAAATACTCTGAACATTTTTTTCCGTTGAGTTCTCGGCTCTACCTTAAAATTCTGTAAAGACAAGATTCTGTAAAATTCTGCATTGATAATATAATATTTTTTTCTCATACTATTTGATATTTTAACATAAATGAGTAAAAAATTACCGAAAGACAGAGTCAATGTTAAACAAACAGTCAATGTTAGACTATAATTGGATAGATTAAAACACTGTTTTGGGTCTCTAAAATGCATACAAAATAGAATATATTGAATAATTCTAATCAATCTAACTATTTTTTTTTAACTTAGTTTGTGAGAATAGCATCTTTCTTAAACATCTCACGTTTTTGTATTCGAACTGCTATATGAAACCGAAGTAATTTATATTTTTTAATCTATGAAATTATTATTCATATAATCTTTAAAACTATATAATACTAGGAGATGCGCACTGTCCGCCTGACGGCGGACCAACCCCCATTTTACAAATTATCAAACTTTTTTTTTTAATTGTACTACTCGTTGCTCAAATTTTATAACTGTAATTTTTATGTACCGTGTAGTTCAGATTGTATTATTTTTTATCAACATAAAATTTACTGAAGGAAACCACAGTCCAGACAAATTTTTAATTTTATTTATTTATTGAATAATATAACAATTTGTCACATGGACATTGGTTATAGGGAAGTAAGATAAAAATCATACAATATGTCTTAAAAATATATATAAAATAAACAGAAGGAAATTAACTAAATAATAATCAAAATGTATATACAATAAATAAAATAAAATAAATTATATAAAGAAACAAAAAAAACACATACATACCTATATACACTATTTACAACCAGTCGAGGGAACTTCGAGACAGACTTGTCCCTTCAACTATGGAGGGAAAAGCACGACTCCAGGAGATATAGGAAATATGACTCCTGCACTATTCCCTCAACCGCTTTACTGGTACTAAAGCCAGTGGAGATTGACCGCTTAATCTATTAAAAATATATATTATACATAGCGCCTTATTGGTAATTTATATTATTATATAATTATAATTATATAATAATTACTCTAATTGCCAATTAGTGACCATAAAATATTTTAAACTTTTCCAGCTTAATATAAGCCCAACAATAATTTGAGCCTTTTATTTTTCATATCTTCATGTAGGTTATATTGTGCTTTCTTTTCTATTTCATAATAATTATAACTATATCAAAATTTAATATATATAATATTATATGTACTATAACAATTAATATATTGTATTCAAGAGGAAAATATCTAGATCGAAAAATAATTCATGTCAGTTAGGTAAAGAAAACTACCACCATTTTCCTTACAAATTTTTGGTCTAAAATATTTATTTCGTATTAGGAAAGCAGAAGGTTACAAAAACTCAATACATATATTGTACTGTAGCAAAGACGCCAGGGTGTAAATTTCTATTTTTTATCAGGAGAATTAAGAGGTTACATGAGTTCAACACATATGTAATTAAATGAACAACTGTATAATTAGTGCTAATTATAGAACTGATAGGAGAGCTCCTGTATTTTCCTACTCTCCTAATGCTAAAATAAAATAAAATATGTAGATCACTAAAACCTTTTTTGTATTTCTGATGATGATATTTATAACAAAAGGAAACAGCCTACTCGCTCCCTCGTTGCAGAACACAAGGACAACAGAAGAGGTCCTCCTCAGAAACCATTATGTCACAGCTGACGACCAGATCCTCCGACAGATCGGGAAGATGGATGGACCAGGAAGATCCCCTTCCACGGAGGAACACGACGTCACGAGGCAATGAATCATTACGATGTTGACTGTTGCAGATGACAAAATCGATAGTCAACTTTTTTTCCGGCATTGTTAAGAACAACCTTATCACAGTGGCATTGTTTAAGTTATCTGGCAGTGCGTTATTCTTGAAGATCCTTTGAAATTTGAAGTTAAATTGTTTAATACGGTCTCCATGTTATGTTATGCTACATTAACTACTTCTTTATTAATAAAAATTGTCATTATTGGTAAAACGGCTTCAATACTCCTTCGTACAGGAATTAAATCATTATCTCTCATGAAAAAATGTTTATAAGAAACAAAAGTTGTAACAAACAATAACCTTTGTGTGATCTTGATTTAAAGGTTTTTACTATATTTTTAAATATTTATAATTGAAAAACATCTATTACATAGTAATTACTTATTTGTTTTCTTTCAGCTTAACGTTCCAGGTTCCTCAATCTCCATCTCCAAAAAAAAAAAAAAATTTCTCAAATATTTTATAAAGAATATAATATTTATTTTAATGCACTCTATTTATATAACATTTTAATTTAGCTGATTATTAGCATTCCATTCAGTCCATTGTCCTAAAATGCTTGTTAAAACGGTTGTCCTTTGTTTAATAAATAAGTTTAAATTAAAATACATTTCTCCCCAATATCTGAGATGGATGTTTTCCATTGTCACATTGCCTAGGATATCTAAGTTAAACTTTATACTAATATCATATGTTTTATCATTACCTCTCCCCAATATTTATTTATTTGCTACTGCTCATGGTCTATTACTTTTATATTTTTGAGTACTGATTACCTGCCTGATAAAAGTACTTGAATACATTCAGTGTTCGAAATATCCCCTGATGATGACCCACATATATGGATTGAAATGTCGACAATAATAAAAACTTTATAGCTGGGTCCTGAATATTTATCGCCCTTTTGATCAGAATTTCAGCTTTTATTTTATATCAGTTTCTTGATAACTGGATATTTATTTTAGATTTTTTTCTCTGTTTTTCAATAGAACTTCTTATCTCGCTACTTTTCTTTTATAGATTTTACGGAAATATTATTTTTAAAAGCTCTAATTTAAAAGTTCCACTTATTCCGTCGAAAATTAGACTAAAAATGGTTTTACACTTAGCTTTGAGAAGAGCCATACGACTCATTAGAATCTAGTAATTTATTTTAGGTAAATTCTAATTCTAATAGAAATCCCATTAGTATTCATTTCTCACGTATTCTAATTTTTAAGAACTCAAATAAATAAAAGTTAAATTGGATACCTAATGGTTGACCGATACATTATGAAGGAAGGAAATGGTCCGGGGTGGCGGTCATAAATAGACTAAATAGTGGCTATTATTTAAAAGCCAACGTTTCGATCCGACTTTGCAGGTCTTCTTCAGAGCTAGCACAGACAAGATACAAAAATATAGAGAATTGTGAAGTTACATAATATTTAGATAAAAATTATAAACAATGTGAATAAACTTATTAAAATTATAAACAGTAAGTACATTAAAATATTAAGAAAAATAAGTTATATAAACAGAGTAAGCTAAGTAACAAGATCCTAATCTTATTCTAAACTTTAACCATCTATTTACTTCAGTCTAGGATCTTGTTACTTAGCTTACTCTGTTTATATAACTCATTGTTCTTAACATTTTAATGTATTTACTGTTTCTAATTTTAATAAGTGTATTCACATTGTTTATAATGTTTTATTTAAATATTATGTAACTCACACAATTCTCTATATCTTTTTGTATCTTGTCCGTTCTAGCCCTGAAGAAGATCTGCAAAGTCGGGTCGAAACGTTTGCTTTTAATAAAATTGTGCCACTATTTAGTATATTTATGACTGCCACCCCATAAATGTTTTTTTATATCAGATTTAATGATGTCTACATAAATTGAAAATGTATGCGAAATGTACCCTTGTACATAGTAATATATATATATATTACTAATAAAATACATTATATTCAGTGTTAAAAATAAATTTAATAGAAACAAATAAGATATACGATAAGGAAAGAGATTGTCCGGAGTGGCTAAAGAAGAATTAAAATAATGGACGTTAAAATAATAGTCGACGCTTAGACCCAACTATCTTAGTCTTCATCAGGGCTAAAGTCTCTTTTGTTCTAACTCTGACGAAAACCCGCATAGATGTGTCGAAACGTAGGCTTAATGAAATAGTTTAAATATCGAATATTCGAATTAGACATTAATTTTATAGTAGAATATGTTGTGTTTTGTTATATTTACATATGAGTGTCGTTGCTTTTAAATAATTACATAGTTTTGTTATAAATGGGTTTATTGAGTAATGGCATGATTAAATAATAAATAATAATAATAATAAGGCTTAGCGAACCCGAAGGTTCGATGCCGACACCACCAATCGCTTGTTACACACCTCCCTCCACCGTTCGCCGTCCAAACCCAGTCCCTTCAGATCAGCTTTAATGCAATCTTCCCACCTTCGCTTCGGTCTACCCCTCCGACGCTTACCATTCGGCACAGCAAATATTAACCTTTTAGGAATTCTCTCGTTACTAAGCCCAACAACTTTACAAGCCCATTTGATTCGCCGCGATGAAATTACCTCAATTATATTACCCGGATATAGCTCACGCAATTCGGCGTTGTGTAACCGTCTGAACTCTCCGGTTAACTCATCCTTCTTCGGTCCGAATATTCTACGCAATACTTTATTTTCAAAAACCTTAAGACGCTGCTCATCCCTTAATGTAAGCGGCCAAGTTTCGCATCCATAAAGAACTGTAGGCAAAATAATTGTTTTATAGATTCTAATTTTTAAGTTTCGGGACAAGAGGCGCGAACTGAGTAGTTTTGTCACAGAAAAATAACAAGCATTCCCCGCCTTCAGTCTAACTTTAATCTCTTCTTCAATTTCGTTTTTTCTAGTTATCGTAGAACCTAGATACCTAAATTTATCTACCTGTTCAAACATATTACCATCTATATCCATATCACCAGTAGTATCGCCATTTTTGCAGCTAACCATATATTTTGTTTTATCCACGTTTATTTCGAGTCCTAGTTCTTTACCGGCTTTCATTAACGTTGTCGTATTTAGTTTTATAGTTTCAACGTCTTCGCTTAACAGTACCAGATCATCAGCATAGCCCAGCACGGATGTTGTCCCGCCCAGATCCAACCCTTTCTCGGTACGCATTACCTCCCTAATGGCATGTTCTAATGCCAAATTGAACAGGACAGGCGAAAGAGAATCCCCCTGTTTTAAGCCCGAACGAACCTCAAATTTTTCGGACAAATTATTACCGATTCTAACTTTATTGAGTGTCTCCGTCAAGCATATTCTGACTAGATTTACTAGTTTTTTTGGAATTCCCTGCTCGATTAGAATATTATACAGTTTCTGGCGGTCAATAGAATCGTAAGCCTTTTTAAAATCTATATACAGCTGGTGAACAATACCGTTATACTCCAATTTTTTCTCTAATATTTGCCGTAAAGAAAATATTTGATCAATAGTCGAACGATTCCGTCTAAATCCGCACTGGTAGTCTCCGATAAGTTCCTCGGCGTATTCCGTGATTCGACTGGTTAAGATTGAAGTGAATATTTTATAACATACCGGAAGGAGTGAAATTCCTCGATAGTTATTACAATCCGTCCTCGGACCCTTTTTGTGAATCGGAATAAGAATAGATTCTTTCCATTCTTCAGGTAATTTCTCGTTCACCCAGATCATTTCAACCAACCGATGTATTTTAGAAACTCCAGCTTCCCCGCATGCCTTAATTAGTTCAGTAGGAATATTATCGATTCCCGCTGCTTTATATGATTTTAATTTACCGATAGCTACTTCAACTTCCTCTTTACTTGGTCCTTCTATCAACGGTTCAGCACTCTGGTACTCAGAAGGAGGACACAGATCATAATTTCCCGTATTTAAAATATTGTCAAAGTGGTCCTTAAATTTATTCAATATGTCAACCGGATCGGTCAGAATATTGTTATTATCATCCCTAATTCCAGACGTTACGGGCCCTACATATTTACGTGATCTGTTTATATCTTTGTACATGTCTCTTACGTTATTTTCGATTCTATTAGTTTCTATTTCAATTATTTTATTTTTAAGATACTCCCTTTTTTTATTTTTGAGCAATTTTTTCGTTTCGTTCTTTGAGATTCGGAAGTATTCCAGATTGTCTTCGCTAGGATTATTTAGAGCTTTTAATTTAGCGGCTTTCCTTTTTTCGCACATGTTTAAGCAATGGCATGATTAAAAGTAATTTATAATTCAGAATCCATCTTAGTTATTTTGTTACAATAATGATAAATGTTGATAATTCCTAGACACTTATTTTGTAGTTGGAATTGCTTCAAGTTGAATCGATACCTTATAGGCAAAAATTAAGATTTGTGTAAAGATCGATTTATTCAAAATTTTCTAAAAGCTGTCTGAGTTTATATTTGTATTTATTTTATTGAAGGAATTGAAGCAATTTTATTCTTTTAAATATTTATTTTTTATAAATATTAAGTATAAACATTTTTATACTATTTTCGTGAAACTTACCCGACATATGTTAAAAACTTATTATAACTGTAATTTTCAAATTAAAAAAATATCAGTTTATTACACACAAAATATTATAAATATTAATAAATCTCGAAAATCGTTCAATTTTTACTAAACAACATTATATTATCGGTATAACGGATGCTATATTTCGTTTCTCAACTCTTATCAGAGAGATAAAAGCGTTGTGTAAACTGCTCTGGTAAAACATAACAAATCGATAAAAGGCAGAAAATCGATTTCAGATGAGAACAATTATGGAAGGAATATATACGTGCTAACAAACAAGCACTTGTTAATTTTGTACATGATCTCATAATTTATTAAGGCTTTACTCCATTTTTTTGTCAAATATTTGTTGTAACATCACAGAATTAATAAAAATACACAAATTAATTTCATTAGCTCCTTAATCCTATAGAATTGTGAGCTATATTGAAATATGTTTTGGCTTTAATTCAGTCCGAGGTCGTTTTCGATAGAAAGCGATATGTAACAAATAAATACGAGTACTAAAACACTCTAAATTCACAAAGAATTATAGGAAAGGTTTTTCATAAAATCTTTTTTATTTTCAAAATAAAGGAATATGTTTTGTTTTGTTATATTTACATATGAGTGTCGTTGTTTTTAAATAATAGTTATAAATGGGTTTATTGAGTAATGGCATGTTCGGGTGCGTTTCTGGACATTGCACAGGCGTTTGACCGGGTATGGCACTCCGGACTGCTCTTCAAGCTTAAAATCCATTTACCTCAGTCCTTGTACCTAGTCCTCCGATCCTACCTCTCTGACTGCTCCTTTCGAGTTCGCTGTGGAACAGAATTTTCCAATATCTACTCCGTTAAAGCCGGTGTTCCCAAAGGCAGCGTCTTGGGTCCCGTGCTTTACATCCTCTTTACTGTTGACTTCCCTGTTCATCCCGATACTTTTTTTGCAACATTCGCTGATCCAACTCAGATCCCAACATAGCATCCTTAAATCTCCAAAGTTACCTCACTTTGATTGAGCACTGGTGTAATAACTGGCGCATTAAAGTTAAAGAATCTAAATGCCAACATATTACCTTTACACTCCGACGCAATTCCTGTCCATCAGTACACTTTAATTCCATCCAGCTTCCTTACTCAGACACAGTCCGGTATCTTGGCTTTCATTTAGACCGAAGACTAACGTGGAACCCACATACTAGACTCAAAAGACAAGAACTCAACCGACGATACGGCCAGCTATACAGACTACTAAACAGAAAATCCGAACTTTCTATTGAAAACAAATTACTTATCTACAAGACAATACTGAAACCTATATGGACATACGGACTTGAACTGTGGGGGACAGCAAAAGTTTCTAACATCAAACGTATTCAATCCTTTCAATCTAAAGTCCTTCGAACAATAGTTGATGCTCCGTTCTATGTAACTAACAAAACCCTACACCATGACCTTAATATCCCATTTGTCCTAGACCTTATTCCAGAAAAATTCTCCAAATTTCACCAGAACCTTACCTATCATCCAAATTAACTTGCACAATCTCTATCCAGCACCACCCATCCTTACAATCCTCCTCGAAGGTTGAAGCGGCAGTGGCCCAGAGACCTTCTGTGAATAAGCATCTATTGGAGTTTTGGCAATGGCCAGATCCTCCACTCAAGCCCAAGTGTGTATGATTAGGTTAGTTCTTTTGTTTATATACATTTATTTTATTTTATTTTATTATTATTAAGTTTCTGTATTATTAATTTTTATTATTGTAAATAGAGTGTGAGTGTGCTCTCTGAACACTATTATAAATGTCCTTGATGTGACAGAATGTAATATTTCTAAATAAACAAATATATAGATGATTTTCAAAATATATTACCATAGCTTGAAACTTTTAAGGAACTTTTCTAAAAAGTTTTAAATGAGGTTTCTGAGGAACTATAAATAAATAAAAGGAAGGTTAACTTTTATTTAGGAAGGCGATTGTCCGGGGTGGGATATAATTTTCTTCTATAATTAAGGTAGTAAACATTGCAATCGTAGCCTTCATAGAAGAGTTTTAGATAACAATAATAGTTTATTCCTAATATAACAAATACGAGCTGGTAGCAAGCAGAGATATGGCTTAAGCCCTTTCACATTTAGAAAGTCACAAATAGAAGCTCCCTCCATTTCTAAACCTATTCCCAAACAACCTTTTCTTCCGGGACTTATGGTTTTCAGATATTTATTGTTAATCGATGTTATTCTTAAAGTTACTTGAAAGTTCCAATTGAAAAATATTCTTTTAAAACTTCAATTATAAATCTGAACCTATCAACGATTAGCATATGGTCTGATAAAAATAATGATGGCTTGATTCAATTACCATAGTTTGTTAAGGAAGGAGGTCTCTTATCATCGTCTCCTTCTCATATTGATAAATTGTCAACTGAAACCATATTATTAAGTTAGAATGTACATGTAAATTAGTTAGAAATCGTTTGTAAAGAGTTCCTATTTAATACTGTAAATATTAATACAAAATTGAACACTGTTTTTATGTTTGTTTCACCATTATTTTATATTATTGATATATTCAGTTTCAAAGATGATATATTTAGGGATGCAGTGTGATAAGAGCATTCTTTTAAAAATATAGTTGTCTGTGAGAGAACTATTTTAATTTTAGCATGTTGGTATTTTATATATGAATAAGTTTTTGGAGGGGTTATGATGGCAATATCTCGAAAGTGAGTACATTAAATTATCTATAATAATATTTTTTTTCACTATAAATGTCTAACCACACCTATCATAGTTGATAATTAGCAGATTTGTTGTAAATAATGATTATCATTACATCTCTGAGCATTAATGGATCCAGAATTTAATTTTGGTAAGGGCTTCAGCTCGAAAGATTTTTTTTTGTTTGTATGTAATAGGATAATTACTACGGAATAAAGAATGAAATTAAATACCTTGAACTGGTGTATAACTGATTCTTTAAGTCCTATTTAATGTAATTAGACGAACAATAATACTTTTAGAGATAAATTTTTCATAAAACATGGTTATATTTAACCATTTAGAGGGAGGGGAGGGGATTCAGCAAGAAAGCCTCCCCCCCCCCCGGAGATCCGCCTGTGTGCATGATGAGGAAGGGTAACAGCACCCAGCAGTACCTCTTCCTGGCCATTCATTACTTTCTTCATTCAGGTAAGAAGTAATGAATGGAATCTCTCATCCCAGGTCTTTTTTCGTCGCCTCCTATTTGGCATGTCAGTCGTGGCCATGTCGTTTATAAGTCTGTTGTTATGTCCCTGTAATTTGAGATGAAAAGGAGATTAAAGAGTACGTATGTGTTGGTCGATAGTTGATTGTCGTAAGTCGTAATATTTTTATTGGTAAGTTTGGAGTTTTTGTAATGGGCTCTTTTTAGCAATATCATATATATGTGAGCAGTATGTCCATATTCGTTTAAATAAGTATGTGTATGTATATAGTTTTTGTCTCAGTTCTAGTTCTAAAGATTCGTAAAAAATGAATAAGGTGGTGAGTCGTCGACTGAAGGCCTTCCATTTTATTTTAACACGTGAGCCTCAAGTCATCCTTCTGTCGAAGGTAAGACCAAGATAGTGTATGTTGTCTGTCTGATTAATAAAGTTGTTTTCTATATAAATTGAAGGATATGTATTTCTTCTAAGTGTAAATGTAATATTTTTCTATTTATCGTGGTTTATTCAAAATTTCAATTATCTTTACCGGTCTTGTAAATTATCTGATGTTGTAACGTTTGTGAGGCTTGTGAGGCTTGTGTAGGGTCTTGACGTTGTGTGATAATTGCTGTATAGTCAGCATAAGTGTCCTTGTAACAACTGACCTTAAACAACTCCTAAGATTTCGTGATTGTATTCCTCTAAATCAGACAGCTCCTTGTAACCTCCCTTTTATTCACCCACTTCGACTACGGCTGATTGGTGTATGGAGGTTTATCTGCCAGGCTATCTTTGAGATCCCCAAGCGCTCCAATGTTTCATTCAGGTAAATAGAGTTGAAGTGGCTTTATCCTACTTCCCGACGACAAATCCTCCTTGCTGTTTTCCTTTTCCAAGTCCTCAGAACCAAAAAATCTCCCTACGTCCTGAAACTACTTACTTTACATCCCTCTATCCACTCTCTCAATACCAGGTCTCAACCTATAGATTTATATATCCCCTCCTTTTTGTATTCATCTAAGCCAGACTAATGTGTAACTCTGTTATTATTCTAAAGGGACTGTAGACCCAGAATACAATTATTTTTTCACTCACTCCTTCATGAGTTCCTCAATGTTAATAAGTTCATTATAACAGTGACGCGGCTGAGAGAGAAACACTGGGATCTCCTGGAGTCCTGCCTTGGCTTCCACGTCGGGGAATAAGGCATGACTCAGAGTCCCCTGGGTGAATGTAAATATTGTACATAGGTATGAATGTGATTTATTTACTTTAATTTCATCTAGCTTTTATCTATTATTTCTTTTTTCTTTTTTTTTTTTTTTTGTACACAGGCATACCAATTTACTTATTTTCTTTTCTTTTTATATTTCTTTTTCTTTGTTATTGATATTAATTGTTTGTATATATTGTGTGAATGAATCATGTAGCCTTAATATTAATGCCCTTCAATGTGGCAGAATCTATTAATATTCAATAAAGAAAGTTAAGTTTAAAAAAAAATAAGTTCATTAATCGGCAAATATGTTCTTCGAAAACAATGTCGTAAAAAAAACAAACAAGCAACTGATCCTAAGGATTTTATGAAACACTAACAGGGCAGTAACCGGACGAACAGGCGTAAACCCGTAATGGTCCTGATAAAATGTCGGATCTGATCTTATGTCTGAGAAACGTGTTTTTATTGCCTATGTCTTAACGACGCTCAGACAAAATCGTCAAACAGGGGTCAATAACATGTCCCCTTTGTCGGATGGCCTTATAATAATATTAATACGCTTTATTTATTCTGGGACAGGTTCCTTTAGAATAATACAATAGTAAGCTTTAGAGCTTCGAGTTTTTTATAAAAATAATAATAAAATAAACAAATATAAATATTTAAAAATTATAAGTTAACTTTTAACTTTAATGAATTAAAAAAAAACTAAGGTGTGTTCTTCAGGCCACACGATAGAACTGAAAACATCAACAAGGCGTGATGAATAATATTAAATGTAAATTATAAATGATGTAGAGATGGTTGACCGTGGTATAACATATTATACCATTCTCATAAGAAGGAGTTGGTCTGAAGGGGGGGGGGCGTGCGGTCAAATAAGTACTAAATTTTAAAAAATAGTTTTTTTAATTGTTACGCCGAGGTTTCGACCAACTTTACAGGTCTTCATCAGGGCTACAAAATATAAAAGGTACCTAGTGAAAATAAAATAAATTAATTATAATTAGATATTAAATAAGAAACAGTTGTCTGATAAAGAAATAATAAGATGACATCAGAGATATAGTGGGAGAGAGTGTAGTTAAAATATCAAGTATTATATATACAGAAGACATAAACAAAAATAGGTAAACGGAATGAATAAAAATAGAAAACAAAGAAAAATATTTGTAATAAATAAAAAGAAAAATCTTTATCAGTCTGTTTCTTATTTGATATCTACTTACAATTCATTTATTTTATTTTCACCATGTAACTTGTATCTTTTGTAGCCCTGATGAAGACCTGCAAGGTGGATTGAAAAGTCGGCGTAAGAATTAAAAATATTATTTTTAAAAATTTAGTATTTATTTGACCGCAACTCCACACTCCCCTTACCCCGACCAACTCCTTCTCATAAATTATAAATAATAGCTCATTATAAAGAGGACAAAGTGATGAAAATTTCCCTCGCTTCCAGTATAGAGGTCCGATTTTTAGTTTCTGAGATATTTTATTCCATATCTTCGATACAATTCGTTATAATTTGGTTTTCGACACTATTCCTTCCCTTTTCGCCTCTCTAACACTACGTCGCGTTAAGGTACAAATTTTAATAATAGCTCATTATAGAGAGAATGTTAGCTGCAAAAATGGCGATACTACTTGTGATATCGATATAGATGCTAATATGTTTGAACAGGTAGATAAGTTTAGGTATCTAGGTTCTACGATAACTAGAAAAAAATAAATTGAAGAAGAGATTAAGGTTAGACTGAAGGCGGGAAATGCTTGTTATTTGTCTGTGACAAAACTACTTAGTTCGCGCCTCTTGTACCGAAACTTAAAAATTAGAATCTATAAAACAATTATCTTGCCTACAGTTCTTTATGGGTGCGAAACTTGGCCGCTTTCATTAAGGGATGAGCAGCGTCTTAAGGTTTTTGAAAATAAAGTATTGCGTAGAATATTCGGACCGAAGAAGGATGAGTTAACTGGAGAGTTCAGACGGTTACACAACGCCGAATTGCGTGAACTGTATCCGAGTAATATAATTGAGATAATTTCATCGCGGCGAATCAAATGGGCTTGTAAAGTTGTTGGACTTAGTAACGAGAGAATTCCTAAAAGGCTAATATTTGCTGTGCCGAATGGTAAGCTTCCGAGGGGTAGACCGAAGCGAAGGTGGGAATATTGCATTAAAGCCGATCTGAAGGGACTGAGTTTTGGACGGTGAACGATGGAGGGAGGTGTGCGATAAGCGATTGTTGGTGTCAGCATCGAACCTTCGGGTTCGCTAAGCCTTTTTATTATTTATTATAGAGAGAATGAAATTATGAACAATTCCCTCGCTTACAGTATCGCAGGTCCAATTTTTATCTTCTGAGATATTTTAATCCATTTCAATTCGTCAACTCGAGCTGACTTTACTCGAGCGATAACGCATTGGAAATCAATCGGATCACTCTCCACAAAAAAAAAAAAAAAATGCTATACGCGCTAAAAGATGTTTTCATTTAAAAAATGATTATAAACTGACAGAACATAAAAAAACTAAAATATATTTGAAACGTAGAAACCAGATATTATTACTAAACTATCTTAGAAACATAAATACTTGTGATTGTGACGGACTCCATAAACATTCCAACTCGTCCTATTCGCCTGGTATACATACATGACCATAAACATAAAACATATACATGACCATAATAAAGCACTCTTAATGAAGACTATCCTAAGGTAGGCAGACACTTTGCCATGTATTTTCTTCAACAAATATAAGATGGAGTAGCAACAATTTGTGAAATTAATAAACTTGCAACAATCTATTGCTGAAGACTCAGCCATTTCATAAACCTTACCTGGATGTTCCTTTTCTCTATATCTTCTGATTCCTCTCTAAATAAACGGTTATCCATGGGTCACAGAGTGCTCTGTTCTAAACGTTGTGGGGTTGATTCCCACTTGGGTCAGTTAATATTTACTTCTCGGCAGCCCCGAGAAATGAATCTTGGGGCTACCACTCTAGTGAGTGCGAGGCAAACCGACAAGGTAGCCGTCAGAGGTTCGCAAAACGGACCAATGGCACATCAGTATCAGTATCATTACCACTAAGCACTTTTAAAGAAATTTCTGTTTCTTTAGTGAATTTCTAAAAGAATTAAACGGTTGTGTTGGAAGGTGATTGGGTCGAGACCATGATCGACCGCCAGGCGTTTTCCCGTAATAAATTATTAAGCATTGAAAGTACCCACGGAACGCGTAACTTAGGATTTAACCCCGGTGGCGTGGCTAGTTTTAGAACAAACAAGTTTTGATGAAGGTTTTACTTTTTTTTAAATAAATTCTTTCAGTACTAAAAAATATATCCCCAAAACTATAAAAAATTTCAATCGATTGTATAAACCAGTATTTCTCTCAGAATTATTTTCCCTATTGTTTTTATTTTAATTTTATGATTTAAAGTGGGGATATAATTTAATCTATAATACTTTTTTATTTGTTTTCCTGATTTATTATCTATTATGTTTTGATTATTGTTACTTGCAGCGTAGTTTTTTATTGTTTTAATATTATTGGTTGTATTGCAAAAATAATGAATCAGCATCTTAAATAATAATAATAATCAGGATTCAAATAATACTAAATTGGATAGTAAAACACAACTAGCTCCCACAGTATCATAAATAGACATAAATTTAACGTAACAGAACCTCAAATATTATACAGAGAACCAAATAGTTTACACAGAAAGATAATATGAATCTATTTTCAACACAAAATATATTTATAAAGCAATAAATTATAAAGCATATTTAGTCAAAATAGTAAATCTGTATGCTCACATAATTAATAGATTAAATCATTGAAATAACAAATCTCTTGGAATTTGGCCCTTATTACAGAAATTAGATCAGTGTTTGACCAGGCTCTTCCTACAGGTGAATTTATAACATAACCTATGAAACTATATACATATAATAATAATACAGAAAAACATTATTGTATTTTTATGGATATTTATAAAAAAACAAATATTTGACGAGTCTTTTAATAAATTAAATGATAAAAAAGGTAAGATTGGCAACTAGTTATTAATATGATAATGTATAGAAATATATGCATTTAAAAATATTTAGAAAAATAATAATATAAATATTTCTTGTTCTAGTCTGAAGGTGAAATATTAAACTGGATCCAGAAACGTCATATTAATAAAAGACAATTTTGGAAGAGTAACTGTATTTTTTTTTATATACCTAATATAAAAACCATCTCTCTAAGGCCTTATGAACAAAAACACCAATTTTCATATAAATCTGTCATTCGCAAGTACCTGTGGTATTTTTAGAACAAGATAAACCAGAATTCATTCTATAAAACTCCATTCAATTCCACTAAATATTCAAAACCCGATTCTGTTCCTAAATTTAGAAAATATATAAATCCTACTTTAAAAGTTTTTAAAATGGATTCTGTGTGTAGCATTGCAATGCCGTATATTCTTACCAACCCACGCCTTGAGGAACGGTCTATAAATTCTCAATGAAGACGGAAGTCTAGGAATACGAAGCTATAGATACTTGAGGCTGGATTTGAAGTCCCTTAAATGTTTCGTGGGTTGTAAGTCGAGAACTCGTCTTGACTTACTAAGTCAAGCCCCTCCTTCTCAAAGCATTTGTATTCTGTTCATATACTCCAGATATTTATAATATTATTGCAACTCCTTTCTTTAATATTTTCTTTTTTTTTTAATTCTAAAAAAATATATTTATAAATCTGATGTAGTTTGTTTGTTTGTTTCGATGTCTAGGCGCAAAACATCCAGGTCATAAGCGCCCGATCAACTAAATAACATCATTTAATACTACTTGGATGATTGGTACAAAAAAAAAAAAAAAAAAAAAAGATAAATAAAATAAAATAAAATAAATAAAGAAATGGATTGATAGAATAAAATAAATAAATAAGGATAATAATAGACATTTATAGGTAGTAAGATGTATAAAAAATGTATAAATAAATAAACCTTAAAAAATAGCAGTAGAATCAACAAATGAATTGAGATTAATAAACAAATGAATTTAAAATGAAATGAAATCAAGTATAAAAAAAAAAAAAAAAAAAGTGTGTCAAATGTGTTTTTTAAGTCTTTCACTATCCAGTAACTTGATGACTTTTGTATCTATTTCTTCTTGATTTCCCAGGGATGCTGATCTGGGGTATTCCAAAATCTTTTAATCTTGCGGTGTAAAAAGGGCATTCTTCCAAAATATGTTTTATAGTTAGTGATTGGTTACACTTTTGACATCGGGGCTTAGAATCTTTTGTTATGAGGTGGAGATGAGTCAGTCTAGTATGTCCGATCCTCAGCCGCGTGAGGACGACCTCTTCTCTACGACTGCTGCGTCTGGAGCTGGTCCACGGTTACATCTCTTTCTTTATTGTTTTTAATTTGCTAGGTGCGCAGTTGTCCCACCGTCTTTGCCATTCTTGGAATATGGTTTCTCTCAGAGGTCGGGCAAGTTCAGATGGTGTCAAAAAAATTTACCGCGGCCTGGAAGAGTAAGAGCTTCCTTTGATGCTCTATCAGCCATCTGATGTAGTTAGTGTTAACAACGCATACGTTCAGATCTTATTTTTTTCTCCCACCATATTTCCCTTTTAAATGTTAATGAAGAAAATGTTTATTTATTTTTTTTTGGTAAAACCTGCGGGATAATTGTCCTAGAATTGTACATTGTTTATAGCTTTAGATTATTTTGCGATGTATTATCGCGTTTGTGTGTACGCTCCAGCCCGGCAGTAATACCCTGTCTTAGGAATTAAGACACAAATATTGCGATAAAACTGCTGGGCGGCAGTCTGGAGCTGTCTTTCGTTTGTTGTGCACGTCTACCCCCACCATTTTCACCAAGCTCCAGGCCGTCTTGTCTCATCTTAACCTCACCAGCGCCATTTTGAGAAGCCCAGCTATGTCATCTATAGTCGTCGATCGAGATCGATAGGCCTGTCGATTCGATATCCCCACCATCGACTCGACATCGTACAAGGTAACCTCTTAGGAAGAAGATCCTCCAACTTAAAACGTTTTTTATTCTCACCATCACCATGGGAGATTTAAATATTAATTTGGGTTTTCTCTCTAAATTATTATTTAAACTTTAATGAACTCTCAAGTTAATTTTTTTCCTTTTAATTAATTTTATTCTCGAAATTTGATTTTGTTCTCTCGAAGTTATTTTTTTTTCTCTTAATTTAATCTTTATTATAGAAGTTTATTTTATTTATGTTTTGTTTTTGATGGCCATTTTTTTTTATTTTTCACTAAATATGGTATTTATGTTATGTGCATTTGAATATTTTTTTTTTCTTTTCATTTGTTTGTTTTGAATTTTATAAAAATCCTTTATCTCAATAAATATTATAAGCATTTAGAAGGGGATTTTTCATTTTCCATTTTTTGATAACTTGGATATTGAATTTCTATTTATTATTATTTTCTTGTGCATGCATTTGTTTTTTTCTTTAATGTTTTACTGGTATCATTTACTCTTTTTTTTTTCTCTCTTTCCCAAAATTTTAAATTTTACTAGAATTTTCCCCACCTTTGAGGAAACTCACCGGGGAAAGGTTTGTACTTCGATTTTAAAGTACCCCTGGCCCCAACAGTTAGTGTATATCAAAACAATCACTTACCACCTTACCCTTTATAGCATTTAGTTTTCTTAAACTAGATTAAATAAGGTAAAAAGCCTTGAGAATATTATTTTAATTATCAGTATAAATTAACGACAATTAATTAATATATGAAAATTGTAAGAAGTATATGTTTTTTTTTTTGGTTAGTCACTTTCAATATAAATTTTATAGTTCTCAATTTATTTCCTTTGGAAATATTCGTTTCCCATCCATTAATAAACAATTATATTCAAAATATATGTTACTAACTACAACAAATTAATTCTTTAGTTTTATGTTCTATACATTAACTGAAACGAATTTTATATTAGGTTTTTTTTTTTTCAAGCTGTTTTACAAGTATATTTTCAACATGTAGACCTGCCCTATGTAGCTAATATTTTTTCTAAATACTTTGACTTTTAAAAAAATAATATAATACACATCAACATTACCATTCTTATTTCCAGGAATTCGTTTTCAACTGTGTTTTTTTTTATGGGGAGGAAGACTAAGAGTAATTTTAAAGTTTTGATCACAGTAATTATATATTTTTTTTTGTTCTTTATATTTTCTTAAATATTTTTTAATTTTTTTGCTAACTTTCAAGGTTTTGTTTTCATAAGACTTCTCAATTTTTTATACTTACATATATTTATATATTTATTGATATGAGATGATAAAACATCTTAATTCAACAAAATAGAGAATTGGTAATTATTTTTATACTTTGAATAATAAGCAGTTCTATTGTTAGAGAACCCATAAATAAAATAAGATAATTGCCTCTGTGAATATTTAATAAGAGAGAGTTTATCCTTCTCAAGAAATAATGAGTGCTATATATTTTGTCTGAATAGTCCCAGTTTCAGTATAAATTAATTTAAAGAAATGGATTAGATGAAAGTCAGAATTAACATCTGCATTATCTCTTGTCATATTTTACTTTCCTACCTCTACTTATTAACGAAAGTAGTGTTATCTGATGCAGATGTGATCAAGCAAGTATAGTTATCTGAAGGATCAGTGAGCTTCAGATCCTTCTGAATTCCAAAAATATATCATATATAATATAACATATATATCAAATGTTTATATTACACATGTTTTTTATATATATATATATATATATATATATCCAGAAATATTTCAAGGCACGACAAGAAGAGACCGTAATAGAAACGAGGCAATAGGTTAACGGTTGGTCATTTGATAAACACCTTTCATAGAAGATAACCAAAGTGGGAAAAGGACATCTATGCAGGATACACGAAAACCTTGAATAAAGAAAAAAATAGATCCACCGACTGTTAAAAGAAAAAGAGGGATTCCCAAGATTACAAACAAACCATATACACGCGATAGCCAATCCGTACAAACGGATACCAAGTTAGGCATTAAAAAATAAAAATAAAAACTATCGAATAACTGAAGATGTTGACACAAACTTGAGACGACTGACTCCGGAGAAATGACACACCACTACGTCGAAAGAGAAAAAAAAGAAGAATAAGAAAACTAAAAATAAATAATTAGCTTATAACGAATTACGAGCCTGCTTCATTTCCGTTTTGAGCTATTTCTTTCCATTTATCTATACGCTGCTCTGTTGCATCTTTGTTGATTATATTTATCCATCTGCTTTTTGGCTTCCCACGTGGTCTTTTGCCTTCTATTGAGGAATTCATTGTTATGTAGAGGCTTCCAGATGGTTTCTACGGGCTACATGCCCCGCCCATCTTAACCTCCATGCCTTCATATCATGGGATATTGATTGACCAGTTTCTGTAAGCAGTTCTTTATTGGTCTTTCTTCTACATGTCTTAGTACTCTGATTCCAGAGCGCAGACGGTTATCGTGCGGAGGATTCTTCTCTCAAATCTTTCAACACTTTTTTCTAGAGTGCTGGTTAGTGTCCAGGTCTCAGCCATATATTAGAACTAGCTTTATCATAGCATTGTACACACTTAATTTGAGATTTCGTGAGATTTTTTCCTATTTCAATAACTTTGAGAGGGAGACTGCTTGCGCTAGTTATATGCTGGTTAGTGTTGCCCAAATGCGAGACCAAGACGAATCTTAGTCTTGCAAACTCTGTCTTGGCCATAGTCTTGGTCTTGCGCAAGTCTCGCAACAGTCTTGCAGTTACTTATTGGCTTATTACTATAATTTTTTAGATAGGAGAAACCTAACTAAGCCTGAATGAAAAATTAGAGGAGTTAAATACAAAATTATATTGATTATACCAATTATTAACATATAGTAACAAAGATTGTTAAGTATTAGTAACTATTAGTCTTGCAACAGTTAGGCCGCCTTGGTCTTGGTCTTGCAAAGTGCAAGAGCAATACGATTTTGGGCAACACTAATGCTGGTCTATTTCTGCCCGTTGATCATTCATTGAGCCGAGGTAGTTGTATTTTTCAACTCTCGTGAATGATTCTCCTTCTACGCAGATCCTGTCATTGGGGTAGAATTTTCGGCTTAAAATCATATATTTTTTTTTTCTTCAGTTACTTGTAGATCTGCTTTGCCTATCTTATCAGTGTTGTAGCGAGTTTCTTAATGCCTTCTTGATTACTTGCAAGGACAGCTATATCATCTGCGTATCCAAAGATTTTATGATTCGTTCCGACGTCGACCTCTCCATTTTCAACATATATATATATATATATATATATATATATATATATATATATATATATATATATATATATATATATTGTTTGATTTGCAGGTTCTAATTATAGGGAACCAAATATGCCCAATAAGAGCCGTTTATTCGTATATGAAATATTTCGCAGTAGAATCCCATAATCCAACTGCTGATTACAATATATGATGTAATTACAACGCGATATACCCTTAATATTACAATTTGTAATTATAAATCATTCCAATATCATTAGTAATTAATTGGTTAATGAATTTCATTGAGGGATCGGTTGTTGAATAAACCCTTCACGCTTTTCCCGTGGGGGCGTGATCATTATAATTTACTAATATTATACTAATGGTGACCATTGAGTTCAACGAACTGTTGAATATTCCCAGTTAATTAAAAGTAGTTACCTGCTGCTCAATAAAGTCTAATTCATGAAGTTTACTCGATTGTTCCAACTTCTCTATCGATTTGGAGTTTGTCATCGGAATCTAGTGTTTCCTCGATGTCCATAAATCAAGAGGTTTAATAACCGGTTCCTCCTAATTAAGACAATATTTAACGGAACTGTTCCGAAATGACATGTTGATTTAGATGCTCGGCATCGCTACCGATCTCCCATAATACCACTCTAAGCTCTGCTTAGTTCTGCTTAATTAGGTTTGAGGTTGAGGTTGAGGTAATCACGGCGTATTGATACCGACTCCCCAAAGGTTTAATATCGAGGAGAGGCAATAGTTGAACCAGGAAGAACAGGTTCCAATCAGAGATGTAGGTATCGCAAACCATATAACAAACGCTGCAAATTATTTCACAATGGTTTACCAAACAAGTATACATCTAAAGTAACATTACCTTTCTAGTTACAAAAAAAAAAAAATCTTGTGTCCACTCACACGACCTTCCTACCTATTTCAGAAAAGTTTTTATATCTTTACATATGTTCATGAAGAAACAAAAATAATTGAACTAGATACATTTTCCTGAAAATTGACCAAACATAAGATTTGAGTACAATTTATTTGATAAACTAAAACAATGTAAACCGGCTTAAGGTAGATCAGTTTAAACATTCCAATACTTCCTAATATTGCTGATCAATAACTTTTTGCAATAGCTTAGTATTGTCAAACAATAATTTCTGTTAAAAGTAGAGGAAATAGTGGATATTGTGTGATGCGGGCAACAGTTTTTCTTACTTTAACTTAGTCATCTTTATGCCACCAGAATATCCATCCTCTTACCGTCCCATCTCTCTGTTACCCATCATGGGAAAAATCCTGGAAAAACTAATCTTAAAACGCCTGTACCCAATCCTAGATTCTAATCACACAATCCCAGATCACCAATTTGGATTCCGCTCCTCCCATTCCACTATACAACAATGCCATCGTGTGGTAGACGTAGTATCCTCTGCATTGGAGCGCGGTATGTACTGTACGGGAGCCTTTCTCGATGTTGAACAGGCGTTTGATAGAGTTTGGCACCCGGGACTGCTGTACAAACTCCGAAAATTCCTACCATCTACCTACTTCCTCATTATCCGTTCCTACCTAACTGATAGATACTTTAAAGTAAATCACAACAATGTATATACATCCCGTTTTTCCCCGTCTGCAGGTGTTCCTCAAGGTAGTATCCTAGGTTCTATCCTTTACACAGTTTATACAGCTGACATCCCAACCCATCCCAACACTGTCATCACCACATATGCTGATGACACATGTATCCTATCAGTCAATAACGACCCATCTATTGCATCCCAAACCCTTCAATCCCACATCACAAACCTGGAAGAATGGTGTCAGAACTGGAGAATTAAAATAAATTCCAATAAATCCCATCAAATTACCTTCACCCTTCGTCGTAAACCAATGACTTCCTGTCCTTCAGTATCCTTTAACAACACCTCACTTATTCCTGTTGAACAAATCCGTTACCTAGGACTCCATCTGGACAAACGTCTAACTTGGAATCCTCATACCAGACTGAAACGACAAGAAACCGCTCGACGTTTCCGACTACTTCAACACTTACTAGACAAACGCTCTAACCTTCCAATCAATTATAAAAGACTGATTTACATGACTATAATAAGGCCTATTTGGACTTACGGGGTTGAGCTATGGGGCTCCACCAAGCCTTCAAATTCCTCTCGCATACAGTCCTTGCAATCCAAAATCCTTCGTAAAATCCTCAATGCTCCTTACTTTGTTACAAATAAAATTATCCATAATGACCTTAATGTTCCTTATGTATCAGATTTGGCCCAATCCAGATATCTGTCCTTCCATAATAAACTTCATAACCATCCCAACCCTCTTGTCTCTAACCTTGCTTCCTATTCGATTCCTGATAACCCTCCGAGGCGTCTGAAAAGAAGATGGCCACGTGATCTTCTAATATAGACATATTATTAGAGTGCTACCAATGGCTAGTTTCTCAACATGTGTTCCATGTCTTTATACCAATGTGCAAATTTACTAGATGTATTTTTTTGTATACAGTTGTAAATATCATTTAAAATAAATAAATAAAAATAAGTCATCTTTATTCTCTCATTCAGCCCTTTCTGACACCAGGATATGAAACCGTATTCTTACATTGGAAATTTAATAGCTGTAACTTCGTTAAAACTGGTTCGTTTCCGATGATTGTTTGTTTTGGTTTTGATGGAATTACCTTTCAAAAGTTTTATTATAAATCTTACCGTATAATATATACTTAGGGAGTTAGTCCCTATAACATTTTTCTTTTCTTTATAACTTTTTTCCTTAATTTTTTCAGGAATTTAGTCTATATACGAAAATTGAAAAGCAGTGATTAGAACATTATAGAAAGTTTCATCAAAATCGTTATAGCCGTTTTTGCGCTACAGTCTATAGAAAACCATGTTTTTTATTTATTGCGAGCAACCTATTGCGCATAAAGCACCGAATTTCTGTCAGAGGCATCAGTAGTCAAAACCCTACAAAATAAAAAAAGAAGCAACAAAATCGGTTCAGTAGTTCCTGAGAAAATCTTGGCACAGACGATACAACATTTGCAGTAGAACATATAAAAAAAATTAGAGACGATATCTTTGCTCCTAATTGTACGATTTTAACGATTTTTTTTTTTTTAGGAATTCCGTAATGTAAAAAAAAAAATTGAAAAATCTTATCACAATACCAACAAAAAAGTGTAAACTTTTTGAGTTATTCGGAATTTAATTCTACCATCCCTCGTAACTTTTTTTCTAGCTTCTTTTCGTTGAAGTATGCTATATAGATAAATTTAAAGGACGTCAATAAAATTACTTTAGCAAAGTTTCATTAGAATCGGTACATTCGTTTAGGAGCTGCAGTCTATAGCAACACAGGTTTTTCGGCCGCCATTTCGAAAGTAAAATGCGGAAGGTAATGTCGATGAAAGAGGATCATCCTCGAATGAGCTCTGATTTTATATCTTAGAATTTTATATCTTATTTTAAATTTAGAAAATGCGCGGACGGCGGACGGCGTACGTTAACTTAACGAGGAGGTTCAGTTTTTGGTCGGTCACAATGGTTCATTATTGAAAATAATAAACCGAAAGAAGATGGCTTTAACAAAAATTGTTTTTAAAACCTCCATAATAAATATTGTTCATCATATTCCAAGAGCCACTCAATGAGACGAGACGTTCTAAAACTGTGTAGGCACCTATCGTGAAGAGCGATGTATTTATTTACTACAATAGCAATTAATGAAAACATTGTCAATTTAACTGTAAAACGTTATATAAACTTGGTGTAATAGTCGGGAGCCTTCAACTATACCGATATATTCGTCCCATATATCGGTGCAACATCCTAAAGTCATGAGTTTTGTCCTTGAGTAGTAGCCATTCGACCCTTGCACCAAGTTTAAATATTCGTATATGTCAGTTTCCCTATCAATCTACCAAGATGTTTAAGTAGATATGAAAGTACATTCTTATATAGTGGATATAATATCCCCAATTTCTGTTTTTGAAATCTTTTATGTTAATTTAGAAATATATTAAAGAAATACATATAGCGAATTTGAACATATAGATATAATGACGTGAAAACACTTGTTGAGTAACTACCCAATGGTAGCATTGTAATGATATGTCTACATCAGGAGATCACGGTGCCATCTTCTTTCCAGACGCCTCCGAGGGTTATCAGGAATTGATGAGGAAGCAATGTTAGAAACGAGAGGGTTGGGATGATTCTGAAGTTTATTATGGAAGGATAGGTATCTGGATTGGGGTAGATCTGAAACTTGAGAAACATTAAGGTCATTATGGATGGTTTTATTTGTAACGAAGTAAGGAGCATTGAGGATTTTACGAAGGATTTTGGGTTGTAAGGATTGGATACGAGAGGAATTCGATGGTTTATTGGAACCTCATAGCTCAACTCCGTAAGTGCAAATAGGCCTTATTACAGTCATGTATATGAGTATTTTGTAATTAATTGGAAGTTTAGAGCGTTTGTCTAGTAAGTGCTGAAGTAATCGGAAACGTCGAGCGGTTTCTTGTCGTTTCAGCCTGGTATGAGGCTTAAAATATTAAAAATTCATTTTCACGACATGTGATAACATGATATAGTTTCAAGTCAATTTATAATAGAAATACTTAAACTATAATGACTTTTTTAGTATTTTAAGCTCAAATTATTTCAAAACATTCAAGGGATTAAACTGAGTTATTACAGCCGTCAAAGTTAAAAATTGATCATACAAACCGCTCAAAAAATCGTTACGCACCTTTTAGCTGGCTAAACTCACTTTACGCTCAAGCTTGATTAAACACACAATAACTTTCCAAAATTTTGAGATAGAAATCTTTCAAAACATTCAGAGGATATCACTGAATAATTTGAGCAATCGAACTTAAAAATCCATCCATGAGTTCGCTCAAAAAAACGTTACTGCTATGTAAAGACCGCCGGTGGAGTTTACTTAATTATTTTAAATGTATAAATAAATATCATAAGTGCTCACATCTGGCGGTTGGGTACCTGAGCGAGGGTAACGACCCACGAGGACAACCTTTTGTAAGTGGTAATAAAAACCATTAAGAACCACCGACCAAGACCGACAACAGAGTGTTTAAACAGGATCCCGAAAGACCTTTCACACCTTCCACCAGAAATCGTAAATCTGTACCTGCTGCTTTACCTTGGCCTGGGGGAGAGGGCGTGGTCATCCCTTAGGCTAGGAATATTCAGCCAATCAGAAAAGACTACCAAAAGAGAGGGGGATGAAGAAAGGTGGGAAATATAGGACTGAGACTTCTTTTGGGACTCAGCTGAGAGCTGGGACTCAGGCTAGGGACTTGATCAGGAGAGGCGGAGAGAGGAAGATATGGACTGATAGCTGGGACTCAGGCTAGAAGACAGCCGGAGGGAGCAAGATGAAGACTTGAAGACCAGATCGACGGAGCTTCCAGAGAGGTAGCCAGAACAGCTAGAGATAACGACAACACCCCTCACCAGCTAGGTAATAACCCTCATTTCGTTATACAGATGTAAATTTGTGTTGGTAACCATAAATCATTAATTAATAAAATCAATAGAACACATGTAACTCTAATCAAGCATTCTCCTCTAGTATGATCCTCAACTATTATTATGTATATAGGTTTGTTAATTATCATTGTATATATGTTTTGGTTATTTAAATTTGTAAATATAATAGTTAGTAAACCATCTTGATGATTTTACATTCTACCTTGCATGCCACCAATTAGATATAATTACAAATAGTAAATTTAAAAACATGATACCTCTAGAAAGGAAATCCAATAAAAATTATATGGTTCAATCTACAGTAGGGAGTCTGTGGTATCTAACATTTAAATATCTAATTAATATATTTTTCTGTAGATCGGTTCCCTTCTGGAACCGATATGAATACAAATATAAGTATTAAATACATTCTAATACAAATAAATGCGATTCCTGGAACCCCTTACTCGCCGTAGAAACGCGAGGCTAGGAACATAGCATTACATAGCTTTTAGAGGACGACCACATATCCACGAAACACATATTCCTCGTTTCGCTTCGCCTATTCGTATGAAAAGGTTTTGAAAGTGTTAAATATTAGTTTCAGAAAAAAAATGTTTTAGAAATCATCCACTGACTTTTTCAGTACCATCGCTTTCAATATTTTATACTGCTACATTTCCAACTACCCACATAGTACGTCATGAAGAAGCAAAATAAAGCTTCCTAATGATCATTTAGATCTTTTGTCATTTGTAGATTACAAACTGAAAATAATTCTTGATAATTTTTTTTTAATTACAAAAAAATGTCGATAGGAGTTTTTTTACCTTTACCCGTACCTTTCGTCATAGTGAAAATCAACAGATTTGTTATTTTTTTATATAAATGACATTCAGGCATGAGGAAGGATAGTGCCTAGCAATATCTCTTCCTGATCTTGGTTTACTTTCTTAATTCAGGAAAAAAAGGTCTGTCATTCAGCACCTTTTCAGTCCCCTCTTGATGGCCATATCAACTCTAGCCAAGTCATTTATAAGTCAGTTGTTTAAAAGGAAAGATGGAGTAATGAGCATGGAAGTGTTGGTCGATAGATGGTTATCTTAAATCGGTATTTCTGTTATTAGTCTTAATTGTATTTTGCTATTAAAATTGTATTTTTTTAAATGCGTCTTTTTTGCTGAATCGTAAATCTATGAAACGTATGTCCGTAAGTGTATGGTCTTTTTTGTCGCTTGTTTATAAAGTCTATTTTTTTTTTCATTTTTAATCGTGTCAGCCAAATCATACTTTTGTCTAATATTCGGCCAAGATAACGTACTGTGTCCGTCTAAGAAATTTGGTTCAAACAGATATAAATTGTTGGGCACGTGTCTCAATGAAATGTAAATGTTGTCATGTTTTAATTTTATTTTCCAAAGTCGACAATCCTGAAACCCATTTGGACCTAAGGACTTGAACTTTGGGGGACAGCAAAGTTCTCTAACACCAAACGCATCCAATCCTTTCAATCCAAAGTCCTCCGAACAATAGTCGATGTTCCGTTCTATGTAACCAACAAAACCCTTCATCATGACCTTAATATCCCATTTGTCCTTGACCTTACCCCTGAAAAACTTTCAAAATTCCATCACAACCTTATGAATCATCCAAATCTCCTAGCCCAATCCCTATCTAGTTCCACTTATCCCTACAACCTTCCTCGAAGTTTGAAACGGCAGTGGCCCAGAGATCTTTTATAGTATTTATTTTGGAGTTCTGGCAATGGCCAGATTCTCCACTCAAGACATGAGTGTATGTGGCTAAAGCGCTCTCGCTCAAACTCCACCGGCTTTAGCACCGGTGAGGCGGTTGAGAGAGTAACGCAGGGATTTGGGTTCCCCGCTTGATTGTATATATTGTATATAGGTATGATTGTATTTTTATGTTTTTAATTTACTTATATTTAGGTTATATTATTTTTTTTATTGTATATAGTTTTTATTTATTATTATTTAGTTATTGTTTTACTTTGTTAATTTTTTTTTTGTATATACAGTGTGAATGTGTTCATTTATCAATATAATTATTGTCCCTGTGACAGAATATTATATGTCTAAATAAATAATAAAAAAAAAAAAATTTCCAAAGTCAGTAACAATTTTGTAAATTTAGTAAATGATTTCGTTAATTAAATGAAGCTTGATCGAGGTTACGGTATTTTGTTAGAATGATATGATTTAATTTTTATTTATTAATTTACATTATCAACTCCTTTAAAATCAGGATATTTTCCTGCACCAAGGATTTTATGTATGGGGATGTTTTTCAAATTTTCTAAAATTTGTAACGTCCATATGCTAAGGACGGATGGTGTTTATTATTCGAAGAACGGACCCTTTTCAAACTTGATTAGAGTATGCTGCAATACTAAGCAGCTGTATTGATAAAGCTATGACTCAGGTTGCATTATTTATTAGGCATTAGCTATTAGTTCTCGTTTAATCAAGCCTTCTATTCAAATATTCTCTATTTGAAGTTTCCTTTCAAGAGTGTTTCAACTTCCAACTCGTTACTAAGTAAGAGCCTAGTAGCTTACCGTTACTAAGTAAATATCTTTTTCTGATCAATTTATCGCTGAAACATCTCTAACGATTTCGATGAAAATTGCCCCTAAACTTCGACAGAAAAATGTTGAAATTTAAAGTGAATTTCAATGTTACATTACTCGAAACGTATAAGAATATAACGAATAATTAAAAAGTAAATAATTTATCAGAGGAAGGAGATGATCCGGGATGGCGGCCATAAAGAGACAAAAATAGTGGCAAAACTATTTTATTTCAAGCCAACGTTTCGACACGACTTTGCAGATCTTCTTCAGGGTTAGAACTTACATGATACAAACGGATATACAAAATAGTAGAAGTTACATAATATCTAGATAAAAATTATAAACAAGGTGAATAAATTTATTACTTAACCCCTCACCATCCCCCAACCAGGTCAGCAAATATCCCCAAGGGTGCTCTACTCAAATTTCCTCAGTTTTAATTGAAATTCCTTCCTCAAAATACCTGTAAGTCTCTATTTTTATTCTTTTATTTTATTTTTATTCTTTCTTCACATCTCTATATGTTTATTTTTCCTTTTCTTCTAATTTTATCTTGAGATCTGTAGAAGTATATTAATAATTTAATGTTTGATAATTGACCGTTGCATTATAAAGGAAGGAGATGGTCCGGGGTGGTGGTCATAAATAAGCTAAATAGTGGTAAAACTATTTTATTAAAAGCCAACGTTTCGACCCGACTTTGCAGGTCTTCTAGTTTTTTCTCTATTACCCAAACAAATCAGCAAATTCCCCAATACCTGCCCTTACCCTAGTTTTCCAGTTCTAAGTGAAACATCTAGCTGAATACCCCTGTAAGTCTTTAATTTATTTCTCCTATTGAATTTACTTATTCATTTAATTTTTTGGTTTTCTTTTTTTTTATTTCTCCACATTGCTTTATGCCTATTATTTCATATTATAACTTTTTTCTTTTTCTTTTAATCTCTCCTATGGATCTGCAGAAGTATATTCACATTTGCATTTATTATATATTACTATAACACTACAACAATTGTTACCATCTATTTACTTCAGTTTAAGATCTTGTTACTTAGCTTACACTGTTTATATTTTAATGTACTTACTGTGTATAATTTTAAAAAGCTTATTCATATTGTTTATACTTTTTTGTATAAATATTATGTAACTTCCACAATTCTCTATATCTTTTTGTATCTTGTACATTCTAGCCCTGAAGAAGACCTGCAAAGTCGGGTCGAAACGTTGGCTCTTAATAAAATAGTTTTACCACTATTTAGCCTATTTATGACCCACCTCCCGGACCATCTCGTTCCAATATTAATGATTGCATATATTATATTATATATTATACTACAACAATTGTTACCATTTATTTATTTCAGTTTAGGATCTTGTTACTTAGTTTACTCTGTTTATATAGTTTATTGTTCTTAATATTTCAATGTACTTAAAGTTTTTAATTTTTATCAAAATGTTATGTCACTTCCACTATTTTCTATATATGTTTGTATCTTGTCCGTTCTAGTCCTGAAAAAGATCTACAAAGTCGTGTCGAACTTGAAATTAAATAGTTGTTCCACTATTTTATTCTCTTTAAGACCGCCACCCTGGACTATCCCCTTCCTCTAAAATATACAGCGGTAAACCATTAAGTATTCAATATAAATAATTTATCGACTTCAAATAGAAAGAAATTAGCGTGGATCTCATTACCGTATAGGCGAGCAGTATCCCACGGGTATTGAGAATTCCACTTGTCGGTGGAAATTCGTTGGAAGTTCCTCCCTGCTAAGTCCGTTGGATTCGCTGACTGAACAATGATAGATCCCCTTTTTTTCTTTTCTTCTCCTCTTTTAGGCTAGACAGGATTTTTCCTGGTCCGGGGGAGAGGTCGGGGTAATTATGCCGAGTCAAATTTTCTACCGAGTACCGGGATTTGAACTCTTGAGTATTTTCACATCTTGCTTCGGTTACCAGGTTACCGAGCAACGCACGGTCCTGTGCGCACGCGTCAGCCTACTCGGCCACTCCGCCCCCCAGAGAGCTCCCCTTTCCATCCTCCAGGCTTGTAACGTAAGATTGAACGCCCTACTCATATATCTTTAGTTCACAATATACCACATGATAAACATGACTCTCAAAGGACAAAATGCTCATTACCCGAAAGTGAAATAGTCCCCGTTTGATCTCCGGGTGGGAACTACTTCAGTGGATTCATGTGGTAAGTTGACGATCAGGGATTAAGGTGAGACCAAAGCGAAGGTGAAAGGATTAAGGCTGTGTAGCAACGATTGGTAGTATTTGTATCGAATCTTCAGGTTTAAATTAATTTATTAATTGTTAATTTATCTAAACGTTTGGTTCCATTTGTTATTCCACATATTTTTCTTTTTTTTTTTTTCTTTCGAAATCAGACCATGTAACGTTGCCTATTATGATTCAATTAATTTAGGCTTGTTAAGGCGATATTAGGTCTATAAGGTATATAATGCCAAAAAAAACATCTATATCTCATTTTTATGACATTATTTTAAATTTTTATTTTTAGCTCTGAAGACAACCCACATACTTGGGTCGAAACGTTATTAAACATAATAAACAACAATAATGATTTCATATCCTGATTATTTGTCAACCTCTTTTTATTGGTTTGATAATTATAAGCATTCACTGGTTTTTGGGTGTTGTAAAACAATTTTGACATCAATCTCGGTATTCCGACGTCTAGGTGGTAGAGGATGATTGTAAACGAGAGAGTATCCAATATTATCTCTGGTAGACTAGGTCCAAAATACGTGAGTATTTCCGATATACTTGGTCCGAAATATGAGATTATCCCCGGTTCTAAAAATAATTAAATATATCACTATAATTTACCCGTTTGTGAATAATTGAAGTATTAAATAAAAATGAATCCTCACTGATAAGACAGAAAGCCTCTACTTGGACTTTTCAAGCGATTTTTTTTGGTATTCCTAATTGAATTACGGCATCACAAAATAAATACGCTATGCGATAATGAAGAAAAGTGATTCTTCACAGTCACTTGTTACATAAATAACCGTAACCATGGGTTACCATGTTACAACGATTAAATGAACATTGTCACAACCGTACCGAATCTCTACGTTTATTCAATTAATTAGAACTTAGATATTCCTATAAAGCTTCCTATAATGGATATTACTTCCAGACAAAAGGAACGTACTGTTATTAAAGAGAGGATGGAAATAGAACAAAAAGGGGATGGGCCACTCTTTGTTCTACTGTTTTTAATATGTGTCCGTAGTATTCCTGGTTCCATGAATGGAAGGGCAATATGCCGCTTCATACTTCTGGCCCATTGATTAAAACTATTGTACTGGGTATATACTACAACCGAGAGGCTATTCATAGATTATCATGCATTAATTTGGGCTCTTATTGCTTTTATTCTTATCAATTTCAGCCAAATACAATGACAGGCAAAAAATTCCACCCACTTGATTTTTTCATGTTTTCATCTAAAAATATTTCTGCTTTGGATTGGTCTATTGTTTTTAATGAATAAATAGGTAATCTTTTTGTTTGTTTTCAATTAGGAATGTTAATATAGAGGACAATAACCCTTAATCCTTATTTCAATGAAATGATTCTAGATTCCAATGTTTACTTTCTATGGAATCAAAGTATTATTCAATATCATTAGTTCAATGCCGTCTCTTGCAGTACATTTCTTAGTCTCCGGCATTTATTTTTTTCAATATTAAGTTTAAAAATGCCTCTTTGTGCTGAGGATGTTGCGCGTGGTGTGGCACTTATTGATGATGGACGTTCCATTAGATATGCAGCTAATGCCATCGGAGTTCCATATGAAACTTTACGAGACGCCGTCAGGCGTTTTCGGGAAACTGGTTCTTACAATAGAAGGCCCGGTTCTGGACAGCCTAGGGTAACAGAACCACGGGATGACCGGTTTTTGACTTTGAGAATTTTACGAAACCGGCACCTTACCGTTGTTCAAGCGATTCATCAGCTCAAAGAAGTTCGAGGTGTGCAAATTTCTGAACGTACCGCTCGGAGAAGATTAAATGAGTATCGATTAATGGCTTTTCGTCCAGTAAGAGGAGCAGAGTTGACCAGAACTCACAAAGTAATACGGCTGGCTTTTGCTTGAGAACACAGCCATTGGACTACGGCGAATGGAGTGCTGTACTTTTTACAGATGAGTCAAGATTCGCTATTCGATCTCCAGACGGGCGTGAAAGGGTGTGGAGAAAAAGAAACGTAAGATATGCAGCCTGTAATTTTTCCCAGAGCCAATTTTTCCAATGTGGTTCATTATTAATGGGTAACAAGTGGATGGAATTTTTTGCCTGTCAGTGTATATTGACTAGATGTATATATTTCAGGTTCTAAATAGATTTCCGTTTCTAGATTTTTATATAAGCCGTCAGTACTTCCTAGCCACCTTTCTGTACCAAATCATTAGAACCCATCGACCCTCCTATATTTTTCACAGCTTACAATTCAAATATTCCATCCAATCCCGTCCCACCAGATCTCGTACTTCCGACCTCTATCCTCCTCCTCACCGAACTGCTGCGTTTGACAAATCCTTTGTGATACAAGCCGCCTCCCACTGGAATTCCATCCCAGCTGATATTCGACACGCTCAATCAGTTTCCTCGTTTAAACCTCTCCTCTTTAAGCACCTACTCCTTTCTCAATCCGAATGATTGTGAAATATATCTAAGAGAAATATCTGAGCACCACCAGAGACTACCTCAATTTATTAAGGTTATTTTAGTTTCTCATACATATGTACGATTTACTTGTTCTTTTCTTTCCCTTTTTGTATTTTTATCGTAAGTCAACTTTTATTGTAAATATACAATTTAATTGTAGCCACACAGACATATGATCTGTATTCATATTTTGTTCTTAAGGGACAACAGTCCCAGAATAATAAAACATTTTTTTCATTTCATTTCATTTCATTTCATTACACCGATGTTTTCACTCCCATAATCCTATTACGACGTTTTGGTTCGTCAAGCCAATTCACAGTCATTATCAGCATCATCTAATATTCTTTAGTCAACTTTTCATGCATGGTAATTTGTTTAATCATTGACATATTAAAAATAAAATAAAATAAAAAAATACATATTTTCAAATATAACCTTTTTTTAAAATTACATATAATGTACTTGTCCATTACAATTGTTATTTAAAATACATGAGTCTTCTTATAATAACCTGTTTCGTACTCTTCGCATCTATTTCTAATTATTAACTATGTTATTACTTTATTATTATAAAATTTATCTTAATAAAATATTTATACAATATTGAACACCAATGTTATGTGTCCGCCTACATGTTGTCAATTTCATTGTTAAAGAGTGACTAGTTGATAGTGGAATGGAGAAGATTGTTTTTATATATACCTGATGTTTATTTATAATTTAAGAAATACTAGCAATTCATTTTAAATGTTTATTTTTTAAATTGAACTCGCATAAAATGTATTAATTTTTTTTAAAATGTCAATGATTATACAAATTCCCATGCATGAAAAATTAACTAAAGAATGTTAAATATGATTGTGAATTAAAAAATTGTTTTTAGACTTGAAAATGGCTCCTCGAGCCGAAACATCGAATTAGGATTGTGGAAGTGAAAACATCGGTGTAGTTTTGGCTTGTATAAGAAACTAGAAACGGAAAAAAACATATGACATCGAAATAAAAGAAAATAATACTGAGACATATTATATTTATTTTTCTAAATATAACGCAGCGACTATTATACCCACTTCTTTCAAGATGAACGAAATTAAAACTAAAATTGAAACTATAATTGTGGGTAAATGGTTAACTGTCGTGAATAATGAAGAGAAGAATAGTTGGGGTGATCAGTCATATAACAAGGCAAAAATAAATGATAATATTTATTTTGACATTTTCCGACGTTTCGACCTGAACAGAAAAATATGAAGTTATAAAAGAAACGGAAATAAATAGTTAAATTAAGATATTGCGAATAGAATAGTTAGATAGAAAATTGAGATATTGTAAAGTCTATGAAGATGTACAGACAATGTATAATATAATAAAGAGTTAAAACAGAGAAAAATATATTTTTCTGTTTTGCATTTTATTTTAAGATTCCCATTTTAATTCTTATGTCACCTTTTTGATTATGTTTACTTCATTATTCCACACTTTCATTATTCACTGGCATTATTCTAACAACTGCATTTTACTTTAATTTGTTTTACCTACACTACTTATGTTTCTCATACCTTGTTATCTGGTTCTATTCTTAGCCCTGATGAAGGCCTGAACTTCAGGTCGAAACGTCGGCAAATGTCAAAATAAATATTATCATTTTGTTTTGCCTTCTTATGTGACTGATCACCCCAACTATTCTTCTCTTCATTAAAATTGAAACTGAATATTTACCTAATGAAACCCATTCGGACCTCCGATTCACAGATATATGGTACAGCTAAAAGATCCACATACGTAAACTTCCAAATTTTCAGTTAAAAACAAGATCTATCACCACAGCTCCTGGTAAATCATCGTCATTTCTTTACATAATGCCTTTCACATGTCAACAGTTAACGACCACATCCGGACGCACTGCAAAAGATTTCATGATAACGTACACGGACATGTTAAGACATCCTACTCATTCAAAGTCCGACCACAATTAAAATGCCTACTATATCTTTTAAAAACCAAAAATAAACTTGCTTTATAGGAATTTATATTATATATCACTAATTATATCGTTGATATATTATAATAATAATGCTTTATTTATTCTGGGACAAGTCCCTTTAGAATAATATAAAAAGACAATAATATTGGCTAAGGAGCCTTAGAGATACATAAACAAAAATATACAGTAATTAAATAGTCAAAATAAAAAAAAATAATAGAAAAAATTATAAGTTACTTACTAATTTAGATCAGTTAAAAATAAAAAACAAAAAATTGAAAATAAATATGAAATAAAAATAATGAAGAACGCTCTAATAATTTATATACATATTTGCAGTAGTAACTATTTACAATTTTACTTTTCTATACTATTACAATAGTAGGAAGGAATAATTGGGTAGGGAAATCTGGGAGTAAGGGATAAAAGGTTTTAACTAGGTTTCGGATATTGCTGTTATGTGGTAAAAATTATCAAGGAAATGTTCCTGAAATTCATTCTAGTGTGCAGTAAGGAATTGTGCATTGATGTGACAGGAATTCAGGATATTCGTCATGACTGGAGGGTTGGGAAGTAGGATTTTGGAAAAAAAAAAAAAATGATCAAGGATGAAGGATAGGATATAGCATTTTTTAAGCATAATGTCAAGTTTATAAATAAAAAAAACCAATGCTTACGTAAAATAAACTTTGAGATGAAAAAAAAAAAATTTTCGGTGTTTCGAAATAAATATTCAGTTAAAATTAATTTATAACACAAGAAAATATAAATTTCTACTCGTTCTAGATAAATTGATAATAATTGGCAAGGAATTGAATAAAGTTCTAAATAATTTATACAAAAATAAAAGAAGCTTAATATTAAAATAATAATATTTCTGATGAATAAAAATTGATACAAAAAACAACAAGAGAAGCTACATTTATAAAAAAAAAATAAAGAAAGCTGGAAATGAAAAAATATAATAAATATATTTCTAGCGAGAGAAAGTAAATTAATTGCAAGCTGAAGGTAACTTATATACAAAAACTTATAGATCTATATTATATAGGGATTTCCTCGTTTCAATATGAATACTAAAATCAAGATAAGAAGAGTTGCAGCTGGGTAATCCCTCATGGAAAAATAACTCGTTCCACTCCCCGATTACTTTTGTATGAAGTACCTATACAGGATGTTTCAGGGTTAAGTGGCCGAACTGAAAATATGAACTAAGGACCTCAGAACATGAAAAAAATTCCCGTGAATGTATATCCGCAAGCGCTTTTTTAATTATTAAGTAAATAACACTTATTTATTTGTTACAACTACTTTCTTAATTAAATGTAAACATTAACATGCATATTAAATGTTGTTCAAATTTATTTCATTGAGCATTAAGACAGGCTCGGCATCTTTCTTCAACAGCAGCAGTGGCAGAACGGCATTAGATATGTATTATTGGTTATGTATTATATGTATTATTCTATTCGAAAATCGCCTGGCATATTCACGATGGGCAGCATTAGCATTAGCATAGTAAAAACCTTATGCAAACAACATATCGGCATATTCACCATTAGTATAAAGGAAAGGCATAATGAGGAGTACTCTGAGAAAGCCTCTTATAAATTGATAAATGTTATTGAGAGTTACCAATGCTAATTCCAAACAGTATTAATCCTTATGTTTCCAATAGTTTTTATACTGTTAATGATAAAAGGCCATGTTAGTATTCTATCTAATCCATCTCCTAAACAAAGCGTTTGCGGACATATCTTCTATTTGAACATCATTTAATATATTTACATGTTAATGTTTACATTTCATTAATAAAGTAGTTAGAACAAATAAATAGGTTTTATTTATTTCATATAACGTAAATAATTTATAACAACGTAAATCTTTAGTTTTGAGTATCTCCTAAACAAAGCGTTTGCGGTCATACCTTCAGAGGAATTTTTTTTTCTTGTTTTGAAGTCCTTCGTTCATTTTTTCAGTTTGGCAACTTAGCCCTGAAAGGCTCTGCATACCTAATATGAACATATTATTGACATAAACATATAGAGTAGAATACATTCTTCAACAAATCTTATATCTCTCGATTCTAAAAATTATGTTCAACATAGAAGTAGTCACAGAACACAAACATCCAATTGGTCGTCATAACAGTAATTCGAAGTAAACAAAAACAGGTTGAAGAAAATAAAAATAGTTGATGAAGCGACAGAATATCTTTAAATTTTCAATTTAATGTCCATTAAAAATTTCAACATAGATGTATGGCATTCAAACTAGCATACTTGAAAAACGAGTCCTTATTGAATTAGAACTCTCTATTTAGTGATTTTTTACGTCACTAAATCAGAATCTGTCTCATTAAAAAAACAACTGGATAGAGAGTGTAATATGGTCAACTGAATTCTGAAAATTGCTAGAAATAGATTGCTCGGGGATTTGCAAGGTCACTTTTTCTGAAAATCTGATTTCACAAACCATGAATGTCAGCTTGAGTTTGATTCAATGCCGCTGCTATTCCGACAAAATTGAAAAATAAATTCCTGGTTCTCTCTACGCTCATCTTTCAATGTTCAATGTTTCCAAAAAAAGCTCAATTAATAAATATTTTTACGTTAATTGAAACATCTGGAGAATAATATCTTTTTCTGATTTGTGTTGTGTAATATACAGTTTGTATTTTTTTTTTTTTTTTTTTTGTGTGTCTTACAAAGCTTATAACTTTTTTATTTTTTTTATCATTTGAAAATTAATACATTCTGCCACATTGGAGAGCATTAATATTAAGACTACATTAAACATTCACACAATATATACATACAAATGATAAGTAAAATAGAGATAAAAGAAAAAGATTTGTATAAAGTAAAATTAACATACATACGTAAAAAAAAATAAATTTAGAGAAAAACTAAATGAAATTAAAATATATAAAACACATTCACAGCTATATACAATATTTACATTCACCCAGGGGATTCTGAATCATGCTTTGTCCCCAAATGCAGGACTCCAGAAGATCCCAATGCTTCTTTCCCAGCCGCGTCACTGGTATTAATAATTTTTTCTAGCGAATTTCATAATTTTGTATATGTGCATATATATATATATATATATATATATATATATATATATATATATATATATATATATATATATATATATATATATATATATATATATATATATATATATATATATATATATATACATTAGTGGAGGAAAAAACGTGTTTGTCTGATAGGGTCCAACTCAAACTGTTTCTGACGATTTTATTTAAGATCAGGTTATGGAAATGAACAATTAGATTTGGTTTAAATTGAAGCCACGTTACGAAAATTGACCTTTTATCAGCTTTTTAAAAATGACAGACGTTCGTTTTTTACATGAGACAACTCACATATTTTATTTATTATTTAACAAGTTTTTTACGTCCAAGGCTCTGTCCTGCTGTTCACCAGGTACCGACTTCGGGACCAAGTGTGATATATAGTTATTTATTCTGTTACACCAACAATATATGTATACGATCTTATAGATATAATGGATCTTCTGGGGTACACCCAGCACCCTAAAAGTGAGTACTCTTGATTTAATTTTTAATTTAGAGGGAAAGCCTGGTGGTTCAGCATAATCTAGGCGCAATCACCTCCCTGCTTTACCGTTTTAAGACTAAAACTTTCATACAGTGTTCTGAATGCGTTTGGATTTTTAAATGGTCTATGGGTGTAATCATCAATGATTGTAGGAGGTGTCGCCATGTTCAAAAGATAATTCTCCCATTATAATAATTTTCTCCATCGATTTTAATGTCTCTCTAATGGCCGCCTGTCAACTTTATTTCAACTTTGTCGGTGCTCTATTATCACGTTCGGATCGATTAATAATTGTGTACTTTAGAGAATATTTAAGCCTTTTTGTATAAATATATATATTGTTCATAAATGCACACCTTAAGATTGACCCTTAATTCTTAAGTCAGCTTAAGGAAACTTGTAAAGAGAAAGGTTTGAGTTGACCTGAATGGTGCAGTGACCCGTAAAACTTGGGCTTACTAACTTGTTTCGAATCTGAAGCAGCGAACCATCTGCCAGTCTTATTCTAAGCCACTGCTCAACGTACTGGAAGATGGCAGGATTAACTCAGCCAGTTTTAGACTAGACATTCTATTTCAACAAAGAGAGTCCATCATTCAACATGAAGAAGTAACTCGAAACTAAATCATTATTAAGATTAATACAGAGGCTCGAACCAATTACGGTTATGATATGATAAAATTTATGGGGGGTTTGAAATTTAATCAGGATGCCACTGGATAATAATTGATGATAATTACCCTGAATTGTTTAATAAAATTTAATAATAAAAAAATAGTTAAATAAATTTGGATCTATAATATATTGATTGGTCCAAGATTAATTAATTGGATTTTTTTTCTCAAAGGCTGGTTTGTGTTTATCTAATTACTAATATTACCTGTGATAATCATGATATAACTAGGTGGCAAAATTAAAATAACTTTTACTAAAAAACTTAAATTATTCTTATGTTTAATATATTAGAGATAGATAGATAGAAAAATAATTTTATTCTGGGACACGGTCCCTTATGAATAATGAAATAGAACAAAATTAGAAGATCACATCCGGTCAAAATAAAATCAAAAGAAATAATGTAAAAAAAAATATAAGGTAAACATTCTATATACAAAACAATTAATACTATGACAAGGCACTTAAAGCTATTTGCACTGATCTACTAGTGTAAACTTTTAAGAAAATAATAAAGAATTAAAAAATAAAAATTTATCAAATTCTCTATTAAAATCAGATCGAATGGTTAGCAACTATCTGACTGTTTTTGGGATAGGAATTGGAATAAGAGGGTTTTGAATGTGGATATGGATGGGGAATGTCGAATTTTGATAGGGAGGGAACTCCAGAAATTGATAGAGCGAACAATAACAGAATTTTGGAATGAGGCAGATCTGTGAGGAGGCGTGTAAAGGTTAGAAGGTCGAGATCTTGTGGACAGGGAATGAACTGAGGATATGAACTGGAGAAGGTTGTAGGCATAAGAAGGACGATGGTTATTGGTGATTTGGTATAGGAACGTACCTAGGAAATATTGTCTTTGGAAGGAGGGGAAAAGCCACTTTAACTCAGCGTAGTGGTGAGAAACATATCTTGGGCCTCCGATCACAAATCTTACGGAGCTGTTCATTAGTCTTTTCAGTCTATCGCGGAGCTCCACCGAGAGGCCATCATACACCACACAGCTATAGGCAATGTGGGGGAAAATGAGAGAGTAGACTAGGAGTCTACGCGTATGTAGGAGATGGCGGAAGCGATGGAATAGTTTGAGGTTGGAAATTGTCCGTCGAGAGATATGAGAAATATGGTGATTCCAAAAGAGGTTTTGATCAATATAAAATCCTAATTGTTTAACAGAGGAGTAGAAGGAGATTGGCTGGTCATTAAGGTGAAGGATGAGAAAGTCGGTATAGGATCTAAGGAGGGCCTTGGAACCAATGACAATGGCCTGAGATTTGACAGCATTTAACCTTAATCCATTAACATTTGCCCTGGCACTGATTCGATCTAGGTCTTCTTGGATCTTGGCAAATGCCACCAGTAACTCCTGAGGGGAAAATGATAGGTACATCTGTGAATCGTCTGCATAAAGGAATGGGAACAATGGAGAATTGATTTAGGTAGGTCGTTAATGTAGGAGCTGAAAAGGAGAGGAGATATGCTTGAACCCTGGGCAACTCCAGAGGCCCAGAGAGTTTATATATGTATAAATTAAATGGAATAAAAATATGATTTAATAATGACTTTGCAGGTATGATTTCAGATGGACTGTTTGAGAATTATTTCCATGAAATATTTTACCATTAGGATTAGGAATTACAACTTAAGTATTGTCTATGAAGTGGTGTGGTTGGTAGATTTCATCGCTGCGCCTACTGATCCGAGGTCATCTCGTCAAGCCCAGGTCCAAAAACTCCCAGGAGCCCATCTTACTGGTCTATGTCGAGCCAAGGCTTCAGTCCCCAAGCCGGAAGAAAACATCTGACCTATCCTCAAGGTCGGAAATCAACATAAGACCTCTTTTCTTACTTCTCAGGAGATTTTATAAAACAATTCAGGGTGGGGCAAGGATGGTTTTCATTGGTTCTTAACTTCACCCTAAAAAGAACCAGTTACTCAACCCGTTACTAGCCACGCGTTACTTTGAGTAGAGGCCTTCTCTAGAACCCTTTGTCCTTAATTTACCTGCTCTCTCTACCCTTGATGCTATTTTTGATGTCAGAAGTCGGTTTCATTCAACTTTGTCTTCTGCAGCCCATATTAAGTATAAAAGATAACTACCTGTTTGGTTCAATACATAGCAATACCTAAATACAGGGTGTTCCGTAAGTATAGAGTTGATAGTAAACATCAAGATCTATAAAAAAATTAATATAAACAATTGCCTAATTTCAAGAGGAAAAGAGTTAAATTTAAGATTTGTGTTTTTTTAAACTAATTACGTTTTTAGTTAAATAGAAAGCGATAACTTAAAAAATATTTGGTATAAGTAAATAAACATTGCTTCATAGTAAAGTAGACAATATTTATTTTCAACGAAAGTAGAGTTTGTCATTGTTAAAAGTATTTAAAGAGGATTATTGAGCGGTCAAACACAGCTAATTTATGTTTTTAAAAAAATCATAAATTATTTTCTTTTACCACGCTTCAATTTTACTACATTTCTCCCACTTTTAGAATAACTTCCTCGTTCAATAAGCTTTAAATCCATATCACAATTTTAGTATTGAAGTTTAAAATGAAGAAACCTACCGATGGCTTAAATTATTTTCAAGAAAACTTTATATTAGGATAGGAATATTTTAATGAATCAATTATTCACTTATTCACTTTTAAATAAGCATTAATTTCTACAAAACAGATACTATTAAAAAGCATAATTTCATCATCACGTTAGATGACAAATATTTGAAAAATAATTATTTTTAACATTAATTATATTTAAATAAATAAAAATGATAACTTTTTGAGGCCATGAATACCGAACTTGTTAAAGCGATACTCGTTTAACATTCTCGAGTCCCACTCTGGGTAGAATATGTACCATTCTTGGTCCAAAGTAATAGATGATGGAACGACTTTAGTATACTTTGGAGGTTGAAGAATCTTTCTCACTCTCTCTATCTCTCTTTGGAAGGTTAAATTCATTACCCTTCGTCCCTTTACTAAATCAATTTATCACCATATCAATTTATTACTTAATTTTCTTCCTCAGTTAATAGAATTTTTATCTTTAGAAGAGAGCAAGATGGAAATTACTTCCGTTAAATTCGACAAGAAATTTAGTTCAATTTTTTAAAATTAAGTTTAGCGAACCCTCGTTATAACGCGGAAAATATAGTCGACCACGTTATACAGGTATCTGTGCTATACCGAGGTTAAAAATAGTGAGGAGAAAAATAGTGAATTAAATATTTTGATTATCAAATAGATACTTATATGATTCTTATTGGCTTGTCTCAAAATATCTATTTTGAATTGTTTTAAGCTATTTCACTCTGCCTTCATTACTGTTGGTTTAGTGGAAGTAACATACGGCAATTTCATAAACTAAATAGATAAATTATGACAGTCCATTCAAGCCAATAAGAAGCCAATTACAGTAAGACCATCAATGAAAGCAAAAGTAGTTAATTACTATCCTCTCTTTCGTTTTCAAGAAAATGGCTAAGGATCTGATTTTGATTATAATGTAAATTTAACAGAGAATATATATTTCTTTCTTTTATCTACGGTGCTGTAAAAAACATAAAAAACAAGTTAGTTTCTCTCTTAGAAAAGCCTCATGTCCACCCATAACGATTGCCAATAATCCAGTGCCTTCAAAGAACTATGTACGGTTCCTATGTACGGTAACTATGTACTCTACTTAGACAAAAGACTTACTTGGAACATACATTTTTTTTTTTTTTTAGTATTAAAAAACACTTTATTCAGAAATATTACAATTTGCCACAGTTAAGGACACTTATAATAGAGTTCAGAGATTGCATTCATACCGTTTTTACAAAAATATAAATAAATAAAGTAATAACAAAAGAATAAGAAGAAAGAACACAAGAGTAAAGAAAAAAAAATAATATATATACACATAAGTAAATAAAAATAGAAATAAAAGTAAAACAAACACCTTATATAAAACATACATTATTTACAATTTGCCAGGTGATCTCCGAACCAATCCTGTCCCCTCCACATGTGGAGGGAAAAGGGAGGCCTAGGAGATCCCTACGCTTCTCCCTCAGCCACTACACTGGTATGGAACATACATAGATATTAAAAAGACAAGAACTTACTAGACGATTTAGCCAACTTTCACATCTTCTGGACTACAGATCTTCACTTAACTTACGAAACAAGCATCTGATCTACAACAACTTACTGAGACCAATATGGACATATGGAGCAGAACAAACAAACATAAACAAAATACAAACAGCACAATCAAAAATTTTACGAAAAATTGTTAACGCACCTTGGTACATTTCAAATACTACTATACATAACGACTTGACGACACCCCAACAGTGAAATCCTACATCCACGACAAATGCACTACATTTCATTCTTCAACCCAAAATCACTCCAATCCTCTGGTTATTTCTATCTCCTGCTCCCTGTTACCTGAACAACGAAGATTAAGAAAAAAATGGCCAAGAGACCTACTACATCAATAAAAACCAAATCAAGAAAAAACACCAAGACTGCACAAACACAACAAATTTGCTAGATGCGCAGCCGCGCAGGTGCAAATTGCATAAAATATAAATAAATTTAAAAAAAATAACTAAATAAATAAAAAAAAATTTGCTCAACTGCCTGGAAGAACATCTACTACTTAATACTAAATTCAATTTAGGAAGAGATTCCGCTGGGCACTCCTCGTCCTCACGTGTTACATTTCTATTATTCTCTCTGGTATCCGACTCACTGGTTGTCAGTATTTCTGACAGGTGTAAGTGGAGGATTTTTATTTTTTTTCGATTAACAGATTTTATTGAGAAACATTACTGTCTCAAAGGACATATATAATAGTGTTCAGAGATCACATTCACAATCTATGTACAATAAATTAAACATAATAATAATAATATATATATACAATAAAGGGCGAAGGAATAAGGGCAAACAAAATACTAACAAAGTAAGTGAATATTTGTTGAATTTCTCAGCTACTGTTTAGCCTTGAATAAATAACGCCTCTGATTTTATATTTAGATTCAGCTCGGCAAATTGGCTAGAATACTGCTTCACCCAACAAAGAACTTCAAAAAGAACACATAAAATAGCTGTTTTATTTTAAAGTATTTTTAATTTAATTTTCAATTAAATTAAATTAAAACTAGCCTTATTTATTTTAACATTAAGTTAAAGAGAAAGCTAATAAAAATCCTAGATAAAAGCATCTCCTCTCTATTTTAGGCAATTTTCTTTATCTCAAAGGAAATTCTTAGCTATAATGTTCTTTTTTTTATAAATATCAGATATTAATCAAATTCTCAACAAATAAAAATTCTTGTTTAATATGTATATCGGTCTTGTTATTATATATAAATATATATACACTGAATTCCACCCACTTGATTTTTTCATATTTTCATCTTCATATTTCTGCCACTTGTAAAAAAAGTTGTTTTTGTATATAATACATGGTATTTGTAGATAATACTTAGTATTTATGGAATTTTATAATCTTTTTTACCTTTAATAATCAAAATGTGATTGGGTAAGATTACAGAAAACAAAATTGAAAAACGAACCATTATTATTCTAAAAGAAATTAATTACATCATCGTTTAGTAGCGCGTGCTTCCTCCTCTTGCCTTCACTGTTTCTTGAAGACGCCTCGGCATACTTTCCAGCAGTCGGGAAATGTCCCTTTGCTGGAGGATAGCCCATTCCTTCCGAAGAGCCCTTTCAAGATCCTGCAGTGAATTTCCGATGGCATTAGCTGCATATCTAATGGAACGTTCATGATCAATAATTGCCACACCACGCGCAACATCCTCAGCACTAAGAGGCATTTTTAAAGTTAATATTGAAAAAATTAAAAGTCGGGGACTAAGAAATGTGCTGCAAGAAACGGCACTGAACTAATGATACTGAATAAACATTTTGATTCCATAAAAAGTAAACATTGGAACCTAGAATCATTTCATTGAATTAAGGATTAAGGGTTATTGTCTTCTATATTAACATTCCTAATTGAAAACAAACAAAAATATTACCTATTTATTCATTAAAAACAATAGACCAATCCAAAGCAGAAATATTTTTAGATGAAAACATGAAAAAATCAAGTGGGTAGAATTATTTGCCTGTCTATGTATATATATATATATATATATATATATATATATGTTAGACACATGTTGAGACACAAAATGAAGAAATTCGCAAGAAAAAATTCTAAGCTTTGTAAGATACACTAGGAAAAAAAATACAAACTGTATATTGCACAACACTACAATACAACACAAATCATCAAAGCAGACAAATATTATATATATATATATATATATATATATATATATATATATATATATATATATATATATATAGAGAGAGAGAGAGAGAGAGAGAGAGAGAGGTTGATAGATTGATAGATATATAGAGGTTTTCAGAAACTATTGGTGCTAATATAGTGTAGTGCTAATACCTTCTTCTTCAAGATCAATTTCCTTCTCGACTTTCTTGGAAAATGAGGATCGTATCCTTAGGATCGAAGAGAACTTTATTGCCTTTTCAAAGGAGAAGGATCATATTACAGAGAACATGTCTAGTATTGCTTTTTGGTCTTCAATGTTTTGGATGATTGGGAGGCTATGAGGTCTATTTTTAGGAGTAACGTAACATTACAGATTTTATTAAGATAAATATATTAAAATATTCAAGTATAAAATTAATAAATAGATTATGAAATCTTTAGTAAACTATATCTCAAAGGATTTGCAAAAAAGTATGAAAAAAATGTTCATATTGAGACAGCAGTGTTCATTAGTCAACAAAAAAGGACGAGTTTAAATAAATTTAATAATGCCTTATTTATGAATAAATATAATCAATGTATGTCTCACAAATAATTTAATATTAGTTTTAGGAACAATACTCTTTTAAATCATATTGTTTTAAATAGTTTTATTTTTTGTTCTTTACTTCAATATGAATATTTTAGGAAAAAAAAAATTTTTCTTAGCAGAATACATATTGTTAAAATTCCTTACTACATTGTCATGAAAATTTTAAAACATAAACCCTATATTTGTGAGATCTATTTCCATTAGTGTCTAAGACTCATTTTCATTTTATATGGGGATATAGGAAAAGATATGGGGAAAATCTAGCCTGAGTCGTTTGTCAAGGATTTTCGGGTTCATTCTAAAATGCTGCTCAAATGTTATTATTCTATGGATGGTAAATTAAAGCTAGATTGCTGTTTCTGAATGAGGAATTTAGCTGTTGTCGATTTGAACTGGGATGCAGGTATTCCTTCGGAAATTAAATTATTTATGTTTGGATTTATCATTAGATGATTTTTTAGTTTGAACCTCTTTTTTAATTTCAGTGAGCAGTATTGTAAATCTAGCGAGGCCTGTATAGAAATTTGATGTTTTTTGAAAGATCGTAGATAATGTCTCATTATTAACAATTTTGTTGTGACTGTATGTAAAACACAGTAGAGGGACTAATTTTTACCGTGAGTTGAACCGTGGGGTGCTCCTCCCAACAGAGGTGACCACCCTCTCCCCCTAAGATCGACGGCGTATGCACCATCCCCTCCCCTCATTCCAAAATATTTCTTGCTCTTCTCGTCTTAAGAACAGTACAAGCGAAAATAGAATTTACAACTTGGAATACACTATTTGCCATATGTTCCATGTTCACCCTTTTCCTCTGGTTCGGCATTTTTCATTTAGAAAATTCATAACCCTGTCGAAATGTGCACTCCTTAAAAATTGTGATGCCAAGATTAAATGAATGATTCTTTTATTTGCTTCTTTAGTCTTCAAAGGGATGAAACGTGAATTTTTGTTTTCCCAAAAAATTGTCATTTTGCCTCAGATTTTAATAATACATAACAAAAACTTCTAACTAACTTTATTAACATATAACTTAAACAAGAAATATATAACCGCGAAAAGAACCACCAAATGTTATTAAAATATTCATAAGTAAAATTTATTTAAATGAAGAAGTCGCATTATAGGATCCTCTTTTTTTTTTTTTTTTTCTTCCCCACGGCTATTACGGCAGTTTTCTCGAGTGAGGGCGGGGGATAAATTCCAGAGTTAAAAGATCTCCTGATCACTAGGTTACGAGGTTGCACACACCTTAGCCCACAGGGCCACCCTCGCCCGCATTATGGTGACTTGCGTCTCTCTGGTCTTATTCGGAACACTCACAATAAACCTAATTGATGTACCAACAGCGCCGATATCACATCTCACCTTTGCCTTCCTCTGAATCTTTCCACTTCGAAATCCAGACTGAAATGAGTTTGTACATATGGTGTTGTATATTGAGAATATTTTAGTTGTATATTTTGAAAGTAACAGTAGGCTACTGATTTCTTGTGTTTTGAAATTCAAAAACTACTTTAAAATGTTCTGTAACTGAATTTTTAGTCACAACATAACTCAACAAGGACACTCACTAGTTTATATTAATGAGCTACATAGTCCAATTCACTAATCTCATGCTAGCTTGGATGTGCTGCTATCTGTGAGAAATAAATGATACAAAAAGGACTTCGTCATCTTCCCTCACATTCTCTTAATTTCTCCCCCTCCCCAAATTACTAAAATCCTTTCTTAATATTCAGTAATTATGAATTAATGATTGTATTAATTATGTAAAAGAGGTTAAATATAGAAAGTGTGAATGGCCCTTGAGAGGAAGAGCAGCGAGGATGTAATTGCATTCATTAGTGAGCGCTTCGTTCACGATCGATCATTATCGAGCTTGCCTCATTGTTGTTAATGTCACTTCTGATTTAAGCATCCATTCTATTTAGTTTGTTAATAATCGGTTAGTTTTCTTAGTAAACTTGATTATATTTCTGTCAGAGTATACTCTTATTTGTAAACCAAAACTAGAAAACTATATAGGGTTTCCCATATAGTTAAATTATTGTCCCGTATTGCGAAACTTTTATAGGAGTGATAGCAGATCTCAATAACTACAAAAAAGTTTATATAAACAATGGGTCAAGCAGAAAAGTAGAAAATCCAATACTCCGTGGCACAGACACCTATTTATCAAATTACCTTGAGGAACACCGGCTTCAACTGGGTAGGAATTGGAAAATTCTGTACTACAGGAAACTTAAAAGTGCGATCAGAGAGGTAGGAGCGTAGGATTAGGTACAAGGACTGGGATATAGAGTTTTTCAGCTTAGAAAGAAGCCAGACGTGCCATTCCCGGTCAAAAGCTTGAACTATGTCCGGAAATACATCCGAGCAATATTGCTTGCTTTGTAGAAGTGAGGAAACATGATCGACCACTCGGAGTCCTTGTTGGACTGTGGAGTGTTGTGAAAGAAATCCAAACTGATAGGAATGAAGATTTTGGGATTCTATAAAGGGTAGGATTCGTTTCAGGAGAATCTTTTCAAAGATTTTTGAGAGGATTGGAAGTAGGCTAATTGGTCTGTAGGACGTCGAGGTGTTGGGAGGTTTGCCTGGTTTTGGAAATAGGATAATAGTGGAATGTTTCCACAAAAGAGGAAAGTGGATAGTTTTTAGGATGGTATTGTATAAGTATGTGAGAAATATACTTTAGGAGGAAGTTGTCGAAGGATTTGAGAGGAGGTCGTATCCAGGAGATTTACGGAGAAGAAGTTTTTTAAAGTGCTGTTTCCCCTCAGAGGGATTAACTGCTTTAGGGGGTAAGGAAAGTGGAATGGGTGATATAAGGAATTCTTCTGTTGCGGTATGGCTGTGGTTGGATTCCGAATGACAGGTGAATGTTCTGGAGAGGTGTCTTGCGAATTCCTCAGCTTTGTCTTCATCAGACACTGCCCAGGAGCCATCGCATCGACGGAGTTGATGGCAAATATGATGAGATTATAGGATTTTGTTGGTGATCTTCCATAAGGAATTATCATGAACAGAGGCGAAAGTAAGATAGGAGTTAAAGGATTGGGATTTTGAGGTGGCCAATTCCTGCTTGTGGCTCAATGGTTTGCTGTAAAAATTAAGGAGCGATGGTCGGTGGGGTGTCTTGAGCGTTGCCATAATATTATGGCACAGCGTTTGATGTGAATTAGCTTTATCATGTATTTTCTTAGAAATTTTTGAGGAGAGATTTAGGGAGGAAGTAGTCCAGATTACTTTTTGAATAGAGGTGGTAAAGGAATGTGCGGCATTATCTTCTGGTTATGGATGATTTTATTAGTAACAAAGTAAGGAACATTGAGGATTTTACGAAGGATATTGAATTGTGAGGAATTCAAAGGATGGCTTTGTGGAGCCCCAAATCTCAACACCGTAAGTAAAAATAGGTCTTATTGTAGTCATGTATATGAATCTTTTGTGATTAACTGAAAGCTTAGGGCGTTTGTCTAGTAAGTGCTGAAGTAATCGAAAACATCTTGTCGTTTAAGTATATAAAAGTTAAAGTTTAAGTATATAAAATTTGTATTATATTTTTGGATTTGTGAAATGTCTTTGTATTTATGGTCTCTAAAGCTTTAATTTATTATTGAATCAATGTAAAAATATTTATATTATGTTAAAAAGGAGGGATTGTGCTGATGATTTGGTACTGTTAAGCGAATAGATAGAAACCTTGAAACTAAATACAACGTTGATGGAAGCTAGTAAAGAACTGGGACTCGAGATAAACACGGATAAGACAAAATATACGGTTAGCTGCAAATACAGCGAAAATTTCGATGATATCGATACAGAAGGGGATGTGTTTGAACACGTACAGAATTTTATGTATCGAGAGTCTATTATAACTAGAAAAAAACGAATTTGAAGAGGGTATTAAGGTTAGGCTGAAGGCGGGAAATGTCTGTTATTTTTCTTTGTCAAAATTACTTAGTTCTCGTCTCCTGTCCCGAAACTTAAAAATTAGAATTTACAAAACCATTATCCTACCTACAGTTTTTTATGGATGCAAAATGTGGCCGCTTACATTAAGGAGTGAACAACGTCTTAAAGTTTTTGAAAATAAAGTATTGCGCAGAATATTCAGACCGAAAAAGGACGAATCAATCGGAGAATTTAGGCGGTTACACAACGCTGAATTGCGTGAACGGTATCCGGGTAATATAATTGATGTGATTAAGTTGAGACAAATAAAATGGATATGTAAAATCGCTGAACGAAAGAATTCCTAAAAAATTATTATGCGCTTTACCGACTGGCAAGCGTCCGAAGGATAGACCAAAGCGAAGGTGGGAAGATTGCGTTAAGTCTGATTTGGCGAAGTTGGGTTTAGACGGAGCCCGGTGGATGGAAGAATGTGGACATCGATTGGTGGTATCGGCATCGAACCTTCGGGTTCGTTAAGCCTTTTTATTATTATTATTATTATTATTTAAAAAGGAGGGATTACAATAACAAATACAATTTGAAAATCGGTTAAATTGTTCAAACATACCCCATACAGTGGCCAAAATTATCAATTTCCCTTAACAATATATAAAGGAGCCTTCGCTTTGACTGACTTTATCCTCACAATAGCTGGGAACAACCCATACTGAAATGCCCCCTCCACACACTCGGTTGACTGGTTTCGATGAACTGGGCTCACGGTTAACAAACCATTGGGCAGAATGTTATGCTCGATATCCCTCCTCCAAACTCCTCATTCTGTTCTATTCAGTGGAATAATCAAACAATCAAAATTACAAACCGACTGAATACGAAAATTTAACTCCCTGAAAATCATCATATAAGTGGAAGTTTTATGAAGAAAATCATAAAATCAAAAAGTGAGTTAAGTAGTTTGAATCGTTAATTGAGGTTATTCCGTTTCATTTTAAGGTGTGGGCCTCATGTTATCCTTCTGTCAAAGGTAAGTCCAAGATATTGTACGGTTTCAGTCAAAGAAATTTCTATGTAAATTGGAGGGCTTTATATTTCTTCGAAGTATAAATACAATTTGTTTCGATTTATCATGCTTTAGTAGATTTTCTACCAGTCCAGTAAATTATCTAACAAGGCCTTAATGTTTTGTAAGAATGTCTGTGTATTCAATTATATCATATTAATTAAGATGATATTAATTCACGATAAAGGCTTCATTGCGAAAGATTCTGTGTAAATGATAATGAAAATATATCCTATGGTAATGTTTAAGCCCTCTGAAAACTTTAATTATCTAAACCTCTGATTTCTTTGAATTTTTCATTCACTTTCCTTAAGAGTAGCACATCCATACTTATTTTCCTAGCTATATTAAAATATAGTGGGCTTCATATTGCCAGGCGTAGTTCGGACTTTACTGACTTGAAAGGTCTATTCATTCACTAAAGCCAGGGAGAGATATGGACCAAACGGAAACTTCCATCCTACTCTTCGAATACAGGACATGTTCCGAACAACGGGCATCAGTAAATCTAAACCTCATGAATAATAGTGAGATATTTATGAAATACATAATAGATCAAAGGCCACCAAAACACCCACAAACAAATTTCACAAATTGAAAATCGCTTAAAATGTGAATAAAAAAATTGTAATGTTTAAGTTTTTATTAGCAAATTTCAAAATACCAAATTAAAAACCACAGTCAAAAACTCCTTAAAACTATATAATATAATACTCATCGATAGCACTTCATAAGGATATTAGTTTATTTGAAGTTCTTTTCAAATCTAGTTGTTTTATAGATTTTCTCTGAATTCCATTATATTTTTTTCTATCCATTTATCATGGTAAAAACTGGAATTAATTATTTTCTTTTTTACGTTGGTAATTAATGTGGCATCAAATTATTTGTCCGATACTGTTTTATTTCTAAGTTGGTAATTGTCAAATATAAATATATTTATTTTCGTACATTTAAGACACTAACTATATCTCACAACATTTACAATAAACCTATTTAACAAAGAAAAAAATTTATATCATTTTAATAACACTGAACATAATACAAAATAAAAAGCAAACAAATAAAATACAAGTTTCTTGTATTTATTTGTTAGTATATAACGTACTGTTTCCACATAATATGTGTCTTTTTATTTTTCATGAGTTTACTTTATTTTTCTTACTATAATAATGTTGTTATCTTGTCTTTACTTGGCTTTTACGAAGGCCTAAAACTGCACAAAAATTTAATTATTCTTTTTTACTTTATCGATTATTGTCTTATCCAACTCCTGTCACTATAAATATCTACAATTATCCATTATTTTATTTTCATTATACTTGATTTTTTAAAATTATATTTCATTCAAATGATGCACAACTTGACTTACAAACATAGATTTTTGATCAGACTAATTAGGTTTTTTTTATTTCGAATTTTTAAAATGCCGAATAAATCGGAGAGGTTACATAACATTAAATATATTTTTCTTAGTCAAAAAGATTTTTTGTTTGTTAAATGTATGTGTGTGAGGATTAAGTAGTTTAATCATTTAAAGATCTTTGAAACCTCTATAGAAAAAAATAAATTTAGCTTAGCGGTTTTCCTAGACATTGAGAAAGCGTTTGACACAAAGCTCTTCTGTGGAAAATAACACCGCACATTCCTTCAAGTTACTGTATTATACTTCAATCTCTCTTCCTCGACAGGTTCTTCTGCATTTCTGTAGATTCCTCTATTTCTTCCTTTTTCCCTCAACTTGCGGGTGTATTACAAGGTAGTGTTTTAAGTCCTCTTCTCTTTTCTATCTACACATCTGGTATTCCCGATCACCATTATTAGGATAAGCTATATCCTCTATAGTTTCGCTGACGACACTGCAATTATTTTATCCAAAAAAAATCCTACCCTTGCTTCAGTTGCCCTTCAAAACCCCCTAAACGACCTAGAAAAATAGTTTAACGAATGGGAAATCAATGTTAATGGCGGGAAGTCAAGTCATGTAAGCTTCTTCCTGAGGAAGATTTCGTGTTCTGCTGTGTCAATAGACAACAATCCAGTTTCCTCAAAAGCTCATGTACAATATCTAAGACTATACTTGGACAAAAAACTCACCTGGAACATACAAACAAAATTTTTAAAAAACAAGATCCATACGATACAAACAACTGTCACATCTTTTGGACTGCAGATCTCCTATCAACTTACAAAATAGACGACTAATCTACACCACCATACTACGACCTATTTGGACATACGGAAAAGAACTTTGTCGTTCCGCAAAACACGTCCAAATCAACAAAATACAAACTTTGCAGTCCAAAATTCTTCGAAAAATCGTAAAGACACTCTGTTATGTTTCAAATAACACTATACACAGAATATAATGGAGAATTAAAATCAATCCCAGCAAGTCAACTCATGTTAGCTTCTCCCTGAGAAAGATCTCGTGTCCTTGTGTGACAATAAACGATAAGCCACTTCCCTCAAAAACTCATGTCCGGTATCTCAGACTATACTTGGACAAAAAACTCACCTGGAACATTCACACTGAATTAAAAAGGCAAGAACTGACCAGACGATACAAACAACTGTCACATCTTTTGGACTACAGATCTCCACTCAACTTAAACAAGCGACTAATCTACACCGCCATACTAAGACCTATTTGGACATACCGAACAGAACTTTGGGGTTCCGCAAAACACACAAATAAACAAAATACAAACTTCGCAGTCAAAAATACTTCGAAAAATTGTAAAGGCACTCTGTTATGTTTCAAATCACACCATACACAGCGACATGAGCATTCCAACACTAAATACCTACATACATAACAAATAAAACATATTCCATGTGGAATTCCACACATTAACTATTAACCACCCTTATCCACTTGTCCTCTCTCTTTCTTCCTCCTTGTTTCTAGGGGAGCCCCAAAGAAGACTAAAAAAGGAGTGTTCTCGGGATCTACTCACAATATGAATACGTTTTCAAGAAGTAGAAGACAAAATAATCTACAGCACATTGTTGCAAATATAATATAAAATAAATATATGAAAATAATTTATTGTAGAATAACAGAAAAATTAAATATAATTATAATTATATTTCGCATTTACCTACTTGTAAAATAAAAAAAAACTGTTGAAGGAGTTATTCGATATGACCTCCTATTAGTCATTAATGCGTAAAAGTAAACTTTCAAAGCGGAAGACGACCAAAGCTTATTAAACTTCAGGGAAAACTTTTTTACTTTAGGTTATTTTCGTAGCAGTTTTCTCTGCATCGTTATAAAGTGTGAAATTTTTGTTTTACTTTCTATATAATTATAATATTCCGAACAAAACTTTTAATTAAAAAATGATTGAATATTTAACTAAGAAAAAACTTGTTCATTAAGAAATCGATTATGGATTTACACTCTGTAAACATCGTACTTCTTACGAACAAGTACTAGGTAGGTAAATTCATTCATTAATTCAGATGCCCTAATGTCCGAGAGAAATAGAGCTCATACCTCCTCATGATTTTCAAGTAATTTAATATTTGTATGACCGTTGGAAAACTGTGTTGTTGCTCTTTAAGCCTATATAAACATCTTTTATATTTAACTCCCTCATAAGCAATAAATAAAGATAAACTCCAGACACGTTTTTTATGTTATCTCCTAGCCTAATTTATTTACGGATCTCTGGTTTATTCCATTTCGTGCATATTATAGAGTCCTAAATGCATGCAAATTTTCGTTTAGATTACTTGAGCCATATCGAAGGCATGACAACTTTTGTGAATTTTAGAAAAAAAATGAAGGCGCAAACAATTTTTTTTATTTTTCGATTCAAGTGAATTTGGTAATTTGGGATTTATCGAGTTGCGAAATACAAATCTCAACTTCGCTCCTTAAAAAAATATTTTAACCCACTTTACTCCTACGGCCGCTACGAATTCTATCATTTCGGAGGTAATTCTTATCAATTTCATTGATTTTGTATTTTTTTAGGGAATTCAGGAAGCTTTAAAATAAATATTGGTATTATCGATAAAAAAATGTGTACTTTTTGAGTTATTCTCAAATAAAATACTGAATTCATCGTAAAAATGTATGCAGCTTGTTTTCGGGAAATTATGTTATATACATGAATTATAAAGGTTTCAAGGGGAAGACTTTAGCCAAGTTTCATTTAAATCGTTAAAGCCATATTGGCGCTACAGTCTAAAGCGAATCACGTTTATTGGCCGTCACTTAGAAAGGAAAGGCCTGATGATAATGAAACGTATACAAAAACATTTCTAAATATTATTGCGACGTTGTGTCAAAATTTTGTTTTGAATAAACAACCATTTATAAGATAGTTGGTAAAACGTTACCAACCTCGAGTCCAGCGATGCCAGTTCGAATCCAGGCAGGGCAGATTGAAATTTATTCGTGGTGAACCCATGGTATAACAGTCGATCTTCATATTCAGAATAGAATATGATATTATTATAAATTATAAATAAAATATAACCTTAATGTCATTATTAATACTTGCCTGAAATGACCAGGCATATAGTAAAAGTCTAAGTGATAAGCAATACACTCGTTACCTGAAGATTAAAGTTCGAGTTCCGGTGAAGGAAAATTTAACTATGGCATCGATCCTCGCTTTCTCCCTTGACACGCGAAAAATAAAAAGGTATGTGTGGAGGAATAAAGTTAAAAAAATTAATTTCGTTTTTATAGGTATCACGGATCTGAGAAAAACAATTATTCATGGTCAAACGACTGCTTTATGAATAAATATAACTCAAATCATAATCTTCAACGCGAAGAGTAATAAAAATAAATAAAACTGATATTTTATGGACTGTTGTATCAATCGAAAAAATATATAGCAATACAGAAAGGGAAAGGAATTGCAGGTTTTTGTAGACTAATTCATTTTAAAATTTAAAGTAATTTTGTAGTACATCGGTTGTAAAATTATACTTATTTTGAATATTATATTAGAAGATCTAAACGAATTACTACAGATTTTAATCAGTTCATAACTCCTGTATAAAGCATAGAGATTATTCAGATAAACAATTTGTTTACTTGCAAAGAAAAACTGTCATCCCCAGACGCCATTGATTACAATTCTGGCTAGGAATATAAATTACTTTGGACCTCCGCCTGGAGTTGACATGAAATGTCTTTACCAGTCTGTAATCAAAATCCTATGTTCCTGTCGCTGTGCCAAAACAGTGCCACTAACATTAGGCAGTTTTTTTTATATCTATTTTTATTTAATTTATATATATATATATATATAGATCTTATATATATATATATATATATATATATATATCATCTTAAAAAAATAAAATAAAAAAAATAAAATTGAAATATGAAACCAAGTTGTCGATAGTTTCTGTACGCCTACTGCCTGAAATCTTAAAAAAAAAAATTGCCTCAAAAATGTACAAAATTATTTTACGAACCGTAATGATCATCTTGGTTCCATTTAAGTATGTTTTTGAGTCTTTTCTCTCAAGTCCAAATAGAAATAGAAAATAACTTTATTCTGGGACAAAGTCCCTTTAGAATAACAAAATAGAACATAATTAAAATACTACATCTGGCCAAAATAAAACAATAATAAAAAAGAAAATATTAGTTAAACAAGCTATATACTAAAACAAAACAAAAATCTGTATACAAACACTTAAAACTATGATAAAACACTTAATACTATGTACAGTAAATCGGACCAGAATCAGAAAAGTCACAATTTATTCAATTTTAAACAAATTTATTGAAATTATTACGCAATAAAATGTGAAAAACCACATTATAAAATAAAATAATAGGTTTTATAATATGCTAACAAGTATTACAAAAAGCAGTAATTATTTTATATTTAAAAAAAAAAATTTCGCTGACGATATAACAATTTTAACAAAACACCACGACCCCAGACTGGCCTCACTGAATTAAAAAAAATAATTAACTAAATTTATAAAATTAGTATTCACTTTGAAAATTAGATGAAACCATAACAAATCACAACTTTTTTTCTTTTGTCTATAAAAAATGTATTTGTGCCTGTCAACTTATTGTTGACAATCAGCAAATGTGATGGCGAAACATGAAATAATGACATGACAGGCATAGGGAAGGAAAGTACTCAGCAGTACCTCTTCACTAACTTGTTCCAATTACTTAGATTCTTTAAGAAAGGAGATCCCTCATCCAACGCCTTTTTAGCCTCCTCCTCATGTTCTGAGGTATGTCAGCTGTGGCCATGTCTCTTATTAGTCTGTTATTATGTCCGTTTAAATCGTTGATAAAGGATCGTTATATGATGGTCAACTGTTGGAAGGTGGAAGTCAGTATGTAGAGTTTTGTTAGTCACGTACCAAGGAGCTATTGTTATGATTTTGATTGGAAGGTTTGAAGTTTTTGTAGGTGGGTCTTTTTAGCGGTACTATATATTTGTGATGAGTACGTCCATATAGGCTTAAGTAAGTATGTATATGTATTCAGTTTCTACTTTGGTTTTAGTTTTGAATATTGGGCAAAAAGAAAGTAAAGTAGTTTGAGTAGTTTGTTAAGTGTCATACGCTTCATTTTTAAATGTGGGTCCCATTGTCAAAGGTGAGTCCAAGGTAAAGTACCGTGTCCGTTTGAGGAAATTGATTTTTGTCAATATAAACTGGAGGGCAGGAGTTTTTTCGAAGAGTAAATGTTATATGCTTGGATTTGTCATGATTACGTCGAATTTATTTTAATTCTAAAATTAATTCCCGAAAATATCCAGTAATATCTGAAAAATATTGACATTTGAAAAATTTTATTTCAAAGATATTAGTCTTTTTTAATACTAACATTTTAAATATTACGAGATATTACGACATTAGATAGCTATTGTTCTCTCTGATGTAATCGAAGTCCAATCAATGAATTCTAATTCAATGAATGATTATAGTAGGAAATGGCGGTGACACAATTTTTGACTTTTTTTGGGACATTGTTTGGGCTAGTAAGGAGGTAAACATACTAAAAGTCCCCACTGCTAGGTGGTGAGCCGGATGTGGGGGAGGGGGCTCATAGAGGGTGTTTTGGGGTTTTCGCTTATATCAGGAGTACTGTCCATAACATTGACAAAGACGTTCGATATAAAATAAAAGATGATAAAAGTTGCAATATGATTGATAATACATCTTTTCCCCTAACTAGCTTAGTTTCCAAGATATCTGTCCAAAACTTATCGCTAATTTTGAAAATAATTATTTTACCTCATGTTTTTTTAATGTATTTGACTAGCTATATATATCTTTTTATTGAGAAATAATACATTTTGCCACACTTAAGAGCACTGAGTACTAAAGCTGAGTGAGGCACATTCATACCATGTATACAATACATTAAAAAAAATGAAATAAATGATAAAACAATATTTACATCTATATAACAAAGGCAAAAAATATAATAAACCAAGGAAATGTAGCTTAGAGTTAAAATTAAATAAAATACAGAAATTCGTAGCAAAATTAAATAAATTATAAGTAAAAGAAATAAATAGAAAAACATTCATACTTAATTACATTTTAATAATTTTTCTTTTCTTCAAAACCATATATATTATTTTACTAGTTTATCTCCAACGGTTAAAAAAAAAGTTAGATCAAAGAATTGTTTGTTGAAGTGAAGATGAAAGGATAGAACAATTAGAATATACAAAGACACTATAAAACGAAGCAAAATACACAATCCTTTTTAACAGCAAAAGGGTTATTAAGAGGACAAAAAAATCCAAGAATTCAAGACAAAGATAGACAACCAGGACTATGAAAAATGAAAAAAAATCGCAATGAAAGATTAATGGGTTATTAAAAATTCTTATGTCAGTAAAACTTGTTAGTAAGGCTTTGTGTTGTCATGGCAATGTAAAAATTAGGTCGTTATAATTGAGTTATAAGTATTTCTAAAGTTTTTAAATGGACTAGTGTCTACCATAAGTCCTCTGAAAGATTTTTTATATATTTTGTCCAGATGAAAATTTACTTAATATTTTAATATATTATTGTATCCCTGATGATGCTGGGGTGGCGAAAATTATTCGTCATTGAGACTATAAACGCCTAATTTCTACTTATAATTATAAAAAGTCTCATTACCTTTATCATCATTTACTGTTTAAAAAAAAAATAATACTTGCATTTGTATTATAATTGAGATATATATTCATACAGGTACATAATAGAGGAAACAAGATGTTAAAAGACCATTTGTTTTCAATATGGCGGGGAGTTGATGAGTTCTTTAACGACCTCGCGGAAAACCTATTTCCTCGAACCCATTGAGCGAGACGGTAAATCCATTTTGGCAGTTCTTCATGCGTGTAGTTTCCAGTCTGCCGAGAATTATCCAATTTATTCCGTCTGGGACCAGGTAATCCCTTATTCTCTTGTAATCTTTTAACAAAGACATCATTTGAGGGTTATTTTTTAAAATGGATGGAAGTTATAGGAATTATGTAATAGAAATGTAATATAAATAGGCAAAGACAAAACAGTTCCTCACATTTTTCCCCTTCGTTTTTTAACGAATTTTCTTTTCTTTTTTTTTTTGTTTAGTAGCTATTGACAAGTATAATTCTTATCTATAAAAAATTATGGGATAGTGTAAATAAAAACAAAATTGTTCAAAACCGCTGATTTCCGAAAGTTCTTTACCGATTGCTTTGAAATTTTGATACATCAGTGCAATCAACTGAGGAGTGTATTTATGTACATTTCATTACCATCCGGCCCTTACTTTCGAAATGACGGCCGAGCAATCTGTGTCGCTAAAGAATATGGCACCGAAACAGATAGAACGATTTTAATGAAACATGGTTGGTCAGAGATCAACCCCTGAAACACAGACAAAAAAATGAAGAAAATAATGCTATTATTCTGGAAATAACCACCATTTTATTGGCCTACATTTTGATGAAAAGTTTTCCAGGATAGTTAATCACAGGCATTGGTGAAGTGAGCACTCTCATTTTATTTGATCAGAAATTCATAAATTATAACAGAAAAAAAATTAATTGCTAAACCCCCAAGAAATCAGCCTGGTGGAAGAAATCTGGAGAAGAGAAAGAGGAAGCCAAGAAACGAAGCTCAATTTCAAACACCAAGTGAGTCAAAATTAAACACAAAATTTTAGTCTGAAGCAAAATCACTTCCAAAATGGCTATGCCATACAACAGAATTATAATTTCACCATCAGAAAGAATTACTTCATCTTTTAAGATCAACAACATTGTACAAGGGCACAAATTTTATTTTCTTCTGTTTATATCTGTTACATAAAATATAACAATCTTTTGAATTTAATGTTGAATTTATGTATGTTAAATTTCAGTGATCCAACCTCATACAGTCAACACCAATTCTCACAATAACCAGTGTGTAAATATTTGGCTCACACCAAATTACCGTAACCAAACATAGGTTAAATTCTTCTTCTTGAGGCTCTCATGACTTATGCATACAAAATACTTTCCCGATCAGAGTCTGAAAAAAACCGATGGATTCAAAATTTGATTTGTGAATAACAAAAAAAGTATAGTACAGAATACTGGACTGTTTTATATGGTAAGTAAATATTAAAAGTATGTAAAAGAAGAAAAAAAAAGTTGGAAACATGTAAATTTACATAGGTTTTCCTTAAGTTTTCAATAATGGTTATGATCGAATTTCGACAACTGGGCAAACATTAGTTAAAATAAAATATTTACAGAATTGATAAAAAATTTGTAAGTATCGAATCTAATTGATTTATTTTCGCCTTAAGTAAATTTAAATGATCATCTAAGGTAAATGAAAGAATTTAAAGTAATTAATTAACTATTCGTTTTTGTGGTCGTGAACTATTAGCACATGAAGATCTTTATGTAAAGTAATTTTTGTGACGCAACACGGAACTTTAGTTATAGTACTAGAACTACTTTATAGCTTATACAAGGTCATGGCCATAATTAATATGCCTTATGACGAGCTTAGGGAGCTCAAAATAAGGTGGATAAGGAATCTGTTAGATGAAATGTGAATACTAAAATCAAGATAGGAAGTGATGCCACTGAGTACTCCTCTCCTGTTAAAAAAAAATATATAAAGCAATATAATTTCTAAATTAAAACAAATTTATTATATTACATTACATTTAATTCATCTGTAAAGCTTCAGCCAATCATGAAAAATATCACTTTTTATATTCTGTACCTGCTAAGTTTAAAATTTCATCATAGTTCCTATATTTTTAAAAATTGGTTTACGAAAATCTTCATTCTGTGGGCTTTTATTTTTAGTGGAATTTTTATATTATTCATTGAAAGCAATTCAATACATATATCAAATACCATCTAAAGATTTTTAATTATTTACATCTACAGATATACAATTTTTTTTTTAATGCGTTAAATGCAAGAAAATGAACATTTCTTCGATCACTTCTGCATTACTGATAATAATAAATGGAGGAAAAACCGTATAGCTTCACTGTTTGGAAAAACTGTTAACATTATGGAAAAATGCTATTTAAAAATGTGCTCTACTTGTTAATTTTTTTAGTTTATTAATTAATTCTTATAAGCTTTATCGATACTTTATTAATCACTATTAAAATTTATGGCCCTATTTCAGTTTCCTGTGATTGTAATAGGCCCCAACATCTTTCTTCTATATGTTTACTTCCACTTACGTATATATGTAATATATAGTAAGGGTAAGAATTGCGATCGTGAAAATTTTCGAATCTCAGTTTTCAACGGAAATACATGTTTTGAGGTCCCCTGAGTTCAAATAACGAAGTGTCGCAAAATGGTATGTGTGTGTCTGTCCGTGTGTGTGTTAACAGCCTAGCTCATATACGAAAAGTAGTACGAAACTAATATTACGTATTTAAGATAGGTATATGGGACGAATGTGACAGCAACTTTTTCGTCAAAATCGGCTAACCGGAAGTGCCACTTTATATGAACGCTGAAACGATTTTGATCAAACTCGGTGTATTACTGTATAATTAAGTGGTCTTTAATGTCATTTAGGTCTTATCCCCGTTGATGTCATTTTACAGGGCTTAAATGCCCAATGTTCATATATGTCTTCCTCTAAAGTACCATTAACATGGTTTATTTTAAAAAGTTAACCATTTCTCATTATTCAGAGTTACGAAAAAATGCTACATATAACTTTTGAAAGAATTTGATATGTTAATAAAAGGGAAAAAAAATAAAAATGTAGAAAAACCTGCGTTCCTACAAACTGTAGCGCCTAAACGAATGTATCGATTTCAATGAAACTTCCCTAAAGTCATTTTCTCGATGCCCTTTAAATTAATCCATCTAACATAATTCAACGAAAAGAAGCTGGAAAAAAAGTTACGAGGGATGTTAAAATTAAATTCCGAATAGCTCAAAAAAAAGTATACGCTGTTTTGTCGATATTGTATATGTTGTTTTTTTTTAAGTTTATGGAATTTTCTAAAAAAATCGTTGAAATCGGACAATTAGGAAGAAAGATATGGTCTCTAGTTTTTTCCCTAAAGAGGTGAAAATTTGGATAAATTTAAAATATATTTTTTTAATTGTTGAGACTAAAAAATCTTTTTTTTCTACAGATATTTAATAAAGTGTCTTTCATAAAAACATCTTTCATAAGAAAGTAATACACATCTTTCATAAGAAAGTAATACATAAATGTATACCCTTATTCATAGTTCTATATTTCAACACTGCAATCACCTCCTCTGGAATCAACTTACTCATTGTCTGCATAGATAACTTTTCAACTAAAAATATCACTAAAATGACATCACTCAAAAATGTTGAAATTGGAGTTAGTCATTCTGTGGTTTATAAAAGCAAAGAAAGTTGTGTGGTTTATAAAAGCAGATAGAGTGAATAGATTTTTATTTCGTGTCGTTGATATATTAAATAGACATTTTGTAATTATAATGGTCCTAATGAATTGATATCTGTAAGCTTTAAACTTTAGCTCCGTTTAAAATGCACTTAAAAGAAATTTACAATAGCCCAGCATTGCCAGAAAATAATTTCTATTCAAAGTAGATCGGTAAGTGAAAGTTGTGTATTGCGCGCACCAGATTTTTTTTTCTTAATGTAGAGTTCGAGTAGCTGTACCCAACAGTTTCGCCCGCGTGAAATTTAGACTATGGATGTGTGTTTTATTCACTGCTATTTAACTGAATAACATTCGAAATGTATTTTAAGAAATAAAACATAACTTTAGATGTAATATATGATAGCAGAGAAGTGTTGAGAATTAATTGTGGAGAACAAAGATCCTTTGGGAACAGCTCGTTGGAATTCCCGTGAGGCCAGTTATCTCTCCGTTCTAAATTAATTGGTAAGCTTGTAGTAGCTACTCCTCTTCGCCTCACCAGATGTGATAATATCCTGCCTTTAAGTTATCCTTTGCAATATTAATATGTCAGAATATGATTGGCTCTTAGGAATGAGTAATACTCGATACTACACAAGTACCGATAATTTTAAATTTTATCTTTTTCTTCATTTCTCTGTTCACAACTATCTCCGATAAAAGACACAATAGATAATATTATATAGTGATAATAGAATAAACTTTATTCTGTGGCAATATCCCGTTACAATTATGTAAAAATAAATAAACAATATTGGGTTAGCAAATAAGTCCTTTCGGTTTGTTTTATGTCACTATGATACATTTCTTATCTGAGGAATTGATCCATAAGGTGGATTGTTTATCCTGTTGGTAACATTTTTACAACTATATCTGTTAACTCTTGTTGAAACTAGCTTAGTATTGTGTTTGCTACTTTACTGTGAATATGGAACAAATTATCATTTATTATGAACATATTTTGTTGTATTATTTTTAAAAAAAGGTAAGCGTAGTGCAAAAACTCATAGAAAAAAATCACTGTTTATGGTGATGATGCCTTAACCGAACGGACCAGTCAAAATTGGTTTGCCAAATTTCATTCAGGGAATTTGACATCAATGCTCAACGGTTTGGTCGCCCACATGAAATTGAAAAGAGCAATGCTAAGGCCATTCTTGATCAAAATCCCACCTAATCAGTGCGAGAGATTACTGTGGTCCTAAATGTGTCGCACACAATCTTAGAATACCATTTGAGCAAGCTCGGCTATGTTTCCAGGCTTAAGGTTTGGATCTCACACAAGATTTTTTTTCTAAAATCACAAAACATGGTATAACTTCAATACGACTTTAGCTATTTACAAAAAATTTAGCAGTAATTTAGGGCCACATAAGCTACACAAAATTAAATCAACAGGACCTTCGCAAAAAAAACTCTTTTTTTCTTTTTATTAAACGCCTCTGCCGTTGGCTATTTGGCCATTTTTGGTTTGTTAAAAATGAAGATAAAAACTAAAAATGAAAATAAAACCTATATGGCGTTTTTGTTTATTTCTTTCTATGTAGGCATTGAATCAAAAAACCATTCATACAGCTATGGAGAGCAATAATTCAGCTTTCCAAGGATATAGTAACATCGAATTTGGAGAAAATCCTGAAGAGTTATGAATGATCGGAAGGGTGTTGTGTTCCACCCAGACAACTCTGAGCCCAACATCTCATTGTTCACTTGCAATAAATAATTGAGCCTTAGATTAGGATCTTTTGCCCCACCCTCCCTATTCACCAGACCTAGCCCCAAGTGACTACCACTTATTCCGGTCTCTGCAGAACTCCATAATTGGAAATAAAATCCAAAAAGAAGAGGACATCAAAAACCACTTGGATCAGTTTTTTAACAATAAACTCCAGATATTCTATAAACATGGCATTAGTGAAAAGATGGGAAAAAGTCATATGGTCAATATATTGTAGATTAAAATAAATTTTATGTCTATAGTTCATTGAATTTTATTTTACCTTGAAAAACTGAAAGGACTTATTTGCCAACCCAATACATAAGTATGATCGTATTCTTCTGGTAAAAAACTTTCAGGCATTGCTGTTCATTTTGTTTCGGATTAAAGTATCCATATCGCTAGTTAAACTGTCTGAAGTCAACGATGTAGTCATTGGTTCCTCTTCAAGCTACTCTTCTTAATTCCAAATGAAGAAAAAACTAGTTTCAGCACTAGCTTAAACTAAGGATTTATAAAATAGTTAATAAAGGAGAAAAAAAATAAAAATGCAGTAAAACCTGCGTTGCTATAGACTGTAGCTTCTAAACGAATGTACCGATTTCAATAAAACTTCGCTAAAGTCATTTTCTCAACACTCTTTAAATTTATCTATATAACATACTTCAACGAAAAGAAGCTGGAAAAAAAGTTACGAGGGATAGTAAAATTATATCCCGAACAACTCAAATAGTATACACTTTTTGTCGATATTGGGAAGAGATGTTTCAAATGTATTTAAATTTCCTAAAAAATGAAAGAAATTTCATCGAAATCGAAGCACTATTAATAGAGACATCGCAATTTTAAAATATTTTTACTCTCACTTACGTATATATGTAATATACAGTAAGGGTAAGTATTGCGATCGAGAATTTTTTTTTATTTTACGATATAAAATATACCCTATTTCGCTTCGCATTTGATTTCCCTATCACAGTTTCGTTCAAGTTGTTTTTGCCTTTTGCTCATATTCTTCAACAGAGATTTTTGGGGGCATTAAGCTCTTTCCTTTCTAGAAATCTGGCAGGAAAAATTAAAAATTCCTTGTTTTTTCACCGCAGTTTTTTCACTCAGTTGGAATAAAAAAAAAAATTATATTCCTAAATCCCTGCCAGTTGCATAATGCACTACGAAGTAGAGGATAGTGACAGAGCTCTGACCACTCAAAGTTGAGCAAACTCTATAATGAGAGGCCGCGGAGGGAGATAACTCGCTAAATTGTAGAGACAGATGAGATTACCCTGGTCGCTTTTTAATCTGCAGCTGTTTGGACCTAAATTTTAATAACGGTGCCTTGGCTATCTAATCAAGAAAAGTTGTTGAGGCTAGCGTTCAATTTCAACCAGCCTTATTACAACCGCTACGAAAATACTAAAGGATCCTGCAGGGTTTTAGTTCTTGTAAACTTTATTTTTATTATATTACTAGCTTCATAGGATTTTTTTTTTTTGACTCTATATCTTCATCCGCACCTGTCATGGTAGTGACAATTAGCAGATTAGCTGTTTAAATTGAAAATGACATGATAGGCATGACGAAGAATGGAGCCCAGCAGCACCTCTTCCCTGGCCTGTTTATATCCTAAAATCAGGAAAGGAGATCTCTCATCCAGCTCCTTTTCAGTCGCCTCCTGATGAGCATTTCAGCCGTGGCCATGTCTTTGATAAGTCCATTGTGATGTCCGTGTAGTTTTAGATGAAATCGGCAGTAAAGAGTACGTATGTGCTGGTCAATGGTTGGTTGTCTTAGGTCGGTATGTAAAGTCTTATTGTTGACGTACCAGGGAGCTGCAGTTATTAGTCTTAAAATTTTAGATTGAAAGGATTGTAGTTTTTGTAAGTGAGTCTTTTTTGCTGAACCGTAAATCTGTGAGGCGTATGTCCAAATGGGTTTGAGCAGGTAAGTGTATGTATTTAGTTTTTGTCTAATTTTCAATTTTGATTTAGAAAACAGTGAGTACAGTATTTTCAGTCGCTTGTTCAAACTCTTTCTTTTCATTTTGATGTGTGGGCCCCAGGTCATCCTTCTGTCAAATATTAGTCCGAGGTAGCGTATACTGTCCGTCTGAGGAATTGGATTGTTGCTGATATAAACTGGTGGGCATGTTTCTCGTCGAAGCGTAAATGTTATGTGTTGTGATTTGTTATGATTTAATCTAATTTTCCAGAGTGAATACCAATTTTGTAAATTTAGTAAATGATTTTGTAAATTTAATGAGGCTAGTCTGGGGTCATGGTGTTTTGTTAAAATTGTTGTATCGTCAGCGTAAGTAGCAGTCAATGTTTCAGAGTTGGTAGGCATGTCATGCGTATAGACAATGTAGAGTAAAGGTGCCAATATTCATCCTTGAGGTACCCCTGCTGATACTGGTCGAATTGAGGAAATTTCTAAACCCTGTCGGACAGAGAAGAATCTGTCGAAAAGGAAAGATTGGAGAATGAGATAATATGTATTAGGCAGTATAGTTTTGAGTTTGAAGAGAAGTCCCTGGTGCCAGACTTTATCAAATGCCTGGGCAACATCCAGAAATACGCCGGTAGCATATTGTTTTTGCTCTAGCGCTCCAGCAATGTAGTCAGTAACTCTGTGTAATTGGTGTGTAGTTGAATGAAATGTACGATACGATGTAAGATTTAAACCCATCATTAATATATGTAAGATTTTTTTTTAATATTAACACACATCCACATATATTATTATTCATCAATAATTATAAAGATATATTTATCTATCATAATGTATCAATATGTTGTTTATTTGAACATACCTTAAATAGCAGACTTAAAAATATTATTTTTGAGAAGTAATCATAAAGCCATAAAAGAGACACGAGTTAATTATGATGAAATGAAAATATTTTTTTATTATCCTGGGACTGTTGCCCCTTTAGGACAAATTATAGATACAAAATAAATGCCTGTAAGGCCATATATAACGTTAATTATTTACAATTCTTATTAAGATTAAAATATTGAATAAAGAATAAAATAAAACAATGACACTAAAAAACATACTGATATGTATAATACAAACGTGGGAAAATAAAATAACATAAGTAAAGAAAATCATTTCTGGGGTAACTTTAAAAAGTTCTTTTATCTACATTTCATGATAAATTCGATTGGGAAAGGAGTAGGTGCTTAAAAAGGAGAGATTTAAATGAGGAAACTGATTGTACATGTCGGATATCAATCTAGTGGGCTAATAAATGTGCAAAACAGGCGTTGCCCGGCAATCAGATGATTGATAAATCAAAGTTTACGGAAATAAAATAATTACGAGTTCGCGTCCCGGTCCCGAGGAGCATTTTAACTCTTAACTAGCATGACCCGGTAAAATCCTCGTACAGCTTAAAAGGCAAGGTAGGGGTGAACAAAAAAAAAGTAGCAACTTATTTTGGATTGATGAGATGGAAATTTTCTAACAAAAATTTCGGACTGCACTCATATATATATATATATATATATATATATATATATATATATATATATATATATATATATATGCAGTCTTCATGAACATAATCCAAATTTATAACGCTCTGATACATATCAATGGTGAAATTACTTGTTATTAGATTGATTTTTTTTTTTAACTTTCATGGTAAGTTCAAAGGTCACATTTACACTCTATATACAATAAATAAAAATAAATTCAAACAGCGAAATAATAATACTAAAATTTAAAGTATATACACACAAAGAAACTGAACTAATCAAAGTAACAATAATTACAATATTTACAAAATTCATTCACTTAGGACAATTTCGAGCCAATCCTTTCCCCTATTCGTGGACGAAAATGCAGGACTCTAGAAGATCACAGTGCCTCTCATTCAGACGTACTATTGGTATTAAGTACCAAGAGGCTGAGAAAGACATTAGAACCATAGACGTATATGGCTTGAGTGAAGAATCTGGCCAGAACTCCGATCTATGCCTACTTACTAAAGGTCTTTGGAAGATTGCCCCTTCAACCTTCGAGGACGATAGAAGGGATGGGTGCAACATTATTGGGATGATATGCAAGGATCTGATGAAATTTGGAGAATTTTTTTTAGATAGTATCTAAGACAGAAAAATAAAGAACGAAAGAAAGAAGGAAGAAAAGTCAATGATATACTGAGACGTTAAGTCCCCTAATAATAACTACAATGAACAATAAAATGGAAATTTTCTGGCATTAGAAACAATAAGAATAAACTAAATTACATAGTTTTCTAAATCTAAAAATTTTTTTTTTTCCACCAAAAATTTATTTGCGCCTGTCAACTTATTTCTGACAATCAGCAAATGTGATGGCGATGCAAGATATAATGACATGACAGGCATAGGGAAGGAAAGTACTCAGCAGTACCTCTTCCCTAACTTGTTCCAATTACTTCGGTCATCTAAGGAAGGAGGTCCCTCATCCAACACCTTTAAAATTAAAATGCAGAAATAAAGAAGAGGCACTAGTAGACATATGCAATTATAGGTAAATACATTAGTGCGATTTCATATAGTTGTACACATAAGCAATGTGGATGATATATAATATATATATATATATATATATATATATATATATATTATATATATATATATATATAAATAATTAAGTAAATATGTAATTATCTGTAAGATAACATCAAATATGGCTGACAGCTCTGAAAAAGTAAACATTATTTTTACATATATCCGGAAGAATGATTGCTGTGGAAATGGAAAAAAAACTATGTTATATAAATATGACAAAGGATTTTTTAAAGAAGGAATAAATCTTGCTATAATAACTAGAGACGTAGGAGCGCCTGGTGACTCCAAACATAATCTAATGAAACAATTCATCATGCTCATCAGACAGTCCAGCGTATATAAGGCAGCAATAAACAAAATGAGAGAGGAAACTAGAAGCTGACGGATTTTGCAGGTCATGGAATCACAAATGGAATATCGGGTCATGGTGTAGGGTTTTTTGGTTGCACAGAACGTAGCATCAACTACTGTTCGAAGGATGACTGATATTTAGAAGTTATGGTATGTACTGTAAGTATATATCATTTATTGTAGCTATAAATTATAAAAATAATCAAGCCTTAAAAGTTTAGATAAACTCGCTTGGTTTAATACAGCCTATGAGAGAGAACCTCCCATAAAAGTTTCGCTCTATGATGAGAGGCGATATAGGGCAGAGGCCATAGGCTAGAGCACTGGGGTCGGTCTTATTATGGCCTCGACCCGACGCTAAATAACTCTGGGTCTTGCGGTCTCAGGATATTGTTCTTATCCTTCTTCTTACATATGTCCCCTTGAGGGAAAAAGGATATATATATATATATATATATATATATATATATATATATATATATATATATATATATATATATATATATATATATAATAAAGTACTAACGTTTAAAACTGTGTAAATTCAAAAGCAGACACCTATTTTAAACAACGGTAATTTATAAAATGGATTAATAAATATTTATACATGAAATAAATGTTTTCTTGGGTTTGGTTTTAAAATTTTAAGTTGAGGAAGCATTACCCAGCTTCACCTCTATGATGCATTTGTTTAGCTTTAGAATACAGAAAAGGAGATCTCTCATCTAGCTCCTTTTCATTCGCTTTCTGATGGGCATGCCAGCCAAAACTATGTCGTTTATCAATTCTTTATGTTCGTGAAGTTAATTATGGAAGCGGTATTAAAGAGTACGTATGTGTTGGTCGATACTTGGTACTTGTAATTCCGAAAACATATTTTAAAAAAATATAACATTAAATTAATAACATATTAATAAAAAAATCAATAAATGTGTGTAATTATAGTACACATAATGTGTACATCAAATGACTTATGAATAAGTAATTAAAAGTTAAAAAAATTACCAATGAAGTTTGGCGCCATTTAACAATTATATCATAATTGTTTATAATTTAAAAAATGATTAAAATAAAATTATTGTAATAATAAAAATGCTAAATCACATTTTAGCTGAAAATAGTGTTGTTCTTTTTTTTTATTTATCATCCTTTATCATTATTCCAGAAGTTGTGTATTTAATAAAACAATCTACATATATAATACAATGCTTATTATATATTCTTAATAAAAAAGATGAAAAAATAGTGTAAATAATTAAATAGTTATAAAAAATTATATCGTGCCTTAAATATCATAAGCTAAATTATTGGAGTTTTACGATTTCATTATATTGACTTTGAAAAGTAAATAATTATATCTCATAACTTGTTTACGGATTCTATATACTAATCATTATGTTGGTGACATAATTAAAATATTAAATATCAAATATTCATTGAATGTCAAAAACAAATACAAAAATGTTTTATAAATCCAGTGGGTTAAGGGTAGTGCAAAACGGCGTATTTTATACCCTACCCGCAACACCGCTAAGTCTTTCTGTATAGTATGTTCATGAACAATATTACAATCCATTCTGGGATCATTATTAAAGATTTTTTTGAAAAAGCGATAATCTTTTCTATTTCAATTGTAATATCAAAACTTGCGTTTAAAAAAAATCAAGAAATTCCTTAATCGTAGAACTTAACTAAATAATTGAATAATGTATTCCAATATACTAATTTAAAAACATTGAAACTTGAATAGGGCGCCTTTCTGAAAAGAAAATTCTTCAAGGCCATTTTCGAACAAAAATAAGGTTGATTGGTTTTTCGGAGTGAAAAGATGGTGTACGATTCGGGGAGAAAAAATTATAAACATTCTACAATAAAAAAATAACTTATTGTTTAAAATAATGGCACAATAACATTAAATTATTTTTAATTTTCCTTTGAATAAAACGGTTAAATATATTTTAAAATAAGAATTAAGAAATTCAAGTTTCATTACATTCATTAAAAAAAAAAAACCCGGTTCTAGAAATAAACTTATTTCCACACCATTTTTTGTATATTTAGGTTCATTATTGAAAAATAATAAATGTCCATTGGTTTTCTTTGGGTTTTACAATCGATACTCAATTAAAATTTGAAAACTAATAACAGCAGTTCCCTGATACGTAAACAACAAAACATTACATACCGACCTAAGACAACCAACTATCGACCAACCAATAAGTACTCTCTACTCCCGACTTTTTATATTAAACTACTATACAAGTACTTTTTATCACTGTGGCCACAGCTGATATTACAGAAGACGACTGATGACAGATCTCCTTTCCTGAATTAAGGAAGTAAACAAAGACAAGGAAGAAGTGCTGCTGGGTAAAATTATTCCTTATGCATAAAATGCCATTTTTATTAACAATAACAAAACATATGCTTATTGTCATGATGATGACAGGTGAGGATTTAATTTAGTAATTGTTTGTAAAAAAAATTTATTTTATTGTGAATATGTTGATAGTTTGTTTATATATTAAGAATATATATATATATATATATATATATATATATATATATATATATATATATAATATGATCCTATAACATTAAATATGACTTGGAAATGGGCGAATTATCCTGAAATGTTGTCATATGTGAAAACGAGATGTAAGAGCAATGAACTTGTTTAGAATTAAAGGGTTGAAGTGTTCCTCGAGATAATAAATTTAAATTCACAATTTTTATATCCTTTGAAAATATAAAATTAATAATAATATATGATTCTTAGGCAATTGTTTAGAATTATAAACATATCTATAACAAAATTTCCCTGAAAAACCAGTGCAAGTGACCCAAATGGTTAAAACATTTAAATAAATAAACAAAACATATTGCATAAGTAACAACTTAAAGTAGAAAAAATAAATAAAAATATAAGTTTAGACATGAAACTACTCTATTCATCCTACAGTCGTTATCATAGCAGGCCGATAAATCTAAAAGAGGACAAAGGCTGCGACCTCCCCCGACCAGAGCTGATGGTAATTTCCTTTTTCCGTAGGACCATCGGAGGGGGGGAGTGGAGAAGGACCTTGGGGGGGGGAGTAAAGGGAAGGAGGAGGACGACCGACCTAGTTCCTGCCAGGGGACTTTGCCCCCAGGCTTCCTCTTCCTCTAGATCCTTATATCCGAGGGGTAATATACAATATCGTACAAGAAAATGAAGGATACGGTTCTTCTACGCAACAATATATAAGAAAAGAATATATAAATAAATTTAGGACAATTTTTTTTATTCTTATTTATTTACTTATGCCTTTACACATTAAACTTTTTTTTTCAACTCACCCTGTGAGAAATACCAACAATTATCGATTGCGCTGTCGGGAAGAATATGAAATAAGACATCAGTAGGTGTGGGGTTGAGTAATACCCCGCGGCGTCACTTGGAAAGTGGTCATGGAAGAGGTACTACTGGGTGTTATCTAATTGTCAACGGAAGTTCTTCCATAAGTGCAGATGAATATTTAGAACTAAAAACAAATTCTGTAACTAATGTATTTGATAAAAACTAATATGAAAGTTACACTAATCATTCTTTCCTGCCTTGATTCTAAAATTTATTGTTAGTAGAGGAGATTATTCATCCAGCTTCTTTTAAGCCTTTATAAGTATTTTTGAGTATTATAAGGCATTTTGGTTGTGGCATATATTCTGTAGTGTGTTCGTATGTGTGTATGTCGTTACCTGCTTGCATTTGTATGTATTTATGTAATGTATTATGTATTTATGTAATGTAGTATTACTAACGTATCAGAGAGCATTGGTTATTTCTCTGTGGTACCCTTTTAATCGAATTATTAACATCCTCCTGAAACTTCGTAAATAGTTTCATCTCATCGTAACCTACAACTACTTTATTTATGAAAACTCTTGCAATTTGGGAGTTTTTAATCTGGAAGAGGACAAATTTTGTCTATTTAATTAGGTACTAAAAACTCGTAAATACTCATTTGCTTTCTACTTGAATCGTAAGATAATTTGATCACAAAATCGAGAACAAAGGTGCCCTGCAAAAATATTGGTCCGTTTGTCCTATATAACCTCGTTATTTTGAAAATTTGTAGGTCTAGGTCAGGCTAAACGGCTTAATATATTTGAAAGCCACCTTTTTTCTCGATATCGGGATCAAATTATCTTACGATCTAAGTAGAAAGCAAATGAGTATTTACGAGTTTTTAGTATCTAATTAAATAGACAAAGTTTGCCTCCCCTCCAGATTTAAAACGTCCCAATTCCAAGAGTTTTCGGAAATAAAATAGTTGTAGGTTACGAAGAGATGAAACTATTTACGAAGCTTCAAGGGAACATTATTAATTCGATAAAAAGGAGTCTGTACCACGGACCATATAGTCCTAAAAGTTTTTGATTGTAAAGTCTGTAGTCTACGTATATGAGTCTTTTTGGCTATCCGGTATATCATAGGACTAGTTCCAAATAGGCTTAAGTAAGGAAGTGTATGTATTCAATTTTGATTAATTTATAATGTCTTGAAAAGAGTGAGTTTAGCCTTTTGAAAATCTAATGTATTTTTGTTTTGGGAGTGCTCTATAATAAGGAGAATTTTTCGAACTCGAAAACCACTAATTAAAGAAGATATTAAAGGAATTCCTATCGAGAGTAAAATATTTTAATATTGAATATAATATTCTGCAAACTGTACATTTTTATCGTATTTTTTTTCTATCTCTATAACAAAGTATATCACTAATACTTTACTACTATTAGTTATACTACCCTAAGATTTACCTGCTTTACCAAATTTTTACAGCTGATAAATAAATAAAATATATATGGCGAGTACTCGGTATCGTAAAATAAAAATATAACATAACTTTTATTTGTATTGGCAAAACACTCTAGATCTTCGGATTCTACCATTCCAAGCTATAACGTTAACAGCTCGTAAATCTAAGACTTTTTTACGACGAACAAATAATAAAATTGAACAAGGAAATAGATCATAAAGAGCAAAGTTTTATTTCAGGTCTTTATTCTATCTTTATACATTACCTTTATTGTTACAAAATTTACATATTCAAACATTAAACTATATTGAAGTTTAATATAAATAATGAATGTGAAAGATTTATATCATCTCATTAAATCTATAGAATATTGCACGTCATAAATTTATGAACTGTAGCATGAGGAAAGAACAACTTCGTTATATTTTATTTACCAAAACTCTTGGAATTGGGGCGTTTTCAATCTGGAGATCGGTAAACTATGTCTATTTAATTAGTTACTAAAAACTCGAAAATAAACATTTGTTTTTTCTTTGGATCGTAAGAAAATTTGATCAAAAACTCGAGGGGAAATGTGGTCTACAAAAATATTTGGTATTTTGGCCTATATAACCTCGTTATTTCGAGGATTTAAATTCGATCAGGGAGGAAAAAATAGAAAGGACTGTTGGATTGAAGTGATTTATAGTTGAAGAATGATAATCGGTTATTTAATAAATATAATTTTGAGCTATAGTGTTCTTCGTCGTTAACCCACGACTTTCTGCCCTACAATAACATTTGACAATACGCCACTTATCCCTGTTGAATAAATCAGATACCTAGGACTCCATCTAGACAAATGACGTACTTGGCATCCTCAAGAAACCATTCGACGTTTCTACTACTTTTGCATTTACTAGACAAACGCTCTACACCTCCAATTATTTACGAAAGACTCATATATATAACTATAATGAAGTATATTTGGACTTACGGAATCGAGCTTTGGGATTCTACTAAACCATCAAATTTCTCCCATTTACAATCATTACAATCCAAAATCCTTCGTAAAATCCACAATGCACCTTACTTCGTCACAAATAAAATGATTCATAACGATCTTAAGGTACCATATGTTTCCGATTTAGTTCAATCCAGATACCTGTCCTTCTATAATTAACTTTTGAACGATCCGAACTCTCTTGTTTCTAACCTTGCTTCCTCTTGAATTCCTGATAACTCGCCGAGGCGTTCGAAAAGAACATGGCCTCGGAACCTTCGGGAACTATAATTAGAGTACTACCGATGGGTAGTTTCTTTTCATGTTGTAGATGTACACAGTACCAATTTTCAAGTTTACTGGTTGTATATTTCAATTAATACAGTTGTAAATTTTAATAAGTATGTTTAAAAAAACTGAGATGAGTGCTTTAGGCCACACAATTAACGTGAAAACATCAAGGCGAGATGATTATTATGATTATAAATAATATAAATTATAAATAATAGCTCATTATAAAGAGGATGAAATGCTGAACATTTTAATCCATATATCCAATAAACTCGTTATATCTTGGTTTTCGAAACGATTTTGTTTCCTTTTTCGTCTCTATAGGCATCGCGTTAAGATACATTTTTCAATAATAGCTCGTTACAAAGAAGATGAAATGCTGAACATTTGATTTCCTTACAGTATACAGCTCCGATTTTTAATATCTGAAATATTTTTATCCATATGTTCAACTAAATTCGTTATCATTTGGTTTTAGACAATATTTTTTCCTTTTCGTTTCCATAACACGGCGTCGAGTTAAGATACAATTTTGAATTACTGCCTATTACAGAGAGGATGAAATGCTGAAATATTCCCAAGCTTACAGCACGCAAGCCCGATTTTTAGTTTCTGAGATAATTTAATCCATATGTAAAAACATTTTGATTAGCCGAATATAGCTGACTCTACCCGAGCGTTACAACTTCGGAAATCTGACGGATCAATCTAATTCTCCACAAAAAAGTGCAAAACGCGCCTACAGAAGTTTTCACTTCAAAAAAGTTATAGTGCTTAAATAAATGTTTCAAAGTAAGGTCCTAAAAGAGGTCCTTTGAGATAGGCGCGGTATCCTGGAACTGAAAAGGATACTTATGCTATCCGTAGACTTTCCTGCGCATAAGAGGCTATTGAGCCACAAATTGGCACATAGATCATGGCTAGGAAGGGAAATCCTCGAAATGGGGTAGGCCGTGGAAGGGGCGAGATATATAGCCCCTAACTTCTAAATGGCCTCTTTCTACATAACTTATAAAGGCAATGAAACAGCCCTTGCATCACTAGCTAAACATGATACTTTCTCTTTCCCTTATATATATTTCCATATTTAACATACCTCTACAATAATTTCTAATTTTCGTTGCTGTGTTATAAAAACCTTTTTTTTTATTGAGTACGATTTAATTCAGTAATAATTGAGAATATTTGTATAATGAGATGATAAATAGATACACAAGGGTTTAATGATAAAAAGTTTTTTTCTTTTCTGTTGACATTGAGCATATCTTGCTAGGGCTATTTCTTTTTAATTATCTGAATGTAGCTGTATTGCATCTTTGTTAATTTGATTTAAACATCTATTTTTTAGCCTTCCACGTGGTCTTTTGTCTTCTATTGAGGCATTCATTTTTCTGTTGGGGCTTCCAGATGGAATGATCCGAGCTACAAGCCTCACCAATCTTAACCTCCCTGTCTTTATATTATAAGATAATGACTGACCAGTTTCTTCAAGCAGCTCCTTATTTTTACAGATCTTTCTTCTCCGTGCGTTTGTAGTCTGATCCCAGATCGCTACGGTTTTTGTGCGGATGATTTTTCTCTCAAATCTCTCAATGTTTTTTTCCAGGATACTGCTTAGTGTCTAGGTCTCACAGCTCTATATTAGAACTGGGTTTATCATACCATTGTACATCCTTAATTTGAGAATTTTTTGAGGTTTTCAGGGATTTCAATACCTTTGAAAGCGAGAAGAAAGCTCTATTTGTTAAATGTTGTTCGTTATTCGTCGAAGTTAAGGTGGAGCCGAAGTATAGGCATTTTTTTACTCTCGGGAACGATTTTCTTTAAACGTAGATCCATTTATTGGAGTTGAATTTACGGCTTATTATCATATAATTTCTTTTGACTTAATTTACTTGTAAACCTCTCAAACTCATGTTCTCTTATCAAAGTCTTAGTGTTTTTCTCAATGTCCTCTTGATTACTTCCCTAGACCCTACCATTTTTCTTTTGATGTAAGAACATAGGTGATAGTCAATCTCCCACACGTAAACCCCTTTGAACTTTGAAGGCTTCAGATACTTCTCCTTGTATTAGGACTCGACATTTAAGGTGATTTGTCAATCTCACCAACTTACCGGGAACTCATAATTAACAGAAGTTCAGTCATAATTTTCCCGTCTACAGAATCATAGGCCGATTTCACCATGTATACAAAAGATACAAATAAATTCAATTAAATAATAATAAATAGAAAATCAATTAAAACAATGATAAGGTAAGATGCTGTTATTGAGAGGATTATATTTTATTGTAATCAATAAAAATTTAAAAAATATTATACTAAACTTTACGTCTGCTATTTTGTGTCAAAAATGAAAATATCAATTACTAAAAAACCTTTTTATATCTTCCAAAAACCACAAAACGAAGTTAAATTTTCATTTATTAAACATTTTTTTTTACAAATATAAGATAAGCCAGATACCAGATATATATATATATATTTAAACTTAACTATGTAATTGGGAATAAGGTCACTTAATTATTATTTAATAAACTATTGAATGTTCATTTCTTCTATTTATTGACGTTTCGATCCCGGTATTTTCTTTTTATTAGTCAACGATGGGATCCTCTTCAAAGCTAGAATTTTAAAAAATAGAGCTTTGATCAGGCCAGGGACTAACCGACAATCTCAGCACCGTCCACTAGCACATATATTAAGCTACCAGTAGTTATTTTTCTATAAACAATGTCCATATTGTGACGGAATGTTATTATATCTATCACTTCAACATCAATTTTATTTATTCAAATATAAGTATAAGCTACTAAAAAAATTATGAATAAAATTAAGACCATTCTACATTCCATTTCTTGTCAAATTGAAGAGACATTAGCTCGCCAATGTTTAAATATATTAAAATCAGAAAAGTTTTTTTTTTTATCTTAATTTTTCCTCTCGCATCTGTCAGAAGTTTAGAAGATTAGAATATGTCTTGGAATAGGCGAGAGGGAGAGGAATGGCTGTCTTGATTTTAATGTTTTATGTTAGTAGAGGTGATCCCTCATCCGGCTTCTTTTAAGCCTTCTTCGGGTGCTATCGGGCATTTTAGTGGTCAGACCTTCAATCTTTGAGTTGGTAAGTCCGTGTAAGTTAATGTAAAATTTTTTGTAGTATGTTCGTATGTGGTCGTTAATTGTTGGCATCTGTAGGTCTTTGAGTAACGTAATATTACTAACGTACCAGAGCGTAGGTCCAAATGTGCTTAAGTAGGTAAGTATATGTGTTCAATTTCTGTCTATGTTTTAATTTCGAATTTCTTGAAAGGATTGTAACTATAATACGACTATTGTTAGTATAATAGTCGTAGTCTTAGGTTTAGAGTTTTTGTTTTGATCTTGATATGTGGGCCCTAAGTCATTCTTCTGTGAACTGCCATATATTAAATCAAAGGATATATATTAAAAGCAAGATATTGAACTTTGTCTGTCTGAAGAATTTGGACATTGTCAAGGTAAATAGCAGGACAAGTTGCAACAATGGAAATGAGTTATATTTATTTATTTATGCATAACTACCAACAAGCTAACGCCCAATGAATGGTATTGCTCGATATGTGTTAATGTAAATCTGTTAGGGACAAGAAATGACACTACATTAAATTGATTATGAAATAAAACGGTCATTTATTAACCTCATTTCATTTTCGTAATCTGAAAGACATTCATTTGCCATAATTTATGAATGAATATATATTAAACCATAAATACACCACTGAATTTATTTTTTAGTTTCATTAATGGAGACTTACCAGAGTGTAAATTTCAGCAACTTATTACTTAAAAGTGGATTCACATATAATAGGGCTTAGAAAGTAAATGCCAAGTCTTTTCAAGTTTGTTCCCAATTTACATTTTCTAAACCTTTTCAAAGTTCTTCCTCGGACTTAAGTAATATTGACCCGTAACTTCAAAACTAATCCTCTGTATAATGTGAAAATTTCTAAATGAGTTTTATTATACTTTTTTTTTATTTATATATTCATCATTTTTATTGATAATGTACATCCTGATTTACTAAATTAAATAATAGTAAAATCAGACAAGATGAAGTAATTACAAAGACTTGTATTTATTTATTTATGTAAAAATCGTCCGTCAACAGGCAAATCATAGATATGGGGTAATCGAAATATGTTCGCTAATTTGCTAATATTATCGGTATGAACATGGATATCAAAACAAGTACATCAACCAGAAAACCAGACACCCCAGATGATTATTAATTGTTTTTTTTTTTTTGTTTTTTTTTAAATAAAGTTTCACTAAAAGAGGGGTATGGTAAGAAACTAAAGGAGATCACGGTTCTTACTAAGAAGAAAAGTTCGAGAAAGGGAGTCGCGTGGACGGAAGAGAGAAAGCGGCGGCACTCGGAGATAATGAGAGAGAAGTGGAAAGAAAGGAAAAACAAGAAAGAAGACAAAACTCATGATATTCGCGTGGTCTCTATGGCCGTTCCGTGAAAAAAAAAAAAGTTTCACTAAAAATTATTCATAAAAGCTAAATTAAATGATGATCAATAATAATATTTAGCAGAAGGGAAATTATATAAGTATAGCGGATTCTTCAACCAGTTTACATTAATTCTTATGCGGGTTTTATAAATTTATGATGATAAATTTATTTTTGACATGTCATTATTAATATGTATATTAGTGTAATTACATTCGTAATTGATCGAATAATCGTTTGCTGAAGGTTCATATTAAGTAACTTGTTATGCAAGTGTGAGAAGTTAATACCAATAGTTATCTCGAAGGTATTTTTTGTCAGAAGTCCATATCTTCTTCATAGTTAATGATAGATGGTGAGAATTATTACATATAACTATTATAGGAAATTAAAGAGATGTAGGCAAAGTTAAAGGAGGTATACACGTGTTTTTTTGCTTAGTTTTAATTTTCTTATTTTTAAGTTATTATTATTTTATTTATTGTATATAGTTTTTGATTATTATTTTGCTTCTATTTAGTTTATATTTTTGTACACATAGTGTGAATGTTATCCTATCTCACTATAACTAATGTCCAAGAGACAGGTTGTTGTAATACTCAATAAATAAATAAAAAATAATAATAAAAATATATATATATATATATTATATATATATATATATATATATATATATATATATATATATATATATATATATATATATAAAGGAAGGTCAAGCACATTAAAAAACTAATTAGAGAAAGAGTTGGCCGCGGGAGCGGTCAAATACAATACAATATATTAAAATAGTATTTATAATATACAAAAATGTTTCGACCGACGTTTTGGGTTTCACAGAGCTACAAAAGAAATAAAAAGGTACCAGTTAAAATATAAAATTAATGAATTATCTTGTATTTGAACGCAATCCTGACTAACTCCTTTTCAAATCGTAATTACGGTCAACCACCCTCATACGATTATAAACTAACCAATTAAAAACGCTGATTAATAATATACTTTTTTGTTACTTTTTATATTTTACTTTTTTTTATGGCTTTCATATAATAATTCCAAAACACATTAAATTTCCTTTCCATCATCTGAATTGCTTTATATTATTTTAATTGATTATGACATATATATGGACGTATGGAAACTGCAAATGTCTGCGAAAACAATGTAAAGTTCTAAGAATTATTCTAGAATAATAAAATAACGGGTGATTTTTAATTAAAAATCGAAATAAAAATTAGAGTTAGTTATCACTATCTAGTCAGCCGCAAACCACGACCTACGAAAGTGTTAATTTCTCACAATTTTAAACAAAATGTCGGATGATAATGTCGAGATATCTCTAAAATGATTTCTGACTTAGAAATTAAGCCTAATAGAACAGGTAGCACGAAAACCACAATAAAAAAAAAGAAAAGAATTCTCAAATTTCGGAAAGCATATTTTTTTTCTTGATCAATTACAAAGGTTTACTATCGATCATTTTAAGAATAATAATTATACTTTAAGAAGACTATCGATATGTCTGGATGCTATCTAAAGATGGAAAACATAGTTTTTATTTTAAAATTTACAGATTACAATATGTTTTCGATTGCTACTAAATTCCTATAATCAAACAAATCAAGACTTCATTGATGAATTTGATATAAAAATAAATATAATATATCAAATATAGTTGAAAGTTCCACTTGAAGATAAATCTTTTTTTTTTTTTTTTTTTATTTCTTTATGACATTTACAACTGTATTACATAAATACATCAAGTAAATTTGGACATAATTGATATAATGACATGAATACACTTGCTGAGTAACTACCCAATGGCAGCACTCTAATGATATGACTACATTAGGAGATCACGGGGCCATCTTCTTTTCAGATGCCTCGGAGGGTTATCAGGAATTGAAGAGGAAGCAAGGTTAGAAACGAGAGGATTGGGATGATTCTGAAGTTTATTATGGAAGGATAGGTATCTGGATTGGGCCAGATCTGAAACATAAGGAACATTAAGATCTTTATGGATAATTTTATTAGTGACAAAGTAAGGAGCATTGAGGATTTTACGAAGGATTTTGGATTGTAAGGATTGGATGCGAGAGGAATTCGATGGTTTAGTGGAGCCCCATAGCTCAACTCCGTAAGTCCAAATAGGTCTTATTATAGTCAAGTATATAAGTCTTTTGTAATTAATGGGAAGTTTAGAGCGTTTGTCTAGTAAGTGCTGAAGTAATCGCAAACGTCGAGCGGTTTCTTGTCGTTTCAGTCTAGTATGAAGATTCCAAGTTAGTCGTTTGTCCAGGTGGAGTCCTAGGTATCGGATTTGCTCAACAGGGATAAGTGGAGTATTGTTAAAGGAAACTGTAGGACAGGAAGTCGTTGGTTTACGTCGGAAGATAAATCAAAACAATAAAATATCAACAAATAAGAATGTATAGATATATAAAAATATCTACATGTATAACTGATATATACTTACATGCACACACTTACATATAAAATTTCATTTATTTATTTTTTAATAGTAACTTTTAAGATAAGATCTGTTGATGTTACAAATTTCTTTTATCAGTGGATTTTCAGACTATTCCTTTCCTGAAATATGTGAAATGATAATGGATTATGGCATTGCTTCATGCTGTTACTTATGGCTAGGCTGTTTAACAGTCTGTTTAAACTAGGTTAGTTTTTGTTAATATATTTTTTTTAAAAATTGTTATAGCTTTCTGTCAGCGAACACATGCTGATATCTGATTCATTTAAATATTAATCGATATAATAAAGTATTTAATCCTCAAAATCTGAAAGGGCTGGTATTATGATCCTATTAAGCCGAGGCTGCTGCTAATGCCGTTCGGCTACGAGCGTTCACAAACTGACCTAATCCTCTCCCCAAGGGCGTTTAGCGCCAAACCGATAATTGAAATGTTGTTGCAACCAGGATTAAGTAAACAGTCGCTCATCGACTTCTTATCGAGGAAGAAGACGGGAGCTAAAGAAATTGTAATTGGAAATTTAGAACAATCTTCGTAGACTATGATTCGTCGAGAACGAACTGAGGTATCTATAAAAACATACGATTAAAAGGATGGAATGAAAGTTCTTTTCTTTGATTAAATGTATGATTACATTATTTATTTTTAATTTAATTGAGATTAGGATATACAACCATATACACATATATACCAAAACTCTGTAAAATCCCAAATTAAATGTTAACACGCTGAAGCCAGATCTAATATAAACCTACGAGACCTGTACTCTACCTAGCGCTCTAGAGAGAAGAATAAAAAATTTGAGAGAAAAATCATGATATAAGCGAAGCGATCGGAGTATATTTATCAGATTGTTAGAGTCTTCCTTGGTACAAAATCATAATTTTAGCCATCTCCTGAAATAAAAGGAACGTTAAATAGGAGACAAATAAGGAATTCCGAAAATAAAATTACTGAAATCAATTCCAATATTAGAACAACTTTCAGAGATACACTTCATTTTATATAGTTTATACAACACCTATTGAAATTGACAATAAAAGTTAAAAAATAAAGTGGATAACAAAGTAGCAAAATATGAAGAATAAGGTAGCAATATTCAAAGAACAAAAAGAAATAAAAACAACGTATGGGTCTTTTGGCTAAAAGAAAAACAAAAGTTAATTGAAAGTACTTTATCTTTATATATATTTTTTTTTACTTGGTTATTTATATTTATTTTCCTTTCTTGTGTACATATTGTGTGAATGAATGCCCTAGTACCAATGCCCTTCAGTGTTGCAGACTGTATTAATACTCAATAGAAAAAAACAATATATAAAAAAATAAAAAATTTAAAGCAATGCTAATTTAAATACAAAGTATATTTACAATGTCTGCATGGTTGAATCAGTTTACAATTAATAAAATAAAAACATTTCCCAATTGAAACATTCATCATTTTCATAAAAAAATTGATTTGTTCGAAGACTTTTTTTTTACACCACTATATACATATAATATACATAAATATATATATATATATATTTTGGTTTATTATTTTCAATAATCAACCATTGTGATCGACCAAAAAATTCAAAAACTTAACCCCCCCTCAAAATTTGAGGTTTCACGTTTCAAGATGCGTTGAATTAGAAACAATAAAAAATGTTTTGTCCGTCCACCGTCCGCCGTCCGCGCATTTTCTCCGAAACTACAGGACCGATTTTTTTCAAATTTGGATATAAAATCAGAGGTCACCCGACGATGATCCTCCTTCATTGACATTACCATCAGCCTTTTACTTTTAAAATAGAGGCCGAAAAACCTGCGTTGCTATAGACTGTAGCACCTAAACGAATGTACCGATTTCAATGCAGCTTCGCTAAAGTCATTTTCTTGACGCCCTTTAAATTTATCTATATAACATACTTCAACGAAAAGAAGCTGGAAAAAAGTTACGAGCGATGGTAAAATTAAATTCCGAATAACTCAAAAAGTATACTCTTTTTTGTGGATGTTGTGACAAGATGTTTCAAATGTATTTAAATTTCCTAAAAAAATGAAAGAAATTTCATCGAAATCGAAGCACTATTAGTAGAGATATCGCAATTTTAAAATATTTTTACTTTCATATGTAATATACAGTAAGGTTAAGTATTAAGATCGAGAAAATTTTTTATTTCACGATATAAAATATACCTTATTCCGCTTCACATTTGATTTCTCCATCACAGTTTCGTTCAAGTTGTTTTTGCCTTTTGCTCATATTCTTCAACAGAGAAATAATAAACCATTGTGGAATAATTTGCAGCGTTTTTTTATTAGCCAACAGTACGCCTATAATGTTTTCACTTCCAATCCCTACCTTCGAATGACGACGTTTCAGCTCATCAAACTATTATATCATGCTACACATCTTTCAAACACATATCTTCTTATAAAAACTGGTTGTCATAATCGTCTTATCCTTTTATGTGTGAGCTCCCGTGTTATCAGTTTCATTGTTACTGAGCGACTGTTTACAACTAATTTTTATAAGGAGACACATTTTTTACATAAGAAATGCAATGAAAAATAATATAGTAGACTTGAAAATAGTTCGATGAGCAGAAACGTCGTAATTCAGTCGTAAACGTCGCAGGTAAGGATTGAAAGTGAAAACAATATCGATGCACTGTTAGCTTATAAAAACTAAAAACTGAAATATTATACGACAGCGAAATAAAAGAATATATAATAATCTGTTCATATATAGAAAGAAAGAATGAATGGCAGTTTATGCAGTCTGTAGAAATACATTTAGGTCACATCAGAGAAAAAAACTCCTTTGAAGAGGAGAATTTCCTTCCCCACGGTTTTCCTCCAGAGATATGCTTATCACCTGGATTCGCCACAATGCCCACCGCTATCGACGGAGTTGTGCTGTGTGAACTAGGGCGTAAAAGGGTTCAGCTTCATTACCGTTGCGCCTCGGTAGATATCCTTCCTATTCCTAGGGTATCTTGGCGCCTACAAGGTCAGGTAGGGTATAATATACTTCTTCGGGTCCAAAGATATCTCCTTAAAGACACTTCTTCGCAAAGTAAACAAAACGCCCAATGTAACCATGTTTACATACCAAACATAACAGAAATCTGTTCATTTCCTTCTTCATTATTTACATCTTATTAATTTATCTATTTAATTTATTATACTAATTGTAAATGCAATAAGTCACTAAAATGTTCTGCTAAGTTATAATCATAGCATATTTATTTTACAATTTTATATTTGGCTTCCCACTTATCAGTGTTGAACAAATCCGATACCTTGGACTTCACTTGGACAAACGTCTAACTTGGAATCGTCATACCAGACTGAAACGACAAGAAACCGCTCGACGTTTCCAACTACTCCAACACTTACTAGACAAACGCTCTAAGCTTCCAGTAAATTACAAAAGACTTATATACATGACTATAATAAGAACTATTTGGACTTACGGAGTTGAGCTTTGGGGCTCCACTAAGCCATCGAATTCCTCTCGTATCCAATCCTTACAATCCAAAATCCTTCGGAAAATCCTCAATGCTCCTTATTTTGTCACCAATAAAATAATCCATAATGACCTTAATGTTCCTTATGTTTCCGATTTGGCCCAATCCAGATACCAATCCTTCCATAATAAACTTCAGAACCATCCGAATCCTCTCGTCTCTAACCTTGCTTCCTCTTCTATTCCTGATAAACCTCCGAGGCGTCTGAAAAGAAGATGGCCTCGAGATCTCTTATTGTAAATACATTTTGTTTATAGAGTGCTACCAGTGGTTAGTTTCTCAATTTCATGTTTTTATTTTCTGTTATCAAATTTACTTAATGTATTTAATTTTTTAATACAGTTGTAAATATCATGTATAAATAAAATAATAATAATATTTGGCTTACATGTATTTTTCAAACAGCTGATCAAATATAATTACGAATCAGTATGCATAGATGTAACCAAATCTAGTTTTTTTATATAATTATATTTTATTTCCATGTTGCTGTATTTTACTTTCACATACCTATATATATACTGCTACCAGAGTGCTTCCTCACATTGTATTGAACCCAAGATCCTTAATGAGTTGTAAGTGGTTTAGGAGGTTTTAAAGAAATTGTTTACACCTGTCAACTTTATGCAATCAGCAAATATGCGGAGAATACAAGCATTATTTCCACACTGATAAATGTTTTTTTATATAAAGATAGAAAATAAACTTTATTCTGGGACGAGGTCCCTTCTGAATAACAATTATGAACAAAAAAATAAAAACCACATCTCACCAAAAATTACATTAACCAACATTAAAGAATATATACAGTATCTTCAGTGAAAGTGTATTGAAACAAATAAAAAATAACACCATATTGAAAAAAAAAATTATGTAATGTATCTATATATGTAAACGGTTATGGAGGGAGGTAATTAGCCCGAGATCACGATCAACCGCTAGTTTTTCCTCCTTAATTAATGCTTTGATTGAACTTACCTACTTTATAGAGATTGGATATGGCCCATAAGGATCATCAGGCCCTGGATTGATTTAAAAATCGATGAAAAATTACTAGTCATCACCCGGATTCGAACCTGGGACCTTGAACTCTGGAAGTCATTGCTCACCCACTGAGCTACCACATTACCTAAATAACTTTTTTAAAGTAAAAAAAATTGTGGAAATTAAAATATTTTGATTGTTTTGGCTGCATTGATAATGACACTAGAGTGGTGATCTTCAGATTCGACAGTTAGCATATGTATCGGATATATACATTTATTTTTATATAGTTCGTTTTACAATAATCATGTTAATTAACACTCATAAATTATATAAATAATATAAACTTTCTAGACATTTCTTCGAGAGAATGGGGGAGTCCACCGCTCTCCAGACCACAATGGAAAGTTTATGCTTACTGGGAAGAGAGGCGAAAACATAATTGCTTGAAACCACTAGCTTGGTCGTTTTAATTGGAGTTACTGAACTTTACTTAAGTTTGATTACCTGGTGAAGAATGCAGCTGGTTTTTTATAGTGATAAATAATTTCAGGAATATATATATATATATATATATATATATATATATATATATATATATATATATATATATACTATATATACATATATAGAAAGAATATATACAGAAGCGCATACATTTAATACTTTTAAAATAATATGGAGTGTCAAGTTTGTCTTTGATGTGCCAATGTTTAAGATGTTTATTTTACATTTAAAAGAATGTTTCTTGTATTTTTTTCCGGGTTGTTCGTTGTCTTCTTTCGCTTATGCGTTCGTCTTTTCTCTCATTATTATAATTAAACCTTTTTACTTCGCAATTTAGTTTTTACTTATTTATAAATTTTGGTTAAGGGGACCCTAGACGGTCAATTGGAATTGCACTAATGACGTTCCGAATTGTCGTGTAAGGTAGTGAATGAAGTACTGATGACGGTGCGCTGCGGATTTCCAAACATCCGGAAATCAATGGTCCATTCACGAGAAGTGGAGGGGAGACTGAGGTAAAAGTAGTGGGGAGACTAACCATACTACTGGATAGGTTAGGTTACCTAGGCCTCACAACCATTATAAATTTCTGTTTTTCATTAAAAGTAAATAGATAAATAATTTTTCATATCCCTTGTTTATAATTTTAAACCATCTTCAACTATTTAAAAAAAAAAAAAAAAATGAGGAAACTTCACAATTTACTTTAGGAAAAAAAAACTTTAACGTTGTGTATATTTATCAGTTCTTTTCCCATTTTCCTCGACAAATTTTTAATTTTCGCAATCCCTTTCCTTAATTTTTGTAAGTAGTAGACTTATATTTTATTAACTTATGTCAAAACGATTTTCTATGAGACTAATCTTACTACTAGATAGGTTAGTTTACCTAGGTCTCGTTATTAAGTAAATAATTTCATAAAAGTAAATAGTTGTTTATATCTCTAGTCTATATTATTATTAACCATTTTCAACTATTTTTTCTTTAAATAGTCAAGTAATCAATAAATTGGAGAGAAAAAAAAGTGGAAACTTCACATAAGTAATGATCAGTAATGATTGAACGTGTAAGGGTCTTCATGATCAAAGCGATAGCGGGCAATCTTGGAACTTCTTGTTACGTTCATTCATGAATTACCGTGTAGGGTCTGCTTTAGACATTGCATATTTCTTGTCAGTCAATTTCTTTCTCTGATCAGCTGTTTGATTATAACCTTCCTCAGTCATGTTACCTTATCTTCAAGTATGCAATTGAGTGTCATGGAGATATGTTCTATTTACTTTTCTCTTCGAGTATGATGTCTGAATTGGTGACGGGTTTTTAACTTCGCATACATTTTGGATACATAAGGCTGTGGGTTTTGTATTTTTTCCGATTATAACCTAACATTCGTAAAACTTCTGTGGATTTCATACATAGGTAAGTGAAAGCAAATATATAAGTAAATAATAAAAGAAAAGTGGAGTAGAAAATGGTACATCGAAAGCCTGGTCCATAGTGTACCTGCGTAAGTGTGTGTGTGTGTGTGTGTGAGAGAGAGATGAAGCAAGCAATCAACAGTTATTCGATTGAGGCCAGTTAATCGAACGGCAATTTAACTCCTAGCTTCATCAGCGTTGGTCACCTCACCTAACGACCCCTACTGTCTGCTACCTCTGGCTTATCTCTATGATATATATCATAATATTATATAATAAATAACATGAATATAATAATAAGTAATTTAATAATAGATATATCAAATAATCTTCATGAAATTTACAACTGTATAAAAATAAACATACATCCATTAAATGTGATATAGTCTGTGATACAGACCCATTTTTATCGAATTATTAACAGCCTAAAACTTCGTAAATAGTTTCATCTCATCATAACCTACAACTATTTTATTTATAAAAACTCTTGGAATTGGGGCGTTTTCAATCTGGAGGGAGACAAACTTTGTGTATTTAATTAGGTAATTTAATTTAATAACAGATATTTCAAATAATCTTCATGAAATTTACAACTGTATAAAAATAAACATACATCCATTAAATGTGATACAGTCTGTGATACAGACCCATTTTTATCGAATTATTAACAGCCTAAAAGTTCGTAAATAGTTTCATCTCATCATAACCTACAACTATTTTATTTACAAAAACTCTTGGAATTGGGGAGTTTTCAATCTGGAGGGAGACAAACTTTGTATATTTAATTAGGTACTAAATACTCGTAAAATACAAAATTATTTTTTACTTGAATCGTAAGGTAAATTGATCACAAAATCGAGAAAAAAAGGTGGCCTACAAAAATATCGGGCCGTTTGTCCTATATAAACTCATTATTTATTAAGTAGAAAGCAAATGAGTATTTATGAGTTTTGGTACCTGATTAAATAGACAAAGGTTGCCCCCCTCCAGATTTAAAACGCTCCAATTCCAAGAGTTTTCGTAAATAAAATAGTTGTAGGTTACGATGAGATGAATTTATTCAAGAAGTTTCAGGTGGATGTTAATAATTCGATAAAAAGGGATCTGGTGAAATTTGGAAAATTTTTCTGGGATTAGGTCGAAAACAAATGGGATATGAAGATCATTATCGAGAGTTTTATTGGTTACATAGAAGTGAGCATCGACTATTGTTCGGAGGACTTTAGACTGGAAGGATTGAATGCGTTATAAGGTTTTGCTGTTCCCCACAGCTCAAGTCCGTAGGTCCAAGTAAGTTTCAGGATTGTCTTTTAGATTAGTAGTTTGTTGTCGACTAAAAGTTGAGATTTCCTATTCTTAGTCTATATAATTGTGGGTAAAATGGTTGGCTGTCGTGAATAATGAAGAGAAGAATAGTTGGGGTGATCAGTCAAATAAGAAGGCAAAAATAAATGATAATATTTATTTTGACATTTGCCGACGTTTCGACCTGAAGTTCAGGCCTTCATCAGAGCTAAGAAAAGAACCAGATAACAAGGTATGAGAAACATAAGTAGTGTAGGTAAAACAAATAAAGTAAAATGAAGTTGTTAGAATCATGACAATAGTAAGAACTAAGAGATAAATAATAATAACCGTTACAAAGTGTGGAATGATGAAGTAAACATGAATTCATCTGGTCATCTGGTTCTTTTCTTAGCTCTGATGAAGGCCTGAACTTTAGGTCGGAACGTCGGCAAATGTCAAAATAAATATTATCATTTATTTTTGTCCCCTTATTTGACTGATCACCCCAACTATTCTTCTCTTCCTTAGTCTATATAGCTGTCCGTATCGTATGTTAAGTTGTCTTTTAAGTCTGGTATGTTTGTTCCATGTCAGCCCGCTGAAAGAACTAGAGTATAAGGTCAAGTCTAGCTTGAGGTGATTGAGATAAAATTTAAAGTAATGAAAAATAGAAGCGCAATACAAGTCACAATGTGTTTTAGCAGTAAAAGTTTTATGAAGAAGACAAAAAACTACCAGGATTGAAGACAAATATATTTTTAAAAGGAGCTATGAAAATAAAAAACTCGTAAATGTACCTTTCTAAAAACATTTAAATGATTCCAGAGGAAAGAAATTTAAGAGTTAATACACTATTTTATAGATAATAATACTTAGAGTAATGAGTACATGAAGCCATAACATTATATATTGCTTCGGTAATAAATAAATGGAAACAATAAAAAAAGGGACAGTAATAAAATTTAATCGACGTTGAAATCCTCAACAAGAACAAATTAGCCAATAAAGTTTCATGATCCTGAAATGGGTCCTTAAGGCAGCCATTAACCTAGTTCACCATCGGCCGGTACTGTACGTCTCCTAACTCACCGATATGTCCAGAACATTGTTTACGATCTTACTAATATCTACGTAAACCATTAATCGTGTGAACAATATTACTTTATTCTATTTTTAAATGTATTTTGCCGAAAATAACAGAGTATCAAAGGTTATCAGAGGGAAGTTGGGGTGTATTTTAAAGGATATTAAATCCAGTAAGAGTTTAGAAAACAACCAGTTATATATTTATTTTCGTTTTACGGTATAGACCATGTAGATTAATTTCATACCCTCACCCTCCGACACGGGAAACCCCCGTTTAACCTATAAGGCGAGAGAGGTATGACAAAAAAAAATGTAAATCTTTGGATATGTGATGTGGTCTTGTTACAGATGTATGCCACTTCCGAGTTCACAAATAGGCTGGATTAGGTCACTCAACATCACGTCGCACATTGGACCAAAAGCATCTTTTTGAAGACAAAATTCCGTTAATGACAAACGATATTAGATAGTATTCAGAATGTATACATTGTTTTATTTACTTATTATTTTGGGCCAACATTTCCTTACATTGTTTTGCGTTTCTTCTACTCCCAAATTTGATACATGTGTTTTCGTTAACTTAAATTTAAAAAACAAAAACTGGTGCACACGTCACTTTCACTTACCACCCTCTTCATAGCAGAAATAAATATTTTCAGACAAAGGGGAACCGAAAGTAAACATTATAGACGATATTTTTATTTACATTTCATTGTGGGTATTTTTATTTGTTTAAATACCTTTATATAGACAAATTTTAATTTTTATATCATTATATTCTATACAATTAAATATTAAATAATACCAAAGATAGCATTTATGAAAACCTCATATCTATATGTACATAATATTGCCATAGTCCGTATTATATTAAGTTTTGTTACGTATGGAAGCCAGTTGTACTCTACCCATTTGGTTCTAAGAATGAAACCTACAATATATTAAAAACTGTTTAAAGTATTATTAAATTTAAAAAATAAAAATAAAATTTAAACTGGTATATTAAATTTAATCAAAATCTTTAGAGCCGTTTTTGAGAAAATCGTAAAAATGTGTTAAATCGAATACATAAATTACCACTTCTGGTTTGTTGATTTTGATGAAAATGTTGCAGTAACATCCAAGGATTATAGAACCTCAAATACGCAATTTCACTTTCGTACGGCTTTTCGTTTTTGAGCTAGGCTGTTCACATACCCTCACACACACACACACACACAGAGTCACTCAATTTTTTTTACTTATCAATGCTAAACATTTCTGCTGAAAATCTTACCACATTTTCAAAATATATCTTCTCTGATGAGTACGTTTTCACTAAATAATTTTACCTTATTTTTATATGTCTTCTATCATGATTAAGTTGAAAAAAAACAATATGTAATAATTGGTTTAATTTCTCATACTAATGTCCATACCTGAATAAAGATTATTAGAAAGAAAAGGTCCTGACTACTGAACCAATGAAACACGGAGAAAATAAAGAATTCTAATCGGTTTCACATAGAATAATGACTGTAATTAAGCACTAAAATGCTCTTATAGGAGTTTTCTTAGCTATTAAGCTAAACAAAAATTTTAGAAAAAAATTGCCTAAAATGTGGTCGAAGCTAAATTGCCTCTGAACGTGTTTATTACCATCCCAGTGACAACATGAAATATAGACAAAGGTTGCCCCCCTCCAGATTTAAAACGCCCCAATTCCAACAGTTTTCGTAAATAAAATAGTTGTAGGTTACGATGAGATGAAGTTATTCAAGAAGTTTCAGGCGGATGTTAATAATTCGAATATAGAATATAGAATATAGAAATAACTCTAAAAGGACGATCTTTTTTAAAAACTTTTACTATGATCGAGTATTATTATTAGTGCAAAAACGTACATATAGGTGTCACAATATGTCTTCTACACTGTTATTTTCTTCGACTTTGTCTTTTCCTTTCAGCTATAATTTAATATAAATCGTTATCACATTTCATTCAAATTTATTCTCCCAATAACACCAACTTTGGAATTAAATTTCATCATGAGAAACATTTTTAAAATAATCATTCCTTGTACATTCGATGTCACTAGCTATTTGGATTCAAGAACGTATATAGCTTTTTGAGAAAATAAAATACTTGAAAATTGGTTCTTTGTCACCAATTTTAGCGTTTCGGTCCACTATCCGTCGCGTCAAACCATGGTAAATAGATGAACCATTTGGGATCAATTTGGCAATGTTTTTCCCACTGATTTCTTTGGGTTCAAAGGTAATGGCGAATCGGTCTTGATCAGTTTATTATGGCTTCTCAAAGTCAGCAGCAACACTGGGATTTATACTTCTTGTCCTAAATTCAAGTCTGTATACCGTAATTAAATTACTGATATCACCATTATTAACAGAGAAGATTATGAACTGAGCTGAATAATTTGATATCAGCATATTTGCGTTGTAAATGGAAAACAATAATGGAATATATAATGTGTTATATCTGTATTATATAATTTGTTTCACCAATTATATATAACTTTTACATAAATATTGTAATAGAAGCAACAAAAGATGTGTGCTATAGACCACACGATAGAAATGAAAACATTAACAAGGCAAGATTAATAATATTGAATATTAATTATAAATAATAGCTCATTATAAAGAAGATGAAACGATGAACATTTCCCTCACTTACATTATTAAGGCCCCTTTATTTTTAGTTCCTGAGATATTTTAATCCATATCTTCAATAAAACTCCTTATAATTTCGTTTTCGACACTATTTGTGTGGTGTACGATGGCCTCTCGGTGGAACTCCGTGATAGACTCAAAAGACTTATGAATAGCTTCGTAAGATTTGTAATTGGGACCCCGAGACGCTCCCGTGTCTCCCACCACTACACTGAGTTAGGGTGGCTCTTCCCCTCCTTAAGAAGAAAATATTTCCTAGGCACTTTCCTTTATCAAATCATTACCGATCATCGTCCTTCTTATGCCTACAACCTTCTCCAATTTAAGTCCTCAATCCATTCCCTCACTATAAGATCCCGACCCTCTGACCTATACATCTCTTCTCATAGATCTGCCTCATTCCAAAATTCCTTTATAGCCCGCTCTGTCAACTTTTGGAATTTCCTCCCGATCAAAATTCGACATGCCCCCTCCCTATACACATTCAAAAACCTCCTATTCCAATTCCTGTTCCAAAAACAGTCAGATACCAGCTAACTATTAATATTATATATGTATTGTGTAGCAATCATATAATCATAATACTTGATACTATAGATAGTATATGCATTTCCTACTATCGACGTATGAATTTAAATACTTACTTTTTTTTTATTCAATTATAATTAACTGTTTATTTATATATATATTCAAGTAAAGTTTTTTTATTTTATTTTATAAAATGAACTCACTGTATCTCTTTTTCGTTCTTCATTTCTCAAAGTGTATGTTTATGTTGTTTAACCCTTATATATAATTTTTTTCATAGTTCAAGTGATTCGTTCATAGTTTTAATTGTTTTGTTCATAGTTTTAAATGATCTCTACATACTTTTATCTGTATTGTTTATAGCTTGTGCACCTAAGGTTTTCTTTACTTTTTATTTTATTTTATCAATTTTATTTATTGTTTCAAACGTACAGGCCAGTAATATTCTATTATTTTGTACATTATTGTTATTCTGAAGGTACTTTGTCCCAGAATAAAATTTTTTTTCTATCTATCTATTTTTCCCCTTTTCGCCGCCTCTCTAACACGGCAGCGCATTAAGATAAAATTTTGAAGAATAGCCTATTACAGAGAGGATGAAATTCTGAACAATTCTCTTACTGACAGTATGCAGCTCCGATTTTTAGTTTCTGAGATATTTTAACCCATACACGAAAACAATTCAATTAGTCGACTCCAGCTGACTTTTCCCGAACGTTACACATCGGAGATCTGACGGCACAATCTAATTCTCCCTCCACAAAAAAAGTGCAAAACGCGCCTAAAAAAGTTGTCGCTTCAAAATATACTTACTCAAGAGATAAATTATGGCATTCAGTACTTAAAGCTTCTCAATGAATGATAACTTTTGTAACGATGCTAGAACACAATACTGGATAATATACCTCTTGCAGATAAGGAGCTACCCTTATCATCCAGGAAGAAAGCAATCCTTTTTCCTTATTGTCCTTAGCTCTTCCTTGCCCCAGACATCCTTGAATACAAATTACTAAGGACTAAACCGTTTCCGATGTAAGGTAGATGGTATCTCAACTAACTTCGGCTCCTCTGTCGGTTTCATTCAATCTTTTATACGAGGCTTTTATCCAACTAATTATTTTTGCAACTATTCTTTATAAGATTATAAAACCTAGTTTATTTATTGATTGTACCTTATTATCCTCAGAAAAAATATAAATAAATAATAATAAATATATACAACAATGAATTCCTCGGTCCCTACATTTTCATTTTGGAGTTCTTCGAAATATCTATATCTCTAAAGAGGAATCGTTCGACAATTACTATAAACTAGTAGGCCCGTGCGAAAACTTCGCACAGCATATTGTTTTCAAATACCAAATCAATAAGAAAATAAAATAATAAAACGTATCAAAAGATAAAGAAATTAATTGTTACTTTATTGATAAATATAATCGACAAAGGAAACAAAAATTAATTTAAATCTTCATTAATGTTTGGAACCAACATGTTTACAAATTTCTTTAAGTTGTATATTTGCTAAAAATTGTCCGATTTCGATGATTTTTTTTTTTCCTTTTGCAGGGAATTTAGTAATCTTTTATATAATTATGGGCACAACCAAGGGAAAAATGTGTACTTGTCGCAAATAAAGTTTTGTTTTCTCTCATAACTTGTTTGCCTGAATTTTCGAAGTGGACTACTTTGTTCGCCTGACGGAGAAGGCAGTCTTCGAAATTAGTGGCTTAATCTTCATATTTGCTGAAGAAGTAACGATGATCTGGCTTGCTGACAAAAAACACCATCGATAAATAATATAAACTCCTCCTCTCTCGATCATAGAGGTCTCAGATCGACGAAATGAGACATGTATTCAATAACAGTACTTCAATTAATGAAAGGTTGTGTGGATGCGAACCCTATATCATGTGTAATCTCGAAAATAGTACGTTTTTGGGCTTAAAAACGCAGGATCCGATAGTTCCGAAGGCCAAGTCCAATTCGTCGTCGACAGACCTATAACCGTTCCAGTATTGAAGCCTAGCAAAATGTTTGTATCGACTTTATTTATTTTAGAAAGAAAAACAAAAGTGGAGAGAATACGATTTGCTAAAACCCCTTGAAATTCTGAATCCAACGGTACCCCATTCATAGTATTTAAGCATGACAGGAGCTTATATTTGGTACAAAATCGATTTCGAGCCTTACGGTAATAATATATGAGTATCCGATCTCCGTTTCGATAACATGTTCTTGAATAATTTTTACTTCTTAGATTTCTTCACGGAAGTTGATACAAGATGCCATATGAATAAAATTGTTAACATATAAATTAAGCTCAACATAAATAATAAGTTTTAACTGTGAAATCCCATCAAATTACCTTCGTCGTAAACCTATGACTTTCTGTCCTACAGTATCCTTCAACAATAGCCCTCTTATCTCTGTCGAACAAATCCGATCCTTAGGACTCCACCTTGACAAACGACTCACTTGGAACCCCCATACCAGACTGAAACGACTAGAAACCGCCCAACGTTTTCGACTACTGCAGCACTTACTAGACAAACGCTCTAAGCTTTCAATCAGTTACTAACGACTCGTATATATGACAATAATAAGACCTATTTGGACTTACGGAATTGAGCTTTGGGGCTCCACTAAACCATCGAATTCCTCCCAATCCTTACAATCCAAAACCCTTCGTAAAATCCTCAACGCTCCTTACTTTGTCACAAATAAAATTATACATAAAGATCTTAATATTCCATATGTTTCCGATTTGGCCCAATCCAGATACCTATCTTTCCATAAACCATCAGAACCATCCGAATCCTCTCGTTTCAAAACTTGCTTCCTCCTCGCTCCCTGATAATACTCCGAGGCATCTGAAAAGAAGATGGCCTCGGGATCTTCTAATATAGAACTTTAATTTGAGTTCTACCAGTTTCTCTTCATGTTGTTCATGTCATGTTACCAATGTCACATTTACTTATTGTATCTTCTATGTAATACAGTTGTAAATTTCATTAAAATAATAAAATAAAATAAAAATAAAAATTGTGAAATAAGCAGACATCTGAATTAAATAATTTTAAAACTATACAGAGAATATCCTTGTCTCTCTTGCCAGAAAATACCGGAGGAGTTTTGAAAGGAGGGACTGGATGATAGATCTACTTATATAAACAATTTTTCAATTCTGTACTGTTAAAACCCTGAGGCATCACATTCGATCAAACTCCTTCTGGAAAGATCACGTATCTCAAATATCCTTCTCTTCCATTTGAGACTTAAGGCAGTTCTTCCACTCCCCTCTTCTCTTAACAAAATGCGCCCACGAAGTCCTCCTTTTAACGCTGATCCGCCTTCTCTTTGACCTTAGTTGTAAGGTTTGCACAGGATTCTCCGGATAACTTGAAATCAGCACCAAATGACTAATGAATTGTTTCCATAAATTTATTTTGAGAATTCCTAGAGACATTCACGTTTGAATAAATGGGACAAAAATAGTAATAAAACATAATTTATATTCAGAATGATGACCTGGGACTTACATGTCAAATTGAAAAGAAAGACTTTAAACAAAAGGCTGAAAATACTAAATCTCTTTTTCCAATTCAAAATTGGAAATCAGACTATTTTTTTTTTACTAAGACAATAAAAGAATGTATGTATTTAAGTTTCTTTTAGTTTATATACATTTACTTTTAGTATTATTATATTGCTGTTTATTTATTTTTATTTTTCATTTATGGTATGAATGAGCTCTTATCACTATTACTATTGTCCTTAAATGTGACAGATTGTAATATATCTCAATAAAGAAATTACCTAAAAAAAAAAAAAAAAACATAATACGTTATCACATGGATAAGGATTATAGTCAGGCAAGTCTACATCCACACTATATATAAAGAAAATATAAAATAAACAGAAGCAAAGTAACAACTGAATAATAATAAAAAATTATACACAATAAATACAAATTAAATTTACTTCAGACCATCTGCTGATTGTTAACAGATGTCGAGAGATGCAGATTGGTATTGAAATTAAAAAAAAAACATATTTTTTTGTATGTAAAAAAATTATTTATTATTTAGACCTATATTTCTCACGATCGGTTGAGGGAACCGTCGAGGGAAAGTCCCTCCAGCTATAAAAGAAAAAGCATTAATCAAGGAGATCCCTGAGCTACTTTCTCAATTACGTCACTGGTGCTAAAGCCTGTGAAGATAGAACACGAACGCTTTAACCACGAAAACTAATGTCTTGAGTGGAGAATCTCGCCAATGTCAGAACTCTAATATATACATACTATAAAAGGTTGAGGGGCCACTGCCGATTTAACCTATCCATAATGGATCATAGTGGTTTGTGGTGCTAGATAAGGATTGGCCAAGGGGGTTTTCATGATACATAGAACGGAGCATCGACTATTGTTCGAAGGACTTTGGACTGAAAGGATTGGATGCGTTTGACCTTAGAAGAATTTGTTGTTCCCCACAGTTCTTGTCCGTAGGTAAAATTGATTTCAGGAATGGCTTGTAGTAATTTGTTGTCAATTGAAAGTTGAAATTTTCTAGTCATTAATCTGTATAGTTGGCCGTGTCATCCTTGAAGTTCTTATTTTTTAGGTCTAGTAAGTAGGTTCCGAGTTATTATTCTGTCTAAAAGGGAGCCAAGATAGCATAATGTATCAGAGAAGGAAGCGGTATGGAGTTAAAAAATGTTAGCGGACAGAATACTCAAAATAAATACATACACATTGTGGATGCAGCGGGAATTCTAAAAATTGAACACCAAGTCTACTCACTTTATCCATAGGCACTGGTGCCTCCCAAAATTTAGTAATAATAAAAAAATTATAGAAAGGAAAAATAAATGCGGAATAGCAGATAATATATATAATGAATAAATAAATTATATGGTGCATGCCATAAATAAGAACTAAATTGTTTCTAAAATGTACAAATAAAATTAATGAAATAAACAAAATTATCTTTAGAACCTTAAACAAAAAAAAGGAAATCTTATGATTAAATTGAAAAGTGATGTATTATGATTAGTGATTGCAATTTGATAAAAATATAATTGATTTAATTGTTAAATCAATTTAAATTTATAAAATGATGTTAGAAAATATTTATATACATATAAAATCTAAACTGTAATTTTAAACAATAAAAAAAAAAGTGTGAAAACGGTACTGAACCGGAAATCTTCTCAACCCAAGTAATGTACGCAAGCAACTACACCATGAGTGTTCTTGAATAAGTTGGCATGAAAAAGTACTGTACAAATGTACAACCTTAATGTGAGGTGTAAATTAAGAAAAATACTGTTTTTAATTTTACATGTAAAAAAACTGAGACCCAAGGGATACGAAGTGTCTTTTAAGGGGGGGCGCCACTCATCTTATAATGTTCATAAATTAAATACACCGATTCACCTCCACTCAGCCAGTCCTATGGCCCTTTTAACTTCGCCGTAATGTAGTTGATGATGATGTAGTTGACGGTAGTCCTCATGAAAGATAATGATGTCCCAGATGTGGATAAAATAAAATTTGATTTACACTAGAGTTTTAGAAATGGTCCTGATGACTACGGCATTAAAACTGGGCGCCGCTTAATCCTTAATATATACATATACATACATACACAGACACCCACACGCACATACATTACATATATATATATATATATATATATATATATATATATATATATATATATATATATATACAATTTTTACTGTTAGCCACGACACACAAACCTATTTAAACCCATATGAACGTACCCCACACAGATTTACGGTACAGAAGATATTTACAAAATCTAAAATTATTTCAGTCCAATTAAGGATAATAAACAGATGCTTTCTGATACATAAACAACAACACTAAACAAAGCTATTGCCAACAACCAACTATCGACAAACACTCTTTATTCCCCTTTTCATAATAACTTGATGAAAATAACAACAGATTGATTAACGATATTGCTATGGTTGACACTCCCATTAGAAGGAAATGAAAAGGAGCTGAATGGGGGACCCCCTTTCATAAATCAAGAGACTTAACTAAGACCGCCTCAAGAGATTTAATTATAATATTCCGCGGTACTGACCCCTTTTTATCAAATTATCAAATCCGTCAAAAACTTTGTGAATGGCACCATCTTATCACAATCTATTTTAACTTTTTTATTTACGAAAAATCTCAGAAATGGGTCTATTTAATGAGAAATTAAAAATTCATAGCTTATAAAAACTCATCTACTTTCCACTTGAATCGTAAGATAATTTTATCACAAAATTGAGAAAAAAAGAGGCCCTACAAAAGTATTGGTCTGTTTGGCGCGACCTCTACCCTCAATATGTCACGATGACAAGGTTATTCAGATCAAAAGGTCTAACATTTTTGTAGGTCACCTTTTCTCTCAATTTTGTGATGAAATTATCTTACGGTTCAAGTGGAAATGAAATTGCTATCCATCCAGTGTTTCCTAACTCATTTTTTTTTTTAGAATGGATTATTTGTTTATTGATAAATATTATAATCTCTCTCAATAAAGGACATTTATAATAGAGTTCAGAGAGCACATTCACACCATATTTACAAAATCCAAAAATAAATATGGTTATTTCAAAATAATACACAGCGAAATAAGAACAAAAGAAAATATCATAGTGAAGGAAGAAAATATAAATAATAGTAATAATAGAATAAAAATAAATGAATAAATAGAATTAAAATTTTCTTTAAAAAAAAAGTAATAAAAATAATCAACTTAGACGCAGGCATACCTCTTTACACTATTTACAGTCGGCTATGGGAACTCCGAACCAGACTTGCCCCCCCCCCCCACTTGTGGAGGGAAAGCGAGGCTTAAGAAGATCCCTGCGCTTCTTCCTCAACCACTTCACTGATATTAGAAGCCAGCGGAGATTGAGTACAACCCCAGCCACTCATGACTTGAGTGAAAAATCTGGCCATTGCCAGAACTCCAATATATACATGTTACAAAAGGTCACAGGGCTACTGCCGTTTTAACCTGCGAGAAGGATTGTAGGGATGGGTGGTGCTAGATAGGGATTGTGCTACGGGATTAGTGTGATGGGTAAGGTTCTGATGAAATTTGGAGAATTTTTCTGGGATAAGATCAAGAATATATGGAATATTAAGGTCATTATGCAGGGTTTTATTGGTGACATAGAAATGCTCCCTTCTATGTCACCAATAAAACCCTGCATAATGACCTTAATATTCCATTTATTCTTGATTTTATCCCAGAAAAATTCTCCAAATTTCATCAGAACCTTACCCATCACACTAATCCCGTAGCACAATCCCTATCTAGCACCACCCACCATAGACTATTGTACTGAGGACTTTATCAACTTATTAAAGTAATTAATTTAATGAGTAAACGCTCCATATCTAAGAATGTTCGTAAGCCACTAAACTGTAGTTAAGGGTGCGATAAAAGTATTCATGAAGTTTAGACGTATTTTAATAATTTGATAGTCACCGGTCCAGTTCCGGAGGTTTATACATACATTTGCGAATTGACAATACATTTGCTTATTGTAATTTTTATCTTTGACAGGAAAGATTGTCCGCGAACCTATCTTTTCTACTGTACGGCAAAAAAATATGATAAAACATAATTAGTTATTAGTAGAAAAAGGCCTTTTCAATCTCGATAAATAATTATATTATTTCACATTTATCCAAATCTTCGCCTCTTCAGTCATCTTTAGGGATAATCTGATTTTACATGTAATTTAAATTTTCATCTGAAAAAAACTTACAAAAATCTTTCAGAGGAGTTACTATTAAACATTAGCTCATTTTTAAAACTATAATAACCTTGAAAACAATATCAAAATGTAAAAACTTTATATATATATATATATATATATATATATATATATATATATATATATATATATATATATATATATTTATATATATATTTTTTTTTTCATATCCCAGAAGATGCCTGAAGAGCCGAAAATTTGAAATAAAGTAATTATTTATCGAGACCGAAAAGATCTTATTCTACTAATACTTATTATATTCTCTTTCTCAAGAACATCTTTTATAAAAAATAATTCTCGCTGTATATGATTATAGTTGTATATTTATTAATTGAACCACCTTTATATATATATATATATATATATATATATATATATATATATATATATATATATATATATATATATATATATATATATATATATATATATATATATATATATAAAGTCACGCCAATGTATATCTATGTATTTCTGTTATAACAAAGATAATCGAAAGATTTTGAAAGTTTAAACCGATTTGAGGCTTAGAGGACCATTAGAGACGAGCCTTGTTTAGATAAAGCCCTCAAGCCCTGCTTATCTCTTGTGCCCGATTGTGCGCTTCTATACCTTCCTAGTAGTCTAAAAACATTATATATTTTTTTTAATACTCTTTGAAACAAAAATATTATATTTTTAATATATATTTGTGTGTGTTTACATAGCTTTAATATAGTTTTAACTCTATAGCTAGGGAGTTGGCTTTAATAAATTGTAAATTCTCAACCAAATCCCTTATACTACAATCATAGATACAAAAAATAATATTAACTATAATAACAGTCATTAATAATCATGATATCACTTTTATTAAAGTTTTTTTTCTTAGGAAATTTCTTTATTGAGATATATCATAATCTGTCATATTCAAGGACAATAGTAATAGTGAGAAAGAGTAGCTCATTCATGCTATGCACAATAAATAAAAATAATAAACAGCAATACAATAACACTAAAAGTAAATGTATATAAACTAAAAGATACTAAACTAAGCAAAAAATAAACTAATCTAACAAAATAAATACTTAAATAAACACATGCTTTTATACAATCTTTAAAATATTCATTTACTCAACATATCCGAGTCAAGCCTTTCCCTTCACTTGTGGAGTAGGCAGGACTCTAGGAGATCCTAGCGTCTTTCACCCAGTCGCATCACTGGTATTACCAATGGAGGCTGAGCAGAGACAACATAACCAGACATACATGGCTTTAATGAAGAATCTGACCATTGCCAGAACTCCAATATATTCTTACAGCAGGTCTCTAGGACACTGCCGCTTCAACCTTCGAGAAGGATTGTAGAGATGACTAGTGCTAGAGAGGGATTGTGCAATTGGATTTGGATTATATGTAAGGTTTAGGGATAAGGTCTAGGATAAATGGAATATTAAGGTCATAGTGTAGGATTTGGTTGGTTACACAGAACGGAGCATCAATTATTGTTCGAAGGACTTTGGACTGAAAGGATTGGATGCGTTTGATTTTAGAAAATTTTGCTGCCCCCCACAGTTTCACTCCCCAGGTTCAAATATGTTTCAGTATTGTCTTGCATATCAGTAGTTTGTTGTCAATTGAAAGTTGAGATTTTCTGTTCAGTAATCTATATAGCCATATCGTCGGTTGAGTTCTTGTCTTTTGAGTCTTGTACATGGGTTCCATGTCAGTCTTCGGTCTAACAGAAAGCCAAGATACTGGACTGTGTCTGAGTAAGGAAGCTGAATGGAATTAAAGTGTACTAGTGGACAGATATTGTGTCGGAGAGTAAAGATAATTTGTTTGCATTTCGACTCATTCACTTTAATGCGCCATTCATCACACCAGTGCTCAATAAAGGAGAAGTGCTTTTGTCTTAAGGTGCCTTTACAAATACGACATAAACAAAGCAAAAAATAAAATCCTTTAAAGTGAAAAAAAATTTTCCTCAATAGAATAATCGCCTAAACAGTGTGAGATAATTCTTCTAACGTACTGAAAAAAACTATATATTATCTTGAATTCATTGGATGCATTAAAAAAAATGTATAGAAAAACAGTTTTTTTTTTTCGATTTTATGAAATTGGGTTAAAAGGTTATGTCGGATTGAATCATATTGGACATTATCCTAAAATATAGAATAAATCTTCATATACTCGATTGTTGCATAATTTACAGCTATTTTGATAGTACATTATGATGAGAGTTTCATTTACAGATACTTTAAAATTGTAATAATTAGAAGTGCGTAATTCCACGATAATTTTTTTAACTTGGCTCGGTAGGCTGGTTGTAAGGTAGGGTTGAGCTTCATGTGTAATATGGTACAACTTATTACATTAGTTATAACATGTTTCTTGTAGGTTTCAATAATATTATCTAACTCCTTTGTTGGATATTTCAAGTTGCATATGTTATTAATGTCAGAACTAACTAATTGGAGAAGCTATTTACCTTTTGAAAACCAGTTAGATTTATGTATATTTATATTTGAACGGTCCAATTTAATTAGAATTTTGAAGCATTTTTTTGGTAATCTATTATTGTTCATTTTTAAAATCTTGATTAAAGATTAGATAATTTATTTAATAACGGTATAAGATATATGTAATGTGTCGTCCTGGAATTACATTTTTTAATATGTTAAATACGTTTTATTTATTTATATAATTTATCTAGGAAGGAATTGAATTGGATCTGTTTTATAATCTTATTTTTTAATTAACGTTTCTGACAATCAGCAGATGGGTTGAGAAAACCTAAATTATAACTTAGAAAATGTTTTGAAATGAGACAGAAACCAGGTGCACTCTTGTGCTGGCTTTAATTAAATTTTATATTGTTTAAAATATTACTCTAGGGATTTGTCCTCTAGAAACAAATTACATGAATGGTGGTATTTTTCTTGCATAGAGCGTCAGTCCACAACAGGCTTACCCCAAGCTTCAGCAGGTTTCAAATCATCAGCCCTAAAAACTAAAAACCATATGAATATACACCTCACACATCCATGGTTCAGAAAAAAATAACGCACTTACAAAATAATTCAAATAAAAATTTTAATATTCACGCTGACGAAACAACATGGACGATACACACTGATCTACAATACAATAATAATACCAATTGGGACTTACGGAATGGAAATGTGGGGGATAGAAAAATGTTCTAACATATAACGGATTCAATCCTTTCAGTTCAAAGTTCTTCGAACAATAGTTATTGCTCCGTTTTATGTAACTAACAGTACCCTACACCATGACCTTAATATTCTATTTGTCTTAGACATTATCCCTGAAAAATTTTCCAAATTCCATCAAAACCTCACATATCATCCAAATCCCCTTGCACACTCCCTATCTAGTAGCTCTACCCACAACTACAATCCTCCTCGAAGGTTGAAGAGACCTTTTGTAAGAATATATAGAAGTTCTGGGAATGGCCAGATTCTTCACTCGAGCCACGTATGTCTGGTTATAGCGCCTCTGCTCAGCCTCCACTGGCCCTTAATACCAGTGCTGCGGCTGAGTGAGAGGCGCTGGGATCTCTCAGAGTCCTCCTTTTCCTTCCACGATTGCGAGAATGGCTTGGCTCGGAGATATTGAGTGAATGAATTTTATAAATATTGCATAAAAACATGTATATATTTAAGTAGTTATTTTGATTAGTTTAGTTTTTTTGTTTTTTTTTTAGTTTAATTTCTTTTAGTTTATATACATTTACTTTTAGTATTATTATTTCGCTGTTTATTTATTTATATTTATTGTACATTCTAACACTATTACTATTGTCCTTAGAAGTGACAGATTGAAATATATCTCGATAAGGAATTTTCAAAAAATAAAAAATAAATATTTCTGTGTTTGAGACGAAACATTAGAACTATCATTAATATTGAAACAGATCTAAATACAAATACCTTAAAATAAAATAATAAATAAAGGCTGGTCAAGAACCCTCTTCCAGTAATCGATTCGTGTTTTTTGAGATATTAGATCATTGCTTATTCTTTGTATCACTTATCCAATGCAATAAACACTAAAAAATAATAAATAAAGCTTATACAATTTAATAAATACCGCGAATTATTGTTTTACTATTTGAATATACAATGAAGGGAAAGCAACAGTTGATGAAAACAATTTGCATGTTGATAGGGAAAAGAACCATTAAATCGTTAGTGACGCTGACAACGTCAATTTATATTTCAGGGAGGTTCATCATGTTGACCTAATATGGTTAACACTTTATTTTTAGTCTTGAATAATTTAAATAATTATCTCACTTTTTTTTGTTTTACAGGGATATTTCTTTTTTTGGATGTTTTTGAAATATCCATTAAAAAAAACTTAAGACAAATCGATTGTTGGTAATAATTAATGTATTAACGTTTTTACGACAAATGAAAAATCGATTTTGATTTATTTATCAACTAAACAGTCTTTTATCAATAAACGATCGCAGTTGCTGTCACTTTTCGCAATACAATATATATATATATATATATATATATATATATATATATATATATATATATATATATATATATATATATATATACGCAAATGTGCTAGAAATACAAAACAAAAATGATAAGTGATTAGGAAGGACAGTTCTCAGCAGCATCTATTCCCTTCCTTGCCCTGACTGGTGTAGTGGTCAACTAATGGAAGGTGGAGGTCAGTATGTAAAGTTTTGTAAGTCACGTACCAAGGTGCTTTTCTTATAGAGTCGCAATAGTTTAGATTGGAAGGTTTGAAGTTTTTGTAAGAGGGTGTTTTTAGCGATACCCAAAGCTTATGCCGCTTCAGCCAAACTTAAAAATGCACTTTTGAGAGACTCGAAGGAACTTGTCATCATATCTAGATCGTCAGCAAATCCCAGTATTTGCGTTAATCTGTTAAAGATGTCGGTAGTCTGGATCTTCCTGCCACGTATCACCTTCTTCAGGGCTAGGTAAAACAATAGAAACGCAAGCCCATTCCCCTTCCTAATTCCTGTAAGTCATGTAGCAAGTTCTTTTGTTATGAGTATCAATAATTTTGATTGGAAGGTTTGAAGTTTTTGAAGGTGGGTGTTTTTAGGGATACCGTATATTTGTGATGAGTATGCCCATATGGGTTTAAGTAAGTATGTATATGTATCCAGTTTCAGTTTTGAATATTGAAGACAAAAATAGGGTAATTCATTTTGAGTCGTTTAATAAGTTTCTTACGTTTAATTTTTCATGCGAGCCCCATGTCATCCTTCTGTCGAAGGTAACTCCTAGGTAAAGTACCGTGTCCGTTTGAGGAATTTGATTATAGTCAATATAAACTGGAGGGCAGGTGCTTTTTTACAGTAGAAAAAAAGTTATTTGTGAAAAATATTACTTTAAACGTGTATCGTTAGCGGATCCAGGATTTAATTTTAGGGGGGGGAGGCTTCAGCCCGAAAGCTTTTCTTTTCATAAAAATAACGATAATTACTTTGGAAAAAAAAAAAGTAACTAACTACGTATATGAAATGGCGTTTAAGTGATTCTTAAAGCTCTTTTAAATGTAATTACACGAACAATAATACTTTGAGAGATATTTTTTAAATATTGTTTTTTTTTTTATAAAACATGGTTATATTTTCTCATTTGGGGGAGGGGAGTGCTTCAGCCCGAAAGCCCCCCTCTCTCTCCCCTCCCCCGTAGATCCGTCCATGACGTATATGCATGTAACCTATCTATATGTATTTGTTTGGGTGTCTACCAACTTATTGACTGACTCATTAACAAATTATGTTCCAAATACATTTAAACTCTTTTTTATGAAGTACCTGACAAGCCATATTTCAAAATGAAGAACATTAGATAGCAGGAAAACAATATTAATTATAAATAAAGTATTAATATATAAATTTTTCCATCGAACATTTTTGTGATCCTTCTTCAGACATTGATATTATGGATAAAGAATAATAAATAATGAATGATTAAATTAAATTGAAATGATCCTAACAAGCTATACTCGAATAGCATTTTATCAACCAGGTGACCTTAAAGACGTTCAAACTACTTTACTTGCACACTTAATTTAATTAGCAAAATAAGTCTGTATATATTTGTTATTAAAAATATATTGCCATACAGAATAGGACCGTGTGGTTGTGGTGAGGTTTAATTTTATATATATATATGTATATTCTGAATATATATATATATATATATATATATTCTGAAAATAAATTAATTGGGAACAACTTATAAACCTCACAATATAAGAGCATTACGCAAAATATTGAACAAACCATTCAACGTCACGAATGCTGTATTACACAAGGGTTCTGACGTCTCAACCAAAATAATATTACAATTTCTCTGACAAAGACTAACAACCTTAATTCTGTGTGATACATCCACTAAGATGTTCGAACAGCCCACGCAGGCTACTAGATGAGTGGCGGCAAAGAAATACGTTGAATTAATTTATTTTTCTGAGATGTAATTATCATACTATAAAAGAAACTTGCAAGCGAGAATTTTCTTTATTATTAAACATATAATAATTACTTTGTAATTAATATTTCAAAGTTTTATCGATTATCTATCTGTATTTACTTCAACCTACGTTATTTCTATATTTTATTTCATATTTTTATAATCATTCAATTATTCATGGAATTGACAACCATTTGATGCCAACGCAAACAATAAAAAATTTGGTGCACGCATCACAGGGCTTTTACTTATCCACTCTTTTCTTAGCAGAAAATAACTGTTTTCAGACAAAGGGGAAGTGAAAGTAAAATTTATTCATACTATATTTATTTACAATTCATTGTGGGTATTTTTATTGAAGTGCTAATCGATTTACTAATATATGTAATCGATATAGCTTAAAGGGCCGACATTATCGCTCTATTAAACCCTGACTAGCGATAATGCCTTGGGCTATGGTCCTTCCCGAATTGACCTAATCCACGCTGAAAGTGCCGGATAATCAAACTGTTGTTCTATCTTCGCCTCAATCAACCAATTTTTATCTGAGGATAGTAAACAGAAATTGGAGGTTCAGTTTATGTTTTATTCTTCTTTTTTTTTTGTATTTGAACTAATATTTTTTTTTATTTATTTATTTATTTAGACATATAATATTCTGTCACAGGGACAATAATTATATTGATAAAGGAACACATTCACACCGTATATACAAAAAAGAAACAAAATTAACAAAAGTAAAATAATAATTAAATAATAATAAATAAAAACTATATACAATAAAAAAAATTAAATAACCTTAATATAATTAAATTAAAAACATAAAAATACAGTCATACCTATATACAATATAAGGCGGGGAACCCAAATCCCCGCGCTACTCTCTCAACCGCCTCACCCGTGCTAAAGCCGGTGGAGTTTGAGCGAGAGTGCTTCAGCCACATACACTCATGTCGTGAGTGGAGAATCTGGCCATTGCCAGAACTCCAAAATATATACTATAAAAGATCTCTGGGCCACTGCCGCTTCAACCTTCGAGGAGGGTTGTAGGAATGAGTGGAACAAGATAGGGATTGGGCTAGGGGATTTGGATGATTGATAAGGTTCTGATGGAATTTTGAAAATTTTTCAGGGATAAGGTCAAGGACAAATGGACTTTTAAGGTCATGATGTAGGGTTTTGTTGGTTACGTAGAACGGAGGGAGTATCGACTATTGTTCGGAGGACTTTGGATTGAAAGGATTGGATGCGTTTGATGTTACAGAATTTTGCTGTCCCCCAAAGTTCAAGTCCATAGGTCTAAATGGGTTTCAGGATTGTCTTGTAGATCAGTAATTTGTTGTCAATTGAAAGTTGAGATTTTCTGGTCAGTAGTCTGTATAATTTCCCTTATCGTCGGTTAAAGAACTAATATTAGAATTCTATTTTTTTTTTATGAATAGAATTTTTAAAAACATAAGTTTCATATTAATACAACCATATTATTTATGCCGTTTAGGATCCAACAGTTGTATATTTTCAAAGTCATTTTCAAAGTCATGAATCTGATGATTATATACGATCCATCTACCATTTCTGAAATCAAAACATCAATGTCTCATCAAATGAATTTCATTTAATTTACTTGTTTTGATGTAGATGTTAAAGCACTTTAAGTTATATCGATTGAATATATTAATAAATCGATTAGCACTCCCAATAAATCGGATGAAGTATATCGTCACTGGCAGATTTAATTATTATTTGTTCAGAAAATGATAATAATCGTAAAATGAAAATATTACCTGTAATTATTATTGCATCATTATTATTATTTTTTTTTTTTTTTTTTTTTGGCAAAACCTTGATTTTCACTTTAAAACGCCTTTTTCATCTCTGCTCATTTGGGCTATTTCTTTTCACTTATCTGTATTCAGCTCTACTGCATCTTTGTTGATTCTATCTATTCATCTGTTTTTTGCATTCTACAAGGTTTTTCGCTTACTATTGAGGCATTAATTGCTATGTTGAGGCTTCCTGGTAAATTGCTACGAGCATTATGTCGAACTCATCCTAGCCTCGTTGCCTTATTATCATGAGATATTGCTTGACCAGTAACTGCAAGCAGCTATTTATTGGTCTTTCTTCTACATGTGTTAGTAATCTGATACCAGGTCGTTTAGGTTTCCTTGCGAATGATGTTTCTCTCAAATGTTTAAATACTTCTTCCTACAGTGCTTTTGTCCAGGTCTCGCATCCATATATCAAAACTTCATCACAGAATTATAAAGCCTTAATTTCATATTTAAAGAGATTGATCGGGATTCCAATACCTTTGAAAGAGAAGAAGGATCTGTTAAACATTGGTCTATTTCCGACCGTTGGACGTTCATTAAGGTTTTTGTAGAGCCGGGGTATTTGAATTTATCTGCTCTCGGAAACAACACTATATCGTCTAGCTAAGCCTTATTGATAGTACCGCATCATAAACTTATACAATTTGAATAAAGGTTTTTCAAACCCACGGGAATTAAATACGGAACATCATTTCGTATATCTAGATTGGAAATATTATGAAGAATGGTAACGTGTTTAGGTTGACCGCTAATAAGTAACCGAAGGACATATTTCAAGTTTAATAGCTCAAATTATTCAGTGAGGTCCTAAAAGTATTTTGAAACAATTTGAGCTAAAAAACAGAAAATTTATTAGATATATAATGTGTTTAATCTGGCCGTTTAAATGTAGCAATTCAATCCTATCAAATAATGGCGATAATGACTAGGGTGGTTATATATAAAATATAAATATAAAATATTATATTATAAAATATAAAAATAAAAAACAAGGTTTGTGATTTAGACTACACAATAGAAATAAAACCATCAGCAAGGTGAGATTAATAATAGCTCATTATAAATAGAATGAAACGTTTCCCTCGCTTTCAGTACGCAGGTCCGATTTTTAGTTTTTGAGATATTTAAATTCATATATTCAATAAAACTCGTTATTATTTGATTTTCGACACTATGGTTATGTTATTTTTCGTAAAAAGATTTTTATCCTTTTTGTTTGATGGCTCAAATTACTCAGCGATATTTCGTGGTTTTTTAGAAACAATTTGACACAAATACTCATTTGTGCTCAAATTGTTACAAGTATATATATATATTAATCGGTACGTTGAAGGATATTTGATTTTCATCGAGTTAAATGGTTCAATTATACATTGAAATCTATGGAACGTTTTAGAACAAAATGCACTAATTCGATTTATTAAAAATGCTGCATGTGTTATCAAAGTAGATATGAAACTATCTGCAGATCTACAGCCGCACTTTGAAGAAGAAGCGGAAAGCGGAAAGTCAATGGTGGTATTTTCAACATTTGTTATAATAAGATTTCGTTAGCCAAAATGTCAATACAATATGAAATATTGTTTATTTGCGAAATTTAATTAATTTTTCAACTAGGGAATGAAATATAAACAAAGATAAATCGGAAAAAACATACGAGTTTTTAAAATTAGTTCCCTAGGTGCAATGGATTCATGGAGCTTAGCCCCTTTGAGATGAAAACTTCTATGGGAGCGTTTTACACTTTTTTATAGACGTCAGATCTCCGGTGTGTAACGCTCGGGTGAAGTTTTTCGCAGATGGATTAAAATATCTCAAAAACTAAAAATCGGAACTGCATATTGTCAGTAAGAGAAATGTTCATCATTTCATCCTGTTTGTAATGAGCTATTATTCCAAATTGTAACGAGTTTTATTGAAAATATCTCAGAAACTAAAAATCGTACCAGCATACTGTAAGCGAGGGAAATGTTCAGCATTTATAATGAGCTATTATTTATCATTTATATTTCATATTATTATTCTTCCTTTGTTGATGTTTTCATTTTTACAGTGTGGTCTAAAGCACACATCTTAATTTGTTTTTAATAATTCTTTTCCTCATGTGATAACCCCACATAAGAGTCATTTATATGAGTATGAAAGTATATATATATGAACATCTTATAAAAAAAAAAAGTACTCTTCTTTATTTGTGATAAATAATACCAAAAGTTGGTTAATAAATTATTTGTGTAGGAATTTATAAAAATATGCCTCCCCCGCACGTTCAACGATTTCGTTGAGTACAACTCTGTAAATTTAAAAAAAATTCATGGAAGTGGATGAATCAATAAGGTCATGCTTCACCATCGCTAAGCCCTCGGTTACTGGCCCATAACTTACCCTAAGTTGACGTTGATGGTCGTAGCTGTGAAGCACTTCTCTAACTTATTCATAACCACCTCCTTGCTTATGAATAATTATTTTAAGCGTTTTTTTTTAATAATTTATTTTTATATTCTTTCTCGTAGTCATTAAAATATTTTTTTTATCATAAAATATATATCTGCACCTGTCGACGAACTATTGACAATCAGCAGATCGTTTAATATAATTAATAAAACTGAAATGGGGAAGGATAGCACCCAGCAGTACCTCATCCCTGGCTAGGAATCAAGTACCCTGGTTTATTAAGAAAGTACCCGGGCCCTTCATGCAGCGTATTTAAATTTTAAATTTAGAATAAATATTTTAAATTACTCTTCTACGAGACTCATGCCCACCTATTCATAACGACGAAAATCATATTCCTCAGACGGACACTGTACATTATCTTCAACTAATATTCGACAGAAAAATGATCAACATGAAACGAAGGAACAACAGAAAATATTATATCATGGGTGATAAATATTCAGGAAGCAGTCATTTAAGGTTTTTATTAGTGCCGACGTTTCAACCTAAACATGTGGGTCGTCATCAGGGCGTGGTAGTACTTGAATACCTTCAGTGCTCGGACCACGCCCTGATGATGACCCACATGTTTGGGTTGAAACGTCGGCACTAATAAAAACTTTATAATGACTGCGTCCTGAATATTTATCACCCATGATATGTAGAACAGTCGACTAACTTCCTTCAAGAATATACTATACTATATATATATATATATATATATATATATATAAAAAATAGTCAATCAATTTATATAAAATTAAAAATCAGACAAAAACTAAATATATAAACACACCAACTCAACTCACATGTGCAGATGCCTCGCCGCTTTTCGTTCGGTTCAGCACAAAAGATACACTTACAAAAACTATAATTATTTCATGAAGAGAAGAATAGTTGGGGTGATCAGTCAAAAAGGAAGGCAAAAATAAATGTTAATATTTATTTTTTACATATGCCAACGTTTCGACCTGAAGTTTAGGCCTTCATCAGGGCTGTCTCCTTAAGTGAATGTGATCCTGATTCTCCCTGCGACGCTTAAGGAGACAGCCCTGATGAAGGCCTGAACTTCAGGTCGAAACGTTGGCATATGTAAAAAATAAATATTAACATTTATTTTTGCCTTCCAATTGACTGACCACCCCAACTATTCTTCTCTTCATTATCCACGACAGTCAACCAATTACCAATTATAATTATTTCAATTCTAAATGTTAAGAATAATAACAGAAGTTCCCTGGTACGTAAACAACAAAACTTTACGACAATAACATAATAGAAGAAGAAGAAGAAAAATAAATTTATTCTGGGACTAAGTCCCCTTAAAATAACTACAACGTACAATTTAATGACAATTGTCTGGCATTTGAAGTAATTAGGAATAAATTAAAATGCAAGATTATCTAGATCTAAAATTAAAAATTAAAATAAAGAAAAGGCACTGGTAGACATTTGAAATTAGAGATATATTCTGATCTACGAATTCACATATTTGTACACAGCAATAATGTGGATGATATATAGTTGCCGGTAGGATAACATTAAATGAGACTGACAGATCTAAAAGACGTGAACATTATTTTACACATATTCGGAAGATTAATTACTGAGGAGATGGATACATAAATTATGTTTAAATGAGGAAAGGATGAGGATTTGCATATGGAGCTTGGTAGGGAATTCCAAAACAAGGTAGCGCGTATGCCAAAGAGTTTTTTAAAGGATACAGTTCTATGAGAAGAAATAAACAGGTTTGAGGACTGCGATCTCGTATCGAACGATTGGACAGAGGAAACAAGGAGTAAACCAATCAAGAAGGTAAGGGGTTTTTTTTGGTTGAAAAGGTTCGAAAAAGAAATGCACCTAGGAAGTATTGCCGTTCGGAAAACTGGATAGAGCCCCTCCAATTCGGCATATCAACATAAGGAGTCTTTACTCCCGATTTAATATTAAACAATGCTCGAACACAAAAATAGACTTACAAATGATATGGCCACAATTCACATGCACATCAAGAGGCGACTGAAAAGGAACTGGATGAGAGATCTCTTTTCAGATTTAAGGAAGAAATCATTGACCAGGAAATGGTACTGCTAGATAATATTCTTCATCATGCCTAACATGCGAATTTTCAAAATTTAAAACAACTCGTATGTTTTTTTTTTCAAATGAATGACAGGTGTGGATTAAAATCTTGAGTGTAAATAAAAAATAATTTTAATGAAGAACTGTTTGGAACAAAACTTCTCAAAAAAAAAAAAAAAAATCTTCCTTAAGTAAATCAAGTTCGGAACTGTTGTTTCTGACATTTCTGTATTAAATTAAAACATCTCTCAATTTTCTTTTAATTTCTATTTACTTTACCGGTTAACTTTAAACTTCTACCTGTGCTTTTTAACAGTGATAATTATCATAAAAAAATTATCCATATTTCACAATCCAACTTTCGAAAGTTTATTTTATTTGTGTGTGTTTATTGAGTAAATTCAATTCAGTACTGTCAGATAAGTTTTTATATAAAAACTATGTAATTTAAATATTTATTTTTATTAATTTAGCATAAATTAAATCAATTACAGAAATTTAATTTCTCTATTAATTTTGATCTAGTTTATGAATGAATTGGCTTTCTGTAAATAATCATGGCATGTTCTTTTAGTGTTATATTGTTCAGCCAGCTGTTTTAAAATTCTCAATTTCCTGATTACCATCAGGTTTACTTTCGCTAGTAGACAAGAATATAATTCATTGTCTTAGTCTAAAATTGACAAGAATATGAATAAAGAGATAATTACATTTTGAGAGGGAAAATACCCAGGAATTTAAGTATGTATCAAACCATTCAAAGTGGTTCAGAGAATAAATGTTTGCTTGTATATTTAAAAATATTATTTGATATTTTGGTGTTTTACATTTTTTTTAAAGGTGTATATAGTAAAAATATTTGAAAAATACGCCCATTTTCAACCCACTATTTTTTTAGGATGCTTTGCTTTTACGATCTCTGGAGTTTTTTAGCAACTTATCATTACTGTATGATATTTTTATAAATAGTTTATAATATCTAAATGGTAGAAGTCGGAACCAAAACTTATATCGCTACGTAAGTGAAAAAGTTTGTATGTAAAAATTGATTTTTTATTATTGAAGAACATAAAAAACTATTATTTCTTTATGATTTATTAATATAATTTCATACTTAAATTCGCTAGGCTATTTCCCTATTTAGCAGACTGCTTATAGCACTATAGTTGGAGACTACAAAATATCACCTTTAGCACAAAAAGAATAAACATGTAAATTTGTTACATTAGACCTTTTGCACTAACAGTAGTGATATATTAATTTGTGGAATTATGTATCTAAAATTACTAAAAATGATCTATTAACCAGCCTACATACATATAATTATATAAATATCTACATAAAGGGTTGAATAACCACACACGTATATAAATATAATGTTAAAATAATTATTATGTATTAAAGTGTTTGAATAACTTCTTACGGCAAAATTCTTCGGGATATGGAAATATAGATTTTTAGTTTTTGAGATATTTTAGTCTATATCTTCAATAAAACTCGTTCTCATTTGGTTGCCAACACAATTTTTTTTCCTTTTCGCCTCTCGAACACGATGTCACATTAAGATGCAATTTTGAATAATAGCTCATTATAGAGAGGATTAGATGCTGAACAATTATCTCGCTTACAGTATGCAAATCCGATTTATAGCGTTAGATATTTAATCCATATCTTTAATAAAACTCGTTTTATTTTGGTTTCCGACACAATTTCTTCCCTTTTCACCTTCCTAACACGGCGTCGCATTCAGATAATGATTTTAATAATAGCTCATTATAAAGAGGATGAAATGATGAACAATTCCCTCGCTTACAGTATGTATGTCCAATTTTTAGCTTCGCGGATATTTGAATCCATCTCTTCAATAAAACTCATTATAGTTTGGTGTTCAACACTAAAATTTTTAATAATAGCTCATTACAAAGACGTTGAAACGATAAAAATTTCCGTTGCTGACAATATCCTGTTCCGATTTTTAGTTTCTGAGATATTTTAATCCATATTTTCAATAAAACTCGTTATCATTTGGTTTTCGACACGATTTTTCCCTGTTCCCTCTCCTCTCTGACGCGGCGTCGCGTTGAGATACAATATTGAACAAAAGAGAGAGAATGAATTGCTGAAAAAGTCCCTCGTTTACAGTAGGCCAGCCCGATACTTAATCCATATATTCAATAAAATTCGTTATTATTTGGTTTTCGACAATATGTTTCTCCGTTCGCCTCTCTAAATGGATGCAATGGATGCAATTTTGAATAATAGCTTATTACAAAGAGGATGAAATTATGAACATTTCCCTCGCTGATAATATGCAGGTCCGATATTTAGTATTTGAAATATTTTAATCCATATGGCAAAACACTTAGTCACAATTAGTCGACTCCAGCCGACTTTACCCGAGCGTTATACATCGGAGATCTGACTGCTCAATCTAATTCACTCTCTACAAGAAAAGTGAACATCGAGTTCCATTTTCCTGATTGAGTTTGCATAACAAAGGAAGAGATAAAGAAAATGAATATAAATAAATTTTAATAACGAATCTGTGATTGGACATCACAAAGTGTAATCTTCCCTAAATCCTGATCATTTCAGGGTCAAATAATCGTAATTCTGCCCGGTTATCCGCTCTCGAAAAGCAAACAAATCAAGCGCTGTGTACTTTGTTCCAAGTTGGCCTGAGGGATGACAATCCACTGTTTGGCCGGTCCTGATTGGTCCCGGTAACTCTGGACTGTGTACACCAATCCTTGGCATCCTTATTATCGATGTTGGTCATCTCTTGTCGATGGACCTTGCTTTTCATGGTCAGATAGTATAGCTGAGCTATATAGTTCCCATTTTTTTTTTTAACATTTTTTCAAAAACTTCTTCCAATATGAGTGCAACCTTATATTATCGATTAATAATTTTCAACATTTTGTTAATGACTTTTTCGAAAACGGCTAGAGCGCTTTTTATTAAATTCGATGTGTGAGAACCTTCACTATTGGATTCCGCCACTTTATCCAATGCACCATACAGATCATATATAATTGACTAAATAAATATACAGCTCGACCTCAACGTAAATTGTAATTTTTGAGGTTCCTATTCCTCATCTCCAAACTCTCACCTCAACCTAGGAGGGTCAAAAATGCAAGCAACAATGTCAAAATTATTCCAACTAAAAGAAATAGATCACTTCTAGTCTGGCCGATCATATTTGTCCTTCCAATACTGAACCAGGACGATTCCTTCCTGGGATAAGTAATGTTCCCAAGAAGCCCATTCATTGGTTGGGGAAATCTTGGATTAACTGGGACTGTAGTCAATGAGTCACGAGCAGATATAAAACCATTACACTGCTGGCAGCCATACTGTCTTGTTCCTGATGTCATGGCATATGACACACGACGAGAGGCGAACTTTGACGATAATGGCCGAGATTTTCGTCTCTCGGATTCCTTATAATATACAAAATATTTTTGGTGTAATTATACAAAAAAAAAAGTTTTATATGTATATATAATGTTTTAGCAGTTGTAGTTTTTTTTTATTTGCCAAAGAAACGTCTGTCCAAATAAATACATAGATTTAATTAATAACATTAAATTTTGAGTCTAGTTCCATGTTCAAACATAACATTAACAAAAATCATAGCATTTAATATGACTCGTAACGAAATATAAATATAAAATTATTAATACAATTTTTAGTAATATTTTTTTTATAAATATCTTGAGGTATTAAATAAATAACAATATAAATATGCATTAACATTTTTTGTAAAGTGACCAATTAAACTACTTTACAGTTCATTCAACATCCATATATTTGATTTATTTTTTCTGTCTATCTTCAATATATTTTCTACGGTAATGTTGTACCTCGATTCAACAATAAATGTCTTAAAGAACTTATTTCTAGATTCAACAAAGTTGCTGCAGTGAATAAAAAAAAATGAGGCATCGGGTCAGTCACAAGGCAGTTACATGCTTCACATACTTCGTTATATTTAATAGTGAGGGAAGCATCTTTTAAGTATACATTTAAAAACTCATTGCTTGCCACTCTGAGACGACTGACTGCTTTTAGTTTGTTCGAATTTAGAGCCTTGAACCGCAGATAGTCTTCTGGACCGATGGTATTAAAGGAGCAGTTTTTTCAATATATTGAGTGTGAAAAAGTTGAGTGTGATATATATATATATATATTATAATGTTACGGAAAATAAAATTAAAACAAACAACTTTTGAGGGCCACAACAAATACCAATATAATACATAGAAATAGAAAGAAAGAACTTATAATGCGAAAAAACTTGTAGCTTACTACAAGTTACTATAGTCGACGCATATTTACCTGCCCATGAATGTCTTCCGATTCCAGGATAGATTCACATCGGATAAAACAAGATAAATAACTATCAGCCACAACTGAACTCGAAATCTCACTCCTCTATACAGTCCAATAAGGCTTTTCGTAGCTTATTTCGAATGAAATGAATATTGGAATAGGCCAGGAAGAAGTCTATTCCTAAGGGAACTTCTTTTGTCAAAGGAAGGCAGACAATTAAATTCCGTTCCAGTTCTGTATACTCAGAGCTAGGGTTTATTCGCTCTGATTGGACCGATTGGGTTCCGGGTCGAGCAGTGGAGTTTAGAATTAAATTCAAGCGGAAGGATATTCCTCTATATAGAAACTATAAATTGTAGTTTCATTATAATTTATTTATATAATTTTAACTAAATATCAGTTATTTCTTTCATCACAAAGTAAAAAACGCTGAAAATTATTACACAATGGATTATTATACATCAAAAGTAACATTACTTTCCTTGTAACTTTAAGAAACAATAAATAGAAGATGATACCTAATATTTTCATAAATAATTGTATATTTTGTTATTAATAATCTACTAAAAAATATAAAACATTGCTTCAATTAATTAACACTTTCAAAAATTAAAAACAAAAAAAAAAGAAAATAAGGTTTTCAATATAATGTATTAAAAATATTTTTTTCAAAACATATCTTTGCACCAAATTGTCCGATTTAAATGATTTTTTTAAATATATATTTTAGGAAATTTCGTTAACGTTATCAAAGAAGTGTATACTTTTTGAGTTTTTCAGAAATCTAATTTTAACACCCCTCGTCATTTTTTTTTCCAGCTTCTTTTCGTTGAAGTATTTTATATACATAAATTTTAATTTCGAAAGAGAATATCTAGGCTAAGTTTCATCGGTACGTCTGTTCAGACGCTACGGTCTATACGACACAGATCTTTAGCCCGCCATCTTGAAAGAGAAGTACATCTCTGTGAACTATGATATCTACATATATTTAAAGGGCATTGAGGAGAAGACTGTTGCCAAGTTTCATTGAATTCGGTACATTCGTTTAGTCGCTACTGTCTATAACATCATAGGTTTTTCAGTCGCCATCTCGAAAAGAAAGGGCTGATAGTAATGTCGAGGTAGGAGGATCATCCTCGAGTAATCTCTGGCTTTGATTGCTAATTTGAAAAAAAAAAACAGTCCTGTAGTCTCGGAGAAAATGCGCGGACAGACAAATTCTTTTTACTCGATTTTCGAGTTCTGCGTATCCTGAAACATGAAATCTTAAATTTTGAGGGGGTTATGGTTTTGAATTTTTTAGGCGATTATAATGGTTCATTATCGACAAAATATTAAGATTAACATTTAAAAAAAATTAAGATACCAACATCTCATTATTTTAATATAATGTTATTTATGCCGCTGATTTACCCCAAGCAAGATACCTACCCTTTCATGATAAACTCCAGTCCAATCCGAATCAACTTTTCTTCAGACTTGCTTCTTCCTCGATTCCTGATAATCCCTCTAGGGGCCTAAAAAGAAGGTGGTGATCTTCTTGCCTAGAATTAATAGGGAGTGCTACCACTGGGTAGTATCTCTCTCAAGTCTGTTCATGTCATTATTTCATGTGTGCATTTTTACTGGTTGTATTTTTTATACAGTTGTAAATTTCATTAAATAAATAAATGATAATATTATTAATACATATTTACTTTTGTAAATACAGTAGCAAAGTTATAGAAATGTGAAATAGTTATGCCATAATTCATTGTATATGAATTAGTAATCCAACTTAGAATCTTTTCAACTTTATTTTATAAATAGTTTTCTTTTTTTATAAACTTCACCAACATAACAACCGAATTATAAACGACATAGCCTTTTAGAATCACGGCTGATATGCCTATTAGAAAGCTACTGAAAAGGAGCTGGGAGAGAGAGATCTTTAACTGTATTCCGGATCTAAACAAAACCAGGTAGAGGTGCTTCTGAGTACTACTTCCTCATGCTTGAAATGCCTAATCCAAATACAACACATTTACTAATTACCACGCACATGACTTGTGCGAATAAATGCATACAAAAAGGAGAAAATTTTTTTTTTTCCTTTAAAGATGGCCGAAATGAGAATAACTTTCATGAAATTAACTACTTATTATATTATTATTTAAATAAATAATATAATTATATCATAAGTATTTATGTTATTACCAGGTTACTTAAGTATTTACTCTTCCTCACGCAGACCAATGGTAATACTCATATTTTTGCCGATAGCAAACTCGTGTGCAACAAGTGTGCGTTAAAAAATGAAGATATTAAAATATATATAATTGAAAAATATTTAAACTGATTTAAGTCTTATAAAAAGTTTTGAAACATTCCTTAACGATAAGTATAATATATGTCCTGTAAACAAGAAGTATTTAATTATTTGTTTACATCAGTTTCTCTGTAGCTATTTCGATATGGATGAAGTATAGATTTATAAAAATGATTACAAACTCAACTTTACATAACCAATGGGAAATAAAGATAAATATAATGCATGACTTTTAGTTTAAATAAAAAATAAAGTTTAAAAGTTAATCCTTTAAATCCTGCCTGGGCTGAGAGTGACATTAGTGGATGAGGCACGAGGAGGAAACAAGCCTTCCTTCTCCTTCCAATTAAATAAATGCTACTAAGAATTCTAAAAATACCAACCTCATTAAGTAGAGTCCCTTAGCTCAACGGTCAAATGGGCGGATAGAATAGTAATTAATAAAAAAAAGTCTGAAAAGTAAAGTCATTATAGCTTCCTCACCGTTTTCATTGGCTACAAAATATCTATATCAAAAGATCTAAAAATGTTCGTATAAGTAAAAAATCTCTGAGAGAAGCCGTTTTTGGAAATTCGATAATCCTACAACACATAAAGGTTTGACATCCACAAGTTTTGTTCGTTCATCAGTGAATACTAATGAACGAACTATGGTATCTGCATTTGCAGATACCATATTTGATGATTTGTGATTAAAAAAAAAATCCAATGCTAGATGATATGCCCGTAACACCAATTTTACTACAAACTGACATACCAACAGACACCGAGCCAAATTTGATCGTTGATGCCGGAAACTTTCGATCTGAGCACAATTTTTTTTTTTAACTTCTCGCATGAATACAATGCTTTCCTATCTGAGGTATTAAGAAAGCAAAATTAATTTTTACTGAAAATTGACGGTTTCTTCATGATTTGTTTTTTTCTTCATCTCCAGTTTTCACACTCGAACCTGTCAGAAATAATAAAAACCCGTTAATGTTAATGATTGTTAATGTATAATATGTCAATGGGATTTTTTGACTAAATAGCTTGTTACGGCAGTGACCCAGAGATTTTCTGTGAATAAGCATATATTGGAGTTTCGGCAATGGCCAGATCCTCCACTCAAGCCAAGTATGTGTGGTTATAGCGCCTACCTCAGCCTCTACTGGTCATTAATACCTGTAATGCGTCTCAGTGCGAGGCGCTGGGATCTCCTAGAGTCCTGCCTTTCCTTCCACGAGTGGGGAGAAAGGCTTGGCTCGGAGTTCTTCTGAATGAATAGATTCTGTAAATATTGTATAGTATGCATGTGTTTTAGTTGTTATTTTGATTAGTTTATTTATTTTGTTTATATACATCTACTTTTATTATTATTAGTTTCTGTATTGTTTATTGTAAATAGAGTGTGAATGTGCTCTCTGAACGCTATATAAATGTCCTTAATTGTGACAGATTGTAATATCTTGTAAAAATCTTGTAGTCAATATAAACGGTAAAAAAAGGAAGATTAAAAAAAAACTGATGAACATTTAAGCGAAATACTTAAATTTTGCTTTCAATGATAAATTTTTATTATTTATGGATTTTCTGTATATTTTAAAAGTAAAATTTTGAAAAATTAAACCATTCAAAAATATCGAAAAGGTATCATTATGGACTTAACGACATGAAGCTGACATGCCCATCTGGAGATGTCTGAAGAGGAGCTGAATGAGAGTTCTCCTTTCCTGGATTAAGGAAGTAAACCAAGATTAGGAAGAAGTGCTCCTGGGACTATTTTTTTTTCCTCATTTCTAAAATGCCAATTTTTTTATTAGTTACAGCATATCTGCTTATTTTCAAGCTTATGATTGATGTAGATAGAAACATAAAGACAAAAAAAAAATATTTTGATAAAAATCAAAATTGGAAATCTTTATATGTATATATATACTTCATTGTAATCAAAAATTGTTTTTTTTTTTTGTTTTTTTTTTACTCTATATCTTCACCCGCACCTGTCATGGTAGTGACAATTAGCAGATTAGTTTTTAAAGTTTTTAAAATCAAAATTTCAATTTTTTTTTCAAATAAAAATGTATATATATATATAAACGTCGAATAAACAGCAGCATCCATGAACATTTTGTAGGATTGTCAAGAGAATTTTCGGAGGAATCTTAGCCTCGGAGACTGAGGAGGAGTTGGCCCAACCCCGAAGGCCGAGAAAACGAGCATTGGGGATAGTGTGGGCTATCGATCACTTTAGACCCATGTCTTTGGGAGAAAGTTCCATGCTCACACCAACCACAGACCTCTACAGTGAGTAGGTAAGCTAAAAGAATCCTCGGCTCGAGTCACATCGTGGAAGGAGTTCTTTAATCAATATAACATGGACATTGTATAGAAGCTGAGGATGGAGAACGTGGTGGTAGATTGGTTGTTAAGGGCTATTACTGTAAATACCATAGAAAAGGACATAGAAGAATCTTCTAGGGATGTGAGACAATTCTTGAAAGAATGGGCGCTAGAAGGGGAGGGAGAACAAGGTGCGGAGAAACCTAATAACGGAATAGAATCCCAAGAAGAGGAGAGCCCAGCTGAGGAGAGGCCGACAGTGTGATAATTTGAATAATAAAACAGTGGCAGATAATTTGGAAAACCAACCCCAGATATGATGAAAGTGCAGTGCAACAAGGTTGGCAAAAACAAGATCACAACTATTTGGTAGCAGACGGGCGCGAGGAAAGACATGATTTTTAAAGCACTACAGGACGTGTCTAAACCAGGGAAAACCCACCACCTCTACGCTTCAATCTGGGAGAAAATAAAAAGGTTATGGTGGTCTTAACATGTCGGATTAGATAGGACATTCATCTGTTGCAAATTAATGGTGGAAACACTGAGGGACCAAGAACAATTTTATCTGAAAAATATTTGAAAATCAGTATTTTTCGAATTAATTGTTTTTATTAATAAAAAGTGTTTAGGCAATCATGTTTATTAAAATACATCCCAGATCATGGAAAAATGAAATAAAAGCTTTGTAACAATTAGTTGTAGTCATTTTTGGTGAGAAGGGGTACTTTTAGTTGATAGGATAAAAAGTATCATCATTTTAATAATATTATGTAAGACTTCTGTATATTTATATATAAGTTCATATATTGTCCTAAGGATAGAAGAGTATGCTGTGTGTATAGCAACCCAATATAATTGGGCAGCAATCCTTTATATTTTATATTTTATGAAAATATCTGCTAATTGTCACTACCATGACAGGTGCGGATGAAGATATAGAGTCAAAAAAAAAAAAAAATATTTTATGAAAATAAAGTGTTTCTCTCTTCTCGATTTAAATATTATATTATTATAAATAAAGGATCATGACATAGGATGGAAAGTATCCTGGATCCTAGATCAAGGAAGTGGAAGAGGATAGGCTAAGTTACCCCTCTGGTCTACTACTACTGACTCGTTAGCCTTCCCACCTCAGGGGGTAGTTCAGGGGGGGGGGGGTAACCTGAGCTAGATAAAACCGTCCGAAGGTTCTCTCCCTAGCTCATGAATACAGGCACAACGGTATCTTGAGCCTTCAGAGGAATATATGAATAAAGGATTGCTCCTGTGGAGGGCAACTTACCTGCAAAGCCACTCTCCTCATAATAGGACTTCACACCTATTGTATTTATCGCTATCTATATCTATATCAATTTTTATCTTACTCTCCCACAGCAAAGAGACAGATAAAAATAAATTCGCATATTGCATGAAATATAATATCACACTCTTGTATATTTTTCTATAAAAATATAGAAGATCCCTGGCCTCAATAATGTAAATATATGAAAAAATACTACATTTTATAATATATGCAATCACATGTTTGACTACATCATAAATACTTTCCTGCCTATTTCAGAAAAGTTTTTATATCTTTACATAAGTTCATGAAGAAACAAAAAAAATTGAATTAGATTTATTTTCCTGAAAATTGACCAAAGAAAAGATTTGAGTACTATTTATTTGATAAATTAAAGAAATGTAAACCGGCTTAGGGTAGATCAGTGTAAAAATTTTAATACTCTCTAATATTGTTGATCAAAAACTTTTTGCCATAGCTTAGTATCGTCAAACAATAATTTAAAAGTAGAGGAAATAATGTTGAATATAATAAATAATCGAAAGGAAAATTATTAGAACATTATAGGAAAGTTTCATCAAAATCATTAGAGCCGTTTTCGCGCTACAGTCTATAGAAAAATGTGTTTTTCATTTATTGCGTGCAAGCTATTGCGCATGGAGCACCGAATTTCTGTCACATCAGTAGTCAAAACCCTACAAAATAAAAAAGGAAGTAACAAAATCGGTTCAGTAGTTCCCGGGAAAATCTTGGCACAAACAGACAGACCAATCGTTTAAAATGTGTTTTCGGACCTAGGGGTCTCTGAATCGTATAGATCCGTCGAAAGCCGCATATCGGAAATTGACCCGATTGCAATACTCATTCCATATTTTATTTGTAATAGTAATATATTTATGGTTTGCTATCCTAATATACAAGATATTAGTCAATATATTAAGATATATAATATCTATATGTTTATGTATCGATATAGATATATTGTTGCAGATCGATATGGTGGCCTCAGCTGTACTCGGCGCCGCCACTGGTACAGGTCTCGCTCTGCTCGTCGCCATGACTTTAGTCGTCTACAGGTACTATGCTGCCAGGAGGTGAGTCTATGCATCAGCTATGTATATATATATATATATATATATATATATATATATATATATATATATATATATATATATATATATATAAAGAGACTTATGAATAATTTTGACAGTGGGACCTCGAGAAGTTTCCGTGTCTCCACCACTTCGGAGTTAGGGTGGCTCTTTCCTTCCTTACAATACTTCCTTGCCACATTCCTTTATCAGATTATCAACAGCCGTCGTCCTTCTTATGCCTACGATCTTCTCCAATTCAATTCAAGTTCGCTGTCCACTCTATTATTACAAGATCCCGACCTTCTGACCTTTTCACAGATCGGCCTCTTTCCAAAATTCTTTTGTTCCCCACTCTCACTTTTTGGAATTTCCTCTCTTTAAAAATCCAGCATGCCCACTCCTTAGCCACCTTCAAAACCCTCCAATTTCAATTCCTATAGACGGAACACTCAGAAACTAGCTAACCACGTGTCAAGTAACAGTACCTTTTTAAACAATGTAAAAATAATTTATATACTTTTTTTTAAGGAACTTGTATACACTTAATTGTACATTGGAACTTGTATATATCTATATTTTTCTAGCAATGTCGATTCTACAAGATTTTTTGCTCTGAAACTTCATTTATTTATTTTCTCATTATTTTTGTTATTTATGTTTTAATTTTTACTAAGATATAACACAAACATTTTTATCTCTTTATCTTTTAGTTCTTACTATATCTATTTTAAATGGTGCTCCTCTAGCAGAGGAATGTATCTTTCATTTACTGTTTTTCCTCCTATCATTTTTATTTTTTTAAAGCTAAATCATTTTGTTTCTTTGCTTATTAGTATTGTATGTAATTCTAAGTATTTTGTAAATAGTTCCGTTGCTTTATTTCCATAAACTTTTAGTATACTTAAGTTGTATTATGACTCTATTAATTAATGTAATAGTTCTGGCAAGAAGTAATCATTTTTTTTTTCTGTATCATTGTGTTTTTCTGTTTAGAATAAAGTTATTTTCTGTTTATTTATTTATATATATATATATATATATATATATATATATATATATATATATATATATATATTTCTTTTAAAAGTAATATTTTTCTCATCTGTGCCAACTTCGATTATATACATATATATATTATATCTTGGTAATAAAAAGAAGTGAAGCGAAACTCAAACGTAAGCTGCTTACGAGTTTAACAGGAGTGAAAGACAGCGATAACTTAGCAAACGATAATTGGGCCAAACTTTTTGAGAAAGTTATCAAGAGCTTTTCTCAAGTCCCTGGTACTTAATTCGATATCATCAAAGCGAAAGTTATAAACATTTTCACAGTTTCTTGACAGATATAATTCTTTTTTACTGAATTCGAGAGGTGCGGTTTGAGAAAAAAAATATTTCGTAGCGATTGTGGTGATGCAATTAACTATAAATAAAGAAGAATTAAATGAATTAGAAGAGATAAACCAGAAGGGGAAATGTAGGAAAAATATTTAAAGTATCGAGTTAAAAAAATATATATATATATATAAATGGAGCCGAAAAAAACACGCTGGGTAAAATCTCTGCTGGGTATTTGAGACCTATCAGCAAACTGAAGGTGACTCGCAAAGACTATACAATAAGAAAATATATAAATTTTTTGATCTTCAGGTGCTACAAACCATGTACCTATAGATCTTGGCCGCTTGGTGTAGTTTTCTTACAGACTTTATATTACTCGTTCGTAGATTTTATATATATATATATATATATATATATATATATATATATATATATAAAGTAACCTATACCACTACAACCCATGAAGGGTCTGGGGTTCAGTACTGTTTAGGGAATGCACTGTTTCTAGGTCAACGGTTGTGCAAGGAGGTGATTTAACCGAGATCACGCTCAACCCTAGGTTTTCCCCCTTAATCAATTATTTAATTAAGAGTACCCACCTTATAGAGGCTGGGTGTGCCCCAGGAGGGTCTCCCGACCCAAGGTCACCCCACGGCCAATGAAACAGATAAATTTTCTGCCATGAGCCGGGGTTCGAACCTGGGACCTTTGTATTAGAAGCTCAGTGCCTGTGGGGTGCCTCAGTGAGGTAGCTCACTGAGCTATCCCACTACCATATATATATATATATATATATATATATGTATCAGTCTGGCCTGAGACGCCCTGGTGTGTACATCGGTGTAATTCGTTCATATAATAGACTCAGTTTACTTTAAATTAATTTTCAGTTCAGTTAAGTTCAGTTTTTTTTTTCTTCTCTTTTTTAAAAAAACACTATTATTAATCATGCTATTAAGTGTCGGATCTTCACAATAATCGGAGTAAAGAAAGTGCAGTGAGATTGATAGAGTTCTGGGAGCAACGAGCTGGCAGGCGTCTACTAATCCTAACAGCATTAGACCAGCATTAGACGTTGTTTACTACCGTCAACAGTCCTGGTATTTATTTATATTTTAATTTGAAGTAATTCTCATTAATAAATTTTAAAAATGGTGCAGTGTAATATTTGCAACAACTCTATCGCACGCGAACATAAGAACAATATACACTGCGTTAAGTGTAAAATAATTTTTCATGGTAGGTGCGTCAACCTTACTGATAAAGACACCGAAGCATTAAAAATAATTAAAAATACATGGATTTGCTCTAACTGCGAACAGGTGAAAAAACAAAATACCGAGCCGTCCCCCTCAGTAATACTTGCGGCAGTAAATCGTTTAGACGCTACCGTGAACGAAGATATAAAAAACATGAAAACAGCACTAGATAAATACGGAGAGCTCAGTTTTGAACTAAACGAAAGACTGACGAAGATTGAAAAACATCTGGAAGGTCAAGCTAAAAAGTTTGAGGAGATACTATTAGAAAACAAAGCACTCAAATCCCGAGTGGGCGAATTAGAGTTTCGCTTGAATAACGCAGAGCAAGGACTATTGAGTAGATCACTGGAGATCCGCGGTATACCGGAGCGACCGGGCGAAACGCCCGCTGCTTTGGTGACCAGTATAGGAGCAAGCTTGGGGATCAGGCTTAGTGTGGAGGACCTGGACAACGTACATCGCCGCAGAAGCCGAAAAGATGACTCGCGACCACCGCCTGTTATCGCACGCTTTGTCAGGCAATCAATTAGAGATGATCTAATTACGAAAAGGAAAGTGAAGAGGGATTTCTCCACGCGGGATATCGGTTGGCAGGAAAATGACTGCCACCGAATTTATCTGGGTGAAGAGATGACTCGCACAAACAGACACCTCTATTGGCTAGCCCGGCAGAAGAGAGCGGCGGGAAAAATCAAATATACGTGGTTTGCTTCCGGAAAGGTGCGGTGTCGAAAAGAGGACGGACATAGAGTCATCCTGATAGAACAGGCCTCGGATCTAGATATATTTGACTGACTACCTAGAAGCCGTCAACCCCTTAGCCTCATTAAAATAGTCTTACTTCTTCTCTTAGTGCTATCTCTACACCGCCACTCATCAATCTATTTATTTTCAAGTACATTCTCTTTATTTATTTTTAATGTTAATATTACTTTTTCTTCACTTAGTTTCATGTACGATAATCGCTTTTCTGTACTTTCTACTCGTTTTGTCTTCTCGCTACCAAACACTGACTGTTTCTCTCCAAATCCACTGTATGTCTAGTTCCCTAATCACATGTCAAGTTAACTCTCAATCACTTTCTGCCCATTATGACGAATTCCTGCAATACTTTACCCAAAACTTTTATCATATCATAGCAATATCCGAAACCTGGCTCAAACCTTATATTCCATCATCTTCAGTCTCCTTGCCTAATTACATCCTGCTCCGTCATGACCGGGTAAACCGGACTGGCGGTGGAGTAGCCATGTTTGTCCACAGTAGCCTAAAGACCCGAATCCTCGATTGCTCCCCATCTTCCGATCATCCTCATGTAGAATACCTCTTAGTAGAAATTCTCAGTAATATTTCTCCTATCCTTTACGCCGTGGTATATCGCCCTCATCTCGTGCCATTTGACCCGTCCTTCGAATCAACTCTATTCAATTTCGTTCCCCTCTATCCCAGAATAATTATCTCCGGTGACCTCAATACCAATTTCCTCTCAAACTCCAATGACAAATCCTATTTAGAAAATCTGTTTTTCTCACTTCACCTATTCATCGTTCCTTTTTCCTCCACCCACCACACCACCAGATCTGACACTTGGCTAGACTACTACATCATCGACTCAGCACAAAACCTCCTCTCCGCCTCTCAATTGCCAGTATCCTTTCTTTCATCTCATGATCTGATACAAATAACGTATAATATCCGCACTCCTCCAATCCATCCTCGAACTATCACTTTCCGCCAACTGGATACCCTTACTCGAGAAAAAATATTACCTGATCTAGTAACATTGGATTTGAATGGAATATATCATTACTCCTCTGTCGACATCATGGTTGATATTCTCACCACCAATCTTCTCAATATACTCAATACCCACGCTCCTCTCAAAACCTCCACTTTCCGTCATCGTCCTGCTCCTTGGATGTGTCAGGAAATTAAGGATCTGCAGAAGAGACGCGACGCTGCACGCAGACGCTTCAGACGGACTAGGCTTGCAGATGATTATCAAATATTCAGAGTGCTTCGTAACACGACACAGACAAGGATCCGACAAGCGAAAGCGAACTACTTTCACGAAGCCCTTTCCTCAGCCCCTGATATCAAATCAAAATGGCTTCTACTTCGTAAGCTTTCCCTCTGTGAACCTTCTAGATCCCCTTCCTCAGTTTTCCCAATATCACCTGATGACCTAAACTCCCACTTTATATCGGTTTCCACCTATTCTTTACCATCCCCTTCCGGCTTTTCTCCAGAGGTACCTTTTAACGACAATAATTTTTATTTTTCCAACATTTCTCCCACAGTCCTTATTACCGTTATAATGAAATCCCGTTCCAATTCCGTAGGCCCAGATGGCATTCCTATCAAACTAATAAAATTATGTCTCCCTGAAATCCTCCCAGCACTCCTTTTCATCTACAATTTCTCTCTGCAGAACTCAATATTCCCGACCTCTTGGAAAAAAGCCATTGTCCTTCCTTTAAACAAAAAGCCTAATCCATCCTCTCCCGAAGATTTCCGCCCAATATCAATCCTTTCCAATCTTTCTAAACCCCTAGAAAAATTAGTGCAATCCCAAGTTTCCAACTACCTTGAACAATCCAACCAACTCGATCCTCTCCAATCTGGCTTCCGTCCTGGCTACTCTACACAATCTGCTCTGATTAAAATTACTAGTGATATCCAGACTGCAATAGATGACAAAAAACTAACCATACTTATACTGCTTGATTTCTCTAAAGCTTTCGATTCCATTATCCATTCCATCCTTTTCAACAAACTAAAATCATTATCCTTCTCCAATTCCATCTCTTGGTTCCAGTCTTTCCTCTCACAACGAACCCAAGCAGTTTCCATACCTAATCAACCTCTATCTGCCTACCTTCCTTTATCCTCAGGAGTTGCACAGGGTTCAAGCATGTCTCCTCTTCTTTTCAGTTCTTATATTAATGACCTAAATGATTCAATTATCCATTGTTCCCACCACCTTTATGCCGACGATTCTCAAATCTATTTATCCTTTTCTCCCGCTGAGTTATTGGTGGCGTTTGCCAAAATTCAAGAAGATTTAGATCGAATTAGTGCCTGGGCCAACTTAAATGGCTAAATGCTACCAAAACTCAGGCCATTCTCATTGGTTCCAAGCCCCTTCTTAGATCCCACACCAACTTTCCCTCACTCTATCTAAACAACCACCCCATCACCTTCTATCCCTTTGTTAAAAATTTAGGCTTTCTCATAGATCAAACCCTTTCCTGGAATCACCATATCTCTCATATATCCCGCCGTGCAATTTCTACCCTCAAACTATTCCATCACTTCCGCCATCTTCTACCCCAAGATACCCGTAGACTCATAGTTTCCTCTCTCATCTTTCCCCACTATGACTACAGCTGTGTGGTGTACGATGGCCTCTCGGTGGAACTGCGTGATAGACTCAAAAGACTTATGAATTGCTTCGTAAGATTTGTAATTGGAACCCCGAGACGCTCCCGTGTCTCCCACCACTACACTGAGTTAGGGTGGCTCTTCCCCTCCTTAAGAAGACAATATTTCCTTGGCACTTTCCTTTATCAAATCATTACCGATCATCGTCCTTCTTATGCCTACAACCTTCTCCAATTTAAGTCCTCAATCCATTCACTCACTACAAGATCCCGAGCCTCTGACCTATACATCCCTTCTCATAGATCTGCCTCATTCCAAAATTCCTTTATAGCCCGCTCTGTCAACTTTTGGAATTCCCTCCCGATCAAAATTCGACATGCCCCTTCCCTGTATACATTCAAAAACCTCCTATTCCAATTCCTGTTCCAAAAACAGTCTGATACCAGCTAACTATTAATATTATATATGTATTGTATAGCAATCATATAATCATAACACTTGGTAAGAGATAGTACATGCATTTCCTACTATCGACGTAGAAATTTCAATACATACATTTTTTTTTATTTTTTTTTTATTCAATTATAAGTAACTGTTTATTTTTATATATATATTCAAGTAAAGTTTTTTTTTTGTTTTTTTTTTTTATGAAATGAACTCATGGTATCTCTTTTACGTTCTTCATTTCTCAAAGTGTATGTTTATGTTGTTCAACCCTTAAATATAATTTTGTTCATAGTTCAAGTGATTCGTTCATAGTTTTAATTGTTTTGTTCATAATTTTAAATGCTCTGTACATAGTTTTATCTGTATTGTATATAGCTTGTGCACCTAAGGTTTTCTTTACTTTTTATTTTATTTTATCAATTTTATTTATTGTTTCAACGTTCAGGCCAGTAATATTCTATTATTTTGTACATTATTGTTATTCTGAAGGGACTTAGTCCCAGAATAAAGTTTTTTTTTCTATCTATCTATCTATCTATATATATATATAGACATAGGGCAGATGACCTTACCCCGAGTACTTAACTGGATATGGTTTTCTAGGATGTCAGTAGCCCCAGTGAGGTTTGGTCCACGGATGGTCTGTTTCAAGGATATAAATATATAGGTTCTCGTGTGCCTGTTGCCTCTGAGCCATAACTCAGCCATAACTCATGGATCTACGCCGAATTTTCGCTGTTCTTGAATCTGAATGACTTATTTTGAAGGACGCTGACAGATTGACCCAAAAAGCTAAGGAGCAACGGGAGCATCTTTGATACCATGGTCCGTATCAACGTGAGGTTGGGTGACCCCCTCCAGGCTATTTTAAAGCTCAGCTCACTTTATTGAAGATAACAGTCTTTTTATAGAATTCGATTGAATACTGGGTATCAATTCATGGTTTCATTTTTATCAGAAATATACCAATTATATTTATTTTGGAATGCTATTAAAACGAACTGTATCGAAACGAACATTGCCAGTTTAGAATAGAATAGGGAATGAATATTCTCAGTAAATATTAGTAACTATTGCAAACTGATGATAAATTGACTATAGAAGACGAAAATTAAATTAAATCTAGATTGGCCATGTATTGAACCAGTGAATTTCTATGGCGGGTTGGAGATAAAATTGTCATAGAGAGAGCGTGGGCGAAGGGTGTGGGCGAAGGGTGTGGGCGTTCATAACCCTCTCGTATACCAGCTCTATTCGCGCCCCTAAGTTAAGTCTTCTTGTCAATAATTGTGGTAAAACATCATTTATCCTTTACAGTATTCAAAAGAGTTATTTATTTATATCTGTATTTAGTTCTGTTATGGATGCAAAAATACAACAAAAAAAAATTAGTTCGTAAAATAATTTTTAGTTTTTATAAATAATAATAAGTTTTTTTTATAAACTCGAAGAGGGTTAAATATAACATTAAGTATTTAGTATTAGTTCTAATAATAAGTAATTGTTTATAATAAGTATTAGTTTAAAGTATTAGTTGTAAATATTATTTTTAAGTGAGTATAACAGCCAACAGCTGATTGGGAGGTAAAACAAAAGACAATTTGTGGGACGCTAAAGATTTGGTTGTGTGAAATACATTAGTTTTACGGTGTACACCGGATTTTCTTTTTTTCTCCACGAGCCTGTGATTATCAGCGACGAGTGCCGCTTGATTTTACTAGTTGATGAATGAACATTTTGACAGCTTGAGGAGGTGGACTGGGGAGACCCTGACGACGCTAGTTCGAATAAGTTTCCGCTTCTTCAGATAACCCAATGTGTCAATTGGACAGAGTTCAACCAGTGGGATATTGTAAATATGTACATATAAGTTTTTCTTATTGTTTTTTTTTCCCCAAACATTTATAATTGGTTTATTGTATAGTCGTAAGTTAATGTTTAGTTCTATAATAATTTTATAATCTTTCCTTTGATAATTAAAGGTAACTGTATTTTCTTTGTTTTCTTATAAATCTAATTTCTTGTTCATAATTTTCATTCCCTTTAACAGTTCTTTGAATCAATAGAAATAAGTAAATTCATCATTAGTATTAATAATAGCCAGTTTTATGTTCTTATTTTTCTTCTGTTTGTTTTCATGTTTTATGTATATATTATATTGTTTTTTTTTTTATGTTTAATAAGGAACTGTAAAACCCTAATCGAGAGATTAAGGAAAGTCATCATTAACCAAGTAAGAAGGTTGGATAGGTTATGAGGTTAATTAACATATGTTTTTAAACCCAAAGGTTCCGAGTTCGTAGCTCACTCCGCGTCCTAATCTTTTTTTTAAATTAAATTTATTTAATTCTTTTTATTATTATGGTTTTCGCTATTTTCCAAATTAAATAGTATGGCGCCTGTTAGATAGTTATTAATATTTAATTGACTCTTGATTATTTTTTTTTGCCAACCAAACGTCTCCACTGAGTATCCGGCAAGTTTGTTGCGGAAACGATTTTCCCAAATTAAAAACCGTAACATTGAAAGTGATAAATAAGTAAAAAAAAAAATTCAAGAGGTCGGGGTATCCATACATACCAAGAAATTAAAATTATTACTAAGAAAGACAAATTTTGGCAGAAGAAGAGATTGAATGCGTTGATAAAGTTGTGTACCTGTGCAAAGTCATATTATTTTAAAGAAAACATAAAAAAATTATTACAAAGCTTGAAATAAATAGAGTGAAAGAACCAGTTATGGACAGTGGGCCCAGTGATGGGCAGGTTGGACTTTAAATGTAAATAATAAGCTTCCTTGTTGATTTAAAGGTTCCAGTTTTATCTAGATTGAACAACAATGCCCTCTATTTACAAATGTAAGAACAAAGTTCCCAAAAGAAAATTTTAGAATGTCTATCATCGTTTTTCTATAGTGCTCTTGAGATCAGTGTGTCTCGTATATTCGTACTAACAATTTTGATAAGAGTAAATTGAGTATTTATCTTATATTATCTTCATCATTATCTTTATAGTTAAACAATGATTTTTTCTAAGGTATGTATATTATTAGTACCGACCCTGTCCATTACTAGAACAATTGAATTTTGGGGGGTCCATCACTAGTGCAAAAATGTGTTGTTTTTTTTAATGGAGATTATACCTGAATTACTTCATATTTTTTTTAATTTTAAAGTGTTAAATATTAAAAGGAGGCCCTAGAGATTCTAAACGTCAAACGGAGAAGTATATAACTATAATGATTACGGCGATATAAACCAAAAAAGACAATAATTTTCTTTTTTACACTATTGTGCTTACCCTACTGGAGTTGAAAAGCTATTTGTAAATGAAATATTTGAATATAATCGAGAAAAAAAAAATGTTTCCATTGCATAATCTGTTAATTCCTATGTTAGTCAGATATATCCCTTTACAATACTAATGCAAAATAGGTTCGTACATATTAGAACACAATAGAAAAAAATATAGCTGTGATAAAGGGAAAAATCAAATGTGAGAAAAAGTGAGGTAAAGAACTCACGTAAAAGATTCAATCCAGAAAATTTTTTAAATGGAGTAAGACTGTACATCTTGCAGGAAGAAATGATGACAGATGGCGTCGAATTTATACAATGGACCTCCTATCAATAAAAAAGAAGGATTGACCTCTTAAAAAGGTGAATGAAATTAATAATAAAGAAGGCACTACATGAATGGAAAAATCCCAAAATCGAACTGAATGGGAAAATAAATTAAGCAGCGAAATTTTATGTCATAATACTTATTTGCAAAGAAAAAGTGTAAACCTATTATTAAAAAATAATAAAATAAAGACGTTTAATGTGAAATGTCTAATCATATTGTAAATATAAACTAAAAAGTATAGTGTAAATATTGTGAATATCTAAATAGGTACAAATAAAAAGCTATCATAAGGCTGAGAATAGATAAGAAAACAACCAAATAAAACATATAACTAACAGGTGAGTTAGAAAATAAATACTAAGAAGAGAATAAAAATAATGCTGTGTAATATTATGTCTGTATAAAAATTATACCTTAGACATAATAAAACATCTTAAACTATATAATTTTTATTCTGAGCTGGATGATACGCAATATTTTATTATTTGTAAAATATATTTTAATTTAAGTTATACAGCGTTACACTTTTTATTCGTATTTATAAATTAGTAGATAACTGTTTTTCACAATTTTATTTTCTTGCTAATATATTCGGTTTGATTGTTAAATCATCTTTGCTGGAAATTATTTATTTAATTAAATATAATGACTCAAATATTTTATTTTAACCTGTAAAATATGACAATCAGCAAATTTGGTATCATAAAACATACATGGCATGAGTAGACGTGAGGAAGATAGCACACAGCGATGTATACTAATGACATTCAGCTAAATTTTATTATTACACTAGGAGCTTGCTCCAATTAAACTCCTTTTCAACCTACGCCGAGGTACGTCAGGAATTTGTAATTCATACGAATGTGGGTTGTTACAGTCGGAATGCACAAGTCAGTGTGAAGGGTCTCATTCGAGATAAAGGCTGGTGAGTTCGTTATCAGTCTTTGTTAATAACGAATTCAAACTGCAATTGACATTGGAACGTTTGTATTTTCTGAATATGTGTCTTTTTTGCAAGTCCATAAATTTAGCAAGTGTAGGTCCATGTGGGTTTAGCAAATAAGTATAAAAGTTAAGTTCTTGTCTAATGTGTAATTTAGAACATTTGTGTAGCATAGAATATAACAGTCTCTAGTGGAAACACAGTTTTATGTTTTTCTTGACGTGTGACCCCTTCCCATGTTAGTCTTCTGTCAAAATTAATTTAATTCAAGTACATTACTGTATAAGTTTGTGGGATCGGATGATTGTTAATGTAAAATTGAGGACAGGTTTCGCGTCGTAGTGTAAATGTAACGTGTTGGGACTTGCCATAGTTAAGCTTTATTTTCTATTTCTTACACCATTTATTAATTTTATCTAGATTGTGTTGTAAAGTCAGAGAGGTATGCATAGGGTTCCGTAATAACAGCAGTATCGTCGGCAAAAATCGCAGTTAGGATATCATTGCCTGTCAGTAAGTCGTATGCATATGTTAAGTACAGAAGTCGGGCAAAGATATTTAATTAAAAGAATATTTAATTATTTATATATTTTGGATATAATCGATTTGTGCAGCTGTAACATTTTTGACATATGTCTTCTTTGTTAATTTGATTTGATTAATTCTTTGTTAATTTGATCAATTATATAACGTTCCAAGGAGATTATAATAATATTTATTTCTTATTCATAAAGTTTAAATTTTCAAGTCTTTCCTCAGTTCTGAAGACTTGAAAACTTGAGTCGAAATGTTTACATTAAACAAAATATTTTTTAGTTTATTTTCCATTGTGACTGCAACCCTTAATGTTATTCTGTTATTCATTATTTTATGCAAAACTTGTTCATTCTTGAAAGAAAAAAACAGTTATCATTCCGTAATTCTGACAATAAAAAAGAAATTCAAAGAGAAAAAAATCCAAGAAGAAGTGAATTTATTTAGTGTTTATTTTATTTTGTTATGAATTATTCGTTAGGAGATTTCCAGGAGAAACTTCCGCGCCAGCCCTCGCCTTCTAATGAGACAAAGAGTTCTGAAGTTGAGGTCTCTGAGAATTACTTGGCTTTCCTAGAAAGAAGTCCTTATACATAAAACAAGGACTTCTCAAGAAGAGAAGAAATTGCTTTCTTTTATTGAATTTGACATTTCCAAGGTGACGGTTCTTGATGGAAATTTCTCTCGGTTCGCAGTAAGATTTCTCAATCAGGGCGCGCGGGGTTTAGAATCGATTCTATAACTCAATCTTTCTTGAGGATTTGCTTGTGCTCTATCCTCTGAGTTGTTGAGCTTGAGTAGATTTAAATCGATCATTAGACCGCCTACCTCTTAGCTACGATTAATTAAATGTCAGAACTAGAACTAACAGAACCAGTCCTTGAGGTTTTGTGGTCTCAGGTTTACAATCAAACTAATCTCCAGTTGTGGTTTGAGCAACCGTTATAGCATCATTAATAACATATTGTGTACTTTGACCTCATTAAGAAAACAATACGGTTTTGAAAATTTTCATTTGATCGTCCTCTAAATAACCTGTTCGGCGGAAATAGTAAATAACCTTCCGTTTTGACGGGGGATCTTCGTTATTTACACTAGTGAATTTTAATTTCAAAATGAAACTCCGGCACTGGATATAAACTTTTTTAGCGTGTTATATATATATATATATATATGTATATATATATATATATATATATATATATATATATATATATATATATATATATATATATATATATATATTTACAACTTTTCTTTATTCGACCTTTGAGTATTAAATTTAAACATAACCATTTAATTGGGAATAAGGTCACTTATTAATTATTTAATAAACTACTGAATGTTCATTTCCTCTGTGTTTATTGACGTTTCGATCCCGGTATTTTTCTTTTTATAAGTTAACAATGGGATCCTCTTCAAAGTTATAAAAATAGACCTGCGATACCTCAGGCCAGGGACACACCGACAGTCTCAGCACCGTCCACCAGCATATATATTAAGATACGTAATACTTAATATATGTAGCTCAATATATGTGCTGGTGGACGGTGCTGAGACTGTCGGTGTGTCCTTGGTCTGAGGTATCGAAACTCTATTTTTAAAACTTTGAAGAGGATCCCATTGTTAACTTATAAAAAGAAAAATACCGGGATCGAAATATCAATAAACACAGAGGAAATAAACATTCAGTAGTTTTTAAAATAATTAATAAGTGACCTTATTAGTGTGTGTGTGTATGTGTGTGCAATCCTCGATGTTGTTGGTACACCAAATAGATAAAAAAAAAGGTGTTTGTTATAGTAAACGTAGCATTATGTATGAACCATTTTTATGCAATATTTATATTTAGTACATATATTTATTAAAATGCGTGAAATTTAATAATGTTTGATATTTTTGGAGGTATGGCAAGGATTGGGGAGACGCTGATAGATTCACGGCACCTCAAAATTGGAACGTGGAGAAAGGATACAAACGCCCTCAACGAACTCATTCCCTCGCTGTCACCAATCAGAAGGTAGGTCTGGATATATATATTTTATATATATATATATATATATATATATATATATATATATATATATATATATATATATATATATATATAATATATATATATATATATATATATATATATATATATATATATATATATATATATTTTATATATACTTTATTTTTTAATGTCGTCAAGCGTCGCATAGAAGGTTGCTAAGATAACATATGTGAATTATTGAAGCTTTTTATAAGAATTATTGAAAAAATGTACTGATAGATTAGAAAAAAAACAAATTTAAATGCCGTTTTTTTTTTTATTAAAAAGCAACATACTATAATTATTTTGTTCAATATTTTATTAACCCACTTATATATTTGTTTAATTACTTCAATCATTTTAATATTTATTATATTTTAAAATAGTATTTATTTTGTTTCTATTATTTATGTGCTTGCATATATATTACTATTATCTATTACCCAAGATAATGACAAATCGTAATATGTTTCAATAAATTTCAATACAGAAAAATATAAATAACAAAGTTTAATGGCACAGACTATTTGTTTTTCAATCCTTTTGATGTAGTACATCATTTTTATTTATACCAAAGTACTATAAAAATAATATTACCACATATAAAAATAAAAATACTAACGGAAAATAAAATATTTATAAGAATATTCTTCGAACATGCAATGAAAAATAGGTAGTAGAAATATTTTACGATCTGAAACAAATCTTCCATTTTAACGAGTGGTAGAACCCACATTGGATGCAGAACATTTATCAACCCCTATCGAGATGTTTTCTTCTATTATTTTCCGAATGGAAAAATATATCCGATATTTCTCGGAAGGGGGGCAGATCTCAAACGGATCTGCAATACGGATATCCATATATCCCATCATTTATATATTTGTTTTGATATATTAAAGTATTATATTTCATGTAGCAAAATGAATTATCTCTATGAGACTATCTTATATTTAATTTCATATTGTTATAGAAAGTTTATTTTTCGATTATGTGATTAAATTATCATACAATTCAAGAGGAAAGCAAATTGGTATTTATCAGTTTTTAGTAACTTATCAAATTAATTAATTTATGCAGAAAGCGTCCCATTGACGAGAATTTTCTTAAATAAAAAGGTTTTGGGTAAAAATAAAATTAAGCCATTCACGAAGATTTAGGTGGATGTTAATAATTTGATAAAAAGGAGTCTATTAGGAGCGAAGGATTTCGGAGAATGCTAACATCATTGTCGACTGCCTTTGACTCATTATAGGCTAAACTGATGAGGGAAACCGTACTTTACAGTCTCACAGATTAGGATTTACACCAGCTACTCACTGAACGAAATTACAGGTATTACTAAGTAGTATGCACAGTAGTTCATACTAGAACCTTATGTGAAATAGGAATGATTTCATGAAACTCAATAAAAAAAAAGGACTTAGCTAATTTGATTGCATAGAAGTTTCTATTAAACAGTAAAGCCATTGTAAATTGAAACAGTCATGTTATCTCCTTTACTTAATAGATAGTTTATTGTGTTTTTCAGTCAATATTAAACCCTCCTCTATAAATGTTGACGCTGGCCACACAAACTTGTAAGCGACCCCTTACACAATAATTGCAATTCTTTGACCAAGAAAAAAAAACGCAAACAACATTAATGTTTAGTTTCGTTTATTGAACTTTGAACAATCATTACAGCGCTACAGTTGTATTACTATCTTCTCCACTATAGCAGTCACTTAGAGGACGTTCGTTACTCTTCTGCGATCCCTAATCCCTTAGCGTCGGGGCCGGCGTTATGTTTGAAAAATATTGCAGATACAAATTACAGTTGAAGTCATTTGATGGTAGTATTTCTATAGATATGAAATATACCGAATTATTTATATGAAAAGTTAGGAATTGCCCATTATTATTTGATACATCAAGCAAAGATTACAAAAACATTATTAAAAAGGAGGATGTATGGGAAAAAAACTGCGGAAGAGCTGAACATTACAAGTAATGTATTACTTGATATCACTATTATAGTTATTGATTATTATAATCATCTTAATAATTATATATTATATTCTTTTTTATCTTAAAATCATTTAAAAATTACACTTACATTTTTTTCCTAATTTTAATTTCGCTTATACTAAAGACATAGAATGATTATTTTGTTTATTGAAACAAATGATATTACAGAACATATATATATATATATATATATATATATATATATATATATATATATATAACTAAAGCACGTGAAACATTAAAAAATCATCAGTATTTTGTACCGTATTATGTATTTGTACATAAAAAAAGAAATATATAAAAGGAATTTTTAATAGTATGAATGCATTTACTACTACAGTGTCGAAAATGCTAGATTTTTCAAGTCGAAACTCATAGGCTATTTTTCTGATTTTTTCGTGACAGAGCTTGTCAAACACAACTGAACCTCTTTTGGGCATATCATAAAAATCGTTGACTTACGATTTTCCAGATAGTTTCTTTCCATCCCAAAAGACGTTTAAGAGAGCAAATGGACATATTTATTTCTCTTGGGTGAGTATGAAACCATCATTATGTTATACTGGTAGGCGACTAGCGATGAACCGACAGGAGCTATTGATATCAGTGATAGTGAAATCTGAGGATTGTTTTTCTTAGAGTTCCGAGTCTTCTTTTTTTTATTTTTTAAGTCTTCTTTGGTGTTCATCAGTTACCTCTAAAGACGCAAACCGATTGTCGGGAGTTACGTTTCTATTCTTTCAATGAACCTGAAAAATATATTTTGTAATGGTGAGACATCCTTCTTCTTCTCCGTCAATTCTTTGCAAACATAGGGCATCTCTGAAATGAAGCAGAAGGTTCTGGTGTCACAAAGAGATGAAACAGTGGAATCATTGTTCTCCTCCATTTCAAATAAATCTTCACCTTTGTCACAATTTGATATTACAGCTCATTGATTTCGTCGCCTTATTGCCTCATTTGATTGAACTAGTTGCCGCCTAAGTCCCTTCCTACATTTCATCTATTATGGTGAAAACAACATTTTATCTAATTTTGGAGTTAAAAAAAAAAAAAAAAAAAAAAATATATATATATATATATATAACTATATATATCCCTAGAATCTAGAATAATTTCATTGAATTAAGGATTAAGGGTTATTGTCTTCTATATTAACATTCCTAATTGAAAACAAACAAAAATATTACCTATTTATTCATTAAAAACAATAGACCAATCCAAAGCAGAAATATATATATATATAAATATATATATATATATATATATATATATATATATATATATATATATATATATATATATATAAATCAAGTGAAAAATTCCACCCACTTGATTTTTTCATGTTTTCATCTAAAAATATTTCTGCTTTGGATTGGTCTATTGTTTTTAATAAATAAATAGGTAATCTTTTTGTTTGTTTTCAATTCGGAATGTTAATATAGAAGATAATAACCCTTAATCCCTAATTAAATGAAATGATTCTAGATTTCAATGTTAACTTTCTATAGAATCAAAATGTTTATTCAGTATCATTAGTTCAGTGCCGTTTCTTGCAGAACATTTCTTAGTCTCCGGCTTTTAATTTTTTCATTATTAAGTTTAAAAACGCCTCTTAGTGCTGAGGATGTTGCGCGTGGTGTGGCACTTATTGATGATGGACGTTTCATTAGATATGCAGCTAATGCCATCGGAGTTCCATATGAAACTTTACGAGACGCCGTCAGGCGTTTTCGGGAAACTGGTTCTTACAATAGAAGGTCCGGTTCTGGACGGCCTAGGGTAACAGAACTACGAGATGACCAGATTTTGACTTTGAGAATTTAACGGAACCGGCACCTTACCGTTGTTCAACCGATTCATCAGTTCGAAGAAGTTCCAGGTGTGCAAATTTCTAAACGTACCGCTCGGAGAAGATTAAATGAGTATGTATTAATGGCTTTTCGACCAGTAAGAGAGCCAGAGTTGACCAGAACTCACAAAGTAACACGGCTGGCTTTTGCTCGAGAAGGACTATGGACAAATGGATTGCTATACTTTTTACAGATGAGTCAAGATTCACTCTTCGATCTCCAGACGGGCGTGAAAGGGTGTGGAGAAGAAGAAACGAAAGATATGCAGCCTGTAATTTTTCCCAGAGCCAACTTTTCCAACGTGGTTCCTTAATGGTGTGGGCTGGGATTTCAATGGAGCGCCGCACAGAATTGGTTGTTGTTCGTGGAGGGTCTTTGACGGCCATTTGCTATGTAGATGGGATTTTGGAACCTCATGTGTTGCCTATCCTCAACGAAATCGGCGATCATTCTATTGTAATGCACGATAATGCACGCCTACATGTCGCCCGTATAGTGCAGACGTTCCTTCAACAGAACAATATTGTGATTTTAGCCTGGCCAGCACGTATAAGTATATCTCGGAAGACGAATAAGAGCACGTGCAACACTTCCTGATACACTGCAGAACCTTGAAAGGGCTCTTCGAGAGGAATGGGCTATCCTCCAGCAAAGGGACATTTCCCGACTGGTGGAAAGTATGCCGAGGCCTCTTCAAGAAGTAGTGAAGGCAAGAGGAAGAAACACGCGCTACTAAACGATGATTTAATTAATTACTTTTAGAATAATAATGGTTCGTTTTTCAATTTTTTTTTCTCTAATCTTTCTTACCCAATCACATTTTGATTATCGAAGGTAAAAAAGATTATAAAATTCCATAAATACTAAGTATTATCTACAAATACCATGTGTTATATACAAATACAACTTTACAGAAATATTTTTAGATGAAAACATGGAAAAATCAAGTGGGTGGAATTTTTTGCCAGTCAGTGTATATTCAGCCGATGTCTCGAGCCTCAACTCACTCGTCCCAATGTCGGTCGGTTTAATTATTCTTAGTTTATTACTCTCCAGCGTGGTCCAGGTCTGTTGCCATTCGTTTAAAATCTTTATGTTTATTGGTTTCAATAAATCTGGTGGTGAGATATAAGAGTTCGTTATTACACTCAGTGAAAGAGCTTATATTGCTGCCCTATCCATTTCCTCATTTTCAGAAATCCCAGAATGACAGAGGACCCAGAAGAAAGTTTTCTTTTAATAAAGTCTTTGTAACTTTAAGTTACTATAAGTTACTAACTCACCTGTTTCATGTCATGACAATAGCATTGCCATGACTACATAAAGACCACCTGGTTAAGATCAATCGCCATTCTCCCAGAAGAGAAAAGTTTCGAGTCTCATTATGGTTGCATGGCTTCTCTTCTCTTCTTCTTTGTTCGACTTTTCTCCAGAGGGGCCAACACCGTTTCTATAACTCGATTATGTTTCAATTATACTTCGCAGGTCGCGGTCGATCGTTCGAACGTTCCAGATGACTTGAGGACTTCAATTTTCATATAATAAAGGTTTCGTGCGTAAAGTTCTTTGGTGAGTTATCGAAAAATCGAAACTCTGCTATATATATATATATCGTTTTTCTCATTCATATTTGGATATTCATTTAAATTACAGAATGATGAAATGAAGCCAACATGGTTAAAATGAAACGAAACACCATTAATAGACAATTCAAACTACTTTATTCACTTTTATATGGACATATCATACTAGACTGAAACGACAAGAAACCGCTTGACGTTTCCGATTACTTCAGCACTTACCAGACAAACGCTCTAAACTTCTTATTAATTACAAAAGACTCATATACTTGACTATAATAAGACCTATTTGGACTTACGGAGTTGAGCTATGGGGCTCCACTATAACCACGCATCCAATCCTTACAATCCAAAATCCTTCGTAAAATCCTCAATGCTCCTTACTTTGTCACTAATAAAATTATCCATAAAGATCTTAAGGTTTCTTATGTTTCAGATCTGGCCCAATCCAGATTACCTATCCTTCCATAATAAACTTCAAAATCATCCCACCCCTCTCGTTTCTAACCTTGCTTCCTCTTCAATTACTGATAACCCTCCGAGGCGTCTGAAAACAAGATGGCTCCGTGATCTCCTAATGTAGTCATATCATTATAGTGCTACCATTGGGTAGTTACTCAGCAAGTGTATTTATGTCAATATATCTATTATGTCCAAATTTACTAGATATAATTATGCAATACAGTTGTAAATGTCATTAAGAAATAAAAAATAAATAAATAAAAAAAATTTGGACATATATATTAGATACATAGTTTAGCTTATTCATGAGTGTTTGTGGCTTTAGTGCCCTCTTTCAGTCTCCACCGGACTGGTAATGCCGGTGACATGGCTACGAAAGAAGCGCTGGGATCTCTTAGAGTCTTGCTTTGTCCTTCACACTTGGGGGAAAGGGATGGACTCGGAGATCTCTTGCCTGATTGTAAATATTGTAATTAATTATAAATGTTTTTCTATTTATTTCTTTTACTTATAATTTATTTAATTTTGTTAGGAACTTCTGTATTTTATTTAGTTTTGACACTAAGTTACATTTTCATAGTTTATTATATTTTTTGCCTTTGTTATACCCAAAAGCCACTGCTCCCTGTCCATCCAATCTCCTTCACGAAGCCCTCTGGCTGCTATGCTTTCCTCCACGTCCTTTGTCCATTTCTTCTTTGGCCTTCCACGCTTCCTTCTTTCAGGTGGCATATAGTTATAAATTTTCTTTGGCCAGCGGTTCTCATCCATCCGCATTAAGTGGCCATACCACTTTAACCGTTTGGTCCCGATCAGGTGAAGGATGTTCTTTTGACATCCGACCTTGTCTCTAATAGCTGCGTTTGGGATCCGCTCGATTCTGGATATGCCACAGCTTCTTCTCCAGAAATCCATTTCCATGGAAAGCAAACTATTTTCCATCTTTTTTGTCAGTGTCCAGACTTCTGATCCGTAAGTGGCTACGCTTTCTACAAAGGAATGGTATATCTCCTTTTTAGTTTCTAATCTTATTTCTTTACTCCATAGGGTTGAATTTATCGAACTTATTATTCTTTTCCCATTATTTATTTTATGTTCGATATCAACCTCACTACCAACCGTTGAAGATAACCAGTATCCGAGGTACTTGAACTGCTGGCTGACATTTAGCGTCCAGTATCAATTTCAAGGGGCAAATTTGGAGCGTTGAAAACCATATACTCTGTTTTACTTTCACTGATTTTCAGGCCCCATGTGTCTAGCAACTTCCCCATGAATACGTGTCTAGCAACTTCCTAATCATATAGCTAACATCATCCGGATCCGATGCAATTATGACTTGATCATCGGCATACTGCAAATTGTAGATGGCATCATTCCCGACTTGAACACCCATTCCACATCACGATCTTTTCCAGTTTTTAAGGGCTTGTTCTATATAAATGTTGAAAATCAGGGGTGAAAGGCAGCAGCCCTGTTTCAATCCTTTGTTAATGAAGAAGCTTCTAGACACTCTATCTCCTATTTGTATAGCCCCCGTTATATTTTTATAGAGCTCTTGAATTGCTCTGATGAGGTATCTCTTAATAGATGTGGCTTCCAAAGCTTTCCACAATTTCGCTAGAGGTACTGAATCATAGGCCTTGTGTAAATCTACAAATATCATATGGAGTTCACGGTCGTGGGCCATCCTCTTTTCTATAAGTTGTGAGAGACTAAAAATGTGATCAGTCCATGATCTTCCAGCTCGAAAACCCGCCTGTTCCTCGCTGATCTCTTCCTTTAAATCATTTTCAATACTGCTATTTTTTTTTTTTTATTATTATTATTTATTTAATTTTTTTTATTTTTTTATTTTTTTGTATTCTATATATGGTATGAATGTGCCTCACTCAGCTTTAGTACTCAGCGCCCTTAAGTGTTGCAAAATTTATTATTTCTCAACAAAAAGATAAAAAAAAAGTTTAGCTTTAAAAAACCACTTACAAAACTTCAAACTCCAATCAAAAATATCACGACAGTACCTTGATACGTCACTAAAAAAAATTTTACATTCTGACTTCCACCTGTCAACATATAAGGACTCATTACAAACGATTTCATACAAATTTACATGAACAAACTAACTCACAAACAAAAATATATCTTCAGCTGACATGTTGCAAGGAAGATACTAAAAAGGCGCTGGATAAGAGACCTCCTTTTTTGACCAACCAAGTTAATTGAATCAAGCCAGGGAAGAGGTACTACTTTTTCCTATCCCTCTCCAAGCCTTGAAATATGCAGAATATTTTAATAAATGATATTTTTTATAATGTTTGGAAACTCAATCCTCAGTAAGTATCTAGCAGATTATGAGATATGAAAAGGATTTAATTTCTCTAGAAAAATAATGAAAATAGAATATTTTAGAAAAGAAAAAGCACTCTTTTCATATGTTTAACCACAATCAAATCATCGAATCGTTGGTCTGTGTGTATGGTTTTTTTTTTTTTTTTTTTTTTTTTTTTTTTTTTTTTTTTTTTTTAGGCCTTAAATGGCTGTACTGTATAACAGCCATCCTGTGGAAAGTACGCAAAATATGCAACTATTAAAGGCTATTGCGAATTTTATAAAAACTTTACGCTGGTTCCAGTAAAACTTACTAAAAATCATCTTGGTATAGTAATTTAAATTTTAATACAAAATCCATTACACAAACAAAAATGTTTAAAATGTATAAAGAAGAGAAAATTTTACATTCACACAACTCAAAAAATATTCGTTTAAGGTAAATCATGTATTTTATCGTTTGGAAAGTTATATATATATATATATATATATATATATATATATATATATATATATATATATATATATATATATATATAAAATAAAGGTATAATAAAATTTTAAAAATAATTGAAATCTAATCAGTGTTAGAAAAGATACATTTTTACGAATGTTTAACCATATTTTTTAACTGAGTCAAATCTAAAATATCCGGTTTTAAAAAAACTTAGCGTTCAGAATCTAAAAAACGAATTTCCAGTCATTGGTCTAAGTTCCTATAGCTGGATTAGCTCCTTTTTTTTTTTATCTATTTATTGAATAATAATACAATCAGCCACTGGAGGGCTATAAGTATTAGGGCTAAGAGTTCTCATTCAAACACTATATACAAATAATGGAGAAATAAATATAAATATAAAAAGTAAATAATAGTGATGAAGAAAGAAAAAAAAGTAAACAATAACATAAAAAGAAACTTATAAACACAATCATACCTATATATAATATATACATTCGCCCAGGAATCTCCTAGCCAGGCTTTTTCCCCCACATGTGGAAGGCAAAGAAAGACTCCAGGAGATCCCAGTGCCACTTTTCCAGCCGCATCACTAGTATAAGAGGATTAGCTCTAGGGCTACTGGATTGATTTTATTATTCCCAGTTAATTTTTTTTTAATTCGATTATTATTAGTTACTGGTATGAAATTATTTATATCCAATTATAATCCAACCATTGTTTCTCAATCTAAATGAATTTGATAATTATTTTGAAACCAATGTTTTGCACAACCCTGTCACCTGTAATCGACTAAAAATATATCAGATGGAATCAGTTGCGTAACTGATACCGTTGAGACCATCAGCGGATTAATTTCCGAAATAAGACGTAGTCGGGATTATGTAACTTAGTACGTAATCAGAACATCTTGAGCACGGAGGAACAAGCACGTGGTGGAACTCCTACAACGTAAAATGTATTAAATGATAGTGAACGGAGGTGACTTTACTGTAAGTACTGATTAATCAGAAAATGTACGCTACAGCGGAATCCAGCCTCTTCTACAGCTGGCTAACCACTCACGTGTCGAAAACGTGACCTCTTCAGACCGAATATAATTTAATCTTCTCGAAAATTGGAGAAATTCGAAAGCTATTAGCAACGACGAACCATACTCCTTCTATCCTCAACCAAGAAATATTTATATCCTGAAATTAGAATGATTAGTATCCTAAAGAAACCAATCAACTTAAATATAAATATGATCAGAGTAAAAAAAAAAAAAAATCAAACTGAAATATGAAACCAAGTTTTCGATGGTTTCTCTATGCCCAATGTCTGAAATCTTAAAAAAAAAATTTGCCTCAAAAATGTGCAATATTATGCAATGGTTCCAGTTAAATATATTTTTGAGTATTTTCTGTCAAGTCCAAATCGGACCAGAATCAGCAAAATAATAAAGTATCAAATTTTAAACAAATTTATTGAAATTATTTCACAATAAAATGTGAAAAATCACATTATAAAATAAAATAATAGGTTTTATAATATATTAACCAGTATTATAAAAAAGTAGTTATTACTTTATATTTAAAAAAAAATTACGCTGACGATATAACAATTTTAACAAAACACCGCGACCCCACGAATTGGTATTCACTTTGAAAAATTAGATTAAATCATGACAAATCACAACGTAAATGTTATATTTACACTTCGACGGGACAAATACCCACCAGTTTATATCGGCGACAACCAAAGTCCCCAGACGGACACTGTACGTTATCTCAGGTTAATATTTGATAGAAGGATTACCTAGGGGCCACATACCAAAATAAAACGAAAGACTTTGAATAAGCGACTGAAAATACTGTACTCACTTTTTTCCAAATCGAAATTGAAAATCAGAAAAAAACTAAATACATACAATTACCTAATCAAACCCATACGGATATGCGCCTCACAAATTTACGGTTCTGCAAAAAGAGACGTACTAACAAAAACTACAATCATTTCAATCCACAATTTTAAAACTAACTTTTCATAACTGATTTCCTTGGTCCTATTCTTACTATGTAATAGTCTCCCTAGGTACTATTCTTCCTCGTGCCTAAAATCCCTATTTTATTTACAATGACATCAAATCTGTTTATTGTTAAAAGATTACGAGAGGTGTGGATAAAAATAAAGATAACAAAATAGTTGTTGTTGTTAAGGGGTTAGAGGCATAAAATACAGAAAATTTACTTCTTTTGACATAGTTATTATGTGAAACAAATTTACAGTTCAGAAACAACAACGTTTTCAATCCAAATTTTTCAGACAAATAACAGCAGCTCTCTTGTACCTAAACAACAAAGCTTTACATACCGACTTACGACAACAAACTATCGACCTAACATTCATACTCTTTACTCCCTGATTTCATATTAAATTATACGAACACATCAACAGACTTATAAGCTACATGGTTACGGCTGACATACCCATTAGGTGGTGACTGGAAAGGAGATGGATGAAAGATCTCATTTCTTGATTTATAAATAGAAATAAAAATAGGAAAGAACTTTATTCTGGGGCAAAGTCCCTTTAAAATAACAAAATAGTAAAGAATTAAAAGGCTAAATCTGGTCTAAATAAAACAGGATTTACGAAAGTAAACAAACAGCAGAAACTATTGACAAAATGGATTTCATCACTAAACCTATGAGCGCCGTACTAGTGTGATGTCCACTATACCTGCAGCGCTTTAAAGTCTTGGTGGTAAGGTATAAGCAATGCGCCGTAATGAACTAATGTAATTTCTTACAATCAGCTTCACCATGACAGACAAAACAAGAAATTGAAATACTCTTAATAAGATTGTTTTAAATAGTTAAATGGTCTAATAGTTTCCAATGTTTATATTTTTAAGTATATGTGATTATTCTTCTGTTGTTTAAAAACTATGTTTATTCCATTGCACCGGTTTTAATTTTCACCTGTGTTATCTGACAATAAATACTCTTAGTATCAAAACAACAAAACCACTAATATATATAATGATGGCCAAGTATCGAATGATAACTTGCATTATGGATAAAATGGCTATATATTTATAATCAAGTGACTAATAATCAAGTAAATCAATATTTGATTCGAAGACCTAACTGACCCAAAAAGAGAATATGAAAGGTGAGGCGGACATAAAACAGGAAATAAATGCCATAGAGTAGCCAATGAAGTAGGTGATAAATTACAGAGAGGTTTAATCAAGACACCTGTGGACCTGACGTGCAGTAAGTCTTAACGGAGCTCGAGGAAAAGTTTAGTAGGTCGTAGGAGAATTAATTGAAATCTCAGGATTCATTTGTCTCAAAGGCAATGAAAGTCGAAGGCAAAATATAATTCTTTTTAACAAATAAAAATTACTTCTTGTAATTTTATGTTATCTAAACCCTCCATCAACAAGATGAACTACTAGGATACAATTAACAAAGTTATAAGACAATGTTCATAATGTAAAATATTAAATTATTAAAAATATTCTCCCACATTTCTTTCTTTTTCACGAACAAGGCGGAGATATTATTGCACGGTGGGCCAGACTCCCCTGTCGTGCACCCCCCTCCCCACATCCCTATAAATTGCATATGGTTGTGTTCCTTGTAACTATTTATTTAAAAAAAGTAATGTTCCCATAAAAAATTCAAGATATTCAGCAAAGTATTTTTTACTTAAGTTTTATTATTGTTATATCATTTTTACAATAGATGTCTACTTAAACGACCCCCATATTCAATAAAGTATATTAAATAAAAAAATAAAACAAAATAATAAATTTTAAAAGAAAATGTTTAATTTTGTTTTACAATTAAATGATTGCATTAATATTTTTTCGTTAATAAAACCAATATAATGTACCAAAAGCGTTATTATATCACTATAACTATGCCATTTATTTGTACAGAAAGATGTGGTAGAGGCCTGTAGGCACCTACACCGGCACCCCTTTTCTCCCGCATAAATGCATTTTCTACGGAACTGCTTCAAATATTTTAAAAGTAATCAGTGTTTTAGAAAGAGAAATATATTATCCAGATGGTTTGTTTCAGTACGTTTTTCGTTATTGTTGGCCGTTTAATTACAAACGACACTTGATTTTCAACTTGAAAATTTTTTTGTTAAAATTTTTTAATTTAATGGTGCTTTTTATTGCCTAAGCCAATTACTTTTTAATATTTATTTATGTTTTATTATTTTGTGACTATTCAGCTTTAATGAAAGACCAACCATGAGGAAATCGAAAATCTCATATTAAAATTTTATGTTTAATATAGGTGATGTAAGAAAATTAAAATTTTTTTTTCTCGATTGCCAAATCTTAGTTCAAAACATGGCCATATTTGACTTTCAATAAAAAAAATCATTCAAGAAAAAAATCATTATATTTATGCAGAGCGAAAAAAATAATAAGAAAATTCCCAGAAATCGGTTATGGCTAAAGAGTGAATGTTATGATACTTAGACATGGTATTGTCAATTTTTATTTATATTTAAAATTGTGGATAATTGATAAACAGGTCGTTGTCAGTTTTTATTATTTTTATTATCATCGCTTCTACACAAGCTTGTGGGTCATCATCAGGACTAAAAAATTTATAACAGGAAAGATACAATATTATACAACAGATAATAGTTAATAATAATGGTGATATCAGAGATACGAATATTATCTGTTGTATAATATTATATCCGTAATATTTTTAATTTTTCTGACGTGATGATGACCGACAACCTTGTCTTGAAACGATGGCAATAAAGATCATAAAAACTAACTGCGTCCTGACTATTTATTACCCATACTATGTATAACAGTCGATTAACTCACCTTAACATATTTAAAATTATGTTTTGGGCTAAGAAAAACAGGTAAGACAACTCAAGAAAAGTATTGCGATTTAAAAATCAACAAATTTGTTATTTGTTAAATAACAAATATATAAAATCCAATATTCAAACTAAGGATCTAATCCGACTCAGTACTTGCAAAAACAAGTTGGGTCCGATGTGAATCTAGTACAGATAATTTAAACTAAAAGTGGCGAAAAGAGAGAAAATGCCCTAAAGTTAAAGCTTCTACTTGACAAACTAGTACAGGACAACCTAAGAGTATGGTTACGTAAGCTCCCATTGATGTTTTTTAAGTTATGTTATATTCCAGAGTTGTTTCATTCATATTCTTGTATAGGATTCGACCTGCCTTGTTGACTGAGCTCTGTTATTCTGATAAATTTTTAACTACATGTGTTGAAATCGTGTATATATATAAACAAAATCTGTTATCCATTATACAATGCATAAATCGATCATAAAAAGATGCATGCATAATAATATCATCTTTGTTAAATTGTGAAGATAATCCTGCTCCAATTATCAACAATTAATATTTTTCGTTTTTCTGTTATAATATTTTTATTATATAAATTGAAAGTGAAACTAAAAAGCTGAGAATAAAAATTAAAATGGCAAGCATATGTATGGAGAAGTACAAGCTTCGAATATTTAAAGACAAAGTTTATTTCGAACTAGTTGAGTAAGGTTTTGCTAGTTGAGTCACGTTCAAAAGCAATGTGGTTTTATGAGAGCGCAAGGCAATCAATTTGTCAATTTTGAACCAAATGGAAACCATTGGACTAAAAACTTTAGGACTTATGGTACTCATTTTTATAAATAGGTCGAACAAATAGATGAGTTGTTTCGTACAAAAATTATTATTTTCTTTATATAATATAAATACTTTATATCACACTTTCAAATCATCCAATTTAAAAATTAGACAATTCAGAAGAACCAATCAGTCCAATATTAAATCAACATTTCTTAAATAATTCCAAGTTTTTATCTTTTTAAAGTTGAATTTGTTACACGAAATTAATAATTTATAAGAATTCAACGAAATGATGAGTTAATTACTTTTATTTTGCCAGTAAGCTTTAACCCTGAAGATACCCGTCCATCGAATCGAAAAACTTTAAGTTAACGTTAAGGCTATTAGTTTTAAATCTTAGAATATTTAATTTATCAAAGGATAATTATATTATTTATAAGAAGGAATTGGTCGGGGGGATGCGTTCAAATAAATATTAATTTTTGAAAATAGTATTTTAATAGTTACGCCGACGTTTCGACCCACTTTGTAGTTCTTCATCATGGCTACAACAGGTACATGGAGAAAATAAAATAAATGAATTATATGTAGATATTAAATAAGAAACAGTTATCTGACAATGAAATAATAAGTGACATCAGAGATATAGAGGGTGACAGTGTAGTTAAAATATCAAGTATTACATACATAGCAGATAAAAACAAAAATAGAAAATAAGTCTGAATAAAAATAAAAAACAAAGGTGAATATATCGAGTAAGTTAAAAGTAAACAGATTGTGATAAAAGATAAGAAATGAGTGGATAACAAACTGATAAAAAGATTACATTTGATAACTATAGGTTATAGACAAAACCTATCACCCCGCAATGGGTACTGTCAAGTGTAACAAAAAACTTGAAAGCACGACCGTGCTGCCATGGCAGTAAATATAATGCAGTGGTACATTTTATATGATAAAAGTAGTTTCTGTGAAGATTGATGTTTATATCCAATATCCAAGATATTTTCGACAAAAAAAAATAAATTAGGTCTCAATATTTAGAAATAATTTTTTCTATTAAAGGCGCTGGATGACAGATCTATTTCCTTAAACGACCTAAATAATTAAAACGAGATAGGGAGAGGTGCTGCTGAGCACTGTCCTTCGCCATGCCTCACATGTTATGATGTATTGTAGTCTTATAGTCAGCTCTTTTTCTGATTGTTATAAATATTCGACAAATACAAATAAAGTTTAAAGACGAAAAAAATCCTGGTATGCCTGTTTTTGTAATTCCTTTTTTTTTTTCTTTCATCTATTGTATGGTCTTTAATATTTTTTTTTTATTATTGAAATTTACAACTGTATAATGATAAATAGAACTAGTAAATATGAAATAAGTAACTTGACATGTACAACATGAGGAAAAACTACTCATTGGTAGCACTTCAATTATATTTCTATATTAGAAGGTCCCGAGGCCATCTTCTTTTCAGACCCCTCGGAGGGTTATCAGGGATAGAAGAGGAAGCAAGGTTGGAAACAAGAGGGTTCGGATGGTTCAGAAGTTTATTATGGAACGATAGGTCTGAATTGAGCTAAATCGGAAACATATGGTACATTAAGGTCGTTATGGATAATTTTATTTGTGACAAAGTAAGGAAGCATTGAGGATTTTACGAAGGACTTCGGATTGTAATGATTGGATACGAGAGGAATTTGATGGTTTAGTAGAGCCCCAAAGCTCGATCCCGTAAGTCCAAATAGGCCTTATTATAGTAATATAAATGAGTCTTTTGTAAATAGTGCGAAGTTTAGAGCGTTAGTCTAGTAAGTGCTGCAGTAGTCGGAAACGTCGGGCGGTTTCTAGTCGTTTTAGTCTGGTATGGGAGTTCCTAGTGAGTCGTTTGTCCAGGTGGAGTCCTAGGTATCGGATTTGTTCAACAGGGATAAGTGGGTTATTGTTGAAGGATACTGTAGAACAGGAAGTCATAGGTTTACGACGAAGAGTAAAGGTTTGATGGGATTTATTGGAATTTATTTTAATCCTAATTCTTTTTTAAAAATAAAATCTTGATGTTCCCATATGATTTTAGAAACGATTCAAATATTTTTCCTGTGAGCTATCAGTTTGGATCCTTGAGGTTATGAGAGGTTGTATCAATAAGGTGTTGTAAGGACCGGCTACACAACGGCAGTCCAATTTACTCGCCCTTTGAATCCTGATGGAGTCTGGAAATAAGAAGCCCTCTAAGTTATAATGAGATAGATCTAGGGCAGTCGCTTTCCATCCCTTTTTCGATTTCCTCTTTGTAGATATTTTACCATCGCAGTATGGGATATAAAAAAATATTTTTTTTTATTATCTTAAATACAGGAATCGACAAAAAAAAATTCAAATGATAATTATAAACAATATAATTTTGAGAAATTAGAAAAATAAAACATGGGATAACAATAATCATTTTTGTGGGCGTGAATAGAGTTGGTCTGAGAAGTAAGTTGTATATAATTTGATCAATCCGAAATATTTATTACGCTTAAATGTTACTAACGTCTATTGATGTGAGTAACTGAAAATAAGGGTTTACTGGTAAATGGAGAGGATTCTTTGAATGGAGAGCATTGATAGATGTGAAGTAAAAGGTTCCATTCATCAAGGAGTTGAAGAAGTTTAACCTTGGAAACGAAAGACCTGCCACAGTTCTGATGAATGGGACCAGTTTCTAAAGTTAAACTAGTTTCATTCCTAAGTTTTGCTCTTTTTGTCTAATATTTATTATATTATATGAGGTGTTTGTTTCCAAAACCGGTTACATACATTTTTGTTAGAAATGTTTGTTTCAAAACTGTCTAGATCCTCCAAAAGTCAGAACCAAATTATTCTATCAAACACCGTTTTTGTTGTCTAGTATTGCCCAAAATCAGTCTTGGTCTATGCACTTTGCAAGATCAAGGACCAAGCCTAGTAAAAAAAAATCGTTTTTTGTGAATAAAACTTAAGGCAAAATAGTTACTAATACTTTACGATTTTAGTTATTGTATGTAAAGAACTGGTGTAATCAATATACTTTTGCATTTAACTCTTCCACTTTTTTATTTGGACTTAGTTAGACTTCTCCTATCTGAAATATTACAGTAATATCTCTGTTGTAATTAGCTAATAGGTAACTGGAAGACTGTTGTGCAAGATATCCAATATAGTGGGTGATAGTATAGTTAAAATATAAATTATTATTAATATCTATTTTTTAAAGATAAATCATTATAATATAAAATATAAATAAATAAACATAAAATAATAAATAATAATAACAAATAAATATAAAATATGGGGCAGTATACGTTTTCAGTGGGAGTCTTGGGCCTACGAAAGGAAAAAAAAAAAAAAAATATATATATATATATATATATATATATATATATATATATATATTTATATATTTATATAAAATCATAATTGATATCTAATCTTTTTTTTATCACAATCTGTTTACTTTTTAACTCACACACTAAATTCACCTTTGTTTTAATTCTGATTTGCACCTTCTATATATATAATATTTTATATTTTAAATATACTATTATCCACTACATCGCTGATGTCATCTGATTAGTTCTTTTATTTCTTTACCAGGCAACTGTTACTTATTTAATATCTACTATTGATTCATTTATTTTATTTTTATGGGCGATCGAACCACGTCCTGATGATGACCGACATGTTTGAGTTGAAACGTCGGCACAAATACAAAATAAAAAAAAAAATTTAAAATGACTGCGTCCTGAATATTTATCACCCATGATATGTAGAACAGTCGACTAGCTTCCTTCAATATTTTATTTTTACTTTGTACCTTTTATATTTTATATTTTGTGTAGCTCTGATGAAGACATACAACCACGCCGTAACCAATAAAATACTATTTTAGTATATAATATTTATTTGACAGCACCCCCAACCAATTCCTTCTCATATTATAATCACGGTCAACCACCTCCACACCAACATATTTTATGTTATTTTGATTTATTTGCTAGATCCATAATGAACATCTCTTTTGATCAATTACAGCATTTAGATCCTATTTCCCTCGTCCCGGGATAATGGAAGGTCTAATGCACTTTACAAGAAAAAAAACCTAGAAAAATCATTCGAATGGGTTATAATTTTGAGTGAATTTTACACCTATTGGTATTGTACTTTCTCGATTACAACAATATACACCCTGAGAGTACTAAATTTAGAAAAAATAGTATTGGATCGAATATTTCAGACCTAAGTCACACTTTTCGGATGTTATCCTTTGTACATGAAAGGAAAGAACCTAATAAGATCCAACGACCATCTTTTACATATTCGCTCCTCGTAGTCTTCTTTTCGAAGTTGTAACGAGGTCATCAAGAGGCTTAACTATACAACGAAACAGTGTAAGTTTATTCAAAATCTTATAAATTCATTCATAATCTTATAAATTCATTCATAATCTTATAAATTCTTTCATAATCTTATAAATTCATTCATAATCTTATAAATCCATTCAACTAATTTAAATGACAGCCTTGTACTTTTGCCATTAAACTTTTAGTGTGAGAATACAGTTGATTTCTACTCAAGCTGCTGATTCGTTATTCATGGAATAGGGAATGAGTCTTTGGAGAGCTATATTCAATTGAACCTTAATCGAATGACAGCTCAGTCTTATTTGCCATTGCCCCTTCTTTTTTTTTAATAATAGTTTTCCTTATATCTCCTAATAATGATTTTAAGTTATACCTATTATATAATATTGCCACATCGCAAAAATATGTACATTTTTATGCCATTGCAAAAATTTGGAAAAAATTTTGAATAAAAAATTGTATCGGCGAATAACTCAAAAAGTACACAATGCATAGTAGAAACGTTCTTAAATTCTCTCCAAAACGAAAAAAAAAAATCACCATTATTTTCAAAGATAGAGCCTATTATAATTTTTGTACATGTTTAGGTTACTTATTTTGAATGATACGTCCAAAATAGTCCAAAATTGAATCAACCAAAGGAAAGGAAACGATTTGCTATGTATTGAACAGAGCAAATAAGTTTTTTAGATTATTATTTGTCAAAACAATGTTGAATGAAACCGACTTTTGACACCAAAACCAGCGTCAAGGGGGAGGAGCAGGTAGATAAGGACCGACCTGTACCACATCATGATGATCACAGGTAATGTTGGTAATTAGAAAGCATGATAAACACAAACCAGCTTTTGAGAAAAGAAATCCAATTAATTAATCCTGGACCAATCAATTGTAGATTCAAATTTATTTTACTGTTTTTTTATTATTAATTTTTATTAAACATTTCTGGGTAATCATCATAATAATTATACAGTGACATCCCGAATAAAAGTTAACACCCTAAAACATAGCAGATTCTTCCATATCATAATTATAACCTTAACTTATTTCTCTATTATTTTGTAATTTGTTCACAAATCGAAAAACAATGCGAATTATTCGGCAGCATTATAAATAACATAGCAGTGTAAATCCATTTTCCGGCTCTCAGCAGCGATAGATTTTTTATGAATGAGGTATCAAAGAAAATGGGATTTCATTGAGAAGTAACGAATTCTAATTTTGATGCTTAAATTTCAAAAACAAAACTCTGATTAATAATGTCAGTATAGCATAGCTCGAGCCCGCGTAGCCCGGCAACCTGATAACCGAAGTTAATAATAGAAAAATAATTACGAGTTCGAATCCCGGTGCCCGGTGAAACTTTTAACTCGGCATAATGACCCCGCCCTCTTACCCGGCCCAGGGAAAAACTCGTGTAGCCTAAAAGTTAAGGAAGTGGAGAACAAAAACAAAACAAGTATCTATTAGTCAGAACAAAAGTAATTCAAGAAGAAATATAAGAATATGAAATGCAGGAAATGAAAGCTTATACATACCTTAAAATTTATGGATGCTTACATCTTACACTTCAACCATAACTAGCTCAAAAATTTTTAGAATAAAGCCTCTTACAACTTTGAAATTTGATAGAGAAATCAAGACTACAATCAGTTGGTTAAACTTCAAAAGGAACCAACTAACTCAGAAATATGGCGTTATTTTTTACAGTCTGTACAAACTTTAATATAAATTTACAAATATACGGTACACATATTAAATGATAATCGCATGCCTAAGCGAAAGCTGGTGAAGGGATTCGGCAAAATCTATATTGGGCCATCTAAGTTTCAACCCTCACAATCAATGAAAATTACATGAAATCTAAGTGTCATGCCAGTAATATGTAAACAAAAAAATATACAACTTAAATTAACTTTTTGAATACAGTCTAATACTTTATAACTTCATGATACAATACTATGAACGTAACCTCTCATTCGCATGATCAATACCTTCCACATTCACGCCATTATTTATAGATGGATTGATAGAAAATAACTTTATTCTGGGACAAAGTCCCTCGAGAATAACAAAATAAAACAAAATTAAAAGATTACATCTGGCCAAAATAAAATCAATCGAAAAAAAAAATAATGTAAAGAAAACATAAAGTAAACATTCTATATATAAAACAAACGAAACTATATACAAAGCAATTAACACTATGACAAGACACTTAAAGCTATTTGCACTGATAGACCAGTATACACTCTTAAGAAAACAATAAAGAATTAAAAAATAAAAATATATTAAATTCTTTATTAAAATCAGCTTTGTGTTTCTGTTGAGAAAACAGAAAGTTGAATCTGTCTTATAAAAGTTATTTATATTGGGTCTGTTCCAACAAGCAGTCCTGGACTGTACTGCGCATGCGAAATACTAGGAAAATCCCAACACTATTTTCCGCATTTCCTTCAAGTTTGGGTCAAATCGAACGAGCCGTTTTCAAACCATAGACGTGTTAAAAATAATAAGTTTTCAGATTCGAAAGCGGGAATATTGTCTGAAAGCAGTGGATGGAATTTTCTGAAATTGATATTTCCTTGATCATTTGTTCATCCATCCCTAACTGATATCCACTAGTGTCATATTACTTATTTTATCTTATTACTGTTCCCTATTGATATCTCATTTTATCAATCCCTAACTTCGATCCAACTTTGAGCCGAATCGAACGTGCAGTTTTTCAGATGTTTCACGGAAAATACGTTTGGGCATATTGAAGAGAATGCGATGAAATCGATACAGCATCATTTTTTTACCAATACCTATCTTTCTTCTAACAGTGAGTCAAATCAAGCGAGCCGTTTCTGAAGTATTGGCATAGCTAAGAAAATACATTTGCACCTCCGTAAGTGTTGAATGAAATTTTTATTGGAGACATTAACTTTGTACGCCTAATTTGGTTACATCTAAAGCCGCTAATGACCCGATCGGGTAGATGCGAAATGTAACAATAAATAAATAAATAAATAAATTGTTATTGGCGCAACTAGACACCAACTCACACAATCCCTGAAAAGTTCATGAAAATCAGATAAACGGTAGTAGGTGATATACCCGTTTGCTTTTACTACAGATAGACAGACCAAATTTGATCCTTGATCTCTGAAACGTAAAACGGTAGTGGAAATTCTCGATTCTGAGCACCTTCGGTATTGAGGAAGCAAAATTATAAAATAGTATATTTAAGTCAGTAAAAATTCCATATTTTCGTGAAATGACACATATATGTTTTATGTTTTATGTATAAGACACTATATATTTAAATGTATCGATATATACGGGTTAGAGAGAGAAGAGAATATATCGATATATAAGAGACTGAGAGACTATTTTGGCCCAAGGTCCCATCACTCAGTGCTGTTGATTCGGGACCTCACCTTGGGTAAACCCGACCCAACTCCTCTCTTTCGCTTCCACGCACGTCCTAAATCCACCCCCGCCTTCCCTCCGTTTACTTATAAATTACTTCAATACTTTGGATAATGTAAGATATTCTTCAATAATATAAACTTTTTTTGAATACCTGCAATATCAAAATTTATTATTAAGGCTTTGATTATATCTCATTCACAATATAAATTTAAATACACACATAAATAAATATATGTGTTATGGAATTTCATAATATATAATCTTTTATTAAGACCTAAAAGATATCATTAATCTTATTTATATTTACAAGTAGGCCCGTGCGAAATATTCGCACAGTATATTAATATCAAATGCCAAATTAATAAGAAAAGAAAACATTATGCAAAGTATCAAAAGATAAAGAAATAAATTGTTACTTTATCGATAAATATAATCGACAAAGGAAACAAAAATTAATTTAGATCTTCATTAATGTTTGGAACCAACATGTTTACAAATTTCAATAACCTGTATCTTTGCTAAAAGTTGTCAGATTCCGATGATTTTTTTATTTTCCCTTTGGCAGGGAATTTAATAACCTTTTATATAATCATGGGCATAACCAAGGGAAAAGTATGTAATTTTTTAGTTATTGGCAAATAAAGATTGTTTTCTTTCATAACTTGTTTGCCTGAATTTTCGGGATGATTGGACTATTTTGTCCGCCTGAAGGAAAAGGAAGCCTTCGAAATCGGTGGCTCAATCTTGAGATTTGGTGAAGAATTAACGATGATATGGCTTGCCGATCAAAAACAATGACATTACTACAATTAACTTAAGGTTGTGTGGATGCGAACCCTATGCATTGCGTTATCTACAAAATAGTACGTTTTGGGGCTTAAAAACGCAGGATCCGATGGCTAGATCCGAAGGAACTATCCGGGTCCTGCTGTACGCATCAAAATCTTCAAGGTCCAATTTGTCCTTATCGATCTACAGACTTACCACCGTTCCAGTATTGAAGCCTAGCAAAATGTTTGTATCGACTTTATTTATTTTAGAAAGAAAAACAAAAGTGGATAATACGATTCGCTAACCCCCCGTGAAATTCTGAATCCAACGGTACCCCATTCATGGCATTTGAGCATGAGAGGAGCTTATGTTTGGTACAAAACCGATTTCGAGCCTTACTGTAATAATATATGTGGGGATGGGGATGGAGATATGTGGGGATAATATATGTGGTGATTAATCATTTTAATATTTATGAGTCTGATTTTCTATGTTATTATTACCATTTATATTATGTGTTTAAACGAGGCTTAATAATTGCATTAATCAAGTGCAATAATTAAACAAATCTTCTAGGTACAAGTAATAAAACATTCATATCAAATTTAATATAAATTTTCATTCAATAAATTTTATGTTTTATTATGAAACTTGTAAATTTATTCCTAAACTTTTATTTAGAATACAGTATATATATTTATTTGTTTTGGGGACTGGTCCCATACAGATATAAATGGAGCGAATACACACATTTTGATTATTACAATATAATATTAGCATATTAATTTCCAATACTGAGATCAAAGTACAAATGGAGTGGTACACACATTATGATTATTAGAATATAACATTAGAAAATTAATTTATTATACTTGAATCAAAATATTCTTTTTATAATTTATTTTTTAACTATATAAAACATATTAATCAGCAATGAATATTACCAGTCAAATAATATAATATAACACAATACAATATAACAATATAAATACAACACAATAATATAATATATTATAACTTCACAACCACAATAGCATACCGTATCATACCATTCAACGAAACATTAATAATTACACCAACCATACTATACGACACTATAGGGTACTACTATTACAGGATATCACTACTACAATGCAAATCTAAATAATTTACAAATAAATAATATGTAAGAGAAAAAGTACTGATAAATTAAAACTATAAGTATCTATTTGTTTTGGATAAATGCTCTTAAATTGACTATAATATAAATTGAGACTATAAACCATATAATAATATAAACTGGATATCTGCTCTCTAGTTATTGTTTTTATAAATGGGATGTCCGGTCCACCCATGTGTCAGGTAAATTCATACAAAAGCTCAAAAAAAAAAAAAACCTAAACTTTTATATAATTACAATATTTATATATATTTTTAATTCTGATTTTTCAAAACTATCTCACATTTCCAATTTCACACATAAATTTAAGTAATTTTTGGTTGTCAAATGGCAACTAATCAAATGATTCACTTTTGACAATATCGATTGAAACAATCGTAGGCACAGACTTTGGGGGAGGGGAGATGTGAACATTAAATTTATTTTTATATATATATTATTATATTGTTCATTTTACAATAATTATGTTTCATAATTTTCATACATAATATAAACTACTGAGACTTTTTTTAAGGGGTTCCACCGCTCCCCCAATCTGAATGCAAAGTCTGTGTCCATGGAAACGGTGAGTTTACTCTTGAAACCATGTATTTTTTTTCTGATTGCTTCATTTACATTAAAATAAAACAAAAAACTAATTAAGAATTATTTAATACAAAGAGGAATTAGGTAAAGTAATTATCCTTAAGTTATCGTCTGTCAATTGGCAGTCTTTAAGAGGGGAAAAAAAAGGAGTGTTCTGTTTCCAAAAAAAAAAAATATAATTAATATTTAATGTGCAACTAAACATATTTTACATTTACTAAACCCACTGCAAAAGCTCTCCTTCTAGGATCAGAACCAGTTCTAGCTGATATCACAAAGATTATTCCAGTTATGAGAAGACATTAACATACAAATGAACCGTACTCTTGTTTGAATGCCTAGAGATAGCGTGATTGTTATCTTCCGCTAAATCCTGAGTACTCAGAACTAATGGATACACTTAAGTAGAGCATGTTCTTGGGTTATTTTTGTCCATGTTCTAGCCCTTCTCAATGGCATCTTAATGATGATTTACACCCTCTCTGAATATGCATGGTGGGGGTAAGGCTAGTTTTATTAATTTATGAAGTCCCATTAAAACTAAATAACATATAATTTATGATGTAGAAATGAAAAAAAGAAGAAAAAATATTTTCAGTCTTGGAAAAGGTCATAAATATTACTTGAATAACTTAGATACAATTTAAAACAGCAAAAACTTAATAATAAAATAGACAACAATTTGAAACTATTAAATTATAAAACAATAAACACAGGTTTATTTAGAAAAAACTATTATCTAAGACAAAATAGGATGATAACCTAAAATAATAGTAATAAACTATGGATGAACAGTTTAATTTACAGACTTCTACTTAGAAACATTTGAGAAAGGAACTGAATAACAAAAAATTAATAAATAAATAGTAGAATTATAATAACAGAGAGATAAATATAAAAAAAGAAGGTAGTAGGAAAAAAATTACTATATCATTCACATCCTTCAATACTTTTTTAAATTTAAAAGCTTTGATTTATGAATCAAGTAAAATTATTGCACTTTTTAAATTTAATTTTTACTATTTAATAAAATTAAATTAAAAATTATGGATGCAAACGTTTTATTTATGATTTCTTTATTTTAGTTTAACTTAACAAAAAAAAAAATTCTTTCATGTTTGGAGAATAATCTTATTTTTTTCATTATGTATTGCCTAATTGTTATTTTAATGACACCTATTGTTATACATTACCTAATAACTTTTCATTGTTAAACAATACCTAACACATTCGGTTTTTTTTTCGTAGATGTGCACATTTACCCTTCATTATGGCAGATTTTCCAATAGACAAAAGATTTTTTAAAATTTAATAAAAACAATTTTTTTTTTTGTTTAAATTATTTAAATATTTATTTAGATGCCAAAGTATTTAGCTACTTCAGTTATGTAGGAAATTAAACAATTTTCTATACTTCAAATCAGAGATAAACAATTAGTTAAATAAAGAAGGCTAAATATTTAATATGATCGATAAACTATGAATTAAATATTTTGAATAAACATCTAAGAAATAAAGCAATAATAGTTCATATTTCAGACTCTTATTTTTCCAAATATAGTACAGTATATTGTAACATCTCTCTTATATTTTACAAATAATAATAATAATCTCATGGAAGATCGCTTCATACCATTGGGATACTTCCTTAATAAATAAGAGGTTATTAAATAATAAACAAAATTATAAAAGTATTAATATATTTATTTATCTTTGGTGTGGGTTAGTGACAATCAGATTAAAACAATCAGACAAACTAAAATTAACTATACTAAACACTGCTTGATTTCAAAATGAAGTTAAGTATGAATTAGCAAGCTAACCTTTTTTCTATAGATAATATTTCTTCCTTTGTTGGACTAAATTCATTTGTCTTCGAATGCTTTCCAAAGTTCTGCCAAACACAACTTCCAAAATAGTGACACTTTCTTCTTCTCAACTCAAGCTTCCTGGAAGATCCTCTCTCTTGTAATTCCAAACAACTATTAGCTCTACCAAACAACTTCCAAGATGGTAATACTATTACTGGGTTTTACCCACTGGAGCCAGGATCACTTCTCCTATCCTCTCTTCACTACAGTCACACAACAACTGCTTGCCAAAACAAATCCTTTGTTCCATCCCCTCTTTGGGATTTTCCTTTTTGGGGAACTACAGAGCAGCCATTCTCTTTTTCCTGAACTAGTGAAACTAAATTATCTTGCTTTTTAACTGTTACATTAATTTATTTAATTATTTCTAACAACTTTCAATTAAGGGATATATTACAATATTTGTGATGTTTTAAAATAGTGTTATTATTGCAAGTTTCTATCCAAAGTTTGATCTATTCAACTTTTAGAAATGCTTTTTTATTCAACCTTCATATTTCTTCTTCTAGGGTTAATATATTTTTTTCTAAAAGTCTGAAATCTGCAAATATAAATATATAATTTAGAGACGGGCTATGTCTTCTGCAGAGGCAGCCTTTGGCAGGTTCATCTGGTGTGGCATAGAATAAAAAAAATTAAAACCAAGTTGAAAGTTCTATATTTTTTAGATAAACTACAAATATGGAGTGAACTATTATAGTTTACAGATAAGGTATGAATACATTAATAAGGTAGATTATTGTTAAATCTATAACATTGGGTTCGTTAATTATAGAAAGATATCTTGCAGTAAAGTTTTTATGTGGTCTTTTCAGATCTGATAAGATCAGCCAAAGCTGCTTTTATGTTATAGATGTGAAAGATATTGTTTTGTTTTTTTCATCCTCAATTAGACATTTATCACATTTGGTACATTTTTAAGAACGGTGCCATCATGCCCATCCCCTAAGCCAGATATCTTCAAACAACATGAAAATACTATGAATTTGATCATATGTGGTTGAGGTAAAAAAAAAATGTTTTACGAACTAACTCGTTGCTGGTGCCGATAAGATAACTTGTTGGCAAAAATCATGTTAAATTAATCAATTGCTCTCTTACTTTAAAGTGTAAAATGTTTTATTTTTTTTTCTTCTCCCATGCCGCTAAATCTCACATGCAGACAATGTCTTACTTACAGCGTACTTTAACGTAGGTCACCATTTCAGTATACCCATACAGTTTTATTAATTTGGCATCAGTTCTCTGTCACCATGTTCCATCTACACATATTGCCCCTTAGGATTCTCCTTAGAATATACTTCTTCTTATTCTTGATAATAGTTCTAAACCACTGCATGAGTAAATACCAGCCTTACTAATGTCTCATATAGGCATATCTTAGTGGATCGAGATATCTTTCTGCTCTTGAAATGCTCAACTAATCCATGGTAGCACCTATTTAAGTTACTATCTGAATAAATATGCTTAAATATCTGATTTATTTGAACTATATCATATTAAACGTGTAGCATATCCTAAATCTTATATTTTGGGTGTTTTAGCAGAGTGTAAATTGTTAAATTAAAACATTTATTTTGAATTGTGTTTAAGAATATAAAAAATCGGATGGCAAATTTCCTGGATAATGTCTGGAACTTAACTCATGATTCCATGAATAATAAATTCCTCTACTCTCTTTACGGAATATATTTTGTTCAACAGTTCATTAAGTATGAAAAGTACTCACCTGATCAATAAGTCTTGTTTAATTCTATTCAAAAAATTTTAAATCTGTTTCATCTGATATGGCTGTTTCAGTGCATGGCAGCTACTTCATATAAAATTGCAGAAGACAGATATCTACATATAGCATAACTTACATCAACAGTCTAAACAATAAGTATAAACTGGATAGTGCATCACATACCATTTCATATTAATATCAGTTATCACTTTGTAGTAGATAGGAAGAAGTATTTGCTTCAACTACATTAAAAAGATAGTAAATATCACTAACAACATTGCAAAATTATTTCTGGGAATCTAAGTTTGATACCAAATTGATATTAAATTGTTTGATTCACATAAAGTGCATTCTTTCAGGACCTAGTATTTGTACATGTAATGTTTATTTTATCTAGGGTTACTTGGAATTACAAATAGCAACCATTTACCACTTTATATTTTATTATTTAAAGTTCATTTTTATTCTTTTGTGGTATCATTCCATATTTTCAGAACATTACTTCTATAATCATGAACAATTCATGTGAATTTAAAACAGATTGTTAGCCATTTTATTTATATGAACTACTTGGCAAACAAAGTGAAAGTTGCCCTAAATGGTCTCAATCGTGTTGGTGGAGCTTTATGGGGCCTACCCAGCGACCAAGGCCTTCTACAAAAGAGTGGTGGTGGGTATATCAAGATATGCATCCCCCTCATGGTAGCTGAACCTACCCCACCGAAAGAAGAGCATGTTAGCATCTATCCAGAGGATGGCTCTGCTGCGGGCTACCAGAGCACATAAGAATGTTTCACGAGGCAGTGCAGATCTTAGCAGAGGAGATACCTCTCAATCTCCTTCTGAAAGAAGACTTGATCAAATATTTTTATAAGGAAGTATTTTCCCACCGTATAGTCTCGACATTTTTTTTTTTTTTACCCTACCTACCCATTTCTAGCATATGGGTTTATCTGGCTGGTTTTACAGTCTCGACTAGCAGCCAGCTGGATCAAATCAGGGTCTCTCAATTCCTTACAGGACATAAAGATTTTCGTGCCAAATTACTCAGTCTTGGACAAGACATCAATCTCCTATGCTCCAGTTGTAGTAGCCTGGAAACTGCCCTACATGTGATCACCCACTGCACTGCGTTTGAGGTACTGAGGACCAAGCTAATGAGGAGCACAAGTATTTACAGTATTAACGAAGGAGATTTACCTCAACTAGTTACTGCAGATAACTGCCCATTTTACTAGGCATTCGTATATAGGTGGAAGTAAGATACAGGCACAGCCCATTACAATATGGGAGTAAGACGGAGACTTCCATAATCTCAATTTGGGGATATAAAAATAATAAGAAAAGAGGAATATATCTAGAAAAGAGTTAAATTTTATTGTTGCATGAAATAAAATGGGATTCTGTATTGTTGACAAGGAAGGAAGAAACAAATAAATAAATGTTAGGCATTTTATTAGATATAATTATGTAAAATTTTAAATAATTGACTTTAAAGATATTATATCTTTAATAAATTATAATTTCAAGGTATTTATCCTCATTATTATTATTATATTAAAATGTGTGAAACAAAAATATCTGTTTTAAAGGTTATTTTTCATGATAATAGAAGTGATGTTCTGAAGATGAGGAGTTTTTTCCGAAATAATGAATTTTAAATAACAAAATATGAAGCAGTAAATGGATGATATTTATAATTGCCAAGTGACCTAGATATTATTAACATGATTGTTATTAAAATTTTAAAGTATAATATACATTAATGTTTATTTTATTTATGTTAAGAACTTTGAAGTGATATTAAAAATTATTGATTAATATACTAACATAAAGATTGCAGTCTATACAGGGTGTTTCAGGGTTAAGTGGCAAAACTGCAAAAATGAACTAAGGACCTTAAAACAAGCAACAAAATTCTTCTGAAGGTATCCCCGCAAACGCTTTCTTTAGGAGATATCCACACTTAAAGATTTTTGTTGTTATTAATTATTTACATTATATGAAATAAATAAAACTTTTTGTTCTAACTACTTTATTAATTAAATATAAACATTAACATTCATATTAAATGTTGTTCAAAGTGATTTCCTTGAGCATTAAGACAGGTTCGGCACCTTTCTTCAGCAGCAGCAGTGGCAGAACGGCACTGGATATGTGTTATTTTTTCATAAGATTCAATTATCCTACTTCGTAAGGGATTAAGGTCATTGACCGGACTTGCTCAATCATATCTCATATCCCAATCAATGGCTTGGCCTGCACGCTCTCCAGAACTGACACCACTAGATATTTTTGTATGGGGTGACATTAAACAAAAAGTCTATGCATGTCGGTTCAATGACCTTAGTTCCTTACAAAGAAGGATAATTGAATCTCGTGAAACAATAACACATATCCAATGCCGTTCTGCCACTGCTGCTGTTGAAGAGAGATGCTGAGCCTGTCTTAATACTCAAGAAAATCACTTTGAACAACATTTTAATATGTTAAATTTAATATGAATGTTAATGTTTACATTTAATTAATAAAGTAGTTAGAAAAATTAATGTATAGAAACTAAATTTTATTTATGTTAATGATTTTGATTTTTGTAACATGAAAACTAAATCCATGAAATAGATGTTCCTTTCCTGTCATCTAGTGGAAGAAATAAAGTGCTGAGTAAAACCTACAGGGTCTTACCTAACAATTTTTTCTGGGTTATCTTTCCTACATTCTAGAATCCTGATCAAACCATTGGAGCTATTTTTTTTTAGGGTGTCTAATAGCAGTTAAACCCATGTCTTCTTAGATATGTTGTCTCTGATGCAATTTCTGCTGCTTCCTGAGGAATATTGTTTTTGAAGGTTCAAGTTCATTAACAAGTTTAGCATATTTTTCTATAAGTCATATATTTTTCTATTCACTTTCTATTTTATAATCAACTGTTTAAATAAAAAAAAATTTCAGTTGACCAATAAGTCTTGATTAACTTTATTCCTAACAATGTATTACTTCTAAAAAATAGAAAATTTAAACTATGATAATCAAGAATAAAATTTCAAAAAATCGTTACATCATTAGTCTATTATATGCTTGTCAAGCAGGACACAACTTTGAATTCAGACATGTACAGAACATTTGAACTTGTGGTATATTATATATGAATTGTTGTATACAAAAATGGTGTAACATTTTATTAATTAATCAATTAATGTATTAACTTCTGTATGTATTGAAAATATTTGCTTTTAAATACTTTTGGATGGTGCGGCTTAGATTTATATAGTTATTACTGACTATTTTAAAAATAAGACATTTTTGTTAACCAATTAAAAAAAAAAAAATCTCAACTATTCAAGTACAGAAACTATCAATTTATAAAACTTTACCCAAATAAAAAAATAGTCACTGAGTTCATATGTATTATGTAAAGTAATATTCAAAATATTTTCTGCAAAATTGTATATTTGTTGTATTATAATATTCCAGCAAAGTTGACGGCATAAAGTTTGATTCATATTAATGAGCCAAAACAATAACAAAATCTGAAAACTATATAGAAAACAAACAATTGTAAAGGATATCACCATGTTATATTCATATGATAGAATATTTTAATGTAAACAGAAAAATGTTCTTATTTAAATTCACTACAAATGAGTTGTTCCAAAAAAGGATCTCTTTGGAAATAAATGAGTTTCACCTGAGATAATTTGTATACAGTTGATTATAGTAAAACAGCATGGTTTGCTAACTATCTGTACATTTCATATGACTTTAATAGAATTCTTTACTTTGAGGACAGTACATAGCATATATTTAACCAGATGATTTAAATAGTAGAACAATTGCACAATGTCATTGAGGGAACCACATGCCATAGGAGCGGTTCAAGACAAGCAGGGGCTTCTAAGCGAAAAAAACTTGCAATAAATTTAAAATGCAAGAAAATTCAAACTAGCAAAATACAACTTAGAGACTATTATTTTAACTTTTGGTTTTAGAATAATTTGATTTTTTTTGTAGATTTTTTTTAACCTTTGCAGTTATTTCTAAAATCTTTGAGTTAAGATGTTTTAGGACTTTGTGGTACCTAGGGAGTTTTTGCTATCGGTCTTAATCCACCCCTGATTAATATCTGTTAAATAAATATTTTTTATTTTACATAATAAGGGGATTTGAATTTTCTTCTAAATATCGTAGCTATATATATAATAATAAGTCATCATCATCATCATTATCAAGTTCCTCTTTACCGCTTATGCAGTGTGAGGCTTTTGTTTGTGATAACAGTAACCTTAGAGCCGCCGTTTCCTGATCTGCTCCCTCATCTGAGGCAGCCTCCTAGGAGAGGTGACCCTAGGGTGTGTAGTGTAGGTAATCTTGTGTCAGTGTGAGTGAGTTGTGTACTGTTCTACGTGTGTGTTAGTGCAGTGTACTGAACTCGGGGTCCCGGAGGGTCGTCAATCCCCACTAACTGTGCACTTCAGCTAGCCCCTGCAGGATAAAATAATAAGTGTCAATGAAGTAATATACAGTGGCTTAATAATAATTATTAAGCCACTGTAAAGTAATCATACAGTCCCTGGCATCTGGTGGAAGAATGAGGAACTAAAGATGTTCTCAGAAAGCCATTGATCTGAAGTTGCTCTATTCATTATTTCAGTTTATATTTCAATTCATATAATAATTTCTTTCTCAAATGTGAAATAAAACAAAATGGCTAAATGAGATAAAATGATATCTGCTTCAGAATAAAAGAAAACATCTTTTGATGTAGAGTTGGTTGACCGTTGATATGATATGAGAAGGAATTAGTCGAGGGTGCGGTCAAAAAAATAAAAAAAAAATTAAAATATATAAATAATTTTAATTTTTGCCGACGTTTCGACCCACTTTGCAGGTCGTCTTCAGGGCGTTGGATGTGGCACTGCGGGAGGCGGTTGAAACACGGTTTCAACCGCCTCCCGCAGTGCCACATCCAACGCCCTGAAGACGACCTGCAAAGTGGGTCGAAACGTCGGCAAAAATTAAAATTATTTATATATTTTAATTTTTTTTTTTTTTTTTTGACCGCACCCTCGACTAATTCCTTCTCGAAAACATCTTTTGTATTAGTTTGTCAATTAATCCATCTTGTTTACTGGCATAAAACTTCATAGTTCACCATTTGTTTCCTATTTAATTTATTATCTTTATATATATATATATATATATATATATATATATATATATATAAAGACAAACTCTTTTTTTATTTGAAAGAAATTTTTTTTAGTTATCTTCTTATTTTTCTTTTTTTAGAAACCTTCTGTTTATATATTTTTCTAAGGTTAAGGATCAGAAAAATGTTGTTTATAAGTTAGATTGAATATCACAGCATATGTCAAACAGCAAAAATAGTAATAACATTAATATAACAGCCCTAGCAAACCATAGTATTAAACCACCCACTACACACATTTGGCTTCAAAAACCCACAAATATTAGCAATAGAACCAAAAACAAACAGCAGAAAACTACTAGAAGCCATATTCATAACAAAAAATAATAATAGAACAGTAAATTATAAAACGGATACAAAACACTTAGGCACACACTATTCGGACATAATATCCAATATTAAAATTAAAAATAACAATAGACAATAAAAACACAACAAACAGCCATAATGAGGAAAAAGAGGACAGGTACAAAATGCAGTAATGGAATTGGAGTTTGCCAGATGTTGTTTGGTGTAATAATGAACAAGAAATTAATGTATAACACCAAAAAATATGTAAAAAGATATGATAATTATTGAATTTTTGACAACTGGTGCCACATCACAAAAGCAAGGTAGATAATTGTACATAGATAGAGTAAATAAACAATGAAAAAATAGTTCATAGTTCATTTCAAATATGTATAATTTCAGTATAAGGAATGCTCTGAGGATGGGAAAATGGTCACGAAACGTAAGATATAATAGATGTAATTAAAAGGACTGAAGAAAATTGGAAGTATTATTGCCTTAACCTTAGAAAAAATTTGTTTAGTTTACTATAAAGCATTTTTTAATTACCTGAAACAAATTGGACAAAATGAAACTTAACTCCTTTTCCGTTCGAAATCGATCCATACATCAAATGAAATTTATTTTGGTGAATATATATATATATATATATATATATATATATATATATATATATATATATATATATATATATATATATATATTATATAGATATATAATCGTTAAAATATCAAAACGATCCTTGAAATGAGATGTCTAGTCTGATCCAAGATGTTAGCTCTAGAAACCATTCTTTTTAAACTTCTATATGGTCAAATGTCATAATTTTAGATTAAAATACCATTCATTTTATAGTTTTTAGGATCTATGTAAAGAATGGTTCTAAAATCACTTATATTACAATATGACTGGAAAGTCTTATTTTATACGAATAATCGGATTTTTTTGTAAATTTTTTTTTATTCTTGTTAATTATATTATGTTGCTTTAATTTTTACATTTTAATTAGACTGATGAAAGACCAAAACCGGTAGCAGGAAAGAATAAACATATAGCCTTTTAGGTTATAGAGGGTTTTACCAGTCTAAGGGGGAATTATGCCAGAGTTAAAAGTCCCGTTGACACCAGGATTTGAACTCTTAATTCCTGGTTTGAGGTTGCCGGACAGCACGTATTTTACACGTGTGTTAGCCCGTTCGTCAACCCCATCCCCTAGTCTTAGGAAATCTCTCAATGTCTATGTCCCCTATCACCTGTCATTTGCATATCCAAGGATTTAATAATTCATTCTGATATGCACCTCGCTATCTTCACATATTGTAAAAAATCAGGTGTAGTGTGCGCATTACACAACTTTCACTTACTAACCTTAGAGTAGATATGCATTTTCATATATAGAGAAATCGGTGTGAAAATGACAATACAACCATTTAAAACAATTAATTAACATATTTTTTCCATCCTTTGAATCTGTTAAATTTATATGTTTGCATCACTTTCTATTTCCTTTTATAGCTAACCAAACAATACTAATGATTGTGGGGAAAAGTAGATCTTTAGGGACAATTTTAAGTTTTATCAGATATATTTATCATAAAGCTCATCCAAAAAATAACTTAACTTTTGTAAATATTGTATGTTATTAGGTTTATATTAGTAGATCCTCAACATACCACAGTTGTCAACTCCTGGTTTAACCAACAGTTTCAAATAACCAAAGAAGGATTCGGGTCAGTAATTAAAAATAATCAGTTACTAATTATTTTTTTATAATTTACTTTATTATTTTTATTGGTAGCATATTTTATTGTTTGGATAGATGTTACTCACAGCATTTTCAGAAAAATTCTATTCTGGAAAGATTTTAGTCATCTCTTTGTAGTTTTTATGATATGGTATAACAGTGATACACTTTACAAAAAGGATTTAAATATCCAAAATCATTTTGTATTTTATAAATATTTTTCAAATATATTAACAAAAACAAAATCAAAAAAATTGTATCAAACTGTATACAGTTCCAATATTTTAAGAAAAATGTATACTCAAGATATGGTCACACCCCACCCTCATCATATTCTGCCAGTTTTACTGTACTATGTTTTATTCAAAAGAACTATACTTGTTTTATTAAGAACTTTTGTTTACCACCAAAATCCTTATTTTATTAATTGGGAGAATAACTTCAGCTATATTTTTCATTTCTGATCAATTCAAGTTTATTTTTTGTATTGTCACAGTTTCAGCATATTAGAAAAACTGTAAGCCTATGAAAGTTATAATAAACTGCCTTACAATTACAACCGCTGTTTTCTTTTCTTATAAAATAAATATCATTTAGGCCCTAAATATCATGTTTAATTTCTCAATTGATAAATAAATCATAAAGTGAATTGCAATATAAACAGGAATAATGAATTGAGCAACTTCAGATCAATGGATATCAGAAAACACCCTTAGTTCCTTATACTTCCACTAGATGCCAGGGGCTGTATATCTATTTCATTGAGTTGTAAATATATATTTTAAACATTCTAGACAAACTTAGAACAAAATTCGAATTTCCTCATTATGTGATACCAAAAATATTTATTTGAAAAATAATATATAACATGTCAATCAACTTATTTAATGTAATATAATTAGTAGAACTGGGGGGAGGGAGGGCTTTCGGGCTGAAGTCCCCCAAAAATCTTAAAACATAATGTCTTATGAAATAAATATTAAAAACCTATCTGTAAATGTATTATTGTTCGTGAAATTACATTTAATAAAACATAAAGAATCAATTAAACAACATTTTATATAGATAATTAGTTAGTTTCTTTCTTTTTATATCAAAGTAGTAATTATTATTTATAAAAAAAAACCTTTTGGGCTGACTCCCTCCCCCAATTCGATCCTGGATCCACTAGTAACTGTAGTCTAGTTTATAACATTGAACAATTGTCTTACTGTTCAAATCATTGCTACAAATTAAGCCATATATTGCTCTCAAATTAAGTATTATATGCGTCTTTACTATAAATAATTCAATTATAAACAGATGAATTTTAAAATTCAATAGAAGTTTTTATTGTTTTCCTGTAATCAACCATATAAAATTGACTGATAATCTACAATCTTATGGAATGTTAACATGTATATGAAAATCATTTAATTCGAAAGAACCTTTTATTGGGAACGCATCATTTGTGGAAATATAAATAAGAATAATTGTGGGTAAATGGTTGGCTGTTGTGAATAATGAAGAGAAGAATAGTTGGGGCGATCAGTCAAATAAGAAGGCAAAAATAAATGATAATATTTATTTTTACATTTGCCGATGTTTCGACCTGAAGTTCAGGCCTTCATCAGGGCTAAGAAAAGAACCAGATAACAAGGTATGAGAAACATGAGTAATGTAGGTAAAAAAAAATTAAAGTAAAATAAAATCTTAGAATAAAATGTAAAACAGAAAAAAAGGAATATTAAGTTATATAAGAAATGAAAAGAAATAGTAAAATTAAGATATTATATTATATTAAACGTTATAAGTACATTTTGATAGACTTTACAATATCTCAATTTTCTGTCTAACTATTCTATTACCAATATCTTAATTTTACTATTTATTTTCATTTCTTATATAACTTCATATTCCTTTTTTTCTGTTTTACATTTTATTCTAAGGTTCCCATTTCAATACTTATGTCACCTTTTTTGATTATGTTTACTTCATCATTTCACACTTTGTGACGGTTATTATTATTTATCTCTTAGTTCTTTCTATTGTCATTATTCTACCCACTTCATTTTACTTTAATTTTTTTACCTACATTACTCATGTTTCTCATACCTTGTTATCTGGTTCTTTTCTTAGCCCTGATGAAGGCCTGAACTTCAGGTCGAAACATCGGCAAATGTAAAAATAAATATTATCATTTATTTGATAGTAAAGACGCATATAATACATAATTTGAGAGCAATATATGGCTTAATTTGTAGCAATGATTTGAACAGTAAGACAATTGTTCAATGTTATAAACTAGACTACAGTCACTAGTGGATCCAGGATTGAATTGGGGGAGGGAGCCAGCCCAAAAGGTTTTTTTTTTATAAATAATGATTACTACTTTGATATAAAAAGAAAGAAATTAACTAATTATCTATATAAAATGTTGTTTAATTGATTCTTTATGTTTTATTAAATGTAATTTCACGAACAATAATACATTTACAGATAATTTAATTTAATTTTTTTACCTACATTACTCATGTTTCTCATACCTTGTTATCTGGTTCTTTTCTTAGCCCTGATGAAGGCCTGAACTTCAGGTCGAAACGTCGGCAAATGTCAAAATAAATATTATCATTTATTTTTGCCTTCTTATTTCTGGCTGATCACCCCAATTGTACTTTTCTTCATAAATAAGAATAGTTTTCTATTTACATTGTAATATCTTAATTTATGGTGGTACTTCTTGTTAATTGGCACTGCACTCCACGGGGAAGCAAGGTCGTATGCAACATCAATCACTAGTCATTTTTCCTGTCCTGCCACTTGCCAATTCCGATACCCACAATGGACCATATGTTATCTGTTACACCATCAGCTTAGCACAACCTAGGCCTGCTGACCCATATCCATTAACACAACCATTTATATAGTGTCTTCTTTGGGATTCAAAACTCTGAAATCTTTGCCACATGCATATCGCAGTCGACTTATCTTAATCATTCCAAAGAACCACCAGTTCTGCACTAGTACATTGTCTCCACCCTATAATATTATAGATCATCTCATAGATTCTGTGGATTATTTGGTGCTTGAATTATATAAGGGCTAGTTCTTGGGTTTTTGGAAGAGTTCAGCATTCTGATTAATAGATAAGGATGGGTCTGATAAGAGTTTTATATAAGAACATCTTGGTAATCCTAGTTATATATATATACTCTTAAGATGCCTCTGAAGTCTGATATAGTACTTATTTGCAGCTATTACTTACTGATGGATTTTGGGGGTGATATTTCTGTAGTTCGCCTGAGTTCCCTGATAAATGAATTCTTCAGCTCTCTCAAAGTTGAACTGATTTCAACTTGTCGCTGGCTTTCACGAATGGGTGTCGCAGACATGCATTTTTTTTTCTGGTGGTATATTAATTTTTGTTATTGAAAAAATAGTGGTTTTTAATAATCAAATTAATATAAAATTATTGGATAAAAATATCAATATATATTTAATATTGACATTTTGATATATTTCCAGTATCCTTACTATAAACCTAAACTGATCTGTGGTACATGATCTCACATTTTAGTTTTAAAATGCTTATTTACATATTTAAATTTTTGTTCTTAATTTATTATTATAAGCTATGGCTCACCCATAATTAAAACAGCCCTACTTAGATCTCCAATTTCATTCAAAAAATACATATGGTACTTATATTTTGGTACCTATGCCCAAAAATAAAAAAAAATAAAATATGTACCTCAGTAAATATCTTCTTTTTTTTTTTTATTTCTCACAATCAATTTTCAGAGATAACCATATCCCTCAAAGTCAATAGTAACTCTCCCTCCCTTCCAAGACATTGTATTTCTCCCTTCTTCTTACAAACATTGCTAGCAAAAGTACAATTATAAAAATCATAGATCATATATAATTACAATTTCTGAGACCTGGTTCGTTATTTTCTTCTTGTTCAAAGGTTTGAAACTTTTCATATTGAAAATTCATAACCCAGTCAAAATGTGGCCTCTAAAAATTTAAAATTCAGTCAAAATGTGCTCCTCTCAAAAATATTGATGGCGGAACTTGAGCCATGAAATCCCCTTCTGGGTACACCTGCTAATGTTTTATGAAATAATTAATTAACTATCTCATCTCCTTTCTGTTCTGTGCTTCTCTCTTCGGACTCCTAGTTTCCTTGCATCTCTTCCCAATTCATGCTTCCATCTGCTTCTCGGCATTATCCTTTTCCTCTTCCTGCTGAAATATGCTTCTAGTATTTTCTTCTGCACATGTTCATCCTCCATTCTGACTATGTGTCCTAATTTTATTGATACCGTTTATAATGATATTATTCTCTAATATAGTCTTGATTTCAGTGTTACTCTTAATTTTTCACTCACCATTAAGTCTTTTACAACTGTAAATGCTTGTTCTTAACTTTATATTAAAATATGAAAAAATTAGTTTTTCGTAATTAGTACAGTATATTATATGAAAAAATATCTATACTTGATATTTATTAATTGAAAGGACACCTAAAAATTAACACTTCACTTTTTATCTTCTTATTTTTTCTTTTTTTAGGAAGCCTACGTTTATATATATATTTTCATAATTAACTTTCAACAAATATATATAGGTGAAACATCAAAAAAATTAAAAACCAGAATATCACAACATACATCAAACTGCAAAAATAGTAAAAACATTAACCTAACAGCCCTAGCAAACCACAGTATTAAATCACTACATACATTTGACTTGAAAAACCCACACATATTAGGAATAAAACCAAAATCAAACAATAGGAAACTGCTGGAAGTTATACATATAACAAAAAAAAAATATAACACTAAACTATAAAACAGATACAAAACACTTGGGTACACACTATTCCTACATAATATCCAATATTGAAATTAAAAAAACACAACAAGCAGCCATAATAAGAAATAAGAGGACAAGTGCAAAGTACAGTAATGATATTGAAGATAGCCAGATGTAGGTTAGTGTAACAATGAAAAAAAAAAGAATGTGTAACACCAAATAAATGTATAATGAACGTGACAAATATTTAAATTTTTGACAAATGGTGCCAAATCAAAAAAGTAAGGTAAATAATTGTACAATAGGGGAAGTAGATTGGTACTGTAAAAATAGTATGTTTAAAAATGTGCATAGTTTCAGTGAATATAAGGATTGCTCTGATGATGGGAAAATTGTCCCGAAACGTTAGAGGTGATAAATGTGAATAAAGGGATTTAAAGGAAATTCACTTTTTATTTGTATTTCAATTATTTTTAAACTATTTTAAAATTTCAATTTTATGAAATAAGGGCTGGGTATAGATAATACCCATTTGGATTAAAAAAGTGAAAAAAAATTGTAAATGAGGTTGTAAGAAGTCTAAGCCATAGGGATCTACTGGGGGGCTTTCAGGCTGAAATCCTCCCTCCCCCAAAATGGAAAATGTAAACATATTTTATAGAAAAAAAAATCTTTTAATGTATTATTGTTCGTTTGTTGTAGTTAAATTACATTTAATATGACTTCTAGAATTACTAAAACACCATTTCATATAGATAGTTAGTATTTTTATTTCTTTTTATTCTAAAGTAATTATCGTTATATAAATAAAAAACCGCTTTTGGGCTGAAGCCTCCCCCCCCAAAAAAAAAATTAAATCCTGGATCCGCTAGAGGTCGAAGCGAATAAAACGATTTGGTAAACACCATTGTTATTCAGTGCCAGTCGAAAAAAGTTCTTGTTTGTAAACAAGATTACAGCTAGCGATACCTGTCGGAGAGGCAACAAACTAAATACTATCAGAGTACTCTGGTGGAAAACAGGAGAAGTAAATAGGGCTGAAGGAATCAATACGCCCCAACTGACACCCTTCACGCTGCGAAATCAATCCACTTGTAATACACCGCTTTAGGGCTTGTCAGTCTCCTCTTCTCAGGATCTGGCTCACAGTTCTAGCCAATTCAAGGAATTGTATAATACTCGCCATTCATATTGTCGAATGAATGGAAGCTGTTTTTATGAACAAATTCATTCATAAATTACAAAGAAGGTCACCGAGTCTTGAATCAACTTTTTATTTAAATAAAAATTCACTATTTTTGAAAAATGTTACACACACACAAAAAATCGAATAAAAAATTTTCATATCAATCCTTGCTACCATCCTATGCCAGGCTATTAGAACTCGATGACCCTCCTATACCTACAATTCAAATGCTCCATTCAATCTCGTCCCACCAGATCCCGTACCTCCGACCTCTATTCTCCTCCTCACAGAACTGCTGCGTTTGACAAATCCTTTTTAATTCAAGCTGTCTCCCTCTGGAATTTTATTCCCTCTGATATTCGAAACACAAAATCAATATCCTCTTTCAAATCTCTCCTCTTCAAACACCTACTCCATTCCCAATCCGGTTTGAAATGCACTAAAAAATCCAAGTCGTAAGAATCTCAAAGTATCCCGAGATAATTTGATTATTTTGTAATTTACTGATATTTTATTTATTTAGTTCTCTGTTTATTTTATATTTATGAATGTTTTTATACATTTTTATTATTTATACTTTTATTTTATTACTAATTGTATTTTATGAACACACCAGAACATTAATATATATTCTGCATTTAGAATTTGTTCTAAACGGATACTAGTCCCAGAATGATAAAATTATTTTCATGCATTCATTCATTCATTCATCAATCAAACTCATTCATCAATATTATGCAATTTATAGTAAGGGGAAGTATTGAAATCGTAAAAATTTTCGAGTCTGAGTTTTCAACGGAATGCTTTGAGGTCTCCTACGTCCAAATAACGAAGTCCCGCAAAATGGTCTGTGTCTGTATGTGCGTATATATGTTATCAGTCTAGTTCAAAAACAAAAAGTCGTATGAAAGTGAAATTGCATATTTAAAATTTTTAATAAGCTTTCGATGTTACAGCAACTTTTTCGTCAAAATCGGAAAACCGGAAGTAGTACTTTATATAATCGATTTAACATTTTTACGATTTTCTCAAAAACGGCATTAACGATTTTGTTTAAACTCAGTATATCAGTGTATCATTAAACAGTTTTAATATAATGTAGATTTTATTCTCATTGATGTTCTCTAAAAGGGTTTAAATAGCTAATTTTCAATATTTGTTTCCTTAATGTATTTTATTTGAAATAAGTAACCATTTCACATTAATCTTTGATATAAAAAAATAGTTAAATATGAAATATGAAAGAATTTGATAATTAACTAAAGGAGAAATGAGAGATCGTAACGGATAATAGTTGTAATATAGGAATCAAAGGAATATGAGCTCGCCCGAAAGATAACAACATGCTTCCATACGTAACATTAGCCTTATATAATACGGACTCCGACAAAATTATGTTCTTATACATATGCGGTTTTCATAATTGCTATCGTTGATATTATTTAATATTTAATTGTATATAATACAGCGATATAAACATTTAAAAAAAATATATATATATACATATATATATATTTTTTTTTAATATATATATATATATATATATATATATATATATTATGCATATATATATATATATATATATAAGGGTATTTAAACAAACAAAAATACCCACTATGAATTGTAAATAAATATAGCGTCAATAATTTTTACTTTCATTTCCCCTTTGTCTGAAAATACTTATTCCTGATAAGAAGAGGGTGGTAAGTGAAAGCCGTGTGATGTGCGCACCAGATTATTTTAATATCCTATTATACTGTTATAGAAACAGCACATGTTTATTGGCATTCGATCTACTATAATTGTAATCCCTGAGGGAACTTCAAATGTGTGTGTCATTTGAAGGTGTCTATTTGATAGTACGCTGATCTATACGGATTCACAGATACAAAAGGACTTTTAAGTTTAAAAATGAGTTGGCATTATGGTTTTCTGTAGCGATATCTTAAATAAAGAAAGCAGAAATCTCAAAATGATGTATATTAAGTGTGATTTAAAAGGCGAAACTTGCCTCATTAATAGTAGGTTAAATTAATAATAATAAAAGGCATAGCGATCCTAAAGGTTCGATACTGACTCCATCAATCGCTGTCTACAAACCTTCCTCCACCGGTCGCCCACCGAGTTCATGCAATAGGACGGAGCGGGGTGGTCGAGTGGGCTGACGCGTGTGTACAGCACCGCGCGTGGCCCGGCGACCTGATAACCGAAATTAGATGGAAGAATATTACGAATTCAAATCCCGATACCCGGTGGCATTTTTAAATCGGCATGATTTCCCCGTTCTCTCCCCCGGACCTGGAAAAAAAAACATGTAGCCTTAAAAAAAGTAAGGTATAGGAGAACAAAAAAAAAGATCACGCAATGGGGCGTGATTGTCGAGCAGGCTGACAAGTGTGCGCTATAAAATATGAAGATACTTTGATAAAAAAGCTACGAGTTCGCAATAAGGTGCATGGAGGGGAAGGGGCTTTTAACTCATACTTTAATTCCTCGCCCACACCTCCTGGGTCCGGGAAAACCCCGTATAGCCTTAAAGGCGAGGAAGGATAGGACAGAAAAAAAAAAAAGAGATAACCGAAAAAGTATATGAAAAATTCTCAATATTTCACTCTTCTTCACCGGTGCGTATTATTTATTTTTCAGTTTATTTATTTTCAGATAATTTTACACCAATTTTTAATATTGTCAAGCCATTTTCAAGTCTGTCCATTTCACTTATGCGACTTATAGCCACTGAATAGAAATGAGACCGATGACATGTGGGTAATACATGATAAGGTGGACATGACAAGAATAAAACTGTTTCGTATGAGTGGACGCATGCAATTCGCATAAGTAAAATGGACAAACTTGAAAATGGCTCGACGAGCCGAAACGTCATAATTGAGATGTGTAGTCATTAACTTGACAATATTATACAAACTGGTGTTAAATTGGCTGAAAATACATAAACTGGAAAATATATAAACAAATAATAATACAAAGTTCACCCAATTAAAAGTTATGTAACCGTCTAAATGCTCAGGTTGACTCATCCTTCTTTGGTTGAAATTTGTTACCCAAAATATTATTTTCAAGAAACTTGGTAAATTCTATTTTTTAAGTTTTGGTACAACAGGCGTGAGCTTAGTAGCTTTGTCACAGATAAATAACAAACGTTTCTCCCTTTAGCTAACCACCACCATAGTTTAACACACCTCTTGCATAACCGTTAGCCTACAGCCAAAAAATAAAAATCGTGGAATATTCATTCTCCATTAAAAGTTCAATTAGCACTCTCCATTTCGAATCATAAAGTCAAAAACATTAGGTGGTTCACTCTCTAGCTCTGGTCGAGTTGATTTATATTCCGCGACCAATCCGATTCCAAAGGTCACTACTGGTCTCCAACATCCCACTCATATTGTTCAAGTAAATCAAAAAGTGTGAAGGGAATTGAAAATGAAAACGATTGAGTTCATATAGGATATGAATTGCCTACTCCATTTCACAGCCAATATATTCTTAAAAAATTGTTATATTGTTCAATTTTTTTCATATCTATAAAAATGCATTTGAGCTAGTCATCTTTTTGTTTACTATCAGCAATTGTACTGCAGATACAGGAAATAATGGCATGACAGGCATGGAGAAGGAAAATACTCAGCAGCACCTCTTCCCTAACTTGTTTTAATTACTTAAGTCGTTTAAGGAAGGAGATCCCTCATCCAACGCCTTTTTAGTCTCCTCCTCATGTTCTGAGGTATGTCAGCTGTGGCCATGTCTCTTATTAGTCTGTTATTATATAGAAATAGAAATAGAAATAGAAAAATAACTTTATTCTGGGACACATTCCCTTGAGAATAACAAAATAGAACAAAATTAAAATATTACATCTGGCCAAAATAAAATCAATCGAAAAAAAGAAATAATGTAAAAAAAATATAAGGTAAAAATTCTATATTCAAAACAAACTAAACTATATACAAAACCATTAATACTATGACAAGACACTTAAAGCTATTTGCTCTTATAGACCAGTATACACTTTTCCTAAAAAAATAAAGAATTAAAAAATAAAAATATATCAAATTCTCTATTAAAATCCGCTCGAATGGTTAGCAAGTATCTGACTGTTTTTGTGATAGGAATTGGAATAGGAGGGATTTGAATGTGGATATGGAGGGGAATGTCGAATTTTGATAGGGAGGGAATTCCAGAAATTGACAGAGCGAACAATAAAGGAATTTTGGAATGAGGCAGATCTGTGAGAAGGCATGTAAAGGTCAGAAGGTCGAGATCTTGTGGACAGGGAATGAACTGAGGATTTGAACTGGAGAAGGTTGTAGGCGTAAGAAGGACGATGGTTGTTGATGATTTGGTAGAGGAACGTACCTAGAAAATATTGTCTTCGGAAGGAGGGGAAGAGCCACCTTAACTCAGTGTAATGGTGAGAGACATGGGAGTACCTCGGGGCACCAATAATATACGTTTAAATTAGTGTAAAATCGTTGATAAAGGATCGTTATATGTTGGTCAACTGTTATAAAGTGGAGGTCACTATGTTGAGTTATGTTAGTCACGTACCAAGGTGCTTTTGTTATGAGTAGCTGCAATTTTGAAGTTTTTATAGATCGATCCCTTAAATGAAGATTAATTATTTTATATTTCACTAGTTTATCATATACAGTTAAAATTCATTAAATATATGATTTATTAACAAAATATCTATTTACATAGTCTCAACTAATGTTCTACATTAAGGCAATTTAAACTTGACAAGAAAGAGTCTGCTACTCTAATAACTTTTACACATAGTTACTAACTTGCCTAATTGAAGCAGTAGAACAAAAGTTATTCGAAGTATTTTTATGAATTTCGCAAGAGAATTTGACAAAGACTTTCTTTGAGCTCCTTAAATTGTTGACATATTTTTCGTAATATTCAATCCTTTACTTTTTAGAAAGGATATAAAAATTTTAAAAATTTGGTCCTTATTGAATATGTTTGATACAAAATATTTAATATGAACATGTGACTGCCACGTTTACTGAGGATATAACATCTGTGTAAACCCACGCAACCTTTACATCACACCTATTCAAATTACCTTATTGAGAAATCCAATAACTCATCACAAATTCAAACATTTAAGCTTTGGTAATATAGTAAAGGACAAAACATAAAATCTGTCGGAAAAATGTTCATAAAATAAAATTTGTTTTAATCACTCTCTATTATCTTCTAGGTTTTCTAAGTTGTATTGTAATGTTTCTAAAATTGTAACTTTACAACGATATATTATTCATATATATAATAGCCCGTATGATGCCGAAGGTAATTCCAAGATAAAGTACCGTGTCCGTTTGAAGAATTTCATTGTTCCCAATATTAACAGGGAGGACAGGTATTTTTTCGAATAGTAAATGTTATATGTTTCGATTTGTAATGATTAAGTCGACTTTTCCATAGTTTGAAGCATTGTAATTTAAGTAATTGATGTCGTAGAGTTAGTGAAACCGTTGTAGGGTCTTGATGTTTTGTGGGAATTATATCGGCTGTGTAAGTAGCTGCCAATGTCCCATTGTTAATAGGTTTGTAGTAAGTGTATAAAACTTTAAACGTTAAATGGTAGATGAAGTTCATTATCTTGGACTGATATTCGGCAGAAGAATGACCACTAAATGGCCACAAATCAAGAACATAAAAAAAAAAACACTAAACCTTATATTACGGCTATTATATTCACTCCTTTCAAAACGTCCGAAATTAAAACTCGGACCGAAATTGGATACTTATATTTGCTTCAGTCTATTTGGACTTGCAGATTTACGGGCCAGCCAAAAACATCCACATCCCTAAATTAAAAACTTTTCCATAAAAAAGTTTCATTATCTTGCATAAATACCTACAGATGCTGTCAAACGATTTCACTATTAATAACTAACACGGACATGCAAATGCACTGATTCAAGACATTGCCACAATCAATAGCCTGATAACACCCGTAGGAGGTTCAAAAGACGTTGGTTCAAGGATTTCCTTGCTAAACTAAAGAAAAGAAGGGATGCCACTGGGCACTCCTCACCCCCTGTCAATATCTTTCTTCATACTATACTTTCCACTTTTCAAGAGTATAACTCACTGATTATAAGTATATCTGAAAGGTGTGAGTGGAGAAGTAATATTAAGAACTAATTATTAAAGGATTTTGATTAAATTGTATATTACTATTATATTGACTATAATAATACCATGCCATTTGTATTTAATTTTCAAAAATCCTTCTAATGGTTAAAATCCAACGAGCTATTTTCGAAAATAAGCGTATACAGGAAAATACATTTACGCATCACTAATATAAAATATGTTCTATAAGTAATGGATGGTATTTGATAAAATCGATGCAGCTTTATTTCCACTTTCTTCAACATCAAGTTTCTTTCAAAATTCCACATTTTCCACCAAATCGAACAGCGTTTTTATATATACAGGCCTTTCTAAGAAAATACATTTTTGCTTGAAGGAGAAAAATCGTAAACGAAATCTGATGAAATTGATATGAAACGATCTAGGTGTACTAATCCGTACGATTTATGAAAATATAAAAACCCGATTAACGATAATAGATTATATGCCCTTCACCAATTATGTTATTCGATGACCAAAAAATAAAACGTGTTATATTTGAAATATCAACGTGTCGTTTTAACTCTAGCAGGCGTACAAATCTACTCTTATTGCATGGCAGTTGTGTATTGCGGGTAAGGTATATGTTCCGCGCCGGTCAACCATGTCAGCTTTCAGGAAGAATATTTAAAAATGTAGGCTGTCCAACAAAATATTAACTTAAATGTGTTAATGTGATAATTTTTATATAATTTTTGAGTAATATAACATTTTATCACATTCGTAATAATTATAGTGAGTTAGGACTACATTTACACTATGTATGTAGAAAATATAAAATATGGTTCTGGTGAAATTTGAAGAATTTGTCTGGAATAAAGGTTTAGGACAAATGGGGTTTTAAGGTCATAGTGTAGGGTTTTGTTGGTTTTATAAAACGGAGCATCAACTATTGTTCTAAGTTGTTTATATTATATATAAAACTAATAATAATATTAAATCATAATAATATTAAAATCATGTAATATGTAACTATATAAAATAATTCGTTTATGCATCAATATAAATCAATCGCAAAAACATTCTCTTCAATAATGATCAATATCCTTCAATCCTTCAATCTTTCCTCTTCGACAGATTTTTTTTTTTCAGTTCAACAGGACTCGGAAATGTCTTCGATTCGTCCAATCTGGTCAGGAGTTCCTCAAGATTTAATACTGGCCCCTCTACTTTACAGTGTATACACTTATGATATACCTATTAACGATGAGACATTAATAGCTACTTATGCAGACGAAACAATTCTTACAAAACACCAAGATTCTAAACAATCCTTACAAACTTAAATTACAAGATTGGTTCAAACTATGGAAAATTCCAGTTAATCACGACAAATCCAAACATATAACATTTACTCTTAGAAAACACAGCTGCCCTCCAGTTTATACTGACATCAATCAAATTCCTCGAACGGACACGTTACTTTACCTTGGACTCACCTTCGACAGAAGGATGACATGGGGTCCGCATGTAAAAATGAAACGTAAGACACTTAACATACGACTCAAAATACTTTAACCTCTTTTTTTCTAAATCTTCAAAACTGAAACTGAGACAGAAACTGAATACATATACATACTTACTTAAACTCATATGGACATACTCATCACTAATATACAGTATCATTAAAAAGACTGACCTATAAAAACGTCAAACATTCTAATCAAAATCATTGCGACTCATGACAAAAGCACCATGAAACGTGACTAACAAAACTCTGCTTACTGATCTACACTTTCCAATTATAGACCAACATATAATGACCCTTTACTAATGATTTCATACTAATTTAAACGGACATCACAACAGAAGAGAAATGGCCACAGCTGAAATACCTCAGAACATGAAGAGGAGACTAAAAAGGCGTTGGATGAGAGATCTTCTTCCTTAAACAACCTAAGTAACTTAAACAAGTCAGGGAAGAGGTGCTCCTGAGTACTTTCCTTGCCCATGCCTGTCATGTCATTTATGTCTTGTATTTCCAGTACATTTGTTGATCGTTAACCAAAGTTGACAGGCATAAATAATTTTTTGGCAAAAAAAAAAAAAATGACCAAGCATCTAAACAAATTATGTAGTAGAAATAGTTTTTTTTTTCTCTCTTCATACTTCTATCCGCACCTGTCATAGTATTGACAATAAGCAGGTGTTATCTCCTTGTAAAGAAAGTTGGCATTTAAGGCATGAGGAAGATTAGTACCCAGCAGTACCTCTTCCTGGTCTTGGTCTACTTCATAATTTAGGAAAGGAGATCTCTCATCCAGCTCCTCTTTAGCCGTCTCCTGATGGGCGCGTCAACTGTGGCCATGCCGTTGATAAGTCCGTTGTGATGTCCGTGTAGTTTAAGATGAAATCCGGAGTAGAGAATACGTATGTGTTGGTCGATAGTTGGTTATTTTAAGTCAGTATGTAAAGTTTTGTTTTTTACGTGCCAGGGAGCTGCTGGTATTAGTCTCTAAATTTTGGATTGCAATGATTGTAGTTTTTGTAAGTGCGTCATTTTTGCAGAACCGTAAATTTGGGAGGCGTATGTCCATATGGGTTTGAGTAGGTAGGTATAGGTATTTAGTTTTTGTCTGATTTTCAATTTGGATTTGGAAAAAAGGGAGTATGGTATTTTCAGTCGTTTGTTCAAATTCTTTCATTTCATTTTGACGTGTGGGCTCCATGTCATCCTTCTGTCGAATAATAGCCCGAGATAAAATGTCTCGTCGAAATGTAAATTTTATATGTTGTGATTTGTTATGATTTTTTTTTTTTTTTGGTCTAAAAAATATGTATTTGCACTTGTCAACAATAAGTTGACAATCAGCAAATGTGATGACGATGCATGATATAATGACATGACAGGCATGGAGAAGGAAAGTACCTCAGCAGTACCTCTTCCCTAACTTGTTCCAATTACTTAGGTTGTCTAAGGAAGGAGATCCCTCATCCAACGCCTTTTTAGTCTCCTGCTCATGTTCTGAGGTATGTCAGCTGTGGTCATGTCTCTTATAATTCTGTTATTATGTCCATTTAAATTTGTGTAAAATCGTTGATATGTTGGTCAACTGTTAGAAAGTGGAGGTCAGTATGTAGAGTTTTGTTAGTCACGTACCAAGGTGCTTTTGTTATGAGTCGCAATAATTTTGATTGGAACGTTTGAAGTTTTTGTAGGTGGGTCTTTTTAGCGATGCCGTATATTTGTGATGATTATGTCCATATGGGCTTAAGTAAGTATGTATATGTATTCAGTTTCTGTTTTAGTTTTAGTTTTGAAGATTTGGCAAAAAGAGAGTAAAGTAGTTTGAGTCGTTTGTTAAGTGTCATGCGTTTCATTTTAACATGTGGGCCCCATGTCATCCTTCTGTCGAAGGTGAGTTCAAGGTAAAATACTGTGTCCGTTTGAGGAATTTGATTGTTGTCAATATAAACTGGAGGACAGGTGTTTTTTCGAAGAGTAAATGTTATATGTTTGGATTTCTCATGATTAAGTCGAATTTTCCATAGTGTGAACCAATCTTGTAGTTTGAGCAAATAATGTTGTAGAGTTAGTGAGGCCTGTGTAGGGTCTTGATGTTCTGTGAGGATTGTTGTATTGTCTGCATATGTAGCTGTCAAGATCTCATCGTCAATAGGTATATCGTAAGTGTATATAACGTAAAGTAGAGGGGCTAGAATTGAACCTTGGGGAACTCCGGCCAAGATTGGACGGACTGAAGACACTTCCGAGCCCTGCCGAACTGAAAAAAATCTGTCGAAGAGGAAAGATTGAAGGATAAGATAGTAGGTGTATGGAAGTATAGACTTAAGTTTAAAGAGAAGACCCTGGTGCCAGACTCTATCAAACGCCTGAGCAACATCCAAAAATACTCCAGTTGCATATAGTTTTTGTTCTAAAGCTCCAGCAATGTAGTCTGTAACTCTGTGCAATTGATGTGTCGTCGAATGGAATGTGCGAAAGCCGAATTGGTGGTCAGGTATTACCTGTTGGTCAGTCAATATGTCAACAAGTCTTTTGTATATTCATTTTTCAAAAACTTTAGAGCATATAGGATGGAGGCTAATGGGTCTGTATGATGAAGGACTGTATATGTCTTTACCGGGTTTGTGAATCATCTTAATAAGTGAGTATTTCCATTGTAAAGGGAATTTTGACGTCCTTAGTATACAGTTGTAAATTGTTGTCAGAAATACTAGAGCTTTGATTTAATCTAATTTTCCAAAGTGAATACCAATTTTATAAATTTAAGAAGTGATTTTGTAAATTCAGTGAGGCTAGTCTCGGGTTATAGTGTTTTGTTAAAATTGTTGTATCGTCAGCGTAAGTTTACTAGAAATAATGTATTAAAAGACAAGCATGGAAATTATTTAAATAATTATTTATGACTATCCTCAGAGGGACCAATACATCCGGAGCGAGACATACATCTCAAGTTCCAGAATAATGAGAAGTGCGGTTCCAGACTGAAATGAAATTCTTTTTACGAGAGCAGCGGACGTGACTAAGATAAAATTCATGAAGCCGGTCGGAAGGGGGGGGGGCGCTTCGCATGTGGAGCACACTCCTTGGCCCCTTCTAGATTACCCGAGCCGGGTGGGATAATGTAGATTTGAACAAGGCCTTCTGTTGCGCTTGGTGTACCGTCCTCTTAAATCCGCCTTAGTCATAGAAACAATTATTTAAAGAAAAATGAATATAATAATTTAATAAACAATATGGTAAAGGAAAACAAAAGGCTGATACCCTAAAACTCTTTGTATGTATACCTCTCTATATTGAATACCGTAAAAAACAAAATATATTAGGATAGATTTAATACAAACCTTTCTCTTACGTTGTACTCTACCCCTGGTACCTCTACCTGGGGTACTTACCGGTAGGTTCATTCAAAAGCGTTGGCACTTGATAAATATTGGGAGGGGGGGCTAAGGTTATGTAACATGGTAGCAGTGTTCAATGTATGAAGGGGGAAGAGAACGCCATATACAAAAGAAGTAGATCAGTAATTAGTTTCTTACCTTTAATATTTATTATTTTTATCTGTTATTTTATATATCTTGTATATTACTTTATGTTTTTGTTCATCTCTCTCTATATATATATATAGATAGACAGATAGATAGATAGATAGATAGATAGAAAAATAATTTTATTCTGGGACACAGTCCCTTGAGAATAACAAAATAGAACAAAATTAAAAGATCACATCTGGCCAAAATAAAATCAATCGAAAAAAAGAAATAATTTAAAAAATATATAAGGTAAACATTCTATATACAAAAAAACGAAACTATATATAAAACAATTAATACTATGACAAGGCACTTAAAGCTATTTGCACTGATAGAGTCGTATACACTTTTGAGAAAATAATAAAAAATTAAAAAATAAAAATGTATCAAATTCTCTATTAAAATCAGCTCGAATGGTTAGCAACTATCTGACTGTTCTTGGGATAGGAATTGGAATAGGAGGGTTTTGAATTTGGATATGGATGGGGAATGTCGAATTTTGATAGGGAGGGAATTCCAGAAATTGACAGAGCGAACAATAAAGGAATTTTGGAATGAGGCAGATCTGTGAGGAGGCAAATAAAGGTTAGAAGGTCGAGATATTGTGGACAGGGAATGGACTGAGGATTTGAACTGGAGAAGGTTGTAGGCGTAAGAAGGACGATGGCTGATGATGATTTGGTAGAGGAACGTACCTAGAAAATATTGTCTTCGGAAGGAGGGGGAAAGCCACTCTAACTCAGCGTAGTGATGAGAAACATGGGAGTATCTTGGGGCCCCGATCACATATCTTATGCAGATGTTCATTAGTCTTTTCAGTCTATCACGGAGCTCCACCGAGAGGCCATCATACACCACACAGCTATAGTCAAAGTGGGGGAAAATGAGAGAGGAAACTAGGAGTCTACGCGTATGTTGAGGTAGGAGATGGCGGAAGCGATGGAATAGATTGAGGGTGGAAATTGTCCGTCGAGAGATATGAGAAATATGGTGATTCCAAAAGAGATTTTGATCAATGAAAAATCCTAAATTTTTAACAGAAGAGTAGAAGGAGATTGGCTGGTCATTAAGGTGATGGATGAGAAAGTCTGGATGGGATCTAAGAAGGGGCTTACAAGCAATGACAATGGCCTGAGTTTTAGCGGCATTTAACCTTAATCCATTTACATTTGTATATATATTTTTTTTTTCTACTTTGGTTATTTATATTTATTTTTCTTTGTTATGTACATATGTACAGATGTACAAACTTATGATTGGCATGTCAGCTGATCAGTCCGTTGTGATGCCCGTGTAGTTTAAGATGAAATCTGGATTAGAGAGTACGTATGTGGTGGTCGATAATTGGTTGCCGTAAGTAGTTATGTAAAGTTTTGTCATAAATCCGCCTTAATCGTGGAAATAATTATAATAATTTAATAAACAATATGGTAAAGGAAAGCAAAAGATTTAATGCTGATACCCTAAAACTCTTTGTATGTTTACCTCTCTATATTGAATACCGTAAAAAACAAAATATATTAGGATAGATTTAATACAAACCTTTCTCTTACGTTGTACTCTACCCCTAGGGTACTTACCCGTAGATTCAGCCAAAGGCGCCGGTAGTTGAGAAAAAGTGGGAGGAGGGACTACGGTTATGTAACATGGTAACAGTGTTCATTCCATGAATGGAGAATAGAACGTCATATACAAAAGCAGTAGCTTGGTAATTAGTTTATTACCTTTAATATTTATTATTTTAATCTGTTTTAATTTATCTTGTATATTACTTTATCTTTTTGTTTATATATATATATATATATATATATATATATATATATATATATATATATATATATATATATATATGTATATATATATATATATATATATATATATATATATATATATATATGTATATATATATTTTCTACTTTGGTTATTTATATTTATTTTTCTTTGTTATGTACATATGTACAGATGTACAAACTTATGATTGGCATGTCAGCTGATCAGTCCGTTGTGATGCCCGTGTAGTTTAAGATGAAATCTGGATTAGAGAGTACGTATGTGGTGGTCGATAATTGGTTGCCGTAAGTAGTTATGTAAAGTTTTGTCATAAATCCGCCTTAATCGTGGAAATAATTATAATAATTTAATAAACAATATGGTAAAGGAAAGCAAAAGATTTAATGCTGATACCCTAAAACTCTTTGTATGTTTACCTCTCTATATTGAATACCGTAAAAAACAAAATATATTAGGATAGATTTAATACAAACCTTTCTCTTACGTTGTACTCTACCCCTAGGGTACTTACCCGTAGATTCAGCCAAAGGCGCCGGTAGTTGAGAAAAAGTGGGAGGAGGGACTACGGTTATGTAACATGGTAACAGTGTTCATTCCATGAATGGAGAATAGAACGTCATATACAAAAGCAGTAGCTTGGTAATTAGTTTATTACCTTTAATATTTATTATTTTAATCTGTTTTAATTTATCTTGTATATTACTTTATCTTTTTGTTTATATATATATATATATATATATATATATATATATATATATATATATATATATATATATATATATATATATATATATGTATATATATATATTTTCTACTTTGGTTATTTATATTTATTTTTCTTTGTTATGTACATATGTACAGATGTACAAACTTATGATTGGCATGTCAGGTGATAAGTTCGTTGTGATGTCCGTGTAGTTTAAGATGAAATCTGTAGTAGAGATCACGTATGTATTGGTCGATAATTGGTTGTCGTAAGTAGTTATGTAAAGTTTTGGTGTTTACGTACTAAGAAGCTCCTGATATAAGTCGTAAAATTCTGGATCGAAATGTCTGTACTTTTTGTAAGTCCTTCTTTTTTGCAGAACCGTAAATTTTTGAAGCATATGTACATAATGGTTTGAGTAGGTAAATGTATGTATTAAGTTTTTGTGTGATTTTCAGTTTTGATTTGGAAAAAAGTGAGCACAGTATTTTCAGTCGCTTATTCCAAGTCTTTCGTTTCATTTTGACATGTGGGCCCCAGGTCATCCTTCTATCAAATATTAACCCGAGATAACGTACAGTGTCCGTCTGGGGAATTTGGTTGTCGCCGATATAAACTGGTGAGCATGTGTCTCGTCGAAGTGTAAATGTTCAGTGTTTATTATTTACGGAATATTTCTTTCAATTTTTTTAAGTACTTGAGCTTATATTTTTGTAATTTTTTTAAAAACTATTATCGAATAATAGGAAGTAATTATCATAGCTATAATTTTTCTCTATTTCCGTTTCTATAAAGGATGATGGAGAAATAAAATCTTTTACTTAAACAGATCATTAACAGACAATGAGCCAAATCCACGCTACCTGTTATCACAAAGTGAAGAACAGATCTAAAATTTCGTCAATCTGACTGACACGTCTAGGGTCCATCGTAATTGGAATTGAATTCTTGCTAATATTGGGACAGTTATTCATGACTGATATGTAGGATCGGCTTTATAATTAAGCTGTTAAATTTAAAAGTGGTGTAAATAAAAAACTTCTATATATTCAACAAGTTATGTGGAATTTTAACAGGATAGGTAAGAATAATATTTATTTTTCGGTAAGAATTAAACGCTTACTTTTTCGGTTAAAAATAGTTGTTCTCTAGCACATCCAACTATTTAAAAGCACACACTTAATGCATTCCGTTATCAAATAATTATCTATTATTATTTCATTTAGATTATAATACATATTATTGTCACAACAATGACTTACACCACTTTTGCACAAAACGGTTCCCTTACAGCATTATATGAGGGTGTTGAGTTTTAGTTATTTTTAATAATGAGGAAAACTACAAAATACGAAAAAACATTTAAATCTGTTAAATAATTTTTACACATTAAATAGGTGCATTTAATGTTATGATTATTAAATTATCCTTTGTGAACGGAAACTCAACAATAATCGAAATCTTCTTATAAAAAAGAAAGAAAAATTGATAACATCCTGTCTTTAGAAGTTTTTACAACCCGGAGGTTAGAAAAAAAAGTAATTTATCCTGAAAAAAAGATTATCGATAATAGCCCGAATGTTGACCTTTCGGGTAAATCAGGAACGAAAGAAAAAAATAAAACAAAAGAGAAGGAAATAAAAACTTCCTCGAACGAAAATACAACTTTATGAAAACAATGGAAGCGTAAAATTATCCAACCAGAAACCAAGCCTTAACTGACAACTTTTACATTTTATTTTATTTCATTCAAATTATTTATTATTTAGTACGATATAAATATATCCATGTGGCATATCATATCTAATACGATATCAGTAAAACAATGAGATATACCTTTTGTCTTTACCAATTAATTTTATTAGCTCCAATCTTTCCTTTTCGACAGATTTTTCTCTGTCCTACAGGGCCTAGAAATTTTCTCAATTCGACTAGTGTTAGCAGGAGTACCTCAACGGTTAATATTGGCTCCTTTACTCTACATTATTTAAACGTATGACATACCTATCAACTCCGAAACATTGACCGCCATCTACGCTGAGGATACAACAATTTTAACAAAACACGATAATCCCAGACTAACTTGAATGATTTTAAAAAATCACTTATAAAATTGGTATTAACTTTGGAAAATAAGATTAAATCATGAAAAGTCAAAACATATAACATTTACAATTCGATTAAAAACGTGTCCACCAGTCTCTATAGGAGAGAACCAAATTCCTCAGACAAACACAGTGCGTTATCTTGGGCTAATATTCGACAAAAGGATGATCTGGGGCCCACATATCAAAATGAAACGACATATTTTAAGCAAGCGACTGAAAATACTGTACTCACATTTTTTCTGAATCGCTTCACAGATTTACAGTTTGGCAAAAAAGACGCATTTAGAAAAACTACAGTGATTTCAATCCAAAATTTTACGACTTATAACAGGCTCCTGTACGTCAACAACAAAACTTTACATAACGATTTACGACAACCAACTATAGACCAACATATACGTACTCTCTACCCTCGTTTTCATCTCAAATTAGGCGAACACACAAACAGACTTATAAACGACATGACCACGACTGACATGCCCATCAGAAGGAGACTAAAAAGGAGCTGGATGAGAGATCTCCTCACCTAAATCAAGGAAGGAAATAGTGACCAGGAAGAAGTGCTGTTGGGTACTATCCTTCCTCATGTCTATAATGGCAATACGTATTTTATCACAACACATCTGCAGATTGTCAATACCATGACAGGAGCGGATACACAATTAAACAGAAAAAAAATAAATTAATAAATAAAAACAACTATCAGAAGTAATGACAATTAGCAAGTCTGCTGTCAAGAAAAATACTGATAGTGGCTTGATCGCCATGAGAGAAAGGAGTACCCAGCGGCATCCCTTCTCGACTTGATTTAGTAAATTTTTAAGTGATCAAATTTCTCATCCACCTTCTTTTGAGCCATCGAAGGGTGTTTATTTTTTTAATATGCACGAATGATTATATATTGGGCTGACAAATAAATCCTTTCAGTTTTCCAGGGTGAAATAAAACTCAATGTATTAAAGACATAAAATTTATTTTAATCTACAATATATTGGCCATTATTTAATATGACATTCCCCCATCTTTTCAGTTACTGCATAATGCCATGTTCATTGAATGTCTAGGGTTTATCGTTAAAAAACTGACTTAAGTGGTTTTCGGTGTCCTCTTCCTTTTGGAATTTCTTTCCATTCATGGACTTCTGTAGAGAACGGAATAAGTGGTAATCTAGGTCTGGTGAACAGGGAGGATGGGACAAAAGGTCCCATCCAAGGCTTTCATAAAAATCTCTCGCACTTATTGGGTGGGATTTCGATCAAAAATGCCTCAACATTGCTCGTTTAAATTTCATGTGAGCTAACAGACCGTTTAACATCATTATTGTCAAAATTTTCTGAATGAAATTTGGCAAACCGATTTTGACAGGTGTGTTCGGTTAAGGCATCATCGCCATAAAAACTGCATATTTTTCTATGAGCTTCTGCAGCACGCTTAAATTTTTTAAAATAATACAACAAAATGTGCCGATAATGAATGATATTTTCTTCAATATTCGCAGTGCAATAGTAAGCTAGTTTCAACAAGAGTTAACAGATGTAGTTGTTGACATATTACAAACAGGATAAACAATCCACCTTAGGGATTAATTTATCAAATAAGAACAGTATCATAGTGATATAAAAATAAACAGAAAAACCGAAAGGACTTTTTTTCCAACCCAATATATATAGGTAAGTGACAGTAAAAATTATTTAACTCCAAGATGAATGTATTTAGTTCACAATCATTTCATTATTGAAGGAAGTTAGTCGACTGTTCTACACTACATATCATGAGTGATAAATATTCAGGACGCAGTCATTATAATTTTTTTTTATTTGTGCCAACGTTTCAATCCAAACATGTGGGTTATCATCAGGAGGTGGTTTGGGCACTGAAGGCTTTCAAGTACTTGAAATTTCATTGTGAACCCACAATCTCCTTGGGGAATTATATCATATCAATTACCGGAATGGTCCAAATTTCTTCTTTCACAAGTTGCACAATTGAGAATCATAAAATTATAGGAAATAATAAACTATATATATAGTTTTTAGTTCATTTGTTCTGTAATTTTTAATAGTTCTGGTAAAATTCTTTCAACTTTTCAAATAATCCTTAACACAAGTCTTTAATCCTTTTTTTCTTAACAACTAGCGAAGTAAACTCCTGGTGTAATTAAAACAAATTTTCTCCTAATGCAGCCGATTCTTCTCCCCTCCTTCTCCATCTCTCTCCCTCCTACCTAACTCCTAGCGCACTCTACTAATTAGCTACGATAATTAATTGAACAGCTGTAATTGATTAAGCTAATTAATGTTCGAGTTACTCTACTTCGCCGAGAGACGAAAAACTTTTCTCCGATGGCCAAAGTTTAATATCGCCGAGGCGGAGGAGGAAAAATGGCTCGAGCTAAATATTAAGAGGAACCGCTGCGGCGTTCGTTCACCTCCTCCAGGACTCGCAAATCGTTATCCTGTCCCGAAAGGTGGCATAACCCTGTCACATAACACCAAACAGGGCGGGCTATAAAGGAACCTACATTGGATCCTTTCCTGAATAAACAATCTCAACGAGTCCTTTCTAAAAAAAAATATTTTAATAGCATGAATACTTGGCAGTATTATGTTAAAGATTATTAATAAATTATTATTTATTTTATTAAAAGACGTATGATAAAAATGAATGCGTCAATATTACTGAAGAAAATCATAAGTTGTAGAAATTTATAATAATTTGTATTTTTTTAAAAATTATATTAAAACAGAAAGAAATTAAAAAGTTTAGCATAGACTAAGAGAAATGTAAAGGGAGCCTTTTTTGGATATAAGCATTTAAAATGATTTAAAATTCTGGTGGAAATTTAAATATAAATATTTTTCTTCCTGTTTTTTGAGATACATTTGGTCGCTAAAATGAGTAAATTTTATGAGATTATGTTTACATCTAAATATTAAGGAGTTTATTGAAAATTGTTAATTTTATTGCAGAGTGAGGAGTAAAGGAGGGACGTGCAAAATTAAATTTATGTTTACTTAAGCGAAAATCTGCGTTTCTTAGTTTCGACCGTAGATATGGATGAGATCGGAAGCTATTCAACTTCTCTGTATGTGTGTTTGTGTGTGTATATATATATATTTTATGTTTTTCTTGGCGCCATCTATGGCCGCGAGATGTGGTCTTCTTACAGACGGATATTTGCTTGGGAAAGCGCAGGGAGAGTCTGCAGTGGGGTCACCCAACCTCACGTTGCTACGAACAATGGTTTGTATAGTTTAAAATCCGCTTAGGGACCAATCTGCCTGGATTTTGACAAATTGGACAAGAATCATGGTTTATAGCTGCTGAGAGTAAGCAGGAGTATGTTGTGGATTAGCCCCGCCAATTAATAAGGAGCGGGGTGGCGGAGCGAGAAAAATGATAAAAAATAATTACGAGTTCGCTTCTCGAGAGATTTTAACTCTGGCATTGATCCCCCGCTCTCAGCCCCTTGATCTTGGAAAACCCCGTGTATCCTAAAATATGAAGAGGAGGAGGTTAAAAAAAAAATAAATCTCCACCAGTTACTTTTAAATAGCACCTGTTATTTTATGTGATTCATATAATATCAAAAGCTTTAATTATAATATATCTAATTCAGATTTTTTTTAAAGATTATTAATATGACCAAAACTCTTTGATATTTAGTATTGCCAAATCTTATCAACAACATCTCCTCACACTAGAAATAAATAAATAATATGGAAGTGGTTAAATGTAATATTTTATTCTCTAACCATGTATTGGAGAGTATTAGCTTCTCATTTCTATATGATCCTACATTAAAACTCCGCCTATCATAAGCACCATTTATTTCTATGGCCTTTATTAGGTGTCTTTTATTACAGAAACGCTCCTTAGGAGCAATTCCAACTTCCTGATAAAACTTAAATGCTACAATCTTGTCGTCAATTAAACTGGAATAAAATCTAAATCAGTAAAATTTGACAACTAAATGTATTGAAAACAGATGCTTCTGCAATAGAAAAATAAAAACATTAATTCAAATATAACTGCTACTTTACCAGTATAAAAATAACTGGCAGGGCTAATCTGCAAAAGACCCGAGCCATGGTTTATGAGAGTCAGCAGGAGCAAGAGGATCTATATTTCTTTCCCTGAAACAGACCGTCCTTTGACCAAACCTCCGGTGGCTACTGGCGTCCTGCAGAACCACATCTCGATTACTGATTCAAGTACATGGGACAGGTTCATCAGTAGATCTGTTCGGTGTTGCTTTCATATCGAGAGGTGAGAGGCATCTCTGGCAACGTGGCTTTCTCTGGAGGATGGTCACCCGTCCAAGTACTTACCACGCTCGATGTAGCTTTACTTGATTGCCCGTTGCAAGCGCTTCTATCCGCTAGGCTATCCCGGGCACCATATGTTTATTTCCCAAGAGGCATATATTTCTAAAAAATGTGCATACACCTTGCAAAATCATATTATATGCATTAAATTGTTATTATAAAATTTTATAAATAGATTGGTACAAAATATATTGGTTTACAATATGTATATGTATATATGTATTTATCATCGGTTTATTACCAAAAGTCTGTTGGTACATTTCAAGAATATTTTTGTTAATATTGGCCTTATTTATTAATAAAATTGGCCTTTTTTTTTCAATTTATTATTTTTGAAATATATCTTAGTAACTGGTTTAAAAAACTATGACAAAAAAATACATTGTTTGATTGTTCCTTATCTTTTCTCATGGTATGTTTCATCCTCACTTAACTTACGAAACAAGCGACTAATCTATACCACTATACAAAGATCTTTTCGGAAAGATGTGATAACCGAACAAGTTGGAGTGCCCTGCTGTGAATGTTGTCAATTCGATTTTCACCTGGGTCGGTCAATATTGAAATAGAATAGAAAACAATTTTATTCTGGGACGAAGTCCCTTTAGAATTACAAAAAAAACGAAATTAAAGTATTATATCTGGCCTAAGTAAAAACAAACATAAAAAGTAAAAATAAAGAGAAAAAAGTAAAGAAAATATAAGTTATACATACTATGTACAAAATTAAAAAAAACTATATACAAAACACTTGAAACCATGCCAAGGCAGATCTGTGAGAAGGAATGTAAAGGTCGGAAGGTCGAGATCTTGTGAAAAGGGAGTGGACTGAGAACTTGAATTGGAGAAGGTTGTAGGCGTAAGAAGGACGATGATTGTTGATGATTTGATAGAGCAATGTACCTAGGAAATATTGTCTTTGAATGAAAGGGAAGAGCCACTTTAACTCAGTGTAGTGGTGAGACACTTCGGAGTATCTCGGGACACCAATTTCAAATCTTACGCAGCTGTTCATAATTTATTCAGATTTTCTGTATCTCTGGTAAAACTAATGAATACTGTATTATAAATTCAGAAATGAAGATTTTATTTTTTAAATTTCCAATTAATTACAAATTATTGTTAAGTTATGCAGATACTATTATCCTGCTGTAATCACTTTAGTGATTTTTCAACCGAGTGGTTACATTTTTGTTAGCGATCGATTCCCTCATCTTCGCAGCGAGTGGAATGCTGACAGATGTCTTTTCCAAGACCTCGACCTACTTCTGTCTATCTTATCTACCAGGACTCATCCCTTCTTATAATGTTCTCCCTTCTTACTACTTGCTAATATTATATACTTCAACAGGGATAAACATGTTTTTACAATATGGATGACGAAGGTGGTTGCAACAGAACCAGTTTCATTTATTTTTGCTTCCTCACTAAGGAAGATATCGAATAGTACGATTGAATTTAGTGAACGATACCTTCGAAGCTGCAATATCAAACTGTATCCCCCAATTTTGTAACCATTTACTACCAACTAGGATCAGTTAATTTATGATAGCAAAGTCATATTTGTGTTTAAGTTTAGAAAAAAAAAAAATAATCTGATGTGCCCACTTACACGACGTTCTTACCGACTTAATGCAAATAAAAAATTTTAAATACGTCCATTAAAAATAAAAACTAAGGTGTGTACATCAGACAGTACAATAAAAGTGAAAACGTGAACAAGTCGAGATTCTTAATATGAAATATAAATTATAAATAATAGCTCATTATAAATAGTGTTGCACAAAATCGGTCACTTTGCAAGACCAAGGCCGCATAATTGTTGCAATACTAAGACCAAGACTGATAAAAAAAATGGATTTTTTAAATGAAAATTAAGGCATAGTTACTAATACTTGACAATCTCAGTTACTATATATTTATAATTGGTAAAACCAATATACGTTTGCATTTAACTCCTCTAATTTTCCATTCGAACTTAGTTAGGTTTCTCCAATATAAAAAATTATAGTAATATCTCTAAACAATAAGCTAATAAGTAACTGCAAGACTGTAGCGAGACTTTTGCGCAAGACCTAGACTCATCCCGGTCTCGCATTTGGGCAACACTAATTATAAAGAGAATGAAACGCTTAACATTTCTCTCGCTTATAGAAAGCAGGTCAGATTTTCAGTTTCTGAGATATTTCAATCCATATTTTCAATAAAACTCGTTATAATTTGGTTTTCGACACTATTTTCCCCTTTTCGCTTCTGTAACATGGCGCCGCTTTAAGATACAATTTTGAATAATAGTCCATTACCGAGAGGATAAAATGCTGAACAATTCTCTTGCTTACAGGATGCACGTCCGATTTTTATTTTCTGAGATATTTTCATCCATATGCAAAAACACTTCAATCGGGTTTACCAGAGCGTTACATATAAAAGATCTGACGGCTCAATCTAATTCACTCTCCTAAAAAAAAAAAAAAAGTGCGAAACGCACCTAAAGAAGTTTTCACTTCAAAAAGATTGAATTAGAGTAATTTTTCTGAAAACCGATCAGAGAAATGATAAGGGTACGATTTCTTTGATGAACCAAAGCTATGTAACGGGCACATGAACCATCATTAAAATCAGTTTAAAAAATTCAATACACTGTTAACTTTTCTGAAAGTTGTCCGATTTAAACGATACTGTGTTAGTATCCTCATGGTGTTCAGAAACGTAAATACCCGTTGAAAACATCCGAACTTTGACTCGATCGCAATAATTTCCTAGTAGCGGTAAAAAAGAAATAAAATAAAACAGCGGTGGAAAGTGGAAAATATAGTAGGTGTATTAATGCTAATAATACTGGTTCGATTCAGATGATTATTTTTTGTTTTGTAAGGAATATAATTTCCTAAACACGCGACGATAATTGAAATTTTGGAACTTATTTGGATCGGTGAAAGAGCAGGAAATATAACAAATTTTATTTGGTCTCCTTCTCATTGTGGTATACAGGGGAACGAAAAGTCAGACGTCACATCCCGAATAGCCCGAACTCATGACAATAATAAAGTAAAATCCATTAATTATGTTCCTCGGGCAGACTGAGTGAGGCAAGCAGAATCCCAGACAATAGCTCAATGGAATGGGACCTGGGGTATGAACCCCTCCAAACTTGTCCGAATAAAAGAAAACATGCTAAATGGTGCACTAGTAACAGGAAATCAAGAAAAGAGGAAATAATTCTGTACCGGCTTCGAAATGGACACTGCGAATTTTCACACGGTTACTTCTACGGTCGAGAGCCACCTACCTGCGTCAGATGTGGTTCTCCTAGAACCTTTAGCCATATACTCGTGGATTTTGAATACTATGCAGCCAAAAGAAAAAAACCTCAAAAGTTTGTAGACTGAAAAGTTTGTAGTTTTAGTGTGGGTATCCAAGGCACAGAATGTTCTTCAATAACACCAGCCTTAACAGGAGTTCCTCAAAGGTCAGTACTCACTCGGCTTTTATACCTCATATACACACACTATATTCCAAAATTTATTTGAACTATTACAGCTAACTACGCAGACTACAGTAATCCTGACAAAAATAAATAAATAAACATTCTACAAACACCTCACAGACTTTACAACATCATCTAACAAAATTTCACTCTTCGACCTGAAACAGGTCCTCCTTTTTACCTTGACAATGCCGAAATACCTCAAACAGATAAAATACAATATCTTTGACTGGCATTCAACAGAAAAATTTCATGAGGTCCATATATAAATAAAAAAAGAAAAACATTAAACCTCAGGCTCACTCTTGCTCAAAATTAAACTTTTTTTATTATGATTTCTTAATGATAATTACAACTGTATTACAGAAATGCATCTAGTAAATTTGAATATATGGATATAATAACGTAAAAACACTTGTTTAGTAACTACCCTATGGTACCACTCTAATGATATGTCTACATTAGGATATCACGGGGTTGTTTTCAGACGCCTCGGAGGGTTATCAGAAATTGAAGAGGAAGCAAGGTTACAAACGAGAGAGCGGGATGATTCTGAAGTTTATTATGGAAGGATAGGTATCTGGATTGGGTCAGATCTGAAACATAAGAAACATTAAGGTCATTATGGATGGTTTTATTTGTAACAAAGTTGGGAGTATTGAGGATTTTACGAAGGATTTTGGATTGTAAGGATTGGATACGAGAGGAATTCGATGGTTTAGTGGAGCCCCATAGCTCAACTCCGTAAGTCGAAATAGACCTTATTATAGTCATGTATATGAGTCTTTTGTAATTAATTGTTTAGTAAGTGCTGAAGTAATCGGAAACGTCGAGCGGTTTCTTGTCGTTTCAGTCTGGTATGAGGATAAAATTAAACTTAAAACAAAATCTCAACATTATTATATTTATTAAGCCTATTTGGATCTACTCATCACAACTTTACAGAACAGCCAAAACGACCCAAATTCACATATAAATGTGAGTATTTTTCGCACCTATTGAAGATAATAAATTCGGAATATAATACTGGATAATAGCTGAATGAAATATAAATAAATATCCACTAAGGAAATGAATGCAATATTCTTTCATCAATGAAAACAATAAAATAAAAATATATTGCCTATATAAACCAGCTTAAAAGTTTCTTTAGGATTCTGGAAAGAATAAATAAAATTGAAACTGTAAATATAAAAAAGTTATTGCGACTATGAAAGTAACGGTTCCTGCATGCCAATGAGACAGTTGGTTAATAATAGAAAAAGGATAGGGCCTTTAGTTTGTACCTCCTCACAGCTATTATATATTTTGAAACTTAACAATATACCTTATATGATAAGGTAATATATATAACTTATTATATATGATATCTATATTATATATAAATAATATTATATCTTTGAAAATTAAATTAAAGTGAAAACTTCTTTAGGCGCGTTTTGCACTTTTTTTGTGGAGAGTGAATCAGTGAATTGAGCCGTCAGATCTCCGATGTATAACATTCGGGTTAAGTCGATTCGAATCCACTAATTGAAGTGTTTTTGCATATGGATTAAAATATTTCAAAAACTAAAAGTCGGACCTGTATACTGCAAGCGAGGGAAATGTTCATCACTTCATCTTCTCTGCTATGAGCTATTATTCAAAATTGTATCTTAATGAGACGCGGTTTTAGAGGGAAGAAAAGTGAAAAAATTTGAGTCAGAAATCAAATTATAACAAGTTTTATGGAAGATATGGATTAAAATATCTCATAGACTAAAAATTGGACCTGCATAGTGCAAAAGAGTGGAAATGTTGAGCATTTCATCTTCTTTATGATGAGCTATTATTTATAATTTATATTTCATATTATTAATCTCGCCTTGTTAATATTTTCACTACTATCGTGTGGTCTAAAGAAAGAGGGGGGGGGGAAAGAAAACCGAATAGCTGTGATCGCCTTACACAAAGTTGAGAAATGTAGGTCAGATATTTTCAACACTTTGAAACCTTTGGATATCAGCCGTATGTTCGTGTAACACACTATTAATAGATATAATGAGACCCTATCTGTATGTGACAGACCACGACCGTCCCTGGATTGGAAGAACGACAAATATAGTGAGAGCAGTGGCTGCTCGAATCAGAAGAAATCCCATTCGAAAACAACAAAACATTTGTCGGGAAATAGGAATCTCTATCAGACCAATTTCTGGCATAATAAAAATTGATCTTAGGATGAGTGCATTTCGAAAAATGACAGGACAAAGGATAACCACTTCCCAAAAAAAAAAGTTCGAGTGGATAGATGCAAACTGCTCCTTGGCCATTACACCAATGGTCTTCATCGAAAGATTTTGTTTAACGAAGAGAAAATTTTCACAATTGAAGAAAAATGATCGTATGTACGCACACAGCTCTAAAGAAGCCCAGGAAGTCATTGGAAGAGTGGAAAGAGGTTATCACCCTTCCTCAGTGATAATTTGCTGGTGAGTTTTGTGAAAAAAGAGTTAAAACAGCCGCTAAAAACTACCGGGACGATATTTTGGAACCTGTTTTCAAGCTTCTAAATGATACTCTTTTTGCTGGAAGTCATTGGGTTTTCCAGCAGGATTCCGCTCCAGCTCACAAGGCCAGGTCAACTCAGCAGTGGCTGCAAAAGAACGTTCATCTTTGCCTCGGATTGGCCCTCAGGAAACCCTGACTTTAATCGACTAGATTATGGGCTTTTATCGGTCCAAACTGGAGAGGATGGCATGCCACAGAGCACACTCTATCTTGGAAAGTCTCAAACAATCTCTGGTCCGAGCAGTTTAGCTCTTTTCTCAAGAAGTGCTGCGTGCTGCTATTGATGACTAGCCACAGAGGCTGTGTCAAGGCAAAAGGCGGACATTTTGAGTAATTTCTTTTTTGTTTTACTCTCTATAAATATACGTTTTATTTTCTAATTAAGGTTTTGAAAAAATTAATTTTTTTGTTGAAATTTTTATGTTTTTCCTTGTAATAATATTTATGACTAGGTATGTCAAATGTAATTTTATTTTGAAAATACAAAATACAAGTTAAATAAGATACAGATGATATAATAGTTCTGAATATGAAGAGGAGTTTAAAAAGGAGCTAAGCGAAAGAGGATTGAAAATAATTTGCATGCTACTGGGTACTGTCTATCCTCATCCCTAATAGAATAGAATAGAATAGAAAAATCATCTTTATTCTGGGACTAGGTCCCTTTAGAATAACAGTCTTCTTCATATAAATTAACCATAAATCAGGCCAAAAGACCTATTACAATTATTAATAACAAAATACTAGTAATGAATTAAGTATAATAGCTCTTAGGATAAATAAACGAGAACAGTTGGGTAATAGGGGTTCAGTACTACAATATTGGAGCTAAAACAATAGCATAATTATCACTAAATGAAATTAGAAAGGAACGCAAAATCAATTTTATAGGCAAAGCATTGTAGTGATGGAATATAAAAATTTAAAAAAATAATAATAATGACTGTTAATATGTAAAGAAATAAATTGTAAAAAAAAAAAATGATATACACATTGTGTATATATACACATAGCTAGGAGTGTGTCGAAGATAATTAGAAAATATAATTTAACCAAATACAATCTCATGGATAGAAAAATTAAAAATTGAGAAAAAAAAAATTTATCTACTCACAATGCTTTGTAAGTGGTGATGAAAATTCACGTTCAACACAGAATAAAACAATAAAAAATAAGTTACTATTCCCATTACAAAAATGTTTACAATTTTAAACATTCGTGTTATAATCAGTCATCATTGAACATTTAAATAATACACCTTATACGACAATATTTGTTATCTAATTTACAGTTACTCACCAGTAAATATTAAAGAGAATTCGTTAATCATTTTTTACGATTTATATCGTCGAAATCAGACGTAGCGTCAACGACCCGTAAATAATTTTTGGGGCTCGGCGCCGAAGTGAAACGCTTCCAAAGAGGTTTGATTGAGCGGGTTTTGATGGAGCCTTTGGAGATCTAGATGGCCGAGGAGGCTCCAATCTGTCCTAGCCTCGCTAATGGCATCCTTTTTATAGCCTTCGATGAAAAACAGATTTAGCTCCAACGGATTCCTGTGTCCTTCGAGGGATGATGACTGTATCCTCCCAAGTACGATATTTTACAATGTTCTGTGATATTTATATTCAGTAAAATATACATATTTAAGAAAAATTAAGAAGTGTTTGTAAAATAATCGTGAATAATTCGTATTTACAAAAAAAAAAAAAAAACATGACTTAACGTAGTTTAGTGATCACTTAAAAGCATCCTTAAAATACATAGCAAAGACAAATTCTATTGATGAGTTTGAAAAAAAAATTCCTTCATGACATAGAATCAGTGAATTTGTCAGATATGCTTATCATTCGCGAAATTATATTCGCATCAGCAAGACTGCTTTGTACTGAGGGTATCATATATATATGACAAATTCTAACATTTTTTTTTTTTTTTTAAACTTTTATTATGATATTTACAACTGTATTAGTATGAATACATCAAGTAAATTCTAACATAATTTTAAAAAAAATAAGTATTAATTCTTCAGAAGGTTATTCATGACAACGAAGTATGGTCTTAAAATCAATACTAACCCAAGACACATACTAAATAAGGTATTATTCTGTAATGACGAAACAGGTAACATGGGGGAGAAAAACTTTATAGAAACACTTCTTGATCATTTTTCGGACCTAAACATTGAAAATGCTCTGGATGTGCCGGATATATTAATTTCCCCCGATGGACCAATGTCAAACCAACTATAGATACCTCGATAGCCAGACATAAAAAAAATATGGCACTTCCAGTTGAAGTTCAAAAACTATTTTTAGAAACTTTGGAAAAATATAAGGAGTGTTACATCTTGTATACGTATGCCTCAAAAGTAGATAAGGAAGTAGGATGTTCCGTTATAAATTGTAATACTCAAAAACTATTCAAAATTCCGGAGGCTTGTTCAGTGTTTACTGGTGAAATGATAGCAATTAGAGAGGCTCTTAAACACATAGAGACAAGTGAAACTACCAATTGGGAAGAGGTGACAGACTCTATGAGTTAATTACTAGCCATTGAATATACCAGGCCCAAAACCACTCTCGCAGAAGATGTAAGAAACGTTTGGTGGCTACTAGGGAGAAGGGCAAAGAAGTAGTGTTCATTTGGGTCCCTTTGCATTGCGGGATCATCGGTAATGAACAAGCCGATCAAGCAGCCAGCATGGCAAGAAAGCCAGATATAATATCCGTAAAATCAATTATTGAAATCACTCTAGAGTATTACGTTAAACAAATTAAGGAAAATGTGTGGAACATATGGCAAAACAAATGTGAACAAGGAGAATCGAAACTAAAATAAATTAAACCCCACTGTTTAAAATGGGAAACCTCTCACCGATCATCTCGAAAAGAGGAGACAGTCCTTTGCAGACTGCGAATTGGACATTGTGAGTTCTCGCACTCCTACCTACTAAGAGGACTTGATCCTCCGACCTGCGGGAGCTGCAATGTCCAAAGGACAGGAAAGCACATTATTCAAGACTGCCTTTCATTTGAACCTACAAGGAAAAAGTTAGACATGGGGCAGAGTCTAAAACAAAATCTACAAGACAGTGAAAGTGCAGTCAAAAAGACTAAGGTTTTTAAAAGAGATAAAACTCTGCAACAGAGTGTAATTTAAAGGTGTTGCCAATGACCCTACAGGATAGAGGCAACAAAACATCAAATAAATAATTCTGCATTCAAAAAACAATATGCAACTGGCGTGTTCCTGGATGTTTCCCGGGCATTCGGTAAAGTCTCGAACCAGGGACTTCTCTTTAAACTCAAAACTATACAACCTCATACATACTATCTCATTCTTCAGTCTTTCCTTTTCGACAGATTTTTCTCTGTCCGACAGGGTTTAGAAATTTCAATTCGACCAGTGTCGGCAGGAGTACTTCAGCTATCAATATTAAATCCTTTACTCTCCATTATCTATACGCATCACATTCCTACTATCTCCGAAACATTATTGGGATGAAGTTGATGAATGAATCTTCACCAGAGGGCTTACCACCAACAGAGAAATACACATCATAACTTATCGTAACTGTTTGGCACCATAGAATTATGTAATATGATTTATGATTATTTCAACTAATTCGATTAACTAAAATGTAGGAATTTGAAAGGAACAATAATAATACAAATCACATTTGTATGTGACTGCTACTTACGGATACAACAATTTTAACAAAATACCACGACCTCAGATACCCTCACTGAATTTACAAAATCACATCCTAAATTTACTAAATTGGTATTCACTTTGGAAAATTGGATTAAATCATGACAAATCACAACATATAACATTTACACTTCGACAAGACACATGCCCGCTAGTTTATATCGGCGCCAAGTAAATTCCCCAGACGGACACTGTACGTTATCTCGGGATATTTGACAGAAGGATGACCTGAGTTCCACATGTCAAAATGAAACAAACGACTTTAAACAAGCGACTGAAAATACTGTATTCACTTTTTATAAAATCAATGAATCAGACACTTTGAAAATCAGGCAAAACTTAATACACACACTTAACTACTCAAACTCATATGGATATACACCTCGCACATTTACGGTTCTGCAAAAAAGACACACTTACAAAAACTACAGACATTTCAATCCAAAATTTTACGACTTATATCAGGAGCTCCTTAGTACTTTACATAACGACTTACGGCAACCAACTATCGACCAACACATACGCGATCTCTACTCCAGGTTTCATCTTAAACTACACGGACATCACAACGACATGGCCATAGCTGACATGCCCAGCAGAAGACGTCTAAAGAGGAGCTGGATGAGAGATCTCCTTTCCTGAATTAAGGAAATAAACCAAGAGCAGGAAGAAGTGCTGCTGGGTACTATTTTTTTCCTCATTCCTAAAATGTCAATTTTCTTATTAGTTGCAGCACATCAGCTTATTGTCAAGCTTATGACAGGTGTGGAGGGAAATGTGAAGACAAAAAAAATGTCTGCACACAAACAAAAATCAATAATTTTTTCTATGATGTCATTCCATTATTTTTTTAATCCTAAAAAATTAAGAATAAATAAACGTGAAGGAAGAGACATGAAAATAAGTGGAGTGGAATAATGAATGTAGAGAGAGTAGGGGCTATTCAATTATTTAAAAGGTTTCAATGTTTTAGGCATTATCGACTTCGTTCCTTCAGTTTCGTGATAGTGCAATACTCAGCGGTCCAATGTGAAAAGTGCAATACCAATTTTAGAACTTGATCAAGTAAATAATAGTGTACTTTAAAGCAGTAGCGGATCCTGTGATCTTTTTTTTTAGGGGTTTACCAAAGTGACATTCTTCCTAATGAACAATAATTTATTTACAGTTCTTCACGAGTACTTATATTAGTCATTAAAACGTCGCACAGTGAGCTGTTCTATTCTAGCGGGAAAAAAGTCTAACTTTCGATAGTCCATTTTTTTTTTTTTATAGATTATGGTATAAAACGTGTGTTTATACATCGAAGTAATTAGACACATAAGAATTAGTCGACAAAAATAAAACAATATAAGTAAAACCGATGGCAAACGCAGAAAATTGAGAGCCAGTTTTAATAATAAACGGTAATAGTTCGATTATCAGGGTGAACAATAAATACATTTTACACCTTTCAGTTAAGATTTTACCTATCAAAAAAATTTTTTAGTAAACTTTCTTTAAAAGTTAAAACTGAATTCATAAAACTTTTCGGTTAAGTAATAAGTAATATTTTGTGATTGAATAGAAATTTGAAATAAAGAGAAGGTATGCAAATTTTAAAAATCTGTAACTTTACCGGATCTCTGATACATATTACGTATGTATCCAGTTTCTAAAAATCACGAACTTTACATATATACCTAGCTCAATTCCATAATATTGCATCACTTAACTATTTTTTTGCCTTTTAATTGGATAGCATGAGACTAAAATAAAAAATTACCTCTATATTTGCTTAATGAAACAAAAATTAATTAATTGAACGATTCAGAAATGTTGTTTTATCCTCTCTGAATATTTTGGGAATAAATTCACTTTTCAGTAAACGTCTGATAGAACTTAAAAGAGAAGATAACAGTAACATTCTAAGGAGCAGCATTGATGATGGCAGTGATTTGGACATATTCAAGTTACAAAAACTAGCTTTCGTAACTTGATTTACTGACTAGGTTAATTGTATATCTGTATAGAAAAATCACTACATATCACTTTAATCCTTCGACGTGAAACTTACCCCCCTATTTACCTTGACTATATCCAAATTTATCAGACAGACAAAGTTCAAAATCTTGGACTGATTTTTGACAGAAGAATGACATGGGGCTCACATATCCAAAATAAAACGAAAACTCTAAGCATAAGACTACGACTAATGTACTCACTCCTTGCAAGAAATTCGAGATTAAAACTTAGACAGAAATTGAATACGTATACTTATCTATTTGGACCAACGCTTCACAGATATATGGAACATCCAAAAAGAATCACATACGTAAACTACAGACTTTTCAATCTAAAACTTTCAGGACTATCACCAAGGCTCCCTGATAAGTCAGTAACATTACTTTACATAAAGACCAACAGATTCCAACAGTCAATGACCACATACGCACATACTACAAAAGATTTCATAATAACTTACACTGACACACCAACTCATTGATTCGAGGCATGGCCACAACTAACATGCCCAAAAGCACCCGAAGGAGGTTTAAAAGAAGCTGGATGAGGGATCTCCTCCACTAACTATAAATATTACACTCACGACAAGAAGGACGCCGCTGGGCACTCCTCTCCCTCACCTCTCCTATTCCAAGACCTAGTAACCTTCTACATCTTGACATCACACTCGCTGATTGTCGGAACTTTTGACAGATGTGAATTGTAAAATTAAGTTAAAAAATAGGTAAATAAATAAAATAAAATAAATTGTGATTTTTTTAGTTTACGATGTATATTTCACTTGTAAAATTTATCTATTAATGGGATACAAAATCATTCCCGAAATTGAATTCCCTTTTTCTAATTAAGTAGATGTAATTTTGAACAAAAAACAAAAAAGTATTGACTTTTGTCCCGCTAGATTTCTCAGACAGCCCACTGTGCGTCGGTTTATTGTAAAAATTGCATCAATGTTCATAGTGATTTAAGGTTATGAAATGTCAAATATTTTCAGGACAACATCCAAAACTCCATGGAACGTTACAAATATTACTTTACATAAAGACCTACATGTGCCAATAGTTAGCGACAACATACGTAAACATTACAAAAGATTTTGTGATTACTTAAACGGACATCTTAACTCTCTTACAAGGTATGGCGACAATTAGCATAAACGATAACAGACTTAGGAGGTTCCAAAGAAGTTGGATGAGCTACAGAAAATTCACTGAGCGTGAATATTTTTGACAGATGTTGGTTAAAACCTAATGATATAATAAAAAAAAAGAAAAATCACTTAATGAGCTTTGGCAATAAACCGATGATATTTTAAAGAGACTATTTTTCCTCAATGGTTATTTAGAGAGGAAAATTTTCCATTTTTCTCCTTTCGTGGATTCGTGGAGAGTATGAGAAGCTATAGAATAATTAACAACATGAAAGGAAGGAATGGAAATTGAATAAAAATAATTTATTTTTAGTTTTGAGAAGTGTGATTAGTTTCTGAGAGAGAAATTTAAAAAAAAAAACTTAATGAATACACCGCTGAAAAAACGGTGACATTTCGAAGTTTAACTATTGATAAAGTTCTATGATCCAAGTTGGTGTGGCGTCATTTCAAGTTATAATGCACATTTCATTAACTTCATTTAAGCTGAAATTTATAAATAGTTTTTTTTCCCTAAACAATAACTCTATTAAAGGAAAGTTTATTTTCAGTGTGTCTATTTCGATTTAAATATACAACTTTATTTTCATTTAACTAATATGGGAATTTTAAATTAAATAATTTAAGATTTTTCTTTCAACCAATAATTATCTTTACATGTCGAAGACCGTTGGCAATCAGCAGATGGTCTGATAGAATTAATGAAACTGACATGTCAGGTACGGGGAAGGATAGCACCCAATAGTATCTCTTCCCTGGCTTGATTCAATTACCATGGTTTCTCAAGGAAGGAGGTCTCTCATCCAGCGCCTTTTTGATCCCCTCCTCGTATTGATAGCCATGTCAGCTGAAGCCATTTTTCTAATTAGTATGTCAGTATGTCTGTGTAAATTATTGTGAAATCGTTTGTAATGAGTTGTTATGTGTTGGGCAACTGTAGGTAAGAGGACGTCGGTATGTTTCTTTGTCGCGTACCAAGGTACTTTAATTATAAGTCGTAATATTTTTGATTGGAATGCTTGAAGTTTGTGTAAGTGAGCCTTTTTAGCTATACCGCACATCTGTGAGGAGTAAGTCCATTTAAGCTTAAGTAAGCATAGGTATTTATTTATTCGTTTTAAAATTTTAGATTTAATGCTCGTACTCAATGACCAAAAAATAATACATTACCATCAGTTCGGTTCTCGCACATCTCAAATCTATTTTCTTTACTGCGCAAATACCCACATATTATAATGGCACACAGATTAAACCAGAATAAGTGCACCGTTTCATCAAATTAATAGATCCATTAGCCTGCTTACAGTACGTCATACAATCTTTTAGAAACTACTCTACAAAATACTTTTTGAAACACTGACGAACAATAAAATAATACCTCACCATCAATTTGGATTTTAAGCATCCAGAGCCACTGATTTCAAATTGACAACACTATTATAAACAATATTCAGTATATTATAAACTTTATTAATATAAACTATATCGACAGCCACACTGTAAAAGCCTGTAAGGACAATATTTTTCTATAAAAAATGTATTTGTGCCAATCAACTTATTGTTGACAATCAGCAAATGTGATGGCGATACATGTTACAATGACATGATAGGCATGGGGAAGGAAAGTGTCCAGTAGTACCTCTTCCCTAACTTGTTCCAATTACTTAGGTTGTTTAAGGAAGGAGATCTCTCATCCAACGTCTTTTTAGTCTCCTGCTCATGTTCTGAGGTATGTCAGCTGTGGCCATGTCTCTTATTAGTCTGTTATTACTTATATATTAGAGTAAAATCGTTGATATAGGGTCGTTATATGTTTGTCAACTGTTGGAAGGTAGAGGTCAGTATGTAGAGTTTTGTTAGTCACGTACCAAGGTGCTTTTGTCATGAGTCGCAATAATTTTGAATGGAAGGTTTGAAGTTTTTGTAGGTGGGTCTCTTTAGCGATAAGGTATATTTGTGATGTGTACGTTCATATGGATTTAAGTAAGTATGTATACCGCAGCTGACATACCTCAGAACATGAGGAGGAGACTAAAAAGGAGTTGGATGAGAGATTCCTCAAACAACCTAAGTAATTGGAACAAGTTAGGGAAGAGGTACTCCTGAGTACTTTCCTTCCCCATGCCTGACATGTCATTTATGTCTTGTATTTCCAGTACATTTGCTGATCGTTAACCAAAGTTGACAGGCATAAATAATTTTTTGGCCAAAAAAAAAAAGAATGGCCAAGCATCTAAACAAATTATATAGTAGAAATAGTTTTTTTTTTTCTTTCTTCATACTTCTATCCGCACCTGTCATAGTATTGACAAAAAGCAGATGTGATCTCATTGTAAAGAAAGTTGGCATTTAAGTCATGAGGAAGATTAGTAACCAGCAGTACCTCTTCCTGGTCTTGGTCTACTTCATAATTTGGGAAAGGAGATCTCTCATCCAGCTCCACTTTAGTCGACATGTGATAGGCATGTCAGCGTTAGGGAAGAGGTACTGCTGAGTAATTTCCTTCCCCATGCCTGCCATGTTATTATTTCATGTATCGCCATCACATTTGCTGATTGTCAACAATAAGTTGATTGGCACAAATACATTTTTTATAGAAAAATATTGTCCTTACAGGCTTTTGCAGGGTGACTGTCGATATAGTTTATATTAATAAAGTTTATAATATAATTCAGTTGCTGTTTTAGTTTGAAGAATTGGAAAAAGAGAGTAAAGTAGTTGGAGTCGTTTGTGTCTTATGTTTCGTTTTAACATCCGGGCCCCATGTCATCCTTCTGTCAAAGGCGAGTCCAAGGTAAAGGTGAACAAAGTTATGGGTTAATACAATAAGTTTGATTGCTTTTACCAAACTAATACCTCTTTTCCAAGTAACTAAGTAGTATTTGCTCTAAAAGATTATTTGGAAAAAATTCGATAAAATAAGCTACATAGTGCATTACATATTTGTCTTAGCCATGCGACAAAAAAAAATTGACCGAAAATATAATGTAGATAGATAGATGCCAATTTTTATTTGTTTTGGGGGGTTTCCCATACAAATAGAGCCTAGCTTGGCTATTGTAGAATAATATAGTTTTATAACTTACATAGATATCATTTAAATATAGATAAACTTTACAATATTTTACGTTTAGAATGGGTTTCACAAAACATGAAAAACAATAAAAATTAAAAACATAAAACGATTACTGCATAATAATAGTTATATGAACCTGTTACTATGATAGAACAATAAAAAATAATAATATTTATATATATAAACAAAATATTACTTTTCACATAAAATAAAAATAAACACTTAATAGAACATGAGCTATGATCAACAATTTTGTGTTGACTTTGTCCCATCATATAATAGTAAACTTTATTTAATTTATTTATACAGTCGATATTCAATATGGTTTCGATGTTGTGGTTATCAGAAGATTCTGAGATGAAGTTATAGAGGATTTTTTGTCTATAGTCATTGAATGCTGGGTAGTGAAGGAAAATGTGCTGTAGACTATTGTAGATAAATTGACTGCATAATATACAAGTTTCTTGAGACTCAATCGAAAAATTTGTGTTTTTTGCATAGATTCTGATATGTTGTGGGTTTGCAACTCTTAATTGACTAACACATCTCAATTTCTTTATATCGACTTTGAATGTTAGGTACGTTTCGGGATCGGAAGCTTTGTAACTGCATAGCATTCTGTACAAAGTGTAGTCAGTTGAGTTTAAAGTTCTTTAATGTCGGCTGAGAAATAATGGTTGTGTGAAATATAATTTTTATAGAATAAAAATTACGCAGATTTTTTTCGTCTTCTAAAAATTTTAGTTCTTGTTCATACATGGAGGATTAAAATAAAGTCCAATAAATCCCATCAAATTACCTTCACTCTTCGTCGTAAACCTATGACTTCCTGTCCTACAGTATCTTCAACAATAGCCCTCTTATCCTTGTCGAACAAATCCGATACCTAGGACTCCACCTGGACAAACGTTTAACTTGGAATCCTCATACCAGACTGAAACGACAAGAAACCGCTCGACGTTTCCGACTACTTCAACACTTACTAGACAAACGCTCTAACCTTCCAATTAATTACAAAAGACTCATTTACATGACTATAATAAGGCCTATTTGGACTTACGGAGTTGAGCTATGGGGCTCCACCAAACCTTCAAATTCCTCTCGTATCCAATCCTTACAATCCAAAATCCTTCGTAAAATCCTCAATGCTCCTTACTTTGTTACAAATAAAATCATCCACAATGACCTTAATGTTCCTTATGTATCAGATTTGGCCCAATCCAGATATCTGTCCTTCCATAATAAACTTCATAACCATCCCAACCCTCTTGTTTCTAACCTTGCTTCCTATTCGATTCCTGATAACCCTCCGAGGCGTCTGAAAAGAAGATGGCCACGTGATCTCCTAATATAGACATATTATTAGAGTGCTACCTAATGGGTAGTTTCTCAACATGTGTTTCATGTCATTATATCCATGTGCGAATTTACTAGATGTATTTTTTTTTATACAGTTGTAAATATCATATAAATATAAATTTAAAAAAAAGTTTTTGTTCATACCGGTTTTGCAGTGTAGCTGTCGATATGCAACAGGAGTATTTCTGGATGTCGGTCAAGCATTTGATAGTCTGGCATCAGAGAGTCAGAATACTCCCTCCTGCCTACTATCTTGTCCTTTCATCTTATCAGTTCATTCTTTCTGACATCTTATTATTTGTCAGTCATGTCTCAGAACTTCCTTGTCTCTGAACTTACCAAAAGTTCCTCAGGATTCAGTACTTCCTCTGCTGTCATACACTATGTTTTCTTGTAAATATCTCGGAAGACGTAGCCCGCGGTCGGGATAAGACCCGTAGAGAGACCTGCGCGTTGAGGTTACCTGTTGCTAGAGAGGGAACGCCCAGTAGTGATGGAGGGACGGAAGGGACTGCTCGGCCCCGCCGCAGTCTGGGCAGCCCACAAGGGTCTTCAGTCGTGGGCCAAGGTCGCCCACACCAACCTAGTGAGTACCTCTACCAGTACCCGTAATAGTACCCCTGTCACTAAACAATACCCTAAGGTTGGGGTAATAATACCCCTGTCAAAACAAAAGGAAAGTGCTAATGACCTTCGAAAACATTCTACGTCTCAACGCTCGGTGTTTGTTTTGATCGAATATCGAAACAAGCTATAGGAAACAAAAAAATGTATATATAAAATAAAATTGAAACCTTTTTTTTTTAGAATAATCAAGGCAAATATATACACAAATAAATATTATCTTATAATATTTACATATATATATTTCTGATAAATCGTTATATATTATACTACGAATACTATAGTCTATCTCCGAATACTACAGCTCTACTGATTTTTCCAGATTTATTTTCATAAAAAATGTTTAAAAGAAGTTTTATTATTATCATCGTTTTCCTTAACATTCGTTTTATTTTCATTTATAACTTATTATATTTTTCCCTTAGAAAAAAAGTTACAATGTCCATAACTACGAAATTTGAAGTAGTATGAGAAAAAGGGAGATTTATATCCAGTTTATTTGTAATTATTTTTTCTCTTTAAGATCAACACAACATTTGTTTTGTTCGAAAATCGAAACAAGCTATAGGAAACAAAAATATTTATATATAAAATAAAATTGAAACCTTTTTTTTTTTTATAATTATAATCAAGGCAAAGACGTACAGAAATAAATATCCTCTTATAATATTTATATTTATTTCTGACAAGTCATTATATATTATAATACAAATAATATAGTCTATCTCTGAATACTATAGCTCTACTGATATTTTATAGATTTATTTTCGTTAAAAAAGTTTAAAAGAATTTTTATTATTATCATCGTTTTCCTTGAAATTCGTTTTATTTTCATTCCTAACTGTTATAATTTTTTACCTTAGAAACAAAATGTCCATAACTTTGAAATTTGAAGTAGTATGAGAAAAAAAGATATTTATAACCAGTTTATTTGTTATTATTTTTTCTCTTCAATAACAACACAATGTTTGATGTGTTTGAAAATCGAAACACAGTATAGAAAACAAAAAATATAATATAATTTTTTTTCTAAATCAAATGCCTTGTCTGAGCTACACATAAATAACTGCAATGAAAAAGAGTAAGGAATGCAAGTGAAATTTTTTTTCTCATTAGTGTGGCATTATTATTATTTTTTATATCGAATAATTAATAACAATTTATACAAAAATAAACATTCTGTCTTAATATTTATACTAAACAAAATATCATATATTATAGTCTCATATATTTTTGTTTATATTTTCTAAATTTATTTATCTCTAAAAAACATTATCAAATGTTTAGATTTCGTAATAGTTGAGCAAACTAAAACTAAAGTAATTTATGTAGTTTTTTTCTGTACTTCATATTACCTCTTCAATAAAGTTAAATTCAAATTTATATTTATTAGTTTACAGCTTTGAAATTTATACTTCAATTATTTTCTTCTCACTTTTTGACCATAGGTCTAATTGAACACTATAAACACTGTTAATTTATAGTCTTTTCTTTATCATTATTATTTAGACGTTTCAAGGATACTTTATCCGTCTCTTAAATATATAATTTTTCACAGGTAGTTGGGCTAGTAAAACCTTAAATGGCAGTTAGATCATTGACCAAACTTGTTCTTCGAGTAACCTCATTCTGGGGCAAATTATAAGTGAAGGGAGGAACAAATAAAATACAATAAACTACTAGCGTTTATGTTGTTAAATTAAACCCATAGGCAACAGTGAGGAGAAAATTATTTACATTTATATAAATGACAAATAATTAGATACTACATTCTCCTATCTTTTTTGATATTTTATACATTTATTTTCCAGTAAAAATACTAATAAATGTTGGATTTCGTAAAATACCAGTTAGTAAAACATTTAAGAATTGTTGTTTTTACTGCTTTGTTCTGCAAATGATACTATTTTATTCTTTTAAATTTTTATTCTTTTTATTAAAATTAATTTAAATATTATTGTCTAAGTAGTTTTTTTTTAGTTTCTTTCTTTTCATCTTTAAATTTAATAATTCTAAACATAAAAAAAAAAGAAAAGGATAATGTCCAAAACTTGAGATTTAATTAAATTGTGATGGTTTGGGTGGGATATACAATAAGTGTTAAAATAGGCCGTTTCCTGAAGTTATTGAGATTAATTAATACTGGGATAATATTCTCCCATAGAATAAAAGAAAATCAAAACCTCCTGTCTTTATTTATGTTATGTAAATTTATTTACCAATAAAACGTTTCTATTTCGTAGTGGCTTAGAAAGAAAAACTAAAGGAAATGCTTTTATTTTATCTATGTATCTACAGTACCTTTTTCTTTTTGCGAATTTTCATAAGTCATGAAATGTTTTTAAGTGATATTGTAGAAAGCGGGGTGGCCGAGCGGGCTAAGGCGTGAACACAGCACCGCGCGTTGCCTGGCAACTGACACAAGATTATGTGATGAAATAATACCGAAAAAAAAGTGATATTGTAGACTTGCTTCCACCATATTTTAAAAATACTCATTTAATCAACTAATTATTCGTTCATCTATTTTTCAGACATTATCATTATAATTCGGATAAAATACAAAGAAAAGTAGTGTAAAAACATAAATTACTTTTTAGATGGAAGTAGATATTCAATATAATTTAATTTTGTATTTACAGCTTATTCGCAAACACGTTGATATAATTATTATATTCAACTGCTAAAATGAACAGGAAAATACAACTGAAATTCGAGCGAACTTGTCAAGTTGTTTATTTTGATTTGTAAGATAAGCTTAAGCGATACGCCAGAACCAATACCGATACCATTGAGAAGTGAAACTTTGACAAGGAAATGATTTGACAACTCAGTAACGCCGACATATATATTCCTTAACAAGAACGTACTGACGTAAGTATCTCTTGGCAGTTACATTCAAAGTTTTGTACGATGTAGATTATTGAAAAATAAAATAAAAGAAATAATATAATCTGAATTATTAATTCAAAAACATTAATTAATTTTTGAATATATAATGTTATTATGAATATAAAAAGTGTGGTCTATCCACTATTTAAACCGCTAACGATGTGAATTTCATTGATTCTGTATAAAAAAAAAATCCTAGGTTTACTACAAGCAATAATAATATATTTAACATCAATGACAAATGGATCAACCAAATATAAATAATAAATACAATATTTATTTTTAAAATTATTTTTTCATCTGCATAGCCGGCTCAATGTATATACCTTACCCGCAACACTTTACAGGCAATCCGGAGGAGGCTGTGATGAGAACTTACAAAGTTTTTTATTAAATCGCGTCATATATTTTAGTCAACTGTTGGAAGATGGCTGTCACAATGTAAAGTTTTGTTAGTCACGTATCAAGGTACCTTTGTTATGAGCAATAATTTTCATTGGAAGCTTTGAAGATATTTCGTAGAAGGGTCCTATCACTTTCTGTCTGAGTTTCAGTTTTACAAATTTAGAAAAAAAGAATGTAAAGTACTCGTTTGTTAAGTGTCTTACGTTCCATTTTTACATGTGGGCTCCATGTCATCCTTCTATCGATGGTAAGTCCATTTGACTAATTTGGTTTTTTTTTTCAATATAAAATGAAGGGCAGGTATTTTCCCGTAGAGTGTTTCAAATAATGTTTGGATTTGTCATGATTAAGTCAAATTTTCCATAGTTCGTACCAATCTTGTAATTCAAGTAATTAGTGTTGTCAAGTTAGTAAAGACTGTGTAGTATCTTGATGTTTTGTGAGAATTGTTATGTCTTCTGCTTAAATATTAACGCGTGTATCGTGAGTATATACAATGTAAAGCGGAGGAGCCAGTATTGAACCTTGGGAAACTCCTTTCAGAATTGGACGAATTGAATAAATTTCCGAACTCAGAAAAATCTGTCGAAAAGGAAAAATTGAAAGATAATGTAGTATACGTATGACACTAATAAATCTAAAAAAACAGATATTTATTAATTTCAACTTGTTCTTTTTAAGATAATATCAATTTTAAATAAACAACTTGAATTTATTTTCATTATTATCTTGGTACGATGAACTATATCTATTTTTAAGAACAAAGTATCTATTTTGTCTCGGACACAATTCGTAATGTAAAGTTGGATCATAAGAAAGGTATCTAATAATTCTGTTTAATTTTAAATAATTATTAAAACATAATATTTTAAAAATAATTTATTTTTGCAGAATTAGGAAATAAATATCGTTAAGCCGCTCACCATTGGGCTTTTGTCAGGAAATTTTAAGTAATACATTTTTAAAAAGAATGAATGAAACCAGTATTTTAATTATTTATTTTTTTTAATCCAAGAATGAATTTAATTAAAATTCTATTAGCAATAAAGTCGTTGAGTAGAATTTAAATAATAAATTATAACAAATTTAATCAAGAAATTCCTAAGCTTTTTAAAAAAAACATTATTTCGGTTACGAAAAAGTATAAATAATGCTAATGAAAGTATAAATTACATTTTACTATTTAAAACTCCCTAAATATTTTTTTTTGCTTTTTTTTATCTGGGAGGAAACACCTACCTGATAGAATTCTAAAGCCTTAGATAACTTCTTAGATAATAATTTCCATTGCAGTCAAAGGCAATGACATATAAAAATATATTAACTCGTTTTATCAACTTTCACTTTTGATAACAACATATCTAACTGTCAAGAAGGTTTTGTTGAGGCTCCAGTCTCGTCCAAACGACCGCTAATTTTTCTCAACCGTTGTTTCATCATAATTTCCCTTTTAAACTTATTTGCTTCCAGTCATTTCGTAAGTGAAGAGGATGATAGTACAAACGTATGGTTTATATCCCCTCCTCCTCGGTAAATATAAACGTAAAATGAAACAGGCATGCATAATATAAAGCCGAGTTAAGATCTTTTAAAAATAACGGAATCAAAAACAAAAACACTGGCCGCTTAGACATTTGTACGTTTCTTCGTCTGTGCTTTTCCATATTATAATTTTAAAAAGATATGAAAATTTAAAAAAAACTAAAGCATAAAATTCTTCAAAAGAGAAAGTGGATAATGAAAATTCATTATTACCGCACAATAAATCAATTAATTCAATATCTGTCAAGCAACACAAACATTGAACAAACGTCTAAAAGCGACAGAAGTACTTACACAAACGCACGCTTACACAAAAGAGAAACAACCAATATGGAATTTGTGTTCTTCAAAGTTTATGAAATTTAGACATTTCATAAACTTTGGGGTACCTTAAATTTAAGAAGTGTAAAATCGCTAGGCACAGCTTGTTTATTATAATACTAATAGCCCCGTGCGAATAATTCGCAAAGAATATTTATCAGTGAACAAAATAATAAGGAAATTAAATAATTCTACGTATCATAAAATGAAGGAATCATTTCCTATCTTTTTAATAATTGTAATCGACCACGAAACATAATAATTATTATAAGAACTAATCTAGATTTTAAAACAAAATTTTTATGAATTACGAAACCCGTATCTTATGTAGTAATGGTCCGGATTCCATGATTTGTTTTTGTAGAGTAATAACAAAATGTATATTTCTTAAGTGATTAACAAATAAAGTTCCTTTTCTTTAATAACTTTTTTTTCCTGAAATTTCGTAGGATGTGACTATCTTTCCCACTTGAAGAAGAAGATCTTCAAAATGAGTGCTCAATCATTGTATTTGATGAAGAATTGACAACAAAAAACACCTTTGAAAAATAATATATAAAGATGGTTCCTAGCCCCAACGGTGTAGTTATAATGAGAAAATTCCTTTCCTAAGTAAAGAAAAAACAAATTAACTCAAACAACTTGCTTTTCTTTTTAAAGGAAAAACCCGAAAACAAACTTTCTCCCAGTAAAATTATTTTCGAAAATTCCTTAGATGAAAATATCTTTATTCTCCCACAGGCCACTGGAAAAATCCTCTGATATAGACGTACACGTGTCTTTTGTTCTAAAAATTCTGCCATTCTCAAGGTCACGTGCAGGCTTTGATGGATGGTTTTCTATACAAATGTGGACTCCCCAAATTCACCCTGTCCAGTTTTAGTAATTCTTGAATTTTTTTTATATGTATAATCCCACCAAAGACTGAATGAAAATTGATTGTAGCTACCTCAAGACTAACGTCATATGTGTATGAAAAGTACTTATATGAATGAAAAATTTATTTTATTATTTTTAAAGAATAACTAATTTTATAAATGAACAGTAAGTTTCATCATGAAATTCTGCCCCTTAAAAACAAGAAAAGATTCAAGATGTAATTTTTTTGGATGGTTTTTTTTTTTTTTAAACTGTAATTACTCTGGAAGAAAAAGAATGAGACTATATTCAAGGAACCGTAATTACAGCAACAAAAATGCTTTTTTGGTACATTTTTTAAATAATTTATATTCGTTTTGAACAACTTTACTTGCTCAAATCTTCAAAAACTAACGAACAGAAATTAAAAATATACCTGTACTTCCTAAGCCTATATAGATATGCTCCTCACAGAAATACAGTACAGCTAAAAAGACCCACTTACAAAAAGTTCAAACTTTCCAATAAAAAAATAATACAACTCATAAATAAAGGACCTTTGTACGTGACTAACAAAACCTTACATACTGACAACCACCTGCCAACAGTTGACCAACACATAAGGACTTTTTACAAATGATTTCATACTAACAGGGAAATATTAACATACTAATAAGAGAAATGGCTTCAACTGACATGCCATTCATTACGATGAGGAGATTTGAAAGGCGCTGGATGAGAGATCTCCTTCCTTAACAAACCATGGTAATTGAATCAAGCCAGGGAAGAGGTGCTGCTGGATGCTATCCTTCCCCATGCTTGACATGTCATTTTTATTAATTTGTTTAGAGTATCTACTGATTGTCAACTGTTCGTCTAGACGTGTAGATAAACATTTAAAGCTAATAAAATAAATTTTAAAAAATTTACAGAATATTGTGCCAAGATAAAGACTTGAAGGGGCAGATACTAGAGGAGCTTAGCGCAGGACTGGACGGTGTTGTGGGCTTAGCCTATCTCCAGCCCCGGCTAGACTAAGCAGACTAAAGCAAATTTCTTTTTTTCTTTTTCTTTATATTTCCATCCACACATGTCATGACAATAAGCTTGACAATAAGCAGATGAAAAATTGTACCCCGCAGCACTTCTTCCTGGTCTTGATTATTTCCTTAATTTAGGAAAGGGGATCTCTCATACAGCTCCTCTTTAGTCGTCTCCTGATAGGCATGTCAGCTGTGGCCATGTCGTTGATAAGTCCGTGTAGTTTAAGATGAGATCCACGTATGTGATGGTCGATAGTTGGTTGTCGTAAGTCATTATGTAAAGTTTTGTTGTTAACGTACCTAGAAGCTCCTGTTATAAGTCGTAAAATTCTGGATTGAAATGTCTGAATTTTTTGTAAGTGCGTCTTTTTTGCAGAAATTATTATTAATTATTGCAAAATTATTTAATATTCACGAACAACATGATTAAAAATATAATGCGGTGTGTGCATTGCACAACATTCACTTACCATCCTTTTTTTTATCAGAAATAGATATCTTCAGAAATAATGAAGTGAAAATAAATATTACAAACGGTACAAAATATTATTTAAAACAATTAATTATCATAAGAATTTCACAGCCGTCTAATTGGCTATATTGCAGTTATCTAAAGCCGGTCTTTATAACATTATGTATAGCTGCACCGTATTTCATTAAATAATATATCGCTTCTCTTACTGCAAAAGTTTGTATGTGAAAATTGAACTTTCTAACAAGAGAGTATAAAAAGTTAATATTTCTTTATGATTTATTAGAATGATTTCATATTTTATTTCCCTATATATTTTTTTCCCATTTTAGCAGACTATTTATTGCGGATCCATTCTACAAAATGTCACCTTCAGCACAAATAGAATAAAGATGTAAAATTGATACATTTGACCTTTTGCCCTGGCAGTAACGATTTCCATTTGGATTTAAGAATATACAACTTTATGGATAAATTTATAACTCTCTAAAAATAATTTTTATTTAAGGAGCTGTACTTTAGCACAGAAATGTTTTAATAATTTTGAAAACTATATTAAAATAACTTCAAGCACTGATTTTTTTTAATCTCTTCCTACTTTTATGCACACCTATCATGAGTTTGACAATAGCCAAATGTTTTGGTAATTAATTTGGAAAATTGGCATTATAGGCATGAGGAAGGATAGTACCCAGAAGCACCTCTTGGTCTTAATATATCTTAATAGGCATATCAGTTGTGATCATGTCGTTTATAAATTTATTTCTGTGTCTCTGTTGTTTAATACGAAATCGGGAGTAAAGAGTACGTATGTTTTGGTCGATGATTAGTTTTCGTAAGTCGGTATGTAAACGTTTGTTGTTTACGTACCAGGGAGCTCCTGTTATTAGGCTTTAAATTTTAGATTGAAAAGATTGTAGTGAGTTTTTTTTTACTGTACCGTATATCTGTAAGACGTATCTCCAAATGAGTTTAAGTGAGTATGTGTATGTATTTAGTTTTTGTCTGATTTGCAATTCTGATTTGGAAAAGAGAGGGGATACTACGTTTAGTCGCTTGTTTTTTTTTATAACTTTATTTTTAAACTCACATCTGTTGGGAATACCAACAACCAGCGAATGTGCTGTCGGGGAAAAGAGTATGGAGGAAGTGCGCTGTTCAACTTAAGTGGAACAGCTGATTTAAACTGTCGAGTTTCCGGAAGAGCAGGCAACTCGGGTAGACCCAGATACGTGTGGGCTTGGAAAGGGATTTTAAATATATTTTTGACTTGTTTTCCATTGTCTTTGAATTTATGTATACATCTAATGTTAATAACTGCGGTTAAATCAATACTGAAAAATATTAGATTCCTTCTGATCTTATTCCCTGACTCGTAATGACTTTTAAATTTAATTAATCAGTAGAAAAATACAGTGGCTTACAGTGAAATTGATACACCCGTAGAAAAATAGAAAACGACTTAAATGGTTGCAATAAACAAATAAAACCAGAATATCTACAACAGATTTATTTATAATCTCATTTTAAAGACGACACAACAATAATCACAAAACATCAAGAACCTACACAGGCTTCACTAACACTACAACATGACTTACTTAAATTACAAGATTGGTTCACACTATGAAAAATTCGACTTAATCATGACAAATCCAAAAATACAACATTTACTCCTCGAAAAAACACCTGTCCTCCAGTTTATATTGACAACAATCAAATTCCTCAAACGGACACGGTACTTTACCTTGGACTCACCTTCGACAGAAGGATGACATGGGGTCCACATGTTAAAATAAAACCTAAGACACTTAAAAAACTACTCTCTTTTTTCTAAATCTTCAAAACTAACTCTAAAACAGAAACTAAATACATATACATACTTACTTAAGCCCATATGGACATACTCATCACAAATATACGGCATCGCTAAAAAGACCCACCTACAAAAACTTCAAACCTTCCAATCAAAATTATTGCGACTCATAACAAAAGCACCTTGGGACGTGACTAACAAAACTCTACATACTGAACTCCACTCTCCAACAGTTGAACAACATATAACGATCCTTTATCAACGATTTTAAACAAATTTAAATGGACATAATAACAGACTAATAAGAGACATGACCACAGCTGACATACCTCAGAACATGAGAAGGGGACTGAAAAGGCGTTGGATAAGTGATCCCCTTCCTTAAATTACCTAAGTAATTGGAACAAGTTAGGGAAGAGGTACTACTTAACACTTTCCTTCTCCATGCCTATCATGTCATTATTTCATGTATCGCCATCATATTTGCTGATTGTCAACAATAAGTTTATAGAAAAAAAAAAAAAAAAAAAAAAAAAAAAAAAAAAAATATATATATATATATATATATATATATATATATATATATATAAGGATATGTAAGGGTATATAAACTCAATAAAATTATAATACTCAACTATGATTATTTTTAAAAAATAATTTAAAAAACTGGATAAATTTATCTCACAATAAAAATGTTACAATTCACTTCTTGTTACCTTTTATTAATAATATTAATTTAGTTCAATGACTTGTAGGTAAACCATTATTTTCTACACCTCCTTTCAGTCTGTTTGTAATGGAGTCGAACAATTTTTTTGTGATTCCGTGCTAGGTCTCGCGATAAATTCCAAGAAATTGTAAATAGTGTTTTTTTCCAATATAAACTGAACGACTGTTTATTTTTTTTCCTATTTTTGATTGTAAATCCAACACTTAATACTTCAGAATAATATTCAATTTTCCATCTGCAATAATTATCATCCTACAAATATTCATAAACATTTCTTTATTTTAACTTTTAAGGATAATTTTGATGGAATATCATTAACCTTTTTGTTACCCTTTCCTTTGATACTGACCTTTCTGAATGTTTCATTTAAAAAAAAAAAAAAGATGAAGAAATTGTGAAAATAAATGTCCAATTAAATGAAGAGGGAGGGGAGAGGAGACCTTGAGAGGGAGCGGAGAACTAATAGAGACTGTCCTTGAATCTTCTTCCAAGCGAATCGACCAATAGTAAGGGAGCTTCCTTTAAAGAAATTAGCTGATTGGTGGAACTGAGGTGTAATCAGGCCGTTTATTGGTTATGATTGTTCGGGCGAGATTCGAATCAGCATACATTATCATCTGTAAGCGACTCCTGGTTCCTCCTGAATGCTGAAGGATTCCGCGTGTCCGGCTACTTCGAGGCAATGAGGTCATTCCGTCGAATGGTAGTATGTATAATGTACTTTCCAAAAGACACATTTAAAGCAGGCATAACATAAAACTTAAAATCAGGTACGGTTCCCTTATCACCCCACATAAGTAACAATTACTTTTTAATCTCTCCGTTATACAAGCAAGTTTTTAGTGACATTCATATTTTATTTTAGTGTTAGGATAGTTGCAGATAACGGGAGCTCAGAGATTATTTTACAAATAATATAGCTGTTCATTTTATTACATATGTGTTGAGCTCCTATTACCTTCTACTTTCCTAATACAAAATAAATATTTTATACTAAAAATGTTTAAGGAGAATTTTCTTTTATGTTTATTCAAAAAAATATAATCTGACCTACAGAATACATTTAAATCTGAATAATTTGAGCAACGAGTAGTCCAATTAAATGAACTGTTATATTATTTATAAAATGAGGTTCGGTGGGTCGTAAGGCGGACATTCATTAGTTTTTCGTCTATTTCTGTTACCTTCTACAACTTTATATTTTAGCTATTAATGTTTCTAAAATCTTTAAATTTGCAAGGATATATTATGAAAACCTATTAATCCGCGGTCAGATCTCCACCAAATCAAATTATAAACATCCACCTAAACCTTCGTGAATGGCATCGTCTTATCCTAGCCTATAACTTTTTATGAAAATTTCTAGAAATACGGCGTTTTCAATCTGGATATCGATTAACTTTGTTTATTTAATAAGGTACTAAAGAGTTATGAGCATCAATTTGCTTTTCAATTGAATTGTAAGATAATTAGGTCAAAAAATCGAGAAAAAATGTAACTTACAACAATATTGTACCGTTTGACCTAACCTCCACCCCCAACAGGCCAAAATAACGAGGTTGTTTACACCAAAGAGTCCAATATTTTTGTTTGTCATATTTTTTTCTCGATTTTTTGATCAAGTTAATCTAGGATTCAAGTGAAAAGCAAGTGGGCATTCATGAATTTTTAGTATATCATTAAATTAATTATTTTTTTGAGAAAACATTTAAGAATATTTTAACAATTCAATAAAAGTTTTTTTCAATAATTAGCTAATTAATCCATGCATTATATTTATTTAAAGATGTTTTTTAGGAAGTCATTTTGAAAATTCTATTCAACACATCCAAGCCTTTTTCAATGAAACTTAGCTATTTCGTCACAAATATCTTAAAAGTGTATTTCTGTTTAAAGTTTGAATCGGCATTTTTTCACGATTGCGATGTTTTATATCTTACTTTATTTTGCATACATATAGGTTGGTAAGAAAAAAATAATAATAATATCGTCCTTTCTCTGATCAAAAATTTTTGTTTCATCGAATCTGTGTCAACTAGTTCTGTTTAAAGATATGAAATGCATTGACAAAACTTCAACGTGTCAGCTAGCATCTTCTGACACCGAACATAATCACTAATTTTATCCACCTATCTAAAATTAATAAACGCTCCTTTGTTTAAATGTAAGTTAATTATTTAACATATGTGACATTCCCATCAGGGGACGACTGAATAGGAGCTGGATGAGAGACCTCCTTTCCTGAATTAAGGAAGTAAATCAATTCTTCCTCATGCGTAAAATGTTAATTTTCTTTACAATGCATCGCATCTCCTTATTGTCAAGTTTATGAACAGGTGTGGATAGAACAATGAAGAGAAAAAGGAATAGACGATGAAGGGGCAGATACTAGGGAGACGGCTATCGCAGGACGGGAGAGTCTTGCGGGCTTTGCCAATCCCCAGCCCCGGCCTGGCTAACCTAACTAAAGCCAAATTATTTAATATTCATCAAGAGCATGATTAAAAAATCTGGTACTGTGTGCGCATCATACAACTTTCAATTACCACCATTTTTTTAGCAGAAATATTTATCTTTAATATTTTATAATATATTTATTTATATAAAGAACTAGTATTATTTAAAACTTTAATAGATACGTAACATATATATTTAAATATAATAAAAATCAATATTATTTTTTTTTTAACTTGATTCTTCAACTCACACCTGTCAGAAGTTCCGACAATCAGCGAGTGTGATGTCAAGATGTAGAGATTGGTCTTGGAATAGGCGTGAGGGAGAGGAGTACCCAGCGGCGTCCTTCCTGTCTTGAGTGTAATATTTATAGTTAGTGGAGGAGATCCCTCATCCAGCTTCTTTTAAGCCTCCTTCGGGTGCTATCGGGCATGTTAGTTGTGGCCATGCCTCGAATCAATGAGTTGGTATGTCCGTGTAAGTTATTATGAAATCTTTTATAGTATGTTCGTATGTGGTCGTTAACTGTTGGCATCTGTAAGTCTTTATGTAGAGTAATGTTACTGACGTACCAGGGAGCTTTGGTGATAGTCCTGAAAGTTTTAGATTGAAAAGTCTGTAATTTACGTATGTGAGTCTTTTTGGCTGTCCCATATATCTGTGAAGCGTAGGTCCAAATAGGCTTGAGTAGGTAAGTATTCGTATTCAATTTCTGTCTAAGTTTTAATTTCGAATTTCTTGCAAGGAGTGAGTACAATAGTCGTAGTCTTAGGTTTAGAGTTTTTGATATGTTGACCCCATGTCATTCTTCGGTCAAAGGTCAGTCCCAGATATTGAACTTTGACTGTTTGAGGAATTTGGATATTGTCAAGGTAAATAGGGGGTCAAGTTTCTCGTCGAAGGGTAAAAGTGATATGTAGAGATCTGTCTTGGTTGAGTCGAATTTTCCAGAGTTTGCACCAGTCGTAGATATTATTAATATGAGTTCATTATAAATTTACTCTATTATATTGCAGTAAATTTACTCATAAATGTACTAGTACAATTTCTGTGTACATTTCATATATGTACGAGTATAAATGAAGGACGTTAGAACGGTGATCCCAGAACGTCCGGGTCGGAATGTTATGTTCGATTCCCACCTTAATATGTTAATATTTATTTTTGGAGGGCTCCAAAAAATATATCTTGACGAACCCACTCTGGTTAGAACTGGGCAGTAACCTCAAGGTAGCTGTCAGAGGTTGGTAAAATAACGACTAAATGGCACACTTGCCTGTCCACTTCCCCTCACCAAGATCTTTATTGTATATATAACATATAAAATATATGATGTTTTTTTTAATTAACTGATTTTGACTTCATCAAATATTAATTCATAAAATAAAAAATAAGGACATCAATAAATGTTATTAAAAACAAATAAATAACTAGATCATATCCGTAAAGGCAGACTAAGCTAATACATAAAAACAAGATATTAAAAGTACGTGTCATAAAAAATAATACCTATCAAAATAATAGAGAAAGATAATAAATCCGATTGCTTTTTTTCGTATTAATCTATATTGAAAATAAATTTTAATTATGTTTTAGAATAGTATATCATATCATTTTGAAGTTATAAATAGCAACATAAGAAGGAAGACAAATAAAATACTAGATTAAAAATGGAACGAAACATAAGAAAGGATAAAAAAATAAATAATGAAATAAGGACAAAAAAAGGAAACCTTAGACAGGCCCTAGGGGGGGGGTGAGAATGGAGGGAGAAGATTTAGTGTTGTGAGAGCTCTTTGTCGAAATAAAAAGGTATTTTTTTTATCTGCAAACTTTATTCTTATATTTAAACTGTCAACGATAAAGGTATATCTCTTTAGGAGGATATTGGTAGATATATTGCACTATATAAAAACAATGATACAAACGTTATTCAATATTTTTCTTTTATTAGTGAATATTGTGGCACAAAATAATATCTGAATGGGCAGAGTAGTAGCCATTTGCATCTCTTTCCATTTTGATTTTACTATTGATATTTAAGCATCTTCCACCCAGCTTATTTTCATCCTCCTACGTTTTGTCCAGATGTTTTGTAAAGGAATAAATGAGTTCGTATGAAAAAAAAAATAACAAAAAGAAAAGAATTATATGTATAGAAAGAAAAAGTAAATCCACCAGAAAAGAAAAACTATCAGAAGTATGTAAATAAAAAGTATTGACACGTTATGCCAAAACCCAAACAGCTAAAGCATACAAAATATATAAATAGATTAAAGATATATTAATGACAGAAGATGAACAACGGGATCACAATATCCCATTATTCCTGCATGCGAGATATAAAATAACAATAAATAGGTAAATACAATTAGGAAGGGGCATTAAATTAATTTTATGAGAAAAAATTTGCGAAAAAAAATGATTAAAAGAAACTAAATTATTAACATACATTATACAATACACAATGGTCTATTGTGTATATATTTATATATATATATATATATATATATATATATATATATATATATATATATATAAATATATATATATATATATATATATATATATATATATATATATATGTGTGTATACATATATTAATTTCACTTTCTTACATTTAAAAAAATATGTTTCTGTTCATGATAGAGTTGTAAGTGAAAGTTACGCTCAGATTTTTACGTTTGTTTTTACTCATCAGGCCGTGAATTCTAAAAGGTTATACCATCTCAAGATACGGGTTATCATTTTATATATTTCTAATGGTATTATAGACCCTTTAGACCTTTTGCCAATCTAACCAGTCTTATCCATCTCTGCATATCTGTGGCTATTTCATTCCAGTTTTCTACATGCAGCTCTATTCCTACAATTTGATCTCTGGTCTTTTGGTCAACAACGTGGTCTCTTGCCTACTATTCAGGCATTCATAGTTGTGTAGAGGCATCTTGATGGATTAACCGAAGATACATGCTGCGACCAATTTAACCTCCTCGCCTTAAATTTATTTGATATTGATCGACCAGTTTCTGTAAGCATTTCTTTGTTGGTCCTTCTTCACCAAGCTTCAGTACTCCGATCCTAAACCGCTCTGGTTACCATAGGGAGGATTATTCTCTTTGTCCAAGTTTCGTAATAGTATATCAGAACTGGTTTTATTTTATCGTTGTATACGCTTAATTTCAGAGAGAGAAGAAAGCTCCATTTGTTCTTGATATACGCTGGTCTATTTCTGTCGGTTGTTCATCGAGATTATAGTGGAACCTAAGTATTCGAATTTAATATAATAGTTTAATAAAAATAAACCTTTCATATAACAATGTCGATACAAAATTATCGATTTTTTCAATCGATATTTTCGATTAGAAAGAACGATAAAGCTAAGAAGAGGTTCCATGCCTAGAGCCAGTTGAATGCAGCATTACCAGAATTAGAAGAGGCCGATACTTGGAAGTGCTGCGTGCCCGGACTCAGTAGTGGATAACAACCGCACTCCGGGATATTGCCTTGGAAGGTGGCCGCCAGGGGAGCTGCTCTCTCGGGGGAGAGAACTTTCCGAGAAAGTGGGGAGAGGACACTTCCAATTCCTCTTTTATTTATAAATAGAAAAGTTGATATCCGCAATAAATAATCTTCCAAAAGAACTTATTTCATCAAAAAACAAAATTCCTTTTTTTCAAGACGCTCAAAATTTAATTTAAAACAGAAACTGAACACTTACATTTATCTACTAAAGCCTATATGGACGTACCTATCATAAACATACAGAACAGCCAAAACGACCAACATATGAACAAAAAAAAAAAAACTTTTTGGAAGACAAGTGAAGCTCCCTGGTACATCTCAAACATTACTTTATATGAAGATCTAAACATGCCAACAGTTGACGGCAATATACGGACACACAACAACAAACATTCACGATAACTGGTACAGATATACTAACACACTGATACAAAACATGGTCACGATTACCATGCCCGAAAACACGCTTTGGAGGCTCAAAAGGAGCTGAATGCCGATCAAGCCACTATTATTATTTTTCAGACCAGCAGACTCGATAATTGTCATTACTCTTTCCAGGTGTGGGTAAATAAATAAAGTTAAAAACGTTATTCATGGGGGGAAGGCATGCGTGTGTTACAGCATTTTTATTATTTATCGAATACGTCCACTTTACTTTATGTATTTTTATGAATTAGGTTAGAAAGAGAGAGGAGAGAATATGAGGAGTGGGGAAAAAGTACAAGGGGAGAGAAGGAAGGGAAAAGGTATAGAATGATAATACATGAATGAAAGAAATATTTTTAAAAATTAAAATTAAAAAAAGGAAAAAATATTTTAAAAAATAATAATTTAATTAAATTAATAATAAATATACATATAAAATGTTATATACTATGCTCATACATATTTTTAATCCTATATAATAGTATATTATTTTTAAAAATTGTCTGTAGTGTTTGTAATATTGTAATTTTCTCTGTAATAATAAGTATGCTGTGTTTTTAGCAACCCAATGTAATCGAGCAGCACCATTTTATGACGATAAAGCGATTCTCTCTCTCTATTAATAAATAAAATTATTTAATGCATATGGAACATTTCTGAAGACATCATAACGGGATAAATTGGAATAAAGCAGATTTATAAATTTCTCTCTATTTATAAATTTAAATTATTGCATTTTGTTTGAACAAGTATACCCCAGCTAGGGGAATGGTGTAGCTTAGTGGTAAGGCGCTGAGCTTCCAATGCTCACGGATCCAGGTTGAATTTAGGCTAATACCAAATAAATTGTTTATTCTATTTCATCAACCATATATCGGTCCTGGGGTCGGGAGACCCTCCTTGGGCACACCCAATCAATACACTGATTACCACACTTAATTAAATAATTTAATCTTTAATTAAATATATAACAGATGGAAGAACCCGGCTGTTAAGCGTGTTCTCGGTCAAATCGCCGCTTTGCACAGCCGTAGACCACATCAGTAGTCCAGAACTTCCCTACATTGTACTGAACCCAAAAAAACACTTCATGAGTAGTGATGGAACGGTTTTAATATCTTATTTCTCCCCTGCAGATTAATACTCAATTATAAAAAAAAAAAAGTTGTTCATGAATATTAAATAAATTGGCTTTAGTTAGGTTAGAGAGGCCGGGGCTGGGGGTAGGCTAAGCCGGTAATACTCTCCAGTCCTGCGAAAGCCGTCTCCCTAGTATCTGCCCCTTCATGATTTATTCCTTTTTCTCTTCATACTTTTATCTACACCTGTCACAATCTTGACAATCAGCAGGTGTGATGTAATTGTAAAGAAAGTTGGCCTTTTAGACATGGGGAAGAATAGTACCCAGCAGCACATCCCCAATTCCTCCTCAAATTGTCCAGCACTCCTCAAATCCTTCCCGGCATTCCCCAATCATCTCCTGAAAAACTCACCTATCTTATTCCATAATACCGTTAAAAATCTAGGTGTTACTTTTGATCAAACCTTCCTCTGGAAACCACGCATCTCCCAAATTTCCCGTCGCAATATCTCCATCCTAAAACAGTTCAATCGCCTACGTTACCTCCTTTCATATCCTACTCAACTCCTAGTTTCCTCTCTTGTTTTCATCAAACTTCGATTATAGCTATATGGTGCAGCTCCTCTTCAGTCGTCTCCCGATGGGCATGTCACATATGTTAAACAATTAACTTACATTTAAACAAATAAGCGTTTTTTAATTTTAGATGGATGGATGAAATATGTTGTTATGCTCGTTGTTAGAAGCGACTAGAAAATGAGTTTTAGCTAAATCTTTAAAATTCATTCAATTCTTATTTTGCTTGACATATTTATCTACACCTGTCGACGAACTGTTGACAATCAGCAGATGGTCTGAGAAAAGTAACGAAAGTGAAATTTCATGCATGGAAAAGAATAGCATCCAGCAGTACCTCTTTCCTGGCTTGATTCATTAATCGTGGTTTATTGAGGAAGGGGGTCTCTCACCCAGCGCCTTTTAAGTCTCCTTGTTGATGGGGATCTTATCTGAAGCCATCATATCTCTAATTAGTATGTCATTATGTCCGTTTTAATTAGTATAAAATACTTTGTAAAGACTCCTTATGCCAACAGTAGGCAAGTAGAAGTCCCTTTCGTTTAATATATATCATTTAAAAAAATTGTTTAGTGCATTGGGTTATTAAGTTGAGATTATAGTTTATTAAAAAAGCGATTGGCTAAGCCTACTGGAAAATATCTCTTCAATAAAGTATCGTAAAATTATCCCAACCCACTATTGTTCTATTTGAGACCAAACGGTTGATGTGGGTGTGATGTGGTTTATAGCTTTCTCAATCATTGTAGTTTAGAGGCCAGACCTGAATACGAACTTTATCACCGCTATGACGATATTAAACCAATAAACATAAAATATGTTTACGAGGCATGTTTTTTTTTTTTTTTCTAAAAAGCAAATATGTTTTCTTCTATATTATCTAAGGTGCTTTATTGTTTGTCAAGGACTAGTATAAATTGCAATATTTTTTCTCTTCAAATAATTATTAACATCTATTATGATAGGGACAATCAGCATATTTTAATCTTTTGAAACATAAACATGTGATAACTATCCCTAAGATTATTTATCCCAATTAGATTTGTTAACTATTGAAACCATATGTGTTTTGAAATCTTCCGATTTTTCCAAATACTTTTACTGTATTTACCTGTTTTCATAAATTATTTTCTTACACCTTTTTGCCTATGGATCTATTTCAATAAAATAATCACTCCTAGTGTGTTGATTTTTCTTTATTAATTTATATGTTTCGGGGAATCTCTATCTGGAACTTCTTCGACATCTACAACTATATAAACAGTACATTATAGGTTCCTAACAACCAGTCACACTTAATTTTCAAATTAATAACATTTTAAATTTTTGTTTTAACTTAATTTAGATTAATTTATATATATTTATTAAAATAATAATCTACATTAAAGATAAAAGTACAATTGGTGTTTATTGTGGAGAAATGGGTGTACCTTCGTCCACCCTAAGAATAAGAAATTCCATCGAAAGAAATTCAGGATTTTGGCAAAATTGAGTTGACTGCACTGCCAGAACACTCTCCAGGTGATTTTGGATACGTCAAAATGAAACGACAGACTTCAAACAAGCTACTGAAAATACTGTACTCACTATTTTCTAAATCGAAATTGAAATTTCTTCAAAAACTAAATACATAGACTTATCTACTCAAACTCATCTGAAAAAGATGCACTTACGAAAAATACAGTCATTTCAATCCAAAATTTTACGACTTATAACAGGAGCTATCTGGTACGTCAACAACAAAACTTTACATAACGACTTACCACAACCAACTATCGACCAACACTTACTTACTCTCTACTCTCGTTTTCTACTCAAACTACACGGACACACAAACAGACTTATAAATGACATGGCCACAACTGACATGTCGATCAAGAGGAGACTAAAAAGGAGCTGGATGAAAGATCTCCTCACCTAAATCAAGGAAGTAAATAAAGACTAGGGAGAGGTGCTGCGGGATTATTTATCACAACACATCTGTTGATTGTCAATACCATGACAGGTGTGGATACATATTTAAAGTGAAAGAAGAAAAAAAAAAGAGAGAATTAAATAATTTTTTTTTATTACTTGATATAATAATTTTTCTTTATAAAAGTACAATAACATACTCAAAATCATTAGTCGATTGATGTATAGTAATCTCTCTAGCTTTTTTTGAAGGGAAGTTCTACTCTAAAAAATAAAAAAAAATATAGTCATATCATTATACCTTGAAAAATTTTCTAATGTATCTTGTGCCGCCTAAGGTACATATATATAATTTCAAAATATGCCTCTTGTAAGAATAAATCCTTGATTCGTGTTTTTTAATGGATTATTTATAATTTCTTAATATATTGCTCTTTATTGTTACTGTATTATTGAAGGAAGCTAGTCGAATGTTCTACATATCATGAGTGATAAATATTAAGGACGCAGCATATTTTAAAAAAAAATTTAATTTTTTATTTAAAACGTTGGGTTTTAACCAAAACATGTGGGTCATCTTCAGGGCGTGGTTTGAGCACTGAGGGTGTTCTGTGTGACTGTGCTTTCTCTGAACACTATTATAAATGTCCTTAATTGTGACATATCGTAATATCTCTCAATAAATAGGTTTAAAAAAAACTTCTTTTTTTTAAACATATAATACTCTGTCACAGGGACAATAATTATATTGATAAATGAACACATTCACACCGTATATACAAAAAAGAAACAAAATTAACAAAAGTAAAATAATAACTAAATAATAATAAATAAAAACTATATACAATAAAAAAATAAAATAACCTAAATATAAGTAAATCAAAAACATAGAAATACAGTCATACCTATATACAATCAGGCGGGGAACCCAAATCCCTGCGCTACTCTCTCAACCGCCTCACTGGTGCTAAAGCCGGTGGAGCTTGAGCAAGAGTGCCCCAGCCACATACACTCATGTCTTGAGTGGAGAATCTGGCCATTGCCAGAACTCCAAAATAAATACTACAAAAGATCTCTGGGCCACTGCCGCTTCAATCTTCGAGGAGGGTTGTAGGGATGATTGGAACTAGATAGGGATTGGGCTAGAGGATTTGGATGATTGATAAGGTTCTGATGGAATTTTGAAAAATTTTCAGGGATAAGGTCAAGGACAAATGGGATATTAAGGTCATGATGTAGGGTTTTGTTGGTAACATAGAACGGAGCATCGACTATTGTTCGGAGGACTTTGGATTGAAAGGATTGGATGCGTTTGATGTTAGAGAATTTTGCTGTCCCCCAAAGTTCAAGTCCATAGGTCCAAATGGGTTTCAGGATTGTCTTGTAGATCAGTAATTTGTAAATTTGTAAAAACTAGAAAAAAAAAAAGTTTTAGAAACATCTTAAGTTTTAAAAGTTGTATTCGTTACTTCTCTATGAAATTTCCTTTTGTTTGATACCTCATTCATAAAAATCCAAAGAATCTGATAGCCAGAAAAGGGATATGTAAGTTAAAAACGCAAATACATCACAAAATATATTTTATCACAAATAAATAATGGTGTGTTATTAACAATCGAAAGAGTGTATAGTTATAAAATTTACACAGAAATTACTCTTATCTGTTGCATCGGCTTGGAGACTAAGCTCTGGACATTACTATTATAGCTCAATAAAGATAACTAATAGCACGTATTAACTTTCAAACGATTGCTTTGCAATGCAACTAGCTTACTTATCGCGATACTAATTATTCCTCGAGTTAAATGGATTCTCTTTTATCTGAAAACTAACAAAGCGATCTGCGTTTTTTTTTCGACGGCACCATGGAAACCATTCTATCGACTAGGCATGAATCGTTTTGCCACGCCTCCCAGGCAAAGTTTGTGCCTTGCCTGCCGAGCCACGACCGCTATCATTGAGCGTTATTCAATATTTACTAAGAGAGCGGAAGGACGAAGCACGCTGTGCCAATCAAACATGATATGATCAAAGTGCAACTGCGAGCCGTTCTATGGCAGTCTAGTTACCTTCGATTCGAAAGTGTTCCGTAACTGGATTCGATTGATAGCTTCTATTATTGAACATATAAGACTTCGTGGCAATCAAACGATTTTTTTTACTAATCTATGTAGATAGATAAATAGAAAAATCAAATTTATTTTAAGACTAAGTCCACTAACAATAACAATAATAAACAAATAAATAAGGAAACACCGAAATAAGAAAACGAATAGAACGCATGAAGAAGATCCTCTATAAAATTGAAACTATGGGGATGAAATGGTATAGGTATGTGATGAGGATGGCAGAAAGACGATGGCCTAAGCGAAAGTTGAGATTGGAAACTGAGAATTGGAAGAAAGTTCGCCAGTTGAGAATCTGGTATGGGGGAATTAAGGAAGGTATAATGAACAGAGGTATGCGTGAAGAACATGACAAATACTTATTTTTGATGACGATATACGACATTAAAATAAAAAATAATAATAATTTAAAAATTCATATTTTGCCAAAAGTAACTCGAGGTTTGAGGTTAAAACTTATAGCAAAGCTTAACTAACAGAAGTGATAAAATATAAAGGAATTATTTAATAAAAATAATGGGTTCAACCATATTGAACAAAACAAAACCTGTTTTGTATAGACGAAGAAGTGGCCCAATGAATTGGAACGGCAGGGAAGATGTTCAGTATGGTCAGGCGGGGTTTCCTGGGAAGAAGAGAGGAGTCAAGGCGGACCAAACATTCCTCCCTATCCTATCGTACTCTTCAGAATCGTGGACCCTCCCCACAAAACACAGAAGGCAGACACAAGCTATGGAAATGATGTATCTGCCTGAAATAGAAAGAAAGACACGGAGAGATAAAAGTCAAATTAGCGTCAACGTTTCTCTCAATCTCAACGCGGAGACCATTCTGGAGGAGCACAAACTAAGGTGGTGTAGACATCTTTTTAGGGTAGATCCAGATAGAAGCAGCAGGAAGACTTACGGAAGAGAAAACATCCAGAGAAAGACATCGAATCCCCTGGAAGGACAGTATAAAGGAGGCATACAGGAAACGATGAATAGATTGGAGTAGGAGAATACAGTTGGTGCATGAGAGAGACAGCTGGGTCAGACTCTATAAGCAGGACCCTCACACCGAACGGCTGTGGAAGATGGAATGACTATGAAGATCATGAAAAAAAACCTCATTTAACCGGTGATCTAATTTATGGAAGTGGTTGAGGGCGACTTTGTAAGAACAGCCCAGATCAAGATATAGATTCCTGGAATGAGTTATTCGAAAATAATCTTCAATAACATTTTCAGAAACTGCTCAGAGATCCCAAAATTTCTCTAGTGTTAGTTAGTATATCTTCGGGTTGTTTATAAGACGTAATCAACGAAACTTATCTATCTTGTTCCATAGATTGATAGCCTATGGGTGCTTTTTGATACAATACTTTTAATTATCACGAAAACTAAAAGTGGTTTAGAATTCCTTACCGTTCTATGCACCCACCTGTTAAGATTCGAAAAAAATCCATTGGGCCAAGTTTCCCAAATGAACTGTCTGCCATATCGTAGTGTTTAATGAAATGGTCCCTTGTATTCCTTGGACTGATTGGAATACGCAAGTTTAAGAAAACATTTAAAACTATTATTAGTTTCAGTTCTCTAAAGTAAACAATATTATCAGTCTTTCTGTCTGTGAAAGAAACATAAATTTCTTATTTTTTTAAGGCGACTCCCACTATACTTAAAAGTTTGTCTCTGAGCATTATTTATAATGATTGTAAACCTGAAAAGACGAAAGGAATTATATTTTCATACCAAAAAGGAAAAAAGAAAATGCCAAACGAATTCAAAATTAACAGTATTAAAGTATCGGCTGACTTAACATATCTCGGTATTCACTTCGACAGACATTTAAAATTTACTAGACATTGTGACAAAAAAATTAAAACAGTAAGATCTAAGACATACAGACTTCAAAATTCAATTCGGACAACAAACCTATCTTTACGCCTAAAGATTCTAGTCTATACAAGTATAATACGGCCGGCTCTGTTGTATGGTGCACCTCTGTTCGAACATATCAGCAAAACAACTCTGAAAAGATTACAATATTTCCCAAAATGGAGTAATTAGAAAAATTGTTAGAGGAACCAGAGAAAGAAGACATTGGATATTCAAGTAACACTAAATTTATCAACTATAAAAGAATTTCTAACAAAACGAAAAAAAACATTTTTCGAAAAATTCCAACAATTGGCAAACCCTCTTTTCAACAACTTATTACCAGCCCAAATTTCAAAATGTTGGCAACAAATCACATGAGATAGGTGCTTTATTAATTTAGTTGTAAGCTCTAGAGGATAAGGCCAACTAAAGCCTGAGGTGAGCCCCATCACCTTTATATTACAGATGAAGAACAAAATACTCAAAAACGATAAAAAATACACCTTACAATACTTTTAAGCAGTAAAAGGACTACAATTAAAACAATGAAAAGGACCCAAGTGAAAAATAAATAAAAAAGGGGATATGAAATAAAAAAAAAAACCATACCTACTTAGAATGTTCTATACATCATTGCCTTAAGTTTTCTAGATTCATTAATTTTTATAGCCAATGCTCATTTAATATTATTATTATTATTTATTAGTTGTACATATTTGTGGCTCACAATAAATTTGCCATCTACCTTAGTATTCAGCAAATATGATATCAAGGAGAAGAATAACAAGACAAAAAAAAAACAACAACAAAAAACGTAGTAAAATAACACATACATTATAACATAATAACAAATACACACACAAAAAAGATAATGCAGCAAGTAGCTCAATGCAATAAGTCTCTTGGCCAGCGCCTCAGCAGTCTTCTGGGCGGATTATATGGATTTGTGGCAGTAGATAGAGTTTGAGTAAGTGGATTGGAATTTAGAGTCAGCCTGTCATGAAAATTATTAAAGCGGTCAGTGGCAGTTGCCGTGATGAAAGGAGTGTTAAGGTCAGTGTGTAACGTGAGATTTGAAACGTAAAAGGGTGCGTCTACAATTTTCCGAAGGACTTTTGACTGGAATGACTGAATGATTTGTATATTTGATTTCTTTGCTGTTCCCCATAGTTCGATCCCATATGTTCATACATTTAATAAGAATGTAAAAGATCGCAGCGTGATTTTATAAAGTCTTTCACAATAAGCAGTTCAATCAAATAAAAAAATAAATTTTGTCTTAATACAGAAAATTCTTGAAATCATCGAATTATAAATGTCTTCTATAATTTGAAATGTTCAAAAGCTAACATCTATAACTCGAAGTAATTTTAATTGGAACAATTTATCATTCTAAGTTATTTCTCATCCCTCGCCTATAATAACAACCTTGTTACATGTCTATATCAGGTTGTTATAGACACTTTAGGAGCCTGTAACTTCTCCCATCTCGGTAAGGGAATGGTTCTCACTTAAGAGGTAAAATTATCGATACATGGCACTATCGATAGCTAGAGGCGGTAATTGGGTTAGCTAAGGGCACCACACCCTCCATTGGAGACTATTACTCCTCATTTAGCGGCCGACAGGGGGCACCACCGTCACCTTTAGGTCCGACATGGTTTCCCTTCTAGTCTCATCTACTATCAATATTAATCCGTCATTTTAACCACAAAGCATCATCCTCAACCGCTCATCATACTGGTTAATATCATACAGATATGTATCTTCTATATATGCGCATATATATTTAATAATAATATACTCTTTATTATAGATATTTTAATCCACATCTTTCATAAAACTCGTTATCATTTGATTTTCGACACTTTTTTTTACGTTTCGTCTCAAACACGGATCGAATTTGAATAATAGCTCATCACAGAGAGGATGAAATTCTGAACAATTCCCTCGCTTAAAGTATGCAGATCCTACTATTAGTTTTTGAGATATTTGAATTCTTTGCAAAAACACTTCAATTACTGACTCCAGCCGGCATTACATATCGGAGATCTGAAGGATCAATTTAATTCACTCTCCACGAAAAAAACTTCAAATTCTGGTGAAATTTGGAAAAAAATTCTGAAATTGGAAAAGTTTTCTGGGATGGGTTAACAAACATCCTATTCCATGAAATAATTGATTTACATGTTAACGAAAATGCTTATTTATAATTTTTTGGAAACTGGAAGGATAGGAAGTGATTGCTTAAGCAGGATTTAAATGTGGGAAGGTTATTGGTGAGACTAATTTAGGAAGGGGTGGTAATCTGAAGAACGCAACTGGTATTGCTGGATCAGAAGATTTGAATTAAATGATTTCGGAGATATTTGATGTACGGTGGGATTGGATGAATTGGAAGAGGAATGGTGCCAGGCAGTACTCTTGACGGTAGGAAGCATAAAGTACGCCTTATATATTTACATAATTAATATACATGGCTTAATTAACATACTAATATACTTAATTAATATACATATACGTAATCTCTCGATTTCATCTTAAACTACAAGGACGGCTTTTCAACGGAATGGCCACCCACGGTTGACATGCTCATCAGGAGGTGAATGAAAAGCAGCTAGGTGAGATATATCCTTTTCTGATTTGAGGATGTAAACAGATCAGGGAAGTGCTCCTAAGTGTTATTCTTCACCATGCCTATCATGGCAGTATACATTTGTACCGTCACAACAAATCTGCTGATTGTCACTTTCATGACAGATGCGGATGGAGATAAAAATTATATAAAGATAAAAATGAAATAAACAAATACATAAAACAATGATTTTTTTTTTCATATCCCATCATACGAAGGCACGGATGTTAAGATGGGCGATAGATAGAATCAACAAATATGCAACAGAGGTGCGTGCAGTTAATGTAAATAAATAGCTCAAAACCATCTGAGATAGTGCAGGCTTGTTAAGGTCGCAAAAGTTCTACATGATCCGTAATGCTACCAAGAAAAAAAATTATATTTTTAAAAAGTTTAAATGATAATAATATAACACAAAACACCCATTAGATAACTTAATCTAAATTTTATCACCTATCAATTAAGAGACCGCTATTCAATTTTGTTTTATTTATTTATTTATTAAGCTAAGGCTTAAAACCTTTTACATGAGGCGTTGAAAAGCTAATCACTTGAAATGTTGCCTCAAAGGCTTCTATTTAAAGCGGTGAGGCAAAGAGCTTCTTTCTTATGAGGCTTTGAGGTTAAGACGTTAAATAATCCAATCTTCATTCATCAAACTCATTTATATAGGCAACTCACCTCCTCATCCAATAGTGCGAATAATATTATTAATTGATATAATTGATTGATTTTATTAAATTAATAAGATAAATAGTTTTATCTTTTCTATTTTATCTTTAAATATTAATCTGCACCTATCGAAGAACTTTTGAAAACCAGCAGATGGTCTGATAAAAATAATTATGCTGACGTGTTAGGGATGCGAAAGCAGTACCTCTTCCAAGGCATGATTCAATTATCGGGTTTTGTTAAGGAAGGAGGTCTCTCATCCAGCACCTTTTGAATCTCCTCTCCTTATCAATGTCAGCTAAAGCCCTAATTAGTATGTTATCATATCCCTGTAAGTTAGTATGAAATCGTTCTGAAGTGTCCTCATCAGTTGGTCAACTGTTGGAACTGTAAGTCAGTGTGTAGTGTTTTGTTATTTACGTACCAAGGTGCTTTAGATATGAGTCGTAATATATTGAAAAGTTTTTAACTTTTGAAGATCGGTCTTTTTATTTATACCTTATATCTGTGAGGAGTATGTCCATATAGTTTAAGTGTTGATATGTATTTTGAGGTTTAGTTTTGAAGATTTGGAAAAAAAATTAATAAAGTAGTTTGAGTCGTCTATTAAGGGACTTCCGTTTCATTTTGACATGTGGGCCCCATATCATCATTCTGTCAAGGGTAAAACCAAGATAGTGTACCGTGTCCGTCTGAGTAATCTGGTTGTTTGTTTTTTTAATAAGTTCCGCGATATTGATCCTTTTTATCAAATTATTAGTCCCAGTCTAAAATTTCGTAATTAGCTTCATAACATAATATTTATCTAAAGTATTCTCACGCAGATTTGGGTGTTTTCAATCTGGAGATAAGTAAACATGTCATGAGGTTTAATTAGATACTAAAAACTCATAATTACCCGTTTGTTTTCCACTTGAATCTTAAGATAATAAGATCACGAAAAACATAAGCAATGTGACATACAAAAATATTGGGCCGTTTGGGTTATACAACCTTGTTATTCACGACAAACGGCCCAATATTTTTATATGCCTTATTTTTTTTTTCTCGATTTAGTGATCAAATTATCTTATACCTTATTATTATTATATTATTTAAATACCTCGTTAAATAGACAAGGTTTTCCCATCTTCAAATTAAAACGCCCCCTTTTCTAAGAATGTTCGTATATAAAAAAGTTATGCTCATTTACAAAGTTTTGTATGGGTGTTTTATTTATTTTTTATTTAGGATTTTCTTTAATATGAAGTTTTCTTTAAGCTAACTCTATCTTTAATAAGTCTCTTCATCTCTGGCGACCTATCGTATCCTCCTCCGACAGTCCCCAACCAGCCATACTCTGCAAAACTCTATCCTTCCATCTAACTGAGCTTTCCATCTTCCTTCCCTTCTTCTACCCTCTTTCTCCCAATCCATGATTATCTTTGGTATCATCGCCCGTTCGTCTCATATGAGTTTACTTTCTTCCATTAACTGTAGGATATTTTTCATAATTTTCATAATCTTCCCTTATAGTGGCGTTTCTTACCCTTTCGATCGTTGGCATCCTATCAGCTTTCCTCCAAAATTCCATTTCAACTGAAAGGAATTTATTCCCTTGGTCATACTAAGGGGCCATTTTTCCGAACCATATAGGAATAAGCTTTCTACCAAAGCTTTGTATTATGACCAAAAAAAGGATAAATAAAAAGATAATAAAATAATTTGAATTAAATATAATTTTCTATATGAATCTTTACTTGTTGGGCGCCTGGCTTTACTAGCCTTTCATCTCTAAAGAGATAAATCTAGAAAATATAAGGTACTTACCCATTATTTGGCTATCATTAAATATTTATTCTACCATGCTAGCTCAGGTGAGAAGGGGTTAGGTTGGATATTATTATAAAGCAGCAAAAAAAAAAAAACGTTAAAAAATCTATCTACGGAAAGATATATTTATATACAATGTACAAGCAAAAGAAATAAAATAAAAGGATAAAGAGAGAATTTAAAAATAATTACTATATACAATTAAAAATAAATTGGAAGATAATAAAGATAACAAAAAAGATACTTATTCTATATACAATACTATGGCATGCCACATATAAAAATCGAAAAACGTATATTAGTTTTTGTTTTTAGTAAAATATTGTTGCTCCAGAGTAAATAATTAAGCATTCCCATTGCATTTTTACCATTTCATTGATTCATTTCTTTTTTTTTCTTCCATTACTTTCAATTATGGATCCCGAATAACAAAATTATTCCACTTTACTTTGCATAATGTCGGATCGGTGCTCTCTTCTTTCTCCATTTACATATATTTGGTCATGCTGTAATTTATTTAGATACCTCCTTACTCAACATGATAAATTATTTCTTTGTATAGGTAGCTTATATTCTCTTTATATGGATGTTAATAATATAAAACAAAGTCTGTAACGCATACTAAAATGATAAATAAAGATTAATTGTTTCCTATTTCACTATTATATCTAAATCAGTTAAGATTCATTAAGTGTATGATTGATAAACAAAATATCTATTTACATAGTCCCAACTAATATTCTAAATTAAGGCAATTTAAACTTCCTTGACAAGAACGGGTCTCCTATTCTAACTCTACACAGAGTTGCTAACTTGCCTAATTGAAGCAGTAGAACAAAAGTTATTCGAAGTATTTTTATGGCGTTCGCAAGAGAATTTGACAAAGACCTTCTAAGAGAACCTTAAATTGTTGACATATTTTTACTTATCTTCAATCCTTTACTTTGTGGAAAGGATATAAAACTATAGTCCTTATTGAACATGTTTGATACAAAAGATTTAATATAAACACGTGACTTCCACGTTCACTGACGATATAACATCTGTGCAAACACATCTCCCACGCAGGCTTTACATTACTCCTATTCAAATTATCTTATTTAGCAATCCAATAAATCATCACAAATGTAAACATTTAAGCTTGGGTAATATAGTAAAGGATAAAACATGAAATCTATTGGAAAAACGTTTACAACAAAAAACGTTTATTAATCACTCCATATTAACTTCTAACATTTTCTAAGTTATATTGCATTTTTTTTATAAAATTATAGCTTTCCAATGATATATCATACATAGATATAATAGCCCGTATGATTTTATGATAATTCTGATAGGGCACACGTTATTCGGTATTTCAGAGACGTTCTTTTGAAGAATTTGACGTTGCACTAATTATATGCATCAATTTCATTAATTATGCCATTCCTTCTTCTTACACTCAGGCGATATTAACAAGGATCGAAAGTAAATTATTCGCAGAAACTTTGTCAAAGCGAGGTGTTTCCCTTTAGAAGCCGAAATACAATATCTAACTGTTGTTTATAAGCCTCAGAGCATTGCTATCGGGATGTATTCGGAGCGAAATATCATTACAACTCCACGTAACTTCCAAAGGCTTTTATATCCGTGACCTGAACAAAAATGGTGCCCTATTTTCGTATGTAATCCACTCATTGTTATTTTTTCACTGTCATATTTCTTTTAATCCTAAATTACACTCTGGAAAATCTGACTAAATCAGGACAAGTTACAGCACTTTTCGTAGAAAATACACAGATTCCACAGATAGTTCACTATCTTAATCTGACAAATGATATGGGGCCCACATATTATGAAAAAAACAAAAACTCGAAATCAAAGACTAAGACATCTAAATTCCCTTCTCGGGAAATACTCAAAATTAAGATATAAAGTGAGTACACACAATGATTTATTAAAACATATTTGGACTTACGCACCACAGATATTTGGAACTGCTAAAAAGACTCATATAAACAGAATTAGAATCTTTCAAGTAAAAATATTCAGGACATTTACAGAAACACATTGATACGGTAGCAACATAACCTTCACATGCCGACTGTTTACGAACCCATTACTAACGATTCCATGACAAATTACAAGGATACTCATCATAAATGACATGGCTACACCGCAGATGCCTAGTAACGTCCGTAGAAATGGAGCCGGACGAGGGACCTGCTCGCCTAACAATTAACTTACATATCACGTCAGGAGGAGATGCTGCAAGGTACTACTGCTCCTCCTCATGTTTCTAATGTCATGTCTTCTACCATAAATCATCAATTTTACTGTTTATATTTTTTGACAGGTGTGAATGAAAATTATCATATTAAAAAAAACATTTCTTTCAAGTCCATTTCCCAAAAAAATTTTAAAATCCGAAATTCTTTTTTTTATTATTATTATATGATGATCAATAACGTAATTTATCCTGAAAACAAAATATAAATATGTTTTTTTTTGTGGTTGGCGTTTCTATAGACCATGTAGATCTTCACTTAAGCGATATGATCTTCTTACAGACGTATATTGCTCGCGCGAGCACAGATAGCCTGAAGGTGGTCACCCAACCTCACGTTGCTAAGGTCTTCAAGGTACAGTGGTATGCTGTTCGAATCCCGGCTCATGGCAGAAACATTATTTATACAGTTTCATTAGCCGTAGGGAGACCCTGGGATCAAAAGACTCTCCTGGAGCCCACGCACCCTCTATAAAGTAGGTACCCTTTAATAATTAATTATGGAAGAAAAACCTAGCAGTTTAGCGTGAGCTCATTATAATCACTTTCTTGCACGACCGTTGACTAAGAAATAGTACTTTAATTAAGAAACAGTAAAAACCAGACAGCTCCTTCTAATCTCCCTTATATTCCCCCACTTCGACTACGGCTGTTTGGTGTATGGAGGGCTATCTGCCAGGCTAGAAATGAGACTGAAGAAACTCATAAACTGTTTCTTAAGATACATCTTCGGGATCCCCAGACGTTCACATGTTTCATTCTGGTACACCGAGTTGAAGTGGCTTTATCCTACATCCTTACGAAAATTCTTCCTTGGTGTTTTCCTTTTCCAAATCTTTACAACCAAAAACCCTCCCAACATCCTGGAACCCTTTACTCTACGTTACTCTCTTAATACATTCCTTCAGCAAATCCTTCATTATTCATGCTGCTTCCTTTTGGAACACTCTTTCTACTTCCATACGTCAATCCTCGACCACACATTCCTTTAAACAACTCCTGTTCCACCTCCTACTCCACCTTCAAACTTCCGCTAATATGTAAAATTACTTGCATCTGTATACTGTTTAATTTCAATCTACTGCACAATTGCACTAACAATTAATAGTTAATTATTTTATATTTTTTTTTATTCTAAGCAAGACTAAAACCCATAAATTTGAAACTCTGTTATTATTCTAATGGGACAGCAGTCCCAGAATAAAATTATTTTTTCATTTCATTTCATTTACTTTCCCTAAATAGTACTGAACCCAAGACCCTTCAAGGGCTGTAGTGGTACAGATTTATATTTATATATATATATATATATATATATATATATATATATATATATATATATATATATATATATATACATATATAATTGCAAATCAGTTTGTAGTTGTCCCCTTTTAACCGGTTTTAGAGAACCTCTAATCAATCCAATTTTTGTATTTACTCTCCTCTTTGAATAAAATGTTACTTGAAGCCTATTTTAGAAGAACTTTTTTTTTTAACCGACATTCTCTAAATATTTAATTTTCTCTATACAATTAATAATTCTCTAGATATTTAATTTTCTTTATACAATTAATAATTCTCTAGATATTTAATTTTCTCTATACAATTAATAATTCTCTAGATATTTAATTTTCTCTATACAATTATTAATTCTCTAGATATTTAGTTTTCTCTATACAATTATTAATTCTCTAGATACGTAATTTATTCACTATTGGGTTTCAGTCGTCAAGCAATGGGTATCGACGACAGCATTTTCATAGTCCCAAGTCTCGGTGATATGTAAAAAGCAATGTTTAACCAATGATCGTCCTGATAAGTGGTAGAACACTCCTCATTCGTTACTCTAGATCAGTTACGAGGTATTACAAAATAAATACTCGTGGTCAGTAAATATTTCTGCCTAGATCTGAGATGTAGGTCAGTGGAGAGGAGGGGGGGAGGAGATAGTGCGAAGGAGAAGCATTACTAAGGTCAACACAGCTGATAGACTTCGAGTCCGCTCGCTCTCCTACTCTTCGCTAAAATATAAGATTCATTCCAGAGATCATTTTCAAAATATTATATCTTGGCATTGAAATGTCATACTTTTTTATTTAGTAAATAAGAGGAATATATATATATATAATTTGGACAATCCAAAACAAAACATTTAGTATTAAATCAAACAATGATCAACAAATAATCAGGCATCGTTTCGATAATTCAAGTTCATCAGCAAAAAAAAAAAATTAAATCAGAAACAAAATGCAACCAACCTTACATCAACAGTCTATAAAGAATTGATCAACTGTGGACAGTACATACCACATACTTATATACAACTGTAGACAATACATGTACACACATATAAACAACTGTGGACAGTACATACACAAATATATATATTTACGAAATTTCTTCAATCAAGCTTTGAGTATTATATTTTAACTTGATTTTTTTTAATCTTTGAATATAAATCTACATCTGTCGACAACTGTTTACAATCACCAGATTAAGTAATGAAACTGACATGTCAGGCATGGGGAAGAATAGCACCCAGGAGATCTCTCATCCAGCGCCTTTTTATTCTCCTCCTCATATTAAGTGTTGCCCAAATACGGGACCGAGACGAGTCCTGCAAACTCAGTCTTGGTCCTGGTATTGATCTTGCCCAAGAGTCTCCCAACAGTCTTGCAGTTAATTATTAGCTAATTAATGAAGATATATTACTACAATTTTTTAGATAGAAGAAATCTAACTAAGCCCGAATGAAAAATTAGAGGAGTTAAATGCAAAATTGTGTATATTCTGTAAGTTGTGTATATTGGTTATATCAATTATTTACATATATTAACTAAGATTGTCAAGTATTAGTAACTATTTTGCCTTAATTTTTATTTTAAAATCTAGTTTTTTTACCAGTCCTAGTCTTGGTCTTGCAACAATTAGGCGGCCTTGGTCTTGGTCTTGCAAAGATGCAACACCAAGCGTATTGTGACTAAGAGTAGCTTAATATCTGTATAGTGGACGGTCGCTGAGGTCATGTCTCTGATTAGGATGTTAGTATCGAGTGTAATTATTTTCAAACACTGAAAGTGATCCTATGTGTTCAACTTCAGAAAAAATCTGTAGATTGAACGTGTGTCACGTAACAAGTCAGTATAGTCGAATATTGATGACAATTTGTAGTTTATTGAGTAATATTTAAGTGACCTATATGTAACAATATAATTCAATTACGTTTATAGTATACAGCATGTATATTAGTTTATGTCTATTGCAGTTTTAAGAACTGTTATACGTACTATAGATATATATATATATATATATATATATATATAAACTGTACTGTTAACGTACTTATATATATATATATATATAATTGTACTGTTAACAGTACTTAGATAAATATATAAACAACTGTGGACAGTACATACACACACATATATTTACATACACACATATTCATGCATATATATATGTATACGGATGTTCTACTTTGTTTTCATTAAATAGTATAAAAGCGAACATTATAAATGATCATTTCTCTTGCCACTCTCCCTTGACTTCTATGACTTTAAGTTTACGTACCAGGCAGCTGCTGTTATTAGACCTACAGTTTCGAATTTTAAGTATTTGTATTTTTTGCTGAAGCATAAATCAATGTGGCATATGTCCATATGGGCTTGAGTAGTTATTTTTGTGCATTTAGTTTTTGTCTAATTGACTGATTTTTAATTTTGACTTGGAAAAAAGAGAGTATTGTATTTTCAGTTGCTTATTTAAAGTCATTATTTTCATTTCTACATGTAAGATCAGACTAATTATAAATGAAAATTTGTAAATTTGGCACGAGACGGTTTATTAGGAGTGAATTGAAGAAGCGATTATTAGGACGAGGACTACTCCAGGATAACATCAACAATTAAGGAGCCGCTCCAGAACTGACAGGCCAATAGAAAGTTGTCCTAGCATTTGCAGTCAAATATCCGGCCCTGTCATGTTGTCCCTATCGCCCCTCGGCCCCGCCCCTCTCTTCCGCCTAAGGTGAATATTAACTACAACTTTCATTACTGAATAATATCCTTAAATATTAAATTTTATATTAAAAATTTTTGTAAGTAGTCACAGATAAGAGTTTATTAATATTTAAAATAATATTGACTGCTTAGTACGTAATAAAATCAAAAAGGAAAATTAGACTAATAATGAGTTGAAAGTCAGTGATATTTTAATTAAATACTTGAAAATTCATTATTTTCAATATTATATATTTTTTTTTGTTTTAATAATAATGTATTTATGCAGTTACCTTTATTATAATACATCCCAGGCGATGTAAAAAAATGAAATAAAAGTTATCAAACACCTGCCCTCCATTTTATATTGACAACAATCAAATTCCTCAAACGGACACGGTACTTTACCTTGGACTCACCTTCGACAGAAGGATGACATGTCAAAATGAAACGTATGACACTTAACAAACGACTCAAACTACTTTAATCTCTTTTTTCTAAATCTTCAAAACTAAAACAGAAACTGAATGAATACATATACATACTTACTTAAGCCCATATGGACGTAATCATCACAAATATACGGCATGGCTAAAAAGACCCACCTACAAACACTTCAAACGTTCCAATCCAAATTATTGCGACTCATAACAAAAGCACCTTGGTAAGTGACTAACAAAACTCTGCATACTGACCTCTACCTTCCAACAGTTGACCAACATATAATGACAGTTTATCAACGATTTTACACCAATTTAAACGGACATAATAACAGACTAATAAGAGGCATAGGAACATGAGGAGGAGACTAAAAAGGCGTTGGATGAGAGATCTCTTTCCTTAAACAACCTATGTAATTGGAACAAGTTAGGGAAGAGGTACTGCTGAGTACTTTCCTTCTCCCATGCCTATCACGTCATTATTTCATATTTATCCCCATCACATTTGCTGATTGTCAACAATAAGTTGACAGGCGCAAATACATTTTTATAGACAAACAAAAAAAGGTTTTCAATAATTTATTGTCGTTCTTTTTAAGCTTAGTTCAAGTTCATGCACTACAAAGTTAGGTTTAAATCCTTTAGACAATGAAAAACTCCACTTTTATCACAACCAAACTTTGTCTTATTTAATGTGAAGCAATTGATAAATAATTAAATTAAGTATTTTTGTTTATTATTAGTTTCTAGTTCAAAAAAAAACGTGATGCCCACAAAAAATTTCTTAATTTTCTGTTGGAAATTGGACCATGTCCAAATTCAAATTTATATCAAATTTTTTGTAGATATTGTAGACCTAGTATCACTCATTTAAAATTTTCTTTCTACTTATGGGACATCCTGTATAATCTAACAAGATATGTGACAGCAGTTTTGATGTTAACATTTGAGAGCTCTGTTGTAAGGTGAAGACGATGAAGGGGCAGATACTAGAGAGACGGCTATCGCAGGACGGGAGAGTGTTGCGGGCTCAGCCTACCCCCAGCCCCGGCCTCTCTAACCTAACTAAAGCCAATTTATTTAATATTCATTAAGAGCATGATTAAAAATGGAACTCTCTTTCTGCCTCCATACGCCAATCCTCGGCCACAAATTCCTTCAAACAACTTCTGTTCCATCACCTACTCCACATTCAAACTTCCGATAACATGTAAAATTACTTGTATCTTTATACTGTTTAATTTCAACTATTCACTGGTACTCACTTTGGAAAATAAGATTAAATTATGACAAGTCACAACATATAACATTTACACTTCGACGAGAAACGTGCCTACCAGTTTATATAGGAGAGAACCAAATTCCTCAAACAAAAGAGTAGGTTACCTGGGACTAATATTCGACAGAAGGATGACCTGGGGCCCACACGTCAAAATGAAACGACAAACCTTAAACAAGCCACTGAAAATACTGTACTTACTTTTTTTCTAAATCGAAATCGAAAGTTCGAAAAAAACTAAATACATACACTTACCTACTCAAACCCATCTGAACATACGCCTCTCAGATTTACGGTTCGGAAAAAAAGACGCACTTGGCTACGACTGACATGCCCATCAGGAGGAGACTAAAAAGGGGGTGGATGAGAGATCTCCTCACCTAAATATGAGGAGTATAAAATGCCCAGGAAGAGGTGCTGCTGGGTACTATCTTTCCTCATTGCTATAATGCCAACCTCATCATCAAAACACATTTGCTGATAGTCAATACCATGACAAGTGCGGATAAACAGTTAAAGAGAAAAAAATTCAACTACTGGACAATTGCAGTAACAATATAGAGTTAATTAGTTTGTATTTTTAATTATTTTAAGCCAGACTAATACCCATAAATTTGTAACAGTGTTATTATTCTTAGGAGACTATAGTCACAGACTAAAATTATTTTTTCATTCATCCATTCATTCATTCAAAAATAGCTTCCAAAATGGGTAGGGAGTTGTAGGGAGGTGCTATAAAAATGATAAGAAACCCGTTGAGGGATTTTTTTGTGGATATTTTTAAATGGTTCAACCCCCTCCAATATATGTTCTATGATAATATTAAATACAATACAATAAATAGTCTTGGGTAAAAAAACATATAGCTTCAGATTTTTAAGTTAAAACTTCTTTAGCCGTGTATTGCACAAAAAAAGGGTATAAAACACAATGATAAATAGTTTTATTGAATATATGGATTACAATATATCAGAAACTATAAATCCGACCTACATACTGTAAGCGAGGGAATTGTTCAGCATTTCATCCTCTCTGTGATGGCCTATTATTCAAAATTTTACCTTAACGAGACACCGTGTTAGAGAGGAAAAAACAATTGTGTCGAAAACCAAATTATAACGAGTTTTATTGAATATATGGATTGAAATACCTCAGAAACTAAAATCAGACCTGCATATGTAAGGGTGGGAAATGGTCAGCTTTCCATCCTCTTTCTAAACAGCTATTATTCAAATTTGACATCAATATATGTGACTCCGTATTAGAGAGGCAAAAAGGGAATAATTCCATACTAAATAACTAAAGTGGAACTTGCCAACCCAAACCAAGTTCCTTTAATGTAAAAGATCGCATTAAAGATATCCATTTCCACAAATATATGGAAAGCCTTGACGCTTACTACAAGACAAACAGTGAGGAAAGAAAAAACACCATGATACTTTTTCGACAAATACATTTTTTAAAAAAACTATAGTAAAAAAAGGAGGGATGAGGTATTATCGCTGTGTCATTTGTAGCATTTCTTGTAGATCATTTAATCTTTTTTTTTTAAGAAAGATAATTTTGGCCAAAGAAGAATAAAAAAGATATGTGATAAAACGATATTAATATGATAATGATAATAAATGTGGATATCTGAATGTTATTGATAAAACTAATAAATCTCAATTACTTTTGTAAAATCGAAACTTTAATTATTAAAGTTTTTTATTCTATTAAATCAATTAAAATTTTTTTTGTTACATCAAATATTTTACATAATAAAATACTTCTCATTTATGGAAATTATTATTCTGGATATATTATACTTGTTTTTATTGATTATTTAGTAGAAAATAAATAAAATTTATTTCATAATGATATATTAAAGAAAATTAATAATAGTAAAACTTTACATCTTTAATTTAATCAAGCTTAAGAAATAAGCTATTCAAATTCACAACAAAAAGAACTTGGTACAAGCCGTGATTATCTGAAATAATTTCATTATTTAAACTTTTCAGAATACTCAGTTGTTTACTCTTTTTTTACCCGGAAGGAATGACTATCAAAATAAATTGCATATTAATAATTGAATAAAAATTGTATGAAAAAAAGCTAAATAAAGCTAATTGTATAATTTAATTTTATGGCGAAATAATGAACTTAGCCTCGCTGATGAAATAAAGGCTATTGATTCACGTCCGATCCCCGACAGGCATAATGCATGCATTTTCATTAACAGTATTTAATTTTTTTTCGATAACGCCTACAGCGTCATTAATCATTACACCCACACATTTGTTTGTATATAATAATAGATAACACTTCTGATGTAGAACTTTTATTTGATTTCTATAAATGTAGATAGTTTCTCAACATGCCTTTACATGGAATTATATTTCTTGGTTCACATTTACTCGTTCCATTTTTATTTTTATAACAACGTAGATTAAATTTCCAAAGCTTTAATAAAAAATATATTGCTCTGGTTTTTTCTTGACATCAGTCATACTTTTGATAAGGTATAGCATAAAGGATTCTTAAAGGATTCCAAAATCAAAATTGTTCTCGACTTACTATTTAATATTACTTGACCGACAGAAACTTTACAGTAAGTTACAAATTATACATTATAAAACGTGTTAAGAAAGGAGTTCCACAAGGCATTGTACTTGGACCATTAATTTTCATCATTTTCACAGCAGACTTACCAGAACACGACCACACTTTACTGGCAACATTTTCCGACAGTATTACACTACTTAAAACTAAAGAAAACCCGATTATCTCATCTCTTTTTCTACATACCACATGTATTCTACATGATATTTTAAATTGGGCTACCAGGTGGAAGGTAAAAATGAACGAAACGAAAAGTTTATTAAGTGTTTTGGCACTAAATCATGGTATATGTCCAGAGATTTTCTTCAATAATGTTCCTAAACATACATCAGAAGAAGTGCGATATTTGAGACAAAATAGACAAAAGACTGACTTGGAGAACTCGTACTGACTCATAGATACTGATTTAAAACTTCAACCCATTATAGCCCAAACTTTTAATTCCAAGACGAACCCGTACATCCCACCACGACGACTTTTAAGGATATGGCCAAGAGACTTTCTAACTTAACCCATACCCGGAAGTATACTCATTTGCTTATTGCAAAAAAAACACTTTACAGATAATATAAAATTTTTTTATTTCAATACAATTTTTAAAAAACACCATAACCCCAGACTAACCTCAATAAATTTACAAAATCATTTACTGACTTTACAAAATTGGTACTCACTTTGGAAAATAAGATTAAATCATGACAAGTCACAGCATATAACATTTACACTTCGATGAGAAACGTGCCCATCAGTTTATATAGGAGAGGACCAAATTCCTCAGACAAAACAGTACGTTAACTGGGACTAATATTCGACAGAAGGATGACCTGGGGCCCACACGTCGAAATGAAACGACAGACCTTAAACAAGTGACTGAAAATACTGTACTCACTCTTTTCTAAATCGAAATTGAAAATTCGACAAAAACTAAATACATACACTTTTTTCCTCTTAAAATCTGGACAGATTTACGGCCTCTCAGATTTACGGTTCGGCAAAAAAGACGCACTTACAAAAAGTACAATCATTTCAATCCAAAATTTTAAGACTAATAACAGCAGGTCCCTGGTACGTAAACAACAAAACTTTACATAACGACTTACGTCGACCAACTATTGACCAACTCATACGTACTCTCTATTATCGTTTTCATCTCAAAATACACGGACACACAAACAGACTTATAAACGACATGGCTACGACTGACATGCCTATCAGGAGGAGATTAAAAAGGAGCTGGATGAGAGATCTCCCTTCCTAAATTATGAAGTAGACCTAGACCAGAAAGAAGTACTGCTGGATACTAATCTTCCTTATGCCTTAAATGCCAACTTTCTTTACAATGAATGAATGAATCAACTTTATTCACATCTGCTTATTTTCAATACTATGACAGGTGCGGATAGAAGTATGAAGAGAGAAAAAAAATTTAATAAAGTTGTACAATTCATTAAATAAAAATTATAATGTTTAAAAAAAAGTTTTTTTTTTTTTGTTTATTTAATGGAATTTACAACTGTATACAAATACAACTAGTAAATATGCGCAAATATAAATAATGGCATGTATAAGCTTGAAGAGTTACTACCCTGTGGTAGCACTCTCTAAATAATTTTAAGTAAGAAGATCACGAGGCCATCTCCTTTTCAGACGCCTAGGAGGATTATCAGGAATCGAGAAAGAAGCAAGAGTGGAAACAAACGGATTCGGATGGGACTGAAGTTTATCATGAAAGGATAGATATCTGGCTCGAGCTAAATCAGCGACATATGGTACATTAAGGTCTTTATGAATGGTTTTATCTGTGACAAATTATGGAGCATTAAGGATTTTACGGAGGATTTTGGATTGTAAGGATTGGATACGATAGGAATTCGATGGTTTGGTGGAGCCCCATAGCTCAACTCGGTATGTCCATATAGGTCTTATTATAGTTATGTAGATAAGTCTTTTGTAATTAAGAGAAAGTTTGGAGCGTTTGTCTAGTAAGTGTTGGAGCAGTCGGAAACAAAAAATTTAAATTTAATATGAACCAACTGAGTGGTTTTTCGTAGCTAATATCGTATTTACAAGAGAGGGACCGTATTAATATTTCCTGAAGTGGGGAGCTCATTAAAAATTGTGAAAGAACAGATGTGCCGAGTTAATGAGGGCCACATAAAGCGGACAGCTAACAGTAATGGCGTCGAGTGGGGCTATTCCTAACCTAACGCTTTTCTTTTTGTCACATCCTCGTTGCGAAATAATATCAGATCTCTTAAAAAGCTAGAGTCTCACAACTATCATTTGAATATTCTCAAAGATGCCATCTCTTTTTTTAATGAAATAACTTAGAAATTCTAATGAAAGTACATAAAGTATTCTTAGAAAATATATACTTTGCGTTTCTTTCATATTCTCATTAATTTTTAAGTGTCTTGGATATTAATGATTTTTTTTCTTTAAATTTCATTTAGAGCTCATCTATCGTTAAGAAAAGGAGCGGACGATTATAAGTAATAATGACTTTAGGTAGGTTAGTAGGAATATTGGAATATTATCAATGTATAGAAACATCGTCGTTTTTTTTTTTTTTTTTTTTCCTCGCAACGCAGGTATGAATTGTGTTCATGCGAGAGATTAAAAAACATTTTTTGCTCAGAATCGAAAATTTCCACTCGCGTTTTACGTTTCAGACATCAAGGATCAAACTTGAGGTTAGCAATGTTATATCCCATAGTAAATAGAAAATCTAGTTTAAAACCAGAGACAACTGTTCTTATTCATAAAACCATACTAAGACCCTTGCTAATGTACGGATGTGAAGTCTGGGGAGCCGCTTCCGCTACGAAAAGAAAAAAACTACAATCCTTTCAAAACAATATTAAGAATTGCAGGAGATGCCCCCTGGTTCATAAGAAACGCTCAACTACATCGAGAACTAAAATTGGAAACAATAGATGAATTCATCAAAAAACGATTTAAAAAATTCCATACGCAGCTACCAGCAGTTAAAGGTGCAGTGGCCTACAACTTAGGAAACCCAACCTCATCTCGAAGACTGAAGCCCAGACTGATCCAAGACATCATGTTATGAACAATTAATAATTTTCTCTTTATTAATTGTAATTATTCAATAATTATAATGTATAAATAGTTAGGGGTGTCTTTTGCAAAGACTATACCCCACCAGAACAAATTGTTAAAAATCATCAAATTGTTACAACAACCATGTAAGGCCCACCAGGCCGATCTGGTAATAAATAAATTTTTAAAAAAGAATCAAATTTGGTTCGGTGTCTGTCTGTCTGTAGTCAAATCGATGAAAAAAAGATAGACATTGGTGAAAAAATAATTTAGTGCAATTTTATTGAATTCTGTCAACATCTTTCTCTTATATATGCACTACTAGTCCGCCGTCCGCCGTCCGCCGTCCGCGCATTTTTTATGAAACTACTGGACCAATAATTTTTAAATTTAGATATAAAATCAGAGGTGAACCGAGGATGATCCTCCTTCAACGACATTACTATTCGCCATCTAGTTTCAAAGTGGTGGCCGAAAAACCTGCGCTCCTATAGATTGTAGCGCCTAAACGAATGTACCGATTTTGATGAAACTCCGCTAAAGTCATTTTCTCTACGCCCTCTAAATTTATCTATACTACATACTTCAACGAAAAGAAGCTACAACGAAATAAACGCATACATATATATTGTATATATTTATTTATTTATATTATATTTATATTATATTATATTTATTTATAAGAACCTTTTTTTTGACACTGCTAACTAGAGTTTTTTGACACTGTCAGTGTTTCAACTGCCTCCCGCAGTGCCACATCCTACGGTATGTTTTGACTTTTATTGTGATTCTTTTCTTAACACACCTATCCTTCAACTATACACCTTATTATTATCTTCATACAGCCTACCATTCCATTACCGCTTTCAAAAAACTAAATGTCAATTGTCATCTATATATAGTACAACCTGTTTTTTGTTTCTTTATCATCATAACCTTGTTTTTACATTTATTCTTACATTTTAAAGTATTCTTTTAAAATTATTGTTTTCTTATAGAGTTATTTATACTTAATAATCTATCCCAACAATATTACACTAATGTTACCCTATTAATCTTTCAATTTCTTCACTTCTCAACCTTTGGTCCCGTTATCTGTTTATTTACAATTAAAGGTAACCTCCACTTGCTTGTTATCCACTGATATCTTATTATTATGTTATCTTATCCATATTTTAACTTTACTGTAACAATAGTTATTCAATTTTCAATCTATTTATTCGTTAACATTCATTTATTCGTTAACATTCATGTATTTATTTTATTTTATCTATTTTCTTATCATGGATTTATTTTCTTTATCTTTTACTTCTGTATCTGACAACTTCTTCGTAATTTATATATACTTATATTTATTTTTTATTTTTTCAACATGTTTGTATCTTTTGTAGCCCTGAAGACGACCTGCAAAGTGGGTCGAAACGTCGGCAAAAATTAAAATTATTTATCTATTTTAATTTTTTTATTTATTTGACCGCACCCTCGACTAACTCCTTCTCATGTCATATCAACGGTCAACCATCTCTACAATATTGTATATAGTTTGTTTTTAAGTTTCTCGAATTTCCTTTAAAAAAATCGTTAAAATCGGACAATTAGGAGCAAAGATATGGTCTCTAGTTTATTTTTAGATGTGCTATTGCAAAGGTTTATCTTTTGTTTTGATTTTTGAATGTGTTACTGAAGTAATGCTGTTCTTTTAGCATATTACTAATGATTAAAAAAAAGTTTAGTCCAATAATTGGAATCACCTTTTATTTATTTTTATTTATAACTAGGAAGATAATGTTACTTTATATATATAATTGTTTGGAAATAATATACCATTGTGAAATAATTTTTCAGCTTTTTTTTTTACCTTTACACTCCGATGCAATTCCTGTCCAACAGTACACTTTAATTCCATTCAGCATCCTTTCTTGGACACAATCCGGTATCTTGGCTTTCTTTCTCTTGTTAGACCAATGACTAACATGGAACCCACATTCTAGACTTAAAAGATAAGAACTCATCCAACGTTACGGCCAACTATACAGACTACTAAATAGAAAATCTAAACTTTCTATTGAAAACAAATTACTTATCTACAAGACAATCCTGAAACCATTGGAGGACAACAAAATGTTCTAACAGCAAATGCATTAAATTCTTTCAATCTAAAGATCTTCGAACAATAGTTGATGCTTCCTTCTATATAACCAACAAAACCCTACACCATGACCTTAATGTCCTCTTTGTCTTAGACCTTATCCCAGAAAAATTCTCCAACTTTCACCAGAACCTTACCTATCATCCGAATCCCCTTGCACAATTCCTATCCAGCACTACCCATACCTACGATCCTCCTCGAAGGTTGAAGCGACAGTGGCCCAGAGACCTTTAGAAAGTATATATTGGAGTTTTGTCAATGGCCAGATTCTCTACTCAAGCCACATACGTGTGGTTATAGCGCCTCTTCTTAGCCTCTACTGGTCTTTAATACCAGTAATGCGGCTGAGTGAGGGGAGCTGGGATTTCTTAGAGTCCTGCTTTTCCTTCCATGAGTAGGGAGAAAGGCGCTTGGCTCTGAGATCTTGAGTGATTTTTTTTTTTTTGTAATTATTTTCATTAGCTTAGTTTCTTTTTCTTTAGTTTATATGCATTTATTTTTAGGTTTATTATTTTTCTGTATTATTTATTTTTTATTTGTGAATGTATTCTTTGAACACTATTATAATTGTCCTTAATTGTGACAGATTGTAATATATCTCAATAAATATATTTTTTTAAATAATAATAATAATAAATAAAAAATATTTCGATAACTGAAGTGTCTTGCTTTGGTCAATGACTAATAAAATGCTACACACTAATTTATATTTTCATATTAGATACTATCCTTTTCCGTGTCTGACATAAAAAAATTAAAAAAAATGTCTACAAGGAAATTCGTCTCACCATTTATCACAAAGAAATGAGATATTTTGTGGTTTTCACACTATAACTAAAATAAGACAAACTTATTTTAACACTACCTCTTTTTAATATTTAAGTTTCTTTTTGAAAAAAATACAATTACAACATCAGATTGATTGGGTTTTTTACATGGGGATCGATACTTATCTCAATCATAAAAATCGTTTAGGGTTCACTTTGGAAATAAGCGACTCAACAATTATTATAATTGTACAATAAATAAAATAACAAAACCCTTGTAAACAACGAAGTTGACCACCATACCAACATCTATTCTATAGACTATCATATAAACATCTAATCTAAATCTAGTCTCATACCATGATATTATTTATTCATTACTAGAGGATATGAAATGTTTAAAATAAAACGTTGAATATAACGTTGTGAAAATAAAAGACAACGACTAAGCATGTATTATTAATTCATAAATAACATTTTAAGCTTATTGAAAACTTACAAGTAATATTCAGCTTCACATAGTTTATTTTATGATTATTTCATATATGTGCTAGACTGGAGAAAGATCTATCAGATTCGCTATAGAAATCTAATATACTGCCTCTCAAATATTATTCTTGTCATATTCAAGTAAATATTATCTTCTACAGCCGACTAGGTCGTTAAATTAACCCTGTATATACAGGATCGAGGAAGCATTGGCAATAAAAACAATCATAAACCTCTTCCGCTCTAGAAGTCTCAGATTTTATGATGCGACAAAACATAAAAGGATTATTATTGTCAATTTGGATTATGATTAAATTGTAATAGTTCTATTATATGAATGTATTTTATTGCTAATAAATTCATTATATCTGTGAGGTTATATAAAATAGATTTAATTATTTTCATTTGGCTTCATTACATCTATTTTAGTAAGCCTACGTATTTACCTAAATTGAGATGAGTACAATAAGTACATTTACCAAAAATATATGTGTCGATTTTTTTTTCTCTCTTTCTAAATCTAAATTCGTATGATAATAATCAGATGAGCTGTTATAAATTTGGAAAATCGCATGTTAGGATAAGGAAGAATAGTACCTAGCAACATCTCTTACCAGTCAATATATTCTTCGTTATTTCAGAAAAGGATATCTCTCATCCAGCTCCTTTTCAGTCTCTGGCACTTTGGATTTTAATGATTGAATACAAGAGGAATTGGTGGAAAACGTTGTTTTGAACCGAAGATTGTGCCAATATTGATTAAGTTTATGGTTTTCGTGATGAAAATTGAAACCAAGTTGTTTTAGAGCACTAAAGCGATTTCCTGATTACAGAATGATAGAATTCATCATTTTTTATAACGGAAAATAAAACAGCGTAAATGCAAGAAAAAAAAAGCAAACAAAATCTGACTATAGAAACTGTAAAATATATCAGGTTGGTAAAATTTAAACAATAATGAAAATATCTGGTGCGCCCAACACACAACTTTAACTGACAATTATATAATTTATTAATTGCATTTTTAACTGAGCTAAAATTAAAATATTGCAGCTAATAAATCATAAATATTACTAAAATAACCAAAGCCCTATTTATTACATTAACGGTTGGTTTATTATGGATTGTACGAATATTACTTATTAAACTGTTATTTTCCATTGCAAAGTTTACTAAAACGGAATAAGGAGATTTGCATTGTCTGCCATAGACTGGTTTCTTTTCTAATTTTCTAAAAGGTTACATAATGAATTTTCGGAATTAATATATAGATATATAATTAATATATTAATTATTATATAATATTATATAATATAATTAATATATTAATAATTAATGTATAGATATATAATTAATATAAGAATATACTTTGCATTTAACTCCTCATTTTTCATTCGGGCTTACTTAGGTTTCTTCTATCTAAAAAATTACATTAACATCTCTATAGTAATAACCTAATAAGTAACTGCAAGACTGTTGCGAGACTCTAGCGCAAGACCAAGACCATGACCAAGACTGAGTTTGCAAGACCGAGAGTCGTCTCGGTCTCGCATTTGGGCAAAACTAATTTCTGGTGAAAAAGTTTTCAACATAGCTTCATTTGTTTCCTGAAACGGTAGATACCTAATTATTTAAATATAATATCATGTCTAGAGTTATTAAACTACAGTAAATATATTTAAGGTTATAAACATATCCGTGAAATATTGTTATATTTCACTTGTTCTTTCACACAAGTGCAATGAAATAGTATCTTAAACAATGTCATTGCCTTGAATCCACGGGTTTTAAATACTTTTTCAAACTTTAAAAAAAGAATTTAAAAGTTTACATTTAGTAAGAAAATTTCATTTAATTTCCTTAGAATTAAATGTGATTTACGTTAAATAATGTTAATGTTTAGAAATTATTATTTATGTATTATTTTCGTCACTTTCCGATACCTTCCATAACTTTCTATGTTAGATATTGTTGTTTTCTACAATTCTCAGCTTTCCAAAGATATATTATACGTATACCTTCTGACTAGTATTTCCAGAGATTCATTTTCGACCTGGAAATTTTTTTTCTCCTTTATTTAATTACCCAATTCCTTCAAAAGTTATATTTAGCATTTTTTTGCAAATTTTAATGAGAGATAGTTAATTATTTGAAATGAACCATATTAAAGGTACTTTAGAGCAAGATGCATATGAACATTGGGCATTAAGCCCTGTAAAGTGTCATCAACAGGGATAAGACCTAAATGATATTAAAGACCACTTAATTATACAATGATACACCGAGTTTAATCAAAATCGTTAGAGCCGTTTTTTAAAAAATCGTAAAAATGTGTTTCAGCGTTAATATAAAGCGCCACTTCTGGTTATCCGGATTTTAAGGAAAAAGTTGCTAGGACATGTAAGGTATATACCTATCTTAGAAACGTGAAATCAGTTTCGTACGATGTTTCGTTTTCGAGCTAGTGTTCACATACACACAGACCATTTTTCGGAAATTGGTTATTTGGACTCAGGGTACCTCAAAACGTGTATTTCCTTTGAAAAATCAGACTCGAAAATTTTCACGATCGCAATACTTACCCTTACTATATATTACATATATAAGTAGGTGAAAGTAAAAATAGAAACGTGTCCCTTATTAATTTCATCTTTTAGTAATTATATCTCCGTTCATATTTACTTGTATTTTTTACTGAATAAAGTTGTAAATTTCAATAAATATTTATTTCTTAAAATATATTTAGAAACGTTAAAAGCAGTACATGAAAACTTGTTTTTTAATTACTTTCATGCAAATCATATAATTAATATTCCTGGTATCAGGCTAGGTAAAAAAAAAGTATCGGCCGGATGATTTCCTCGAATAATCTCATTTCCTCATGAAGCAAGGGGGACACTGGTTTCCTCCTCGGCCGGAAGGTGGCGCTCAAAATTAATCGCCATCGATCTAGTTATCGCTTACTTCCTATTGGCTGATCCCGATCCGTTATTAACATTAAATTATATTTTAAAAACTATTAATAACATGACCAAATTAACAATAAAAGTTAATATATGTATGTGTCGTGTGCTATTTATTAGAAAAGATGAAACTAAGTTACTACTACTAAGAACACCAACAAAAGTGTTCCTTTAATTTATACTTATGTATAAAGAGAATGTGTTTATATAATATATAAGAAATGAACAAGAAAATATAAAAAGCAAATAACTTAAACGATCTAACTTCAAATTTACTCAAGTCCATTCTACCAACAGATACAATCAGCTATTATTTTTCAGTTTACTATTGTTGCAAATAAATTAGATTTCGGTCTGGTTACTTCGATTTCTACACGATAGATATCCAAATATCTAATTACAAACACAATAACATTAAGTTTGTCACTTATAAACTTTGGGGAACAACAAAATTTTCTAACCTTCTAAAATTTTCTAAGAATCCAATCCTTTCAATCCAAAGTCCTCCGAACAATAGCCCATGCTCCGTTCTGTGAAACCAACAAAACACTACATCATGACCTCAATATCCCATTTGTCCTTGACCTTATCCCTGAATTTTTTTTCAAATTCCATCAGATCTTGTCAATCATCCAAATCCTCCTCTATCTAGTTCCACTCATCCTTAAAACCATCCACGAAGGTTGAAGCGGCAATGGCCCAGAGATTGTTTATAGTATATATCTTGGAGTTCTGGCAATGGCCAGATTCTTCACTCAAGACATGAGTGTATGTGGCTACAGCGCTCTCGCTCAAACTCCACTGGCTTTAGCACCAGTGAAGCGGTTGAGAGAGTAGCGCAGCGATCTCTTAGAGTCCTGTTTTTTCTTCTATAGTTAGCAAGCCTGGTTCTATAGGAGAAGCCTGGCTTTGGGTTCCCTGCCTGATTGTATATAGGTATGAATGTGTTTTTATGTTTTTTATTTACTTATCTTTAGTTTAGTTTATTTTTTTTATTGTACATAGTTCTTAGTTTTATTATTATTTAGTTATTATTTTACTTTTGTTAATTTTGTAATTTCTGTATATATGGTATTCATTTATCACTATAATTATTGTCCACGAGACAAAATATTATATATCTAAATAAATAATAATAATAATAATAAATAAGCATCAATTCCTAAGACTGAAGCTGGGAGAAAAGCACAATTTAAAACCACCTTACATGAAAATATTTGAAAAATCATTATTTTTATATTATTTATTTTTTTAAGTAAAATTTATTTTTAGGCAATTACGTTTATTACAATACATCCTATATCATGGAAAACAAGAAATAAAAGCTTTGCAACAGTTAATTATAATCATTTTTGCTGAAAACACGGCTACTTTTATATGAATGGATAGAAAATCATTTCTTTACACATCTTGAGCTGAATCCACTAGCGGATCCAGGATTTAATTTTAACAGGATTGATTCTCGCTTCAGCCCCAAAGCCTTTTTTTCCATGTATATAACGACAATAGATTTGAAAAAAATAAAGAAATTAACTAACTACAAGCATATAAAATGGAGTTTAAGTGATTCTTGAATTCCTATTAAATGTAATTGCACGAACAAAAATATTTGGAGAGATAGTTTTTAATATTTCTTTCTATAAAATGTAGTTATATTTTACTATTTTGGGGAGGAGGGGCTTTAGCCCGAAAACTCCCCCCTCTCTCTCCCCATAGATCAGCCTGTGGGCGAATCTCGAAATTTTTCATAATAAACCTCGACTTAATCAATACAGACTCAAAGCTTATTAAATAAGGAACTATAGTATTGTTGAAGGGTTACAAAAAAAAAGTCAAATAATTTATGTCTTCGTTTATACGGAAATTAGCTGAGTTTGTCCGCTCAAAAGCCCTCTTTAAATAGATTTAATAATGACAAAATCAACTTTGGTTTAAATTAAATTTTGTCTAGTTTACTATGGAGCAATGTTTAATTCCTTAAATCAAATAGTTTTTTAGTTGTAGCTTCCTATTCAACATAAGGCGTGACTCGCTTGAAAAAACAAATCTTAAATTTCCTATTTTTCTGCTGAAAATTAGGCAATTGTTTATTTGTACTTTTTGTAGTTATTGAAGTCTATTATTTACCTTTTAAATATTTCCCTGTGCTATGAGACACCCTGTATATATAATGTACCTTTATAAATAACTTGCAGTATTAAATGAAAAATGATGACTCACCGGCACGATGGAAATTTTCCTCTTGCATTTCTCAGGCGATTCGTTTAAGCATTTTCTATAAATAAATAATGGTAACCGCGGCCTTGAGTAAGGGTTGCCATGTTACAACAATAATTCCTCGAGGAGGAAGGGTAGTGCTTTCACTGGTTATTAATATTAAGGCGTGAACAAAAAGGCTTTAACTATGTGAAAAACGTCAGCATCACGACTAAAAGTTAGAAATATATTAAGATGTCCCATAAGTTCCTTCCTTTTTTGCAAAAATGAACTAAGGATCTCAAAATAACAACAAAATTTCCCTTGAAGGTATGTCCGCAAAGGCTTTGTTTAGAAGATATTCTACACCTAAAGATTTTCGATTATGAATTATTTACGTTATATGAAATAAATAAAACCCATTTGTTTATTTTGAATTTGAATTTTGAATATGATTTGAAGAAAATTATTGCTCTTTCAACTTTAAGTCAGTTGGGTTTGATAGTGAGAGTTCTTTTTATGGGGAATTTTATGTGTTCATATTTTCATATATTGACTCATGCTTTTTTTAAGGCTCTTATATTTTTATGTGCTGGTCTTATTATTCATTGTAATTATTATTCCTTTAATTGCTTTGTTAATTAAATATGAACGTTAACATTCATATTTAATGTTGTTCAAAGTGAAGGTATGTCCGCAAACGCTTTGCTAAGGAGATGGATTAGACAGAATACTAATATTGACTTTTATCCCTAACTGTATAAAAACTATTGGCAACATAAGGATTAATACTATTTGGAATTAGCAATGGGAACTCTCAATAACATTTATCAGTTTGTTAGAGACACTAGCAGAGTACTCGTAACAAATACACATCTCCAGTGCCTTTCTCCCACTTCTACTGTTGAAGGAAGATGGTGAGCCTGTCTTGATGCTCAAAGAAATCACTTTGAACAACATTTAATATGAATTTAATGTTTATGTTTAATTAATAAAGTAGTTAGAACAAATAAATAAGTTTCATTTACTTCATATAACGTAAATAATTCATAACAATAAAAATCAGGGCAGTCAGAGGCTTGGACCACTAAAAAAAAAAAAAAAAATCTGTAGGTGTTAAAATCTCCTCAACAAAGCTTTTGCGGGCATACCTCCAAAAGATTTTTTTTTTCTTTTTTGATAACAGACTAAGACCCATAAGAAACAACGTAGATGGACCAACTGAAGCTCTTTCCAAATTCCTAAACCCATTCCTCAACTTTTTTCTGGGAAGTTGTCAATTTAATTTAGTTGTTTGGCAATAATAACTTCCAGTTGTTAACAATTGAGTGTATTTTACTATCAAGGTTACATGTTAACGAGTTAGTTGACGTTTCGGGACATTTATTCCCATCTTCAGAACTACAATCCCAATACTCTTGTGGATGCAAAGTAAAAAATTTTTTAAGTTACAATATTGTGCTTGTTACATTACATATTTGAATTATGTTTGTTACAATCAATTTGTAATTACCTTAAATTTAATAGTAATAATAATCTGCTCCATCGTCAATTTTCTAATTTATGTTCTAAAATTTATCATCTAGAGCAACATCCTATTTTTGACCAATAATTGGGTATCTGCCATAGTGAAAAATTGACCTTTGGATCTGACTGTTTTATCTGACTATTTTTTATTGTTGTTGTTAATGTTTATTTTATGTGTCTGTGATTTCACTTCTATTAAATTTTAATTTTGTTCAATATGTCTGTATAATGGGTTCCTAAATGTTTAGTGTCTGTTTTGTAGTTGACTGTTGTTCTGTTTTTTTTGTAATGTGTATTGCTTCAAGTAATTTTCTATTGGTGTTTTTTGGTTCTGTGCCTATTATATGTGGTTTGTTAAAATTAAATTTATGCTCTCCCCCACCCCGTATATAAACCCTTCTGCTCTATTACCTTCATCCAGAACTCAGAAAGCCTCATTATTTCCTGTTTCCACATTTTTTTTTTTAAAGTTACATCCAAAGTATTCATCGAACAGAGTTTTATTTCACTTTAGCTTTTGTGACATTTTGTATGGAGAAAATTTTTTAACGAAAGAAACAATTAATAATCGGATGGGGTAAGGTCTGGGGAGTACGGAGAATGACGTAAAATGTCCTAACCAAACTGAAAAAGTTTCTGTCATATAGCCAACGCAACAAGAACCCCCCCCCCCTCGTTTATAATAAAAACGCACTCATATAAATATTTAGCAAGTAAGTCTTATCAATTTTGGAAAGAGAGCATAATGCGGCTTCCTGAGAGATGGAAGAAGGTAATAGAGCAGATGGATTCATTCATAACACAGTAAATCAATGTTAAACAACAAATAAACAAAATGAAGAAAATTAAAGAACGTCCTATTATAATCGAAATTATATTTTGAGAAAAATTGTAGCTTATTTAAAATAAACTAATATCAAACACTATTTCTTCAACCAAAAATACATAAGATTTAGGTGAATTGATTAAACAATTTTTTTTTAATCACAATTTTATTATTTTTTCTCATTTTTTTACGAACATTTTTTTCATTGCCTGCGTAATTAATACAATATTATATTGTATAGAAGTGTATGAACATTGTGCTTTAGTTTATTAATATTTAGGAAGCATTGGAGAAGAACAATAGAGTCGAATAGTGCTTAGGAGCTGAGGGCCTTAATGTCCATCGGAGGCCATCATGCTAAGGCTGTTAGTTCCCTTAACGTAGTTAATTGCCTCACTGGATATAATCGATTCTATCATCTTCTCTATCGATTAATCTATTTTAATGTCCCTCCTTTTATTAAAGAATAAATAAATTTTTAAATATCATTGGACACATCCTATAGACACATCGCCGGTAATACTGACCCCTTTTCATCAAATTATTAACGGGGATAATCGCTTGTCTTTCAATAAAGTTTTAATGCGATTCAATTTTTCTTATTTCACATGAATGATACTTTGAAATATGCGATTAAACCAAAATAAATCCGACATATTCATTCAAACTTCGATAAGATATATGGCAAAGTTAAGGCAACGTTACCAAACTTAGTTCAGGAATTACCATTCATGTCCTTACGTATTAGTGACCTTACATACCAATCATAAGTTACGTATTGCGTCAGGTACCAAGATGCTTTACTTTTGATTAAAAAGTTTGAAGTTTTTGTGAGTGTGTCTTTTAATTTTAGCTGTATAGCACAATATATCTGTGAGGATACGGTATATGCATGGTTTTAGTTTTAGTTTATGTTTTCTGTACTCTATCAGTTAAAAACGAACGATCAATCAATTTCATCCCATACTCCTTAATCACACATAACTAATATTGCAGAATGGTGTCAAAATTGTAAAATTAAAAAAAAATCTCATCAAATTACCTTTACCCTTCGTCATAAACCTATGATTTCCTGTCCTACAATATTCTTTGAAAACACCCCACTTATCCCTGTTGAACAAATTCGTTAACTAGAACTCCACCTAGACAATCGTCTAACTTGGGAATCCTCATCGAGACTGAAACGACAAGAAACTGCTCGACGTTTTCGACTACTTGAGCACTGACTAGACAAACGCTCTAAGCTTCCAAACAATTACAAAAGACTCATATACATGACTATAGTAACTTACGAAGATTAGCTATGGCGTTCCACTAAACCATCGAATGTCTCTCGTATCCAATCCTTACAATCTAAAATTCTCAATGCTCCTTAAATTTTAAAATGCCTATTCATTGATGTTTCTATAGTGCTCTTGAGATCAGTGTGTTTCATACCTAACAGTTAAATAATGATTTTAGAATTTTTCTGAGGTATGTCTATTTACCGTGAGTATGTACCAACCCCCTGTCCGTCACTAGAACAATTAAATTTCAGGGTGTCCATCACTAGTCCAAAAAGGTGTTTCTTTTTTTTAATGGAGATTACACCTGCATAACTGATTTTTTTTTTCAATTTTAAAGTGTTGAATAGAAAAGGAAGATCCTAGAGATCCTACATGTCCAAAAGAGAAGTTTATAGAGAGACAAATACTTTACTGAAAACAATGCTGCCCTACTACATAGGGTTGCTTTACACGTTCTTACATTGTATTACATACTACACACATATATATATATCTTTTTTTACTATTAATTTTAATATATATTTAATAATTAATAATAATTACGGCGGCATAAGCCAAAAAAAGACAAACATTTCTTTAGCTATGTCCATCACTAGGGCGCTTACAATAAATTTCGTAAATGAATTTTTTAAAAAGTTTTTGTTATCTGTTATTAAATTACAATAACTTTTCTATCTTAGAAACTACGATTAGAGCTCTAACTGATAGTTCCTCTTTTCGATCTATAACGGTAAAGAAACAAGGTCACTATAAATTCGAAACCCGCGCAAGTGAATTAAAATTTTTACTAGGTGTTGTAGAAGCAATATACTATTTTATGGCCTGACAAGAAATTTTACGTGAGGATGCTGTTGTATATTAATGTTTGAAAAGCTTCTAAAAATACCTGAGGTAGGTGGCAATATCCGATAGGGCTGAGCACACTTCGCTTTTATGAGAGGCGGGCAATGAGCTTCTGAAAACCGAGCCACCGTAAAACTAAAAGCTATCGAATCTTCGCAGCCTTCTATATCCAACTAATATCAATATCCTCCAGTTCGGGGATATTACCGCCCTCTCTTATGATTACAGATCTGCAGGTGCATGATATTCCAAGGAGAAAATGGATTATAAGAAGATAAATTTATGATGATGTATGTTTCTCATCCTGGTAAAACATATGAAAAACATCTGCCAAGTTTGGCCAGTTTAGCTTCCTCACCACTTTCATTGATTACACAATTATCTATATTTCAAGATATATAATTCTCGTTTGAAAATAAAATCTTTAGGAGAATTCGTTTTCGAAAAGTAATCAGCATTCGCGGATTTAATATCCGCCAGTCTTGATCATCAGCGAATACAAATATTCGAAAGAGTTTTATGACAATAATAAAAATACACATTTTTATCAAAACAGAACTACTTTATTTTTCTTTTATACAAGGACGTTTCAGCCCTTAGATCATTTTCAAAGGAAGAAACCTATTCAAACAAACAGACTGAATTGCCACTGTCATCCTAACTTAATCTGTCAGATACTAAAAAATATAATAATAGTAAGGCTTAGCGAACCCGAAGGTTCGATGCCGACACCACCAATCGCTTGTTACACACCTCCCTCCACCGTTCGCCGTCCAAACCCAGTCCCTTCAGATCGGCTTTAATGCAATCTTCCCACCTTCGCTTCGGTCTACCCCTCGGACGCTTACCATTCGGCACAGCAAATATTAACCTTTTAGGAATTCTCTCGTTACTAAGCCCAACAACTTTACAAGCTCATTTGATTAGCCGCGATGAAATTACATCAATTATATAACCCGGATACAGCTCATGCAATTCGGCGTTGTGTAACCGTCTGAACTCTCCAGTTAACTCATCCTTCTTCGGTCCGAATATTCTACGCAATACTTTATTTTCAAAAACCTTAAGACGCTGCTCATCCCTTAATGTAAGCGGCCAAGTTTCGCATCCATAAAGAACTGTAGGCAAGATAATTGTTTTATAGATTCTAATTTTTAAGTTCCGGGACAAGAGGCGCGAACTAAGTAAGTTTGTCACAGAAAAATAACAAGCATTTCCCGCCTTCAGTCTAACCTTAATCTCTTCTTCAATTTCGTTTTTTCTAGTTATCGTTGAACCTAGATACCTAAATTTATCTACCTGTTCAAACATATTACCATCTATATCGATATCACCAGTAGTATCGCCATTTTTGCAGCTAACCATATATTTTGTTTTAGCCACGTTTATTTCGAGTCCTAGTTCTTTCCCGGCTTTATTATATTATATTAAAAAAAATATAATATTTTTAAAATATATATATATATATATATATATATATATATATATATATATATATATATATATATATATATATACACATATAACCATTATATATAAGTTTTATTGAAGACATGGATTAAAATAACTCTAAACATGAAGAAGATGAAGGGGCAGACACTAGAGAGACGGCTGGCGCAGGACCGGGAAGTGTTGCGGGCTCAGCCTACCCCCAGCCCCGGCCTCTCTAACCTAACTAAAGCCAATTTATTTAATATTCATGAAGAGCATGATTAAAAATAGCCTCCAAAATGGGTAGAGAGAGCCCGTTGAGGGATTTTTTGTGGGTATTTTTAAAGAATTTAATCCTCTCCAATACATGTTATATTACCAATATTAAATACAACATAATAAATAGTCTTGGGGAAAAAATATATAAGTTTTATTGAAGATATTGATTAAAATATCTCAAAAAGTAAAAAAAAAAAACGGACCTGCATGCTGTAAGTGAGGTAAATTTTCACCATTTCATACTTTCTGTAATGGGCTATTATTTAAATTTATGTTACTAATCTCGCATTGTAGATGTTTTCACTTTTATTGCGTGGACTAAAGTACTTAAGTACTTAAGTAATTAGGCTTCCTTGCGATTTCATAGTTTCAATTCAACCATTATGAAATGTAACTTAAAATGATCTCAATGAAGGGATGTTTAACCATCATTAGAATAATATCTTAAAGTGAATCGTAAAAGAAATATCTTGACCGTTGTTTTATATCATTTTATGTTTTTCTAAATAATTTTTTTTTGTAAAGTTTAAACCATTCTCATAATTATCTTAAATAGTGTTGTAAGATCTGTGAGGCATTTTTGTGCTTGCTAAAATTAATATGTCGATAGACCAAATCATATGGTAATTATTTTACTAAATTAAGCTAACAGCTCGATAAAAGACATTACAAATGAAACAATCCATATTAGCCATTTTATATCCACTGTCAATAAGAGAGAATAATTTTTTTAAATAAACCAAATTAAAGGTATTTTAATGGAAGAGGTATATGAAAATTGAATATTTAAATCCTGTAACATCAATGTAGATAAGACCTAGCTGATATCAAAAACAACTTAGTAATACCCTGATATATCGAGTTTAATCAAAATAGTTAGAGCCGTTTTCGAGGAAATCTTAAAAATGTGTATCACCGTTGATAAAAAGTGGCACTTCCGGTTAGCAGATTTTAACGAAGAAGTTGCTGTCATATCGGAACCATATACAAACCTTAAATACGCGATTTAAGTTTCGAACGACGTTTCGTTTTTGAGTAACAAAACATGTATTTCCGTTGAAAACTAAGATAAGAAAATTTTTACGATCGCAGTACATTCCCTTACTATATATTTCATGTATATGTGAATGAAAGTAAAAAAGTTCAATTCACAGCAATAAATGTTGCTGTACTAATAGCTGAGATAAAAGAAGGGAGGAATCGATAGTTGTTTCGTTCGGTAAAGCTTAAGTCCCTCCATAGAGATCCTTTTCATTCTCTGTGTCAATATGGCGAGAGTGGCTGAGGAAGGTCTTACACAATTCCTTCTTCCCTTCCGCCGCCGCAGCTCCACCAATAAACCTCAACCGATTCAATTGAAAACTAAAAACCACTCTGTTTATTTTATGTTTAAAGTAGAACAATAATCTCCAAAGAAATGGTGAAGAATAGTGTTTATAAGTACTTTTTCAGTCGCATACACTAAGTTCATTATACCCGGTTTTCTAAATTGTATAGCAGAACAAACTAACCAAAGAATGTTTATTCAAGATTATATGTTTACTACAGTATCTTTATTTTTAATATTAAGAAATTTTAAGATTTTTTTTTAAACTTATTTATTGAAAAATATTACAATCTGTCTGAAGGACATTTATAATGGTGTTCAGAGATCTCATTCACACTTTATCTACATTAAATAAAATAAATTATACAGAAAAATAATATATATACAATAAATAAGAATAAAATGACCTAAAAATAAATAAATAAAAAGAACACATACATACCTATATACAATATTTACAATCTGGCTAGAGAAATCTAAACCAGACTTCTTCCTCCAACTGTGGAGGGAAAAGCATGACTCCAAAAGATCCCTGCACTTCTCTCTCAACCGCGTCACTGGGGCTAAACCCAGTGGATAGTGCTTTAATATTATAAAAAATTTACATGTTTCCTTCTTTTTTTTTTTAATATCAAGGTTAGACAACTTTGTAAATTAATTTAATTTTAATTATCATTAAATTATTCACAATCGCCAGAAAATTGTCATTTCTTTGTAGATTGTAGTTATTCTGAAGGGACTAAATTGCCCAGAATAAAGTTTACTTTCTTTCAATATGAAACTATGTACCACATTACTTTGATCTTATACTAAATTCTTATACCAAAACCTTAATAAGCACATATTAAATACGGAGAAGACAAAAGCCGTACTCATCGGATCCCCCTCACTCCTCAAATCCATTTCAGTACTTCCCAATCTTATCCTGAACAACTCACCTACCTCCTTCCATACCACCTAAAAATCTAGGCATTACCCTCGATCAAACGCTCTCCTAGAAACCACACATATCCAAATCTTCCGCCGTACTATTTCCACCCTGAAACAGTTTAACCATCTACCTTATCTTCTTCCGTTCAAAGCCCGTCAACTCCTGGTTTCATCTCTTGTTTTCCCCACTTCGACTATGGTTGCATGGTGGACTCTCGGGAGAATTCAATACTGAACTTAAACGTCTCATGAATTGCTCAATACTCTTTATCTTCGAGATCTCAAGGAATAGGCATATTACTTAGTATTACACCGAATTGAAGTGGCTTTATCCATCCTACCGCCGTCAGTATTTCCTAGCTACCAGGATATTAGAACTTCGCGACTCTTCTATATTCTACAGATTCTACAATTTAAATCCTTCATTCAATCCCTTCCAACCAGATCCCCTACGTCCGACCTCTATTCTCCTCCTCATCGAACTGTTGCGTTTGAAAAATTCTTTCTAACTCAATCCGTCTCCCTCTGGAATACTTCATTCCCAATCCCCTTGGTCATGAAATACACTTAAAAACCTAATTCGTAAGATTCTCAAAGTATCCCCAGATACATTGATTATTTTGTGATTTATTGATATTTTGTTTATTTATGTTACTTTCTCTGTTTATTTTATATTCCGTTACGTTTTTATATCTTTTCATTATCTGCTCTTTTATTTTATTACCAATCATTCTGTAAATATTTAACTGTATTTTATGGACTTGCCAGGATGTTAATATATATTATGTTTTAATAATTCGTTCTAAAGGGACACTAGTCCCAGTGTTCAGGGATCAACCCCTGAATCACAAAAAATAATAACTCTATACAGTCAGAACTTCAGCACCATTTTATGTCCACCATCTTGCTGCAAACCATTCCTGTAGAGTTAATCTGTTCATTTGGTGAAATGTGCGCATAGTAAGGTAATCTCTTACGAAAATAACAAGGAAACAAAATATGAGTTGCTAAACTTTAAGAGAACAGCCTGGTGGAGGAAGTATGGGGAGGTAGAAGAGGTGGCCAAAACCATGAAGTTCGAATTCAGACAGAAAGTGAGTTCAAAGTGACAATCAAGCAAAATGTAATTAATTTATAAAGAATCACACAATTGTACAAAGCCACAAATTTCAATTATTGTATTTGTATTCAATTATATGCAATATAATCATGTTCTCAATATTTTGTTTAATTTAATCAAGTATCAAATGTCACAATCACAGCGCACACAATTTACTTATAGATCATTGGATAATATTTGGCTAACACCAAATTACCGTGATCGAACACCCAGGATAATAAAATTATTTTCATTCATTCATAAAAATTTAAAGTAGATAAAGCATTGATAAATTATTATCTGTGACAAATGGTAGAAAAGTAGAACGTTCATTCACTGATTCATTTGGTTGTCACGAAAAGGGTCAGCACGAGCAGCTGTGTGATTATAAGATTCTCAGGATGTTCCTCAGGATATAGAGGAATATATTATAGTGTTTTATATTATACTCTACTTCCGTTTTATATTGTAACAACTAATCAGACCCTATCGGAAGCCTAAGGAAAATCATAAATATTTGTATATAATAAAAATTAATGAGATTTACTATAGCTATCGGCTAAAGGACGAGTTTTACGGTGGATTGAACATAGTTTATTCTTGTAGGAAGTTCAGAGAAGGACCTTGGAAACTCGAGGCCAGTGTGGTAACTGCGTTAATTAGCTCACCAAGAAGGAGAAGACTTCCTTTGAACTTTGCTTATTCGATTGGGCCAAATTTTCAGTTTGGTATTTTGTCAGTGGTCAGTCAATTTAATATTTGTTCGAAAAAGAAATACTTTCTCTCACAAGTATTTTCCTTGATACGCCTATATCTCAAAAACCGCTCGTTAGATTTAGTAGAGATTGTTGAACAGATGATCAAGTATGTATCAATTTTCATCCACTACTTTCAAAAAATAATTCGCTTTAAACGTATTATGTTTGATATGACTAAAGTCTGAAAATGGCTTGTTCGATTTGAACCAAACTTGGAGTAAATTTGAAGAATAGTAAAGGATTTGCTGAGTATCAATTTTATTGAATTCAATTTAATAATTAAAATTAATATAAATAAATGTTGACAATATAATGCCTGAGAAATGTAGAAGGCATTGATCATATAGAATAGGTTAGGTTAATATAACTTTTTATAAGGTTATACAATTTTATACTGTAATAAAAACTTAATTCGATCATTTGAATCTAAAGTCCTTCGAACTTGATGTTCTATTCTATGTAACCTACAAAACTTTACATTATGACCTTTATATCCCATTTGTCCTAGACCTTATCCCAGAAAAATTCTCCGAATTTCACCAGAACCTTACCTATCATCCAAATCCCCTTGAAACCTATCTAAAGCACCACCCATCCCTACAATCCTCCTCGAAGGTTGAAGCGGCAGTGGCCCAGACATCTTTTGTGAATAAGTATAATTTGGAGTTTTGCAATGGTCAGATACTCCACTCAAGCCTAGGATGTGTGATTGTAGCGCATATCCTAGGATCTTCTGATCCTTAATACCAGTAATGCGGCTGAGTGAGAGGCGCTGGGATCTCCTAAGCCCTGCCTTTCCTTCCGCGAGTGGGCAGAAAGATTTGGCTCAGAGATTTTGAGTGAATAATTTTTTTTTTAGATATTGTATCGAAGCATGTGTGTATTTGGGAAGTTATTTTCATTAGCATAGTTTCTTTTTGTTTTCTTTATTTTAGTTTATATACATTTACTTTTAGTATTAATATTATTCTGTATTATTTATTGTGTATGGAGTGTGAATGTGTACTCTGAACACTATTATAAATGTCCTTAATTGAGACAAATTTATAAAAACAAAACTTCCTGCTGTTACTTATATTTCATGTAACTTTCAGTAAATTAAAATTAATTTTTGCTCTGAGTTTATTTAAAAATGTCTTATATGTTGTTGTATTTGTTTCTTTTAAAGTTCAACCAGTTCGTCGTGATATCAATTTTCTCCTTAAATATCAAAGTTGTGGAACTCATATTTTTTATTCACCCTTATATTAGTATTGTTCTGACTGATGAAAAATGTTGGTCTTGGTTACACCGAACAAACAAAATATTACATTTTTCCTATGAATTGTTTGTACCAACCATTTCACGAATGAAAACATACCTTTTCTTCTTCATAGACACGACAGACTCACTAGGGCGTTCTTGGGCTGCTCAATCGCTCTAACCCAGTCCTGTCGGTCCGCAGCTAGTCTTTAAGACATGTTAAACTGTCAGAGGTCTTCTGGGACGTTGTTCTCCCATCTACTTCTTGGCCTCCCTCGAGCTCGCACTCCCTCCGGATAACCATTTGACGGTTTTTCCTTCATCCATTCTATTGAGGTGACCCAACTACTTCAGATGCAGTATCCTGACATAGTCCGACAACTTCATACCGCCACATATGGAGTATAGTTCTCTATTCTTTTTAATCTGATTTACCTCATTTACTTTCCTAGACCATAGAATGCGCCTTAATATTTTGATGGTTAAATGGTGGCTAAAAATAAATACCTATTACGCAAATGTAATTAACATTATTCGCATATAATATAATAATTAATTTAAAAGCAATATAAAAATCATAAATTAGATGAAATAATCCACTATTGCAAAATAATAGAAGGAAAACCCCTCTCCCATTGATTACGATAAAAGTCAGTCCCTCTAGAAATGACGTAGGGGAAACTCTTAAATATCAGAACAACTTAATTTTCTCTGAAAAATTAATACGACTCTAATAATGGATATTTAATGGAGGACTCAATAATAATCAATAGTATATAATGAGTAAAATTACATATATAAAAGGTCTTTTTAAAAAGTATACCAATCTCTGTATATTGAAAATATATGACATGGATCGCTAGATTAGTTAATTATGTGAAATAAAAAATTTTTTGTAAATGTAAACTAACAATGACATTAAAATTTTTCCAGACTTGAAAATTGCCCTAGTGATGGTCGAAACGTCGTCGTAATAAAAGAGCTAATAAATAAAAATAAAATGTTGGTGAATAATGGCCTAATTTATATAACAAGTAAAACCTCAAGTTACCAATTCTAGGAATAATGAACAGAATTAATATTTTATGTTCAAAGATGTCGACCTTTAAAGCTACTGATTTTTTAAGTGACTACGTCTTACATGCATATATATTACGACTAGTCTAATTAGTCTTATATAGTCTTAACTTGGTTGAGCAGCTTACCAATCTATTTCTCATGAGATAGCTATCGAGAAAAAAACTATATTAGTCAAGAAAATACGTGCCTGGGTCTCACCCTCCTCCTCTAAGCAAAATTAAACTGTGTCCCAAGGTACTTAAAACTATCTACATGGAATGTGTAGTTTCCGAAGGACACATGAAAACATACCTATTAAGTATATTTGCAGGTGCAGTATGTACTGGGATTTTTTTAAATGACGAATCGTCAAAAACGCAATTTACAAATGTATATAATACTACGCAAAGGATAGCATGAAATACTTTTTATTATTATTAATACATAACATAAAAATTAAATTTACGATCTGCAAATTTCTTTACAATGAACAAATTTTTTAGCAGTTTCACAGCGTCCCAATAGTTCAGTTCAGCAGGTCTCTTGGCCACCGCCTACGTAATCGTCGAGGTGGGCTGTACGGGTTTCTAGTGCTTTTAAGGTTTTCTGTCAGAGGATTTTTGTTGTAAGTTAGTCTTTGGTGAAAATTATTGTAGTTTTTTTTTTTTTGCAGTGTCTAACATTGTTGGGATGTTCAAGTCTTAATGTAATCTATCGTTTGCGACATAAAATGGCGCGTCAACTATTCTTCGTAAAATTTTGGATTGGAAAGACTGGATTTTTTTAATATTAGAAGTTTTAGCAAAACCCCACAGTTCTATGCCATAAGTCCAAATTGGTTTTAGTAAAACCTTATAGAGTTTGTTAGTCAAAGATAATTTTGTACCTCTGTCAAGTAACCTAGATAAAAGACCGTATCGTCTGTTTAATTCCATACGTTTTTCATGAAATACTAATGAAATATATGATGAAAGTATCAATCTCCATAATTTTTTTTATTTATTTATTGAGTATTACAACAATCTGTCATTTGGACATTAGTTATAATGAGGTAGGATAACATTCACACTATGTATACAGAAAAATATAAAATAAATAGAAGCAAAATGTCCGTACAATAAATAAAATAACTTAAAAATAAGAAAAGTAGAATAAAGTAAAAACACATGCATACTTATATACACTTTTTACGATCAGGCGAGGGAACTCCAAGGCAGGCTTGTTCCTCCAACTATTGCGGGGAAAGGTACTCTCCATAATTAAAATTCCATAGACTTTAAATGGATTAAATATGCCTTTCAAAAGGCGTTGGATGAGAGATCTCTATTATTTAGACAACCTAAGTAATTGAAACAAGTCAGGGATGAGGATTTCCTGAGTACTGTCCTTCTCCATGCCTCATATGTCATTATTTTTCGTATTTCAACACATTTGCTGATTGTGGACACATAAATAAATATTTAAAGCCAAAAATAAAAAATATGGCTTTCTAATAAATTTGAAAATATATTAATAAAGGACTACTTCAGCACTTACTAGACAAACGCTCTAACCTTCCAATTAATTACAAAAGACTCATATATATGCCCATGATAAGACCTATTTGAAAATAGGCTTTACTATCTAAAATCCTTAATAGTCCTTACTTTGTAACAAATAAAATAATCCATAATGACCTGAATATTCCATATGTTTCCGATTTGGCCCAATCCAGATACCTATCCATAATAAACTTCAGAACCATTCTAATCCTCTCGTTTTTAACCTTGCTTCCTCCTCGACTCCCTGATAAACCTGCCTAGGCGTCTGAAAAGAAAATGGCCTCGTGATCTTCTCATCTAGAAACTTTATTATAGTGCTACCAATGGGTAGTTTCTCTACAAGCCATGTCATATCATGTAGGTTCCTCTATGAAATCATCAACAATCGTCGTCCCTCTTACGCCTACAACCTTCTCCAATTCAAGTACTCAGTCCACTTCCTTTTTACAAGATCTCAACCTTCCGAACTTTACATTCCTTCTCACCGGTCTGCCTCGTTCCAAAACTCGATAATTTCTCGCTCTGTTAATTTCTGGAATTCTCTTCCTATCAAAATTCGGCATTCTCCCTCCCTATCTACATTTAAAACCCTTCTATTCCAATTTCTACCCCAAAAACCCCCCGATCTAGACACTCCCCACTAACCTTCTATGTAAATTTTCATATTATTCAAAATGATTCACATAATGATATAGTTACATATAATTCATCATTTAAATACTTAATATAAGATTCGTCTTCTTTTCCTTTTTTTATTTTTTTTCATGCAGTCACACAGAGTTTATTGCTAAGAAGAATGTAATGTATTTTTTTTTTTTAAGGTGTAGACTTATATTTTACTACTGTACATAGTTTTAAGTGTCTTGGCATAGTTTCAAGTGTTTTGTATATAGATTTTTTTTATTTTGTACATAGTATGTTTAACTAATATTTTCTTTACTTTTTTTTTTCTTTTTTTTTACTTTTTATGTTTGTTTTTACTTAGGCCAGATATAATACTTTAATTTTGTACTTTTTTGTTATTCTAAAGGGACTTCGTCCCAGAATAAAATTATTTTCTATTCTATTCTATTCTATTCTATTTATCTGTATCACATTTGCCGAATTTATATAAAATGTACAGTTGTAAATTTCATAAATAATAATATAAAAAAAATGAATTAATAAATCTAAAACCAGAACTAAGAAACGCTACCCTTTGGAGAGCATGTAATCTAAACATTGATTTTGAAAATTCACCAGTTTATTAACAAGCTCATCAAGAGGTGGTGTAATTTCGTGTTGTTGCGTCCATGTTTAGCATCCTCAGCTGGTTCGAGAGCTTTTTGTTTTGAGATATTTTCCATTGAAGAAGCCATCTCTCCTCACAAATAATAGCCGCTGAACTCCAGCTCCATGTTCTCTGAAAACACTTTCTTGTTTATCAGGTAACTTACTCTCCATTAGCTTGTAAAGTTACGAACTTTGGTGAAACAAAACTCTTCTATAAACAGCTATGGTCTTTCCAGGCAACAAGTTTGTATCAGTATTAAAAATGCATTCTTCCTTATAGAGATATGAGACGCTTTTTTTTCAATTAAAAGGAAAATGTATATATACAATCGTGGTGTTCGAAATTACATCGCCCAGTAAACATTTTATTTTATTTACCAGTTTGCAAGATTTCTGAATATTTTTGGACCAGTTTTGAAGCGATATTCTAAAACCGCCATTAAATGGTCAAATTGTTCGTTTGTTTTTTCTCCTACCAGTTCCATTCTTTAGCTCCACGGTGTCCTGAGAAAGATTTTTTTTTCAAAACTTTGACCCCCGTTGATTGGTGGTACACTTTCCTTATTACTATTTCTCGTGAAAATGCCTTCACTTCATGTCACTAGCGGATACAGGATATAATTTTAGGTGGCGCTTCAACACGAAAGCTTTTTTTTCATAAAAATAACGATAATTACTTTGGAAAAAAAGAAAGAAACTAACTATCTATATGAAATGGTGTTTAAGTGACTATTCAAGTCCTATTAAATGTAATTACACGAACAATAATACTTTAAGAGATAATTTTTTAATATTTTTTTCTATAAAACATGGTTATATTTTACCATTTTGGGGCGGGGCTTCAGTCCCAAAGTCCTCCTCCCCTGTAGATCCGTCCGTGCTTCATGTAACGTAACAATTTTAATATTTTCTGAAGAGGACAGGTTATTTTATCATTGAAACATTCGTTAAGGCATTCGTTGAAACTGGACTGAGAAACATTGTTCAAGTTTTATTATAAACTAAAAAAGTAAACAAAAACAAAAATATTCAATGGAATCAACGTTATTAACATAAGATTCAATGCAATTTCTATGTAACTGTCTCTCAAGGAATAATAGTAATAAGCAGAAAATATATTAAAAAGAGTACCGCCTCCTTCTTCGCGGGCTTGATTTCAGTGTTTTAATTTACAAAAGTAAATAAAGAGGTGACCTATTTTTAATTTTTAATAACCTCTAAATATATTCACTATTAAAATTTAAATTATTATTATGTTTTTTTTAACTGAACCATCGAATTCCACTCGTATCCATTACTTACTATCCAAAATCCTTTGTAAAATCCTTAATGCTCCTTACTTTGTCACAAATAAAATAATCCATAAAGACCTTAATGGTCCATATGTTTTCGATTTGGCCCAATCCAGATACCTATCCTTCCATAATAAACTTCATAACAATCCGAATCCTCTTGTTTCTAACCTCTTGTTTCCTTTTCAATTCCTGATAATCCACCGAGGCGTCTGAAGAGAAGATGACCGCGTGATCTCCTTTTGGAGACTTATTATTAGAGTGCTACCAGTGGGTAGTTTCTCAAGAAGCGTTTTCATGTGATTATACATGTCATTGCAAAAATCATAAATAAAAATTTAAAAATATTATTTTTTTGCTCTCTCCTTCTCAGAGGTGAGAATCTACCTCAAGGGTCACTCGTGTTTTACCAAAATTTGTATTCTTTTGTAGTTATTAGTTAACTTTAAAAATTTAAACGCAGTAGAGAATCACTTATCACTATCCTGTAGGATTTCTCTTAATATTTTTGCTATGCCTATATTTTTCTGTTCTGTCGTTTTCAAATTGGAGGCATTCAGTAGGTGTTTCACTTTGAGATATGTCACTGTATTTTTCTCACGTAAGCGCTTCGAGACCTCTCAGAAGAAAGCTATGCGACCAATTCAAAGCCGACACAGAATAACTTCTTCTCTTTTCGAACTTACTACGATTAGGTTTCACTTTTGTCACTTTTCAATGAGTTTTTCCACAAAATCTCTATTACAGGAATTTATCCGTATTAATATCTAGTCCGGAAATACACCTTTAATAAATAAAGTAGACCGCTGATTGTTTAAATTATTTTCACGATAACATAAATATTAGAATCAGGAACGCTTAGTTTGTCACTTATAAATACTGATCAATTTCTATGCATAGGATGTTTCGTAATTCCTCGGCACTATTTTAGGTATATGTTCATTAACATAAAACAAACAAAAAAGTTCATAATAACATATATCTCAAACTCAATAATGAAACAGATATCAAAGGTTAAAGATTTATTATTTATTTATTACATTAAGACTGACTGTACAAAGTTTAACGCGTTTAATAGTAAATAACAAGTTTTAATCACCTGATAAACAAATGAACGATAAGCAATGACAGTAGTTGCTCATTTGTCTGTCTAGTTCTGTGTGTTTTAGTGTGAGTGAATACTGTGACACAGTCCAATTTATGATCATCATTGGAGACACCATAAATTTATTCACTTTTTCAGAACAAACAGGCATGTCCCCTTGCCTTTCATAGACAGAAAGTTTATTGGTAAAATATGTCCGTAGAATTTCAGCCACTGTTTTCTGATGCCGCTTCAGGTTCAATTCTGTTGTATATTTCTTCGAAATATCTTTCTCTCAATCTTTGAAAGTTTTCTAATCCAGTTATAGATAGTTAGATAGATAGAAAAAAAAACTTTATTCTGGGACTAAGTCCCTTTAGAATAACAATATTGTACAAAAAAATAGAATATTACTGGCCTAAAAGTTTAAAACAAAAAATTAAATTGATAAATTAAAATAAAAAGTAAATAAAACATTAGGTGCACAAACTATATACAATACAGATAAAACTATGTACAGAGCATTTAAAACTATGATCAAAACGCTTAAAACTATGAGCGAATCACTTGAAACTATGAACAAAACTATATATAAGGATTGAACAACAAAAACATACACTTTGAGAAATGAAGAACGAAAAAGAGATAGAATGAGTTCATTTCATAAAAAAAAAACTTGAATATATATATATATATATAAACAGTCAATTATAATTAAATTAAAAAAAATGTATGTATTGTAATTCCTATGTCGATAGTAGGAAATACATGTACTATCTCTTACTAAGTATTATGATTATATGATTGCTACACAATACATATATAATATTAATAGTTAGCTGGTATCTGACTGTTTTTGGAACAGGAATTGGAATAGGAGGTTTTTGAATGTGTATAGGGAAGGGGCATGTCGAATTTTGATCGGGAGGGAATGCCAAAAGTTGACAGAGCGGGCTATAAAGGAGTTTTGGAATGAGACAGATCTATGAGAAGGGATGCATAGGTCAGACGGTCGAGATCTTTTAGTGAGGGAATGATTTGAGACTTAAATTGGAGAAGGTTGTAGGCATAAGAAGGACGATGATCGGTAATGATTTGATAAAGGAAAGGACCTTATATTCGTAGTTATCTATTATTTAATAACAAAGAAACAGTTATAGTTTATTTAACATCATATGGTTCGTATTTAAAGGGAGTATATTCTATTATCGCTCAGCTTCCACGCCATATTTTTTTTAATATATTATTTCCGAATATGAAAAAGTATCGGTTGGATAGTATTATTTCCATTAGCTATTGTAGGGCTTATCCTGAGGGGACTGGCCTTTTGAATTTGGAGCCCGGGGCTATTGTTATGTAGGAAGCCGCTGGAAACGAACTAAAAAAAACCTGGAGCTGGCTGGAGCTGGAACTGACGGCTCATTGAGGTCGTGGGCGACCACTCAAGCCGTCCGTCAGTCCAGACTTCTCTTAATAACCGGTAAACCCTTATCATTCAATCTCTATAAATATATCCATACATCCCGATATAAATATATATTTTTAAATCTTCATATATTACAGATATTTTTATGCGGCACGAGAATTTAGGTTATCCGCTAATATGATATCTTAAATTATTCTATGAGAACCCGTGAGTGCTCTGAAACAATATGAGCTAAAATCAATAAAATTTGTTTATTTAATTTTATAAAATGTATGTAACGATTTTTTGAGCGAAAACCTGCAACGATTTTTTTTTCTCTTTAATTATTTATCCGCACCTGTCATGGTGTTGAAAATCAGCAGATGTGTTCTGATGATGAGATTGGCATTAAAGGCATGAGGAAGGATAGTACCCAGCAGCACCTCTTCCTCGTCATTATTTGTTTATTTTATTTAGGTGAGATCTCTCATCCAGCTCCTTTTTAATCTCCTCCTAATGGGCATGTCAGTCGTAGCCATGTCGGTTATAAGTCTGTTGGTGTGTCCGTGTAGTTTGAGATGAAAACGAGAGTAGAGAGTACGTATGTGTTGGACTATAGTTGGCTGTCGTAAGTCGTTATGTAAAGTTTTGTTGTTAACGTACAGGGAGCTCCTGTTATAAGTCGTAAAATTTTGGATTGAAATGACTGTAGTTTTTGTAAGTGTGTCTTTTTAAACCGAACCGTAAATCTGAGAGGCGTATGTCCAGATGGGTTTTTTTGTTATAGTTTTTGTCGAACTTTCTATTTTGATTTAGAAAAGAGTGATTGCAGTATTTTCAGTCGCTTGTTTAAGGTCTGTCGATTCATATTGACGTGTGGGCTCCAGGTCATTCTTCTGTCGAATATTAGTCCCAGGTAACGTACTGTGTTTGTCTGAGGAATTTGGTTCTCTCCTATATAAACTGGTGGGCACGTTTCTCGTCGAAGTGTAAATGTTATATGCTGTGACTTGTCATGATTTAATTTTATTTTCCAAAGTGAGTACCAATTTCGTAAAGTCAGTAAATGATTTTGTAAATTTATTGAGGCTAGTCTGGTTATGGTGTTTTGTTAAAATTGTGGTGTCATCAGCGTAGATAGCGGTCAATGCTTCGGAGTTAATAGGTATGTTATGCGTATATATTATGTAGAGTAAAGGAGCCAGTTTTTAATTTTGAATTACTGTAATTACTCAGTGAGATCCCATCAATATTTCGAAACAATTTTAACTTCAAATACCGAGAAAAATTTTTTATAGTGTAAGTATCCTAATTATTAATTGGTGAAAATGTTATCATGTTATCATATGTTTTGAAAATAAATTTTTAATTATTAAATAAATAATTTAAAAACTAAGAATGTTAAATCGATGCTAGAAACCTATAAACACAAATAATTTTGATTAAAAAGGTTATTCGAATTTTCATTTGAATTTTCAAGTAAAAACGTAAAATTTTCTCTTCCAAAATTGAACGAAGTCGGTGGTAGTGTCAGCTGAAGTGGGATATCTAATATGTTAAGTACTAGAGTCTCATGTTCTGTATTGGTGAAGTTTGTAAAGGGTTTAAATACAGAAGAAAGGTGGTGAGCGAAGAGTTCAAAAAAAAAAAAAAAGAAAGAATGTTAAAATAATTTTATTACATAAAAATATTTTTATTTTAATAAATCCGACTACGCAATTAACTCTATCCGTCTTGAAGGAGTTTCGTTCGAGTGTAGAAGGCATTAGAATACTTCACCAAGTTTCAATACTTATAGTCATTTACGAACAACCCACTTATATTATTATGTATATATACATAATTTTCAGTCCCTAAAGATAGATTGAGTGATTTTCACAGTCGAGTTTTTTTCGTAATACTTCATAAAAACTAACGATTTTGCCAACATTTAGAATATTACCTCATCCGCTAATGGCAACATACAAGTATAACCTCCAGAAAAACGATTATGAAGAAAAATATTTGTATGCAATAAAAAAAAAAGTGACAATTTATGGTAAATTACATACGTAATCTTCAGGATATTGTATGATTAAATGCATAGGAAGAAGAAGAGACCCGTAATCTTACATTGGAAATTGTATAGCTATGACTTCGTTAATGAACGTCCAATGTCCAAAATGAACGATTTTTATATACTTTTGTTGGTAATTTAATTTTACAAATTTTACCATAGAATATATCCTTAACGAGTTAGGCCCCCAAATCATTTTTCTTTTATTTATAACTTTTTTCCTGAATTTTTTCGGGAATTTAGTCTATATACGAAAATTGAAAGGACAATGATTAGAACATTATAGGAAATTTTCATCAAAATCGTTAAAGCCGTTTTCGTGCTACAGTCTATAGGAAAACATGGTTTTCATTTATAGCGCAGACGCTGTTGCTCAATGAGCACCTGATTTCTAACACAGGTATCAGTAGTCAAAACCCTACAAAATAAAAAAAACGCAACAAAATCGGTTCAGTAATGCCCGAGAAAATCTTGGCACAGACTGACAGACCTATGGCTAAAAATGTGTTTTTTGGACTCAGAGGGCTTTGAAACGTATAGATTAGTCGAAAAAATCATATCGGAAATTTTACTCGATCGCAATCCTTCCCTTATCTAGTATAGGTAGGAAAGTAAAAAACACAACGCCTAAATTTCCTTAGTTATCTGCTGATAATCGAACCGTTTCATACACTTTTTGTATCTCTTGAGGTCTACTACCACCGTATCACAAAAATAACTCCATATTTGGACTACTAATTTTATTGCAAATATCATCGATATAAGTTGCATTTTATTTTTATATTTTAAGTTACCAAGGACTCCATCTGGACAAACCTCTAGCTTGGAATCCTCATACCAGACTGAAACGACAAGAAACAGCTCGACGTTTCCGACTACTTCAACACTTACTTGACAAACGCTCTAACCTTCCAATTAATTACAAAAGACTAATTTACATGACTATAATAAGGCCTATTTGGACTTACGGAGTTGAGCTATGGGCTCCATTAAACCTCCAAATTCCTTTCGTATCCAATCCTTACAATCCAAAATCCTTCGTAAAATGCTCAATGCTCCTTACCTTGTTACAAATGAAATCATCCATAATGACCTTTATGTTCCTTATGTATCAGAATTGGCCCAATCCAGATACCTATCCTTACATAATAAACTTCATAACCATCCCAACCCTCTTGTTTCTAGCCTTGCTTCCTATTCGATTCCTGATAACCCTCCGAGGCGTCTGAAAAGAAGATGGCCACGTGATCTCCTAGTATAGACATATTATTAGAGTGCTACCAGTGGGTAGTTTCTCAACATGTGTTCCATGTCATTATATCTATGTGCGAATTTACTAGATGTATTTTTTGTATACAGTTGTAAATATCATATAAATAAATTTAAAAAATAAAAAAAATTTTAAGTTGATATTTAAGATTTTTTTGTTACTTCATACAATAGAAATCGCATCACCTATTTCTTTTCATTCGTATTTTGTTTCGATTGAATATTTTTGTTTATCTTTACTTATTAAGATTACAAAAAAACTTTAACAATGTTTTTCAGTTCAGCTTTAACTAATGCGAGAATAAAAGCTGTAATTATGACCTGTATCAAAAACTGTCCTAGTCAAGAAATATTAAAATTGCGACGTTACATGAAATAAAGGAATTTTCACGCGAAATAGTAATGAGAATAGGGTAGCACCAATCAACGGTAGTCATATTTTTGAGAGGAAAAAAAAAAAACTTTCCTTAATAACAAACTGGCAAAAAAAACTGGCAAATAAATATCCTCCGAAATATAATATCTTTCAGATAGAAATTTAGTAAATAAAATAAAATTAATACAATGTTTAGTGGGTGATGCATTTTCTATGACCGCACTGTAATAAACCGATCTATAAATTAATATAGAAAATAATTTTATTATTCAATTTCTAATATTAATTCCAACCGATACAAAAGATGGAGATACAATGTTGGAATATAATAGCTGTCACTGACACGGGACGAATTTACCCCCTTTTCTTTCTTACCATTCTCTAGCTTGAATAAAGCGGCCTGTTTATCTTTTCAAGAATGATACTCTCCCCCCCCCAGGCCAAGTTTACCTTTACAGCGATCCTCATTTTATGGTAAATATTTATTCAAGTTCTCAACTGGCGCCGTTAAATATTTACATCGTTGAAAATGATTTTTCCTCATGTATTTACCCAGGCAATGGTCTGGTAACCTTGACAATGGCACGAAGGGAATTGCAATAGACTTGTATCATTTGATAAAAAAAAATAAAAGATTTTTTTATTCGAATCTGTCACAGATAATATTTTTTTTTTTAGGAAATTTCGTTATTAATAGATAACAGATAATAGCAGCCCAGCATTTATACACCTGCTAAGGTGTATAAATGCTGATTTTTTATTATATTTTGGATTAAAAATTCTAGAGGTAGTAGGTGAACTATTAAGGAAAATTAAGAAAATGCAGTAAATTTTAGATCAGATTCCAAAAATATTAGCCAAAACTATGCAGAACTGTTAAAAAAATTAATTAGATAAAATTTATCCTAAAATCTGATAAAAAAAATAAAGAGAAATTAAACACATAGAGGGCACCATAATATGTTAAGTGAATCAATCTAGACTACAGCTCAATGGAGATAAAATGACGATGATCAAGAGATAAAAGAAATTATAGATCAAGTTTTTGTTAAGATGAGAAAAAGAAGATATTTTTTTTAATTTCGGAAGAAAAATAAAAGAAAGCATTTATATAAGAAATTTTTAGTAATAATGTTTTTAATATAACTGTTGTTTTTTAAAACAAAAAGGCTCTTGGAGCCAAAACGTTAAAAATAATAAATTTGAAATATTGTAAAAAATGTTATGAAATTGTATTAAAATACTGTGTGATTAAACGGATTTTTATAAAAAAAAAAAATCATAAATAGATTAAATATAATATTTATTACGTACTTTTGGATCCGAGTAGTTGAATGGGCAACCGCCCAAATTAAGGCTTCCATATGTGATTCCCGTAAGGCTACTGGAGACAACTCTCACCGATCGGGAGTAGGATTGATGACTTTAAACCGTTTTCTTTAATCGGCAGTCGCGATGTGGTTTTCCAGGATATTTGTTGCCACTAAGAAGTCCATGAACGTTCTCTTTTAGGGAAAAAATAAAGATTCTAGAGTACCTACTTACTCTGAGCAACTCTAATGTATGGATCTAGACTGTTTTGGAACACGAGGATTCGGTGGGGGAATTACACTGAGGTTGGATCTAAAGAGATCTGTTGTGGAGCTATGGGTGGTATATCACTACATCATGGAGCTTATGTTTCCTAGCAACAGCAGGTTGGGCTATCCTACCAGGAATCGTGCGACAAAAGATCTACATGGTCTATAAATCCAAACGCAAAAGGAAAAAAATCAGGTTAATTTTAAAAAACTAAATCATATTATAAATAATTTATTATCGACTAGACAAATACTTGAGTAGCTATAATAACTAAGATGTATACTATAACAGAACTACATGTTCTTCTTGATATAGTTCTGCACCAGAGGCCTGTGTGTGTTGCCGTTGAGGCGATCCAACTTGCAGGCCGGGCAATTGGGGCAACAGTAGCATAGGCCCCGGGGGTACTTGTACTCGGTCACATAGCGGCGTGTCAGGTTAGTTATTGGAACCACCTAAACAAAACATGGTATGTTATTTATTCAGAAAACTCATTACATTATTTAATATTACTAGGAGAGTATCCTCTGTCCACATAACGGCGGACCAACCCCCATTTTACAAATTATACAAATGTTCATTTAATTTTACCACTCGTTGCTCAATTGTATAGCTTTAATCAACATAAAATAAACTGAACTAATATATATAAACCACAGTTCGGACAAATTTTAAATATCTTTAAATTTTAAAGTCTATATTATACTTGTTGCCAAGTATGCTATCATAAAAAAAAAAAACTGTACTACTAACAACCCATGAAGGGTCTTGACACTAACACAGAGAACACTAGTATTCTTAAAACTATTCTTAACATGAGAACAATAAAGAATTGAAACGTCGCCAATGAATAATATTCATCGACAGTAACACTACAAAAGCCTGCAAGTACAAAAACTAAAATTACACCTATTTATTATTATATTAACTTATTTTTCCGTTATATTTTTACTCCATACTAAAGAAAAAGGTCTTATGTTTAAAGTCATAGTCGCAAACTTTTCATTCTGGTTGAGGGGCGATGGACCCGCAAAAAAATTATCTCAGGAATTTAAATCTGTATATATAAAAATGAATGTATGTCTGTCTGTCTGTATATTTGTCCTTTGTGCATTACTAAACCATTCATCCGATCGCCATGAAACTTTGGAAAGTTGTTCCGTACACTCCTGGGAAGGTTTCTAGCATAGTACTCCTGTCTTACGATAATTTTATTTATGTAAAAAAAAATAAAAATGTAAATGTTTTTTCTGTTCAAAGCCGCAAAAAAATGTGTCGCTATAAACTGTATTGACAAAACGGCTTTACCGATTTTAACGAAACTTGGCTAAAGTCTTCCCCTTGAAACCCTTTTAATTTATGTGTATAACATACTTTTCCGAAAACAAGCTGAAAAATGTTACGATGAATTCAACATTTTTGTTGACGATAACTAAAAAATTACAGAATTTTTGACTGATGATACCCACATTTATATGAAAGATTTCTGAATTGCTGAAAAAATCATCGAAATCGGACGATGCAGAGTTATAGAGTTTTAATCATTTACTGCTTTATCTTCAGAAAAGGCCATTTCCTTTTGCTTCCTCACTACCGAATGTAGGCAAGTATTTTGTTTTGTAATTTATTAATCGAAAATTTTATAATTACGACAGTAATTGAAATTATCGTTTGAAGAAGTTATAGGATTCTCCTTATGTAGGTCAATACTATTATGCGTTCTTTATATTAATTTTTTATTTTAGTTTTATAAGTTCAACTCAGACTGTTTCTGATGATTATGAATGACGACGTATTCACTCAGATTAAGGATGTTCAATTTGAATCATGAGAAAAAAAATCATTAGAATTAGTTTAAATTGAAGTCATTTTACAGAAAAATTTGTTTTCCAACTTTCTTTTTCATTTTGCCTGGCTAAGCCACAGCAGCGCGTGGCTGGGTAAAACTAGTTATGTATAGAAATAACAATTTACATAACCAAAGTAATTATTGTAAAACGAACAATATCATCCTATACATAAATATAAATTTATATCAAATGGGGTCGGGGTGGTCGAACGAGTTTAGGCGCCAGCAAAACATTTATATCAAGTGCTCAAATCTCGTTCACGGAAATTAATAACTAAAAAAAATAATAATTAATAATTTCAGACCCTATTCGACTACGCAGACCAATATGGCGCGGGTTCAATTCCCATGGAGATAGTAACGTACCCACGGAGATTCATAGAGTGGTGAGCGACCCAAACTTCTTACAAAATAGTTCTTGGTCCTTCAGGCTGGGAGTTGGGTATAGGGCTGATAATCTTCTACCCCATAAAAAAAACTGGGTGGAAGATTGAAAAAAAAGATTGCCAACCATCCTTTAGTTCCTGATGAAGAGGGAGTGAATTACGATCACGTCTGGTAAGAAAACCACGTGCTTCCTGGATATCTCGAAGAAGAGAGAACCAAACGATCACTACTCCTATAACGGCCCCAAGCTGCTGAAGGAGTCTCAGCATGACTTAAAAAGTCGAATTAAACAGGTGGAGGAAAAACTATATATATAATAATAAGTTTATATTATATATTTATTTGATTTTGCATTAAATTTACCACTGCGTTGTAACGCATCAAGCAGATGTGTTGGCGTTTATTTTATCTTCTTGTATTTTTGATACTTGCTTTTTGTCAGCAGAAGATCTCTAGTTCACTGCCTTTTTAGTCGTCGTTGAGGTCACCGTACAGGAAGATAGAGATAGAACGAGTGGATTTGGAATGAATGACGTGTGGAAAGAATGAAATGTTGTGTATGTAGGATTTTAATTTTGGTATGTTCATGTTTGTGTGTATGGTGTGATTATTATTGTACTAAAGTATTTTGGATTGTGTGGTTTGAATTTTGTTTATGTGTGTGTTTTGTGGAACCAAGTTGTGCTCAGAGTCCAAATAGGTCCTAATATGGCGGTATAGATTAGTCCCTTATTTAGTAAGTACAGTGGAGATCTGCAGTCCAAAAGATGTGACAGTTGTTTGTATCGTCAGGTCAGTTCTTGTTTTTTTAATTTAGTGTGAACGTTCCAGGTGAGTTTTTGTCCAAGTATAATCCGAGATACCGTACATGTGTTTTTGAGGGAACTGGCTTATTGTCTATTGTCACTGCAGGACACGAGATCTTCCACAGATGGAAGCTAGCATGAGTTGACTTGTTGTCATTGATTTTAATTCTCCATTATAATTTAATTGTTAACAATGTTAACAAAGCACTTGAATATATTACATATCTTTATTTTTAATTATTATATTAACTATTTTTTATTCCATGTTAAAGAAAAAGGTATGCTGTTTAAAATCATCAAGGGGCGTAAAAAAAAAAATGAGAATTTTTATTCTGTATAAAAATAATAATTGATATAATCAACGTAATTACTGTACAGCGAACAATTTAATACTATACATAAATATAAATGTCTGTAAATATCTATATTATTAATATATTGTGTTTTAACGAACGTATGTATTTGAAAATGTTTTATTTTTATTTAAATATTTGAGGAAGTGAGATAAACTCCTAATTCTCCAATGATTCAAATTTGCCACAGGAAATGTAATAAAATATTCACGTGGTGCACGTGAACGAATAATAAATTCCTAGGATAGTTGCTACATATTACCTTTGGTATGTTGCTACATAATACAATAAATTACTTTTGGATAGAAACTTTAAATTTCAATAATAGGAATATAGGCCGTGGTAAAATACCTGCGTACATACTTCTGTGCTTTAGCTTATCCATCCAGTCGACTTTTTAAATTTTGGTTATTGATTTTAGTTTACATATGTTATTCATTTAAGTAGATTGATATATATTTTGATTTTTTTTTCGAAATATTGGGGAGCGAAACGACCTCAGCCTTCGAAGCCAGCGCCTATGTTTAAAATAATATTTTTTAATATGCTTGAGGCCCGAATCGATCCAAAAAGCTCAAAACCGCACTCTCTAATAAAATTGTACTTACAGGGTTTTTGAAGTGTGACTATCGATATATTGTTAAACAGTCTATATATTAGTTCATTATATAAACATATATAGTGTACCTGTACATCAGCCTCCCTCTGTATCAGTACCGCAGGACGTGCCGTGGTCTCAATCGGCCTGTATCCCTTGCGTACCTTCATCCAGCGGTCGCACATCACCTAGCTCTGATCCCCCGCTGTTCGGGAAGCCACTCCAGTTCTCTAGGGCACCCTAATTGGATGAAGACCTCCAACAGAAGCCCTTTTTTCGGATAACCTAATAGTTTTATCAATGAAAATCCCCCCCCCTACATGAAGGTTTTTTGTCTACATTTCAATAAACTACACTTCTGAATGAAAGTTCTAAAATCATTGTTCTTTAATAATAATAATACTAAACGCATTTCGTAATGTAAATTACTACACGTCATCAAACCTTTGTGACCAAAGCTATTAAAAATATAAAACTTTAATTACATGTGCGCTCAAATCTCCACTGGCTTTAGCACCAGTGACGTGGTTGAAAGAGTAGCGCAGGGATCTTTTCCCTCTACAGTTGGAGGGACAAGCCTGGCTTGGTGTTGCCTGTCGTATTGTATATAGTTATAAATGTTATTTTAATTTACTTATGTTTAGGTTATTTTAATTTTTACTGTATATAGTTATTGATTATTATTTTACTTTTTTTAATTTTATGTTTTCTGTATATATGGTATGAATGTGTTCATGTCTCACTATAATTATTGTCTACGTGACAGATTATTATATTTCTAAATAAATAAAACAGAATTACATGTGAATTCTGTTAACATTTGATTTAATTGGCAACTTTCGTAGTTTAGAGACTCAATTCCTCTTAGTAAGTAAATAAGTGAGCACTCACAATACCCAATCCCTAATCGACTTTTCCATTTGGAAGAGTGCCTTTTTATTTCCTTTAATATAGGTTTTTTTTCCTATTTATTTCGTCATATTTTCCACACTCCATAAATTTTAATAGTTCATTATATTTCTTTAATTCATTTATTATTTCATTTTATCTACTAATTCATTATATTATAGTTTAACTATCATTTGTATTATTCAATAATATGAAATGGTTAATTATGTCAAATAAAAAATATCAAAGGTACTTTAGAAGTAAAAATTTTCAAAATAAGGTATTTATAATCAGTTAGAGAACATCAATGAGAAGAAGACCTACATTATATTAAAAACTGCTTAATTTTACTATTATATAATAAATTTAATCAAAATCGTTAAAGCCGTTTTCGATCAAATTTTAAAAATCTATAATATAAAGTGGCCCTTCCGATTGCCGATTTTGACAAAAAAATAGCTGTGACATCCCAGCTTTTCGTTTTTGTCTAGCTCAAAAGGTTTACACACAGACCATTTTGCGAGATTTGGTAATTTGGACTTAGTAGACCTCAAAACGTGTAATTCCATTCGAACGTGAAAATAATAACCAGTCGGTATGGATGGATCTTAAATTAATTATAGGAGGATAGATATTCGACTATTGGCAACATATGGAACATTAAGGTTATTATGTATAATTTTAATTGCTACAAAGCAATGAGTGCTGAGGGTTCTGCTTAGGATTTTGGATAGTAAGTATTGAATACGAGAGGAGTTTGATGGTTAAGAGGAGTCCCAGAAAATGATAAATTAATTGCACAGAATTTCATCCATTAGTATGGAAGCGCAAAACTATTAAACGCCTAATATAAGAATAACATGCCCCTAATGACATGACATATTTCATGTTGCCACATGTGGCCCAAACATGGTACTCTAAGGCGTAAGTCCTCTTAGAAAAGGTAGAGAAGTATATCTTCAGATTGGTGGGTGCAAAGTTCAATGGAAGAATAAACATAAGTTGTCTGAAAACTTTTCTCTTCTCGTGTTATTCTTCGTTTATCTCAAACTTTTATTTTCTGGGTTGCTTCCACTTCAATTATAAAGGTTTCTGTTATCTACAAGTTGTTCAAATGTTATCTGTGATCAAGAAGAAAATATCAGTTTATTTATTAATCCCTTCCTTTGTCGTATTTTTTTTAATGTGTATTTTTTTGTAGTAGGTTATTACAAAAGTTCTTGTGAATGAAAACAATCCTTAATTCCAACTCTCGGAATTAATCTATAAGAATGTTTTTGTTCCTACTATTTATGCCATTTTTTTTTATTGTTTTATTGAAATTTACGTAAAAACTGTAAACATTTATACAACCATTAAATTTGCTACAGGAATATATTACATGAAGGTACTTGTGAAGAAGCTACCCATTGGCAACACTACAAAGATAATTTAATTTAGGAGGTCCTTTGGTTGGTAGGAATTGTGTTGGATGAAAGGTTACAAACTAGAGGATTGGGGTGACCAAAGAGTTTGGAATGAAAAGAGGAATATCTAGTTCGGGCCAAGTCTTCAACAAGAGGAATGTTGAGGTCTTTAGGATTTGTTTGAATTAATTTCTATTCTCCAATTTGCACACCCTTTTTCAATGGCTAAAATGTGTGACTGCAGGGTTTGTGATGCAATAGTTGGTTCATTATTGACAGACAACACACACGTGTCATCAGCATAGGTAGTGAGGACGATTAAAGAATAGGTAGTGATTTTATGTCAATTAATTTCAATAATTCTTTAACTCCTTGCGTCTTGAGTTGACTTTACAGGATCATTTACTTTTACGTGCAATGTCAAAAGAAAAAATTGTGATTGATCTTTTGAGATGCTACTTAAATGAAGGTATAATCACAAAGCCAGGCGCGGTATGATATGATGGATGGTAAGCCTACTTGCTGAATAAATTTTCTTTGATGATGGGTGAGTAACCCGAAACGTTAGAGAAAATAATAATATAAAGATTTAAGAGAAACTTTTTCATTAACTGAGTGTCCCGTATGTAGAGGGAAATATTAAAAGGTTGATAATAAATATCACGATCTACAAAAAGTTCATATAAACAATTGCCCAATTTGCAGCAGAAAAGTAGAAAATTTAAGATTTGTGTTGTTTTAAGCGAGTTTTTTGTTAAATATAAATCGATAACTTAAATAAAAATTATTAAAGTAATTATACATTGCTCTATTGTAAATTAGACAAAATTTACTCTAAATTGAAGTAGACTTTGTCATTGTTAAAACTATTTAAAGAGGAATATTTAAAGACACAGCAAAGTTCCGTTTAAAAAAAGTAAAAAATTGTTTGTATTTTTTTTTTATCATCCTTCAACTGTTTTACATTTAACCCCACTTTTAGAAAAACTTTCTCGTTTAATATGCTTTAAGTTTATATTAACTAAGTTGAGGTTTATCAGGGAAAATGTTGAGATTCGCCTTAAGTTATTTAAAGAAATGATACCATTTCCTATTCAGTCACCTAAAAGTACCAAAAAATGACTACAATTAACTGTTACAAAGCTATTATTTCTTGTTTTTCCGTGATATAGTATTTATTGTAATAAACATAATTGCCTAGATCTCAGTCAAATCAGCTCATTGAACAACCGTTAACTAAGAAACAGTACTTTCCCTAACTAGTACTGAACCCAAGACCCTTCATTGGTTCTAGTGGTACAGGATATTTTTGTTTTAATTTATAAACCTTAAGAATAATACTTCAAAAAATAAATATTAATTTAATAAATACAACCACAGAACAATTAATATACATTTTTGACAATTGTACGCTCTCTATTATTTTGATTTATCAAGCTAAAAAAATAGGTTTTATGTTATGGAATCCACACTTAGTTTATTTCTGATTCAATAATATAAAAGCACTCGTTATTGACTTCAATATTTTGTTTTTATCGAGTAATATAACATTTAGTCACATGGACTATGGTCATAGTTAGGAAAGAGTACATTCATACCATAATTACAGAAACTATAAATAAATATAATAAAACAGAAGCAAAATAACAACTTAATAATCAGGGAGATTAATCAAAAAGTATATAAAATAGAAATAAAATAACTTAAAGATGAGTAAAAAAAAAAACACATTTTATTCATAAAAAAAAAATTACGTTTAAAATAAAGAAACCTGCTGATTGCTTCAATTATTTTTATGGAAACGCAAATATTATGACTAGAAACATTGAATTTGTCACAGATAAATACGCATCAATTCCTATGACAGAAGTCTGGGGAAAAAATACAATTTCATAACCTTACATGAAAAATCTTTAATTTTAAATTTTTATTTTTATAAATAAAATGTATTTTTTTAGGCAATTATGTTTATTACAATACATCCCATATCACGAGAAAAATAAGAAATAAAAGCTTTGCAACAGTTAATTGTAGTCATTTTTTCTAAAAACACGAGTACTTTTAGATGACTGGTTAGGAAATCAGATCATTTCTTTACACAACTTGTGGTGAATCTCAAAATCTTTCTTATTTAACCTCAACTTAATTAATATGGACTTGGTTTTTAAGTAGGTAGTAAGAAGGTAGTTTTTTTAAAAGTGGGGTAAATGGTGATAAAAAAAATCAGAAATAATTTATGATTTTTTTTTTAAACGGAACTTAGCTGTGTTTGTCCGCTCTTTAAATAGTTTTAACAATGACAAACTCTACTTCCGTTTAAATTAAATTTTGTTTACTATGGTGCAATGTTTAATTACTTTAATCATTGTATTTTTTAACTTATCGCTTCCTATTAAACAAAAAACGTGACGCTTAAAAAAAAACACAAATCTTAAATTTCCTACTTTTCTACTGAAAATTGAGAAATTGTTTATTTGTACTTTTTTGTAAATCTTGATGTCTACAATCTACCTTTTAAATATTTTCCTGCGCTACGAGACACCCTGTATATATAATTTACCTTTTGTAAATAATTGAATAAGCAAAAAAAAAGAAGTCTCATGTATTAAATTAAGTACCAAACACTTTATTTTAACGGACAATACTATATTTCAACATGGGTATACAAAACACTTTCTAACACTAGTTTGTCCAGCTTGTGGAAGGTAGTCTGATGGTTACCCAGGCCTCCCTCAACTATTATATCAATCTCAAATAATAATATCAAATATGATGCACAATATAAATATACAAGTATCTAAAAAAAATAACAAAACATTAAATATTAATCTTAACATAAATAACTTGGAGTATTAAATGAAAAACGAACACGAAAAACCGGCACGAAAGAAATCTTCTTGCATTTCTCAGGCGATTCGTAACCATGGCCTTGAGTAAGGGTTGCCATGTTACAACAATAATTCCTCGATAAGGAAGAGTAGAGGTTTTCACTGGTTATTGAAATTAAGGAATGAACAAAAACGCTTTAACTATACTTCCGTTTAAATTAAATTTTATTTACTATGGAGCAATATTTAATTACTTTAATAATTATATTGTTTAAGTTATCGCTTCAACAAAAAACGTGAAGCCTAAAAAAACACAATCTTAAATTTCCTACATTTCTGCTGCTGCCGTTGTCTATATGAACATTTTTTTAGTTTTTGATATCTACTACCAACCTTTTAAATATTTCCCTCTTCTCAAGAGACACTCTGTATATTCCTAGGAGGGCTTTTTCTTTTATCCATAGTCTAAGGAAACTTTTTTTTTCTTTTTTTATTTTAATGAAATTTACAACTGTATAACATGAAAAATACAACAAGTAAAAGTGACATTGGTAACATGGCATGTACAACATGAAGAGAAACTACCCATTGGTAGAACTCAAATTAAAGTTCTATATTAAAAGGTCCCGAGGCCATCTTCTTTTCAGACGCCTCGGAGGGTTATCAGGGATCAAGGAGGAAGCAAGGTATGAAACGAGAGGGTTCGAATGGTTCTGCAGTTTGTTATGGAGGGATAGGTATCTGGATTGGAATAAACTGGAAACATATGGAACATTAAGGTCTTTATGGATGATTTTATTTGTGACAAAGTAAGGAGAGTTGAGGATTTTACGAAGGATTGTAAGGTTCTTGGATTGTAAGGATTGGATACGAGAAGAATTCGATGGTTTAGTGGAGCCCCAAAGCTGAATTCCGTAAGTCCAAATAGGTCTTATTATTGTCATATCTATGAGTCGTTTGTAATTGAATGAAAGCTTAGAGGGGTTGTCAAGTAAGTGCTGCAGTAGTCGAAAACGTCGGGCGGTTTCTAGTCGTTTCAATTTGGTATGGAGGTCTAATGAAAGTTAGGAAACGGTATGAAATACAGACTTTTCTGACTATTATAACTAGTACTATAAAAAAATACAGCTGATAACAAAAAGTCCAAAAAAACTGGTGAAAAATAAACCATTTAAACTGTAGCTGCATCCTTTGTGTAGCCTTTTATAATTGCTCATGTCGTTCACTGATCCCAACTTCAATTGTAACCCACCAATCTGCCTCTGTAATCCAATCATATTGTCCTTGTTTTTCATTTCAGTTGCGTATTGTCCTTTTGTGCTAGATTTGTATTCTTCCTTCCTGTTTTTTAACTCTACTGATTCGCACTCTACTGATTCCAATCCTATAGGAGATTACAAAGCGAGAAAATACCCCAAAGTGGAATATCCTATATCACTTATACTTTTCCGGTTCCCACTCTTTTTTGGTTTATTATTTTCAATAATCAACCATTGTGATCGACCAAAAAAATCAAAAACTTAACCTCCTCTCAAAATTTGAGGTTTCACGTTTCAGGATGCGTAGAATTCGAAAAACGAATAAAAATTTTTTTGTCCGTCCGCCGTCCGCGCATTTTCTCCGAAACTACTGCACCGATTTTTTTCATATTTTGATATAAAATCAGAGGTCACCCGAGGATGATCCTCCTTCATCGACATTACTATCCGCCTTTTACTTTCAAAATGGCGGCCGAAAAACCTGCGTTGCTATAGACTGTAGCTCCTAAACGAATGTACCGATTTCAATGAAACTTCGCTAAAGTCATTTTCTCGACGCCCTTTAAATTTATCTATATAACATACTTCAACGAAAAGAAGCTGGAAAAAAAGTTACGAGGGATGGTAAAATTAAATTCCGAATAACTCAAAGCGTTTATACTTTTTTGTCGATATTGTATATGGTTTTTTAAAAGTTTACGAAATTTCCTTTAAAAAATCGTTAAAATCGGACAATTAGGAGCAAAGATATGGTCTCTAGTTTTTTTTAAAATGTTCTACTCCAAATGTTATATCCTTGGTTTGGTTTTTAAATTTTGAATGTGTTATTGAAGTAATGCTATTTTTTTTTAGTATATTACTAATGATTAAAAAAAAAGTTAGTCCAATAATTGGAATCACCTTTGTTTATTTTTCTTTGTAACTCTGAAGGTAATTTTGCTTTAGATGTATAATTGTTTAGAAATAATAAACCATTGTGAAATAATTTGAAGTGGTTTTTTTTTATGGCTTCCATTAATACGTTTATCAAACGTGTACATTATTTTTTTGAAAATCTTTATCCATCATTTGTTTGAAACATCCAGTGCGATGTAAGACACAACTTTCGCTTCGCAGACTAAGTCCAATTTAAATTATTACTTTCACTTATGTATATATGAAATATATAGTAAGAACAATATTTCGATCTTGAAAATTTTCGAATTCGAGCTTTTAAAGGAAATAAATAAAGGAAATGTTTTGAGGTACTCTGAGTCCAAATAACCAAGTCCCGCAAAATGGTCTGTCCATGCGTGCGTGCGTGTGTTTGTGTGTGAACAGTCTAGTTCCAAACGAAAAGTCGTACGAAACTAATATTACGTATTTAAGATAGTTATCTGCCTTAGGTATGACAGCAACTTTTTCCTTAAAATCGGTTAACCGAAACTGTCCGATTCAATAATATAAAATCACTCGTTATTAACTTTAAAACTTTTTTTTATCGAGCAATATAACATTTAGTCACATGAAGTATGGTCATATTTACAGAAACTAAAAATAAATATAATAAATCAGAAGCAAAATAACAACTAAATAATAATCAAAAAGTATATTCAATAAATAAAAATAAAATAACTGAAAGATGAGTAAAAGAAAAAACAACGCAGACATATCTATAAACACTATTTACAATCAGGAGAAGGAAAAGCAGAACCTATCCAGGAGATCCCTGCGCTACTCTCTCAATCGCTTCACTAGTATTAAAACCGGTGAACTACGACTATTAAAATTCATGAATTTTTTTAAAATTCTCCTTTACCTTCTACCACCATAAATGTAAGATACCGACTTTTCTAAAATCTGTAGTTTTCCAACAGAATATCATAATATTCTTTCATCCCTCTTCAGTAAACAATATTGTTACATCAATCAGTATTATGAATGATCATATGCCGCTTCAGTCGCATTGGCGTTATCAACATCACTTCCAGGGGAATGGAGCGCTAATTTGACACTGCTGCTTCATAAACCACAATCCGTTATTTAAAGAAATGATACACACAGCCTATAAAGGGGTATTATGCTGACCCCCGCGTGGTTTTATATTACTATTACAATTTTTTTTCTCTTTTTGTATATATACAAGAAATAGTAAATGAATGAAAATTGACACGAATCATTGTTGGGATGAGCAAGTTCGCCTACTAACTTCTGTATATTACTGCATATATAAATCCTGTTGCAGATCTTCAATGTCGCTAAAGAGGAAGCTGCAGTGCAGCCTTCTAGCCCCGGCCTGGAAAGCGTGGCTCCTGCGCTGGACATCACTGGAGGCCTTCAACCCACACTCTGCAGGACCCCATCGCTATCCTCTCACACATCCATAGACTCTAACTTATCCAAACAAGTGAGAAATTTAAATTATAAATTTATTGATCTATCTTTACTATTTAAACATATTTTTTCAACTTCTAAATATTATTTCGGAATTGGAAAAAATATACTTCTGCCACAGGACGAAGATTACATTCATTACCGAGCCAGAAGAAATATAAATTAGGGGTCGAATGAAAGAGTTAACTCTTACAATTAAAAATAAAAATTTAACTTTTATGAAGATGTATAAAAAAAAAGTTATTCTTCAACTTTTACTTTTATTGATACATACCTTTTCAAAATAGTTATTTTCTTAACTTTCTTTTTTTATTATTTCTTAATGATATTTACAAATGTACTAAAGAAATACGTTTAGTAAATTTCAACATATGGATATAATGACGTGAAAACACTTATTGAGAAACTACCCGATGGTAGCATTATAATAATATGTCTACATGTTTCCGATTTGGCCCAATCCAGATACCTATCCTTCCATAATAAACTTCATAACCATCCGAATCCTCTAGTTTCTTACCTTGCTTCCTCTTCAATTCCTGATAATCCTCTGAGGCGTCTGAAAAGAAAATGGCAGCGAGATCTCCTTTTGTATGATATTAATACAGTTGTAAATATCATAAATAAAAATTTTAAAAAAAATTATTGCAGAGCGTTTGTTTGAAACTTATTGGTAAAGAAGGGACTTTAATGCGGGCTTGGAAGAGGATATTAGATGGCAGAGACTTGCGATCAAGGGTTTGAGCTGTAGGAGACTGTAGATGTAGGAAGAGTTGATTATCCTATTAACCTTCAAAAGGGTACCCATATGGGCGATATGGGGTTTTCATGAGTCCCCTGGTTTTCATCTTTAGTGGTTCTTAAGCTTTTAACAGAGGAGTTTAAAGTAATACGATGACCGATTATGACTACAAGAGGCAAGGTGGTGGAGATTAAATCTAACGAAGGAATCGTAATAAATAAAAATGGCTCGAGTTTTCATCGGGTTTAGGATTACTTTATTAAAGCTTCCTCAAGGGTTCTATCCTGGATGCTACAGAGTTATTTCGAAATTGTAAATGTTTATTATTAGTGTATTAAAATTAATTTCTATTATATACTTATGAGTGCTGGATTGAATTGGGTTGGTCTTGCTTTGCGTCCTCTCATTCATTACTCACTCCTTCTGCTTGGTCGTGGTTAGAGGCTAATCATTCATATTTTATTGAAAGATGAAAAAAAAAAACTAAGGTGTGTGCTTTAGACCGCACGATAGAAGTGAAAACATCAACAAGGCGTGATTAATAATATGAAATATAAATTATAAATAATGAACATTTTCCTCGTTTTCAGTATGCAGTTGATTTTTATTAGTGTATACCTTGAAAAGTTACAAAAAAATTTCTTTTTGTTACTGAAATATTTTAATCAAATTATCCATGAAAATCAGTTGGTTTTTGACATAATATTTCTCTTTTCGCCTCTCTAGCACGGCATCGCGTTAAGATAAAGTTTTGAATAATAGCTTATTACAAATAGGATAAAATTATCCTAGGATAAAACATATCCCTTGCTAACAATATGCAGGTTCGATTTTTAATTTTTCACATATTTTAATACATATGAAAAAACACTTTGCATTTTTTTTTTTTTTTTTTTGTATATGTATATAATAAACACTTGCATGTTTTTTTTTTTCAACAGAAACACAGATTTTACTGTTAAGAAGAATTTACATTTATTTTTTTCTGTATTTTTTATTTTTTCTAAAAGGGTTTATTAATATTTTACCATTGTACATAGTTTTAAGTATTTTTAAAGAATTCAAGAGTTTTGTATATAGATTTTTTTATTTTATTTTGTACTGGCTTTACCCGGCCACGCGCTGCTGTGGCTTAGCCTGGCAAAATGAAATAGAAAGCACATATGAGTAGATTAGTAGCAAAGGACATCTGTAATTTTTAAAAAGTTAAGAAACAAATTTGTTTGTAAAATGGCTTCAATTGAAACTAATTCTAATTGTTTTTATTTATCATGATTCAAATTGAACATTCATAATCATCTGAGTAAATACGCCGTCATTCATAATCATCAGAAACAGTCTGAGTTGAACTTATAAAACTAAATTAAAAAATTAATTTAAAAAACCTAAAATAGTATTGACCTACATAAGGAGACCCATATAAATTCTTCAAATGATAATTTCAATTACTGTAGTAATTATAAAATTTTCGATTAATCGATTAAAAAAAAAAATGCTTGCCGACGTTCGGTAGTGAGGAAGCAAAAGGAAACGGGCTTTTCTGAAGAGAAAGCAGTAAATGTTTAAAACTCAATAACTCTGTAATGAAACCGTCCGATTTCGTAGATCGGACGATTCCGTCGATTTCATCGTAACATTTTTTAGCTTGGTTTCGGGAAAGTATGTTATACACATAAATTAAAATGGTTTCAAGGGGAAGACTTTAGCCAAGTTTCGTTAAAATCGGTAAAGCCGTTTTGGCTCTACAGTTTATAGCGAAACATTTTTTGCGGCTTTGAACAGAAAAACATTTACATTTTTATTTTTATTACATATATAAAATTATCGTAAGACAGAAGTACTATGCCAGAAACCTTCCCAGGAGTGTACGAAACAACTTCCCAAAGTTTCATGGCGATCGGTTGAATGGTTTAGTAATGCACTAAAGACAAACAGACGGACAGACCTGTTTGTCTTTCCAGATATAGACCAGATACATTCATTTTTATATATATAGATATAGTATGTATAACTATTTTTTTTTTTTTTTTTTTTACTGATTTATCTTTATCTTTACTTTTTATGTTTGTTTTTATTTGGCTAGATATAACATTTTAATTTATGTACTTTTTTGTTATTCTGAAGGGGTTTCGTTCCAGAATAAAATCATTTTCTATTCTATTCTAAAACACTTCAATTAGTCGACTCCAGCCTATTTTACCCGACCGTTACAAATCGGAAATCTGACGGCTCAATCTAATTCGCTCTTCACAAAAAAAGTACAAAACTCACCTAAAAAGTTTTCACTTCAAAAAATCAAACATGTATTAAGAATATTCCTGAATGTTCTTTGCTCTTTAGGCTTATTTTTCTGTTTAGTTCTTTTTGTTTGCCTAGAGATTCAATGTAGCAACATTAGGGGTTTCCTTAACTTATTGGGGACAGAATCTACTATACTTACTACTAAACTGCTACTATACTATACTATACTAGGCTCTGGGAATCTATAAAATAAGCTAATACGAGATTAGAGAGATTCAACTACAGTAACTGACTACTATGGGATCGAATTCAGAACATATAAATGACGTGAATGTGCTCCTGAACTCTAATGACGATTTGAATAATTCTAGGATGAACGTTTATAGGCTTGAAAAGTAGAAGGGTGGACTCGTATCAACTGCTGACAAAGGCATCAAACAATATCTGATAACAGTTTTAAGAAATAAGATAGTATAGCTTTTTTTTTTTTTTTTCTTTATTGAATATTAATACATTCTGCCACATTGAAGGGCATTAATATTAATGCTACATGATTCATTCACACAATATGTACATACAATTAATATCAATAATAAAGAGAAAGAAATATAAAAAAAAATAAAATAAGTAAATTGGTAGGAGTGTGTACAAAAAAAAAATAATGAAATAATAGATAAAAGCTAGATGAAATTAAAGTAAATAAATCACATTCACACCTATGTACAATATTTACATTCACCCAGGGGACTCTGAGTCATGCCTTATTCCCCGACGTGGAAGCCAAGGCAGGACTCCAGGAGATCCCAGTGCTTCTCTCTCAGCCACGACACTGTTATTTGAAACCAGTGGGAACTGATGGAGGGCACTATAGCAACAGACGCTCATGTCAGTATAGCTTTAGTCATGGAAACTGAGATTTAAATAATATATTATATAGTGATGTAGAGATGGTTGGCCGTGATATAATATGAGAAGGAGTTGGTCGGAGGGTGCGGTCAAATGAATACTAAATATTTAAAAAATAATATTTTTAATTGTTATGCCGACGTTTCGACCCACTTTGTAAGTCTTCATCAGAGCTACAAAATATAAAAGGTACATGGTGAAAATCAAATAAATGAATTATAAGTAGATATTAAATATTTAATATTAAAATATTTAATATTAAATAATTAATATCTATTTATAATTCATTTATTTTATTTCATGTACCTGTTATATTTTGTATCTTTTGTAGCTCTGATGAAGACCTACAAAGAGGGTTGAAACGTAGAAGTAAAAATTAAAAATACTATTTTTTAAAGATTTAGTATTTGTTTGACCGCACCCACTGACTAACACCTTCTCTTAATATATTATATAATTCGTTGGACAGGAATAAGCGACAACATTCGAACTCTTTCATTTTCCTTAAATAATCCCTGAATTGAACACCTTTTATCAATGGTCAGGAAATTATAAATAATACGTGAATTGAATATATTTAAAGAGAGATGAGATAAATCGAAAAGAATAACATGAATTGTGAGAGTTACATTAATTTTTATGTACTGATCGAGGAATTAATTTTGGTGGGAGGGGGACTTCAGCCCGATTTTTTTTCTTCATATAAATAATGATAATTTCTTTGAAAAAAAAATAAATAAACTATCTATATGAAATCGTGTTTAAGTGATAGTGGATGTCCTATTAAATGTAATTACACGAACAATAATACTTTAAGAGATATTTTTTAAATATTTTTTATTCAATGAACATGGTTAAATTTTACCATTTTGGGGGCTTCAGTCCGAAAGATCTTTTCCCCCTTCCCCGCAGATCCGCCTGTGCTGAAAAGTGAACATTCGGCTAAGAAGTGGAAAATGTCTTCTTTTACGAATCTAGAGAATGAACGGAGGAACAAGGAGTAAACAATTCAAAAACTCCTTCACGAATTTAATTAAACCATACAGTAACATAAAGTAAACACTTTAGGGTCTCCTCTTCTGTGAAGAACCATTGGCCGTTGAGTATATAATGACCTCAGTTTCCCGAAGTAACGCACTCTTCTTTACTAAACTAATCATCCGTAAAGGAGTAAGACATATTCAAAGAACGACATATGGCCTCGGAAAAAACCGACTGTCTACACAGAAACGGCACGGTACGGAATATGACTTCAGGCTTTTATATCAAGAATAGATGCGAAGAATTTGAGGAAAAACTTTCCAAAAAATTAAGAAATTCTGCAGAGTCCGTAGGCTTGACAGCGTAGAATTGAGCCCCTTCCCACGGAGGAAGATAGAAAGAGAAGGTCGATTAAACTGATAGATCAACGGTGGTTCAATCGTAGAATAAGAATAGGTAACATATCCATCGATGAGTTTAGAAACATGAGCAAAGTACAAAATGTACTAAGACTTTTCTAAAATTCTGTATCCAAGTTTTCGATATAAATATTAAACATCTGTATATCTGTGATATCGATGCCCAACCGATAATATGACATAATTGTACCATTTCTCATCCCCACATATATTATTACAGTAAGGCTCGAAATCGGTTATACAAAATATAAGCTCCTGTCATGCTCAAATACCATGAATGGGATTCAGAATTCAGAATTTCACGGAGGGTTAGCAAATCGTATTCTCCAGTTTTGTTTTTCTTTCTAAAACAAATAAAATCGATACAAACATTTTGCTAGGCTTCAATACGAGACAAATTGGCACTTGGAGATTTTAATGCGGACAGGAAGACCCGGTACAATCAGATCCTTCGTCTTTAAGCCCCAAAATCGTACTATTTTCGAGAAAACGCAAGGCATAGGGTTCGCATCCACACAACCTTAATTGTAGTACTGTCATTGAATACATGTCTCATTTCGTCGCCTAGAGGCCTCTACGATCGAGAGAGGAGGAGTTTATATTATTTATCGATGGTGTTTTCCCATATCATCGTTAATTCTTCACCAAATCTCAAGATTGAGCCACCGATTTCGAAGGCTTCCTTCTCCTTCAGGCGGGCTAAATAGTCCAATCACCCCGAAAATTCAGGCAAACGAGTTATGAAAGAAAACAAACTTTATTTGCGAATAACTAAAAAATTACAAACTTTTCCCTTGGTTATGCCCGTGATTATATAAAAAATTACTAAATTCCCCGCAAAAGGAAAAAAAAAAAACATCGAAATCGGACATTTTTAACAAAGATACAGCTTATCGAAATTTGTAAACATGGGTCCAAACATTAATGAAGATTTAAATTTTTTTTTTCCTTTGTAGATTATATTTATCGGTAAAATAACAATTGATTTCTTTATTTTTTTATACGTTGCAATATTTTATTTTCTTATTAATTTGGCATTTTAAAACAACATGCTGTGCGAATTTTTCGCACGGGTCTACTAGTAAAATAAAAATAAATATGTCAGGTGTTTTAGAATTTTTTACTATATAATAACAATAGAAATCCAATTCAGGTTTTATTGGACGCATGAATACAAACATTCAAGGAAAACTCATTGACCCGAAATAATCTTGATTAAATTGAGAGAATAGTTACTGGAATGCAGAAGATCTCTATCATTCTTATACAATTATCAGCGTGACGAAAACGACTTCCCCAGGCCAGGAGCAGTTTGGAAACTGGGAGTCCGAGGGCAAAGACGCCATACTTCCATGTCGATATAAAAAAAATTGCTCGTCGCCGAGAGACATTCGTAGTCGAGGAAAGTTTGACAAAATTGACTGCACTTGCCAATCGGCTTATCGATATCGATCCAAATTCCAAACATGTCCAAGTTACCACCCATCGCTAATCCAGTCGGAAGTATCTCGGTCCCGTAATTAAGATACATGAAGTTCTCGTCATCGAACGACGGCCGAAACACCTTGAAAGTTGGAAAAAGGCGGAACAAGAAGGACCTCCCGTTGCCGTAAAACTTGTTGCTCACTTTCCAAGACCTGCTTGCATATCCCCCGAAGATCCAGTTCTCTCTATCCCTCAACAATAATATATTCGGACCTCTGTCCACGACTTCCGATTCGAACCTGGTCCAGCTACATCCCTCTTTGATAGAGTAGAGCATCTGCCACTCGTAAAAGTCGACACCACCTCCGATCATGGCGGTCAACATTACGATATGAGCTATATCAAGAATCGTACGTGAAGAGGAAATGGGGAAGGGAATCATCCGGTTCGTAAACGGAGCTATTCCGAAGCACATTTCGATGACCGATTTCAGAACATCTCCGAGTATGTAATGGTTGTTCATCAGCTTGCGAAGGTGCGTTACCTCTGCCATGTCTGGCAGTTCTTCGGTGAAGAACTTCATGGCTATCATAAGTTTGTTCTCGTTGATATCGGCATCGCTGTTCATCCACATCAACAACTCGGGATTGTTCCTGAGGCCCATCGCCCTGAGGCAGGTAGTGAACAAGTCGAAGAAGTACTTTATGATATCGTGTTTGGGAATCTTCAACTCCTCATTTTCTGTTGCCTCATAACTCGTCCCTGACAGTATGGCAAAGATGATCCTCGCTTTCGACTCTACAGACCCAGCCCATTGCCCTTTGACCAATTCACTGAACCTTTTTAAATCGGGCAATATTTCGTCCTTATTTCCGTATATGTATAACATCCAGGTCTCGTAGAGATCGCATAGCATGTATTCCTCCCATTGCTGGTGGAGCTTGTGTGGGAAAATAGCTAAGAAGCCGTCTTCATCGTGTATCTTCAAGTAGCTGCAAATTGCCTTCATCTCTTCTTTAGTCAGTTCCCATTCAGACTTCTTTTGTTCTACGACTTCCGTTTCCATCCTCCTCCTACGGCAGAAGGATGGACAGAAAATACTGGCAAAGTTCCAGCCTTGAAGTGATGGCCTAGATGACTCTCTGTCCGTCATTCCCTTCTTATCTTGAATGCCATAGGCGATGAGGTGTTAACTGGCCGTGAAGCACAAAATTGGCATTAGCTCACAGAGGAGGAATCTTCACAAGGGTTTAGTTTTCATGAAAATAAAAAATCTAATTTGGCCAATCCTAACCATTGATCAATAAATATTTTGCAATTTCATAAAACATATTACAAATCAGGTGATTTCGAAAACATATTAAGTCTATAAATTGACAGTTTTTAAGTTTTATAGTTTAAATAAGTGTTTACGTAATATTTTCTCGTTATATCTATTAGTCCATGTTTTTGTTATTTTTCACGTAACTCTCAAGCGCTAAAATCCACAATTCTGTGCATGTAAGCGGTTAATAAGGGACTTTTCGCAGAATATATAAGAAGTGTATTATTATAATAAATAGTCTAGTTCGTTGTAATTATTTATAGTGTAGAGTGCATAATTAGTACCAGCAGTTAGAATAATCCAAGTAGACGGTTTGAAAGTTTAATAACTTTAATGCCCTAGTAATAAGGCACAGGAAACATTATACAGTAAACCTTTTTATTTATTTATTTTAAATGATATTTACAACTGTATACAAAAAAAATACATCTAGTAAATTTGCACATTGGTATAAAGACTTGGAACACATGTTGAGAAACTACCCATTGGTAGCACTCTAATAATATGTCTATATTAGAAGATCACGTGGCCATCTTCTTTTCAGACGCCTCGGAGGGTTATCAGGAATCGAATAGGAAGCAAGGTTAGAGACAAGAGGGTTGGGATGGTTATGAAGTTTATTATGGAAGGACAGATATCTGGATTGGGCCAAATCTGATACATAAGGAACATTAAGGTCATTATGGATAATTTTATTTGTAACAAAGTAAGGAGCATTGAGGATTTTACGAAGGATTTTGGATTGCAAGGACTGTATGCGAGAGGAATTTGAAGGCTTGGTGGAGCCCCATAGCTCAACCCCGTAAGTCCAAATAGGCCTTATTATAGTCATGTAAATCAGTCTTTTATCATTGATTGGAAGGTTAGAGCGTTTGTCTAGTAAGTGTTGAAGTAGTCGGAAACGTCGAGCGGTTTCTTGTCGTTTCAGTCTGGTATGAGAATTCCAAGTTAGACGTTTGTCCAGATGGAGTCCTAGGTAACGGATTTGTTCAACAGGAATAAGTGAGGTGTTGTTAAAGGATACTGAAGGACAGAAAGTCATTGGTTTACGACGAAGGGTGAAGGTAATTTGATGGGATTTATTGGAATTTATTTTAATTCTCCATTTCTGACACCATTCTTCAAGGTTTGTGATGTGGGATTGAAGGGTTTGGGATGCAATAGATGGGTCGTTATTGACTGATAGGATACATGTGTCATCAGCATATGTGGTGATGACAGTGTTGGGATGGGTTGGGATGTCAGCTGTATAAACTGTGTAAAGGATAGGACCTAGGATACTACCTTGAGGAACACCTGCAGACTGGGAAAAACGGGATGTATATACATTGTTGTGATTTACTTTAAAGTATCTATCAGTAAGGTAGGAACGGATAATGAGGAAGTAGGTAGATGGTAGGAATTTTCGGAGTTTGTACAGCAGTCCCGTACAGTAAACCTAAATTCAGATTAGTTGATAACATTGAAATATCCTATTGCTGCTATCCATCTACCCTTTTCTTTAATGCACGACAGACATAAAACTTCAAACTCTTGTCAGTTTGACTGTGAAACGTCTATTTATATGCCACTGTAATATAAAAACTTCAAATAAAGAGCCGTTAGTCGTCTCAGAGTTTTTAAGTAAGGATTTTGTGAAAATATATTTAAAATATGCTACTTTCACTATTAAATATAGTGAAGTATGTAGTCCATGCAACTGCTGTAACTCATTTAACTGAGTTAACTCATCATGTAACTGAGGTGACTAATTTTTTTATTCAATGCATCAAATTTAACGAATCAAGAAATAAGTACTTGAAAGCATTTATCCCTGAATCCAGAGAAGATGTTAGTGTGGAGGAGATACTGAAAATAGACACAATTAAAAAATTAAATCAACTGTATTATTTCATACAGGGCTGTTCATTGAACTGTTAAGTTGTATAGTTAACCATATATACATATATTAATGTTTATTTATTTTGGTATTTGTTTTATACCTCTGGAACACTTAAAAAATTAATATTGAAAAAAAAAATGTTTTACTGATTGTATATGTATGTAAATATCGTTTACTAATCTGTTATTATATTGATCATACTTAATACTGTGGAGGTTTTTAATGTTATGTTTGAACGCAGTACTAGACTCAAGATCTAACAGTGTTAATAATACCATTATATTTATTTGTATACGAATATCCTTAGACAAATAAAATAAGCTTCTATTTAAAAAAAAAATATATATATATATATATATATATTATACATAATATAATATTTATAAATATAAATGTATACATATATACTTTATAATCACTTTATTAACTAAGATATTATTTATTAGAAACAAAGAAAAATTGTATTACGATCTGTAATAATCATACATGCGTTTCTATATGTCATCACACGGTAACGTAGAGCATTGAATGAGTATTCTGAATTTGTAGTAATGTTGAATACGACTTGTATTTAATACAAGTAACATAAATAAGAATAATAAATGTATGATCTCTGTCTAAGTGATATTTTATTACAGAAATGTTTTTGTTTATTTAATGAAATTTACAACTGTATACAAAGAAAACCAGTAAATATGCACAAATTAGAAATAATGACATGAACTGGCTTGAAGAGATCCTACCCAGTGGTAGCACTCCTTAAATAATTCTAGGTAAGAAGATCTTGAAGCCATCTTCTTTTCAGACGCCTAGGAAGATTATCAGAAATCGAGGAAGAAGCAAGGGTGGAAACAAGTGGATTCGAATGGGACTGGAGTTTATCATGAAATGATAGGTATCTGGCTCGGGCTAAATCAGCCACATATAGTACATTAAGGTCTTTATGAATGGTTTTATTTGTGACAAAGAATGGAGCATTAAGAATTTTGGTTTGTAAGGATTGGATACGATAGGATTTCGATGGTTTGATGGAGCCCCGAAGCTCAACTCCGTATGTGCATATAGTTCTTACAGAAATGTTATTTACTTTCATTTGGAATTTACAATTCTAAAAATATAAAAAATATAATGGTTTTAGTAAAAAAAAAAAAATTATTTAAAAATTATTCAATGACTTTTTTAACAATCAGAAATTAGATTGTTTGTTCTCTGGATGAGAAGAAAATATTTATTGTCAATAACATTGCTTCTAGAATTTTTCCCGCTAGAATCGCAATCAGCCACAATGTGCGACGCCGCATCTGATTTGAGTTAACGTCTAAGGTAACGTCTTAACATCCTTGGCCACCATAGCCACGATAAGGTGATAAGCTAGAGTATATCCTCGTTTTTGTTATCCTATTCTGAAAACAGTTATTTTATGTTTATTAAAAATATTAATCCTGAAATTTATTACGGAATGTGGTAAGTAATTCTTTTAATGATTTTTTTAACTAAATGTTAAAAATACCAAGATATATTTTAGTGAAAATAATTCACCGAATCAGTAACGTTTTATTCAATAGTATTTTTCAAATCTTCAAAATATACAGCTTTGTTAAATTTGCTCATTTTATGTACATAATATATATTTATGTAACCAATAAAATCCTACACAATGACCTTAATATCCCATTTGTTCTTGACCTAATCCCAGACAAATTTTCCAAATTTCACCAGAATCTCACTCATCATCCTAATCCTGTAGCACAGTCTCTATCTACCTCCAGTCAACCCTACAATCCTCCTCGGAGACTAAAACGGCAGTGGCCCCGCGAACTTTTGTAAAAATTTATATATTGGAGTACTGGAACTGGCCAGATTCTTCACTCATGCCGTGAGCGTCTGTTGCTCTAGTGCCCTTCATCAGCCTCCACTGGCTTACTATACCAGTGACGCGGCTGGGAAAGAAGCACTGGGATCTCCTGGAGTCCTGCTTTGGCTTCCACAATTGGGGGACAAAGCTTGATACGGAGTGCCCTGGTCCAATGTAAATATTGTACCCCTGTGTGAATGTGTTTTATTTGTTTGTTATTATATGGCTGATCTGTTGTTTTAATTATCTTGTATATTACTTTATCTTTTTATTTATATATATATATATATATATATATATTTTTTTTTTCCTTCCTTATGTACATATTGTGTGAATGAATACTATAGCTCTAGTACCAATGCCCTTCAGTGTGGCAGACTGTATTAATACTCAATAAAAGTTTTTAAAAAATATATATATATTATATAATAATATATATATATATATATATATATATATATATATATATATATATATATATATATATATATATATATATATATATATTACTTGCGTTAGAGTACAAGAGGTTGCCGAACGTTGAGTCCCGAATGTAGGACCGAAGGCGTACACAGAGCTAGACCACTTTCACCCCTCCTAATGCCTCAAGACTCCACGTCTTCTTTAGTAAGTAAACATATTTTTAAATATTATATATAAATATTTATATAATACATTATATATAAATATATTTCTTCTTTTTCTTCCTCCTCCTGTGTGCCTTTCAGCGTGGAGGAGCCTCCAGCCACATCGACTATATCTGTATCTTGCCAATTGCTTCATTTGACCAAGGGTTTTCCGTCTATCCTCACCTAGCCGCAGGATATGTTCCAGATATGTTCTTCAAGGCCTACCCCGTGGTCTTCTGCCAGTCGGACTCGCTTCCATGCATTTCTTTGGTACTCTGATTTCTTTTACATTCTACACATGTGCCCATACCATCGAAGTTGCCGGCATTCCATAGTAGCTTTCAGTGAGGGTATCAGGAGTTCCTCTCTTATTCTTTCATTCCTCACTCTGTCTTTCCTGGTTTTTCCTAAATTTTACGCAAAAATTTCATTTCAACAGCCGAAATCCTGCTTAAGTGCTTGTCTATATAGCTTTCGCTGCCATATAATAACGTAGGGAGTTATACTGCTTTATAGATGTGGAGTTTGACATTCCTTACTATCTCTCTGTTTCCTACAATTTAGTTGTAAATCTGGTAATATATATTGTTTGCTTTCTTTATCTTGTTGGAAACTTCTTGTTCTATTTTCCCAGATTTGTTAAAAATTGTTCCAGTCTACATTCTCCAGCTCTTCTACATGTCATTCTTATATTTCCTACCTCCCCCTCATCTCTTGTTACAGTCATGACCTTACTCTGAGTAAACGAAGTGAAATTTATATTTATAGTAATAGTGATTTTATATAGATTTTAGTAAAGAAGGTAAAAAAGACAGAATTGACTAGGTAAAATACATAAATATTTTTGGAATCGTATAATCTTCAGGTTTCATGTAGAATAAAGTTGGCTAGATTTTTTGTTTTGTTTTTTTATTTTTTATGTGTAAAGATAAAAATCCAGTGTGCTGTGTGGATGTATACAGATGAAATGTTTTAGACATATTAAAAAAATGATTTGAACGGAAATTTGATTCCCTTCATTTAATCATTCAAACAAAAGAATCATAGCAGTGAATATTTGAATGAAATGATTAATAAATAATTCATTTTAATTATTAGAGAATTCTAAGTAAGTAAACAATTATAAGTAGTTTTTAATTTTATTTGGAACGATTTGGAAAGCTTTGGTACAGCACAGTTTGTCAAAATTATTAGTTTAAATTTAATCAATTTTAAAAGAAAAATTGTACAAAATTATCAGAATATTAAATCAATTTGTATTATTTTTTATTTTTTTTTTTTTTTACTTCCATAATTTTGTTTTCCTTTGGCTTCACAGAACTTGTGGATCTTTACTTCCCTGAATCAGCTGTAAATAGAATATTCTTTACGTATTTTACCACAACGTTCTGTAATCATATATATTATTTCTAAAAGGTGTGTTTTTGCCGGTACGCTATAACTTCGTCAATTCTTCATCAAATCCAATGATCGACCACTCATTTTGAAGATATTCTTCTCCTTCACATGTGAAAAATAGTCCCATTCCCCGGAAATTCCTGGAAAAAAAGTTATGGAGAAAAAGACACTTTATTTGCGAATAACTCATGCATTTTTTTCTTGATTACCTACAAAACAAAAAAAATCGTAAAAATTGGACAATTATTAACAAAGATACAGTCCATTAGTTTCGGTATACTTAATAATGTCTTCCTGTTTAAAGATATTGCATTTAGGAGTAGAATAGTCTACTAATTTTTTTTTTCTGGCTTTTATATTAACTTTATTATTTCTTACAGGCATTTGGTTGTTCTTACATTTTATTTTTTTTAATAATTTATAATATCCTATGATCGGCTCATTATTTGGTCGTTATTACTTTTATTATCTTTCCAGTCAGTGTTTAAAAATAGATCCTAGCAATTTGTACAAATATTTTGGTCTATTATGTTAAATGGAATATTGTCATCGACTAAGGAAAAGATATTTTCCTTTCTTACATAATATATAGGAGCTTCTTATTTCCATATTGTTTAGCTATTTCTGCAATAAACAAAATTTCCAGCGAATTTTTCGCACGGGCCAACTAGTATTGATTTATTGTTTTAATATTTTAAGGTAAATTATTTAAAACTTTTAATAAAAAATGGTTTAGTGCGAGTTATTTTTGAGATATTTTAACGAAAGATTATTATTATTAAATTTGTAAAAATTACTAACAATATAAATATATATTTACAGTGTAGCGGCCGCGAGGTACCAAGTTCTCCCCTACCCCTGGGTACCATACAACCATCTCTATACGCCAGGCATGAAGGACCCCTCAACATCCGCAACGATAACAGTGTGGGTAGACTCAGGCTCAATATTAACTACGATTTCGACAGATCCGACCTCCACATTCACCTAATTGAAGGTAAGTTTGTTTCTTATCGTATATCAGTTCTCTTCAGAAATTAAATAATGATTTACAAAAATTTAAGATTTCAAAAAAAAAATCTGGTACGGTGCACATATCAGACAACTTTCACTTACCACCCTCTGCTTAGTAGAAATAAGTATTTTCAGACAAAAAGGGTGTGAAACTAAAAATTATAGACGCTATATTTATTTAAATTTCGTTGTGGGTATTTTTATTTATATAAGTACCCTTATATTACTTATAACAATGATATTGTTAGTAATTTTAAACCATCACTCCCTCTCCACAAGTTCTTGGCGTTCTGGTCTTTACACCCCTTTCTATAGATCTGCTTCATTTCAACATTCCTTTATTGCCCGCTCCTCCACCTTTTGGAATTCCATACCAATTAAAATCCGCCATGCACCATATTCAAAACCCTCTTATTATAATTCCACTTCGCAACCCAATCAGACGCTGGTTAATTATGTATCATGCAACAAGGATAATTCTTTTTTTCATACAACACTACTTTATTTTATTTTTTGTTTATTATTTGTGAACTGGAAAGATTCAGTATCACTTTTGGCATAGCACTGTGAGGTGATGCATAAAAAGTAAGAGTTTGTTGTTTTTATCCATTTTTCTTTTTTCTATCTACAAGATTGTGACGTATTTCATTTCTTACATTCCTCAATTTGTATACATATCTTTCTATTGGTTTTTTTTCTATACATGTAATTGTTTTTTCTTCCTTTTCTTTTTGTTTTATTTTTCAGTAAAATTATACATATAGTTGAGAAGATTTTATTTTATTTTTTAGTAATTTACATACTATTATTTAAGTTGTTGCATATATTGTTTGGATCTTTATTGAGTTAGTTTTTGGACAGATGTGTATTTTTTTTCTTTTGTAACTGTACATTATTGTTATTCTAAAGGGACATCGTCCCAGAATAAAGTTTATTTTCTATTTCTATTTCTATATATACAAATCTTAATATTTATATCGCAGTAATCAAAACAATTAAATATTAAATAATACCGACAATAGCATTTATGAAAACCGCATATGTAAATTTATTTAATATTATAGGAACCCGTATCATATTACGTATAGAAGCGTGTTTTAATCTTTCGGGTGAGCTCGGGTGCACCATTATTCCTTTGGTTCCTCAACTACTACTATTCTCCGTTAAGATTTCTTATTTCTCCTTTAGTTAATTATCAAATTCTTTCATATGTTATATTTAACTATCTTTTATATAAGAGATTAATGTGAAATGGTCAATTGTTATAAATAAAAAAAGATTAAAGGTACTTTAGGGGAAACTAATGTTGATAATTAGTCATTTAAGTCCTGTTAGAGAACATCAATCAGAATAAGACCTACATAATATTAAAAACTACTTAATTTTACAATGATATAATGAATTTAATCAAAACCGTTAGAGCCGTTTTCGAGAAAATCGTAAAAATGTGACTTCCGGTTAACCAATTTTGAAGAAAAATATGCAGTAACATCCCTAGCATATAAAAACCTTAAATATGCAATTTTACTTTCGTACGACTTTTTGTTTTTGAGCTAGACTGTTAAAACACAAACACACACACAAACCTTACGTTACACAGTGACCTTAACATTCCTTTCATCACGGCAACTGCCACTGACCGCTTTAATAATTTTCATGACAGATTGACTCTAAATTCCAATCCACTTACTCAAGCCCTATCTACTGCCACAAATCCATATAATCCGCCCAGAAGACTGCTGAGGCGCTGGCCAAGAGACTTATTGCATTGAGCTACTTGCTGTATTGTCTTTTTTTTTTTTTTTGTATTATTATGTTATCTTATTTTCATTTTACTACTGTTTTTTTCTTGCTTTTTTTTCTTTTTGTTTTGTTATTACTATTCTTTTTTTTTATGCTACTATTTATTCTCCTTGATATATTTGCTGAATACCGAGTTAGATGGCAAATTTATTGTGAGCCAGGAATATGTGTAACTAATAAATAAATAATGTTTGGCTGATGTAACCGCCTCAAATGGACCAATCCAAACGCACTGTCATTTCATGTTATTAGCTAAATGTGAACTTTTTTTATTATTTAAAAAATGCAGTATCAGTCTTGTGAACTTTCTTTATCACTTAAATTTTATTCCAGTTCAACCTTACGAGATTTGTTTTTCATGCAATTACTCAATTTTATAATCAATCACTTAGTTATTCATTCATAGTTTAATTATGAATAAACTAACGAATCTTTAATAATTCAAAAACATCTATATTCATAGAGTTCTGTAAAGTTTATAGAATTTCAATTTTCAATGTAATTTTCTTTAGGTATTACATCAATTAAGATTTCATATTTACAAATTTTCTATTCCATCTACCTTATTCATGTTTATTCAACGATTAGTATTGGCTTTATTTAAATACCTTTATATATTATTTTTCATATATGTTTTATGTGTGTTTTATATACTGTGTTAAATTTGAACTGTTCTGCTCTAATATCATCTTCCATGTCTCAGAAATCTGATTATTCCACCTTTCCAAAAAACTTGAAACTTACTTGCAAAATATTCATCGAAGTGCATTTTTATTTCGCTTTCGAATTTGTGGCATTTCTCACGGAGAGAATTTTCAAACGAAAGAAACAAGTATTAATCGGATGGGGCAAAGTCTATGGATTACGGAGGATGAGGTAGAACCTCCCAATCAAACTGTAAGAGTTTCTGTCTTATGGCCAACGCAGCATGTTGCGTGCAACAATGAGTTCTCAACAAATAAATTAGGTGAAAGAATAAAAATAGAGGAATTTTTTCCACCCCTTCCTCGCCATTTTAGGCTAGACGGGGATTTTCTAGGATTAGATGAGCGGGCAAAGAGTTAAAAGCCCTTTTTGGCATCTAACTCGTAAATATTTTATCCTGTGAACTTCTGTTCATCAGGTTGCTGATCGGCCACTCCACCCTCATATTCAATTATACTTATTGTGGTTTGCTCTACATTTTCTCCTTGTTACTTAGTTTGAAAGTTCCAACCCATAAAAATATATTTCCCTTCATAAGTTCATAACCGCATCAAAATGAGCCCACTCAAAGATTTTGGTGACACAACTCTCGCCAAACTCTTCTTTGAGGCCTCTTCTGTTCATTGGGAAGTCAATACTACCCACTAAGGATACAGTGGGAAATCAATACTGCTCACTAAGGATACAGTGGGAAGTCAATACTACTCACTAAGGATACAGTGAGAAAGGAATCCTTAGGCGAGCTCACTAATCAGCTCTAGAGCGAAGAGGACTCCACAGCTTGCCCTTTACAATTAGTTCCTCCCAGCCCGTCCTCAGTCCACCTGTAATTACTATCCTGCCAGGTGAGAAAGACATTTCTCCCGGATTTTTAGCCGATCTTTCATGTCTTTGGAAATTTGATAAATATTGCACAGGTTATAATCTTTTAGGAAAAGACTAACACGATGCTTTCACAATAAGCAAGACATTCTAACAGCAAATTATCAAATCTAAAAAACAATATCTGGTGTGCGCATCACATAACTTTCACTTACCGCTCTACTCTGAATAGAAATTATTTTCTGGCAATGTTAGACTATTGCACAATTTTAGAAATTGCATTTTTAACAGAACTAAAGCTTGAACGTTACAACTTAAGTTAAATTAACAAATAACCCTATTTATAATATCGACGGCAGGCAATAAAAACCTCGTAACTCCGTCCGTTTTTGTAAACCACATTACTCTATATGCATAGAGAGATTAGAAAGTACACCTGTAAATTTCTTCGGCACCATGTTAAAGTTCCGTGAAACGTTGGGCAGATTAACATTCGTTACTTTAACATGGCGCCGAGGATTACATAAATGATTATGTATTCCACTACTATAACTTATTAAACATTTATTTTTCAAAAAAAATAAAATAAAAAAGGTAATGTTCATCACTTCAAATAAAAATGCGAGGTAAATGTTCATCACTTCATCCTCTTTGTTTTTTTGTTTTTTTTTTATTGATAAATATTACAATCTGTCTCAATAAAGGACATTTATAATAGAGTTCTGAGAGCACATTCACACCATATTTACAAATTAAAAAAAAAAATAAATAAATAAATAAAAAAAATAACCTAACTTCAAATAATATAAAGCTACAAAAGAACAAAATAAAATATCATAGGGAGAAAAAAAAAAAAAAGTAATGAAAATAAACATGTTAGACGCAGGCATACCTATTACACTATTTACAGTCGGCCATAGGAACTCCGAACCATACTTATCCCCCCACATGTGGAGGGAAAGCAAGGCTTCAGGAGAATCCTGCGCTTCTTCCTCAACCATTTCACTGGCATTGAAAGCCAGCGGAGATTGAGTAAGGGCGCTACAATCACGGACACTCATGACTTGAGTGGAGAATCTGGCCATTGCCAGAACTCCAGTTTATACATGTTACAAAAGGTCACGGGGCCACTGCCGTTTCAGCCTGCGAGGAGGATTGTAGGGATGAGTGATGCTAGATAGGGATTGTGCTACGGGATTAGGGTGATGGGTAAGGTTCTGATGAAATTTGGAGAATTTGTCTGGGATAAGATCAAGAATAAATGGGATATTAAGGTCATTGTGCAGGGTTTTATTAGAGACATAGAAGGGAGCATCGACTATTGTACGGAGGACTTTGGACTGGAAGGATTGAATGCGTTTGATGTTAGAAAATTTGGTTGTCCCCCACAGTTCTAGTCCGTATCCTCTTTGTAATGAGCTATTATTAAAAATGTTACCTTAACGAAACGCCGTGTTAGAGCGTCGAAAAGTAAAAAAAAAAATAGTGTGGAAAACCAAATGATTACGAGTTTTATTGAAGATATGAATTAAAATATGTCAGAAACTAAAAATCGAATCTGCATACTGTAAGAGCGAAGGAATTGTTCAGCATTTCATCTTTTTTATAATGAGCTATTATTTATAATTTATATTTCATATTATTAATCTGATCTTGTTGATGTTTTCACTTTTATCGTGTGGTCTAAAGTACACATCTTAGTTGTTTTTTTTTTAATAACTTTTTTTTTATTATTTAAACTTAATACATTCTGCCGCATTGGAGGGCATTAATATTAGGGCGACATTAAACATTCACACAATATATACATACAAATGATAACTAAAATATAGATAAAAGAAAAAGAGTTGTGGAAAGTAAAATAAGAAAATTAACATACATAGGTAAAAAAAAAAGAAATAGGGAGAAGCTAAATGAAATTGAAATATATAAAACACATTCATACCTATATACAATATTTACATTCATACCAGGGGATTCCGAGTCATGCTTAGTCCCCCAAATGTGGAAGCCAAGACAGGACCCCAGGAGATCCCAGTTCTTCTCTCCCAGCCCCGTCACTGCTATTGCAAGCCAGTGAAGACTGACGGAGGGCACTAGAGCAACAGACGCTCAGGACTTGAGTGGAGAATATGGCCATTTCCAGTACTCCAATATATACATATTTACAAAAGGTCGCGGAGCCACTGCTGTTTTAACCTTCGGCGAGGATTGTAGTGATGGCTAGGATTAGGTCAATAAAAAATGGGTTATGAAGGTCATTATGGAGGGTTTTATTGATTAGATAGAAGTGAGCATCGACTATTGTTCGGAGGACTTTAGACTGAAAGGATTGAAAGCGCTTAATGTTAGAAGGTTTTGTTGAGCCCCACAGCTCTAGTCCGTAGGTCCAGATAGGTTTCAGGATTGTCTTGTAGATTATTAGTTTGTTGTCGACTGAAAATTGAGATTTTCTATTCATTAGTCTATATAGCTGTCCGAAAGATCTGTTTAGTTGTTGTCTTTTAAGTCTGGTATGTGGGTTCCACGTTAGTATTTTATCTAGAAAAAAACCAAGATACAGGACTGTGTCTGAGAGAGGAAGTGGTATGAATTTGAAGTAGACTGGTGGACAGGACTTGGGCCTTCAAATAACTATGATCGAAGCTAAATACATTAATTTATAAATCATATACAACTAATAAATATTGCTATGGCTAATTACAAAAATATTGGAAAATTATCACCTCATATAATTTATAAAATAGAAATTAAATTACAGTCATAACTGTCGCTGTAATTGTTGACATGTAAGCGGCCTTTAGTTCGATGAACTCTCATGTCCTATAACGATTTAATCGATTTTTAATCTAATTCTCGCTCACATGAAAATGAAAGACTTTAAAATTAAATTTCATCGCCTATTTATTGGTTCCTCTATAGAGAAATTTTCAAGGAAAACAAATGAAATTCCAGAGGAGCGGGGCGAACGCCGGAATAGAGGGGGGGGGGCTGACCTCATGACCTTTCCAGTATTCACTCATAGCCTTATCGACGCCTACCAGCTCCTCTCTACGGATAAATATAAATATTTACTCCGAATTTAGCCAATCGCTAATGACTAATTCAATGGAACGACTTTCCATTTCCATTGTGTACTGATTAGGTTTTGTCATTCATTGTTCGGTGTTGCATAACAAACCTCTTTGCGAATTGAGATGAAAAGTTTTTATATTTTTCAGTGAAAGATCTAATAAAGTTTTATCTTCTCTATGATTGAATGATTAGAATTATAGTAACAGTTTCAGGATTTTTTAAAATAAAATCTTTTATAAAACACAGGTTGTGCAATAGACATTACGATAATTATATCGAGAATAAACACTTTGCGAGGAATTCTCAACATTCATTTTTTTTTTGTATAAACTCAATTTGTTAATGATTTTTAAAAAAAAATCAAACTTAAGGAATTCTGAACGCGTATATTGCATCAGTAACAGGCAACTAGGTTTTCGGGTTAACAAGTGTTTTGATTGCTCAGTACTGAAAGTAGGGAAGTTTTGTATTCGTGAGGGAGGTTGAAAAAATGTTCGTGCTCAGAATCGAAAATTTCCACTCGTGTTTTACGTTTCAGACATTAAGAATCAAATGATGTCTGTCTGCCTGTCAGTCTCTAATCTATCTGCCAGTCTGTCTAGTCAAATCGATGTTAAGGCCCATATCACTACCCAATTTTCATGAAAACTTCAGTGCCTGGTTGGTGTTTTTTTTTTTCTATTAAATTAAACTTCATACCGCACTTCCGCTTGGTCATGCGCAAATTTATTTTTCTAAACGGCTCGTTTGATTTGGCTCAAACTTGAAAGGTGGGTATAATTAAAATAATGATGCTGTATCGATTTTATTGAATTCCGTCCTCTAATTTCTCTTATACGGGGTATTCAGGGTTAAGTGACCAAACTGCAAAAATGAACTAAGGACCTCAAAACAAGAAAAAAAATTCCTCTGAAGGTATGTCCGCAAACACTTAGTTTAGGAGATATTCACACTTAAAGATTTTCGTTGTTATGAATTATTTACGTTATATAAAATAAATAAAACCTATTTATTTGTTCTAACTACTTTATTAATTGAATTTAAGCATTACCGTTCGTATTAAATGTTGTTCAAAGTGATTTCCTTGAGCATTAAGACAGGCTCGACATCTTTCTTCAATAGCAGCAGTGGCCGAATAGGTGCTGGTATGTGTTGCTGTTTCAGAACATTCAATTATCCTTCTTCTTAAGAAATTAGTGTCATTGACCTTAATTTAATTGATCAGTTAAATCAATTTGTACAAATTTATTGGTTACAACATTCTCTAGCCTGTCATATAAATATAAATCATCATATATCATATAAATATATAAATAAATATATAAATATATATAAATATAGTAAATATAAATCAGCCTGTCGAATTGTCATATAAATCTGTGTAGAATGCAAATAAATTAGCATTTCGCTACGTGTAAAAACTTAAATGTTTATGTTATTATATTTTTCATAGATTCATCTTATAGAACTATTTCTCGTCTTACCAAGCATATTTCAAATCCATGAAACATTTATCTAAATTTTAAAAAATTGAAAATTAAGAGAATAGTTTTGTTGTACCATTAGCTGACACTGTTTGATTTGAAATGTTCCTATAGCTGACAGAGATGAGAAAAAAGATATAATTAAGAGAAATTTCATATTTTTCCCTTTAAGATTAATAAAAATTGCCTTTAATTTATTATAAAACGAACTTCTTGCGTTTCCCGTCTTAAATTTATCGATAAATACTGGTCACTGTCAAGAATCTGTTTTAGACAATATAGAAACCTATTTTTGCTTTATGTTTAATCCAAATAATAAGCAATATTTTTTTTTTGACAAGATAGTAGTGAATGGTCCCATAAAATATCTAATTCCTTTATCAAGACAAGTTAAAAACAGATAATACATAATTTATAAACGCTCCAAAAAACAATCACAAAAAAATTTTGATTATATTCCGTAGTACAGACCCCTCGAATTATTAACATCCGCCTGAAACTTCGTAAATAGTTTCATCTCATCGTAACCTACAACTATTTTATTTACAAAAACTTTTGGAATTGGGGCGTTTTCATTCTGGAGATGAGAAAACGTTGTCTATTTAAGTAGGTACTAAAAACTCGTAAGTACCCATTTGCTTTCTACTTGGATCGTAAGATAACTTGAGCACAAAATCGAGAAAAAAAGTTGGACTTCAAAAATATTGAGCCGTTTGTCGTGACCTACACCCCGAAATTGTCAAAATAACGAGATTATATATGACAAATGGCCCCATAATTTTGTATGCCACAATTTTAATCGATTTTGAGATCAAATTATCTTACGATCCAAGTGGAAATCAAATAGATATTTACTAGTTTTTAGTACCTAATTAAATAGACTAAGTTTGCCCCTCTCCAGATTGAAAACGCCCCAATTCCGAGAAGTTTCGTAAATATAATATTTTTAGGTTACTATAAGATGAAGCAATTTACGAAATTTCAGCCGGATGTTAATAATTTGATAAAAAGGGGCCTGTACCGTCTAATAGCTGAGGGAAATGAGAAAAAGTATGTAATTAAAAGAAATTTCATATTTTTCATTTTAAGATTAACAAAAGTTATATTTAATTTATTATAAAACTAACTTCTTACGTTTTTCAACTTAAATTTATCGATAAATACTGGTCACTATCAAGAACCTGTTTTAGGCAATACAGAAACCTATTTTTGCTTTATATTTAAACCAAATATATAGCATTTTTTTTTAACAAGACAGTAGTGAATGGTCCCATTAAATATCTAATTCCTTTATCAAGATAAATTACACGATACACTTTTACAATGAAATTCAATCTCTATTATAACTATAGCATTACTATTTATTTCTGAGAAAAAAAAATTGTTATTTAATAAAAAATTGGTTCGTTTTAAATTTTAATTGTCTTCATGTATATTTATTATAATTTCTCTCAGTTATTCTGTCACATTTAATTACTTTTATTATTTTCATGTATTTATTGTAAAAAAAATTTAAACTGATTTATTTTTATACCTTTCCTTTTTTTCTCTAAGGCTATCATTCATTACATGAAACAAAAGAATTTACTGTTTCTGAATCTGACTCTGTTATTAATTAGGATTCCTTCAAGGGCCTGTCAGCATCCTATATCTTCCTTTATCTTCCTCCCTCTTTGACTACAGATGTCTCTTGCGTGGAGAAATTGCTTGATGCGTATTAGATGAAACTGAAGAGAGATTAATGAATTTCTTGATAAGATTCATGGGGCGCGCAGACACTCTCATATCTCTTGCTTGGATTTCCAGCCAGAGTTACTTTCTTTAAATTTTCTGACAGAATGGATATGTTCTTAAATTCACCGCCGAGTACATCGATGCCACCGAAAAACCATCAGTGGCAACCATCAATGTAATTCAGCGTTTCTTTATTCTTGGATGTAACCTCATTACAATTTATGATATTTATCAATTTACTGTACATATTCATCCAGTTTTCTTCTTATCTATGGTTATTTGTGTTTTGAAATTGAACAGGTAGATACTTCCTCATTTCTTTTTTAATCTTCCAGTAGTGTTAATCTTTCGCTGGAATCCAGCAGAGCGTTCTTAAACCCAGCATAAATCTTTATTCATCGGTGCTGGATTCAATCGATTGATGGATTCCATTGATGGCAGTAGCGTTGAGTTAAAGAACCTGTCCTACTTTCTTCTTGCTATATCTCCACATATATTATTACAGTAAGGCTCGAAATCGTTTTGTACCAAATATAAGCTCCTATCATGCTCAAATACCATGAATGGGGTACCGCTGGATTCAGAATTTTACGGGGGGTTAGCGAATCGTAGTCTCAAAAACAAAAACAAAAGTGTTTTCTTTCTAAAATAAATAAAGTCGATACAAACTTTTTGCTAGGCTTCAATACTGAAACTGTGGTAGGTCTGTAGATCGATGCGGGACTAATTGGACCTTGAAGATTTTGATGCGTACAGCAAGACCCGGAACTATCGGATTCTGCGTTTTTAAGCCCAAACACGTACTATTTCCGAGATAACGCAAGGCATGGGGTTCCCATCCACACAACCTGACGTTAATTGTAGTACTGTCATTGAATACATGTCTCATTTCGTCGACTTGAGGTCTCTATGATCGAGAGAGGAGGAGTTTATATTATTTGTCGATGGTGTTTTTGATCGGCAAGCCATATCATCGTTAATTCTTCACCAAATCTCAAGATTGAGCCACCGATTTCGAAGGCTTTCTTCTCCTCCAGGCGGGCAAAATAGTCCAATCACCCCGAAAATTCAGGCAAACAAGTTATGAAAGAAAAAAAACTTTATTTGCGAATAACTAAAAAATTACACACTTTTCCCTGGGTTATTCCAATGATTATATAAAACATTTCTAAATTATCTACAAAAGGGAAAAAATTCATTGAAATCGGATATTTTTTCTTAAAGATACAGCATATTGAAATTTGTAAATATGTTGGTTCCAAACAAAAATGAAGATTTAAATTATTTTTTTTTCCTTTGTCGATTATATTTATCGATAAAGTAACCATTGATTCCTTTATATTTTGATACGTTGCATTATTTTATTTTTTTATTAATTTGGCATATGATAACAATATGCTGTGCGAATTTTGCGTACGGGCCTACTAGTTTTTTATTATTTCTCAAAGGTATTATTATTATTACTTTTACCACATCTCTGTCAATTCTTCATCAAATCCAGTGATTGGACCATTATTTTTCTACTTCAGGTGGGTTGTTAAGGAAAGGAAACTTTACTGGCGAGTAAGCCAAAAAGCATACCTACTTTTTTTTTTATTGATTATATTAATAATTATTTGAAAGATCTCTAAATTCCTTATAAAACATACAAAAACCATTGAATTCGATCCATTATGTGCTGAGATACAGGTTATTGTAATTCATAAACATTTTGGTTATATTATGAAGTTTTATAATAATTTCCTTTTCCTTGATAGATAACCATTATCGAAAAAATAGGAATGATTCCTTTATGATACCGATCTACGGGGGGAGGGGTTTTAGGAATGAATCCCCTCCTCCCGTAAAATACAACCATGTTTTATGAAAAAATTTATCTCTAAAATTATTATTGTTGTTCTAATTTAACAGGACTTAAATAATCACTTAAACATCATTTCATATAGGTAGTTAGCTTCTTTCTTAATATATACATACAAAAAAAAATTTCGGGCTGAAGCCCCATCCCAAAATTAAATCCTGGCTGGATCCGTTAGTGGCACGGACTAATTAGTTCCAATTCTTAAAATCTTTCCCTTTATTCTGCATCACATGTTTAATAGTGCTCAGAATTATTATATTTATAAGTATGACTTATTAATTTATATTTATATTGATATAATTTTTATTTTTTCTTAGAGTAATATTTTTAAGGTTTATTAATCATATTTACTGAAAGTAGAACACAGCATTTTTTTTTTTTTTTACGAATTCTAATATTAGAATAGAGAAAATTAAGAAATTCTATAGGTGAATCATAACTTCCTTGTAACTGTTGTGTATTTTTTTATTTATTACTTGTCTTTAGATTTATAAAATGTTTCTGAAAATTATTATCCATCATCAGAAACATATTCACTATTGTTAGATCCTACTGTACCATTAAAGATCTAATCTTTACGAATATTTTTCCTACTTTACTACATTTATTATCTTATATACTTTATCTTTATGCTTTCCAACCTATATTAGGTAAGGAAAGTATTGCGATCGGGTCAAATTTTTGACATGCGATTTTCGACGGATCTACACGTTTCAGAGCCGAGTCCGAAAAACACATATTCAGCCATTGATCTGTCCGTCTGTCTGTGCCATGATTATCTCGGGAACTAGTCGAGAGATTTAGTTGCTTCTTTTTATATTTTGTAGGGTTTTAACTAATAATGCATGTGACAAAAATTGGATGCTCCCTGCGCAATAAGTGAAAAATATATTTTTCTCTAGACTGTAGAGTTCTAGACGAAATGGCCCTAACGATTTTGATGAAACTTTCCTATAATTTTCTAATTAATGTAATTTCAATTTTTGTACGTGCACTAAATTCTCGAGAAAATTCAGGAAAAAAGTTATAAAGAAAAGAAAAATGTTTTGGGGCCAAACTCACCAAGTATGTATTCTATGGTAAAATTTATATAAAAACTTTTGAAAGGTTGTTAAATTACCTACAAAACAAACAACAATTCATCGGAATCGAACCAGTATTAGCGATAACACAGCGTATTCTATTTTCAAACACGTGTTTTAATGAAACATGGTAATGAAATTCCCTACAAAACTTTATAAAAATCGTTCATTTTGGACAACTATTTACGAAGTTACAGCTATTCAATTTCGTATGTAAGATTACGCGTTCATATTCTGATGTCAGGAAGGGATGAATGAGAGGAAAATGAAAAGTAAGAAAATCTGTTGCCCGCATCACACAAGTTTCATATTCCTCTCGACTTTTAACAGAAATTATTGTTTGACAATATTGTGCTAAGGTAAAAAAATTATAGCTAATATTAGAGAGTATTGAATTTTTTACGATGATCTTTCACAAGCCGGTTTATGTTGCTTTAGTATGTCAAAGAAATCGTACTCAAATCTTTTCTTTGATCAATTTTCAATAAAATAAATCTAATTCAATTTTCTTTTTCTTAATTAACATATTTAAAGATATAAAACTTTTCTGAAATAGGTAGGAAAGTCGTGTGAGTGGACACACCAGATTTTTTATTGTCTCTTTATAAAATATTTTAGTTAATTTTTCATAATTTTACGTATTCAGAAGTTATTATTTCTCTTTGTTGATGACCAACAATTAGTTACTTCTAAGAATGATTGTACTTCGTTGGACTCTCTATACTTTAATCTTTCATTCATAGACTAATTTGACAGCTATTACAATTGGTTTATTATTAACAAAAATCTTTATGTATTTACCACTAATTTATTAACTAATACAAGTTTTTTTGTTATTGATTGATACAGGAGAAGACATTATCGGTGGAGAGTTTTCAGAGCCTTATGTACGCCTTAGCCTTGAACCGCCAGTTGACTCTAGAGTGAGACAAACTGGAGCTCAGTCGAGATCAACCCCTATCTTTGATCATCATTTCAAATTTCCAGTTTCTCATGATGAACTGCAAGAACACTCACTAGTCCTTCAAGTAATAATGATCATTTATCATCATGAATAAAAGAAATTTTATTACAAAAAATAAATGAAAAATGATACTGATAAAGGGGTGATCGGTATACTGTAAAAGAGGAAATATTACACCATAGGGAAGTTCCAAAACTAGAATGATTTCTTTGGTTATTTAAGAACCAATAGAATGACTGACTCGGGAATGACTTCTCTATAAAACTAGAAGATAATTATCTTCTTTTTTTCTTGTCCGCACCTACCTCGCCTTTTAGGCTACATGAGTTTTCCCAGGCCAGGATGAGAGGGGGAATGAATACCAGAGTTAAAAGATCCCCCCATACTGGGACCCCTTACCTAGAACTGTATCTAGAACCCCTAGAACTATTTTATATCTAATAAACTTCAGTTCATAAATCATCTGGTTGCCAAGTAACGCGTGTTTTACCTGTGTAATGCCTTTGCATTAGTCCACTTGGCCCTGGAGATAATTATCTATAAACTTAAAAGTTGTTTCTGGAATTCGGTAACAAAAAATTGGATTTTTGGACTAACGTTACCCAAGGTAGAAAATTTCCCCCTTCAGAGTACCATTGGGATATGTTTAGAAATTTATTACACTATTATAATGTAGATTTAATATAAAAAAATATAAGAGATATCGAAAACTATATCTAATGTATTTTTGTTAAAATATAATTTATAAACATATATTTAAATATTGTGTCCAATGTCTTTTATTTAAATAGCAATGGAATTTACTATCTCTTTAGAAATTTAAATTAGTAACACAAGTAATTATACGCATTATTCTTATCATAAACTTAAAACTCTTAGCAGGGTAAATTAGAAAATAATGATGGAAATGAAATATTTACGATCCAAACCACGGGTAGTCGCTATTATTGTTATAATTACAAGACACTGAAAGTTTAATACATTATTGTACCAATTACATGACGCCAGCTATTTTATACTCCAATGAAACAAATACATAAATTGTGCCATATATTAACCCTACAATATCTTGCAATTAAATTAAATTATTCTTTTTCAGGTTTTTGACTATGACAGATATTCACGAAATGATATTATTGGAGAGTTGAGAATAGATTTGGCAGAAATCGAGTTGACCTCAAATGTTGAAATATGGGGTGATATTTCAAAAACTAAAAAGGTATTAATATGTTACAATTAAAATGGAAATAATAATCAATAAATATAAAAATAGGTTACTCTAATTTCTAATATGGTTGTAATCGCATAGATTAATTAATTTCATTAAACTGTATTCTAATTAATACATTATTAAGATTATATATTTATGTAGTACATATTTAAATATAAATATTTTGAACTATATTTAGCCATGATCATTTTATAATGTTTGCATTCATTTAAGCCTCGAGAAGAGCTCCAGGAAATTTTGGTCTCATTGAGTTACCTTCCTTCCGCCGAGCGCCTGACTGTAGTGCTTTTGAAGGCAAGAAACCTTTTCCTGCCAGAAACCAGAGATTCCATTGGTTCGTATAAATTTTTAAATATTGAGTTTATTTACCTATTACATAATGAAGTAATTTTTTTTTTTTTTTTGGTTCAGATCCATTTGTAAAAGTTTACTTACTTGCTGGAGGAAAGAGAATTAAGAAAAAGAAAACCGCATGCAGGAAAGCAAGTTCTAATCCTGTTTGGAATGAAGCTATAACTTTTAACATAAGTTCTGCCAACCTTAACTGCTCTGCTGTCGAGGTTCGTATTTTTATTATTTCAAATTTTAATCTGTTCTTGAAATATTTAGTCACTAATGTTTATATCCTTCAAATCAATTCTTCCTTCATACATTCTTCTTTTATAATAACCAGAACCAACAGCTCTAGCCCTTATCAAATCCAAATGAAATAATTCTCCAAATAATATATACTTGGATACAAAACTTTTTTTTTTTGTATAATGATTCTAAAATGTATGTTTTCTTCTATGTTCTTAAATTACCAAAATATGGGTATATAATCATTTAATCAGCTGAAATTTGGAAAAAAAAAATAATGGATAATAATGAGAAGTTACGAGGATCATTGGTAAGATGTCAGTGATAGATCTGAAGAAAACTTTAATTTTTAATTTTAATTTTTACTGTTATTGCAATCTCCAACTAACTTTCCAACTGTAAAAAAAAATTTGTTCTGTAGTTTTGAAAAACGCAAATTATTTTATTTGTATTACATTCTCATGAAATATAAAACCTCAAATTTCGAGAAAGTAATTTTTAAAAAAAATAGATTGATTACAAAGATTTATTATAAAAATAATAAACCAAATTAAAACATCATAGTCAACTAGGTTACTTACAAGATTTCTGTGAGATGACTAACCAAGTCTAATGACTAACAAATTACTAGCAAGAAAAAAATCAAGCAGATCACTGAAACTAAATCCTTCCTCTTATCTTGTATGTTTTCTAAATATTCTTTTTTATAATTATAGCATAAAATTTTGATATAAATAATATTATGTTAAAGGTAAACACAATTAATAAATACTAATATAAGCTGATTTCTGATTTATAGGTCTGTGTTCTGGATCAAGGATCAGATCTTATCGGAGGGCCTTCTTTGATTGGTTCTGTGGTCATTGGTAGCACTGAAGGAGGAGCTGCAAGCTCACATTGGTCTGAAATGATTTCAAGTCCCAGGAAGGCAGTAGCGATGTGGCACACTCTGCGATAACTCTGAAGGTATATATTGAATGATCTGCAGAATGAATGAATGAATGAGTGAAAATCTGCAGCAAATATTTAATGATATATATAATATACTAGTTGGCCCCGTGTGAATAATCCGCACAGTACAGTTAATGTTCAAATGACAAATTAATAAGAAAAAAAAAAAATGCATTGTATCATAAGATTGAGAAATCAATTCTTGTTTTCTTGCTAACTATAATCGTCAGAAGAAATGAAAATTAATTTAAACTTCATTCATGTTTTGAACCAACGTGTTTATATAAGCTGTATCTTTGATAATAATAATCTGATTTTGATGATTTCTTTTTTTTTTGGAAATTGAATTTAATAATCTTTTTAATAATTATGGGTGCAATTGACATAAAAATGTATACTTTTTGAGTTATTCACAAATGAAGTTTCTTTTTCTTCATAACTTTTTTCCTGAAATTTAAGGGCGATATAACTATTTTTCCCACCTGAAGAAGAATGAAACCTTCAAAATTATGGTAAATCTTAGGATTTGATGAAGAATTAACGAAGATATGGTGTACCAACAAAATAACACCTTTAATAAATAATATAAACTCCTCTCTCGATGATAGGGACCTCAAGCCAATGGCATGAGACATGTATTCCATGGCAGAAATAAAATTAATGTGAGATTGTGTGGCTGTAAACCTTTTACTTTACATAAACTTGAAATTGGTACATTTTTGGGTTTGAAAATGCAGCGTCCAATCTTGGTGTCCGCATCAATATCTTCATATTTATCCCGTATCAATCCATCAACTTATCTCTGTTCTAGTATTGAAGCCTCCCTCTCTCCATGAAATTCTGAATCCAAGGATATCCCATTCATGTCATTTGAGCATTACAGGAGGATATATTTGATACAAATCTGATTTCAAGCCTCACTGTAATAATATACCTAGTTCTGCTATAAATACTGTTACAAAGGTAAATTTTGTTTACATTCTTGGATATTTTTAGATAATCCTTACCTTTATTCGGTTATTTTCTTTACATGTCAAATAATAATCCCAATTAGTTTATATTTTTCGTTAGCTGAGTTATCATGGAGTGGGGTGATAAAGAAAACTGAATATATGTTATCACCTTACACAAAGTTGGAAAATGTAGGTCAGAGATTTTCAACACTTAAAAATCTTTGTGTATCAGCCGTATGTTTGTGTACTGCACTATAAATAGATATAATGAGTCGTCATACCGTATTCTAAAACCTTTTTTATGTTTAAAAATAAAATATTAGTATTTATATTTATTACTATTGTATACAATTTCACTCTCTTATTTCAGGTTACCACAGATGTCAGAAAATGAACAATGTGAATATGGCATTGCTTCAGCGTATCATTGATTCAAGACCTAATTTGGATAAAATAGTTCATTGGGCCTAGTGTTATTCGGCAGTGCTTCTGTCACATATTTACCAACTCGTAATTATTAATTGTTATTAATAAAAATAAAAAAATGGAACATAAACAAAATGAGAATTATAAGCATGAAGCTGAATCTCCAAATTAATATATAAATGTTATCCAAATATTATCATATATATAATAAAATTATTATTAAATTATTGTTGTAAGCCTAATTATTAATGTTGCTATGTTTTTGATGTGATGTAAGATAAATTTATAAAGTATCGATGCTATAAAGAAAAATACTGTGTTCAAGAACTGAAAAGATTGTTATAAGTAAAAGATTTTTTTTAATATTTTGATTTCAAATCACTTTATGAATATGTTTCCTACAAACTTCACCATACTATCTTAAGGCAGAAAATATTCAATATTAAGTTTTAGTCTTTTTTTTTTTACAAATTAAAATATAACTATGATTTATTAAATAGCTAGAAAAAACAAAAATATAACAAGCATTTGTTGTTATATATTATAATAAAAGATAAATTAATACATAAGCCTATATAAATAATTCAATGAATTTTTTTATATTTAAGATAGCAGTATTTTTGTGATAAAGAATGACTTGATATTTATGTTTAAAATGAAATGTAAGTCGCTTTATGCACTCTGTGTTAAGTAATACACACAAACATATAATATAATAAATTATTCGCATTTTGTATGGTACAAGTAGCACATATCATAACTGGCATGTTTGTTTATTACATAATTAATTATAAATTTGTTTAACAATTGAGAAACAGTTTATATGTATTTTATAGTCAGATGTAAATATAGTCTTACAATTACAGGCTTTGAACTGTGCCTGCCGTCCACGGTTTTCTTTGGGTCATTCAAACATAATGACGTGTGCAAAGAGAAAAAAAAAAATAAGAACCATTACTAAACGCTTAAACATTTCAGGAATTAAAACAAATAGTTTATGTATAAATATGCGTCAATTAAAGTGATGTATGGAAAAAATAGTTGTATTTTGACAAATGTAAATTGAAAATTTTAATCTTTATTGTTCTTTGTATGCTTCTAATGAAAAAAAAATGTATATAACTTAATTGTTTAGGTGTACTGGCAGTGTATATTTTTATAATGTATATCGGCTGTCATGTATTAAAATTCATAATTCTATAAGATTGTAAGCTTTTAAAGCTGACAATATTTCATTAAACGGTTAAACGATTATTCATTAGTTCAGATATTTTTTTTCTATTGTATCTCACTAAGTGATAAAATATTCAGAATTTATTCTAACTTATATTACTAAAATGATCAGCTGAGATATACTTAAATATATTAATATATTACTAATTATTATTGGCTGAGATAAACTTAAAAACATATTTAATGTTATGAGTAGTGTCATTGCTATATTGGAAGAAGACAGACATAACTCAAAAATCAAATTGTTTTCATCCTTTGGATAATCATAATCATCTTGTTGATTATGATTACACAAAAGTGAAAAATCATTATTTTTTTAGTTTTGACAGCTAAAGGATTGATATATAAAAATTTATATACATTATGCACACATATATATATACACTCACAATATATACACGATACTAATCTATTAATAGTTAATTTTAAGTTGTGTCAGCCATCTTCCAAGCTAGAGATATGTATTTTATACCAAGACTGCATTTTTGCATGATGAGACTTTTATAATTTCAAAAACAAAACCAAAAACACTTTTTTAAAAACAATATTTAGGTTTATATAGTCTACTATCAAATAAAAATTTTTAAATTAGAAAAAACTTTAAAGGAATAATTTTATTTAATATGCCTCTGAAATAATAAATTGTTACTATTAAACAGTTAAAATCTTAAGAGACAGCCTAGTAATACTGTTTCATGTGAAATAAAAAAAAAAAACCTATTCCATTATAACAGAATTACTGGTTAAATAAACCAAAAATCCCATTACTTCAAAAAATAAGAATGTTAACTTTTATTCTGAATCAACTAAAGTTACATTTTATTTAAAAAAGTGAATTAAACTATTTGTAAATATCAATATGGGCCTCAGCAAATAACAAAGGAGAATATATGATAACTGAAAAAAAAAAACTCATTCTTCCCGCACATTCCATTAGGCCTCAAAAACAAATTGTTAGGATATTAATCCTTATTTTTTATATAGGTAAAAGCATTTTGAATAAATATAAAAGTTTAATTATATTTTTGCCATTTATTAACAATTATACTATTACATGACGAATTTTAAAATAGAAAGCCCCTTAAAATACATTTCTTTATTTCAGGGTGTCAGAATAAATGTATTTGATCTGTAACCCATTTTTGTGATTATTTTCAAACTGAAAAGAAGTGCTCAATGTGTAATTGAGGGATTTGAATATTCAAGTTAACTAAACGGTAATTTTTGAATGAACAGTAATTTAAATACTTTTAAATTTATCAATATTCTGTTTAAAAAAAAAAAATGTTAACATATTTTGAGACTAATTTATTCTTTCAATAAATATTTTCATAAAAGTTGGTAGCTTGTTCTGAACATTGGCAATGATTTTATGTTAAATAGTAGATATTTTGTTTGCATGAGCAGTGAATTTACTATGAAGGATTAAAAAAGGTAGATTAGTTTTGAGCATAATTTAATAACACTTTAAGAAGATGAAAGGTCCAAAGATTCAAATTTTAAATAAATTAAAAAAGTTACACAATACTTAGTTTTACTTATAATTAAATTGAAACACCATTTTATTAACCTTAGATTTTGAAAGATGCCTCAAAACCAATAGACATTATTTACACCAGTTTTAAATAGTCTACTTGTTTGTTAAATACTCTGAAATAAAAGCTTATTTTAAGAACTCTATAGAAGTAATGGCACTTTATTGTTTTCTATAATACAGGAAGTTTAATATTTATATGCACTGCTGTTATACATCAATTCATAGTGATGAACTATTGATTATGAGTTTCTTACAAATTTTAAGAATATTTAACTGACTATATAATATTATAATGTATCACTAAGAAGGTGTATGTATAAATATATATGTATTATTAAAAAACTAATCCAAAGAATGCATTATTTCTCTTACCACAACCTTTTCATTATATAATTCAGGAAATGCACATTTTTTATTTTATATTTAGAAATATTACATTCTGTCACAATCAAGGACATTTATAATAGTGTTCAGAGAGCACACTCACACTCTATTTACAACAAATAAAAATAAATAATACAGAAACTAATAATAATAAAAATAAATGTATATAAACAAAAGAACTAACCTAATCAAAATAACAACTACAACACATGCATACTATACAATATTTACAGAATACATTCACTCAGGAGAACTCCAACCCAAGCCTTTATCCCCACTCGTGGAAGGAAAAACAGGACTCTAGGAGATCCCAGCGCCTCACACTGAGCCGCATTACTGGTATTAAGAACCAGTTGAAGCTGAGGAGAGGCGCAAAATGCACATTTAAAGTATAATTTTAACAGACTCCATATTTCATTAACAGACCAAAAAATTTTACCGTATCATCAATTTGGATTTCGATCATTACATTCCACTCAACAGTTAAACAGAGTCACAGATTACATAGCAACTGTACTAGAGCAAAAGATGTATGCAACTGGTGATTTCTGGAAGGTACAAAGGCATTAGATAGGGTCTGGCACCAGGGATTTCTTTATAAACTCAAGAAAATACTTCCATGCACCAGGGGTGCCCATCCCCCCCCTCTTAAGAACAATGGTGCATAATCCCTCCACCCCTCCTCCTAAGATATTTGATTTACCTTCTCTTCTTAAAAACAGTTCAATCTAAGGTAAAATTTTAAGAATCATAGGTCTTATACAATTACAGTTTAAGTGGTTTGTACTATGTTTTTTTCTTGTCCACTGGTTTGAAACTTTTCAATCCTAAAATTCATAAGCCCGTCGAAATGTACCATACTCAAAAATTCAAACCTCTTCAAAATGTGCCCCTCTCAAAAATGTTGATGTAATCTTCCACATACTATCTCATAACCCCAAAAGTGTAATGCACAAAGTGGTAGTGTGTCTACAAAAAGATCTAGTAGTTTCTGATAAATAAAGAAAACAAATAATATAGGCTTTAATGCAAGACAGAACCCTATTGTATCAACAAAAAGACAGCTGCCGAAACTATTATCTAGAAATATTAAAAACAATTACATTTAAATTATATTTGTACCAGTCCGTAATGAAAAGGAAATGTTAAAATAGATTATGAGCAGAGAATTAAATTAATGGATCCCAAATACCCCTTCAATTGTTCTATCACTATTAAGGAGTTTTGAGATTTTAAACAGAACATACATTATAAATACACGTTATCATAAAAATGGCAATAAGAAAGCATGCAATAGTACTCACATGTTTTTATTGGCGATTCAACGAAGTTCTCCAACTCACTCATAAGTGTACCTACCAAATGTCTGAATAACTTTATAATTTAAAAATAATAGCAAATATAATGAGCAAAAAAATAGATATTTTTCAGAAATAGATTTATAAATTTAAGTAATTTCTCAGTCTCAATTAAATTATTTTAGTTTTTGGCAAATATTAATATTCTCAATTTAAAAAATGTATACTTATCAAAATTGTGAAATAAAATATAATGATATTCCCCTATTTACTTAATTATTTTAATATAAAGAATTATTTTTTTAAAATATTTAATGAGAAAAGTTGTGTGTGGTGAGTAGAGTTGGTAGCTGCCGACTAAAAATCCTGAAATCTGCCGAACCTCTCACATTGAAATAATAAACTTATTATGAAATAAACATAATTTAATTTGTTAATACTTAATTCTTAACGACTTGGTGAGAAATAAAAATATCAATTGAAATATATTCTATAATAAAAATTAAACCTCAACTAGTAACATATTTATTTTATGTGTTAGAAATTAATTGAATTATTGTACAAACACTAACCAGATTTGACAAAAAAAAAAATTACTTTTGAAAAAAATCTTAATGAAATTCTCTTAATTTTTTCACAGTTATAACTTGATAAATAAGCAATATAATTAATTGTGAGAGGAGGCAGCCGCTGCATACATATAAAAATAAATTACATGCTCATGCTACATGCAAAAAATCTGCCCACAGTGGAAATAAAAAAATTAACAACTCTAAATATAAAAATCTATAGTACTCACATGGCTGTTGTTTTTGTTATCAGCAGTTCGTAGAAGTTCCTCAACACCCTCATGAAGAGTACCAACCTAATCTAATTTCTGAATAATCTAAAATTTTACTGAGTTTTTAAAAAAAAGTGAAATATACTTCAAAATGATCAACAGTAATTTTATTAATATTTCCTATGAAAAAATAATTGAACTTTTCTTGTGTCTCATATGTAAGTAAATAAATAAAAAGAAGATTAAGGTCATCAAATAATAGCACAATGACATACAAGTATTAACGTATAACAAATTTATTTTATTTTATTATTTATTTAATATTCTCTAAGAACAATTGTTTGTCTAATGAGAGGGGTTTCCCGCTGCAGTCTGGAGATCCTGAAATTTGCCATCATCTCTCACATTCAGATACTAATTTTAGTACTGAATAGTTATAATTTAATAAAGAAATAAAATCTCAATGAATTATATTTAAATTATGGTAATTTTTAAATATTACAATTTTGAAAGTTAATCTAATGAATAGTGAGAGGCGATAGCAACGAGATACATATCAAAATAAACAGCATTACACATCTACTGCACAACATGCACCATGAGCTTAGCCAGGGAAAGGCAAGTTGGGGTGGCTGAGCATCTCTCCGATAATGACATAGAAAACATAAAAAGCAACAAATATAATCCCAAATTACTGGAAAACTGATAGACAGTGACAGATTGATTTGGTATATCAACATTCTAAAAGAAATTAATAACGAAAAAAATGACACCCTCCGCTTGAAATAAATTAAATTTAAAAATTTGTCCCCTCTTCCATTTTGTGGGAAATTTTTTTTAGCTGGCTAAGTTCTTGCCTACTAAATACATGATTAACACTACCAATCACCAGGTTTGTAAAGATGAAACTGAAATTCGGCTATAGTTGTTAACATAGTTCCTGTATAACAACATTGTGGGAGCCATTTTACGATGATCTGCTCAAAATGACCTGAGCCAGACTGGCAAGACTTTGCCAGAAGCAATAGTGATTGCTGCAAAAATAGCAGAATAGAACACACTTGTAAATTCACTATGACACTCCGGTAGGAGTCAACGGTGATAGTGATAAATAAATAACACAAAGAAAAACCAGGGTAGAAATAATTGAGGCGTTCAGTTAAGAAATATTAGCAACTGTGGCATATAAACACATTATGGGAGCCATTTTACGATGATCTGCTCAAAATGACTGTGGCTTATTCACAAGACCTGACTCCGTTCAAATACTATTAATTTGCATCGATGGGACACAACCTTGTGAAGTAATGCCTCCGAGCTTATGAAATATACATAATGGCATGATGACTGGTTCACCACTATACAGAAAGTTTATATTGCAAGGCAATCATAAATTGATGGAGAGATGGGAAAAACATATAATAAGTGTATATAAATAATTTTTTTAAACATTAATTGTTCTGTATACGAATTCTCCAGTTTAATATTTACACACCTGGTAATAAAAAAATCATGCGTTTTCCAAAGTGGGCAGAGACTATGGACCATCTCAAACATAGTTGTTTTGTTTTATTTATACTATTTAAAAATTAAGGATCCTATATGAATTATCTTTTCTGTGTTTAGCTCAAAGTTGTTGTAATTATTTTAGTTAACTTGATTCTGTTTGAGTAAAGGTCCATAAATACATGTTAAGAAAAAGTCCTACCTTTTTTCTGCTTGAAGTTCGTGTCACGTGTCCTGTAGATCTATGAGGAAAGCAACCGTCCAGCAGGTAAATTTTAACTTTCACTCATCTTACAGGAGCATTTCAGTCAATGAGTGGCTTGCAAACCGGATACCTCTTCCGTACAGAGACAACCCATGAAGAAGTTTAAAGGAAGGATATGCTCACATTTTATGTTCCTGAAAAATGAATGAAAATGCAAATAATAAAACCACAATTTAATCATTTGAACATAAAAAAAAAAAATTATTATTATTGAATGAACCACATTTATTTAAATATCAACACTAAATTATGAAAAGTGCTACCATAATCTGAATAGAAAATTGATGTTAATAATTTATTACACTAAAAAAACAATTTACAAGAATTCATGTAAGATTACAAATAAAATAAACTTTAAAAAAAATATGGAAACATTTGTTTTCTCCATAATTTACCTAATTTAGCCATCAGACACACTACGCCATCCACAGTGACCACCTGAGCAATAGGATGCTAGAACTGAATTTATCTCCTTATTCTCTTATGTCTGGAAAAACAACAATTATTATCCAGAAGACTTAAGGAAAGAAAAATAGTAATTAAGTAGAGTAAAACCTGCTTCTTGCTGGTTCTGTGGCTAGAACAACTAAGATGATAGAGAAGACCTATAGAGAGAAAAATAGTAATTAATTAGAGTAAAACTGCATCCTGCTGATTCGGTGGTGGCTGGAACAACTAAGATGATCTAAAAGACCTGAGGAGAGAAAAATAGTAATTAAATAGAGCAAAACCTGCTTCTTGCAGGTTCCGTGGCTGGAACAACTAAGATGATCAAGAAGACCTAAAGAGAGAAAAATGGTAATTAAGTAGAGTAAAACTGCATCCTGCTGATTTGGTGGTGGCTGGAACAACTAAGATGATCAAGAAGACCTAAAGAGAGAAAAATGGTAATTAAGTAGAGTAAAACTGCATCCTGCTGATTTGGTGGTGGCTGGAACAACTAAGATGATCGAGAAGACCTATAGAGAGAAAAATAGTAATTAAGTAGAGTAAAACTGCATCCTGCTGATTTGGTGGTGGCTGGAACAACTAAGATGATCGAGAAGACCTATAGAGAGAAAAATAGTAATTAAGTAGAGTAAAACTGCATCCTGCTGATTCGGTGGCTGGAACAACTCAGATGATCGAGAAGACCTATAGAGAGAAAAATAGTAATTAAGTAGAGTAAAACCAGATTCTTGCTGGTTCCGTGGCTGGAACAATTGAGATGATCGAAAAGACCTATGGAGAGATAAATAGTAATTAATTTGAGTAATACTGCATCCTGCTGATTTGGTGGTGGCTGGAACAACTAAGATGATCTAGAAGACCTGAGGAGAGAAAAATAGTAATTAAATAGAGTAAAACCTGATTCTTGCTGGTTCCGTGGCTGGAACAACTCAGATGATCGAGAAGACCTATAGAGAGAAAAATAGTAATTAAGTAGAGTAAAACCAGATTCTTGCTGGTTCCGTGGCTGGAACAATTGAGATGATCGAAAAGACCTATGGAGAGATAAATAGTAATTAATTTGAGTAATACTGCATCCTGCTGATTTGGTGGTGGCTGGAACAACTAAGATGATCTAGAAGACCTGAGGAGAGAAAAATAGTAATTAAATAGAGTAAAACCTGCTTCTTGCTGGTTCCGTGGCTGGAACAACTCAGATGATCGAGAAGACCTATAGAGAGAAAAATAGTAATTAAGTAGAGTAAAACCAGATTCTTGCTGGTTCCGTGGCTGGAACAATTGAGATGATCGAAAAGACCTATGGAGAGATAAATAGTAATTAATTTGAGTAATACTGCATCCTGCTGATTTGGTGGTGGCTGGAACAACTAAGATGATCTAGAAGACCTATAGAGAGAAAAATAGTAATTAAGTAGAGTAAAACCTGATTCTTGCTGGTTCCGTGGCTGGAACAACTAAGATGATCGAAAAGACCTGAAGAGAGAAAAATAGTAATTAAGTAGAGTAAAACCAGATTCTTGCTCGTTCCGTGGCTGGAACAATTGAGATGATCGAAAAGACCTATGGAGAGATAAATAGTAATTAATTTGAGTAATACTGCATCCTTGCTGGTTCAATGGCTGGAACAACTAAGATGATCGAGAAGACCTATAGAGAGAAAAATAGTAATTAATTAGAGTAAAACTGCATCCTGCTGATTCGGTGGCTGGAACAACTAAGATGATCTAGAAGAGCTGAGGAGAGAAAAATAGTAATTAAGTAGAGTAAAACTTGATTCTTGCTGGTTCCGTGGCTGGAACAACTGAGATGACCGAAAAGAACTTTAGAGAGATAAATAGTAATTAATTTGAGCAATACTGCATCCTTGCTGGTTCAATGGCTGGAACAACTAAGATGATCAAGAAGACCTAAAGAGAGAAAAATAATATTTAAGTAGAGTAAAACTGCATCCTGCTGATTCGGTGGTGGCTGGAACAACTAAGATGATCTAGAAGACCTATAGAGAGAAAAATAGTAATTAAGTAGAGTAAAACCTGATTCTTGCTGGTTCCGTGGCTGGAACAACTAAGATGATCTAAAAGACCTGAGGAGAGAAAAGTAGTAATTAAATAGAGCAAAACCTGCTTCTTGCAGGTTCCGTGGCTGGAACAACTAAGATGATCAAGAAGACCTAAAGAGAGAAAAATGGTAATTAAGTAGAGTAAAACTGCATCCTGCTGATTTGGTGGTGGCTGGAACAACTAAGATGATCAAGAAGACCTAAAGAGAGAAAAATGGTAATTAAGTAGAGTAAAACTGCATCCTGCTGATTTGGTGGTGGCTGGAACAACTAAGATGATCGAGAAGACCTATAGAGAGAAAAATAGTAATTAAGTAGAGTAAAACTGCATCCTGCTGATTTGGTGGTGGCTGGAACAACTAAGATGATCGAGAAGACCTATAGAGAGAAAAATAGTAATTAAGTAGAGTAAAACTGCATCCTGCTGATTCGGTGGCTGGAACAACTCAGATGATCGAGAAGACCTATAGAGAGAAAAATAGTAATTAAGTAGAGTAAAACCAGATTCTTGCTGGTTCCGTGGCTGGAACAATTGAGATGATCGAAAAGACCTATGGAGAGATAAATAGTAATTAATTTGAGTAATACTTAATTTTTAACGACTTGGTGAGAAATAAAAATATCAATTGAAATATATTCTATAATAAAAATTGAACCTCAACTAGTAACATATTTATTTTATGTGTTAGAAATTAATTGAATTATTGTACAAACACTAACCAGATTTGACAAAAAAAAAAATTACTTTTGAAAAAAATCTTAATGAAATTCTCTTAATTTTTTCACAGTTATAACTTGATAAATAAGCAATATAATTAATTGTGAGAGGAGGCAGCCGCTGCATACATATAAAAATAAATTACATGCTCATGCTACATGCAAAAAATCTGCCCACAGTGGAAATAAAAAAATTAACAACTCTAAATATAAAAATCTATAGTACTCACATGGCTGTTGTTTTTGTTATCAGCAGTTCGTAGAAGTTCCTCAACACCCTCATGAAGAGTACCAACCTAATCTAATTTCTGAATAATCTAAAATTTTACTGAGTTTTTAAAAAAAAGTGAAATATACTTCAAAATGATCAACAGTAATTTTATTAATATTTCCTATGAAAAAATAATTGAACTTTTCTTGTGTCTCATATGTAAGTAAATAAATAAAAAGAAGATTAAGGTCATCAAATAATAGCACAATGACATACAAGTATTAACGTATAACAAATTTATTTTATTTTATTATTTATTTAATATTCTCTAAGAACAATTGTTTGTCTAATGAGAGGGGTTTCCCGCTGCAGTCTGGAGATCCTGAAATTTGCCATCATCTCTCACATTCAGATACTAATTTTAGTACTGAATAGTTATAATTTAATAAAGAAATAAAATCTCAATGAATTATATTTAAATTATGGTAATTTTTAAATATTACAATTTTGAAAGTTAATCTAATGAATAGTGAGAGGCGATAGCAACGAGATACATATCAAAATAAACAGCATTACACATCTACTGCACAACATGCACCATGAGCTTAGCCAGGGAAAGGCAAGTTGGGGTGGCTGAGCATCTCTCCGATAATGACATAGAAAACATAAAAAGCAACAAATATAATCCCAAATTACTTTTCTAGCTGGCTAAGTTCTTGCCTACTATATACATGCATTAACACTACCAATCACCAGGTTTGTAAAGATGAAACTGAAATTCGGCCATAGTTGTTAACATAGTTCCCGTATAACAACATTATGGGAGCCATTTTACGATGATCTGCTCAAAATGACTGTGGCTTATTCACAAGACTTGACTCCGTTCAAATACTATTAATTTGCATCGATGGGACACAACCTTGTGAAGTAATGCCTCCGAGCTTATGAAATATACATAATGGCATGATGACTGGTTCACCACTATACAGAAAGTTTATATTGCAAGGCAATCATAAATTGATGGAGAGATGGGAAAAACATATAATAAGTGTATATAAATAATTTTTTTAAACATTAATTGTTCTGTATACGAATTCTCCAGTTTAATATTTACACACCTGGTAATAAAAAAATCATGCGTTTTCCAAAGTGGGCAGAGACTATGGACCATCTCAAACATAGTTGTTTTGTTTTATTTATACTATTTAAAAATTAAGGATCCTATATGAATTATCTTTTCTGTGTTTAGCTCAAAGTTGTTGTAATTATTTTAGTTAACTTGATTCTGTTTGAGTAAAGGTCCATAAATACATGTTAAGAAAAAGTCCTACCTTTTTTCTGCTTGAAGTTCGTGTCACGTGTCCTGTAGATCTATGAGGAAAGCAACCGTCCAGCAGGTAAATTTTAACTTTTACTCATCTTACAGGAGCATTTCAGTCAATGAGTGGCTTGCAAACCGGATACCTCTTCCGTACAGAGACAACCCATGAAGAAGTTTAAAGGAAGGATATGCTCACATTTTATGTTCCTGAAAAATGAATGAAAATGCAAATAATAAAACCACAATTTAATCATTTGAACATAAAAAAAAAAAGAAAAATATTATTATTGAATGAACCACATTTATTTAAATATCAACACTAAATTATGAAAAGTGCTACCATAATCTGAAAAGAAAATTGATGTTAATCATTTATTACACTAAAGAAACAATTTACAAGAATTCATGTAAGATTACATATAAAATAAACTTTAAAAAAAATATGGAAACATTTGTTTTCTCCATAATTTACCTAATTTAGCCATCAGACACACTACGCCATCCACAGTGATCACCTGAGCAATAGGATGCTAGAACTGAATTTATCTCCTTATTCTCTTACGTCTGGAAAAACAACAATTATTATCCAGAAGACTTAAGGAAAGAAAAATAGTAATTAAGTAGAGTAAAACTTGCTTCTTGCTGGTTCTGTGGTAAGAACAACTAAGATGATAGAGAAGACCTATAGAGAGAAAAATAGTAATTAAGTAGAGTAAAACCTGATACTTGCTGGTTCCGTGGCTGGAACAACTAAGATGATCTAAAAGACCTGAGGAGAGAAAAATAGTAATTAAATAGAATAAAACCTACCTGCTTCTTGCAAGTTCCGTGGCTGGAACAACTAAGATGATCTAAAAGACCTGAGGAGAGAAAAATAGTAATTAAATAGAGTAAAACCTGCTTCTTGCAGGTTCCGTGGCTGGAACAACTAAGATGATCAAGAAGACCTAAAGAGAGAAAAATGGTAATTAAGTAGAGTAAAACTGCATCCTGCTGATTTGGTGGTGGCTGGAACAACTAAGATGATCGAGAAGACCTATAGAGAGAAAAATAGTAATTAAGTAGAGTAAAACTGCATCCTGCTGATTCGGTGGCTGGAACAACTAAGATGATCGAGAAGACCTATAGAGAGAAAAATAGTAATTAAGTAGAGTAAAACTGCATCCTGCTGATTTGGTGGTGGCTGGAACAACTAAGATGATCGAGAAGACCTATAGAGAGAAAAATAGTAATTAAGTAGAGTAAAACTGCATCCTGCTGATTCGGTGGCTGGAACAACTCAGATGATCGAAAAGACCTGAAGAGAGAAAAATAGTAATTAAGTAGAGTAAAACCAGATTCTTGCTGGTTCCGTGGCTGGAACAATTGAGATGATCGAAAAGACCTATGGAGAGATAAATAGTAATTAATTTGAGTAATACTGCATCCTTGCTGGTTCAATGGCTGGAACACCTAAGATGATCGAGAAGACCTATAGAGAGAAAAATAGTAATTAATTAGAGTAAAACTGCATCCTGCTGATTCGGTGGCTGGAACAACTAAGATGATCTAGAAGAGCTGAGGAGAGAAAAATAGTAATTAAGTAGAGTAAAACCTGATTCTTGCTGGTTCCGTGGCTGGAACAACTGAGATGATCGAAAAGACCTTTAGAGAGATAAATAGTAATTAATTTGAGCAATACTGCATCCTTGCTGGTTCAATGGCTGGAACAACTAAGATGATCAAGAAGACCTAAAGAGAGAAAAATAGTATTTAAGTAGAGTAAAACTGCATCCTGCTGATTCGGTGGCTGGGACAACTAAGATGATCGAGAAGACCTAAAAAAAAAAAAATAGGATTAATTACAGTAATAATGAATACTGCTTTCCTTATGACTTCTTCGGTCTGTGAAACCGCTAGGATGAATTGGAGAGACCTATAAAGGGAGTAATAGTTTAAAAAAAGTGTTTCTGCAAGGGATATTTAGAAATGTATACAAGGGATACACCCAATCCGATGGGTGGGTTCTTGTGTTTATGGAGTGGAAAGGATGTTAGTTCTTTCTTAGGGAGAAAGGAAAGATATAGGAGTACCAAAAAAATGATTCCGGTGGTAGGGCAGCAACTTCATGGCCTCTGGAGTCGCTACCCCATCCAGAGTGGATTCCTAGGAAATATAAATGCAAAGCTGTGTACTGTACATGTGCTCGTGTCAGCGTCTTTGATTTTTTGGTGGTGTACTGTTCTGGCGAGATGCATGGTGTACTGAGCTGGGGTAACCCGTGGGGGCGCTGCTCCCCAAGTGCCTGCATGCAACAGACACCCCTTGCGGCAGTTATATATAATGCACAATATTTATTTACAAGTAAATTATCGAAAATAAATTATTAAAATGCACCGCAGGTGCCTTAACATTTTATTTACTTAGCAGATATTGAAAATAGATTATAAGTAGAGAATGAAATTAATGAGTCCCAAAAACCCCTTCAATTGTTCTATGACTATTAAGGGGTTTTGAGAATAATAATACTAACAAAGCATTCTTAACCGAACATACCTCCCATTCTTAAACTAATTAAAATTAATTAATATAAAGTAATTAAATATGTATGAATTTGCGTTATCATAAGACAGTGTAGAGCAGAATGTGGTAGTGTGCACTACAAAAAGATCTAGTAGTTTCTGATAAATAAAGAAACCGAGCAAGATAGACCGAACAACCCTACTGTAGCAAGAAAAAGACAGCTGCCGAAAATATTATCTAGAAATAATAAAAACAATTACATTTAAATTATATTTGTACCAGTCCGTAATGAAAAGGAAATGTTAAAATAGATTATGAGCAGAGAATTAAATTAATGGATCCCAAATACCCCTTCAATTGTTCTATCACTATTAAGGAGTTTTGAGATTTTAAACAGAACATACATTATAAATACACGTTATCATAAAAATGGCAATAAGAAAGCATGCAATAGTACTCACATGTTTTTATTGGCGATTCAACGAAGTTCTCCAACTCACTCATAAGTGTACCTACCAAATGTCTGAATAACTTTATAATTTAAAAATAATAGCAAATATAATGAGCAAAAAAATAGATATTTTTCAGAAATAGATTTATAAATTTAAGTAATTTCTCAGTCTCAATTAAATTATTTTAGTTTTTGGCAAATATTAATATTCTCAATTTAAAAAATGTATACTTATCAAAATTGTGAAATAAAATATAATGATATTCCCCTATTTACTTAATTATTTTAATATAAAGAATTATTTTTTTAAAATATTTAATGAGAAAAGTTGTGTGTGGTGAGTAGAGTTGGTAGCTGCCGACTAAAAATCCTGAAATCTGCCGAACCTCTCACATTGAAATAATAAACTTATTATGAAATAAACATAATTTAATTTGTTAATACTTAATTTTTAACGACTTGGTGAGAAATAAAAATATCAATTGAAATATATTCTATAATAAAAATTAAACCTCAACTAGTAACATATTTATTTTATGTGTTAGAAATTAATTGAATTATTGTACAAACACTAACCAGATTTGACAAAAAAAAAAATTACTTTTGAAAAAAATCTTAATGAAATTCTCTTAATTTTTTCACAGTTATAACTTGATAAATAAGCAATATAATTAATTGTGAGAGGAGGCAGCCGCTGCATACATATAAAAATAAATTACATGCTCATGCTACATGCAAAAAATCTGCCCACAGTGGAAATAAAAAAATTAACAACTCTAAATATAAAAATCTATAGTACTCACATGGCTGTTGTTTTTGTTATCAGCAGTTCGTAGAAGTTCCTCAACACCCTCATGAAGAGTACCAACCTAATCTAATTTCTGAATAATCTAAAATTTTACTGAGTTTTTAAAAAAAAGTGAAATATACTTCAAAATGATCAACAGTAATTTTATTAATATTTCCTATGAAAAAATAATTGAACTTTTCTTGTGTCTCATATGTAAGTAAATAAATAAAAAGAAGATTAAGGTCATCAAATAATAGCACAATGACATACAAGTATTAACGTATAACAAATTTATTTTATTTTATTATTTATTTAATATTCTCTAAGAACAATTGTTTGTCTAATGAGAGGGGTTTCCCGCTGCAGTCTGGAGATCCTGAAATTTGCCATCATCTCTCACATTCAGATACTAGTTTTAGTACTGAATAGTTATAAGTTAATAAAGAAATAAAATCTCAATGAATTATATTTAAATTATGGTAATTTTTAAATATTACAATTTTGAAAGTTAATCTAATGAATAGTGAGAGGCGATAGCAACGAGATACATATCAAAATAAACAGCATTACACATCTACTGCACAACATGCACCATGAGCTTAGCCAGGGAAAGGCAAGTTGGGGTGGCTGAGCATCTCTCCGATAATGACATAGAAATCATAAAAAGCAACAAATATAATCCCAAGTTACTTTTTTAGCTGGCTAAGTTCTTGCCTACTATATACATGCATTAACACTAACAATCACCAGGTTTGTAAAGATGAAACTGAAATTCGGCCATAGTTGTTAACATAGTTCCCGTATAACAACATTATGGGAGCCATTTTACGATGATCTGCTCAAAATGACTGGCTTATTCACAAGACTTGACTCCGTTCAAATACTATTAATTTGCATCGATGGGACACAACCTTGTGAAGTAATGCCTCCGAGCTTATGAAATATATATAATGGCATGATGACTGGTTCACCACTATACAGAAAGTTTATATTGCAAGGCAATCATAAATTGATGGAGAGATGGGAAAAACATATAATAAGTGTTTATAAATAATTTTTTTAAACATTAATTGTTCTGTATACGAATTCTCCAGTTTAATATTTACACACCTGGTAATAAAAAAATCATGCGTATTCCAAAGTGGGCAGAGACTATGGACCATCTCAAACATAGTTGTTTTGTTTTATTTATACTATTTAAAAATTAAGGATCCTATAAGAATTATCTTTTCTGTGTTTAGCTCAAAGTTGTTGTAATTATTTTAGTTAACTTGATTCTGTTTGAGTAAAGGTCCATAAATACATGTTAAGAAAAAGTCCTACCTTTTTTCTGCTTGAAGTTCGTGTCACGTGTCCTGTAGATCTATGAGGAAAGCAACCGTCCAGCAGGTAAATTTTAACTTTTACTCATCTTACAGGAGCATTTCAGTCAATGAGTGGCTTGCAAACCGGATACCTCTTCCGTACAGAGACAACCCATGAAGAAGTTTAAAGGAAGGATATGCTCACATTTTATGTTCCTGAAAAATGAATGAAAATGCAAATAATAAAACCACAATTTAATCATTTGAACATAAAAAAAAAAGAAAAATATTATTATTGAATGAACCACATTTATTTAAATATCAACACTAAATTATGAAAAGTGCTACCATCATCTGAAAAGAAAATTGATGTTAATCATTTATTACACTAAAGAAACAATTTACAAGAATTCATGTAAGATTACATATAAAATAAACTTTAAAAAAAAAAATGGAAACATTTGTTTTCTCCATAATTTACCTAATTTAGCCATCAGACACACTACGCCATCCACAGTGACCACCTGAGCAATAGGATGCTAGAACTGAATTTATCTCCTTATTCTCTTACGTCTGGAAAAACAACAATTATTATCCAGAAGACTTAAGGAAAGAAAAATAGTAATTAAGTAGAGTAAAACCTGCTTCTTGCTGGTTCTGTGGCAAGAACAACTAAGATGATAGAGAAGACCTATAGAGAGAAAAATAGTAATTAAGTAGAGTAAAACCTGATACTTGCTGGTTCCGTGGCTGGAACAACTAAGATGATCTAAAAGACCTGAGGAGAGAAAAATAGTAATTAAATAGAATAAAACCTACCTGCTTCTTGCAGGTTCCGTGGCTGGAACAACTAAGATGATCTAAAAGACCTGAGGAGAGAAAAATAGTAATTAAATAGAGTAAAACCTGCTTCTTGCAGGTTCCGTGGCTGGAACAACTAAGATGATCAAGAAGACCTAAAGAGAGAAAAATGGTAATTAAGTAGAGTAAAACTGCATCCTGCTGATTTGGTGGTGGCTGGAACAACTAAGATGATCGAGAAGACCTATAGAGAGAAAAATAGTAATTAAGTAGAGTAAAACTGCATCCTGCTGATTCGGTGGCTGGAACAACTCAGATGATCGAAAAGACCTGAAGAGAGAAAAATAGTAATTAAGTAGAGTAAAACCAGATTCTTGCTGGTTCCGTGGCTGGAACAATTGAGATGATCGAAAAGACCTATGGAGAGATAAATAGTAATTAATTTGAGTAATACTGCATCCTTGCTGGTTCAATGGCTGGAACACCTAAGATGATCAAGAAGACCTAAAGAGAGAAAAATGGTAATTAAGTAAAGTAAAACTGCATCCTGCTGATTTGGTGGTGGCTGGAACAACTAAGATGATCGAGAAGACCTATAGAGAGAAAAATAGTAATTAAGTAGAGTAAAACTGCATCCTGCTGATTCGGTGGCTGGGACAACTAAGATGATCGAGAAGACCTAAAAAAAAAAAAAAAATAGGATTAATTACAGTAATAATGAATACTGCTTTCCTTATGACTTCTTCGGTCTGTGAAACCGCTAGGATGAATTGGAGAGACCTATAAAGGGAGTAATAGTTTAAAAAAAGTGTTTCTGCAAGGGATATTTAGAAATGTATACAAGGGATACACCCAATCCGATGGGTGGGTTCTTGTGTTTATGGAGTGGAAAGGATGTTAGTTCTTTCTTAGGGAGAAAGGAAAGATATAGGAGTACCAAAAAAATGATTCCGGTGGTAGGGCAGCAACTTCATGGCCTCTGGAGTCGCTACCCCATCCAGAGTGGATTCCTAGGAAATATAAATGCAAAGCTGTGTACTGTACATGTGCTCGTGTCAGCGTCTTTGATTTTTTGGTAGTGTACTGTTCTGGCGAGATGCATGGTGTACTGAGCTGGGGTAACCCGTGGGGGCGCTGCTCCCCAAGTGCCTGCATGCAACAGACACCCCTTGCGGGAGTTATATATAATGCACAATATTTATTTACAAGTAAATTATCGAAAATAAATTATTAAAATGCACCACAGGTGCCTTAACATTTTATTTACTTAGCAGATATTGAAAATAGATTATAAGTAGAGAATGAAATTAATGAGTCCCAAAAACCCCTTCAATTGTTCTATGACTATTAAGGGGTTTTGAGAATAATAATAGTAACAAAGCATTCTTAACCGAACATACCTCCCATTCTTAAACTAAATAAAATTAATTAATATAAAGTAATTAAATATGTATGAATTCGCGTTATCATAAGACAGTGTAGAGCAGAATGTGGTAGTGTGCACTACAAAAAGATCTAGTAGTTTCTGATAAATAAAGAAACCGAGCAAGATAGATCGAACAACCCTACTGTAGCAAGAAAAAGACAGCTGCCGAAAATATTATCTAGAAATAATAAAAACAATTACATTTAAATTATATTTGTACCAGTCCGTAATGAAAAGGAAATGTTAAAATAGATTATGAGCAGAAAATTAAATTAATGGATCCCAAATACCCCTTCAATTGTTCTATCACTATTAAGGGGTTTTGAGATTTTAAACAGAACATACATTATAAATACACGTTATCATAAAAATGGCAATAAGAAAGCATGCAATAGTACTCACATGTTTTTATTGGCGATTCAACGAAGTTCTCCAACTCACTCATAAGTGTACCTACCAAATGTCTGAATAACTTTATAATTTAAAAATAATAGCAAATATAATGAGCAAAAAAATAGATATTTTTCAGAAATAGATTTATAAATTTAAGTAATTTCTCAGTCTCAATTAAATTATTTTAGTTTTTGGCAAATATTAATATTCTCAATTTAAAAAATGTATACTTATCAAAATTGTGAAATAAAATATAATGATATTCCCCTATTTACTTAATTATTTTAATATAAAGAATTATTTTTTTAAAATATTTAATGAGAAAAGTTGTGTGTGGTGAGTAGAGTTGGTAGCTGCCGACTAAAAATCCTGAAATCTGCCGAACCTCTCACATTGAAATAATAAACTTATTATGAAATAAACATAATTTAATTTGTTAATACTTAATTTTTAACGACTTGGTGAGAAATAAAAATATCAATTGAAATATATTCTATAATAAAAATTAAACCTCAACTAGTAACATATTTATTTTATGTGTTAGAAATTAATTGAATTATTGTACAAACACTAACCAGATTTGACAAAAAAAAAAATTACTTTTGAAAAAAATCTTAATGAAATTCTCTTAATTTTTTCACAGTTATAACTTGATAAATAAGCAATATAATTAATTGTGAGAGGAGGCAGCCGCTGCATACATATAAAAATAAATTACATGCTCATGCTACATGCAAAAAATCTGCCCACAGTGGAAATAAAAAAATTAACAACTCTAAATATAAAAATCTATAGTACTCACATGGCTGTTGTTTTTGTTATCAGCAGTTCGTAGAAGTTCCTCAACACCCTCATGAAGAGTACCAACCTAATCTAATTTCTGAATAATCTAAAATTTTACTGAGTTTTTAAAAAAAAGTGAAATATACTTCAAAATGATCAACAGTAATTTTATTAATATTTCCTATGAAAAAATAATTGAACTTTTCTTGTGTCTCATATGTAAGTAAATAAATAAAAAGAAGATTAAGGTCATCAAATAATAGCACAATGACATACAAGTATTAACGTATAACAAATTTATTTTATTTTATTATTTATTTAATATTCTCTAAGAACAATTGTTTGTCTAATGAGAGGGGTTTCCCGCTGCAGTCTGGAGATCCTGAAATTTGCCATCATCTCTCACATTCAGATACTAGTTTTAGTACTGAATAGTTATAAGTTAATAAAGAAATAAAATCTCAATGAATTATATTTAAATTATGGTAATTTTTAAATATTACAATTTTGAAAGTTAATCTAATGAATAGTGAGAGGCGATAGCAACGAGATACATATCAAAATAAACAGCATTACACATCTACTGCACAACATGCACCATGAGCTTAGCCAGGGAAAGGCAAGTTGGGGTGGCTGAGCATCTCTCCGATAATGACATAGAAATCATAAAAAGCAACAAATATAATCCCAAGTTACTTTTTTAGCTGGCTAAGTTCTTGCCTACTATATACATGCATTAACACTACCAATCACCAGGTTTGTAAAGATGAAACTGAAATTCGGCCATAGTTGTTAACATAGTTCCCGTATAACAACATTATGGGAGCCATTTTACGATGATCTGCTCAAAATGACTGGCTTATTCACAAGACTTGACTCCGTTCAAATACTATTAATTTGCATCGATGGGACACAACCTTGTGAAGTAATGCCTCCGAGCTTATGAAATATATATAATGGCATGATGACTGGTTCACCACTATACAGAAAGTTTATATTGCAAGGCAATCATAAATTGATGGAGAGATGGGAAAAACATATAATAAGTGTTTATAAATAATTTTTTTAAACATTAATTGTTCTGTATACGAATTCTCCAGTTTAATATTTACACACCTGGTAATAAAAAAATCATGCGTATTCCAAAGTGGGCAGAGACTATGGACCATCTCAAACATAGTTGTTTTGTTTTATTTATACTATTTAAAAATTAAGGATCCTATAAGAATTATCTTTTCTGTGTTTAGCTCAAAGTTGTTGTAATTATTTTAGTTAACTTGATTCTGTTTGAGTAAAGGTCCATAAATACATGTTAAGAAAAAGTCCTACCTTTTTTCTGCTTGAAGTTCGTGTCACGTGTCCTGTAGATCTTTGAGGAAAGCAACCGTCCAGCAGGTAAATTTTAACTTTTACTCATCTTACAGGAGCATTTCAGTCAATGAGTGGCTTGCAAACCGGATACCTCTTCCGTACAGAGACAACCCATGAAGAAGTTTAAAGGAAGGATATGCTCACATTTTATGTTCCTGAAAAATGAATGAAAATGCAAATAATAAAACCACAATTTAATCATTTGAACATAAAAAAAAAAAGAAAAATATTATTATTGAATGAACCACATTTATTTAAATATCAACACTAAATTATGAAAAGTGCTACCATAATCTGAAAAGAAAATTGATGTTAATCATTTATTACACTAAAGAAACAATTTACAAGAATTCATGTAAGATTACATATAAAATAAACTTTAAAAAAAATATGGAAACATTTGTTTTCTCCATAATTTACCTAATTTAGCCATCAGACACACTACGCCATCCACAGTGACCACCTGAGCAATAGGATGCTAGAACTGAATTTATCTCCTTATTCTCTTACGTCTGGAAAAACAACAATTATTATCCAGAAGACTTAAGGAAAGAAAAATAGTAATTAAGTAGAGTAAAACCTGCTTCTTGCTGGTTCTCTGGCTAGAACAACTAAGATGATAGAGAAGACCTATAGAGAGAAAAATAGTAATTAATTAGAGTAAAACTGCATCCTGCTGATTCGGTGGTGGCTGGAACAACTAAGATGATCTAGAAGACCTGAGGAGAGAAAAATAGTAATTAAGTAGAGTAAAACCTGATTCTTGCTGGTTCCGTGGCTGGAACAACTAAGATGATCTAAAAGACCTGAGGAGAGAAAAATAGTAATTAAATAGAGTAAAACCTGCTTCTTGCAGGTTCCGTGGCTGGAACAACTAAGATGATCAAGAAGACCTAAAGAGAGAAAAATGGTAATTAAGTAGAGTAAAACTGCATCCTGCTGATTCGGTGGTGGCTGGAACAACTAAGATGATCTAGAAGACCTGAGGAGAGAAAAATAGTAATTAAGTAGAGTAAAACCTGATTCTTGCTGGTTCCGTGGCTGGAACAACTAAGATGATCTAAAAGACCTGAGGAGAAAAAAATAGTAATTAAATAGAGTAAAACCTGCTTCTTGCAGGTTCCGTGGCTGGAACAACTAAGATGATCAAGAAGACCTAAAGAGAGAAAAATGGTAATTAAGTAGAGTAAAACTGCATCCTGCTGATTCGGTGGTGGCTGGAACAACTAAGATGATCTAGAAGACCTGAGGAGAGAAAAATAGTAATTAAGTAGAGTAAAACCTGATTCTTGCTGGTTCCGTGGCTGGAACAACTAAGATGATCTAAAAGACCTGAGGAGAGAAAAATAGTAATTAAATAGAGTAAAACCTGCTTCTTGCAGGTTCCGTGGCTGGAACAACTAAGATGATCAAGAAGACCTAAAGAGAGAAAAATGGTAATTAAGTAAAGTAAAACTGCATCCTGCTGATTTGGTGGTGGCTGGAACAACTAAGATGATCAAGAAGACCTATAGAGAGAAAAATAGTAATTAAGTAGAGTAAAACTGCATCCTGCTGATTCGGTGGCTGGGACAACTAAGATGATCGAGAAGACCTAAAAAAAAAAAAAAAATAGGATTAATTACAGTAATAATGAATACTGCTTTCCTTATGACTTCTTCGGTCTGTGAAACCGCTAGGATGAATTGGAGAGACCTATAAAGGGAGTAATAGTTTAAAAAAAGTGTTTCTGCAAGGGATATTTAGAAATGTATACAAGGGATACACCCAATCCGATGGGTGGGTTCTTGTGTTTATGGAGTGGAAAGGATGTTAGTTCTTTCTTAGGGAGAAAGGAAAGATATAGGAGTACCAAAAAAATGATTCCGGTGGTAGGGCAGCAACTTCATGGCCTCTGGAGTCGCTACCCCATCCAGAGTGGATTCCTAGGAAATATAAATGCAAAGCTGTGTACTGTACATGTGCTCGTGTCAGCGTCTTTGATTTTTTGGTAGTGTACTGTTCTGGCGAGATGCATGGTGTACTGAGCTGGGGTAACCCGTGGGGGCGCTGCTCCCCAAGTGCCTGCATGCAACAGACACCCCTTGCGGGAGTTATATATAATGCACAATATTTATTTACAAGTAAATTATCGAAAATAAATTATTAAAATGCACCACAGGTGCCTTAACATTTTATTTACTTAGCAGATATTGAAAATAGATTATAAGTAGAGAATGAAATTAATGAGTCCCAAAAACCCCTTCAATTGTTCTATGACTATTAAGGGGTTTTGAGAATAATAATACTAACAAAGCATTCTTAACCGAACATACCTCCCATTCTTAAACTAAATAAAATTAATTAAATATGTATGAATTCGCGTTATCATAAGACAGTGTAGAGCAGAATGTGGTAGTGTGCACTACAAAAAGATCTAGTAGTTTCTGATAAATAAAGAAACCGAGCAAGATAGATCGAACAACCCTACTGTAGCAAGAAAAAGACAGCTGCCGAATATATTATCTAGAAATAATAAAAACAATTACATTTAAATTATATTTGTACCAGTCCGTAATGAAAAGGAAATGTTAAAATAGATTATGAGCAGAAAATTAAATTAATGGATCCCAAATACCCCTTCAATTGTTCTATCACTATTAAGGGGTTTTGAGATTTTAAACAGAACATACATTATAAATACACGTTATCATAAAAATGGCAATAAGAAAGCATGCAATAGTACTCACATGTTTTTATTGGCGATTCAACGAAGTTCTCCAACTCACTCATAAGTGTACCTACCAAATGTCTGAATAACTTTATAATTTAAAAATAATAGCAAATATAATGAGCAAAAAAATAGATATTTTTCAGAAATAGATTTATAAATTTAAGTAATTTCTCAGTCTCAATTAAATTATTTTAGTTTTTGGCAAATATTAATATTCTCAATTTAAAAAATGTATACTTATCAAAATTGTGAAATAAAATATAATGATATTCCCCTATTTACTTAATTATTTTAATATAAAGAATTATTTTTTTAAAATATTTAATGAGAAAAGTTGTGTGTGGTGAGTAGAGTTGGTAGCTGCCGACTAAAAATCCTGAAATCTGCCGAACCTCTCACATTGAAATAATAAACTTATTATGAAATAAACATAATTTAATTTGTTAATACTTAATTTTTAACGACTTGGTGAGAAATAAAAATATCAATTGAAATATATTCTATAATAAAAATTAAACCTCAACTAGTAACATATTTATTTTATGTGTTAGAAATTAATTGAATTATTGTACAAACACTAACCAGATTTGACAAAAAAAAAATTACTTTTGAAAAAAATCTTAATGAAATTCTCTTAATTTTTTCACAGTTATAACTTGATAAATAAGCAATATAATTAATTGTGAGAGGAGGCAGCCGCTGCATACATATAAAAATAAATTACATGCTCATGCTACATGCAAAAAATCTGCCCACAGTGGAAATAAAAAAATTAACAACTCTAAATATAAAAATCTATAGTACTCACATGGCTGTTGTTTTTGTTATCAGCAGTTCGTAGAAGTTCCTCAACACCCTCATGAAGAGTACCAACCTAATCTAATTTCTGAATAATCTAAAATTTTACTGAGTTTTTAAAAAAAAGTGAAATATACTTCAAAATGATCAACAGTAATTTTATTAATATTTCCTATGAAAAAATAATTGAACTTTTCTTGTGTCTCATATGTAAGTAAATAAATAAAAAGAAGATTAAGGTCATCAAATAATAGCACAATGACATACAAGTATTAACGTATAACAAATTTATTTTATTTTATTATTTATTTAATATTCTCTAAGAACAATTGTTTGTCTAATGAGAGGGGTTTCCCGCTGCAGTCTGGAGATCCTGAAATTTGCCATCATCTCTCACATTCAGATACTAGTTTTAGTACTGAATAGTTATAAGTTAATAAAGAAATAAAATCTCAATGAATTATATTTAAATTATGGTAATTTTTAAATATTACAATTTTGAAAGTTAATCTAATGAATAGTGAGAGGCGATAGCAACGAGATACATATCAAAATAAACAGCATTACACATCTACTGCACAACATGCACCATGAGCTTAGCCAGGGAAAGGCAAGTTGGGGTGGCTGAGCATCTCTCCGATAATGACATAGAAATCATAAAAAGCAACAAATATAATCCCAAGTTACTTTTTTAGCTGGCTAAGTTCTTGCCTACTATATACATGCATTAACACTACCAATCACCAGGTTTGTAAAGATGAAACTGAAATTCGGCCATAGTTGTTAACATAGTTCCCGTATAACAACATTATGGGAGCCATTTTACGATGATCTGCTCAAAATGACTGGCTTATTCACAAGACTTGACTCCGTTCAAATACTATTAATTTGCATCGATGGGACACAACCTTGTGAAGTAATGCCTCCGAGCTTATGAAATATATATAATGGCATGATGACTGGTTCACCACTATACAGAAAGTTTATATTGCAAGGCAATCATAAATTGATGGAGAGATGGGAAAAACATATAATAAGTGTTTATAAATAATTTTTTTAAACATTAATTGTTCTGTATACGAATTCTCCAGTTTAATATTTACACACCTGGTAATAAAAAAATCATGCGTATTCCAAAGTGGGCAGAGACTATGGACCATCTCAAACATAGTTGTTTTGTTTTATTTATACTATTTAAAAATTAAGGATCCTATAAGAATTATCTTTTCTGTGTTTAGCTCAAAGTTGTTGTAATTATTTTAGTTAACTTGATTCTGTTTGAGTAAAGGTCCATAAATACATGTTAAGAAAAAGTCCTACCTTTTTTCTGCTTGAAGTTCGTGTCACGTGTCCTGTAGATCTATGAGGAAAGCAACCGTCCAGCAGGTAAATTTTAACTTTTACTCATCTTACAGGAGCATTTCAGTCAATGAGTGGCTTGCAAACCGGATACCTCTTCCGTACAGAGACAACCCATGAAGAAGTTTGAAGGAAGGATATGCTCACATTTTATGTTCCTGAAAAATGAATGAAAATGCAAATAATAAAACCACAATTTAATCATTTGAACATAAAAAAAAAAAGAAAAATATTATTATTGAATGAACCACATTTATTTAAATATCAACACTAAATTATGAAAAGTGCTACCATAATCTGAAAAGAAAATTGATGTTAATCATTTATTACACTAAAGAAACAATTTACAAGAATTCATGTAAGATTACATATAAAATAAACTTTAAAAAAAATATGGAAACATTTGTTTTCTCCATAATTTACCTAATTTAGCCATCAGACACACTACGCCATCCACAGTGACCACCTGAGCAATAGGATGCTAGAACTGAATTTATCTCCTTATTCTCTTACGTCTGGAAAAACAACAATTATTATCCAGAAGACTTAAGGAAAGAAAAATAGTAATTAAGTAGAGTAAAACCTGCTTCTTGCTGGTTCTGTGGCTAGAACAACTAAGATGATAGAGAAGACCTATAGAGAGAAAAATAGTAATTAATTAGAGTAAAACTGCATCCTGCTGATTCGGTGGTGGCTGGAACAACTAAGATGATCTAGAAGACCTGAGGAGAGAAAAATAGTAATTAAGTAGAGTAAAACCTGATTCTTGCTGGTTCCGTGGCTGGAACAACTAAGATGATCTAAAAGACCTGAGGAGAGAAAAATAGTAATTAAATAGAGTAAAACCTGCTTCTTGCAGGTTCCGTGGCTGGAACAACTAAGATGATCTAGAAGACCTGAAGAGAGAAAAATGGTAATTAAATAGAGTAAAACCTGATTCTTGCTGGTTCCGTGGCTGGAACAACTAAGATGATCTAAAAGACCTGAGGAGAGAAAAATAGTAATTAAATAGAGTAAAACCTGCTTCTTGCAGGTTCCGTGGCTGGAACAACTAAGATGATCAAGAAGACCTAAAGAGAGAAAAATGGTAATTAAGTAGAGTAAAACTGCATCCTGCTGATTTGGTGGTGGCTGGAACAACTAAGATGATCGAGAAGACCTATAGAGAGAAAAATAGTAATTAAGTAGAGTAAAACTGCATCCTGCTGATTCGGTGGCTGGAACAACTAAGATGATCGAGAAGACCTATAGAGAGAAAAATAGTAATTAAGTAGAGTAAAACTGCATCCTGCTGATTTGGTGGTGGCTGGAACAACTAAGATGATCGAGAAGACCTATAGAGAGAAAAATAGTAATTAAGTAGAGTAAAACTGCATCCTGCTGATTCGGTGGCTGGAACAACTCAGATGATCGAAAAGACCTGAAGAGAGAAAAATAGTAATTAAGTAGAGTAAAACCAGATTCTTGCTGGTTCCGTGGCTGGAACAATTGAGATGATCGAAAAGACCTATGGAGAGATAAATAGTAATTAATTTGAGTAATACTGCATCCTTGCTGGTTCAATGGCTGGAACACCTAAGATGATCGAGAAGACCTATGGAGAGAAAAATAGTAATTAATTAGAGTAAAACTGCATCCTGCTGATTCGGTGGCTGGAACAACTAAGATGATCTAGAAGAGCTGAGGAGAGAAAAATAGTAATTAAATAGAGTAAAACCTGCTTCTTGCAGGTTCCGTGGCTGGAACAACTAAGATGATCAAGAAGACCTAAAGAGAGAAAAATGGTAATTAAGTAAAGTAAAACTGCATCCTGCTGATTTGGTGGTGGCTGGAACAACTAAGATGATCGAGAAGACCTATAGAGAGAAAAATAGTAATTAAGTAGAGTAAAACTTTATCCTGCTGATTCGGTGGCTGGGACAACTAAGATGATCGAGAAGACCTAAAAAAAAAAAAAAAATAGGATTAATTACAGTAATAATGAATACTGCTTTCCTTATGACTTCTTCGGTCTGTGAAACCGCTAGGATGAATTGGAGAGACCTATAAAGGGAGTAATAGTTTAAAAAAAGTGTTTCTGCAAGGGATATTTAGAAATGTATACAAGGGATACACCCAATCCGATGGGTGGGTTCTTGTGTTTATGGAGTGGAAAGGATGTTAGTTCTTTCTTAGGGAGAAAGGAAAGATATAGGAGTACCAAAAAAATGATTCCGGTGGTAGGGCAGCAACTTCATGGCCTCTGGAGTCGCTACCCCATCCAGAGTGGATTCCTAGGAAATATAAATGCAAAGCTGTGTACTGTACATGTGCTCGTGTCAGCGTCTTTGATTTTTTGGTAGTGTACTGTTCTGGCGAGATGCATGGTGTACTGAGCTGGGGTAACCCGTGGGGGCGCTGCTCCCCAAGTGCCTGCATGCAACAGACACCCCTTGCGGGAGTTATATATAATGCACAATATTTATTTACAAGTAAATTATCGAAAATAAATTATTAAAATGCACCACAGGTGCCTTAACATTTTATTTACTTAGCAGATATTGAAAATAGATTATAAGTAGAGAATGAAATTAATGAGTCCCAAAAACCCCTTCAATTGTTCTATGACTATTAAGGGGTTTTGAGAATAATAATACTAACAAAGCATTCTTAACCGAACATACCTCCCATTCTTAAACTAAATAAAATTAATTAATATAAAGTAATTAAATATGTATGAATTCGCGTTATCATAAGACAGTGTAGAGCAGAATGTGGTAGTGTGCACTACAAAAAGATCTAGTAGTTTCTGATAAATAAAGAAACCGAGCAAGATAGATCGAACAACCCTACTGTAGCAAGAAAAAGACAGCTGCCGAATATATTATCTAGAAATAATAAAAACAATTACATTTAAATTATATTTGTACCAGTCCGTAATGAAAAGGAAATGTTAAAATAGATTATGAGCAGAAAATTAAATTAATGGATCCCAAATACCCCTTCAATTGTTCTATCACTATTAAGGGGTTTTGAGATTTTAAACAGAACATACATTATAAATACACGTTATCATAAAAATGGCAATAAGAAAGCATGCAATAGTACTCACATGTTTTTATTGGCGATTCAACGAAGTTCTCCAACTCACTCATAAGTGTACCTACCAAATGTCTGAATAACTTTATAATTTAAAAATAATAGCAAATATAATGAGCAAAAAAATAGATATTTTTCAGAAATAGATTTATAAATTTAAGTAATTTCTCAGTCTCAATTAAATTATTTTAGTTTTTGGCAAATATTAATATTCTCAATTTAAAAAATGTATACTTATCAAAATTGTGAAATAAAATATAATGATATTCCCCTATTTACTTAATTATTTTAATATAAAGAATTATTTTTTTAAAATATTTAATGAGAAAAGTTGTGTGTGGTGAGTAGAGTTGGTAGCTGCCGACTAAAAATCCTGAAATCTGCCGAACCTCTCACATTGAAATAATAAACTTATTATGAAATAAACATAATTTAATTTGTTAATACTTAATTTTTAACGACTTGGTGAGAAATAAAAATATCAATTGAAATATATTCTATAATAAAAATTAAACCTCAACTAGTAACATATTTATTTTATGTGTTAGAAATTAATTGAATTATTGTACAAACACTAACCAGATTTGACAAAAAAAAAAATTACTTTTGAAAAAAATCTTAATGAAATTCTCTTAATTTTTTCACAGTTATAACTTGATAAATAAGCAATATAATTAATTGTGAGAGGAGGCAGCCGCTGCATACATATAAAAATAAATTACATGCTCATGCTACATGCAAAAAATCTGCCCACAGTGGAAATAAAAAAATTAACAACTCTAAATATAAAAATCTATAGTACTCACATGGCTGTTGTTTTTGTTATCAGCAGTTCGTAGAAGTTCCTCAACACCCTCATGAAGAGTACCAACCTAATCTAATTTCTGAATAATCTAAAATTTTACTGAGTTTTTAAAAAAAAGTGAAATATACTTCAAAATGATCAACAGTAATTTTATTAATATTTCCTATGAAAAAATAATTGAACTTTTCTTGTGTCTCATATGTAAGTAAATAAATAAAAAGAAGATTAAGGTCATCAAATAATAGCACAATGACATACAAGTATTAACGTATAACAAATTTATTTTATTTTATTATTTATTTAATATTCTCTAAGAACAATTGTTTGTCTAATGAGAGGGGTTTCCCGCTGCAGTCTGGAGATCCTGAAATTTGCCATCATCTCTCACATTCAGATACTAGTTTTAGTACTGAATAGTTATAAGTTAATAAAGAAATAAAATCTCAATGAATTATATTTAAATTATGGTAATTTTTAAATATTACAATTTTGAAAGTTAATCTAATGAATAGTGAGAGGCGATAGCAACGAGATACATATCAAAATAAACAGCATTACACATCTACTGCACAACATGCACCATGAGCTTAGCCAGGGAAAGGCAAGTTGGGGTGGCTGAGCATCTCTCCGATAATGACATAGAAATCATAAAAAGCAACAAATATAATCCCAAGTTACTTTTTTAGCTGGCTAAGTTCTTGCCTACTATATACATGCATTAACACTACCAATCACCAGGTTTGTAAAGATGAAACTGAAATTCGGCCATAGTTGTTAACATAGTTCCCGTATAACAACATTATGGGAGCCATTTTACGATGATCTGCTCAAAATGACTGGCTTATTCACAAGACTTGACTCCGTTCAAATACTATTAATTTGCATCGATGGGACACAACCTTGTGAAGTAATGCCTCCGAGCTTATGAAATATATATAATGGCATGATGACTGGTTCACCACTATACAGAAAGTTTATATTGCAAGGCAATCATAAATTGATGGAGAGATGGGAAAAACATATAATAAGTGTTTATAAATAATTTTTTTAAACATTAATTGTTCTGTATACGAATTCTCCAGTTTAATATTTACACACCTGGTAATAAAAAAATCATGCGTATTCCAAAGTGGGCAGAGACTATGGACCATCTCAAACATAGTTGTTTTGTTTTATTTATACTATTTAAAAATTAAGGATCCTATAAGAATTATCTTTTCTGTGTTTAGCTCAAAGTTGTTGTAATTATTTTAGTTAACTTGATTCTGTTTGAGTAAAGGTCCATAAATACATGTTAAGAAAAAGTCCTACCTTTTTTCTGCTTGAAGTTCGTGTCACGTGTCCTGTAGATCTATGAGGAAAGCAACCGTCCAGCAGGTAAATTTTAACTTTTACTCATCTTACAGGAGCATTTCAGTCAATGAGTGGCTTGCAAACCGGATACCTCTTCCGTACAGAGACAACCCATGAAGAAGTTTGAAGGAAGGATATGCTCACATTTTATGTTCCTGAAAAATGAATGAAAATGCAAATAATAAAACCACAATTTAATCATTTGAACATAAAAAAAAAAAGAAAAATATTATTATTGAATGAACCACATTTATTTAAATATCAACACTAAATTATGAAAAGTGCTACCATAATCTGAAAAGAAAATTGATGTTAATCATTTATTACACTAAAGAAACAATTTACAAGAATTCATGTAAGATTACATATAAAATAAACTTTAAAAAAAATATGGAAACATTTGTTTTCTCCATAATTTACCTAATTTAGCCATCAGACACACTACGCCATCCACAGTGACCACCTGAGCAATAGGATGCTAGAACTGAATTTATCTCCTTATTCTCTTACGTCTGGAAAAACAACAATTATTATCCAGAAGACTTAAGGAAAGAAAAATAGTAATTAAGTAGAGTAAAACCTGCTTCTTGCTGGTTCTGTGGCAAGAACAACTAAGATGATAGAGAAGACCTATAGAGAGAAAAATAGTAATTAAGTAGAGTAAAACCTGATACTTGCTGGTTCCGTGGCTGGAACAACTAAGATGATCTAAAAGACCTGAGGAGAGAAAAATAGTAATTAAATAGAATAAAACCTACCTGCTTCTTGCAGGTTCCGTGGCTGGAACAACTAAGATGATCTAAAAGACCTGAGGAGAGAAAAATAGTAATTAAATAGAGTAAAACCTGCTTCTTGCAGGTTCCGTGGCTGGAACAACTAAGATGATCTAAGATGATCAAGAAGACCTAAAGAGAGAAAAATGGTAATTAAGTAGAGTAAAACTGCATCCTGCTGATTTGGTGGTGGCTGGAACAACTAAGATGATCGAGAAGACCTATAGAGAGAAAAATAGTAATTAAGTAGAGTAAAACTGCATCCTGCTGATTCGGTGGCTGGAACAACTAAGATGATCGAGAAGACCTATAGAGAGAAAAATAGTAATTAAGTAGAGTAAAACTGCATCCTGCTGATTTGGTGGTGGCTGGAACAACTAAGATGATCGAGAAGACCTATAGAGAGAAAAATAGTAATTAAGTAGAGTAAAACTGCATCCTGCTGATTCGGTGGCTGGAACAACTCAGATGATCGAAAAGACCTGAAGAGAGAAAAATAGTAATTAAGTAGAGTAAAACCAGATTCTTGCTGGTTCCGTGGCTGGAACAATTGAGATGATCGAAAAGACCTATGGAGAGATAAATAGTAATTAATTTGAGTAATACTGCATCCTTGCTGGTTCAATGGCTGGAACACCTAAGATGATCGAGAAGACCTATAGAGAGAAAAATAGTAATTAATTAGAGTAAAACTGCATCCTGCTGATTCGGTGGCTGGAACAACTAAGATGATCTAGAAGAGCTGAGGAGAGAAAAATAGTAATTAAATAGAGTAAAACCTGCTTCTTGCAGGTTCCGTGGCTGGAACAACTAAGATGATCAAGAAGACCTAAAGAGAGAAAAATGGTAATTAAGTAAAGTAAAACTGCATCCTGCTGATTTGGTGGTGGCTGGAACAACTAAGATGATCGAGAAGACCTATAGAGAGAAAAATAGTAATTAAGTAGAGTAAAACTGCATCCTGCTGATTCGGTGGCTGGGACAACTAAGATGATCGAGAAGACCTAAAAAAAAAAAAAAATAGGATTAATTACAGTAATAATGAATACTGCTTTCCTTATGACTTCTTCGGTCTGTGAAACCGCTAGGATGAATTGGAGAGACCTATAAAGGGAGTAATAGTTTAAAAAAAGTGTTTCTGCAAGGGATATTTAGAAATGTATACAAGGGATACACCCAATCCGATGGGTGGGTTCTTGTGTTTATGGAGTGGAAAGGATGTTAGTTCTTTCTTAGGGAGAAAGGAAAGATATAGGAGTACCAAAAAAATGATTCCGGTGGTAGGGCAGCAACTTCATGGCCTCTGGAGTCGCTACCCCATCCAGAGTGGATTCCTAGGAAATATAAATGCAAAGCTGTGTACTGTACATGTGCTCGTGTCAGCGTCTTTGATTTTTTGGTAGTGTACTGTTCTGGCGAGATGCATGGTGTACTGAGCTGGGGTAACCCGTGGGGGCGCTGCTCCCCAAGTGCCTGCATGCAACAGACACCCCTTGCGGGAGTTATATATAATGCACAATATTTATTTACAAGTAAATTATCGAAAATAAATTATTAAAATGCACCACAGGTGCCTTAACATTTTATTTACTTAGCAGATATTGAAAATAGATTATAAGTAGAGAATGAAATTAATGAGTCCCAAAAACCCCTTCAATTGTTCTATGACTATTAAGGGGTTTTGAGAATAATAATACTAACAAAGCATTCTTAACCGAACATACCTCCCATTCTTAAACTAAATAAAATTAATTAATATAAAGTAATTAAATATGTATGAATTCGCGTTATCATAAGACAGTGTAGAGCAGAATGTGGTAGTGTGCACTACAAAAAGATCTAGTAGTTTCTGATAAATAAAGAAACCGAGCAAGATAGATCGAACAACCCTACTGTAGCAAGAAAAAGACAGCTGCCGAAAATATTATCTAGAAATAATAAAAACAATTACATTTAAATTATATTTGTACCAGTCCGTAATGAAAAGGAAATGTTAAAATAGATTATGAGCAGAAAATTAAATTAATGGATCCCAAATACCCCTTCAATTGTTCTATCACTATTAAGGGGTTTTGAGATTTTAAACAGAACATACATTATAAATACACGTTATCATAAAAATGGCAATAAGAAAGCATGCAATAGTACTCACATGTTTTTATTGGCGATTCAACGAAGTTCTCCAACTCACTCATAAGTGTACCTACCAAATGTCTGAATAACTTTATAATTTAAAAATAATAGCAAATATAATGAGCAAAAAAATAGATATTTTTCAGAAATAGATTTATAAATTTAAGTAATTTCTCAGTCTCAATTAAATTATTTTAGTTTTTGGCAAATATTAATATTCTCAATTTAAAAAATGTATACTTATCAAAATTGTGAAATAAAATATAATGATATTCCCCTATTTACTTAATTATTTTAATATAAAGAATTATTTTTTTAAAATATTTAATGAGAAAAGTTGTGTGTGGTGAGTAGAGTTGGTAGCTGCCGACTAAAAATCCTGAAATCTGCCGAACCTCTCACATTGAAATAATAAACTTATTATGAAATAAACATAATTTAATTTGTTAATACTTAATTTTTAACGACTTGGTGAGAAATAAAAATATCAATTGAAATATATTCTATAATAAAAATTAAACCTCAACTAGTAACATATTTATTTTATGTGTTAGAAATTAATTGAATTATTGTACAAACACTAACCAGATTTGACAAAAAAAAAAATTACTTTTGAAAAAAATCTTAATGAAATTCTCTTAATTTTTTCACAGTTATAACTTGATAAATAAGCAATATAATTAATTGTGAGAGGAGGCAGCCGCTGCATACATATAAAAATAAATTACATGCTCATGCTACATGCAAAAAATCTGCCCACAGTGGAAATAAAAAAATTAACAACTCTAAATATAAAAATCTATAGTACTCACATGGCTGTTGTTTTTGTTATCAGCAGTTCGTAGAAGTTCCTCAACACCCTCATGAAGAGTACCAACCTAATCTAATTTCTGAATAATCTAAAATTTTACTGAGTTTTTAAAAAAAAGTGAAATATACTTCAAAATGATCAACAGTAATTTTATTAATATTTCCTATGAAAAAATAATTGAACTTTTCTTGTGTCTCATATGTAAGTAAATAAATAAAAAGAAGATTAAGGTCATCAAATAATAGCACAATGACATACAAGTATTAACGTATAACAAATTTATTTTATTTTATTATTTATTTAATATTCTCTAAGAACAATTGTTTGTCTAATGAGAGGGGTTTCCCGCTGCAGTCTGGAGATCCTGAAATTTGCCATCATCTCTCACATTCAGATACTAGTTTTAGTACTGAATAGTTATAAGTTAATAAAGAAATAAAATCTCAATGAATTATATTTAAATTATGGTAATTTTTAAATATTACAATTTTGAAAGTTAATCTAATGAATAGTGAGAGGCGATAGCAACGAGATACATATCAAAATAAACAGCATTACACATCTACTGCACAACATGCACCATGAGCTTAGCCAGGGAAAGGCAAGTTGGGGTGGCTGAGCATCTCTCCGATAATGACATAGAAATCATAAAAAGCAACAAATATAATCCCAAGTTACTTTTTTAGCTGGCTAAGTTCTTGCCTACTATATACATGCATTAACACTACCAATCACCAGGTTTGTAAAGATGAAACTGAAATTCGGCCATAGTTGTTAACATAGTTCCCGTATAACAACATTATGGGAGCCATTTTACGATGATCTGCTCAAAATGACTGGCTTATTCACAAGACTTGACTCCGTTCAAATACTATTAATTTGCATCGATGGGACACAACCTTGTGAAGTAATGCCTCCGAGCTTATGAAATATATATAATGGCATGATGACTGGTTCACCACTATACAGAAAGTTTATATTGCAAGGCAATCATAAATTGATGGAGAGATGGGAAAAACATATAATAAGTGTTTATAAATAATTTTTTTAAACATTAATTGTTCTGTATACGAATTCTCCAGTTTAATATTTACACACCTGGTAATAAAAAAATCATGCGTATTCCAAAGTGGGCAGAGACTATGGACCATCTCAAACATAGTTGTTTTGTTTTATTTATACTATTTAAAAATTAAGGATCCTATAAGAATTATCTTTTCTGTGTTTAGCTCAAAGTTGTTGTAATTATTTTAGTTAACTTGATTCTGTTTGAGTAAAGGTCCATAAATACATGTTAAGAAAAAGTCCTACCTTTTTTCTGCTTGAAGTTCGTGTCACGTGTCCTGTAGATCTATGAGGAAAGCAACCGTCCAGCAGGTAAATTTTAACTTTTACTCATCTTACAGGAGCATTTCAGTCAATGAGTGGCTTGCAAACCGGATACCTCTTCCGTACAGAGACAACCCATGAAGAAGTTTAAAGGAAGGATATGCTCACATTTTATGTTCCTGAAAAATGAATGAAAATGCAAATAATAAAACCACAATTTAATCATTTGAACATAAAAAAAAAAAGAAAAATATTATTATTGAATGAACCACATTTATTTAAATATCAACACTAAATTATGAAAAGTGCTACCATAATCTGAAAAGAAAATTGATGTTAATCATTTATTACACTAAAGAAACAATTTACAAGAATTCATGTAAGATTACATATAAAATAAACTTTAAAAAAAATATGGAAACATTTGTTTTCTCCATAATTTACCTAATTTAGCCATCAGACACACTACGCCATCCACAGTGACCACCTGAGCAATAGGATGCTAGAACTGAATTTATCTCCTTATTCTCTTACGTCTGGAAAAACAACAATTATTATCCAGAAGACTTAAGGAAAGAAAAATAGTAATTAAGTAGAGTAAAACCTGCTTCTTGCTGGTTCTGTGGCAAGAACAACTAAGATGATAGAGAAGACCTATAGAGAGAAAAATAGTAATTAAGTAGAGTAAAACCTGATACTTGCTGGTTCCGTGGCTGGAACAACTAAGATGATCTAAAAGACCTGAGGAGAGAAAAATAGTAATTAAATAGAATAAAACCTACCTGCTTCTTGCAGGTTCCGTGGCTGGAACAACTAAGATGATCTAAAAGACCTGAGGAGAGAAAAATAGTAATTAAATAGAGTAAAACCTGCTTCTTGCAGGTTCCGTGGCTGGAACAACTAAGATGATCTAAGATGATCAAGAAGACCTAAAGAGAGAAAAATGGTAATTAAGTAGAGTAAAACTGCATCCTGCTGATTTGGTGGTGGCTGGAACAACTAAGATGATCGAGAAGACCTATAGAGAGAAAAATAGTAATTAAGTAGAGTAAAACTGCATCCTGCTGATTCGGTGGCTGGAACAACTAAGATGATCGAGAAGACCTATAGAGAGAAAAATAGTAATTAAGTAGAGTAAAACTGCATCCTGCTGATTTGGTGGTGGCTGGAACAACTAAGATGATCGAGAAGACCTATAGAGAGAAAAATAGTAATTAAGTAGAGTAAAACTGCATCCTGCTGATTCGGTGGCTGGAACAACTCAGATGATCGAAAAGACCTGAAGAGAGAAAAATAGTAATTAAGTAGAGTAAAACCAGATTCTTGCTGGTTCCGTGGCTGGAACAATTGAGATGATCGAAAAGACCTATGGAGAGATAAATAGTAATTAATTTGAGTAATACTGCATCCTTGCTGGTTCAATGGCTGGAACACCTAAGATGATCGAGAAGACCTATAGAGAGAAAAATAGTAATTAATTAGAGTAAAACTGCATCCTGCTGATTCGGTGGCTGGAACAACTAAGATGATCTAGAAGAGCTGAGGAGAGAAAAATAGTAATTAAATAGAGTAAAACCTGCTTCTTGCAGGTTCCGTGGCTGGAACAACTAAGATGATCAAGAAGACCTAAAGAGAGAAAAATGGTAATTAAGTAAAGTAAAACTGCATCCTGCTGATTTGGTGGTGGCTGGAACAACTAAGATGATCGAGAAGACCTATAGAGAGAAAAATAGTAATTAAGTAGAGTAAAACTGCATCCTGCTGATTCGGTGGCTGGGACAACTAAGATGATCGAGAAGACCTAAAAAAAAAAAAAAATAGGATTAATTACAGTAATAATGAATACTGCTTTCCTTATGACTTCTTCGGTCTGTGAAACCGCTAGGATGAATTGGAGAGACCTATAAAGGGAGTAATAGTTTAAAAAAAGTGTTTCTGCAAGGGATATTTAGAAATGTATACAAGGGATACACCCAATCCGATGGGTGGGTTCTTGTGTTTATGGAGTGGAAAGGATGTTAGTTCTTTCTTAGGGAGAAAGGAAAGATATAGGAGTACCAAAAAAATGATTCCGGTGGTAGGGCAGCAACTTCATGGCCTCTGGAGTCGCTACCCCATCCAGAGTGGATTCCTAGGAAATATAAATGCAAAGCTGTGTACTGTACATGTGCTCGTGTCAGCGTCTTTGATTTTTTGGTAGTGTACTGTTCTGGCGAGATGCATGGTGTACTGAGCTGGGGTAACCCGTGGGGGCGCTGCTCCCCAAGTGCCTGCATGCAACAGACACCCCTTGCGGGAGTTATATATAATGCACAATATTTATTTACAAGTAAATTATCGAAAATAAATTATTAAAATGCACCACAGGTGCCTTAACATTTTATTTACTTAGCAGATATTGAAAATAGATTATAAGTAGAGAATGAAATTAATGAGTCCCAAAAACCCCTTCAATTGTTCTATGACTATTAAGGGGTTTTGAGAATAATAATACTAACAAAGCATTCTTAACCGAACATACCTCCCATTCTTAAACTAAATAAAATTAATTAATATAAAGTAATTAAATATGTATGAATTCGCGTTATCATAAGACAGTGTAGAGCAGAATGTGGTAGTGTGCACTACAAAAAGATCTAGTAGTTTCTGATAAATAAAGAAACCGAGCAAGATAGATCGAACAACCCTACTGTAGCAAGAAAAAGACAGCTGCCGAAAATATTATCTAGAAATAATAAAAACAATTACATTTAAATTATATTTGTACCAGTCCGTAATGAAAAGGAAATGTTAAAATAGATTATGAGCAGAAAATTAAATTAATGGATCCCAAATACCCCTTCAATTGTTCTATCACTATTAAGGGGTTTTGAGATTTTAAACAGAACATACATTATAAATACACGTTATCATAAAAATGGCAATAAGAAAGCATGCAATAGTACTCACATGTTTTTATTGGCGATTCAACGAAGTTCTCCAACTCACTCATAAGTGTACCTACCAAATGTCTGAATAACTTTATAATTTAAAAATAATAGCAAATATAATGAGCAAAAAAATAGATATTTTTCAGAAATAGATTTATAAATTTAAGTAATTTCTCAGTCTCAATTAAATTATTTTAGTTTTTGGCAAATATTAATATTCTCAATTTAAAAAATGTATACTTATCAAAATTGTGAAATAAAATATAATGATATTCCCCTATTTACTTAATTATTTTAATATAAAGAATTATTTTTTTAAAATATTTAATGAGAAAAGTTGTGTGTGGTGAGTAGAGTTGGTAGCTGCCGACTAAAAATCCTGAAATCTGCCGAACCTCTCACATTGAAATAATAAACTTATTATGAAATAAACATAATTTAATTTGTTAATACTTAATTTTTAACGACTTGGTGAGAAATAAAAATATCAATTGAAATATATTCTATAATAAAAATTAAACCTCAACTAGTAACATATTTATTTTATGTGTTAGAAATTAATTGAATTATTGTACAAACACTAACCAGATTTGACAAAAAAAAAAATTACTTTTGAAAAAAATCTTAATGAAATTCTCTTAATTTTTTCACAGTTATAACTTGATAAATAAGCAATATAATTAATTGTGAGAGGAGGCAGCCGCTGCATACATATAAAAATAAATTACATGCTCATGCTACATGCAAAAAATCTGCCCACAGTGGAAATAAAAAAATTAACAACTCTAAATATAAAAATCTATAGTACTCACATGGCTGTTGTTTTTGTTATCAGCAGTTCGTAGAAGTTCCTCAACACCCTCATGAAGAGTACCAACCTAATCTAATTTCTGAATAATCTAAAATTTTACTGAGTTTTTAAAAAAAAGTGAAATATACTTCAAAATGATCAACAGTAATTTTATTAATATTTCCTATGAAAAAATAATTGAACTTTTCTTGTGTCTCATATGTAAGTAAATAAATAAAAAGAAGATTAAGGTCATCAAATAATAGCACAATGACATACAAGTATTAACGTATAACAAATTTATTTTATTTTATTATTTATTTAATATTCTCTAAGAACAATTGTTTGTCTAATGAGAGGGGTTTCCCGCTGCAGTCTGGAGATCCTGAAATTTGCCATCATCTCTCACATTCAGATACTAGTTTTAGTACTGAATAGTTATAAGTTAATAAAGAAATAAAATCTCAATGAATTATATTTAAATTATGGTAATTTTTAAATATTACAATTTTGAAAGTTAATCTAATGAATAGTGAGAGGCGATAGCAACGAGATACATATCAAAATAAACAGCATTACACATCTACTGCACAACATGCACCATGAGCTTAGCCAGGGAAAGGCAAGTTGGGGTGGCTGAGCATCTCTCCGATAATGACATAGAAATCATAAAAAGCAACAAATATAATCCCAAGTTACTTTTTTAGCTGGCTAAGTTCTTGCCTACTATATACATGCATTAACACTACCAATCACCAGGTTTGTAAAGATGAAACTGAAATTCGGCCATAGTTGTTAACATAGTTCCCGTATAACAACATTATGGGAGCCATTTTACGATGATCTGCTCAAAATGACTGGCTTATTCACAAGACTTGACTCCGTTCAAATACTATTAATTTGCATCGATGGGACACAACCTTGTGAAGTAATGCCTCCGAGCTTATGAAATATATATAATGGCATGATGACTGGTTCACCACTATACAGAAAGTTTATATTGCAAGGCAATCATAAATTGATGGAGAGATGGGAAAAACATATAATAAGTGTTTATAAATAATTTTTTTAAACATTAATTGTTCTGTATACGAATTCTCCAGTTTAATATTTACACACCTGGTAATAAAAAAATCATGCGTATTCCAAAGTGGGCAGAGACTATGGACCATCTCAAACATAGTTGTTTTGTTTTATTTATACTATTTAAAAATTAAGGATCCTATAAGAATTATCTTTTCTGTGTTTAGCTCAAAGTTGTTGTAATTATTTTAGTTAACTTGATTCTGTTTGAGTAAAGGTCCATAAATACATGTTAAGAAAAAGTCCTACCTTTTTTCTGCTTGAAGTTCGTGTCACGTGTCCTGTAGATCTATGAGGAAAGCAACCGTCCAGCAGGTAAATTTTAACTTTTACTCATCTTACAGGAGCATTTCAGTCAATGAGTGGCTTGCAAACCGGATACCTCTTCCGTACAGAGACAACCCATGAAGAAGTTTAAAGGAAGGATATGCTCACATTTTATGTTCCTGAAAAATGAATGAAAATGCAAATAATAAAACCACAATTTAATCATTTGAACATAAAAAAAAAAGAAAAATATTATTATTGAATGAACCACATTTATTTAAATATCAACACTAAATTATGAAAAGTGCTACCATAATCTGAAAAGAAAATTGATGTTAATCATTTATTACACTAAAGAAACAATTTACAAGAATTCATGTAAGATTACATATAAAATAAACTTTAAAAAAAATATGGAAACATTTGTTTTCTCCATAATTTACCTAATTTAGCCATCAGACACACTACGCCATCCACAGTGACCACCTGAGCAATAGGATGCTAGAACTGAATTTATCTCCTTATTCTCTTACGTCTGGAAAAACAACAATTATTATCCAGAAGACTTAAGGAAAGAAAAATAGTAATTAAGTAGAGTAAAACCTGCTTCTTGCTGGTTCTCTGGCTAGAACAACTAAGATGATAGAGAAGACCTATAGAGAGAAAAATAGTAATTAAGTAGAGTAAAACCTGATACTTGCTGGTTCCGTGGCTGGAACAACTAAGATGATCTAAAAGACCTGAGGAGAGAAAAATAGTAATTAAATAGAATAAAACCTACCTGCTTCTTGCAGGTTCCGTGGCTGGAACAACTAAGATGATCTAAAAGACCTGAGGAGAGAAAAATAGTAATTAAATAGAGTAAAACCTGCTTCTTGCAGGTTCCGTGGCTGGAACAACTAAGATGATCTAAGATGATCAAGAAGACCTAAAGAGAGAAAAATGGTAATTAAGTAGAGTAAAACTGCATCCTGCTGATTCGGTGGTGGCTGGAACAACTAAGATGATCTAGAAGACCTGAGGAGAGAAAAATAGTAATTAAGTAGAGTAAAACCTGATTCTTGCTGGTTCCGTGGCTGGAACAACTAAGATGATCTAAAAGACCTGAGGAGAAAAAAATAGTAATTAAATAGAGTAAAACCTGCTTCTTGCAGGTTCCGTGGCTGGAACAACTAAGATGATCAAGAAGACCTAAAGAGAGAAAAATGGTAATTAAGTAGAGTAAAACTGCATCCTGCTGATTCGGTGGTGGCTGGAACAACTAAGATGATCTAGAAGACCTGAGGAGAGAAAAATAGTAATTAAGTAGAGTAAAACCTGATTCTTGCTGGTTCCGTGGCTGGAACAACTAAGATGATCTAAAAGACCTGAGGAGAGAAAAATAGTAATTAAATAGAGTAAAACCTGCTTCTTGCAGGTTCCGTGGCTGGAACAACTAAGATGATCAAGAAGACCTAAAGAGAGAAAAATGGTAATTAAGTAAAGTAAAACTGCATCCTGCTGATTTGGTGGTGGCTGGAACAACTAAGATGATCGAGAAGACCTATAGAGAGAAAAATAGTAATTAAGTAGAGTAAAACTGCATCCTGCTGATTCGGTGGCTGGGACAACTAAGATGATCGAGAAGACCTAAAAAAAAAAAAAAAATAGGATTAATTACAATAATAATGAATACTGCTTTCCTTATGACTTCTTCGGTCTGTGAAACCGCTAGGATGAATTGGAGAGACCTATAAAGGGAGTAATAGTTTAAAAAAAGTGTTTCTGCAAGGGATATTTAGAAATGTATACAAGGGATACACCCAATCCGATGGGTGGGTTCTTGTGTTTATGGAGTGGAAAGGATGTTAGTTCTTTCTTAGGGAGAAAGGAAAGATATAGGAGTACCAAAAAAATGATTCCGGTGGTTTGGGCAGCAACTTCATGGCCTCTGGAGTCGCTACCCCATCCAGAGTGGATTCCTAGGAAATATAAATGCAAAGCTGTGTACTGTACATGTGCTCTTGTCAGCGTCTTTGATTTTTTGGTGGTGTACTGTTCTGGCGAGATGCATGGTGTACTGAGCTGGGGTAACCCGTGGGGGCGCTGCTCCCCAAGTGCCCGCATGCAACAGACACCCCTTGCGGGAGTTATATATAATGCACAATATTTATTTACAAGTAAATTATCGAAAATAAATTATTAAAATGCACCGCAGGTGCCTTAACATTTTATTTACTTAGCAGATATTGAAAATAGATTATAAGTAGAGAATGAAATTAAAAGTGTTAGTCCCAAAAACCCCTTCAATTGTTCTATGACTATTAAGGGGTTTTGAGAATAATAATACTAACAAAGCATTCTTAACCGAACATACCTCCCATTCTTAAAGTAATTAAAATTAATTAATATAAAGTAATTAAATATGTATAAATTCGCGTTATCATAAGACAGTGTAGAGCAGAATGTGGTAGTGTGCACTACAAAAAGATCTAGTAGTTTTTGATAAATAAAGAAACCGAGCAAGATAGACCGAACAACCCTACTGTAGCAAGAAAAAGACAGCTGCCGAAAATATTATCTAGAAATAATAAAAACAATTACATTTAAATTATATTTGTACCAGTCCGTAATGAAAAGGAAATGTTAAAATAGATTATGAGCAGAGAATTAAATTAATGGATCCCAAATACCCCTTCAATTGTTCTATCACTATTAAGGAGTTTTGAGATTTTAAACAGAACATACATTATAAATACACGTTATCATAAAAATGGCAATAAGAAAGCATGCAATAGTACTCACATGTTTTTATTGGCGATTCAACGAAGTTCTCCAACTCACTCATAAGTGTACCTACCAAATGTCTGAATTATTGTACAAACACTAACCAGATTTGACAACAAAAAAAATTACTTTTGAAAAAAATCTTAATGAAATTCTCTTAATTTTTTCACAGTTATAACTTGATAAATAAGCAATATAATTAATTGTGAGAGGAGGCAGCCGCTGCATACATATAAAAATAAATTACATGCTCATGCTACATGCAAAAAATCTGCCCACAGTGGAAATAAAAAAATTAACAACTCTAAATATAAAAATCTAGAGTACTCACATGGCTGTTGTTTTTGTTATCAGCAGTTCGTAGAAGTTTCTCAACACCCTCATGAAGAGTACCAACCTAATCTAATTTCTGAATAATCTAAAATTTTACTGAGTTTTTAAAAAAAAGTGAAATATACTTCAAAATGATCAACAGTAATTTTATTAATATTTCCTATGAAAAAATAATTGAACTTTTCTTGTGTCTCATATGTAAGTAAATAAATAAAAAGAAGATTAAGGTCATCAAATAATAGCACAATGACATACAAGTATTAACGTATAACAAATTTATTTTATTTTATTATTTATTTAATATTCTCTAAGAACAATTGTTTGTCTAATGAGAGGGGTTTCCCGCTGCAGTCTGGAGATCCTGAAGTTTGCCATCATCTCTCACATTCAGATACAAGTTTTAGTACTGAATAGTTATAATTTAATAAAGAAATAAAATCTCAATGAATTATATTTAAATTATGGTAATTTTTAAATATTACAATTTTGAAAGTTAATCTAATGAATAGTGAGAGGCGATAGCAACGAGATACATATCAAAATAAACAGCATTACACATCTACTGCGCAACATGCACCATGAGCTTAGCCAGGGAAAGGCAAGTTGGGGTGGCTGAGCATCTCTCCGATAATGACATAGAAAACATAAAAAGCAACAAATATAATCCCAAATTACTTTTTTAGCTGGCTAAGTTCTTGCCTACTATATACATGCATTAACACTACCAATCACCAGGTTTGTAAAGATGAAACTGAAATTCGGCCATTGTTGTTAACATAGTTCCCGTATAACAACATTATGGGAGCCATTTTACGATGATCTGCTCAAAATGACTGGCTTATTCACAAGACTTGACTCCGTTCAAATACTATTAATTTGCATCGATGGGACACAACCTTGTGAAGTAATGCCTCCGAGCTTATGAAATATACATAATGGCATGATGACTGGTTCACCACTATACAGAAAGTTTATATTGCAAGGCAATCATAAATTGATGGAGAGATGGGAAAAACATATAAGTGTATATAAATAATTTTTTTAAACATTAATTGTTCTGTATACGAATTCTCCAGTTTAATATTTACACACCCGGTAATAAAAAAATCATGCGTTTTCCAAAGTGGGCAGAGACTATGGACCATCTCAAACATAGTTGTTTTGTTTTATTTATACTATTTAAAAATTAAAGATCCTATATGAATTATCTTTTCTGTGTTTAGCTCAAAGTTTTTGTAATTATTTTAGTTAACTTGATTCTGTTTGAGTAAAGGTCCATAAATACATGTTAAGAAAAAGTCCTACCTTTTTTCTGCTTGAAGTTTGTGTCACGTGTCCTGTAGATCTATGAGGAAAGCAACCGTCCAGCAGGTAAATTTTAACTTTTACTCATCTTACAGGAGCATTTCAGTCAATGAGTGGCTTGCAAACCGGATACCTCTTCCGTACAGAGACAACCCATGAAGAAGTTTAAAGGAAGGATATGCTCACATTTTATGTTCCTGAAAAATGAATGAAAATGCAAATAATAAAACCACAATTTAATCATTTGAACATAAAAAAAAAAGAAAAATATTATTATTGAATGAACCACATTTATTTAAATATCAACACTAAATTATGAAAAGTGCTACCATAATCTGAAAAGAAAATTGATTTTAATCATTTATTACACTAAAGAAACAATTTACAAGAATTCATGTAAGATTACATATAAAATAAACTTTTAAAAAAATATGGAAAAATTTGTTTTCTCCATAATTTACCTAATTTAGCCATCAGACACACTACGCCATCCACAGTGACCACCTGAGCAATAGGATGCTAGAACTGAATCTATCTCCTTATTCTCTTACGTCTGGAAAAACAACAATTATTATCCAGAAGACCTAAGGAAAGAAAAATAGTAATTAAGTAGAGTAAAACCTGCTTCTTGCTGGTTCTGTGGCTAGAACAACTAAGATGATAGAGAAGACCTATAGAGAGAAAAATAGTAATTAATTAGAGTAAAACCTGATACTTGCTGGTTCCGTGGCTGGAACAACTAAGATGATCTAGAAGACCTGAGGAGAGAAAAATAGTAATTAAGTAGAGTAAAACCTGATTCTTGCTGGTTCCGTGGCTGGAACAACTAAGATGATCTAAAACACCTGAGGAGAGAAAAATAGTAATTAAATAAAGTAAAACCTGATTCTTGCTGGTTCCGTGGCTGGAACAACTAAGATGATCAAGAAGACCTAAAGAGAGAAAAATGGTAATTAAGTAGAGTAAAACTGCATCCTGCTGATTCGGTGGCTGGAACAACTCAGATGATCGAAAAGACCTGAAGAGAGAAAAATAGTAATTAAGTAGAGTAAAACCTGATTCTTGCTGGTTCCATGGCTGGAACAATTGAGATGATCGAAAAGACCTATGGAGAGATAAATAGTAATTAATTTGAGTAATACTGCATCCTTGCTGGTTCAATGGCTGGAACAACTAAGATGATCGAGAAGACCTATAGAGAGAAAAATAGTAATTAATTAGAGTAAAACTGCATCCTGCTGATTCGGTGGCTGGAACAACTAAGATGATCTAGAAGAGCTGAGGAGAGAAAAATAGTAATTAAGTAGAGTAAAACCTGATTCTTGCTGGTTCCTTGGCTGGAACAACTGAGATGATCGAAAAGACCTTTAGAGAGATAAATAGTAATTAATTTGAGCAATACTGCACCCTTGCTGGTTCAATGGCTGGAACAACTAAGATGATCAAGAAGACCTAAAGAGAGAAAAATAGTATTTAAGTAGAGTAAAACTGCATCCTGCTAATTCGGTGGCTGGGACAACTAAGATGATCGAGAAGACCTGAAGAGAGAAAAATAGTAATTAAGTAGAGTAAAACCTGATTTTTGCTGGTTCCGTGGCTGGAACAATTGAGATGATCGAAAAGACCTATGGAGAGATAAATAGTAATTAATTTGAGTAATACTGCATCCTTGCTGGTTCAATGGCTGGAACAACTAAGATGATCGAAAAGACCTTTAGAGAGATAAATAGTAATTAATTTGAGCAATACTGCATCCTTGCTGGTTCAATGGCTGGAACAACTAAGATGATCAAGAAGACCTAAAGAGAGAAAAATAGTAATTAAGTAGAGTAAAACTGCATCCTGCTGATTCGGTGGCTGGGACAACTAAGATGATCGAGAAGACCTAAAAAAAAAAAAAAATAGGATTAATTACAGTAATAATGAATACTGCTTTCCTTATGACTTCTTCGGTCTGTGAAACCGCTAGGATGAATTGGAGAGACCTATAAAGGGAGTAATAGTTTAAAAAAAGTGTTTCTGCAAGGGATATTTAGAAATGTATACAAGGGATACACCCAATCCGATGGGTGGGTTCTTGTGTTTATGGAGTGGAAAGGATGTTAGTTCTTTCTTAGGGAGAAAGGAAAGATATAGGAGTACCAAAAAAATGATTCCGGTGGTAGGGCAGCAACTTCATGGCCTCTGGAGTCGCTACCCCATCCAGAGTGGATTCCTAGGAAATATAAATGCAAAGCTGTGTACTGTACATGTGCTCGTGTCAGCGTCTTTGATTTTTTGGTGGTGTACTGTTCTGGCGAGATGCATGGTGTACTGAGCTGGTGTAACCCGTGGGGGCGCTGCTCCCCAAGTGCCTGCATGCAACAGACACCCCTTGCGGGAGTTATATATAATGCACAATATTTATTTACAAGCAAATTATCGAAAATAAATTATTAAAATGCACCGCAGGTGCCTTAACATTTTATTTACTTAGCAGATATTGAAAATAGATTATAAGTAGAGAATGAAATTAATGAGTCCCAAAAACCCCTTCAATTGTTCTATGACTATTAAGGGGTTTTGAGAATAATAATACTAACAAAGCATTCTTAACCGAACATACCTCCCATTCTTAAACTAAATAAAATTAATTAATATAAAGTAATTAAATATGTATAAATTCGCGTTATCATAAGACAGTGTAGAGCAGAATGTGGTAGTGTGCACTACAAAAAGATCTAGTAGTTTCTGATAAATAAAGAAACTGAGCAAGATAGACCGAACAACCCTACTGTAGCAAGAAAAAGACAGCTGCCGAAAATATTATCTAGAAATAATAAAAACAATTACATTTAAATTATATTTGTACCAGTCCGTAATGAAAAGGAAATGTTAAAATAGATTATGAGCAGAGAATTAAATTAATGGATCCCAAATACCCCTTCAATTGTTCTATCACTATTAAGGAGTTTTGAGATTTTAAACAGAACATACATTATAAATACACGTTATCATAAAAATGGCAATAAGAAAGCATGCAATAGTACTCACATGTTTTTATTGGAGATTCAACGAAGTTCTCCAACTCACTCATAAGTGTACCTACCAAATGTCTGAATAACTTTGTAATTTAAAAATAATAGCAAATATAATGAGCAAAAAAATAGATATTTTTCAGAAATAGATTTATAAATTTAAGTAATTTCTCAGTCTCAATTAAATTATTTTAGTTTTTGGCAAATATTAATATTCTCAATTTAAAAAATGTATACTTATCAAAATTGTGAAATAAAATATAATGATATTCCCCTATTTACTTAATTATTTTAATATAAAGTATTATTTTTTTAAAATATTTAATGAGAAAAGTTGTGTGTGGTGAGTAGAGTTGGTAGCTGCCGACTAAAAATCCGGAAATCTGCTGAACCTCTCACATTGAAATAATAAACTTATTATGAAATAAACATAATTTAATTTGTTAATACTTAATTTTTAACGACTTGGTCAGAAATAAAAATATCAATTGAAATATATTCTATAATAAAAATTAAACCTCAACTAGTAACATATTTATTTTATGTGTTAGAAATTAATTGAATTATTGTACAAACACTAACCAGATTTGACAAAAAAAAAATTACTTTTGAAAAAAATCTTAATGAAATTCTCTTAATTTTTTCACAGTTATAACTTGATAAATAAGCAATATAATTAATTGTGAGAGGAGGCAGCCGCTGCATACATATAAAAATAAATTACATGCTCATGCTACATGCAAAAAATCTGCCCACAGTGGAAATAAAAAAATTAACAACTCTAAATATAAAAATCTATAGTACTCACATGGCTGTTGTTTTTGTTATCAGCAGTTCGTAGAAGTTCCTCAACACCCTCATGAAGAGTACCAACCTAACCTAATTTCTGAATAATCTAAAATTTTACTGAGTTTTAAAAAAAAGTGAAATATACTTCAAAATGATCAACAGTAATTTTATTTATATTTCCTATGAAAAAATAATTGAACTTTTCTTGTGTCTCATATGTAAGTAAATAAATAAAAAGAAGATTAAGGTCATCAAATAATAGCACAATGACATACAAGTATTAACGTATAACTAATTTATTTTATTATTTATTTAATATTCTCTAAGAACAATTGTTTGTCTAATGAGAGGGGTTTCCCGCTGCAGTCTGGAGATCCTGAAATTTGCCATCATCTCTCACATTCAGATACTAATTTTAGTACTGAATAGTTATAATTTAATAAAGAAATAAAATCTCAATGAATTATATTTAAATTATGGTAATTTTTAAATATTACAATTTTGAAAGTTAATCTAATGAATAGTGAGTGGCGATAGCAACGAGATACATATCAAAATAAACAGCATTACACATCTACTGCACAACATGCACCATGAGCTTAGCCAGGGAAAGGCAAGTTGGGGTGGCTGAGCATCTCTCCGATAATGACATAGAAAACATAAAAAGCAACAAATATAATCCCAAGTTACTTTTTTAGCTGGCTAAGTTCTTGCCTACTATATACATGCATTAACACTACCAATCACCAGGTTTGTAAAGATGAAACTGAAATTCGGCCATAGTTGTTAACATAGTTCCCGTATAACAACATTATGGGAGCCATTTTACGATGATCTGCTCAAAATGACTGTGGCTTATTCACAAGACTTGACTCCGTTCAAATACTATTAATTTGCATCGATGGGACACAACCTTGTGAAGTAATACCTCCGAGCTTATGAAATATACATAATGGCATGATGACTGGTTCACCACTATACAGAAAGTTTATATTGCAAGGCAATCATAAATTGATGGAGAGATGGGAAAAACATATAATAAGTGTATATAAATAATTTTTTTAAACATTAATTGTTCTGTATACGAATTCTCTAGTTTAATATTTACACACCTGGTAATAAAAAAATCATGCGTTTTCCAAAGTGGGCAGAGACTATGGACCATCTCAAACATAGTTGTTTTGTTTTATTTATACTATTTAAAAATTAAGGATCCTATATGAATTATCTTTTCTGTGTTTAGCTCAAAGTTGTTGTAATTATTTTAGTTAACTTGATTCTGTTTGAGTAAAGGTCCATAAATACATGTTAAGAAAAAGTCCTACCTTTTTTCTGCTTGAAGTTCGTGTCACGTGTCCTGTAGATCTATGAGGAAAGCAACCGTCCAACAGGTAAATTTTAACTTTTATACTCATCATTTTAACTCTTCCGTACAGAGACAACCCATGAAGAAGTTTAAAGGAAGGATATGCTCACGTTTTATGTTCCTGAAAAATGAATGAAAATGCAAATAATAAAATCACAATTTAATCATTTGAACATAAAAAAAAAAGAAAAATATTATTATTGAATGAACCACATTTATTTAAATATCAACACTAAATTATGAAAAGTGCTACCATAATCTGAAAAGAAAATTGATGTTAATCATTTATTACACTAAAGAAACAATTTACAAGAATTCATGTAAGATTACATATAAAATAAACTTTAAAAAAAATATGGAAACATTTGTTTTCTCCATAATTTACCTAATTTAGCCATCAGACACACTACGCCATCCACAGTGACCACCTGAGCAATAGGATGCTAGAACTGAATTTATCTCCTTATTCTCTTACGTCTGGAAAAACAACAATTATTATCCAGAAGACTTAAGGAAAGAAAAATAGTAATTAAGTAGAGTAAAACCTGCTTCTTGCTGGTTCTGTGGCTAGAACAACTAAGATGATAGAGAAGACCTATAGAGAGAAAAATAGTAATTAATTAGAGTAAAACTGCATCCTGCTGATTCGGTGTGGCTGGAACAACTAAGATGATCTAGAAGACCTGAGGAGAGAAAAATAGTAATTAAGTAGAGTAAAACCTGATTCTTGCTGGTTCCGTGGCTGGAACAACTAAGATGATCTAAAAGACCTGAGGAGAGAAAAATAGTAATTAAATAGAGTAAAACCTGCTTCTTGCAGGTTCCGTGGCTGGAACAACTAAGATGATCAAGAAGACCTAAAGAGAGAAAAATGGTAATTAAATAGAGTAAAACCTGATTCTTGCTGGTTCCGTGGCTGGAACAACTAAGATGATCTAAAAGACCTGAGGAGAGAAAAATAGTAATTAAATAGAGTAAAACCTGCTTCTTGCAGGTTCCGTGGCTGGAACAACTAAGATGATCAAGAAGACCTAAAGAGAGAAAAATGGTAATTAAGTAGAGTAAAACTGCATCCTGCTGATTTGGTGGTGGCTGGAACAACTAAGATGATCGAGAAGACCTATAGAGAGAAAAATAGTAATTAAGTAGAGTAAAACTGCATCCTGCTGATTCGGTGGCTGGAACAACTAAGATGATCGAGAAGACCTATAGAGAGAAAAATAGTAATTAAGTAGAGTAAAACTGCATCCTGCTGATTTGGTGGTGGCTGGAACAACTAAGATGATCGAGAAGACCTATAGAGAGAAAAATAGTAATTAAGTAGAGTAAAACTGCATCCTGCTGATTCGGTGGCTGGAACAACTCAGATGATCGAAAAGACCTGAAGAGAGAAAAATAGTAATTAAGTAGAGTAAAACCAGATTCTTGCTGGTTCCGTGGCTGGAACAATTGAGATGATCGAAAAGACCTATGGAGAGATAAATAGTAATTAATTTGAGTAATACTGCATCCTTGCTGGTTCAATGGCTGGAACACCTAAGATGATCGAGAAGACCTATGGAGAGAAAAATAGTAATTAATTAGAGTAAAACTGCATCCTGCTGATTCGGTGGCTGGAACAACTAAGATGATCTAGAAGAGCTGAGGAGAGAAAAATAGTAATTAAATAGAGTAAAACCTGCTTCTTGCAGGTTCCGTGGCTGGAACAACTAAGATGATCAAGAAGACCTAAAGAGAGAAAAATGGTAATTAAGTAAAGTAAAACTGCATCCTGCTGATTTGGTGGTGGCTGGAACAACTAAGATGATCGAGAAGACCTATAGAGAGAAAAATAGTAATTAAGTAGAGTAAAACTTCATCCTGCTGATTCGGTGGCTGGGACAACTAAGATGATCGAGAAGACCTAAAAAAAAAAAAAAATAGGATTAATTACAGTAATAATGAATACTGCTTTCCTTATGACTTCTTCGGTCTGTGAAACCGCTAGGATGAATTGGAGAGACCTATAAAGGGAGTAATAGTTTAAAAAAAGTGTTTCTGCAAGGGATATTTAGAAATGTATACAAGGGATACACCCAATCCGATGGGTGGGTTCTTGTGTTTATGGAGTGGAAAGGATGTTAGTTCTTTCTTAGGGAGAAAGGAAAGATATAGGAGTACCAAAAAAATGATTCCGGTGGTAGGGCAGCAACTTCATGGCCTCTGGAGTCGCTACCCCATCCAGAGTGGATTCCTAGGAAATATAAATGCAAAGCTGTGTACTGTACATGTGCTCGTGTCAGCGTCTTTGATTTTTTGGTAGTGTACTGTTCTGGCGAGATGCATGGTGTACTGAGCTGGGGTAACCCGTGGGGGCGCTGCTCCCCAAGTGCCTGCATGCAACAGACACCCCTTGCGGGAGTTATATATAATGCACAATATTTATTTACAAGTAAATTATCGAAAATAAATTATTAAAATGCACCACAGGTGCCTTAACATTTTATTTACTTAGCAGATATTGAAAATAGATTATAAGTAGAGAATGAAATTAATGAGTCCCAAAAACCCCTTCAATTGTTCTATGACTATTAAGGGGTTTTGAGAATAATAATACTAACAAAGCATTCTTAACCGAACATACCTCCCATTCTTAAACTAAATAAAATTAATTAATATAAAGTAATTAAATATGTATGAATTCGCGTTATCATAAGACAGTGTAGAGCAGAATGTGGTAGTGTGCACTACAAAAAGATCTAGTAGTTTCTGATAAATAAAGAAACCGAGCAAGATAGATCGAACAACCCTACTGTAGCAAGAAAAAGACAGCTGCCGAAAATATTATCTAGAAATAATAAAAACAATTACATTTAAATTATATTTGTACCAGTCCGTAATGAAAAGGAAATGTTAAAATAGATTATGAGCAGAAAATTAAATTAATGGATCCCAAATACCCCTTCAATTGTTCTATCACTATTAAGGGGTTTTGAGATTTTAAACAGAACATACATTATAAATACACGTTATCATAAAAATGGCAATAAGAAAGCATGCAATAGTACTCACATGTTTTTATTGGCGATTCAACGAAGTTCTCCAACTCACTCATAAGTGTACCTACCAAATGTCTGAATAACTTTATAATTTAAAAATAATAGCAAATATAATGAGCAAAAAAATAGATATTTTTCAGAAATAGATTTATAAATTTAAGTAATTTCTCAGTCTCAATTAAATTATTTTAGTTTTTGGCAAATATTAATATTCTCAATTTAAAAAATGTATACTTATCAAAATTGTGAAATAAAATATAATGATATTCCCCTATTTACTTAATTATTTTAATATAAAGAATTATTTTTTTAAAATATTTAATGAGAAAAGTTGTGTGTGGTGAGTAGAGTTGGTAGCTGCCGACTAAAAATCCTGAAATCTGCCGAACCTCTCACATTGAAATAATAAACTTATTATGAAATAAACATAATTTAATTTGTTAATACTTAATTTTTAACGACTTGGTGAGAAATAAAAATATCAATTGAAATATATTCTATAATAAAAATTAAACCTCAACTAGTAACATATTTATTTTATGTGTTAGAAATTAATTGAATTATTGTACAAACACTAACCAGATTTGACAAAAAAAAAAATTACTTTTGAAAAAAATCTTAATGAAATTCTCTTAATTTTTTCACAGTTATAACTTGATAAATAAGCAATATAATTAATTGTGAGAGGAGGCAGCCGCTGCATACATATAAAAATAAATTACATGCTCATGCTACATGCAAAAAATCTGCCCACAGTGGAAATAAAAAAATTAACAACTCTAAATATAAAAATCTATAGTACTCACATGGCTGTTGTTTTTGTTATCAGCAGTTCGTAGAAGTTCCTCAACACCCTCATGAAGAGTACCAACCTAATCTAATTTCTGAATAATCTAAAATTTTACTGAGTTTTTAAAAAAAAGTGAAATATACTTCAAAATGATCAACAGTAATTTTATTAATATTTCCTATGAAAAAATAATTGAACTTTTCTTGTGTCTCATATGTAAGTAAATAAATAAAAAGAAGATTAAGGTCATCAAATAATAGCACAATGACATACAAGTATTAACGTATAACAAATTTATTTTATTTTATTATTTATTTAATATTCTCTAAGAACAATTGTTTGTCTAATGAGAGGGGTTTCCCGCTGCAGTCTGGAGATCCTGAAATTTGCCATCATCTCTCACATTCAGATACTAGTTTTAGTACTGAATAGTTATAAGTTAATAAAGAAATAAAATCTCAATGAATTATATTTAAATTATGGTAATTTTTAAATATTACAATTTTGAAAGTTAATCTAATGAATAGTGAGAGGCGATAGCAACGAGATACATATCAAAATAAACAGCATTACACATCTACTGCACAACATGCACCATGAGCTTAGCCAGGGAAAGGCAAGTTGGGGTGGCTGAGCATCTCTCCGATAATGACATAGAAATCATAAAAAGCAACAAATATAATCCCAAGTTACTTTTTTAGCTGGCTAAGTTCTTGCCTACTATATACATGCATTAACACTACCAATCACCAGGTTTGTAAAGATGAAACTGAAATTCGGCCATAGTTGTTAACATAGTTCCCGTATAACAACATTATGGGAGCCATTTTACGATGATCTGCTCAAAATGACTGGCTTATTCACAAGACTTGACTCCGTTCAAATACTATTAATTTGCATCGATGGGACACAACCTTGTGAAGTAATGCCTCCGAGCTTATGAAATATATATAATGGCATGATGACTGGTTCACCACTATACAGAAAGTTTATATTGCAAGGCAATCATAAATTGATGGAGAGATGGGAAAAACATATAATAAGTGTTTATAAATAATTTTTTTAAACATTAATTGTTCTGTATACGAATTCTCCAGTTTAATATTTACACACCTGGTAATAAAAAAATCATGCGTATTCCAAAGTGGGCAGAGACTATGGACCATCTCAAACATAGTTGTTTTGTTTTATTTATACTATTTAAAAATTAAGGATCCTATAAGAATTATCTTTTCTGTGTTTAGCTCAAAGTTGTTGTAATTATTTTAGTTAACTTGATTCTGTTTGAGTAAAGGTCCATAAATACATGTTAAGAAAAAGTCCTACCTTTTTTCTGCTTGAAGTTCGTGTCACGTGTCCTGTAGATCTATGAGGAAAGCAACCGTCCAGCAGGTAAATTTTAACTTTTACTCATCTTACAGGAGCATTTCAGTCAATGAGTGGCTTGCAAACCGGATACCTCTTCCGTACAGAGACAACCCATGAAGAAGTTTGAAGGAAGGATATGCTCACATTTTATGTTCCTGAAAAATGAATGAAAATGCAAATAATAAAACCACAATTTAATCATTTGAACATAAAAAAAAAAAGAAAAATATTATTATTGAATGAACCACATTTATTTAAATATCAACACTAAATTATGAAAAGTGCTACCATAATCTGAAAAGAAAATTGATGTTAATCATTTATTACACTAAAGAAACAATTTACAAGAATTCATGTAAGATTACATATAAAATAAACTTTAAAAAAAATATGGAAACATTTGTTTTCTCCATAATTTACCTAATTTAGCCATCAGACACACTACGCCATCCACAGTGACCACCTGAGCAATAGGATGCTAGAACTGAATTTATCTCCTTATTCTCTTACGTCTGGAAAAACAACAATTATTATCCAGAAGACTTAAGGAAAGAAAAATAGTAATTAAGTAGAGTAAAACCTGCTTCTTGCTGGTTCTGTGGCAAGAACAACTAAGATGATAGAGAAGACCTATAGAGAGAAAAATAGTAATTAAGTAGAGTAAAACCTGATACTTGCTGGTTCCGTGGCTGGAACAACTAAGATGATCTAAAAGACCTGAGGAGAGAAAAATAGTAATTAAATAGAATAAAACCTACCTGCTTCTTGCAGGTTCCGTGGCTGGAACAACTAAGATGATCTAAAAGACCTGAGGAGAGAAAAATAGTAATTAAATAGAGTAAAACCTGCTTCTTGCAGGTTCCGTGGCTGGAACAACTAAGATGATCTAAGATGATCAAGAAGACCTAAAGAGAGAAAAATGGTAATTAAGTAGAGTAAAACTGCATCCTGCTGATTTGGTGGTGGCTGGAACAACTAAGATGATCGAGAAGACCTATAGAGAGAAAAATAGTAATTAAGTAGAGTAAAACTGCATCCTGCTGATTCGGTGGCTGGAACAACTAAGATGATCGAGAAGACCTATAGAGAGAAAAATAGTAATTAAGTAGAGTAAAACTGCATCCTGCTGATTTGGTGGTGGCTGGAACAACTAAGATGATCGAGAAGACCTATAGAGAGAAAAATAGTAATTAAGTAGAGTAAAACTGCATCCTGCTGATTCGGTGGCTGGAACAACTCAGATGATCGAAAAGACCTGAAGAGAGAAAAATAGTAATTAAGTAGAGTAAAACCAGATTCTTGCTGGTTCCGTGGCTGGAACAATTGAGATGATCGAAAAGACCTATGGAGAGATAAATAGTAATTAATTTGAGTAATACTGCATCCTTGCTGGTTCAATGGCTGGAACACCTAAGATGATCGAGAAGACCTATAGAGAGAAAAATAGTAATTAATTAGAGTAAAACTGCATCCTGCTGATTCGGTGGCTGGAACAACTAAGATGATCTAGAAGAGCTGAGGAGAGAAAAATAGTAATTAAATAGAGTAAAACCTGCTTCTTGCAGGTTCCGTGGCTGGAACAACTAAGATGATCAAGAAGACCTAAAGAGAGAAAAATGGTAATTAAGTAAAGTAAAACTGCATCCTGCTGATTTGGTGGTGGCTGGAACAACTAAGATGATCGAGAAGACCTATAGAGAGAAAAATAGTAATTAAGTAGAGTAAAACTGCATCCTGCTGATTCGGTGGCTGGGACAACTAAGATGATCGAGAAGACCTAAAAAAAAAAAAAAATAGGATTAATTACAGTAATAATGAATACTGCTTTCCTTATGACTTCTTCGGTCTGTGAAACCGCTAGGATGAATTGGAGAGACCTATAAAGGGAGTAATAGTTTAAAAAAAGTGTTTCTGCAAGGGATATTTAGAAATGTATACAAGGGATACACCCAATCCGATGGGTGGGTTCTTGTGTTTATGGAGTGGAAAGGATGTTAGTTCTTTCTTAGGGAGAAAGGAAAGATATAGGAGTACCAAAAAAATGATTCCGGTGGTAGGGCAGCAACTTCATGGCCTCTGGAGTCGCTACCCCATCCAGAGTGGATTCCTAGGAAATATAAATGCAAAGCTGTGTACTGTACATGTGCTCGTGTCAGCGTCTTTGATTTTTTGGTAGTGTACTGTTCTGGCGAGATGCATGGTGTACTGAGCTGGGGTAACCCGTGGGGGCGCTGCTCCCCAAGTGCCTGCATGCAACAGACACCCCTTGCGGGAGTTATATATAATGCACAATATTTATTTACAAGTAAATTATCGAAAATAAATTATTAAAATGCACCACAGGTGCCTTAACATTTTATTTACTTAGCAGATATTGAAAATAGATTATAAGTAGAGAATGAAATTAATGAGTCCCAAAAACCCCTTCAATTGTTCTATGACTATTAAGGGGTTTTGAGAATAATAATACTAACAAAGCATTCTTAACCGAACATACCTCCCATTCTTAAACTAAATAAAATTAATTAATATAAAGTAATTAAATATGTATGAATTCGCGTTATCATAAGACAGTGTAGAGCAGAATGTGGTAGTGTGCACTACAAAAAGATCTAGTAGTTTCTGATAAATAAAGAAACCGAGCAAGATAGATCGAACAACCCTACTGTAGCAAGAAAAAGACAGCTGCCGAAAATATTATCTAGAAATAATAAAAACAATTACATTTAAATTATATTTGTACCAGTCCGTAATGAAAAGGAAATGTTAAAATAGATTATGAGCAGAAAATTAAATTAATGGATCCCAAATACCCCTTCAATTGTTCTATCACTATTAAGGGGTTTTGAGATTTTAAACAGAACATACATTATAAATACACGTTATCATAAAAATGGCAATAAGAAAGCATGCAATAGTACTCACATGTTTTTATTGGCGATTCAACGAAGTTCTCCAACTCACTCATAAGTGTACCTACCAAATGTCTGAATAACTTTATAATTTAAAAATAATAGCAAATATAATGAGCAAAAAAATAGATATTTTTCAGAAATAGATTTATAAATTTAAGTAATTTCTCAGTCTCAATTAAATTATTTTAGTTTTTGGCAAATATTAATATTCTCAATTTAAAAAATGTATACTTATCAAAATTGTGAAATAAAATATAATGATATTCCCCTATTTACTTAATTATTTTAATATAAAGAATTATTTTTTTAAAATATTTAATGAGAAAAGTTGTGTGTGGTGAGTAGAGTTGGTAGCTGCCGACTAAAAATCCTGAAATCTGCCGAACCTCTCACATTGAAATAATAAACTTATTATGAAATAAACATAATTTAATTTGTTAATACTTAATTTTTAACGACTTGGTGAGAAATAAAAATATCAATTGAAATATATTCTATAATAAAAATTAAACCTCAACTAGTAACATATTTATTTTATGTGTTAGAAATTAATTGAATTATTGTACAAACACTAACCAGATTTGACAAAAAAAAAAATTACTTTTGAAAAAAATCTTAATGAAATTCTCTTAATTTTTTCACAGTTATAACTTGATAAATAAGCAATATAATTAATTGTGAGAGGAGGCAGCCGCTGCATACATATAAAAATAAATTACATGCTCATGCTACATGCAAAAAATCTGCCCACAGTGGAAATAAAAAAATTAACAACTCTAAATATAAAAATCTATAGTACTCACATGGCTGTTGTTTTTGTTATCAGCAGTTCGTAGAAGTTCCTCAACACCCTCATGAAGAGTACCAACCTAATCTAATTTCTGAATAATCTAAAATTTTACTGAGTTTTTAAAAAAAAGTGAAATATACTTCAAAATGATCAACAGTAATTTTATTAATATTTCCTATGAAAAAATAATTGAACTTTTCTTGTGTCTCATATGTAAGTAAATAAATAAAAAGAAGATTAAGGTCATCAAATAATAGCACAATGACATACAAGTATTAACGTATAACAAATTTATTTTATTTTATTATTTATTTAATATTCTCTAAGAACAATTGTTTGTCTAATGAGAGGGGTTTCCCGCTGCAGTCTGGAGATCCTGAAATTTGCCATCATCTCTCACATTCAGATACTAGTTTTAGTACTGAATAGTTATAATTTAATAAAGAAATAAAATCTCAATGAATTATATTTAAATTATGGTAATTTTTAAATATTACAATTTTGAAAGTTAATCTAATGAATAGTGAGAGGCGATAGCAACGAGATACATATCAAAATAAACAGCATTACACATCTACTGCACAACATGCACCATGAGCTTAGCCAGGGAAAGGCAAGTTGGGGTGGCTGAGCATCTCTCCGATAATGACATAGAAAACATAAAAAGCAACAAATATAATCCCAAGTTACTTTTTTAGCTGGCTAAGTTCTTGCCTACTATATACATGCATTAACACTACCAATCACCAGGTTTGTAAAGATGAAACTGAAATTCGGCCATAGTTGTTAACATAGTTCCCGTATAACAACATTATGGGAGCCATTTTACGATGATCTGCTCAAAATGACTGGCTTATTCACAAGACTTGACTCCGTTCAAATACTATTAATTTGCATCGATGGGACACAACCTTGTGAAGTAATGCCTCCGAGCTTATGAAATATACATAATGGCATGATGACTGGTTCACCACTATACAGAAAGTTTATATTGCAAGGCAATCATAAATTGATGGAGAGATGGGAAAAACATATATAAGTGTATATAAATAATTTTTTTAAACATTAATTGTTCTGTATACGAATTCTCCAGTTTAATATTTACACACCTGGTAATAAAAAAATCATGCGTTTTCCAAAGTGGGCAGAGACTATGGACCATCTCAAACATAGTTGTTTTGTTTTATTTATACTATTTAAAAATTAAAGATCCTATATGAATTATCTTTTCTGTGTTTAGCTCAAAGTTTTTGTAATTATTTTAGTTAACTTGATTCTGTTTGAGTAAAGGTCCATAAATACATGTTAAGAAAAAGTCCTACCTTTTTTCTGCTTGAAGTTCGTGTCACGTGTCCTGTAGATCTATGAGGAAAGCAACCGTCCAGCAGGTAAATTTTAACTTTTACTCATCTTACAGGAGCATTTCAGTCAATGAGTGGCTTGCAAACCGGATACCTCTTCCGTACAGAGACAACCCATGAAGAAGTTTAAAGGAAGGATATGCTCACATTTTATGTTCCTGAAAAATGAATGAAAATGCAAATAATAAAACCACAATTTAATCATTTGAACATAAAAAAAAAAGAAAAATATTATTATTGAATGAACCACATTTATTTAAATATCAACACTAAATTATGAAAAGTGCTACCATAATCTGAAAAGAAAATTGATTTTAATCATTTATTACACTAAAGAAACAATTTACAAGAATTCATGTAAGATTACATATAAAATAAACTTTTAAAAAAATATGGAAACATTTGTTTTCTCCATAATTTACCTAATTTAGCCATCAGACACACTACGCCATCCACAGTGACCACCTGAGCAATAGGATGCTAGAACTGAATCTATCTCCTTATTCTCTTACGTCTGGAAAAACAACAATTATTATCCAGAAGACCTAAGGAAAGAAAAATAGTAATTAAGTAGAGTAAAACCTGCTTCTTGCTGGTTCTGTGGCAAGAACAACTAAGATGATAGAGAAGACCTATAGAGAGAAAAATAGTAATTAAGTAGAGTAAAACCTGATACTTGCTGGTTCCGTGGCTGGAACAACTAAGATGATCTAAAACACCTGAGGAGAGAAAAATAGTAATTAAATAGAAGTAAAACCTGATTCTTGCTGGTTCCGTGGCTGGAACAACTAAGATGATCAAGAAGACCTAAAGAGAGAAAAATGGTAATTAAGTAGAGTAAAACCTGCATCCTGCTGATTCGGTGGCTGGAACAACTCAGATGATCGAAAAGACCTGAAGAGAGAAAAATAGTAATTAAGTAGAGTAAAACCTGATTCTTGCTGGTTCCATGGCTGGAACAATTGAGATGATCGAAAAGACCTATAGAGAGAAAAATAGTAATATATTTGAGTAACACAACATCCTTGCTGGTTCAATGGCTGGAACAACTAAGACGATCTGGAAAACTTATAGAGAGAAAAATAGTAATATATTAGAGTAAAACTGCATCCTGCTGATTCGGTGGCTGGAACAACTAAGATGATCTAGAAGAGCTGAGGAGAGAAAAATAGTAATTAAGTAGAGTAAAACCTGATTCTTGCTGGTTCCTTGGCTGGAACAACTGAGATGATCGAAAAGACCTTTAGAGAGATAAATAGTAATTAATTTGAGCAATACTCCACCCTTGCTGGTTCAATGGCTGGAACAACTAAGATGATCAAGAAGACCTAAAGAGAGAAAAATAGTATTTAAGTAGAGTAAAACTGCATCCTGCTAATTCGGTGGCTGGGACAACTAAGATGATCGAGAAGACCTGAAGAGAGAAAAATAGTAATTAAGTAGAGTAAAACCTGATTTTTGCTGGTTCCGTGGCTGGAACAATTGAGATGATCGAAAAGACCTATGGAGAGATAAATAGTAATTAATTTGAGTAATACTGCATCCTTGCTGGTTCAATGGCTGGAACAACTAAGATGATCGAAAAGACCTTTAGAGAGATAAATAGTAATTAATTTGAGCAATACTGCATCCTTGCTGGTTCAATGGCTGGAACAACTAAGATGATCAAGAAGACCTAAAGAGAGAAAAATAGTAATTAAGTAGAGTAAAACTGCATCCTGCTGATTCGGTGGCTGGGACAACTAAGATGATCGAGAAGACCTAAAAAAAAAAAAAATAGGATTAATTACAGTAATAATGAATACTGCTTTCCTTATGACTTCTTCGGTCTGTGAAACCGCTAGGATGAATTGGAGAGACCTATAAAGGGAGTAATAGTTTAAAAAAAGTGTTTCTGCAAGGGATATTTAGAAATGTATACAAGGGATACACCCAATCCGATGGGTGGGTTCTTGTGTTTATGGAGTGGAAAGGATGTTAGTTCTTTCTTAGGGAGAAAGGAAAGATATAGGAGTACCAAAAAAATGATTCCGGTGGTAGGGCAGCAACTTCATGGCCTCTGGAGTCGCTACCCCATCCAGAGTGGATTCCTAGGAAATATAAATGCAAAGCTGTGTACTGTACATGTGCTCGTGTCAGCGTCTTTGATTTTTTGGTGGTGTACTGTTCTGGCGAGATGCATGGTGTACTGAGCTGGTGTAACCCGTGGGGGCGCTGCTCCCCAAGTGCCTGCATGCAACAGACACCCCTTGCGGGAGTTATATATAATGCACAATATTTATTTACAAGCAAATTATCGAAAATAAATTATTAAAATGCACCGCAGGTGCCTTAACATTTTATTTACTTAGCAGATATTGAAAATAGATTATAAGTAGAGAATGAAATTAATGAGTCCCAAAAACCCCTTCAATTGTTCTATGACTATTAAGGGGTTTTGAGAATAATAATACTAACAAAGCATTCTTAACCGAACATACCTCCCATTCTTAAACTAAATAAAATTAATTAATATAAAGTAATTAAATATGTATAAATTCGCGTTATCATAAGACAGTGTAGAGCAGAATGTGGTAGTGTGCACTACAAAAAGATCTAGTAGTTTCTGATAAATAAAGAAACTGAGCAAGATAGACCGAACAACCCTACTGTAGCAAGAAAAAGACAGCTGCCGAAAATATTATCTAGAAATAATAAAAACAATTACATTTAAATTATATTTGTACCAGTCCGTAATGAAAAGGAAATGTTAAAATAGATTATGAGCAGAGAATTAAATTAATGGATCCCAAATACCCCTTCAATTGTTCTATCACTATTAAGGAGTTTTGAGATTTTAAACAGAACATACATTATAAATACACGTTATCATAAAAATGGCAATAAGAAAGCATGCAATAGTACTCACATGTTTTTATTGGAGATTCAACGAAGTTCTCCAACTCACTCATAAGTGTACCTACCAAATGTCTGAATAACTTTGTAATTTAAAAATAATAGCAAATATAATGAGCAAAAAAATAGATATTTTTCAGAAATAGATTTATAAATTTAAGTAATTTCTCAGTCTCAATTAAATTATTTTAGTTTTTGGCAAATATTAATATTCTCAATTTAAAAAATGTATACTTATCAAAATTGTGAAATAAAATATAATGATATTCCCCTATTTACTTAATTATTTTAATATAAAGTATTATTTTTTTAAAATATTTAATGAGAAAAGTTGTGTGTGGTGAGTAGAGTTGGTAGCTGCCGACTAAAAATCCGGAAATCTGCTGAACCTCTCACATTGAAATAATAAACTTATTATGAAATAAACATAATTTAATTTGTTAATACTTAATTTTTAACGACTTGGTCAGAAATAAAAATATCAATTGAAATATATTCTATAATAAAAATTAAACCTCAACTAGTAACATATTTATTTTATGTGTTAGAAATTAATTGAATTATTGTACAAACACTAACCAGATTTGACAAAAAAAAAATTACTTTTGAAAAAAATCTTAATGAAATTCTCTTAATTTTTTCACAGTTATAACTTGATAAATAAGCAATATAATTAATTGTGAGAGGAGGCAGCCGCTGCATACATATAAAAATAAATTACATGCTCATGCTACATGCAAAAAATCTGCCCACAGTGGAAATAAAAAAATTAACAACTCTAAATATAAAAATCTATAGTACTCACATGGCTGTTGTTTTTGTTATCAGCAGTTCGTAGAAGTTCCTCAACACCCTCATGAAGAGTACCAACCTAACCTAATTTCTGAATAATCTAAAATTTTACTGAGTTTTAAAAAAAAGTGAAATATACTTCAAAATGATCAACAGTAATTTTATTTATATTTCCTATGAAAAAATAATTGAACTTTTCTTGTGTCTCATATGTAAGTAAATAAATAAAAAGAAGATTAAGGTCATCAAATAATAGCACAATGACATACAAGTATTAACGTATAACTAATTTATTTTATTATTTATTTAATATTCTCTAAGAACAATTGTTTGTCTAATGAGAGGGGTTTCCCGCTGCAGTCTGGAGATCCTGAAATTTGCCATCATCTCTCACATTCAGATACTAATTTTAGTACTGAATAGTTATAAGTTAATAAAGAAATAAAATCTCAATGAATTATATTTAAATTATGGTAATTTTTAAATATTACAATTTTGAAAGTTAATCTAATGAATAGTGAGAGGCGATAGCAACGAGATACATATCAAAATAAACAGCATTACACATCTACTGCACAACATGCACCATGAGCTTAGCCAGGGAAAGGCAAGTTGGGGTGGCTGAGCATCTCTCCGATAATGACATAGAAATCATAAAAAGCAACAAATATAATCCCAAGTTACTTTTTTAGCTGGCTAAGTTCTTGCCTACTATATACATGCATTAACACTACCAATCACCAGGTTTGTAAAGATGAAACTGAAATTCGGCCATAGTTGTTAACATAGTTCCCGTATAACAACATTATGGGAGCCATTTTACGATGATCTGCTCAAAATGACTGGCTTATTCACAAGACTTGACTCCGTTCAAATACTATTAATTTGCATCGATGGGACACAACCTTGTGAAGTAATGCCTCCGAGCTTATGAAATATATATAATGGCATGATGACTGGTTCACCACTATACAGAAAGTTTATATTGCAAGGCAATCATAAATTGATGGAGAGATGGGAAAAACATATAATAAGTGTTTATAAATAATTTTTTTAAACATTAATTGTTCTGTATACGAATTCTCCAGTTTAATATTTACACACCTGGTAATAAAAAAATCATGCGTATTCCAAAGTGGGCAGAGACTATGGACCATCTCAAACATAGTTGTTTTGTTTTATTTATACTATTTAAAAATTAAGGATCCTATAAGAATTATCTTTTCTGTGTTTAGCTCAAAGTTGTTGTAATTATTTTAGTTAACTTGATTCTGTTTGAGTAAAGGTCCATAAATACATGTTAAGAAAAAGTCCTACCTTTTTTCTGCTTGAAGTTCGTGTCACGTGTCCTGTAGATCTATGAGGAAAGCAACCGTCCAGCAGGTAAATTTTAACTTTTACTCATCTTACAGGAGCATTTCAGTCAATGAGTGGCTTGCAAACCGGATACCTCTTCCGTACAGAGACAACCCATGAAGAAGTTTAAAGGAAGGATATGCTCACATTTTATGTTCCTGAAAAATGAATGAAAATGCAAATAATAAAACCACAATTTAATCATTTGAACATAAAAAAAAAAGAAAAATATTATTATTGAATGAACCACATTTATTTAAATATCAACACTAAATTATGAAAAGTGCTACCATAATCTGAAAAGAAAATTGATGTTAATCATTTATTACACTAAAGAAACAATTTACAAGAATTCATGTAAGATTACATATAAAATAAACTTTAAAAAAAATATGGAAACATTTGTTTTCTCCATAATTTACCTAATTTAGCCATCAGACACACTACGCCATCCACAGTGACCACCTGAGCAATAGGATGCTAGAACTGAATTTATCTCCTTATTCTCTTACGTCTGGAAAAACAACAATTATTATCCAGAAGACTTAAGGAAAGAAAAATAGTAATTAAGTAGAGTAAAACCTGCTTCTTGCTGGTTCTCTGGCTAGAACAACTAAGATGATAGAGAAGACCTATAGAGAGAAAAATAGTAATTAAGTAGAGTAAAACCTGATACTTGCTGGTTCCGTGGCTGGAACAACTAAGATGATCTAAAAGACCTGAGGAGAGAAAAATAGTAATTAAATAGAATAAAACCTACCTGCTTCTTGCAGGTTCCGTGGCTGGAACAACTAAGATGATCTAAAAGACCTGAGGAGAGAAAAATAGTAATTAAATAGAGTAAAACCTGCTTCTTGCAGGTTCCGTGGCTGGAACAACTAAGATGATCTAAGATGATCAAGAAGACCTAAAGAGAGAAAAATGGTAATTAAGTAGAGTAAAACTGCATCCTGCTGATTCGGTGGTGGCTGGAACAACTAAGATGATCTAGAAGACCTGAGGAGAGAAAAATAGTAATTAAGTAGAGTAAAACCTGATTCTTGCTGGTTCCGTGGCTGGAACAACTAAGATGATCTAAAAGACCTGAGGAGAAAAAAATAGTAATTAAATAGAGTAAAACCTGCTTCTTGCAGGTTCCGTGGCTGGAACAACTAAGATGATCAAGAAGACCTAAAGAGAGAAAAATGGTAATTAAGTAGAGTAAAACTGCATCCTGCTGATTCGGTGGTGGCTGGAACAACTAAGATGATCTAGAAGACCTGAGGAGAGAAAAATAGTAATTAAGTAGAGTAAAACCTGATTCTTGCTGGTTCCGTGGCTGGAACAACTAAGATGATCTAAAAGACCTGAGGAGAGAAAAATAGTAATTAAATAGAGTAAAACCTGCTTCTTGCAGGTTCCGTGGCTGGAACAACTAAGATGATCAAGAAGACCTAAAGAGAGAAAAATGGTAATTAAGTAAAGTAAAACTGCATCCTGCTGATTTGGTGGTGGCTGGAACAACTAAGATGATCGAGAAGACCTATAGAGAGAAAAATAGTAATTAAGTAGAGTAAAACTGCATCCTGCTGATTCGGTGGCTGGGACAACTAAGATGATCGAGAAGACCTAAAAAAAAAAAAAAAATAGGATTAATTACAGTAATAATGAATACTGCTTTCCTTATGACTTCTTCGGTCTGTGAAACCGCTAGGATGAATTGGAGAGACCTATAAAGGGAGTAATAGTTTAAAAAAAGTGTTTCTGCAAGGGATATTTAGAAATGTATACAAGGGATACACCCAATCCGATGGGTGGGTTCTTGTGTTTATGGAGTGGAAAGGATGTTAGTTCTTTCTTAGGGAGAAAGGAAAGATATAGGAGTACCAAAAAAATGATTCCGGTGGTTTGGGCAGCAACTTCATGGCCTCTGGAGTCGCTACCCCATCCAGAGTGGATTCCTAGGAAATATAAATGCAAAGCTGTGTACTGTACATGTGCTCTTGTCAGCGTCTTTGATTTTTTGGTGGTGTACTGTTCTGGCGAGATGCATGGTGTACTGAGCTGGGGTAACCCGTGGGGGCGCTGCTCCCCAAGTGCCCGCATGCAACAGACACCCCTTGCGGGAGTTATATATAATGCACAATATTTATTTACAAGTAAATTATCGAAAATAAATTATTAAAATGCACCGCAGGTGCCTTAACATTTTATTTACTTAGCAGATATTGAAAATAGATTATAAGTAGAGAATGAAATTAAAAGTGTTAGTCCCAAAAACCCCTTCAATTGTTCTATGACTATTAAGGGGTTTTGAGAATAATAATACTAACAAAGCATTCTTAACCGAACATACCTCCCATTCTTAAAGTAATTAAAATTAATTAATATAAAGTAATTAAATATGTATAAATTCGCGTTATCATAAGACAGTGTAGAGCAGAATGTGGTAGTGTGCACTACAAAAAGATCTAGTAGTTTTTGATAAATAAAGAAACCGAGCAAGATAGACCGAACAACCCTACTGTAGCAAGAAAAAGACAGCTGCCGAAAATATTATCTAGAAATAATAAAAACAATTACATTTAAATTATATTTGTACCAGTCCGTAATGAAAAGGAAATGTTAAAATAGATTATGAGCAGAGAATTAAATTAATGGATCCCAAATACCCCTTCAATTGTTCTATCACTATTAAGGAGTTTTGAGATTTTAAACAGAACATACATTATAAATACACGTTATCATAAAAATGGCAATAAGAAAGCATGCAATAGTACTCACATGTTTTTATTGGCGATTCAACGAAGTTCTCCAACTCACTCATAAGTGTACCTACCAAATGTCTGAATTATTGTACAAACACTAACCAGATTTGACAACAAAAAAAATTACTTTTGAAAAAAATCTTAATGAAATTCTCTTAATTTTTTCACAGTTATAACTTGATAAATAAGCAATATAATTAATTGTGAGAGGAGGCAGCCGCTGCATACATATAAAAATAAATTACATGCTCATGCTACATGCAAAAAATCTGCCCACAGTGGAAATAAAAAAATTAACAACTCTAAATATAAAAATCTAGAGTACTCACATGGCTGTTGTTTTTGTTATCAGCAGTTCGTAGAAGTTTCTCAACACCCTCATGAAGAGTACCAACCTAATCTAATTTCTGAATAATCTAAAATTTTACTGAGTTTTTAAAAAAAAGTGAAATATACTTCAAAATGATCAACAGTAATTTTATTAATATTTCCTATGAAAAAATAATTGAACTTTTCTTGTGTCTCATATGTAAGTAAATAAATAAAAAGAAGATTAAGGTCATCAAATAATAGCACAATGACATACAAGTATTAACGTATAACAAATTTATTTTATTTTATTATTTATTTAATATTCTCTAAGAACAATTGTTTGTCTAATGAGAGGGGTTTCCCGCTGCAGTCTGGAGATCCTGAAGTTTGCCATCATCTCTCACATTCAGATACAAGTTTTAGTACTGAATAGTTATAATTTAATAAAGAAATAAAATCTCAATGAATTATATTTAAATTATGGTAATTTTTAAATATTACAATTTTGAAAGTTAATCTAATGAATAGTGAGAGGCGATAGCAACGAGATACATATCAAAATAAACAGCATTACACATCTACTGCGCAACATGCACCATGAGCTTAGCCAGGGAAAGGCAAGTTGGGGTGGCTGAGCATCTCTCCGATAATGACATAGAAAACATAAAAAGCAACAAATATAATCCCAAATTACTTTTTTAGCTGGCTAAGTTCTTGCCTACTATATACATGCATTAACACTACCAATCACCAGGTTTGTAAAGATGAAACTGAAATTCGGCCATTGTTGTTAACATAGTTCCCGTATAACAACATTATGGGAGCCATTTTACGATGATCTGCTCAAAATGACTGGCTTATTCACAAGACTTGACTCCGTTCAAATACTATTAATTTGCATCGATGGGACACAACCTTGTGAAGTAATGCCTCCGAGCTTATGAAATATACATAATGGCATGATGACTGGTTCACCACTATACAGAAAGTTTATATTGCAAGGCAATCATAAATTGATGGAGAGATGGGAAAAACATATAAGTGTATATAAATAATTTTTTTAAACATTAATTGTTCTGTATACGAATTCTCCAGTTTAATATTTACACACCCGGTAATAAAAAAATCATGCGTTTTCCAAAGTGGGCAGAGACTATGGACCATCTCAAACATAGTTGTTTTGTTTTATTTATACTATTTAAAAATTAAAGATCCTATATGAATTATCTTTTCTGTGTTTAGCTCAAAGTTTTTGTAATTATTTTAGTTAACTTGATTCTGTTTGAGTAAAGGTCCATAAATACATGTTAAGAAAAAGTCCTACCTTTTTTCTGCTTGAAGTTTGTGTCACGTGTCCTGTAGATCTATGAGGAAAGCAACCGTCCAGCAGGTAAATTTTAACTTTTACTCATCTTACAGGAGCATTTCAGTCAATGAGTGGCTTGCAAACCGGATACCTCTTCCGTACAGAGACAACCCATGAAGAAGTTTAAAGGAAGGATATGCTCACATTTTATGTTCCTGAAAAATGAATGAAAATGCAAATAATAAAACCACAATTTAATCATTTGAACATAAAAAAAAAAGAAAAATATTATTATTGAATGAACCACATTTATTTAAATATCAACACTAAATTATGAAAAGTGCTACCATAATCTGAAAAGAAAATTGATTTTAATCATTTATTACACTAAAGAAACAATTTACAAGAATTCATGTAAGATTACATATAAAATAAACTTTTAAAAAAATATGGAAAAATTTGTTTTCTCCATAATTTACCTAATTTAGCCATCAGACACACTACGCCATCCACAGTGACCACCTGAGCAATAGGATGCTAGAACTGAATCTATCTCCTTATTCTCTTACGTCTGGAAAAACAACAATTATTATCCAGAAGACCTAAGGAAAGAAAAATAGTAATTAAGTAGAGTAAAACCTGCTTCTTGCTGGTTCTGTGGCTAGAACAACTAAGATGATAGAGAAGACCTATAGAGAGAAAAATAGTAATTAATTAGAGTAAAACCTGATACTTGCTGGTTCCGTGGCTGGAACAACTAAGATGATCTAGAAGACCTGAGGAGAGAAAAATAGTAATTAAGTAGAGTAAAACCTGATTCTTGCTGGTTCCGTGGCTGGAACAACTAAGATGATCTAAAACACCTGAGGAGAGAAAAATAGTAATTAAATAAAGTAAAACCTGATTCTTGCTGGTTCCGTGGCTGGAACAACTAAGATGATCAAGAAGACCTAAAGAGAGAAAAATGGTAATTAAGTAGAGTAAAACTGCATCCTGCTGATTCGGTGGCTGGAACAACTCAGATGATCGAAAAGACCTGAAGAGAGAAAAATAGTAATTAAGTAGAGTAAAACCTGATTCTTGCTGGTTCCATGGCTGGAACAATTGAGATGATCGAAAAGACCTATGGAGAGATAAATAGTAATTAATTTGAGTAATACTGCATCCTTGCTGGTTCAATGGCTGGAACAACTAAGATGATCGAGAAGACCTATAGAGAGAAAAATAGTAATTAATTAGAGTAAAACTGCATCCTGCTGATTCGGTGGCTGGAACAACTAAGATGATCTAGAAGAGCTGAGGAGAGAAAAATAGTAATTAAGTAGAGTAAAACCTGATTCTTGCTGGTTCCTTGGCTGGAACAACTGAGATGATCGAAAAGACCTTTAGAGAGATAAATAGTAATTAATTTGAGCAATACTCCACCCTTGCTGGTTCAATGGCTGGAACAACTAAGATGATCAAGAAGACCTAAAGAGAGAAAAATAGTATTTAAGTAGAGTAAAACTGCATCCTGCTAATTCGGTGGCTGGGACAACTAAGATGATCGAGAAGACCTGAAGAGAGAAAAATAGTAATTAAGTAGAGTAAAACCTGATTTTTGCTGGTTCCGTGGCTGGAACAATTGAGATGATCGAAAAGACCTATGGAGAGATAAATAGTAATTAATTTGAGTAATACTGCATCCTTGCTGGTTCAATGGCTGGAACAACTAAGATGATCGAAAAGACCTTTAGAGAGATAAATAGTAATTAATTTGAGCAATACTGCATCCTTGCTGGTTCAATGGCTGGAACAACTAAGATGATCAAGAAGACCTAAAGAGAGAAAAATAGTAATTAAGTAGAGTAAAACTGCATCCTGCTGATTCGGTGGCTGGGACAACTAAGATGATCGAGAAGACCTAAAAAAAAAAAAAATAGGATTAATTACAGTAATAATGAATACTGCTTTCCTTATGACTTCTTCGGTCTGTGAAACCGCTAGGATGAATTGGAGAGACCTATAAAGGGAGTAATAGTTTAAAAAAAGTGTTTCTGCAAGGGATATTTAGAAATGTATACAAGGGATACACCCAATCCGATGGGTGGGTTCTTGTGTTTATGGAGTGGAAAGGATGTTAGTTCTTTCTTAGGGAGAAAGGAAAGATATAGGAGTACCAAAAAAATGATTCCGGTGGTAGGGCAGCAACTTCATGGCCTCTGGAGTCGCTACCCCATCCAGAGTGGATTCCTAGGAAATATAAATGCAAAGCTGTGTACTGTACATGTGCTCGTGTCAGCGTCTTTGATTTTTTGGTGGTGTACTGTTCTGGCGAGATGCATGGTGTACTGAGCTGGTGTAACCCGTGGGGGCGCTGCTCCCCAAGTGCCTGCATGCAACAGACACCCCTTGCGGGAGTTATATATAATGCACAATATTTATTTACAAGCAAATTATCGAAAATAAATTATTAAAATGCACCGCAGGTGCCTTAACATTTTATTTACTTAGCAGATATTGAAAATAGATTATAAGTAGAGAATGAAATTAATGAGTCCCAAAAACCCCTTCAATTGTTCTATGACTATTAAGGGGTTTTGAGAATAATAATACTAACAAAGCATTCTTAACCGAACATACCTCCCATTCTTAAACTAAATAAAATTAATTAATATAAAGTAATTAAATATGTATAAATTCGCGTTATCATAAGACAGTGTAGAGCAGAATGTGGTAGTGTGCACTACAAAAAGATCTAGTAGTTTCTGATAAATAAAGAAACTGAGCAAGATAGACCGAACAACCCTACTGTAGCAAGAAAAAGACAGCTGCCGAAAATATTATCTAGAAATAATAAAAACAATTACATTTAAATTATATTTGTACCAGTCCGTAATGAAAAGGAAATGTTAAAATAGATTATGAGCAGAGAATTAAATTAATGGATCCCAAATACCCCTTCAATTGTTCTATCACTATTAAGGAGTTTTGAGATTTTAAACAGAACATACATTATAAATACACGTTATCATAAAAATGGCAATAAGAAAGCATGCAATAGTACTCACATGTTTTTATTGGAGATTCAACGAAGTTCTCCAACTCACTCATAAGTGTACCTACCAAATGTCTGAATAACTTTGTAATTTAAAAATAATAGCAAATATAATGAGCAAAAAAATAGATATTTTTCAGAAATAGATTTATAAATTTAAGTAATTTCTCAGTCTCAATTAAATTATTTTAGTTTTTGGCAAATATTAATATTCTCAATTTAAAAAATGTATACTTATCAAAATTGTGAAATAAAATATAATGATATTCCCCTATTTACTTAATTATTTTAATATAAAGTATTATTTTTTTAAAATATTTAATGAGAAAAGTTGTGTGTGGTGAGTAGAGTTGGTAGCTGCCGACTAAAAATCCGGAAATCTGCTGAACCTCTCACATTGAAATAATAAACTTATTATGAAATAAACATAATTTAATTTGTTAATACTTAATTTTTAACGACTTGGTCAGAAATAAAAATATCAATTGAAATATATTCTATAATAAAAATTAAACCTCAACTAGTAACATATTTATTTTATGTGTTAGAAATTAATTGAATTATTGTACAAACACTAACCAGATTTGACAAAAAAAAAATTACTTTTGAAAAAAATCTTAATGAAATTCTCTTAATTTTTTCACAGTTATAACTTGATAAATAAGCAATATAATTAATTGTGAGAGGAGGCAGCCGCTGCATACATATAAAAATAAATTACATGCTCATGCTACATGCAAAAAATCTGCCCACAGTGGAAATAAAAAAATTAACAACTCTAAATATAAAAATCTATAGTACTCACATGGCTGTTGTTTTTGTTATCAGCAGTTCGTAGAAGTTCCTCAACACCCTCATGAAGAGTACCAACCTAACCTAATTTCTGAATAATCTAAAATTTTACTGAGTTTTAAAAAAAAAGTGAAATATACTTCAAAATGATCAACAGTAATTTTATTTATATTTCCTATGAAAAAATAATTGAACTTTTCTTGTGTCTCATATGTAAGTAAATAAATAAAAAGAAGATTAAGGTCATCAAATAATAGCACAATGACATACAAGTATTAACGTATAACTAATTTATTTTATTATTTATTTAATATTCTCTAAGAACAATTGTTTGTCTAATGAGAGGGGTTTCCCGCTGCAGTCTGGAGATCCTGAAATTTGCCATCATCTCTCACATTCAGATACTAATTTTAGTACTGAATAGTTATAATTTAATAAAGAAATAAAATCTCAATGAATTATATTTAAATTATGGTAATTTTTAAATATTACAATTTTGAAAGTTAATCTAATGAATAGTGAGTGGCGATAGCAACGAGATACATATCAAAATAAACAGCATTACACATCTACTGCACAACATGCACCATGAGCTTAGCCAGGGAAAGGCAAGTTGGGGTGGCTGAGCATCTCTCCGATAATGACATAGAAAACATAAAAAGCAACAAATATAATCCCAAGTTACTTTTTTAGCTGGCTAAGTTCTTGCCTACTATATACATGCATTAACACTACCAATCACCAGGTTTGTAAAGATGAAACTGAAATTCGGCCATAGTTGTTAACATAGTTCCCGTATAACAACATTATGGGAGCCATTTTACGATGATCTGCTCAAAATGACTGTGGCTTATTCACAAGACTTGACTCCGTTCAAATACTATTAATTTGCATCGATGGGACACAACCTTGTGAAGTAATACCTCCGAGCTTATGAAATATACATAATGGCATGATGACTGGTTCACCACTATACAGAAAGTTTATATTGCAAGGCAATCATAAATTGATGGAGAGATGGGAAAAACATATAATAAGTGTATATAAATAATTTTTTTAAACATTAATTGTTCTGTATACGAATTCTCTAGTTTAATATTTACACACCTGGTAATAAAAAAATCATGCGTTTTCCAAAGTGGGCAGAGACTATGGACCATCTCAAACATAGTTGTTTTGTTTTATTTATACTATTTAAAAATTAAGGATCCTATATGAATTATCTTTTCTGTGTTTAGCTCAAAGTTGTTGTAATTATTTTAGTTAACTTGATTCTGTTTGAGTAAAGGTCCATAAATACATGTTAAGAAAAAGTCCTACCTTTTTTCTGCTTGAAGTTCGTGTCACGTGTCCTGTAGATCTATGAGGAAAGCAACCGTCCAACAGGTAAATTTTAACTTTTACTCATCATTTAACTCTTCCGTACAGAGACAACCCATGAAGAAGTTTAAAGGAAGGATATGCTCACGTTTTATGTTCCTGAAAAATGAATGAAAATGCAAATAATAAAATCACAATTTAATCATTTGAACATAAAAAAAAAAGAAAAATATTATTATTGAATGAACCACATTTATTTAAATATCAACACTAAATTATGAAAAGTGCTACCATAATCTGAAAAGAAAATTGATGTTAATCATTTATTACACTAAAGAAACAATTTACAAGAATTCATGTAAGATTACATATAAAATAAACTTTAAAAAAAATATGGAAACATTTGTTTTCTCCATAATTTACCTAATTTAGCCATCAGACACACTACGCCATCCACGCTGACCACCTGAGCAATAGGATGCTAGAACTGAATTTATCTCCTTATTCTCTTACGTCTGGAAAAACAACAATTATTATCCAGAAGACCTAAGGAAAGAAAAATAGTAATTAAGTAGAGTAAAACCTGCTTCTTGCTGGTTCCGTGGCTGGAACAATTGAGATGATCGAAAAGACCTATGGAGAGATAAATAGTAATTAATTTGAGTAATACTGCATCCTTGCTGGTTCAATGGCTGGAACAACTAAGATGATCGAGAAGACCTATAGAGAGAAAAATAGTAATTAATTAGAGTAAAACTGCATCCTGCTGATTCGGTGGCTGGAACAACTAAGATGATCTAGAAGAGCTGAGGAGAGAAAAATAGTAATTAAGTAGAGTAAAACCTGATTCTTGCTGGTTCCGTCGCTGAAACAACTGAGATGATCGAAAAGACCTTTAGAGAGATAAATAGTAATTAATTTGAGCAATACTGCATCCTTGCTGGTTCAATGGCTGGAACAACTAAGATGATCTAGAAGACCTGAGGAGAGAAAAATAGTAATTAAGTAGAGTAAAACTGCATCCTGCTGATTTGGTGGTGGCTGGAACAACTAAGATGATCGAGAAGACCTACAGAGAGAAAAATAGTAATTAATTAGAGTAAAACTGCATCCTGCTGATTCGGTGGCTGGAACAATTGAGATGATCGAAAAGACCTATGAAGAGATAAATAGTAATTAATTTGAGTAATACTGCATCCTTGCTGGTTCAATGGCTGGAACAACTAAGATGATCGAGAAGACCTATACAGAGAAAAATAGTAATTAAGTAGAGTAAAACTGCATCCTGCTGATTCGGTGGCTGGAACAACTAAGATGATCGAAAAGACCTATGGAGAGAAAAAAAGTAATTAAGTAGAGTAAAAGCAGATTCTTGCTGGTTCCGTGGCTGGAACAATTGAGATGATCGAAAAGACCTATGGAGAGATAAATAGTAATTAATTTGAGTAATACTGCATCCTTGCTGGTTCAATGGCTGGAACAACTAAGATGATCGAGAAGACCTATAGAGAGAAAAATAGTAATTAAGTAGAGTAAAACTGCATCCTGATGATTCGGTGGCTGGAACAACTAAGATGATCTAGAAGAGCTGAGGAGAGAAAAATAGTAATTAAGTAGAGTAAATCCTGATTCTTGCTGTTTCCGTGGCTGGAACAACTGAGATGATCGAAAAGACCTTTAGAGAGATAAATAGTAATTAATTTGAGCAATACTGCATCCTTGCTGGTTCAATGGCTAGAACAACTAAGATGATCAAGAAGACCTAAAGAGAGAAAAATAGTATTTAAGTAGAGTTAAACTGCATCCTGCTGATTCGGTGGCTGGGACAACTAAGATGATCGAGAAGACCTAAAAAAAAAAAAAAATAGGATTAATTACAATAATAATGAATACTGCTTTCCTTATGACTTCTTCGGTCTGTGAAACCGCTAGGATGAATTGGAGAGACCTATAAAGGGAGTAATAGTTTAAAAAAAGTGTTTCTGCAAGGGATATTTAGAAATGTATACAAGGGATACACCCAATCCGATGGGTGGGTTCTTGTGTTTATGGAGTGGAAAGGATGTTAGTTCTTTCTTAGGGAGAAAGGAAAGATATAGGAGTACCAAAAAAATGATTCCGGTGGTAGGGCAGCAACTTCATGGCCTCTGGAGTCGCTACCCCATCCAGAGTGGATTCCTAGGAAATATAAATGCAAAGCTGTGTACTGTACATGTGCTCGTGTCAGCGTCTTTGATTTTTTGGTGGTGTACTGTTCTGGCGAGATGCATGGTGTACTGAGCTGGGGTAACCCGTGGGGGCGCTGCTCCCCAAGTGCCTGCATGCAACAGACACCCCTTGCGGGAGTTATATATAATGCACAATATTTATTTACAAGTAAATTATCGAAAAAAAATTATTAAAATGCACCGCAGGTGCCTTAACATTTTATTTACTTAGCAGATATTGAAAATAGATTATAAGTAGAGAATGAAATTAATGAGTCCCAAAAACCCCTTCAATTGTTCTATGACTATTAAGGGGTTTTGAGAATAATAATACTAACAAAGCATTCTTAACCGAACATACCTCCCATTCTTAAACTAAATAAAATTAATTAATATAAAGTAATTAAATATGTATGAATTCGCGTTATCATAAGACAGTGTAGAGCAGAATGTGGTAGTGTGCACTACAAAAAGATCTAGTAGTTTCTGATAAATAAAGAAACCGTGCAAGATAGACCGGACAACCCTACTGTAGCAAGAAAAAGACAGCTGCCGAAAATATTATCTAGAAATAATAAAAACAATTACATTTAAATTATATTTGTACCAGTCAGTAATGAAAAGGAAATGTTAAAATAGATTATGAGCAGCGAATTAAATTAATTCATCCCAAATACCCCTTCAATTGTTCTATCACTATTAAGGAGTTTTGAGATTTTAAACAGAACATACATTATAAATACACGTTATCATAAAAATGGCAATAAGAAAGCATACAATAGTACTCACATGTTTTTATTGGCGATTCAACGAAGTTCTCCAACTCACTCATAAGTGTACCTACCAAATGTCTGAATAACTTTATAATTTAAAAATAATAGCAAATATAATGAGCAAAAAAATAGATATTTTTCAGAAATAGATTTATAAATTTAAGTAATTTCTCAGTCTCAATTAAATTATTTTAGTTTTTGGCAAATATTAATATTCTCAATTTCAAAAATGTATACTTATCAAAATTGTGAAATAAAATATAATGATATTCCCCTATTTACTTAATTATTTTAATATAAAGAATTATTTTTTTAATATATTTAATGAGAAAAGTTGTGTGTGGTGAGTAGAGTTGGTAGCTGCCGACTAAAAATCCTGAAATCTGCCGAACCTCTCAGATTGAAATAATAAACTTATTATGAAATAAACATAATTTAATTTGTTAATACTTAATTTTTAACGACTTGGTGAGAAATAAAAATATCAATTGAAATATATTCTATAATAAAAATTAAAACTCAAATAGTAACATATTTATTTTATGTGTTAGAAATTAATTGAATTATTGTACAAACACTAACCAGATTTGACAACAAAAAAAATTACTTTTGAAAAAAATCTTAATGAAATTCTCTTAATTTTTTCACAGTTATAACGTGATAAATAAGCAATATAATTAATTGTGAGAGGAGGCAGCCGCTGTATACATATAAAAATAAATTACATGCTCATGCTACATGCAAAAAATCTGCCCACAGTGGAAATAAAAAAATTAACAACTCTAAATATAAAAATCTATAGTACTCACATGGCTGTTGTTTTTGTTATCAGCAATTCGTAGAAGTTCCTCAACACCCTCATGAAGAGTACCAACCTAATCTAATTTTTGAATAATCTAAAATTTTACTGAGTTTTTAAAAAAAAGTGAAATATACTTCAAAATGATCAACAGTAATTTTATTAATATTTCCTATGAAAAAATAATTGAACTTTTCTTGTGTCTCATATGTAAGAAAATAAATAAAAAGAAGATTAAGGTCATCAAATAATAGCACAATGACATACAAGTATTAACGTATAACAAATTTATTTTATTTTATTATTTATTTAATATTCTCTAAGAACAATTGTTTGTCTAATGAGAGGGGTTTCCCGCTGCAGTCTGGAGATCCTGAAATTTGCCATCATCTCTCACATTCAGATACTAATTTTAGTACTGAATAGTTATAATTTAATAAAGAAATAAAATCTCAATGAATTATATTTAAATTATGGTAATTTTTAAATATTACAATTTTGAAAGTTAATCTAATGAATAGTGAGAGGCGATAGCAACGAGATACATATCAAAATAAACAGTATTACACATCTACTGCACAACATGCACCATGAGCTTAGCCAGGGAAAGGCAAGTTGGGGTGGCTGAGCATCTCTCCGATAATGACATAGAAAACATAAAAAGCAACAAATATAATCCCAAATTACTTTTTTAGCTGGCTAAGTTCTTGCCTACTATATACATGCATTAACACTACCAATCACCAGGTTTGTAAAGATGAAACTGAAATTCGGCCATAGTTGTTAACATAGTTCCCGTATAACAACATTATGGGAGCCATTTTACGATGATCTGCTCAAAATGACTGTGGCTTATTCACAAGACTTGACTCCGTTCAAATACTATTAATTTGCATCGATGGGACACAACCTTGTGAAGTAATGCCTCCGAGCTTATGAAATATACATAATGGCATGATGACTGGTTCACCACTATACAGAAAGTTTATATTGCAAGGCAATCATAAATTGATGGAGAGATGGGAAAAAACATATAATAAGTGTATATAAATAATTTTTTTAAACATTAATTGTTCTGTATACAAATTCTCCAGTTTAATATTTACACACCTGGTAATAAAAAAATCATGCGTTTTCCAAAGTGGGCAGAGACTATGGACCATCTCAAACATAGTTGTTTTGTTTTATTTATACTATTTAAAAATTAAGGATCCTATATGAATTATCTTTTCTGTGTTTAGCTCAAAGTTGTTGTAATTATTTTAGTTAACTTGATTCTGTTTGAGTAAAGGTCCATAAATACATGTTAAGAAAAAGTCCTACCTTTTTTCTGCTTGAAGTTCGTGTCACGTGTCCTGTAGATCTATGAGGAAAGCAACCGTCCAACAGGTAAATTTTAACTTTTACTCATCATTTAACTCTTCCGTACAGAGACAACCCATGAAGAAGTTTAAAGGAAGGATATGCTCACGTTTTATGTTCCTGAAAAATGAATGAAAATGCAAATAATAAAACCACAATTTAATCATTTGAACATAAAAAAAAAAAGAAAAATATTATTATTGAATGAACCACATTTATTTAAATATCAACACTAAATTATGAAAAGTGCTACCATAATCTGAAAAGAAAATTGATGTTAATCATTTATTACACTAAAGAAACAATTTACAAGAATTCATGTAAGATTACATATAAAATAAACTTTAAAAAAAATATGGAAACATTTGTTTTCTCCATAATTTACCTAATTTAGCCATCAGACACACTACGCCATCCACGCTGACCACCTGAGCAATAGGATGCTAGAACTGAATTTATCTCCTTATTCTCTTACGTCTGGAAAAACAACAATTATTATCCAGAAGACCTAAGGAAAGAAAAATAGTAATTAAGTAGAGTAAAACCTGCTTCTTGCTGGTTCCGTGGCTGGAACAATTGAGATGATCGAAAAGACCTATGGAGAGATAAATAGTAATTAATTTGAGTAATACTGCATCCTTGCTGGTTCAATGGCTGGAACAACTAAGATGATCGAGAAGACCTATAGAGAGAAAAATAGTAATTAATTAGAGTAAAACTGCATCCTGCTGATTCGGTGGCTGGAACAACTAAGATGATCTAGAAGAGCTGAGGAGAGAAAAATAGTAATTAAGTAGAGTAAAACCTGATTCTTGCTGGTTCCGTGGCTGGAACAATTGAGATGATCGAAAAGACCTATGGAGAGATAAATAGTAATTAATTTGATCAATACTGCATCCTTGCTGGTTCAATGGCTGGAACAACTAAGATGATCTAGAAGACCTGAGGAGAGAAAAATAGTAATTAAGTAGAGTAAAACTGCATCCTGCTGATTTGGTGGTGGCTGGAACAACTAAGATGATCGAGAAGACCTATAGAGAGAAAAATAGTAATTAATTAGAGTAAAACTGCATCCTGCTGATTCGGTGGCTGGAACAACTAAGATGATCGAAAAGACCTGAAGAGAGAAAAATAGTAATTAAGTAGAGTAAAACCAGATTCTTGCTGGTTCCGTGGCTGGAACAATTGAGATGATCGAAAAGACCTATGGAGAGATAAATAGTAATTAATTTGAGTAATACTGCATCCTTGCTGGTTCAATGGCTGGAACAACTAAGATGATCGAGAAGACCTATAGAGAGAAAAATAGTAATTAAGTAGAGTAAAACTGCATCCTGCTGATTCGGTGGCTGGAACAACTAAGATGATCGAAAAGACCTATGGAGAGAAAAATAGTAATTAAGTAGAGTAAAACCAGATTCTTGCTGGTTCCGTGGCTGGAACAATTGAGATGATCGAAAAGACCTATGGAGAGATAAATAGTAATTAATTTGAGTAATACTGCATCCTTGCTGGTTCAATGGCTGGAACAACTAAGATGATCGAGAAGACCTATAGAGAGAAAAATAGTAATTAATTAGAGTAAAACTGCATCCTGCTGATTCGGTGGCTGGAACAACTAAGATGATCTAGAAGAGCTGAGGAGAGAAAAATAGTAATTAAGTAGAGTAAAACTGCATCCTGCTGATTTGGTGGTGGCTGGAACAACTAAGATGATCGAGAAGACCTATAGAGAGAAAAATAGTAATTAAGTAGAGTAAAACTGCATCCTGCTGATTCGGTGGTGGCTGGAACAACTAAGATGATCGAGAAGACCTATAGAGAGAAAAATAGTAATTAAGTAGAGTAAAACTGCATCCTGCTGATTTGGTGGTGGCTGGAACAACTAAGATGATCGAGAAGACCTATAGAGAGAAAAATAGTAATTACGTAGAGTAAAACTGCATCCTGCTGATTTGGTGGTGGCTGGAACAACTAAGATGATCGAGAAGACCTAAAGAGAGAAAAATGGTAATTAATTAGAGTAAAACTGCATCCTGCTGATTCGGTGGCTGGAACAACTAAGATGATCTAGAAGAGCTGAGGAGAGAAAAATAGTAATTAAGTAGAGTAAAACCTGATTCTTGCTGGTTCCGTGGCTGGAACAACTGAGATGATCGAAAAGACCTTTAGAGAGATAAATAGTTATTAATTTGAGCAATACTGCATCCTTGCTGGTTCAATGGCTGGCACAACTAAGATGATCAAGAAGACCTAAAGAGAGAAAAATAGTATTTAAGTAGAGTAAAACTGCATCCTGCTGATTCGGTGGCTGGGACAACTAAGATGATCGAGAAGACCTAAAAAAAAAAAAAAAAACTAGGATTAATTACAGTAATAATGAATACTGCTTTCCTTATGACTTCTTCGGTCTGTGAAACTGCTAGGATGAATTGGAGAGACCTATAAAGGGAGTAATAGTTTAAAAAAAGTGTTTCTGCAAGGGATATTTAGAAATGTATACAAGGGATACACCCAATCCGATGGGTGGGTTCTTGTGTTTATGGAGTGGAAAGGATGTTAGTTCTTTCTTAGGGAGAAAGGAAAGATATAGGAGTACCAAAAAAATGATTCCGGTGGTGGGGCAGCAACTTCATGGCCTCTGGAGTCGCTACCCCATCCAGAGTGGATTCCTAGGAAATATAAATGCAAAGCTGTGTACTGTACATGTGCTCGTGTCAGCGTCTTTGATTTTTTGGTGGTGTACTGTTCTGGCGAGATGCATGGTGTACTGAGCTGGGGTAACCCGTGGGGGCGCTGCTCCCCAAGTGCCTGCATGCAACAGACACCCCTTGCGGGAGTTATATATAATGCACAATATTTATTTACAAGTAAATTATCGAAAATAAATTATTAAAATGCACCGCAGGTGCCTTAATATTTTATTTACTTAGCAGATATTGAAAATAGATTATAAGTAGAGAATGAAATTAATGAGTCCCAAAAACGCCTTCAATTGTTCTATGACTATTAAGGGGTTTTGAGTATAATAATACTAACAAAGCATTCTTAACTGAACATACATCCCATTCTTAAACTAAATAAAATTAATTAATATAAAGTAATTAAATATGTATAAATTCGCGTTATCATAAGACAGTGTAGAGCAGAATGTGGTAGTGTGCACTACAAAAAGATCTAGTAGTTTCTGATAAATAAAGAAACCGAGCAAGATAGACCGAACAATCCTACTGTAGCAAGAAAAAGACAGCTGCCGAAAATATTATCTAGAAATAATAAAAACAATTACATTTAAATTATATTTGTACCAGTCCGTAATGAAAAGGAAATGTTAAAATAGATTATGAGCAGAGAATTAAATTAATGGATCCCAAATACCCCTTCAATTGTTCTATCACTATTAAGGGGTTTTGAGATTTTAAACAGAACATACATTATAAATACACGTTATCATAAAAATGGCAATAAGAAGGCATACAATAGTACTCACAGGTTTTTATTGGCGATTCAACGAAGTTCTCCAACTCACTCATGAGTGTACCTACCAAATGTCTGAATAACTTTATAATTTAAAAATAATAGCAAATATAATGAGCAAAAAAATAGATATTTTTCAGATATAGATTTATAAATTTAAGTAATTTCTCAGTCTCAATTAAATTATTTTAGTTTTTGGCAAATATTAATATTCTCAATTTAAAAAATGTATACTTATCAAAATTGTGAAATAAAATATAATGATATTCCCCTATTTACTTAATTATTTTAATATAAAGAATTATTTTTTTAAAATATTTAATGAGAAAAGTTGTGTGTGGTGAGTAGAGTTGGTAGCTGCCGTCTAAAAATCCTGAAATCTGCCGAACCTCTCACATTGAAATAATAAACTTATTATGAAATAAACATAATTTAATTTGTTAATACTTAATTTTTAACGACTTGGTGAGAAATAAAAATATCAATTGAAATATATTCTATAATAAAAATTAAACCTCAACTAGTAACATATTTATTTTATGAGTTAGAAATTGATTGAATTATTGTACAAACACTAACCAGATTTGACAACAAAAAAAATTACTTTTGAAAAAAATCTTAATGAAATTCTCTTAATTTTTTCACAGTTATAACTTGATAAATGAGCAATATAATTAATTGTGAGAGGAGGCAGCCGCTGCATACATATAAAAATAAATTACATGCTCATGCTACATGCAAAAAATCTGCCCACAGTGGAAATAAAAAAATTAACAACTCTAAATATAAAAATCTATAGTACTCACATGGCTGTTGTTTTTGTTATCAGCAGTTCGTAGAAGTTCCTCAACACCCTCATGAAGAGTACCAACCTAATCTAATTTCTTAATAATCTAAAATTTTACTGAGTTTTTAAAAATAGTGAAATATTCTTCAAAATGATAAACAGTAATTTTATTAATATTTTCTATGAAAAAATAATTGAACCTTTGTTGTGTCTCATATGTAAGTAAATAAATAAAAAGAAGATTAAGGTCATCAAATAATAGCACAATGACATACAAGTATTAACGTATAACAAATTTATTTTATTTAATTATTTATTTAATATTCTCTAAGAAAAATTGTATGTCTAATGAGAGGGGTTTCCCGCTGCAGTCTGGAGATCCTGAAATTTGCCATCACCTCTCACATTCAAATACTAATTTTAGTACTAAATAATTATAATTTAATAAAAAAATTAAATCTGAATGAATTTTATTTAAATTATGGTAATTTTTAAATATTACAATTTTGAAAGTTAATCTAATGAATAGTGAGAGGCGATAGCAACGAGATACGTATCAAAATAAACAGCATTACACATCTACTGCACAACATGCACCATGAGCTTAGCCAGGGAAAGGCAAGTTGGGGTGGCTGAGCATCTCTCCGATAATGACATAGAAAACATAAAAAGCAACAAATATAATCCCAAATTACTGGAAAAATGATAGACAGTGACAGATTGATTTTGTATATCAACATTCTAAAAGAAACTAATTATGAAAAAAATGACACCCTCTGCTTGAAATAAATTAAATTTAAAAACTTGTCCCCTCTTCCATTTTGTCGGAAATTTTTTTTAGCTGGCTAAGTTCTTGCCTACTATATACATGCTTTAACACTACCAATCACCAGGTTTGTAAAGATGAAACTGAAATTTGGCCATAGTTGTTAACATAGTTCCCGTATAACAACATTATGGGAGCCATTTTACGATGATCTGCTCAAAATGACCTGAGGAGGACTGGCAAGACTTTGCCAGAAGCAATAGTGATTTCTGCAAAAAGAGTAGAATAGAACACACTTGTAAATTCACTATGACACTCCGGTAGGAGTCAACAGTGATAGTGATAAATAAATAACACAAAGAAAAACCAGGGTGGAAATAATTGAGGCGTTCAGTTGAGAAATATTAGCTACTGTGGCTTATTCACCAGACTTGACTCCGTTCAAATACTATTTATTTGCATCGATGGGACACAACCTTGTGAAGTAATGCTTCCGTGCTTATGAAATATACATGATGGCATGATTACTGGTTCACCGCTATACAAAAAGTTTATATTGCAAGGCAATCATAAATGGATGGAGAGATGGGAAAAACATATAATAAGTGTATATAAATAATTTTTTTAAAAATTAATTGTTCTGTATACGAATTTTCCAGTTTCATATTTACACACCTGGTAATAAAAAATCATGCGTTTTCCAAAGTGGGCAGAGACTATGGACCATCTCAAACATAGTTGTTTTTTTATTTATACTATATAAAAATTAAGGATCCTATATGAATTATCTTTTCTGTGTTTAGCTCAAAGTTGTTGTAATTATTTTAGTTAACTTATTTCTGTTTGAGTAACGGTCCATAAATACATGTTAAGAAAAAGTCCTACCTCCTTTCTGCTTGAAGTTGGTCCTGTGTCCCGTAGATCTATTAGGAAAGCAACCATCCAGCAGGTCTCTCTTTATGTTTCTTGGCTCTGTAATACCAAAAAATATTATAATAAAACAATTACAATTAAACATGTACAATTTAACTTATAAAGACACGTTTAAAAATAGGCCAACACCTATGGGTGATTCTTTTTAAACATTTGAATGAATTTTAAATTATTTTTAGAGGATCATAAGAAATATTTATAAGATTTAAAAATAGGTGATGTGGTCTGAATGGTTGTCAGATGTAAAACAAGAAGACAAAAAATGCAATAACGTTTTGTGAATTATAAAGGAGTTTCTTCGAAATAATAAATTTATCTAGAAAAAAAGAAAGAATTAAAATTAAAGTTGTTATATCTGCCTACAATTGTATAAAACCAAAGTATTTAATACATGAAACAAATACTTCAATAATTTACAAAAACTTTCTTATTACATTTACCAAATTTTGGGTAATTTATTTTCAAGACAACAAAAAAATTTTTATTTTTAGAAATTATATGATTTTCAAGAAATAAAAAAAATTTGATGAATAAAAGAAAATGATAATATTTTTTAAACAATTCATTGGCTATAATTTTGTTTTTATATATAAATATATAAATAAGAAAAAATATACCATTATAAATGATGGAATGTCTTGAGTTCATTAATTTGTTAGTATAGTTTCTTGGTTAACGGTGCAAGGAAGTGATCGACAGATATACTCAACAACCAGATTTTTCAGAATATTTATTGGAATATTCACTGACAAATCATCTAAATCAGATACATCTACTGCATTAGCCTTTGTCGCCCCTGATACTATCTACAAATATAAATTATATCATCTTTGTAGTGTTTACACAGCAGAGATTAACGCCATCGCAATGAGTCTCTGATACGTCATGAAAAAGCCAGTTGCAAATGTGGTTGTGGTATCGGATTCCCTAAGTACTCTGAAAGCCATGAATAACATATATCCAGACCATCCAGGGATACACTTCATTCTAACTCTTATAAAAATGCTTCATGGAGTTGGAACAATGGCACATTTTGTCTGGTTGTCTGGCCATATAGGTGTTAAAGGAAACGAAATGGCTGATAGAGCAATAAAAGAAGTTCTTACCCTTACAGGCCGCGGTAAGACTTTTTTTACCACATCTGAACTTGCACAACTAAGAGAAACCATATCTCAAGAATAGCAAAGACGGTGGGACAATAGCATACCTAGCATATTAAAGACAATAAAGAAATTGTGGAGAAGCTCCAAACGCAGCAGTCATACAGAAGAAGTCATCCTCACACGACTGAGGATCAGACATACCAGACTGACACACCTCCACCTCTAACAAAAGACCTTAGGACTAGACAATATAAAACATGTTTTTTACACTGTAAGGTTAAAAGATGTTGGAATACCCCAGAATACATCAGTATCCCTGGGAAACCATTCAGAAATCATTGCTTAAGTTACAAAGTTCCTAGATAATGAAAGTTTTTTTTATTAATTTTAAAAGTTCATTTATTTATTAATTTCAATTCATTTATTGATTTTATTTCTATTTACTTTTTTTTACATTTATTAATTTATCTACTTTATCTTATTATCCATAAGTGTTTATTATTATCTTTATTTATTTATTTTATATTATTAATTTTTTTATCCTTTTTTTATTTATTAATTTTATTTTTTGTAACAACCACCTAACAGTATAAAAGAAGTGTTATTTAGTTGATCGGGCACTGATGACCTGCATGTTTTGTGCCTAGACATCGAAACAAACGACCAGATTTTTCTCCTTAATTAATCATTATTTAAGAGTACTGACATTATAGAGGCTGAGTTTGCACTGGGGTCCCTGAAGCACAAGTTCATTTGACGGCTGACATAACAGAATAAATAATTACTTGCCACAGCCAGGCTTGAACCTGGGACACAGAGCATTGAAGTGCACTGCCTTACTCACTAAGCTATCTCGCTTACTTTTTTTTAGAAAAAAAAACCTATAAACAAAAAATTATATTAGGATTTTAAATCTTTAAACTTTAGAACTCAAAACAAAAACATCCTGAATAATGATTTTAATTTTTTTAATCTACACCAATCGAAACATACTCTGTACATACATACATGTAAGAATCCATATCGATTCAAAAAACCCAATACTAGGTAGTCCCTCCGATACTACCTGGTATCAGATTTGTTGAATTGACATTGTTTGATTACATGCAAAGATCAAATTTTGTTTTGCATTATTGTACTGAAAGTAAACAATTATATAATATGGAAATGTGTTAGATATGTCATCAACTTTTGATAGTTTGATAATGAGCCAATTTATATGAAACATTGCAATGACCTAAATAAATGGAAACATTTTAAGAGCGATAATTTTCTTCAAAAATCCATATATATATATATATATATATCATTTTTACATACATATATATATATATATATCATTTTTACATACATATATATATATATATATATCATTTTTACATACATATATATATATATATATATATATATATATATATATATATATATATATATATCATTTTTACATACATATATATATATATATATATATATGTGTGTGTGTGTGTGTGTGTGTGTGTGTGTGTGTGTGTGTGTGTGTGTGTGTGTGTGTGTGTGTGTGTGTGTGTGTGTATGTATATATGTATGTATGTATGTATATTTTTATATATATACATGGAATTTTTAAGGAAATGAATTGTCCTTAGAATGTTTCCATTTATTAAGATCATTACAACGTTTCGTGCAAATTCATTCATTTATATATGTATGTATAAATATGTAAAATCAAATATTAATTTATCAACAGTAAAAGCAAGGCATTCTTACCATTAAGATTGTAATCCCAACTATATTTAGTGAAGAACTAATATCATTAATATGAAATCTTAAAATGTAATTGGATAGTACTGGAGCAGAGCTGTGCAATACAAATTGTAGCCAGCAAGGAATTTGGCTCCAAAACTAATGAAATGCTGTTTCAATAAAGTTACATTTTGATAAATTTTTCTACTCAAACGTTAAAACAATATTAGATCTAAAGAATAAACTACTTTAAGCATTATTTTACTATTAAAAAAGTATTATATTTCTAATTTTTTGAAGAGAAAAAATTTGAATACCAACCTTTGGTGTAACGAATTTCGAGAAGGGATTACTTTTTTCAACACGGCAACATAAAAAAAAAAAAATTATATATACATATAATTTCATATTTAATTTGAATACTTTTCAAAATTATGAATTGTGTTATCTTTATTTATTTATTCTATAAAAAAATTAACTTACAGAGGCATTAAAATTAAAATGAAAATTAAATCATATTTAAGGCACTTTCATTAAAACAACTAAATGTTCTTCAGAAATATGTACAAGCCAATATTTTTCATTCAAATAAAATACAGCAGTTCTTTCCTGAGCTTATAAAATAATTAGTTTATAGTTATTTTAAATTAATAATAAAGTTATTTTTATTGAAACATTAAAATTAATTTTTAATAATTATTTCAAATATTCGTCCCATTTTACTAAAGAGATATATTAAACATTAGTTAACCTATCTAAATAGTAATATTTAGTCAATTTCAAATTACAAAACAGTCTGTTATAATAATTATTAATACCAAATTGATTGGGACAAAGAATTTGTATTAGCATTTTGTTTATTTTGAACAATTTGATTGATATGATCTCATCGAATGACATATCAATGAAATATAATTCTAATTATTAAAGACGAAAGAATGTATTATTAGGCAGGGGTAACCATCCCCTCCCCACCCCAAGTTCAATGGTGCTTGATCCCTTCCCTTTCCTCTCCCCAAGATGTTACATTGCTCTCTTCTTCTTAAAACCTTTAGAAATAAAATTCCTGCAGGTCATATACAATTACACTTGCTGAGGTCCGTTCTATATATTTCCTTTGTTTCCTGGTTTGAAACTTTTAAATCAGAAATGTCATAACCCCGTCGAAATGCACCTCTCTGAAAAATTCAAAATCCCGTTAAAATTTGCCCTCTCAAAAATTTAGACATCGCAATCTGTGCCATGAAACCCCCTTCTAGGCGCCTCTGTATTTAAGTGAGATAATACTTATTATATTTCGTATTTTTTTATAACACTTTAGTATTTTTACTTTCACTTTTTCATGTGAAATAGGGACACTAAGCGGTTAAAAGTTTTAGAGCGTTTCTTTATTAACAAGAAGAAAGTAACTGTAAAAAATCTTTTCGTAAAACATACGTTTTACACATTTCTTTTATATAATTTTTGTATATTTTTTTCTGACAAATTTATCCATAATTTTTATAGTGTCAATTTCGTTTAAAATTTTTTGCTCTATATACAGAATACAGAGTAGCTATATTATTTTATCTTTCCCCTCCCAGAGAGTTTCTTAAACCTCTTTGTTTTATTAACTTTATTTTTCCACTCACACCTGTCAGAAGTTCCGACAACCAGCTAGTGTAATGTCGAGATGTTGAAGATTGGAATAGAGGAAGAGGAGTGCCCAGCTGCCTCCTTCCTCTCTTGATTTTATATTTGTAATTAGTGGAGGAGATCCCTCATCCAGCTCTTTTTGACCTTCCAATGGGTGTTATCGGGCATGTTAGTTGTGGACATTCCTTGAATCAGTGAGTTGATATGTCCGTGTAAGTTATTGTGAAATCGTTTGTAGTGTGTGGTCCGTAACTGTTGGTATCTGTAGGTCTTTATGTAAAATAATGTTACTGACGTACCAGAGAACCTTGAAAGTTTTTTATTGAAAAGTCTGTAGTTTACATATGTGAGTCTTTTAGCTGTCCTGTATACCTGTGAAGCGTAGGTCTAAATAAGCTTAAGTAGGTAAATATATGTATTAAATTTCTGTCTGAGTTTTAATTTCGAATATCTTGAAAGGAGTAAGTATAATAGTCGTAGTCTTAGGTTTAGAGTTTTTGTTTTGTTCTTAATATGTGTATCAGATATCATTCTTCTGTCAAATGTCGCTCCAAGATATTCAAATTTGTCTCTCTAAGGAATTTGGACATTGTCAAGGAAAATAGCAGGACAAGTTTCAAGTCCAAGAGTAAAATTGATATGTACTTATGATTTGTTATAGTTGAGTCTTTTTTCCAGAGTTTGCACCAGTCGTAGAATTTGTTTAGGTGATATTGTAGAGTCTGTGAGGCGTAGATTGAATTTTGATGTCTTGTGAAGATTGTTGTATCGTCTGCGTAAGTCACAGTCTTAGTATCGACACTGTCTGCAATATCATATGTGTAAATGATATACAACTGAGGAGCGAGAACTGACCCCTGAGACACTCCTGTTAAGGCTGTTTTAATAGTAGAAAGTTCTGCACCTTGGCAAACAGAGAAAAATCTGTCACAAAGAAAAGATAGTAGGTTGGAGGAAATATCGTCTTAAATTTGAAAAAAAAAGTCCCTGATACCAGACTCTATCGAACGCTTGAGCAGCATCCAGAAATACTCCTATTGCATATAATTTATGCTTTAGTGCTGTCACAATGTAGTCCGCTACACGGTGTAATTGGTAAATGGTTGAATGGTGTAAATGGTATCCAAACTGATGTCTAGGTATTATGTTTTCGTTCGTCAGTATGTCAAAAAGTCGTTTGTAAAGAAGTTTCTCAAACATTTTACAACGTAATGGGAGCAAGCTAATGGGTCTGTATGATGGATCTTTACACGCTTTAAAACATAAATTGATCTTTCTTCTGACGCATTAGATAGGGATAGAGTTAAAAAACATCAATACTGTTTCAACTTATGGAATGTGCAAGATGCTTATTTGGCTGTTTAATACGAGTAGATATTATACTTCCTCCATAGTTTAGTCTAGAGATGGGATATTGAATGCCCAATAATGATATTAATATTGGCCTTTAACTATCGAAATCACTTTGAATATATTGAAATATCGATAGTCGAAATTATCATCGATTATATAAACATTTTTGAAATATGAATATCATTGATTCTCTAGCAAATAGGTGCATCAGAAAAGATGTTATTTTCTTCTTTAATTCGTCTACTCTCCTCAGTAAAATTAATTTTCTAGTTCCTGTCTATTTTCATCATCCTCAGCTTTTTTCCAGAAATTTCCATTCGACCAATTATACCTTCTATTCACTCATAGATCGGATTCACCGAAATGCTAATTTATTCGCATGTTACATAGATTTCTTTGATAACTCGTGACCTTGGTTTGAGAAGGTTCTACCAAACATATTTGGGCAAATTGAGTTTACTGAATAAGACGGGTCTCATGCGCGCTATTCAACTCTACTAAAGCCCACCTTACACAGTCCATATTATTCAGTCAATATCGAATATATTGACCGTCTGAGGGAAATATTGTAACAATTATATTGACATTTGTACTATATTGCTTCAATAATATTGACCGTGTAAGGTGGGCTTTAAGGAGGTCATCGATATTCGACATTACTGAAATATCGATATTTTCCTGATGAGTAAAACTTTTTTCAACGATCAGATTCATATATAATTCCTAGCGCTTTCCGACAACAATAGTTTTAATTTTAATTTTTAAATTAAAATATCGAAGGAACAGTATCGAAATAGGTTATATTTTTATTAGTGAATTCGTTTTACAATTATATTTACTGTGTTATTATCTATATTAATATATAATACTTAACTTTTGTTGCTTTATTCTTCTTCTTCTTCAATGGGCTCTACAGTCCTTGTAGAACCTGGGCCTCTGCCGATTCCTCAGTCCGCAGCAAGATTCCTCCAATTTCTGATTCCCAGCCTCCTCAAGTCTTCTTCCAGACCATCCAACCATCGGTGTCTGGGTCTACCTCTTTGTCTTTTCCCTCCTGGAGTACCATTCAGCATCATTTTTGGAAGTCTACTGAGATCCATTCTTTCAACATGACCCAGCCAGCTGAGCCTGCCCTTCTTAATGACACTAAGGATGTCTAGCTCTCCATATAACTCCATTAACTCTGTGTTGCTTCTTATTCTCCATATATGCTGCTCACTGACAGCTCCAAAGATCTTCCTTAGGACTCTTCTCTCCCACACCAGCAAGGCTCTCCTGTTTTCCTTGGTCATAGTTCACGTCTCACTGCCATACAAAACGACCGGTCTAATCACCGTTTGTAACAATTGGAACCGTTTTATATATTACTATTTTTGCCTTCCTGGACAGACTTTTGTATCGGAGCGCCTTGCAGAGCATAGGAACATCTAGTTCCTGCAACCATCCTGCCTTTTATTTCTGGTTCCGTATTTTTGTTTTCTGTCACTACTCCGCCCAAGTACTGAAATTTATCACAGTTGCGAAACGTGACCTCCCAATTCAACAGTATCTCCTCTCTCTTTGGTACGCCGGGATGTTTTCATATACCTCGTCTTTTCCGTGCTTATAATGAGTCCTAACTCTTGAGCTGCATGCTTGAACTCTTCTATAGCGTCGGCTAGTGCTGCTTTAGTTCTACCTGATATAACAACGTCATCAGCATATGCCATGTGTTGCGTGAGCCTATTATAGATGGTACCACCAAGTTTCGTCTTGATTTTCCGAATTGCAACCTCTAAAGCGAGATTGAATAGTACAGGAGATAACGGGTCCCCTTGTCTTAAGCCACTGTTAATCTCGAAAATATCTGACATACCCACTGTGGTTTTGATCATACAACTTGTCCTTTCTATGGTCATTCTGGTCAATATTATTAGTTTACTAGGAATCCCCAGTGGCTGTAAGGCTTCCAATAGCTTACTCCTGTTCACACTGTCATACGCCTGCCGGAAGTCAATGAATAGGTTATTGACTCCTCTTCACTAGCCTTCGACATATTGCCACTGAGTTTCTCGTTTTCCTCTCTCTTCTTCTTCTCGATCATCTTTCAAGATCTGGTCTAGGTGGGGACCCCCCGTATCCGAATGGGTCCCTCTGGGGATTATATCTATGTTTTTGGCCTTCACCATTCCTGTATCAAAAACTTCCTTCCGGCAGTTTCTGGACTGTACTTTTTTTTATAGAGATGAGGTCGCCCATCCCTCACGCTCAACCCTCCTCCTTTATCCAGGCTTGGGACTGGCAGTGGTTCACCTAGCAACACTAAGGGTAGCAACACTACACCCACTGGCGGAGTTGTTGCTTTATAGATAAATAAATTGCAATTATATCTGTATAATTGACTTCTGATCGATATTATTTAATAAAATTCATAATTAATTACCTATTTTTGGTGTATATTTAGAATTTTAATAACTAAAAGGAACGAAACATTTTTGTCTTCATCCTCTGAAATATTAATATGTTTCAAAAGTAGTCTGTCTATAACTTCTGTTTAAGTATTTTAACTTACCTAATATTAAAAATATGATAATAAAAAATTAAAGGAATTCAAATCCTTTGTTTAATCCCTATTTCAATGTAAGGACCATAGGTCTTGGCCTTTTATTTACATTTCCTAGAGAAAACACCTAAAATTCTTCTCATTTTTTTTTTTTTTTTTTTTTTGGTAGTTTATGGGAACTATAGTTCACCAAAAGTAAGACCGGTCTTCACAGTTCATTTTCGTGAACTAGTTCGTTCATGAAATACCTATCAATATCACTAAGAAGTAGGTGGAAACGCTGAGCTCGGTCCTTCATGGAGTGACCTATGTAGCTAGGATCCTTTTTAATAATCCTGGAAGGCCAAGGCCGTTATTAAATACCGAATAAACTAAAGAATGGACATCGAATTAATACAAATGGAGAGAGGAACACGATTTTAAACTCTTTTTTTTAAGGGTAAAAGTAAACTAACCTGATACCTTTACATATTTAGGTAAAGCAACATATGCATATACATATAAAGACACTGACCAGATTTAAGGTTAATAGCTCAATAGCGTCAATACGCCATTTCAATAAAAGTTTGTTTACAATAGCTGCTGGGACAATATGAAAATAATTAAGGAAAGCAGTTCTGTGATTTATTGAATTGATATCTATCTAATTTAAAATACCATAATCCTATTCAAACAGTTACTACTCTTACGGAAAATTATAAGTTTTAATAGCTAAATATGGACTAGCTTTACACGTATAATATCACAAGTTATTGTGAAGTTTCGGATTTTTCTGAGGAAAATTGTTCAGAATTTTATAAACCTACTTTTTAGGAGCATATGACATTTGTTGTAATTTCCAGAATTTGAAATCAAGTTGTTGGAGCAAATATTTTAATTCATTAAACCTTAAGCGGACTTCATAAATCTTCCAAATGGCTAAATTGATTCTATGGTTTGTGTTTGTAATCAGTTATACTAAAGACAGCATTATAGAAAAACAATTAAGAAAGCTGTAGTTGCTTAGAAAATTATATTCTTTTGACTCTTGTGAATTGTGACATTGTCTTGATTAACTTATGAAATTTGTAGGAAAACGTGAAGTTGTGCTAATCGACCTCTTTGGAATCTGACTGAAGTTCAAACAAGCGGCTGTAGTTGATAATTCTCCAGTTTTCTTGATTCCGCAGTTTTAGTTTTCACTTTCTTTTTTTAAACTTTAGCTTATTTCTATTCATACTTCAATGATATTAAGCTATCCGTGTTAATTTAAATTACTATTGTGTGTTCTAATCTCTAATATTTATCAATCATATCCTGTCATACAAAAATAACCAATAATTAAGACCAGTCTGTTAAGTTATTTTATTAATCGTGGGTTATTTGTAGTGTAAGCATGTAATTGAGCCCCTTCTTACAACTATATGATAAATAACGAAATTCAAGATTTAATATTTAAAACATCATCAGGAATATAGACTGGATACTGGTACCCAGTTGTGTTGTGTTGTGTTAGATTATAAACATTCCTGTTCTCTTTCAGTGCTTTTAGTGTCTCATATCTTCGTAAGTATGTTAACTATTCTTGACTAAGATTATTTTTACCACCTTCCTTTTATTGTTAAGATGCATAAGAGTGTTAAACTCAACAAACCATAATAATAAAAATCTTATCAATAGTGATAAAATAGCAGAACTGGTGTGTGTAGTTTCTTAATTTATAATTCTGTTTATAAATATTTTTAATATTTATTGGTCTATTTAGCTCATTTAAACCGCTGATGCTGATAATTCTGTACAGCCTTATCTTGCTTTTGTGAATAATATGTCACTTTTATTTTAAATGTAGATATATTTTAAAAATTAAAAGTCACCAATTGCTATGTTTAATTTATCTCTTTGCCTGAAACACAGAATTTAAATCAAAATAATTTGACAAAATCCAAACTATTGATTAAATATTATATTTTTATGCATCAGAAAATTTTAAATGTCAAAAAAGATATTAATTTTTTCCATACAAATTCATAAGCATTACGTCTGGTTGATAAATAGGTCAAAATCACACTAAACCTAAAATCTCAAAAGTATTTAGAGATGATCATTCTCTATCTCTTCCTCAGAAATAAAGTTTAAAATCTATTTGATAATGGTGTAGAGATGGTTGACCGTGATGATAATATCAAGAGTTGGTCGGGGGATGCAGTCAAATGAAACTATATATCAAAATAGTATTTTATTGTTTACACTGACGTTTCAACCCACTTTGTAGTTCTTCATCAGGGTGTGGTGACTAGACCTAGACTTGCTTCGTCTACCAACTGCTCCCTGCAGTGCCCGATACCACTCGCTGATGAAGACCTACAAAGTGGGTCAAAACATCGGCATAAACAATAAAATACTCTTTTGATGTATAGTATTCATCTGACCGCATCCCCCGACTAATTCCTTCTCATATTAGATGATGAATTCAAAGAATCCATCTCCGATGATAAGGACTTGTTGGGGATTTATATATATCTTCTAAGTGATTCAAATCTGCCCGTGAACATAATTGTCAACACTCAGCCAATTTCATCTGCAGTCTGATTGGTGTGATCTTGACCCACTTATCCACCATGTATATGACATATGGTGACTAGTTTAATAATTGTTTAATTTTTTAATGAACTCCATTTAATATGAAATTTTTTTTTTCAGATTATAATGAAACTGATACATTGAATTGTATATATCATCTGAGTCTAATTGGAAGCTTCTCTATCAAGCTTTAGAAGCCAAGCTTCGAATATTTAGTGAAAATGTCAGTCAGATATTTCTCAGAAACATATCCTTCAAATCAAAGAGTTCAACTTCCAGTAGCAAGTTTCCACGGAGAAAGAAACTTGCCAAGAAGTCGTAGACCTTCACCTTACTTCAGGAATGAAATACATTTGAATCCTGAAAATAGTTATTCAAGAGAAGGAAGGCATATTTCTGATCACCGAATTAGGGAACGTTCTTTAAGTCCCAGGGATCGAAGTCACCTTTCATTACGGAGAAGCCAAGAGCCGGATTTAAGAGTATATTTAATCGCATCTCAGTATGATCGGAAATTATCTGACTTTGATAAAGAGGGCCCTAATTATAACAGGGCTTATAAAGACCATGAAATGGGTAATCTAACTTCAGACTGGAAGTATGATCGGAATATTGATTTGAAGGCCAGGATGGATCAAGACTCCATGGACCTTAGAAATCGAGAATTACTATCCAGAAGAGACTACAGGGATGAAAAATATTCTTTTGATTCTGAAAGAGGAAGACGTTTCTCCAATTTGAGAGATGAACAATATGATTCTCGTAGAGATAGATATTCTCCCGATCGCAGAGATCAAGTATACTTATCTGATCCCAGAAGGGAGGATTACCTTGAATATCGGGATAAATTATATTTAAGTGATTCTAGACGTGAGAAACATTCTTCTGATTTTAGAGAAGCACAATTATCTGATGTAAGAAGGGGTTGGCCAAGCCCTGATGATAGACATAAAGAACCATCTGATTCTTCTCGGTGGCCTCCTCGTGATCTGCAATACAGAGAGTTTCTGACAGAATCTAATAGGCAATGGCAAAGCACAGATGAAATGCGTACTTCAAAGCTGGAAAGGGATTGGCGAGATCCAGACCAAAGTCATCCAAATTATTCATTTTCTCCTCAAAGGGATCCGAGAAGTTCTGATTCAAGGTATATGGATCCCTCAACGGAACATTGGAGGGATCGATATCCCGAGCAAAGGTTTGAGAGGCCTTATAATGATTCCCAGGGAATGGGACCAATCATTGATGGGCGTTCTTTAAATCAATTAAATAATCAGGTAGGCTTTAATAGTTATATTTATTACTTTAATTATGCAAGATTTTCATGTAAATTTCAACACCACCTAACTCTATTTTTCCAATTTTACAAGAAGTAAAAAATAAAACTAATTTTGTTGCTAATGACTATTCTTATAATTTATAGCATATTGCCACTTCAAAACATCTTTGAATCATATATTTGACATGCACCATGTGCATGGTTACGATTCGTTCGGGAATCAAAACCTAACTGAATTAAATACTTACTTCATTTCACTTTGAGTGGTGTTGAAATTTATATGATGTGATTTAGTTGATTACTTAATTCCTTGATTATGCAGTATTTAAAAATCTTTTTATCATCATAATTGGGTCTAAAGTTTTAATTTTTTTAATAAAGTATTAAAGGAATTGTGGAGTACCGACAGATTTTTTATCTATTTATTCTCCCAGACCATAATAAAGTTTGGATATTTTATGACTTTTTTCTCTAATATATATATATATATATATATATATATATATATATATATATATATATATATATATATATATATATATATATATATATATATATATATATATTTAAATTTATCCTGTTCTTTAGGACAAATTTATTATCTTGTGGAGCAAAATGTGATTATTTTCTATTACTAATGTTTACTAATTGAATTCTTATAGTTTTATTGCCTAAATGTGTGATAGGCAGACTTTTATTTCCGTAATATACATTGTTCACCTCCTAAGCATCCTCTTATTTTATTTATTCTATATAATTCCAGTGTATTATAATTATTATTTTTATTTTTATTTTTAATTATAATTATAATTTTCTGCAATAAAGTTGGAAAAAATTAGTTTAATAAGTACAAATATAAATATATTTTACAAAGAATGTTTTTATTGACATTTTTATATAGTCAGACTGTGGCATGTTTTATTCTTATTTGGAGGTTGTACAAACTAAGAAATCAAATGTATTATTCAGATTTTAACAATATTATTCATTTTGAGCTGAAAAAGTTATAGAAATATACCTATGTTATGAAGGCTGCTCCCCTTCCTCTCATGTTTAATGTATACAAATTGTAATATTTCCAATTGTTGTTTTGTTCAGATATTTTCAAGTATACCTGAAAAATTTCCTAAAATTGTCTAAAAATATATATACATTTATTTTTAAATATCCAATATTATATTTTTTTTTTCACAATAATTACATGAAATTTGTGGAATCATATTTGTACAAGTGTAACAAATTTTTTTTTGGTCCATCGGCCCCTCCCCCAATCAAAGTCTGCACCTATTCCTACGATAATGAAAATATGATAGATAATTCAGATGATATCCAAGTGAGAGGACAGAAAAAAAGATAAATATGATAGTTTTTAAAATTATAAAATTAGGTTTTAAGAATTACAATCTATGTTATGATTAATAGCTTTTAAAAAAAATTAAAAAGATATAGGTGTCAGTGATCTGAAAAATTCTGAGAATTATTTTTATATAGGTCTGTAATAACTAGAGACTGGATCTTAATCTAGATCTTCGTGTAGTAAAAATCTGAAAATCATGCAGTAAAAACCCAAAATACATAAAATTGTCTAATTTTCACCTAAAGTGTGCAAATATATAGAATAAAATTTTTCCTATTTCACTATTGATTTTTTTAAGAATTTCTCCTACAGTTTCTATAATTTCAATTTGTTTATTAAATGAAAAATTTCGAGATTCTAACCGAGTTATAATATAAAATTTAAATAAGTTATTCTACAGATCCTGAAACGGATAGATATTCGGGTCCAGGGTTTTTAAACGTAAGAGTATAAAATGTGCAATAACATAAAAATCCGGTCTCTAGTAATAACCCTCAAAAAATATATGTGGAATTATAAATAATACCATCTTTTATCAGCCCTATTCCACTACCTTAATCAAAATATTTGGAGCGGTGGGGGGACTACTTAGTTGCATACACAACTACTTTAATACATAAAATATCTTAGTAATAATCATGAAATGTGGTAATGATTGATTTTTTACTGATAACTTACTCCTGTTTACTATTTATTCAGGGTCGTAGAATGGATTATCCAGTCGAAGATAATTGGAAGAATGGACATCCTTCTCAATGGAATGACAAAGAAAGTTTTTCCGATATGGATTTTAATGAAGCAAACGACAGGAGATTGGACTCTTTTTCACCCGTAAACAATACGTTTCCAATGTCAGCATTGCCAAAAACCCCTTTTGTCACTGTAAGTTTCTAAGTTACAAATGTGCTACAATATTTATTAGCAACTATATTTTATTATCATTTTGTTATCACCAAATCATTGTATATATTTGATTCATGTTTAAGGACACTAGTTTTATATTGTACGAAATTCGGTGTCACATGAAATTGTATTTTTGTTTATTTTTAGAGTTTCATGTATAAAATCAGTTTTATTTACATATCTGCACCTACATTACATATACCTGCTTTGAGAGAGTGTATGAGAGAAAGAGATGCTGTAAGGCGACAGTTTAAACAAACTCGACTTACTTAAGATTTTCACTCCTTCAAACAGCTTCGAATCAGTACTCAATCAGTCCAGCTCCTATGTTTTCTCCCTTTAATCCTGATCACTTCTTTTTTCCCATATTACACCAGATGATCTCCTTAAATCCATTCAGAAGTCCCATACCAATGATTACGGTCCCGATAACATCCCAGTCAGACTGATTAAAGCCACAATGCCATCCATTCTTCCGATCCTTTATTATATCTATAATTATGCTCTTAAAAATGTTACCTTCCCTACAGCTTGGAAAACTGTCCTAGTATGCCCCTTGAAGAAGACCTCTAACCCATCAGCTCTTAATGATTTCCCTTCTTTCAAACCTTTAGAGCGACAAGTCCAATCCCAGCTATCCCATTTTTTATAGCAAATCTCCTAAATCCCTACCAGTCTGGTTTCAGGCCTGGCTATTCAACTCAGCCTGCCCTAATCAAAATATCCCAAAACCTTCATATAGCCATAGATCAGCAGATGCTAACCATCCTTATTCTCCTCGACTTCTCTAAAGCTTTTGATTCATTAGACCACAACAGCCTAACCAAACTTAAAAATATCCCCTTTCCTTTTAGTGCCTTTAATTGGTTCCAATCCTTCCTTACTGGTCACTCCCAGTATGTTGTAATACCTAATAGTCCCCCGTCAGAATCTTTACCCTTGTCCCGAGACGTCCCAGAAGGCTCTTCTTTATCCTGCACTCTTTTTTCCATCTATATAAATGACCTCCCATCCTCTATCCTGCACTGTCAATACCACCTTTATGCTGAAGACATTCAAATTTACCTCTTGTCATTTGTTTGCCTTATATATATGTACGCTTTTCTTTCCTTTTTCTCTCTCTTCGGTATTTTTACTTTTAATTAACTATTATTGTAAATATTTAATTTATTTATGACCGCACAGGCATGTATTCTGTACTTATAATTTGTTCTAAAGGGACAACAGTCCCAGAATAATAAAATATATTTTCATTTCATCCATAAAAACATTGAACTTTCTTCTATACAGTTTATCTGAGTAGAGGCTGTTCTGTTTATTTTAGTAAATTTACAAAATTAGTTGAGAATATTGAAGAAGAAGCTCTCTCCATGACAAAAATAAAAGAAGTTTGTGAAAAACATATTTAGTCCAGTCAACAAATGTTCGAAAAGGGGTTATAGAAGGGAATGGCGGGGACGCAAATTTTGACTTTGGGTTGTTGTTTGGAATAGTAAAGAGTTAAACATACTAAAAGTCCTCACTTCTAGATGGTGAGCCAGATTTGAAGGGGCACCTAGAAGATCACTTTCCGGTTTTTTTTTGCTAATATCAGGAAAATTCTATCCATCGCATCGACAAAGATGTTTTATACAAAATTAAAGCTGATAAAACTTTCAATATGATTGCTTATATACTTTTTATCGTTATCTCACTTAGTTTCTGAGATATCTGTCCTCAACTATTGCTAATTGGAAAAAAAAAATTTTTAACCTTTTTTTTTACTGTATTTGACTAGCTAACTCTTGATTGCTTCATTCTATGATTAAGTCATGTGGAAGAAAGTTTTTAATAATTAAATTTTCTTCAATAATATATATTATTTTACTAGTTTATCTCCAAGCGTTCAAAGGTTGGATCAATTATAACTTTATATGTCAATTCTGAGAATTGACATTGTAGTTATCTTGACAGAGTTGTAGTTGTCTTTTTTATAGAATTCAGTGAAAAAAAATTTTTTTAGTTTTTCTCAAGTTTACTTGAAATATATATGGTTTATTTTTTCTTTATTATATTCATAGTCATTCTTTTTTTCCCATATGCTAATAATGTTTGTTTATTTAAACTGTATGAATTATTTGTTACTTTATTCTGTTGAACAAAGTTTTATTATTTAAGGTAATTTTTTATCTTTTGAAATATCTATAAATGAAGTATTTACTTGGTAATTTTAAAAAAAAAATATTTTACATTCAATATAAAAACTTGCATAATCAAGATTTTTTTTTCTATAAATCTATTGTACATTTTATGAATGTTCCTAAAATAATGTAAAGCATAAAGCGATTGAAATCAATTTACATAGTAAGCAATAAATCATATTATTATAAATTATATTTATTTTAAAATTATAACTTCCAGAGTGATTTTGTTAGCTTGAAGATGATATCTAAGAATTTTTTTTTTTTTTCTATAGACTTTTCTTTGTGCAGTAACGCTGAACAAAATCACATTTTCAAAATTCTATAAAAAAAAACTAATCTTAATAAAACTGAAAATTGAAGCTCAAGTTTATTATCTAGATAGATGTTCTAGATTAATATTTTAGATAAATTTTCTTCAGAAAGTTGATATTTTTTTAATTCGAATTGCTAATAATAATAAAAAATAGCTAAATGTATATATATTCCAAATGCTTTTAGAAATAAAATTTTTATTGACACGTGCTTTCATGTAGTGGCCATAAATACGCATATACTGTTGTATATTATTTTTTATAACTGTGTATAAACGATTTTTTTATCGTTTGGATAATAAATAATCTGAAGTTATCTATTATTTATTTATTTCTTATTCGATTTTTTGAATAGAAGTTGGAATAATTGAATTTATAATTTATTTCATCAAGCCTTTTTTATCTCTATCTAGCGGAGGGCACTTTTTATGCAAATACTGTCTGATTTGAGATTGAGCATCAAGTTTATTGAAATTTATCAATTTATTAAGTTGAATTCTTAGATATACGGATCCACTATTTTCATAGCTATATAATATATATGCAAGTTCAATTAAGGTTCATGAAGTAGCCTAAATTTTGAATATAAGTCGGCTCCTGCTGTACAACAACATGGTTAAGGTTATAAAAGTACTTAAATGGCGGGAAAGTTAATAGTAACTGACTCATGAGATTGGTCGCCTTCGTTCACTTTCGGATAAACCCGAGCACATTAGGCACGCCATGAACAAGTGTGACCGAAGTGATTCTGAACCATGCGGAAATCATGTGAACTAATACCTTCTAAACTAAATGAAAATTTTTATAATTATTTTTAAGTTCGACAAACCTGTACCACTAACAACCCATGAAGGGTTTTGGGTTCAGTACAATGTGAGGAAGTACTGTTACAAGGCGAACGGATGTGCAGGAAGTTGATGGGCCAATATCATGCTCATCCGCCAGATTTTTCCCTCTTAATTAATTATTTAATTGAGAATACCCACTTTATAGAAGCTGGGTTTGCCCCCAGGAGGGTGTCCCAACCCCAGGGTCGACCCCTGGCTGATGAAAAATTACTAGTAATTAGCCGGATTCAAACCTGGAACCTTGAGCTCAGGAAGTCAGTGCTAACCCACTGAGCTACCCCGCTCTCCAAAGTTTGACAAATTTAAGTTATATAATGAATAGAATTGTTTAAAAGCTATTTTATCGAACTTTTGACCTCTCAAAATACTTAAAGCTGTTTTTACTGTCAGATAAAAAATTTGATAATAACTTTTAACAAAATTAGCCGTGATAATTTGATTGTAATGTTAACTAACAATATTTGAATAGAAATTTAATTAATTAAAAATAGCCTGGCCAGAGAAAGTTGTGTGGTGTACATCATCTCAATTTTTTAAAATAAAGAATCAAATAAATTTAGGATATAAGTGAATTTTGAAGTAATAGAAAAAATTTAACACAGTATTGAAAAACAATACATCTAGAAAAAAATTAACTGATTTGAAAAATATTGCTTTATATTTCATGATGTTTGAAGAAGAAAATTATACTAAATAATTATATCTCCTAATTGTACCATCTCTATACTTCAATTGTTTCAGGGTGATGCATTGCCAAGAATCGAAATGGAAGGAGCTCCATTGCCTAAGTTTACCGTTCTCATCCAATATTTGTACAATTTCAATCAACCTCTCATGAAGAGGCACGTACTATATATAAAAAATTTGATATTGAGGATTTGGACTGAAGAAAAAATGACAAGACGTGAAGGACTTTGGTTACCAAAATTTTTAGAATGTATACGAAGGCACAATGGACTCGCTATCGTATGTGCAGATAAGAGGTCCTATCGGTGGCTTCTAGATATGAAACTTAAAGGTACAAAGGGTTTCTTCTTCGCTGCCTCAAACGCTGCCACACCGATTAGGCGAATCAAGCTCTGTTTTCAAGTTCCAGATGAGGATATCACTCCTAATGAAGTTCTAAGAAAAATTCACCAGTGTAATAGGTCAGTGCATTATTTCTTTATACCGGTTGTGTTAATATGAAACTGAAATTTGGCTGTAGTTTTTCTGTTACCGATTTAGAAAAACTGCTACAAAATCACATTTAATGCTTGCCGAAGCTTACGGTGAGCATGCTCTTGGTAAATAACAATACTTTGAGTAGTATAAAAAAAATTGTCAATTTTGACATAACATGGGTTGATTTATTATGAGCTGCTAAAACCTGGCGATACTATTAATATTGAACACTATCGAAAACAAATAATGGATTTAAATAGAGTATTATGTGAAAAATAAACAGAATATCAAAAAATACAAAACAAAGTGATATTGCTGCAGGATAAAGAACCACCATATATAGCAAAGAAAGTGATTGAGGCGTACAGTTGGGAACTAGAAGCCCATGCAGCTTTTGCTCGTCAGACTTCGCTCCGTCTGACTACTGTTTATGTGTATCGATGGGGCACACATTTACTTAGCAACATTTCTTTTCATATAAAAATTGCTTATGATTAGTTTGCCACAAAAAAAACAATAGTTTTTCTGGAATGGCATTCATAATTCGCCAGAGAAATCGGAAAAATTTATATCTAGTGATGTACAAGTATTCCGAATAAACTATTTTTTAATATTTTTACACAATAGAGGTATATTTTCAATATTTAAATCATGGTTTTTTATTTACATTGCTGGTTAGAATTTTCTTTTTTCTCTAGTGAGCAGTAGTGCTTAGATCAATCATTGTGACCCCATTTGTTTTTCTTCTGGCGAGGTTTGCCACAATGTGAGCACGATGCCTCTGTCCGATGACTCCTTCATCTCTCAATGGCAGTTTTTGATTTTCCTAGAAATAGCATTGTTGGAGTTCCCTTCTACAGTATCAGTGAACTTAAAGAGTCCTTAGGTTTTTCTTATATTAACGGCAAGACATGGTACATGGTGAATAATTAGCTTGTGAAGATGCAGTTTATGAATTACGAATATACTTTTATTTATTATTTTGCATTTATTCTAATAATAATTTTCATTACAGAGGACACCAAATAAACTTTGATCGTTTCAAGGTTCTAAGTAGTAAGAGAAATGGTGGCAATCTCTTTATAATCGTTTTATCCGACTCTTGGAGTGCAAATAAAATAAAGAATAAGCTTAATTGGAGGCCTCTGTATGGGAATCGAAAGATTCGAATAAACGTGATGGGAAAGAAGAAAAAGAAGTCGGCTCCTACGCAACCAGGGTAATTCTAATTCTTTCAATATATATGATTTAGAGAAAAGAGATAATATTTAATATAAAAATTATGTACAAAATTGATTCTTTTTTTAGAGAGAAAAAAAAATTAAATGCCTGGACTGTTAGAGCAGGACTTTATTAGATACAAAACATAATTCTTAATCTATTTATTAGCACAGTGTAAAGAAATAGTTGAATTTGACCTAAAAGTGTCCAAGGCTCATACATATTTCCTATAGAAGAAATTTCAGAAAATTATTAAAAATATATGATAAACAAAATTTTATACATAAAATTGTATGAATATTTATGAGTAGAGAAGATGAACTGTACTTTTTTTCTGTTTGTTTTAGGGAAGTAAAAGAACCAGAAATTGATTCAAAGTTTTTGGATCAATTGAACGAAGTAGAAGAAGATACGTTCAGTGAAAGCTACGATGAACTTTAATATTATTACGAAGAACTGTAATATTATTACAGTAATATAAGATATACTATTATATTATTTAGTTTGGATTATTATTATCCAAATGAAGAAACCAATTGAAGCATAAGATTTGTGTTAATTACAAATTATATCAACTAGAAAATATACTGCAATATTAAATAGTCCCTTTGTCTGATCATTGAGAAGTGTTTTGTGTATTATTTAATGAAGATTTGTAAATCGTTTAAGAAATAGTATGTTTCTTTTATAGTGTATTTTGTTGGCCAAAAAGGAATTAATTTTTCTTTTCTTTTTTTTTAATGTTGTTTTCATTTTTATTAAATAGTTTTGAAACTTAATTTTATAAAGCTATTTATTAACCTTATCAATTTGGTATAAAAATATGAAATTTTATGAAGAATCGATGCATTAGATGAAAAGTTGAAACCAAGCTTTAAGTGGAAAATATACATTGATAATCCAAGCATGTCTTGCTACTCTCATTTTATTAAAATTTTAGTGAACCAGGGGTGAGATAATATTAAAATATCATTATTTTTGCCACAATCCTATCGCTTATGTTATAGATGCCTTAAAATTAATGCGGTTTTTAGCTACTTAATGTTCAATTAACACAAAAATTTGGTGATATCTTAAAAATGTTAATTGTCCTGTCATGTTAAATTATTTAACAATATATGGTGAATAGACCAACCAATGTATACTCTGTGGAAATTTAGTTTCATATAATTCCAATATTACTAAGGCTTATTTAATCTATATACAAAGATAAGATACAAATAGCATAAGATGCAATGCTCAGAAATAGCCATCTTTCCACTTATATAACAGTATAAAAGCAAGAGGTATTGAGCTTTTGCTTTTTATGCTTCTTAGGGATGATACATGGAAGATGTGCAAACAGAAAACTGCTGTGGGGTATTGGAATTTTACTTAGGTCACGGTATATGCAGATGATATAGTTCCAAAAGGTCTTTCAGTCATCCTTTGTCTAATGGCGCAAATAATTACATTTAAGAGAGTTATGGATTAGAAATACGTTCATATACATTGAGAGAAAGAAGAAAAACAAATTTTATTCTGAGACTTTTAGTTCCCTTAGAATAATTATACTGAACAAAAGGATGAAAATTGTCTGGCATTATAAAAAAATAAGAAAATTTTTTGCTAACTTAACGTAATAATCTAACTTATAATTAAAATAAATTAAGAATGAGTAAACATATCGATTTGTACATAAATATAAATGAGTGTGTTCCCATATTTGTTCTGATTAACAATATTGATTATATGTAAGTAACAGTCGAATGAGAGTGACAGCTCTTTAATATGAAATTTTATTCTTAAATGTATTCGGAAGATTGATTGATAAGGAGGTGGAAGAATAAATGTTGTTTAAATGAAGTTAAGGAAGAGAATTTGCGTATTGAAATAGGTAGGGAATTCCAAAAAAAAAGGTTGCACGCATGATAAAGGATTTTTTAAAGGAAATGATTCTATGAGAGAGAACAAACAGGTTTATGGACTGGGATCTTACGTTAAACAAATGAACAGAGGAACAAGGAGTAAACAAATCAAGAAGGTAAGATGGCTTTTTGGTTGTAAATGCTCAGAAAAGGAATAGACCTAGGAAATATTGCTCAACTCAGCATACCAACTGGAGACATTGGAGTGCCTGGGGACTCCTGAGATGAATCAAATGAAACAGTGCATTATTGTTTTCAATCTGATTTCAAGTCCACCGCATACAAGGCAGCCATAATCGAAGTGGAAAAACTAGGAGTCGATGGGTTCTTAGAGGCATAGTATCACGCAATCTCAGGAACTGTTATAGTCTGTGGGCCAGACCCCCTTACCGTGCACCCCCCCCCCACATCCCTATAAATTGCATATCGTTGTGTTCCTTGTAACAATTTATTAAAAAAAAGCCAATGTTCCCACAAAAAAAAGTGAACGCACTGCCCCAAAATGGCGTCCAAAGATGGCGGATTGACGACTTTGACTTTAGTTAGTTTTTTGGTCACTGAGAATCAGCATTAAGCTTAATTTCCTCATAGTTGGTCTTTTATTAAAGCTGAATAGTTATAGAATAATAAAACATGAAGAAATATTAAAAAATAATTGGCTAAGGCTATGAAAAACACCAGTAAAGTCAATTTTTTTAACAAAAAAATTTTCAAGTTACAAATCAAGCGTCGTTTGTAATTAAACGGCCTACAATAACGCAAAACGTGCTGAAATAAACCATCTGGAGAATATATTTCTCTTTCTGAAACGCTGATTATTTTTTACAAATGTTTAAGTAGTTCCGTAAAAAATGCACTTATGCGGCAGAAAAGCGGTACTGGCGTGGGTGCCTACAGGCCTCTACCACACCATTCAGTGCCCATAAATGGCTTAGTTATAGTGATATAATAACATTTTTGGTACATTATATTGGTTTTATTAACGAACAAATATTAATGCAATAATTTTATAGTAAAAAAAAAAATTAAATTAAAAAAAAAATTTATTATTATTTTTTTAAATTTTAACCTCCTTTATTCTATACGTAGGTCGTTTAAGAATACCTCAATTGTAAAAATGATATAATTATAATAATAAAACTTAATTAAAAAATATTTTGCTAAATATCTTGATTTTTTTTTATTTAACGTTTGCAATTTAACACTGTGTTTTGAATATTTACTGATTCTTAGAAGTAATTAAAATTTTTATATACTTCCCAGGAAATGAGTCATATTCATACCTTTTTTATAAACTAAAATAATATATACCTAATCTGAACTATATATAATGAATAGCTACCGGGTTGTTTAGTAAAACTCATATATCACTAATTAAAAAATTAATTTTTATTTCCTTTATTTTGTGCAGAAGTTGGACTATATCATAAATAAATAGGAAATTTTAATATTGAATGAATTATTCTCTATGCACAAAGAAAGATATAAAGGGTGACCCTATAAGTTCTTCTATAAACCAAAACTGATTGTTTGGATTTGATCTCAAAATGAGGAAAAACGTGAACTTAAACGAGAAAATTGGAAAAATACATTAAGCGAACGAGAAAGGAAGTGCCAAAACCTCGGAATAGATAAAAAGGACCAGTTATATCCATTATATAGCTAAATGAATGTATAGTAGATAGATGAACAGAATATTTCAAGATGCTGCTAAAACGGGATCAATTGCAGTTTGGATGATATTAAGTGGACGATGTAGGTTTATTATGGTGAAAACCACTTTATTTTCGATTGCTGAAGGTGCACCTCGGGACTGTATTAACTTTGAAGATGAATATTGAGATGTATATCGAGAAAGTTATAGCTCATAGCTTTCCTTCTGTTTAGTGGAATTTCAAAAGTTTTTTTAAGGGATCTAAAAGGAAAACGAGTTTTTCTGAAAGACAGTTAGATATTAGCATAATCCAAAGTGTGAGGCACTGAGCAGATAGAGAGCTATTTTTCTTTTTATGTGGACTTCTCTATAACCTGCCTTAAAGTGAAGACAGTCTCAATTTTTAACTTCTCTTCCAATGTGCAACTTGAGTTTCTCAATCCATCTGACTCTGGCAATCGACAATATTTCTTATTCCAGCTTCTACGATTCTTGTGTATAATTAGTTTGATACACTAAACAGGAATGGGTCTTGATGGGTATTACATTTCCTAGTATCTTTTTTCTTGTAAAGGTAAAAACCACAGTCCTTTCATATTATTTTCTAATATCTAACTGTCTTTCAGAAAAACTCGTTTTCCTTTTAGATCCCTTAAAAAATCTTTTGAAATTCCACTAAACAGAAGGAAAGCTATGAGCTATAACTTTCTCGATATACATCTCTATATTCATCTTCAAAGTTAATATAGTCCCGAGGTTTATTCATTTAGCTATATAATGGATATAACTGGTCCTTTTTATCTATTCCGAGGTTTTGGCACATCCTTTCTCGTTCGCTTAATGTATTTTTCCAATTTTCTCGTTTAAGTTCACGTTTTTCTTCATTTTGAGATCAAATCCAAACAATCAGTTTTGGTTTATAGAAGAACTTATAAGGTCACCCTTTATATCTTTCTTTGTGCATAGAGAATAATTCATTCAATATTAAAATTTCCTATTTATTTATGATATAGTCCAACTTCTGCACAAAATAAAGGAAATAAAAATTAATTTTTTAAGTAGTGATATATGAGTTTTACTAAACAACCCGGTAGCTATTCATTATATATAGTTCAGATTAGGTATATATTATTTTAGTTTATAAAAAAGGTATGAATATGACTCATTTCCTGGGAAGTATATAAACATTTTAATTACTTCTAAGAATCAGTAAATATTCAAAACACAGTGTCAAATTGCAAACGTTAAATAAAAAAATCAAGATATTTAGCAAAATATTTTTTAATTAAGTTTTATTATTATAATTATATCATTTTTACAATTGAGGTATTCTTAAACGACCTACGTATAGAATAAAGGAGGTTAAAATTTAAAAAAATAATAATACATTTTTTTTTTAATTTAATTTTTTTTTTTACTATAAAATTATTGTATTAATATTTGTTCGTTAATAAAACCAATATAATGTACCAAAAATGTTATTATATCACTATAACTAAGCTATTTATGGGCACTGAATGGTGTGGTAGAGGCCTGTAGGCACCCACGCCAGTACCGCTTTTCTGCCGCATAAGTGCATTTTTTACGGAACTACTTAAACATTTGTAAAAAATAATCAGCGTTTCAGAAAGAGAAATATATTCTCCAGATGGTTTATTTCAGCACGTTTTTCGTTATTGTAGGCCGTTTAATTACAAACGACGCTTGATTTGTAACTTGAAAATTTTTTTGTTAAAAAAATTGACTTTACTGGTGTTTTTCATAGCCTTAGCCAATTATTTTTTAATATTTCTTCATGTTTTATTATTCTATAACTATTCAGCTTTAATAAAAGACCAACTATGAGGAAATTAAGCTTAATGCTGATTCTCAGTGACCAAAAAACTAACTAAAGTCAAAGTCGTCAATCCGCCATCTTTGGACGCCATTTTGGGGCAGTGCGTTCACTTTTTTTTGTGGGAACATTGGCTTTTTTTTAATAAATTGTTACAAGGAACACAACGATATGCAATTTATAGGGATGTGGGGGGGGGTGCACGGTAAGGGGGTCTGGCCCACCGTGTATTAGGGTTAACATTGAAATAGATAATGGAGAGCCCTAGCATTTCATGATTCCTAATTCCTAGAACTAATACAGGTATTCATATCTAGAGAAAATATACCCTAAAATACTCCAGGTTTTAAATTTAGAGACTATGTTGACAATCAAAAATATTCATAAACTAGTATGTAGAGGACAAACATAAATCATTTACTTTTTAGATTTAAATGACAATATTAGTAGCATGCAAGAGAGAGTATAAAGTGTAAGGAAATTTTCCATTGAATATAAAATTAATATAAAAAACAATATCTGTTTTTTGAATTTACCAAGCCGACCTTTACAGGCATTAAAGTCTGCTTTGTCATCCTTCTTAAAAAAATATTAAAGAAAAACTTTAAAGACTCTTCAGCTAATATAACCTCAGGTATTGCATACGCTCGTGAATTCTGCTGCAAAACTCATGTATAAAAAGATTCCTCAACTTTTGGATGTACTAGTTTTAATTTTTCCTATTAAAAGACACCACAATACGATTTAAACACTACCACATGAAAGTAATTCCCGTAAATATGTCCTGGAAGAAAGAGCCATTTTCATAACGTCTTCCATCAGTGAACTTTTTTTTTTCTTGTTTGGATTATCTGTATACTTATCCTTCCTAATACAGAATAATTTAGATTATTTAAATCAGTGTAATTCCCAGTGGTCCTGCGTGAATTAGAAAACTGGACAAACCTGTAAGCAGGATCTCAGCAGCTGTAATGAGATTCCTCTGAACAATGGCCTGTAAGTACAAGAGGGATTGTGCCAAAAGAGAAGATTAGTGATCATACCCTGGAAGATCGGCAGTTAAAATGGTTTAAAGAAAGGATAATATCCAAATATAAGTAATCTGGCTGTGTTGAAAACTGAGGACATGATCACTAGATGAGAAGACTAGCATAATTCAGACCAGTGGACTGGGAATGCAACTTAATGCTAAACATCACATAGCAGTTAGAGGAAGAAGAATATTTAAATAATTCCTGAACCACTTATTTTAACTCTAAATTCATTGATGAAACTGTTTTTTTTCTTATATTATTGAGATTACAATATGCTCACATACACTTATCTAATTAAAAACAAATATATTTTTATTTGTTAAGTATAAAAAATTTTAAAACAGTCAAATTATTGCATCAGTAAATCATCTTAACGTTGCAGAGTGATTAATTATTTTCATTTATTTTTAAAATAAAATGCCCAAACTTTCCATATTAACAATAAGTCAGACTTTCTTGACAAAAAGAAAAATGAATGAATCTTAGATGGTAGAATATTGAAAGAGGAAATTGTCTCCTCTAACTGTCATGACACTGCTAAGTAACCAAAATGGTTGCTAGATTCAGATTTTGAATTCATTTATAGTTTTTTATATGAATTTATTACATACTTATTTTTTCTTCAAATTCAATATCCATAAATAACCATCCTAATTTACAAGACAATTCTAAGGCCATTAATGGTCTTCGGTTGTGAAGTGTGGAGTGCAGCTTCCTGTATGAAACCAAAAAAAAAAAAAAACCTTCCAAAATAAGACCCTGAGAATCACAGTGGATGTCCATTGGCTTATAAGAAATCGTCAACTTCAAAGAGAAACAATGATGAATTCATTAAAAAATGCTTTACCAAATCTCATTCCCAGTTACCAGCTGTAAAAGCTGTAGAACCTTTCAACAGGAACTCCAATATCATCCCGTAGACTAAAACCCAGACTTTTGCAAGACCTAATGTAAACTCTTTTATATATATAAAAGAGTTTACCTATATATACACACAATTTTTATTTGTATTATATACATATTTTATTCATTTACTTTATTTTTTTAATTATTGTATTATTATTCATGTATTCTACAAACTTTACTAGACCATAGCTAAAGGTATCATATATCGTTAGTTTTCTTTTGTATGAGACTATAGCACCACTTAAGCAAATGTTAAAAATTTATTTTTTGTTAATATACCCATATATCGGCTCACTAAGCCGATCTGGAAATAAAGACTATATAAATAAACTTAAAATATCCAGAAATAGATACTCTTGAATAATAATGTATTTATTTATTGACAGTAAATTAAACTGACCTATTAATTAAGGGCCAATGCACCAAATATTATAGGAATTAGCCAAGACAAAATGGACAGATTAGGGACTACATATCTGGAGGAATATTTATTATGATCTTTATGCATTGCATCTTCCATACATTATATAACAGAACGTGAGTGATTTTCTTCATTTAGTCTTCAGGGCTAGACTAAAATGCTAGGTCAGAAGGTAAATGACTTCTCTTTTAAACTTCATTACAAGAAACAAAAGGTTCGAGAAAGATGGAGGAGTATAGTACTGCATTGGTATTATTTTTAGTATTGACGAAAATTGTTTTTCTTGCGTAGTTCAGATTGGAAAAGCTAATTTTCTAAATTACTTTTGTCAAATTTGTTACTTCATAAAAAAAACTCTTTTAACTAAAAATGTAATTTAATAAAAAAAATAGCTAAAATCATAAGATAGGAGATTAGGGTCAGGTACATATTGACATCAATAATTTATTTTTTTATTTTGATATATGTTTGCTCTACAGTTTCTTCAGGCCACCAAACTGGAACATAAGATCTTGCAATAAAATTAAGTACTTTTAGAGATTTTGATTCAATTGTTTCTGACACACGCATCAACCCGATTCCATTTAAACCTTTTAGAGTTCTAACTTTTCCAATGGGCGATTTTCTAGTAACATTAGGGTCTTCAATAGGTGTGTTTATAGGAACACCGAGTGCTTCAGATTCAAAGAGAAGAGGCATTAACCGTTTTCTAATCACACCAGTATGAAATGTCCTCGCAGTCAGCTCTTGACCAATATAACATCCCTTATTAAAAGAAACACCATTAAGGTAATCACAGTTCATTTCGAGTGGAAAACTTTGCCCAAAAAGAAGTTCATTAATACCTTCACCGATTCCTAATTTATATCGACACAATGTATACAAATCACCTCTAGGTAAATCGGGTATTTTATCATCTTCTCTGGAAATCATACGGTAACCTAACAAATTAGTTCGCGGATCAGATGTAATAATTAAATTTTTATCAACAGTATCCACATCAAACGTCTCAGAAGGAACTTTGGCCTCATTCACATTGTTATCAACAATCAAATCAGGAACCTTAGGGTTGTAAATACACCATACACTGAGTTCAGAATCTAGAGAAATTGCAATTTTTTTTCTAAGTTTATACATATTTAGATGTTTGATTAATTGGTGAGAAGCTTCAGAATCACATTCCAATAGCAGAGTATCCTTCTCTTTAGCACGATAGATAATTGAATCAAATAAAATTCTTCCTTTATTATTTAAGAACATAGCATACATTGAAGAAGTGAAATTGTTGACATCATTAGTGACCAATCCTTGCAAATAATCGGAAGATCCTTCTCCAGATATTCTAATGATTTTTCGATGACTGAGTTCTTCTAATCGGAAATCTGTTTTACAGTGCATATATCTCCAATTAGGTAAAACATTTCTCTGGAGGTAGCCTAATAGTTTAATTGAAAGTGAGTATTTCAACATTATCTTTAATATATAATCAAAATATCCATAAAATAATCCAGAGTATTATGTCTCATTTACTCATTCAATTGTATAATAAACTACATAGCAATTAAAGCAATGAATAACAAACATCAAGATAGTCAAGACTAAATTAACTATTATTTTTAAATTAACTACAGCCTTACAAAGCAATTTAATAGATCTCAAATGACTAAGTCTTGAATGTCACAAAGAGCTACCAAAGCTCTGTAATGGAAGAAGACTTAACTATTTTGTGCAGTTAGACTAAAAGTATATTTAAGTAAACCTAACTCGATTTTATAATCTAGTTTTTTTTCTTCCTTTCTGTAGTACTTAATTACAATAAAAAACATTAAATAAATGATTAGGTGAATTTATTAAAACTATTTCAATTTAAATAGTGATCAACAACAATGACATTGAAAATAACTGCAGTAAGGCCGAATTATTTACATTGACATTTTAAATAAGGATTTGATGTCCATATATACTTCAATTAGGATTTAGGAGGTTAAAGGATGGTTCATCTTATAAGTAAATACCCTATTATAGCCAGGATGAGAATTCATATTCAAATATTTGGATTTCTCTTATGACCCAATATCTCATTTATAATTATAATATTAATTGCCTGTTACAATACATTTTTATAGAATTCCTTCTTCACAAATTTCCGTAACTCATTAGAGAATTCATCTTCGTTAGTAAAGTTTTGTATTTCTCATTTTATTAGTTGAAGGCTCAAGTGAATAAACGGAATAAGAAACATTTTTTAACTACTAGAAAATTGAATTAAAATTTCTATATATCTACTTAAAGACCGATACTTATCGCTAATGGACACTTTCATCCGATAGTATATTATGTCTATTAAATACTCAATTTTTTAGAAAGTAAAGAAGAAATATATAATATATCAATTTACACCCTAGAAATAGTTCGATTTAACTGAAGAGAAATTTATAAGTTTGGGAAACGTGTGTTCGAATAATCCTAATTCCCCAGTTCTGATGCAATTAGTATCTGAAACCTTCGAAGTTCGAACATGTTTAAGAGAGAGAAATAAATTCTCGCCGATGCTGTTCAAGTTAGCCCAAAGATGATGGTAAGAACAATATTAGGTGAAAATGCAATTAATGGGGAAAATATACTAGAATTGATAGTCACTCCTGTTGTATCTTCCGCCTACCTTTGCCATTCTCCCACTTCCATCCATCGTGGATCATCTTCCACATCCTCAAACCACTTAAGCCTGGCCTGCCATTTATCATCTTTGGTAGCCTTCATCTGACATACTTTGAACGTTGCGTAATCTACAATATCCACAATACTAGCCCCACCAACGAGCGGCTCGACTTAGCTATTTTCTTTAATTATCCAATTTCCATACTCATTTGTCTGTCCAAACATCTTCTTGAAGATTTTTCTTTCACAAATCTTCAGGATCATCTCACTCTCTTTACTGATTGTCCGTACATGCTTCCATACGTCACCTTCGGTCTTATTTCAGTCTTGCACTCATAGGTTTTTGCAATGCTTGAATTTGTATCCATTATTTTGCACTTCTTCTCTATTTGTTTGGATTCTTGACGTCCTTGTGCATATTTTACATCTTAGTTTGTTTTCAAGTCCTTGCTCGCGGTCACCGCTTCAAACTCTTTTAATGCTCCTAAAAGTACTACTTATGCGTACGCTTTGATCAATTTCATTGATTCGCACGATTTGATTGACGTGTATAATAAATAAATATTCCTTCAGAGCTTTCTTGGGTACAGACATCCTGTGTCAATTTACATATCTACCTTACCACTTCGTGCTCTCTATATTTATAAAATTCAGTATTTCGTTATATTCATTCTGAGATGATGCAAACATTTCCTTTATTTACTCTTGATCTGTCGGTACTTCCTTTTCATTGTCATCGTCTCGCTTCTCCTCTTCTTCCTACTGCAGCCTCACATTCGACCTTATTACATCACCAAGTCCTAAAAATATCTCACCCGTCTTCCTAAAATTTCCTTACTATTTTTCCAACAAAGTTCCTTCTTCATCTTTTGAAAATGTATAACCTCCAGCCCATTTTACATTACCTAGATTTGTTTCGTGCAGTTCAATTGAATTACATTTTGTATGTACGCAATTTCGTACATTGGACCTCTTTCCCAAGGTACAGATATTAAGCTAATGAGTAGGATTTCTTATTTTTTCGTGTTCTTACCATAGAATATTGTTCACTAGATGCCAACTACACATACTCCATCAAAACACGTTTCAATAGTTAATACAATTCTCCCATCTACGTTTGTCAATCTCTCGAATTTCGTTTTACAACACGAAATGCATTCCTTAAAAATATATTTTTTTAAATCTATATATATATATAAAATTAGGCAATTTACAATGTTCATGACCACTTCATTCTAATAGGGACTGTCCAGAATGGATATTAACTAAATAAGAATGTTGTATTATTACATGAAGAGACTTTTTTAGTTCTGTTTTTGGTAAGATCCAGGTTCTTATAGTTCTAAAACTCTAATTCCACATTATTTTCTTAGTTTCAATACTTCTTTTCTACTCTAAGGAAACAATTTGAAGTCAAAGAATGACAACTGAGTTAAATGGGAAATATGATTTTAAATGTAATCTAATAGAAGATACATTCTATGTTTATTAAGAACCATTTATACCGTGTAATATAAAATCAACAATTCCCTATGACTATAATTTTTAACCTGAAACTTCCAGAAGACCAATAACAAAACCTTACCTCTATGAAACCACAATTTAATGTCGGTTTACGTGGATCCGTTATCTTTCAATAATAATGTAGTCTGTTATTGCAAAAAATAAAGATGTATTTTGATCTTTGGAGCATATTCTTTGCTGCTATAGCTATTTTGTACTTTACAGTGGCATTAACGGTGTGTAGTTTTGGTTTACTTGACCTAACTGTTAGTTTATTTTATTTTTTTAATTAAATGCCTATTCATTTTCTTTTTAGTTGTTATATGTGTACTTTGGAGCTCAGCCTTACCCTGACATAAAACGTTCGAAGAAGGAACATCATTTTTATGATGTTCAGAATTCTAAAGACATACCTTTTCCATCCATCAAAGATCCTCCTACTGTTTCTTTAAGTGTCATTGTTCCAGCTTACAATGAGGAAGAAAGATGTATGCATTTTTTATATAAGTAAATTTTTTTAATCTTAAATGATGATGAACCTCATTAATAGGTTTTATTCATTATGTCTAATTCAGTACCACCTATGCTAGACGAATGCCTTGACTTCTTGGAAAAAAGATGTAAAGAAATATCAGGTTTCTCTTATGAAGTCATTGTCGTTAGTGATGGTAGCAAAGACAAAACTGCCGATGTTGCATTGCAATATACAAAAAATTTTGGGTCTGAAAAAGTACGGGTTCTTGACTTGAAACCTAACCGAGGTAAAGGAGGTGCAGTTCGTTTGGTAAGTTTGTCTTCAGTTCATTATTCACAAAATTTTATTATGGCTGATATTAATATTATTTTAGGGTGTACTTAGTGCGAGGGGTTCTGTTATTCTGTTTGCTGATGCTGATGGTGCTACTAAGTTTTCTGATATCACTAAGCTAGAGGAAAGTCTTCTTCAGCTCAAAAAATGTATGTTTAATATGTTTGGCAACATATTTTACTCAAAAGCTTTCCCTATCTTTCTGTTGTATCTAGTTAATTTAAATTTCATTAAACTAGGAATTATAAAAGTCATTTTCTTTAATTAAAAATAATAATGATCACATATTCCTTTGGCATGTTATTTTTTGTCATTAAAATGAAAATCATCGGTATGATTGGAGTAATTATTCTTTTTTATGAGCAGGTGACTATATTAAAGATCCTGACAAAGTTGCTAATTCCTATGCTGTGGTATGTGGTTCTCGATCTCACTTAGAAGAAGAATCGTTAGCAACTAGATCTTTATTTCGCATATTTCTGATGCATGGATTCCACTTTCTGGTTTGGTCACTTGCAGTCAGGTCTATCAGAGATACACAATGTGGGTTCAAACTATTCACTCGCAAAACTGCGAAATTCCTCTTCTCCAAAATTCATGTTGAAAGATGGTAAGATTAGAATTTATCATAATGATTTTTATATCATATTTCTAATACTATTTTGCACTGTATTCATTTATGTTAACGCTTGCCAAATAATTAGAGGATAAGTCTCACAATTTGATATTGAGTAGCATTTATGTTCATATATTTTTTTAGGGCATTTGATGTTGAACTTCTATATATAGCTGAGCTATATAAAATACCAACTTCTGAAATTGCAGTAAATTGGACTGAGATTGATGGTAAATACATAAAGCTGTCTATTTCTTATATCAGATGTAATATATTTTGTCATGATATTATGGTGGCACAAGATATAATTGATTGTATCATGATATAATATAAAAGGACACACCGTTTTTCGTTTACAACCACTAACACCTAAAACTACTAGATGGGTTTATAACACACAGTTTTCGCAACATGGTCTGTGTTGCACTATTAAGGTTTTAAGCTATTGAAATCCTAAATCTGACTTGTTGAAAGAAAATTTATTTTTTTCATTCTCCCCTTCCTTGCCTATTAGGCTATATTGATGGGGTATTCTGGGGCTAAGGAGTGAGGCCGTGGGATTAATGCCACACTGACACCAGGACGCGAACTCGTGATTATTTTATTCCGTATAACTTCTGCTATCATTGGGCCGGGGTAGCCGAATGGGCTAACGTGTGTGCACAGCACCACCATTGCCCAGTAACCTGATATAAAAAAAGTCACGAGTTAGCATGGCGAGGGAGGCTTTTACATCCCAGCCCACACGCCCGGGAAAACCCTGTATAGTCTTAACGGCGAAAAATGGGAGGACCCCCCAAAAAAAATAAAAGGCTTTCGCTTATCAGGTTGCTGGTCAACGTGCCGTGCTGTGCACACCTATTAGCCTACTTAGCTCTCTCCACTCCTCAAGAAAGTTTAAAATATTTTCAACTGTGTTTAGATGGTTTCTAGTCTAGAAGTATGTGTTTTTTTTTCTAATCATAATTTTATGGAAATCTATCGTTTCTTCCCTTCGCTGATTTTTTTTTTTTTCAATATGTCTGTCTGCAACCTCATTAAATAAATATATTTTAAGAAGTTTTCCAGAATTTATTCTATTAAAAAAAGATACTATTTTTGTGTTGATTTGTAATTTTGTATTTTCATTTAGGTTCCAAGATTGTGCCAATTTTTAGCTGGCTTCAAATGGGAAGAGACCTCATTCTGATATGGTTTAGGTATAGAATCGGAGCTTGGAAGATTTCAGAAAACAGTTAAAAATTATAAGAAAAATAAAGAAAACCATTAAAATGGTTATTATTTATCAAGACTTTTTTTCAAATTTAATTATATTTGTATATTTTTAACACTCATTGTTGTTACAATTATCATGTGATATTAATGATTTTATTTTAATTAAAATTGTCTACATTCCTGAACAAGTTATTGTTGCTTCGTCACTTTTCCTGTATCTCTTTTGTTTTTGTAAGCATTCTTATGTGAGATAACATAAGATTGTTTAATAAGGATGGAAGAAGAAGAAGAAGCATTATATTTTGGAGTTAAGAGGAAAAATAATCCTGATGCCCCTAAGTCTGTATATGCTGAAAGTTATATAAATGTTTCTGTAAAAAGGTAATAGTAAGAATAAAATCACAAGTAAATATTATTAATTATAATTGTTGAAATTTTTTAAAAAATATTTATAATATTAATTTTAATATCCAGCTTGTCCATCACCAACATTCTGAATTTCTGATTTACATACTTCTCGTAAACTCAGAAAACAAACATTGAATCATGAGTTTGTGTAAAGTTTTATGCATTTTAACTACTTACCTCCAGTTATAATTAATTATATTTCTTAAATATGTTTTCTGTTTAATTTATAATCAATTAAAACTAAAACATATTAACAATTACTGAATTTCAATTTTCAAAAAGAACTCTGAATTCTATTCTAAAAGTGTTTTTTTTAATTAATCTTATTTTCGGAAATAAAAAAAATATTTAACCCATAAAATTATTTGAGTTGAGAGTTATAGGGAATGACACTTATTCCAATATGGCTGATGTCCTCAGGAAGTTTAACTCAACCCTACCAAGTTAATGAAGACCCAGGACATATAAAAAGACTGCTACAACTAATAGCTAAAAGATCACATTGTATTTCCAAGTCCTCGGAACCAAAAATCCTCCCTACATCCTGAAACTCCTTACTCCATGTTACTGTATCCAATCTCTTAATACCAGGTCTCAACCTATAGATTTATATATCCTCTCCCATAAAACTACTTCCTGCAGCAAATCCTTCATTCGTGCTGTCTCCTTATGGAACTCTCTTTCTACTTCCAAACACCACAAATTCCTTCAAACAACTGTTCCATTCCACAACCTACTCCACATTCAAACTTTCGTAAACATCTAAAATTACTTGCATCTGTATACTGTCTAATTTCAATCAACTGCACAATTGCAATAACAATCAACAGTTAATTAGGCATCATTTTATTTTTATAAGCCAGACTAAGACTCATAAATATGTAATTCTGTTATTATTCTTAGGGATTGTAGTCCCAGAATTAAATTATTTTTTATTCATTCATTCATTGTAGTCTCCCTTTTTCAATATCAAGTTATACGGGATCAAGGGAGCTGAGTAGCTCAGTGGTTGAGCACAAAGCATCCAAGGTCCCAGGTTCGAATCCGGGCTCAGCAGAAAATTTATTTTCTGCTATTTGCTATTTATTTATTTATTATTTATTCTGTTTCATTGGCCGTGAGGTAGGGAGACCCTGCTGGGGCACACTCAGCCTCTACAAAGTGGTTACCCTTAATTAAATAATTGATTAAGGGGGAAAACCTGGCGGTTGAGCGTGATCCTGGCCCGATCTCCTTCCTTTAGTTGGGAGGCATATTGCATTTAAACTAGTTACCTTTTACAAGTCTGATGAAGTAATCTTTAGTAAATATTGGTCATGCTTGTATAATTGAAAATCATTCAAATCTCAAGTCAGTCGTAAGCTTTAAGTAGATATTTGTGTACAGGTATCCAATTGAAAATCGAGCGTGTTAGTACTAGAATATCGAGTTTGCATTCTTAAAATATACTCAACTTGTTATTTCACTTTTCCTCTACCTAAGGTTGTACATTAATTAAAAAATTTTAAATATATAGCAACTTTACATAAAGACAAATAATGAAAAATGTTTCATTGATTTTATCGAATTGATATTATTTCATATTTATTCATTTTAGGCCAGATCTTATTATATTTAAACCAGATTTCACTGATATAGTAGCGGGCCCTTTTCTTGATCCTCTTTTACCTGACTCAAAAATTCTTGCTGAAACGGAATGGGAAAAGGCAGATGATGTTTATAAAAGAGTATGTTATTACGATTTTATTTCAAAATTAGTTTTGAAAAATATTGTAACTTTTTTACAATATTTATTTGATTTGGATGATAAACTTTGGTCAGTTATTTTTTTATTTAATCTTATTTATTGAAAAATATTACAATCTGTCTCAAGGACATTTATAATAGTGTTCACAGATCACATTCACGCTCTATGTACAGTAAATAAAATAAATTATACAGAAAAATAACATACATACAATAAATAAGAATAAAATAACCTAAAAATAAATGAATAAAAAGAACACATACATATTAAAAAAAAAAAAAAATCATTCTTACATACATGAATAACTATGAAAAGTTGAGTTAAGGTATTCATTTACGACTTTAGGCATAGTAATGAATTACAAAACCCAACAAAGGCCATTTAAGTAATTATGATGTAATACAAATTAAAAATTTTAAAACTTTAGGTGACAGAAAAACATCCATTCCTGAAGAAAGTTGCTCTACCTGAAACGGTTGATCAATCAAAGATCACAAAAGAATATAAATTGTCAGACAAATCAATCTACCAGATCGATTACTCGAATGAAGGTAAATAATGTAATGATATCTACCAATTTGAATGCATATTATCACAAAGGTGGTATGTATAATCAGGGCCGTCGCGTGAGTTTTTGGCGCCCGGAGCGGAATTATATCAGACTCTCCCCCTTACGTCTCATGTTTACGGGTTATATTTATTGTATTTTACAATACTTTTTCTCTTCCATTTATGACCAATAAATCTCTAGTCAGCTTGTAATTTGTAATCTAACAACAAGTGGAACTTTGATAAGACATTGTTTTGCCGCTAGTCGTGTATGATGATCTAAGCAACATTAAAAGAAATGAATTAAAAAGCTGATAGAAATAAGACTTTTCAAAAGCATTATGCATTCTTTATGTTTTGTTCCAAATTCGTGGCGCCCCTCCCACGCGACTGCCCTATGTATAATATAGAAGTGGGATAAAAATTATGATTCACATCCCATAACAGTCTAGTATTATCGCCGAGAGAAAGCTTATATCAATGCCAGCTGAAAAAAAACAATGTATTAAAATAATTAATTTTAACCTATTAATAAAGTAACTTATAAGTTGCTATTATAACAAAGAAATAAAATTCAAATATTACATAATATAAAACAGTTTAAGAAATAAATTAATTTTTTTTAGGGGGGAGGAGGGAGAATACATCATTGTCCAGGGATGCCGATGTCTAAGGCCGGCACTGGCTCATATAATCTTTGTGTATTATTTCTCTAAAGGGGACCCTACACGGTAATTCATGAATGAACGCCACAAGAAGTTCCAAGATTGCCCGCTATCGCTTTGATCATGAAGACCCTTACACGTTCAATCATTACTGATCATTACTTATGTGAAGTTTCCACTTTTTTTTCTCTCCAATTTATTGTCTACTTGACTTTTTAAAGAAAAAATAGTTGAAAATCGTTAATAATAATATAGACTAGGGATATTAACAACTATTTACTTTTATGAAATTATTTACTTAATAACGAGACCTAGGTAAACTAACCTATCTAGTAGTAAGGTTAGTCTCATAGAAAATAGTATTGACAAAAGATAGTAAAATATAAGTCTACTACTTACAAAAATTAAGAAAAGGTATAGCGAAAATAATAAATTTGTTGAGGAAAATGGGAAAAGAACTGATAAATATACACAACGTTAAAGTTTTTTTTTCCTAAAGTAAATTGTGAAGTTTCCTCATTTTTTTTTTTAATTTGTTACCCACTTGACTATTAAAAAGAAATAGTTGAAAATGGTTTAAAATTATAAACAAGGGATATGAAAAATTATTTAACTATTTACATATAATGAAAATCAGAAATTTATAATGGTTGTGAGACCTAGGTAACCTAACCTATCACTTCTCGTGAATGAACCTTTGATATCCGGATGTTCGGAAATCCGCAGCGCACCACCATCAGTACTTCATTCACTACCTTACACGATAATTCGGAACGTCATTAGTGCAATTCCGAATGACCGTGTAGGGTCCCCTTAAGGCATTTTTGTCAATAAGCCTTACCTGCAATCAAATTCATGATTGAGTCTTTATTTTGAATTTTACCTTTTCAGCTAACGCTAAAAACTAAGTGTATTTCACAAGAAAGATCAGAAAAAAAAAATATAAAAGTGGGGTTGGACAACGATCTACGATGAATTTAGGAACAATTTGTTGGATTTAAGCAGAAGATTAATATTCCTGAAAGGTTAAAAAACGCACGAAAAACAAAAAATGTTAGACAATAAGTACCGATTGTATTTCAAAATAGAAATAAACAGATAGAACGTGCACTGAATATAAATATCGAAAATAACTTGAGATATAACAACAGAGGTTAGAAAGAGGATTAGATCCATCAATTCCGAAAATCGATGGAACCTCTGGGATATCCGTAAATCAATGAGAACTAAAGAAACGCGTTGAATTAATCGATGTTTCCATCACTGAGCTTAACAATCTGATGGATTTCCGATGCTATAAAGAGTGAGCTCAGCGCTGAGTTCATAAACTATCCCAAAAGAGTAAACACATATTAAACAACTTATAGTTGATTATGTAAAAGATAATTTCAAATAAAACGACCTTCCTTGGCGATTTGAACACAGAGTCCAATGCAATAATCTTTTGTTGTATTTACTCGAATTTTGATCCGATATATAGCCGTACGGGCTAAGGCGCTTGCAATAGGTACTCAAAGTTAAGCAACGTCGAGCGTGGTTAGTACTTGGATGGGTGACCGTCCACCAGGGAAAGCCATGCTGTCCTAGTCTTCCCCCACCCGGGTATGTGAGGCCCGTCAGGCTACTGGAGGCAACTCACACCGACCGGGCGTAGGACTGATGACCCTACCCCGTGTACTTAAATCGGGAATCGGGATGTGGTTTACCAGCATGTTAATAGCCCCCCTAAGTTTCGGTCCATGGACGGTCTGTTTCGGGAAAAGAAATATAGGTCCTCGTGCGCCTGCTGACTCCGAGCAGCCATAATCCATGGATATAGACCCGAGAAAGTCGGTGGGAAGGACATTGCCAGATTGGCCCCAAAGAGATCGGCTATGGAGCTACGGTGGCCTGCCCACCATGGAAACAATGGTTCGTAGCAACGTGAGGTGGGTGACCCCCTCCAGGCTATCTTAGCTCCCGCAAGTATCACACGTCTGTAAGGAGACCATATCTCGCGGCCAAAGATCTTCTTGGTCTGTAGTACCAAAAAAAAAAAAAAAAAAAAATAAATAGTATACATATACATGTATATTGATATGTATATATATATATATATATATATATATATATATATATATATATATATATATATATATATATATATATATATATATATATATATATATATATATATATATATATATATGTATACTATCAAAAGTTGGACCTTAAAAACAAGCAAAATAATTTGATTCCAAACTAAATTTAGACGAATGATCCGTTTCTTAAGAGTAGAAAAACACATTTAGAGAAGAGAGGAAAACAAATACAATCCGTTTACGTCGGATAATAAATCATTTTATTTTAATATTAATTTCATTCAATTAATTTTGTTTAACTTATTAATTTTTGGGTTCTTATATATTTCTTTTTAAAACTCCAGGAGAATCTTATGAATCCAAGTACTCTAGATTAAGGCAGAGAATCAAGTTACCACCTGACTGGGGACCCATTCCTAGGACTACCCAAAGAAGAAGTTACAGGGAATGGAAAAAAATAGTTCCTTGGAACGTAAAACCTGCTAAACTTTTCCAACCTCCTGAAACTGAACTGGGATTAAGCAGTAAGTTTAAAGTATTAAATTAAGCTGAAAATATAGAAAGTAATTTGAATTATGTTGGAGGTTCACAACCAAAAAATCATTTTTATTGTGTAAAATATAAATTTTTTATAGTGTTACCTCGGTGGGTCTTCAATGAGAAAAATAGAAATTCTCTTATTTGTTTATGAATTTAATCACCTTGCTTTCTTCTGGGAATAAAATGCGAGAATTGTTTACAATATCTTTATTCACTAAAATTCCACAGAATGTCCTGCTAGAAATTTGGTCCACATTTTTGCTGTATTTGGATTTTCAGCCCGGTATAATGCTCTTCAAACAATAACGATGATAGATTAACTACGGCACAGGAGATTCTGAACACTTCTCTGAATGCTGAAAACCCTACAACTCGTCGATTGCTTTAAGTTTTGCCGAAATTTTCTACGTCAAATACCACATTCTAAAAGGCCTGGTCGTATTGATTTTTGGTATTTCAATCTTATGCGCTTGAGAAAGATGTTGATCTGAGACCCTAGATTAAATAAATAGGTTATAAATATCTGGATGAGTAGACTTCTTGTATATGATCCCATTGATAATGTCTGTTTTGGGGATAATATATTCCCCAAAAGTCCTGCCTGATTTAATGGGAGATTATAGGCTTTTTTTTAAATTCGTATAGTTCAATATCTGCTTTACACCGCCATTCGTTTCCTTGCAGTGTTCCTCCCAAAAATACTATGGAGCCTATTTTCCTTATTTATAATAAAGTGCAAGAGAACTCACAAGACTTTGATAAATTTTAAATCTCCAACCAATCACTTCTAGAGTTGTGCTGGTTCTTCTTTGTCATAATTTACTTATGAAATGACAACAACCGCTGGACTTCGAAATCTGCGAATATCATGATTTCGAACTTTTTAGCGTTAACATGAATCTTAAATAAATGAAAATTCAGGCCTTTTCATTTTTGTATAGATTCTTTCATACTTAAACTCAGGAAGGGGTTCCTTGGCGTATGTAGCACCATCAAGATTTTTAAGGGGGAACACACATTTACGGGGTCACGGGCGGATCTAGAGAGGGGGGGAGCTTTCGGGCTGAAGCCCCCCCCCCTCCAAAATGGAAAAATATAACCATGTTTTATGGGGGAAAAATTTTAAAAATACCTCTTAAAGTATTATTGTTCGTGTAATCACATTTAAAAGTACTTTAGGAATAACTTAAATACCATTTCATATAGGTAGTTAGTTTCTTTCTGTTTTTCCAAAGTAATTATCGTTATTTTTATGAAAAAAAAAAGGTTTCGGGCTCAAGCCTCCCCCAAAATTAAATCCTGAATCCGCTAGTGTACGAGGTTATACTTGTTTTTTTTTTCAATATTGAAGTGGATTTTAATTTGGGATTACTTTCAAACCAAGCAACGGACCACTGGAGGAAGGGCAAAAAATACGGTGCATAAACCTAACGAAAGATGAGCGAGCTGCGTGCAAAGCTCAAGAAAAATGTAATTCTTAATTGTTTTACAAGCAGCAGCAGTGTGTTGTTACGCAGGAATGCATTCCTAATTGCAACAATACCCGTATTGTCTATTAAGGCAGGGTAAGGTTATAAATAATAAGAAAAACTAATTACAATTTATATAATTTTGCTTTTATTTGTGCCTTGAGTAGAGAATAATTAATTTTCATGGTAGTGTAAAAGAGGGGGAAGAGGCGCCTTCGTTCTTGGGAGAAAATGGGTACCCCTGCTCAAATCATTGATTAATATAAAACTATTTAGTTTTATTTTACTTGTAGGACAAATCGTCTGATAAGGTAAGAAAGGGGGCGGGGTGGCCGAGCGGGCTAACGCGTTTTGTAAAACACTAGTTTCCCGGAACAACCTGATTAACCAAAGATTACAAGTTCGAATCCCCCGTTGCGAGGGAGACTATAACTCTGGCATTAATCTTCTGTCATCTCCCCTGCTCCAGAAAAACTCTGTATAGCCGGTAAAACGAGAAAAAGAAAAAAATATCATCAGAAGACAGTGTCTAAATCATTAGCATTATTTATGAATAATGGTACCTTCTTCTTCAGGAAGATAAATCTGAACTCCTTTATTTAAAAAACAAATGTACTTGGATTTATCCCATAGTTCTTTATTCCACATGATCCAATGGAACTATGCATTTCTTACACCATTATTAGAATTCAGATAATCCAGCTCAGACCTTCAGAGAACATTCAACTTTTTACAAACTCGAATTAAACTACCATTTGATGGATCCTTCAATGGTAATCTTGAATCCTATGATAATTTTATTTTATTCCCTTCTTGTTTGCAGTGGTTCCTCTCTTCCTACATCTGAATCCTATCACTGATTTTGTATTGGCTCCTGTTTGAAGTGATTCACATTATTTTCTAATTGGGAAAGTGTTTGTTGTTTGAAGCATTTCTAAATAACTAGCCTAGTTTCAAAATTTTTAAAATAAAATATATTTTCTTGTATTAGGTAAATTTTTTTAGTTATGTATATTTTATTAATTTCTTTATTTTTTTTTTTTAGAGGAAGAACAAAGATTATTAAATATAAAAACAGGTAAAAGTGAATATGAAGAAAACATAAGTGGGCCTGGAGATGAAATCATGAACTATGCTTTTTATGGTGAGGTTAAACCTCTTCCTCATGAATACAGGAGAAATAATTGAAATGAATAAAACTATAAATTACAATAAATTTTGAGATGATTCATATTTGAAAGAATTTTTCAATTTGCTTTATTTACCCTAGTATTTAAAATTCAGGGCAAACTATTCTTCATAGTATTTAATCATTTAAATACAACTTAAATATCTTATGAACAATGCCACATCATTAGATTTTCAGTTTTTATTTTGAGATTTTATTACTGAATGTCTTTGTAAAATTTGTTTTCACTAGATTTTAATTAACTTTAACTGTGTTTAAAATGATAAAATACAAAAATCATTTCAATACAGTACAGAGATTTCATGTAACAACTGTCTTACATAAAAAACTTAGTGTATAAAAGAATTGTTTAAGCTTCTTTCCCTAATCTATCAACATTTATATATATTTTATATTATTAAAATAAAATAACCCTTTAAAAGTAAACTCATCCTCTATGTAGATACAGTAAAGGGTTCTCCCTAAAGTTGTTGCCTATATCTACTCTTAAATATGGAAAAAGAACCATAAGTAGATAACTTTTTTTTTATCTTCACCCATCTTGTGCATCTTAGCCTCCTTTTCTCCACCTCTGCCTGTCTTGTATAACTGTTCTATAGTTTGCTATAGTCTGCAACATCTTGGTTGATTCTATTTATCCATTCGGGTTTTGGCTGCACACATAGTCTCTTGCCAAGTACTGCGGTAATCATTTTGCTTTGAGAATGCTCTGCTTTGAGCTACTAGTTACACCCATCTTAATCTTCTTGCCTTTATATCATGAAATAGAGACTGAAAAATTTCTGTAGTTGGTCCTTCTACTGCACGCTTTAATACATTAATACTCTAATCCTATACCACTATAGTAATTGTGTGGAGAAATTTTCTCTCAAATTATTCAATTGTATTTGATTTGAATTAATGAAAAAAATAATATGTATTGAATAATATATTGAGATACACATATTGATATTTATATTAAAATGCTTCTAAAAATTGTTTTTTAATATAATTATGATTTATTTTCTGTTTATTTGTATATGTTTGTTAATCTAAAGGAACTTAGTCCCAGAATAAAATGTGTTCCCTATTTTATATCTATCCATCAAAAATGTGTAGCATACCATATGATTCCATATCACCAAGGAAACTAGTCTTAAAATTTTACTCACCCCTTCAAAATTAAAATATAAATGTATTTAAAAATTATTGTTCTTTTTCAAAAAATATTATAAATAAAATGAACAAAATCATGAAATGAGGAAAGAAACATACATAGATTGATATTTTCATATCACAGTTTCTAGTTGTTAGCAGTAGTATGGAAAAGTGAGAACACTTCCTACAAGACAGTCGAAAGGATCTGTCAAAATGGATTACTTCCTAACTACATACAGTAAAGATTATAAATGGCCAGTGGCTATTACTGCAGCCGATGCGTAAGTATTTATTTTATTTATTATTATCCACAATTTAGACTTTTGTTTATCAAAAGTACTTTTATAGTAAGAAATCTGGAAATGATCAAAAAATGAGGGAATTACAACTCAGGGATGCAGACCCACATACGATGAAAACAAGGAAACCAATGGTGCAATCTGATGTGCAGCCTGGTACAGTACCGCCGGCCCAGAGCGGCGCACCTCCTCAGGGTGAAGCATCAAAATATGATCAACCAAATGCTTATCTTCAAAAGGTATAGTATTGGTTTATAACAAGTGTTATAATTAGTTAAATGTGATTGATTAGTGAAAGTTTTGGTCAACAACTTAACTTTGATTGCTGGGATAAACACTTATAAAATATATTTAATAGTTGGAAAGATTGATATTAGTAAAGTGAGTTTGCAATGAAATAAATGTAAATTAATTAACCTAAAAAATTTATCATCTATGGTAAATTCACATTGAAGTCATGAATTATACCCTCAGTCTATATTGTGGTTTCATTGATGTAGAAACCAATGTTTTTTTTAGGGAATTCCTTCTGCTGTGTAGTACAAGTCTTTTATATAACAGGTGCAACTATAAAGGCCAAAACTCGGGTTATTGTCATTGGTTCCAAGCTCATTCTTAAATTCCGTACTACTCCTCAATGACTAGCCAATCTCCTTCTACTCCTCTGTTAAAAATTTAGGATTTTCCATTGATCAAACCCTCTTCTCAAATCACCATATTTCTCACATCTGTAACTTATTCCATCTCTTTCGCAATCTTTTACCTCATCATACGTGTGCTCTCGAGCTTCTTACCTTTACATCCCTTCTCACTGATCTGCCTCATTCCAAAACTCCTTTATTGCTTGCTCTTTCAATATCTGGAATTCCTTCCCTATCAAAATTCGGCATTCCACCATCATATGTACATTCATACGGCGCCTCCCCTATTCCAATACCTGCTAACCTTTTGGCATTATACATTTATTTCATGTCATTCATCATCAAATGTTAGTACTATTCTTTGTTGTGAATATTATAAGATTTTCCAAGTTTTGATTTGCTGTTTTTTTATAAAATCAAATTTGTTTCTTTAGTTATGTAAAGAAATGATGATGATGTATACATATTATTCATCATTTAAAAATTCAGAAATTTTATACTATCGGATTGTGGCTTTCTTTTTTCTTTGCAGAAACATAAAGCTTATTTTAACGAATAGCTTTAAGTATCTTGTTTTAGTTTTGAATGTTTTGTATATAGGTTTATTTGTGTATATAGAATATTTTCTTTACTTTTTATCTTTCCTGTTAATTTTTGTTTTTATTACAAGCCAGATGTAACCTTTTAATTTTGTACTATTTTGTAATTCTAAAGAGACTTTGTCTCAGAATAAAGTTGTTGCCTATCTATCTACAACTATCACTTATCAGTAACTACATGAACATTAATAATTATTAACATAAGATTCACTGATCTTATATCTATATATAATGGATTAAGGCTTAATGCTGCCAAAACTTAGGCCATTCTCATTGGTTCCAAGCCCATCCTTAGATCCCACACCAACTTTCTCTCACTCTATATAAACAACCACCCCATCACCTTCTATCCCTTTGTTAAAAATTTAGGCTTTCTCATAGATCAAACCCTTTCCTGGAATCACCATATCTCTCATATATCCCACCGTGCAATTTCTACCCTCAAACTATTCCATCACTTCCGCCATCTTCTACCCCAAAATACCCATAGACTCCTAGTTTCCTCTCTCATCTTTCCCCACTTTGACTACAGCTGTGTGGTGTACGATGGCCTCTCGGTGGAACTCCGTGATAGACTCAAAAGACTTATGAATAGCTTCGTAAGATTTGTAATTGGGACCCCGAGACGCTCCCGTGTCTCCCACCACTACACTGAGTTAGGGTGGCTCTTCCCCTCCTTAAGAAGACAATATTTCCTAGGCACTTTCCGTTATCAAATCATTACCGATCATCGTCCTTCTTATGCCTACAACCTTCTCCAATTTAAGTCCTCAATCCATTCCCTCACTACAAGATCCCAACCCTCTGACCTATACATCCCTTCTCATAGATATGCCTCATTCCAAAATTCCTTTATAGCCCGCTCTGTCAACTTTTGGAATTCCCTCCCGATCAAAATTCGACATGCCCCTTCCCTGTACACATTCAAAAACCTCCTATTCCAATTCCTGTTCCAAAAATAGTTAGATACCAGCTAACTATTAATATTATATATGTATTGTGTAGCAATCATATAATCATAACACTTGGTAAGAGATAGTACATGCATTTCCTATTATCGACGTAGGAATTTCAATACATACATTTTTTTTTTTATTCAATTATAATTAACTGTTTATTTTTATATATATATTCAAGTTTTTTTTTTTTTTTTTTTTTTTTTTTTTTTTTTTTTTTTTTTATGAAATGAACTCATTGTATCTCTTTTTCGTTCTTCATTTCTCAAAGTGTATGTTTATGTTGTTCAACCCTTAAATATAATTTTGTTCATAGTTCAAGTGATTCGTTCATAGTTTTAATTGTTTTGTTCATAATTTTAAATGCTCTGTACATAGTTTTATCTGTATTGTATATAGCTTGTGCATCTAAGGTTTTCTTTACTTTTTATGTTATTTTATTTATTGTTTCAACGTTCAGGCCAGTAGTATTCTATTATTTTGTACATTATTGTTATTCTGAAGGGACTTAGTCCCAGAATAAAGTTTTTTTTTCTATCTATCTTCTATCTATCTATATAACATAGTTCGTTATTAAAAAATATGATTTTACTCAATAAACTTTTGCAGTTATACAGAAAATACCCATATTTATACAACATTATGAAGTTTACAACCACTGATGATATGGCCAAGCGTATAATGAGTGAAAAATATAAAACGACTTACCAAATTGAATATAGTAGAGAAGGTGAGTTTCTCTTAACACCTATATCACTTGTAAGATTTAATATCAGCACTGTCAAGAGCTTGAGCAACACTGTTTTGCCTAAATTATATATATGAAGAGATTTCTTTCAAAATGACACATATCAAATTTGGGAATTTTTTCAGTAATGTGAAAAAATGGATGAAAATGCATTTTGCCCATTTTCACTTTCATTCACAAAATTCCAATTTTTATTTATGTACAACTTTTTAATGTTTCAGATGAACTGTCCATTAACTTTTTTTTTTCTCCTTTTTTAAATAATATATTAATCATAAACTTGACTGCTTATTTGTCCTTTTTAAGTTGCAATGAAAAATGTTTCTTATTATGTTTCATTACTTTCTATCCAATGTCATTTCATATCAAAACAGAATCTTAAATAATTATTAGTAATTACATTTATTCTTGATGATGTTTTAAAATCTGGAACATAAAATTACAAAGGAAGCTTTATTTTATTTTATTTTCACCAGATGATTACTCTACTCTTATGGATGTTGTTAAGCATGCAGAGGAACCTCATGATCCTAATATTAGTAAAGTTACTGAACAAGGAGAACAACAAGAAATTCCTGACAAGGCTAAAGATCCTGATATCTGTTTACCAGAAGGTATACCAGCACCGAAATGTAAATGTGCCAAAGGTCTTTCATTCTCACCCTGCCAATGTGCCAAAGAAGTTCCAGTAAGGAGAATCGCTTGGAAACCAGCACCTATCTCGAAAATTCCCCAGTTTCCAAAAGAGAAAAAGAAGAAGAAGAAAACAGATGAAGAAGATCAAGACAAGCCTAAGTTATCTGGTAAAAGTTTATTTTGGTTTGCTTATTTATAATATTAGAAAATATCTACATATGTTACACGGTAGGTGTTCAGAATGCTATACTTGTCCATATCCTATTTAATTTTCATAAAAGCAATTCATCCAAACCTAGTAATATTCATTTTGTTTATTATTTTATGGTATACAGGATTGGCTCGGTGGATCTAAAAGGAAAACATTTAATTAATTCCTTTGCACAATTGAACTTGGGATTTCAAAGAGATGCTTTTGTCTCACAATTTTAAGGAGAGTTGAAGTGGTTTTACCCTTCCTGCTTTTGTATTTCTAGGCATTCTTCTTTTACGAAGTTATCCAATCTCGCCATCTATCCTGAATCTTTCATCTTCTTAAATTTAAATCCTGTGTTCATTCCCAAAATACTCACTCTCTGTTTATATACATTTCTTCTTCTTTTCATCCTACCTAGCCATTACTGGCATACAGGATTTTGTGGTGCAGCTTGGTACGAGGCTTCTGATGAGGTGCAGCTTTTTTTTTTTTAATCTTTGGTCACTATCAACCTTCTTCTTTACGCCTATGGGTCTGTTGGCCTTTGGAGTGCCAATTCTTTGCCTTCCTCTGCTGGGTGCTCTCTCCATAAGTTGAAGTATGTTGTCCAATTCCATTTATCTCCTCACGCTTCCAAGATTGTATAACCCAATTTTCCTGTACAACCAGACTTGGTGTTGGTAAAATTTTTTTGCAGGTCAACACAGCATGTTCTGCTGTGTCGGAGGAAACTCTGAGTGTGTGGAGCAACACAAGATCTTCGTCCTTATGGAAATTCATCACTTTTTTTCTTCTATTTCTCCAATATTCTTCCCAAATTCAAATTGATTAAAATTTAAAAATTATAGACTATCCTGTAATTTTAATTATCAAGTTAAAGCATCTGTCATATTTTCTAATCCAAACCGCCAATTTTTACATATTTGAAATTAATTAATAACAATTCAAGTTTATTTAGATTGTTATAAACTGGTTCACAAAAACAAAATACACAACTGATGGAACATAATCACCTCAGTTGTTTCGATATTTATACAATTTTCAAATCTAAAAATCGGATTTTCCATTCTTCAAAAGAATTAGCCATTCATATCTACATAAACATACATATCGTCGGTTAATAACAAAAAGTCATTAAGTGACATATCATAACCTTGAATTAACTTTGAATTTTAATGAATTTTCAGTTTGTGAAATCAGAAATTGTGGTAATCATATTTGATATATAAAAAGATTTGTGTAATTTTAGTATACTTACTGTGTTTTTAAACTAATAAATAAGGTTGAGATTAATGAAAAACGCTCTTGAAAGTTCACCTCTATCAAAATTGTACTTAGGGACCTTTTCCAATGAACCGACGATATAAATAATTATTGTTTTAATTTTCAGGAAAAGGTAGTTCCACACCTTTAAAACCATTCTCTACCGAATATAATGAAACCATTAGCAAGATAGGATGGCTTATTATTAAACATAAACTTTTACATAAAGCAACTATTGAAGCAGCAGAAGAGGCTGGGAAGAAAAAAAAGTAAATCTTTGATTTCAAAAAAGCAATTCTCGACTGCACAAAGAACTGATTATTGAGAAACTCTTGCTCATTTTCAAGACTAGAACTAAAAGAATATCAGTAACACCCTTTATCATTTCTATTTATTTCATTAACATTTTACTTTTCTGTTGTACCTGTAATTAATTTTAAACCATCAAAAATATAAAAAAAGAAATAAATACCATTCTTCATATATCGTATTTCTTTATTTTGCTTTTCTTATTATTTATGTCTACCATAATAAAAAAAAAACAATTAAGTGGTCAAAGTTTGTTAAACATTTGATGATAATCAATATGTTCTGGGAATAAATTCTAAGGATATGTTGTCAAGATCAAAATTCATTCATTAACATTTCTTAACCTTTAAATTATTAAGAATTTTGAGGAAATGTTTAAACTATGTTTGATATATAATAGAAATGGTGTCATTTTAGTGAACATATTATGTTGTGTCCTATTTTATTTTTAATGAAGATATCTCTTTCTTAATTTATATATATATGTATAATATATATTATATATAATATTTAATAATATATTATAATTATATATTATAATATTATATATAAGAGTAAAAAGGGTTTAATAAATTAATGTTTAACAATTAAAGGCAAGCTAATCTAGTTCTACTAGTGCAGAGAAAAGAAAATGGCTGCTCTGTAGTTTTCCAAGAAAATCCCAAAGAGAAGAGGGACAATGGTTTTTGTTGTGGCGAGTAGTTGGTTTTTGGGCTGGGGTATAGAAGTAGACCTCCAAAAAATTGTTTACAATATTAAAAAAAAATTTTCTTAAACAGTCTTTTAATAGATCATAATAAGGGCACACCCAGCCTCTATAAAGTGGGCACCCTTAACTAAATAATTAAAGGGAAAAAACCTGGCGGTTGAGCGTGATCTCGGTCAAATCACCTCTTTTCACAACTGTTGACCAAGAAACAGAATTACTTACAATGTACTGAACGCAAGACCCATCATGGGTTGTAGTGGTACAGGTTTTTTATTATAATAAATTAGAGATATTTTTAAAAGCCGGTCAGAGAGGAGATTTTCATTGAGAAAGAGAGAGAGAGAAAATTTTTCACTAGTCCACTATACAGGCTTTGTAATTGGTAATGGAAAAAAACCAAATAGAGAAACTAAAAACCTCCATAGGGTTAAGTCAGAATGCATAAACAAATCTTAATTATTTTTTGTTTTATTTTGATGAACCCCACCATATCCTAAATAATAAATTAGGCAGTTGGAGCAGTCTGATTACACAATCTACTAAGATACCTTAAGGTTGAAAAAGCAAGCTTTTCTAGAAGTGTTATGTACTAAAGCCAATTATCGTCGGTTAAAGACAGATCTTATTTATTTGAATCACATATATAATTAAATAATTAATTTGCAAACAAGACTGAGATATTTTTATCAGAAAAAAAATTAATAACAGATACATTTTCCAATCAAAAATAAAATATTCGTTGCACTTTTAAGTTACTGAAATATTTTTAAAGATTAAATTTTATATTTTGTTCTTCATATTAATGTGAATACATGGCAATCTTATTTTACAGAAGGATGGTTGGGGTGATCAGTCTAAATAAAATAGTAAAATAAATACAATTATTTATTTTTACTGATCACTTCAACCATCAATCCACAATTAAAGTTGTTAATTATCAAATTAAAATTTAAACAGTTTAAAAATGATAAGATAAATTGTATAAAATGTTTTCTATACTTAACTAGTTAATTCAATCTTTATTATAATCTCAAAAACAGGGCACAATAATTTTTTTTCATCTTAATAAAAAATTAAATGTTTATAAACACACTTACTTGGGTATAACAGATTAAAATAAATTATTTTTCATTAACAAAAATAAAATTAAAATCATGACCTATTATTTTTTCATGAAAAAATAATTATTTCAGCTCTTGATAAATGCTGAATTCAATAACAAAGAAATAAAAAAATATCAACAATATGCAAAGGATGTCCTGGCATGTCTGAATGTAGGTCAGAAGGAGATATGGCCCAAGAAAGATATTATTCTTATAAGTAAAGATTATAATAAAGCTTTCATAAAATATAAAGTGGATATTTATTTTGGAGTGATGATCCAAACACCAGTAAGAAAGTTAGCCTAAATTAAAAGGTCACTTTCTTCGAAATAATAATACTTAACATTACCCAATATGTAATTGCATTATAGTAATAATGTACTATTATAAAAGATCCTAGAGCAAATTAAATTTTATAAAAATAAAAAATTTAAATCAACAGAATAAAAAAATGCCTGTCAATGCATTGGTATTTTCTTCCAGATATTTACTCTTAAATCAAAAATAACTTCATGATTAAAAAATATAAATTAAGTACACAAAAGTGAACAGTTTACTTCCATATATATATATATATATATATATATATATATATATATATATATATATATATATATATATATATATATATATATATATATATAAAAATATATATATATAATAAAGAAACAAACTATTTCCACATCTATATTTGGAGAGCTGCTAAAAGAAAGCAGATGTCAATTATACAAAATATGCAATTATATAGAAAGCTGGCCATGCTCCTAACAAAAGAAAAAAAAAAAAAAACTCCAACACCCTACCCTTGGTCTATCACTGTGAGAATTATCTTCTTTATTTATATCTTTCAAATCGTTGTTAATATTTTGTGTATTAAACACAATAAACATCTCAAGTGAATAAAAAATACATAGAGAATTATCAAGCCATATTTTCCAAGGATTGAAACTTTTTTAAAAAGTTCCGTTTTAACAGTTTCTGTGATACGTTAAAGAAAAAAAGTTTTTAAAATAAACATTATAAGGAACTTTTTTGTGATAAAGTTCTAGATATATGGTAAAAGTTTAACTTATATTTATTTAAGTCCAATTTCATTTTTCATTAAACAGTAATTGGGCTGAGATTAGTTATAATTTATGTTAGATGAATTACATATAATTTTAATGTTGTTTGTTTGAGAAGCAATGAATACAATCCAATTTTTAATTTGAATGATTAGTGAAATCGATAGAACTTTTGAATAAAAGTTCTGTAAAACCTTTACTTGAAAAGTTGCTAGAGAAAATGTATCTAGTTCCAAAAGAACTGAATAAACTACCTGCAATAAATATTCCGGTGATGTTGAAACTTTTTAAAAATAAGTTTTTTTGTCTGTTTTAAGCCCTAGGCATGTTCAACTCACGTTTTTTCAAATAAATAAAATTTTTAAAAATTCATGTCAGAAAACATTTTTTTAGCACTCTGAGAGTTAATTTCCTTATCTGCGGATCCATTGAACAAATCTTAACTCTCTGACGTTTCCAAAAATAAGCTAATTAGAATAAATGAGTATCAACAAAAAACATGAAGAAAAGTCAAGAATGAAATAAAAAATAAACAAATTAATGAGACAAGTAAGTTATGAGTAATATATCAAATATTTCCTCCCACTAGCCTCTCGTTTTGTTTCTTTATTAGCACAAGGTGGTACAAAAGTCCATTTGGTACCAATATTCCTATATAACTTTGAGTCGTGGAAAATAATAACAGAATATTAAGGACAACTCCAGAATAAGTAGGACCTGAGCAAAGTAAAAGAAGGTAGATCAAGACACTGCAAAATTGAAGTAAGATCTTTTCTTGGTGTTAACCCATACAAACGTTAATAGAAAAATCCCATCTAAGATGGTTTGGCCATTTCCTTAAAATGTCAAACCAAGATCTTGCCACAAGGGGTTAAGGCCAAGGTGAAAGGGAAACAATATATAGATGTAGGCCCAAAACTATATAGGAACAGAACATGAAGAAATCCCTCTCCAATATCCTCCCCATCTTTAAATCCCGTCTATTGAATCAGTAGTTATCCACCCAGTTCCCAAAAAACTTGACACCACTCCAAAACAAATCTAGGAACCTGATGAGTTTGAATCCTGGTGTCTTGGGATTTTTTACTCTGGCATTAATGCGCCGCCCTTACCTCAGGCCAGGGAAAAACCCCAATAGCCAAAAAGAAATTGATGGTCGTATGGAGAAAGCATAAGTTTAACTATTATCTCCACAAACACTCCTAGGTATGTTACCGATAACCAGATCAAGAACAAATTGGGGACTTATCATTAAGGGATATTTTTAAATGAACATAAATAACTAAAATCAAAGACAGACCAAACAGAATCACATATGAGTACTATAGGTCCTTTTTTCATTAATCTTAAACATTGTAAATATAATGATGTATTAAAAAAAAGTTAATGAAATCATATCAGTTATTTCTTATTGATCCCTTCCATTATTGAACACTTGCCAATAATAGTCTTCAGTAACAGGATAAATACAGTATCAATATTTTACTAAAGAAATCAATTGTTATAAGAAGTTGAAGAGAAGCCAATAAAGCAAAAAAACTAACTCAGTGATTTATATTTTAATAATAAAAACAAAACAATATAATCACAATTCTCATTATGTTCACATACACCACTAGATCGAATCAAAGCAATAAGTAATAAAGCTGCAAGCCAAAATAAAAAAAAAGATATAACTATATTTTTGAATAACCTATAATCATGAGGTTATAAATACAACATAAGTGTAACACATTCAATAATTTACTGTGTAGTTTAAAACAAGAATATTTTCATAAAATATAATATTCAGTACAAAAATATTTGTAATACAACTTAGTGGTGCAGTTTTGGATGAACATTTGAACTTGATATTAAAAAATGTTTTATTTAGAATCACATCAACAACTACTTAAAGAAGTTATATATTTTTAGAGCTCAAAAATTACAAGACGGAACATTATTTCCATAAGTTTTTAAATATTCAGGCCTGGCTGAAAGCGATAAGTATATTAATCAAGATTGGAAAAACTAGTGAAAATTAAAAAAAAAAAATATATTTATATATTAGTTGCTTTAATGTGATTCAAAACAACCATGACAATGATATAAAAAAAAAGGAATGGTATTTAATATCTTTAACTAAGATTTTCAAGCAAAGTATTCCACAGCCTAGGCAAGTAAATAAAATTTTGCTTATCAATTATGACAGACATGGTATATATCCATTATATACAATACATTTACACAACAGTATCTTCAATTATAAGGATTGCACATTTTTTCAATAAGAAACTAACTCAACAAAACGCATACTTGTAAATAATATTATAAAAAGAATATTAACATTAATCATTGGCATATTTATATCAATAAAGAGATGAAGAATAGAAAATAAATGAAGAGTATTGATATGTTTAAAGTGACATAGATAATGTTAAAGAATCAGCATCAGTATAAATATCTAATAGTTAATGATTATAATCAAAACTAATATATAAAATAATTAGGCAACATATACATGCCAATATTTTTAATAGCAATAAACCTTGTAGGAAAGAAACTATATAATGCTCAAATATATAAGAAAATAATATATATTGTCCAATAATTACATTAAAACATACAAAAGCCCATGTAAATCAGCAAACTATTTCATTAAGCAGTTGGTTAAAATTTAATTATTTTCTTTTAAAATTAAATTGATATTAATACAATTGAAGTGGAACTGTTAATTTGATAATATAGAATTACTAAATATATACTTCAATGCAAGAATTGATATATAAATATTTATAGTTTCTATTCTTACTTACTATGCTAAAACAAATGCGATTAAACCATCAAAAAATTAATGCCACAAGAGGTCTGGCTTGATTTGAGCCTTATTTTTTCTTTTCTTTTTTTAAATTACACCAGTCAAAATGGACCTTTTTACATAGGAAATAGTGATATCAAACCAGCAGAGAATGACCAAAAATCCATGACTTTTTACAATTTATCTCACTGCTCTTCATCTCCCAGGTCATGCTTAACTTTTGAAAAATCAAATTCTTCACCAGTGCCCCTTTTAAATATGTCTAATACATCAGTACACGTTGTCTCGAAGTGTGTGGTTGCATCATAAGAAGCAGATATAAAAATCTGACTTTCAGAACCTAAGTCAGTAGCCTCGAAGTAATCAGATATTGTGACAAAAGTTTTTTTGATAGGTCCAAGCAAATCAAGTCCAGGTTTTATTTCCTGTTCTGGGTTGTCAGTTTCAACAGTAGTAGATACCATAGCTATAAACCATCCCTTTGCAGCTACTTGATGGGTATAGCTAACTTGGGAAACATAGATATCGGATTTACGATTAACTTGTTTCTGAGGAATAATGATCTGGGTAGACAAAGCATCTTTAGTATTAGGAATTGGATGATCCATCAAACATATACACCTTATCACTTGTCCTGTTTTTTTGACTCTGTCTGGAACATACGATGGGTCGCAATAAACTTGCTTACAACGAGCAATTTCTTCTCCAGACCTAATACCGATAACATGCCCATGTTCTAGTACAATTTCATCAACTGGTTTGTCAAGCATGTATGTACCTCCATAGATAGCACTTAATCGAGCAAAACCTTGAGGCAATTCACCTAATCCATACATAGGATATAAATATGGTGATTTTCCATAACGAGCAAGAGAATCGCTATACAGCTTGATTTTTCTAATAGTTTGAATTGCAGGGTCATTAAGATATTCGTCGTCTCTGTACAGAGCCAAGGCATGTCCAGTAAAATCCTGAGTATTTTTGTCTAAACCAAATTTGGTATAAAGTTGTTGGGTAGTAGTATTAAATGGATCAAGATCCTTCCAAGTTTTTGGGTCATCTTCTTTAATATCCTGAACAAATATAAGGAAATTTCTAAATCTCCTTTTTTCAAACATACCCATCAGATCAGATGCCAGGGCTTCTTTCTGGTCAACAGGAACCTTAGAAATTTTACCACCTTTGTAAACATAGCTTCCTTCAACTGACTTGAATTCTAAATATTTAGTGACTCCTGTGTGAATAAGCAACTTCACTAAGAGCCCATGGGCCATTAGAAATTTAGGAATTAGATCAACATTCCAATCTCTTCCTCTTCCATATGCTTCATCAGGAGGAGGAGCTCCAAACCTGGAGAATAATTCTTCCAAGGGAGTAATGGAAGCGCACTCACCTCCATAATATTGGTTGCGGTCAATGTGTAATACTTTCTTACCGGAGACTGATAACATTCCACTGAGAATACATTCTTTAAGTCCAGTTCCCAAGACGATTGCATCGTATTCTTCATCCATTATGAAACAAAACAAACTAAATAACTAATAACGGCAGTGAAAACACTATGGTCGCCCTTAACAAGAGATAAACGTAGGTCAATTTTCTCTCACAGTGCTTGCAACCTCTAGTTGTTCAAAACACAATTGCAATTCAGATACAATCGATAGATTAATTCCATAAACAATAAAATGATAGATAATATTATTAAAAAGTAAGAATTATAGTTTTTATTAAAATAAAGGACATTTGATTGTCAATATAAAGTTTTTAAAATAAAATTTCGCAATACTGTATACTCCGCTATTGATTTTTATTTTTTGTTTCTTTCTTACATAAAAATATTTAAATATACTTTTGAATTTTAAAAAATATTTTTAAGCTAGAATTACTCTAAAATAGTTTATTTTCTATAAATAAAATTTATATGATAACTGTCAACTTCCATCTGTTAATTTGTTTATAGATAGCGCCACATTTCAACTATTTGCTGAGTGGAGTTCAGTTCTAGCCTGCGTGTGGGCCGTAACGTTTATGTAGTGGTTAGTTTTCGTGTTGTCAGTGTTTTATTTCTTTATGATTCTTTTGTGTCAAAACTCAGAAGAAGGTAGTTGTTCGCTGTAGAAGTAATATAACCTATGGTACGTTTGTTATCCTAATTTTTAATAAAGTTATGTAGATAAATTTTCTGTTTGATAATGGATCTAAATATATATTTTATTGAACTGTGTTATTTATCGAAGTTAAAAAGAATTATTAGTGTCATTTGCAAATTATACTCTTGATTTTTATAGTTGTGATTATCTTAATTTTCATAGATGATTGAGAATGGCAGATTCGGAGCCACTTCAGAAAGGGCATACGAGAAGTGTGAGTGCGGGGGGAATGGCCATGATATCCCCTGCACCATCTCGTCCTTCTGCTCTTCGAAAAGGACATCAAAGAGCTTTTTCCCATGGGCAGGTAAAAACATTGTCTTAAGTATTTCCTTTGCCATTGGCAAGTACTGTTGATAATCAATTACATTAAGTTAATTTGTTTTTAGATCACCTCCGAAGAATTAGGGTATGTCAAGGGACATAATAGAGTCAGCTCCAAAACTGATTTCATTCTTCCTCCTGGCCATAAAGAAGCTTCTGAAACTCGTAAAGGGCATACAAGACAAGCTTCTAGAACTGAATCCATTTACACCCTTCGCCAGAATTATCAGCCATCAAAATTAGATCAATTAATAAACTTCATTCTTAGAAAAAAAACGAAAACCGAGCTTGAAAATCGTACCAGAACTGTAGTGCCGAATCATATAGTGCCTCCTCGTACACCTTTAAGTTCTCATCCAAATGGATACACTCCAAACAATAAGATAAGGACCACAAAATATACTCTATTGACTTTTATACCGAAAAACTTAATGGAACAGTTGCATCGAGCAGCAAATCTATATTTTATATTTATAGTGATTTTAAATTGGTTGCCATGGATAAATGCATTTGGAAAAGAAATTTCAGTTATTCCAGTTTTGTTCGTTCTTGGTATTACTGGTATTAAAGACTTATTTGAAGACAGAAGAAGATATGCTAGTGATAAAAGAATCAACAATTCTACATGTCGAGTATATTGTAGGTGAGTAAACACATCTTTTGATATAACTTTTAGTTTTTTGTTTCATGTATGTGCTGTCCTCTTTTTTTAATATTTAGGTATATTAAACTGATGACATTTATGTTTTTCCTATCATGAATGAAATAATAAGAATTTACCAACATTATTATAAATCAAGGAAAAGGTTACAGAAGGATGGTCATAATGAAAAAACTCCATTAGTATATTTTTCATTTAATCTTTTAAATCAAAATGATTTTTTTTCTAATTTAATTCTACATCAAGAGAATTGTCCTTTGCGTTTTGTTTTGTCTAAAATTGTCTTTATATTCGAAAATTTATTTGATTGGCTAGGCTGATTTTCTGGTTATCAGGTAAAGTAACTTAAAAAAATAGTCATTGCTACAATGGATAAGAGATGTATTGATAAGAGATAAGAATATAGAATGATGTATACAAAAATTAACATATGAAATAGAAAATGAATTTAGAAGATACATTAAATCAGACCAGAATAATCATTAACACAAATAATAACATGGATAATATAACAAAAGATAAGCTGAAGAATTATATAATTGAAATTGATGCTTTCTACATACTGACAACCCCTAACAAGTGGATGCTTAAAATTAGTCAATGGAAAATCAGGCAGATGGTTTGGTCAAATTTACATTGTCTCAAAGACTAACAGTTGTGGAAAACACTTTTGGTGATTTCTTTAAATTAATATAATATAATTTCTTTAAATATACTTTCATTAAACCTAATATGTAAAAGTATGCTTGAAAATTTTGATTGCACATGATATTTTTCAAAATGTCTTGACAAATATCGGTGTATATTCTTCAAATTATTCTGGTTCATTAAAAATATTTTTCTAATATTAAAAACGTGTATAAATTAATCATTACTTAAGTTAGAAAGAATGTGTAATAGCAACATTATTCTGTGTTAGTAAGGAAACTTTTAAGTCTTCTAATAAAGACATAAACTTATAATTTGAGAAAATATCAGCTTGGATGCTTCAGAATTATGAGTTACTAACTGGAAGGAAAAAAGAAACTTATAAAACAAAATAACTGTACTAACGAGGAAACAATTAAATGAGACAAATGGTTAAGATAAAAGAAAAATATCATATCTCTCTAAAGATGTCAGCGAAATACAGACCGAAAAAACTTTTTTTTTGTCGCCCTTAACTGAGGTAAATGTGCGCAACTCAACAAGAGATAGATTCAGGAAGTGGAGAAGAAAATTACGATGAATAATTCGATAGAACTGGGCAGACTAGAGAAGTATACCGGGTCTTTAAAGAAACGAATTATGACCTTCAGGTTGTGAAACGGATAATTAAAATATATGGATATGCCCATTTACTTGTTTGTAAAGTATTTCGGGATTTCGTTAGCTTGAAATAAAAAACTAAGGTGTGTGCTTTAGATCACGTGATAATAGGAAAACAAGGCGAGATTAATAATATGAAATATAAATTACAAATAATAGCTCATTACTAAGAGGATGAAATGATAAACATTTCCCTTGCTAAAAATATGCAGGTCCGATTTTTACTTCTGTATTTATATCCGATATATTTTAATCCATATGTTAATACACTTCAATTAGTCGACTCCAGCGTTGTACTTCAGAGATCTGACGGCTCAATCTAACTTACTTCTCACAAAAAAGTGCAAAACGCTCCTAATGAAGTTTTCACTTAAAAAAGAAATATTGATCGATTGTATGGATAACGTGTTGCATACATTATTGTGTTGATATTCAGTTGCCGTCCAATACATGATTATAACATATGAATTGTTAGACTGTATTTTTATTTGTTCCAAAACGTTAACAAATGAGTGATAAAGATGTTGAAGTGCAAAATTTTAAACTAGAGTACTTGTTCTTATCAGCGGTAGATTGTTTCTTGACTTGTCTATAGGATCCTCTAATATCCAACGTTTTACCTCACAATTGTTTGTTTTTTTACGTCTATATACAAATACTCAAAATTAGTTCTGTTTAAATTAAAATTAAATTACGTCGTATTGATAAAATATCTAAATTAATCTACCATAAATAAAATGGAAATAACTGCTTGATGATCTTTGAAAATAAGATCTTACGTAATGATTCGATAAATGATTATTTCAATTGGTCTTTTAATATTACCTGATGACGTGCTCTTAATTTTTGAGTAAAATGTTTTAGAAACATTATTCGTTTTTATCTTAAATTCTCTTTCAATAACTCTCTATACTATCACTAAGTTTCGAACATTTTTTTAGTTTTAATTCTGGAAAAACTAATCAGAACTTTCTTGCTTGGTGGTTACCAGTAAATAAATAAGTTTCTAATTGACTAATAATTAAAATAAAGATATCTATCTCCTAGAAAACTATAAAACAATTTATTTAATGCTTATTTCATCTTGATTTAAAATCTTTATTTTTTTTATTACATTATTATTATTATTAATGTAGTAGTAGAAATAAAATTAAAGGTTAGTCGTGTTCGATTATATTTGATTACATTAGACATTGCTACTTAAAGGTCAAAACTACACTGCGGTCGTTCCCAGTTTCTAGGAACACGTTCTTCTTTGATCCCGAGTTCTTAGCTCTTTGGAATCTAGATATCAATTCTTAGCTCATGAAAGTTTACGCTCCAAATTATTTGTTAACTGTAAAGGTGAGTTTAGATATTTCATTATACTAGTATTTTTGTTTCTTGTTTTTGATATTTTCCATTGTAGAGGTATCAAGAGAAATAAAATAAATAGTTTGGTTTATCTATAATGTCGCCGTTGGTTAAGTTAGATAATTTATTCCCCATAGTTTGTAAAATTTCTTAACCTACCTTAATATATTTAGAATTTTTAATAGTTCAATACTTACCTACTCTTTTACGATGAATTGTGAAGTAGTAAAAATGACGAATAAAAGTATCTTAAAATATTCATTTATTTTATTTAATTGTAATTGTTTTTAAGATTTATTATTATATGATCGTTGTTTGTCTAATAACACTTTTAAATATTTAAAAGCATTATGGCGATCAAATATAATACCTATGCATATTTTAAAGTTTTACTGCTCATAGCTCAATATTGTAAAGAAACTATTCCCTCTTCCCCAAATTAAAATCTGAATTCACTTCTGGTAAGAGTTTTTTTTTATCGAAAATTCTTTATTGAGATATATTACTATCTGTCACATCTAAGGAAAATAGTAATAGTGATAAAAGAGTAGCTCATTCATACTATACACAATAAATAAAAATAAATAAACAGCAAAATAATAATACTAAAAGTCAACACATATAAACTAAATGAAACTAAACAAAAAAAAAAAAAAAAGAAAAGGAAATTAAATTAATCACAAATAACTACTTAAATACACACATGCTTTTATACAATATTTGCAAAATTCGATCACTCAAGATTTCCGAACCAAGATTTTCCCTCGTTTTTCACTCAACCGCATTACTGATATTAATAACCAGTGGAGGCTGAGTAGAAGCGTCTGGTAAGAATAAAATAATAGCTTTTTTTTTTTTCAAACTGAACATGGGAGGTGCCAACTTTTTAAGGTTGTTACTTTATAATGTTTGTAAAATATATATATATATATTATCTGATGAAATTGATAACATTAAATGGCTTGTTGAATTGAGTATGTACCAAGTGATGGTTGTTAGGTAGCTAGTATTAGAAGAGGAGAAGTAAAAATAAGTTTTTTTTCGGAAACACATGGCCCTTCTCCATCAGTCAAACACCCCGAATTTACTTGTGGAGGTCAGTTCTTCTTAAAACTTCTCAAAACTATTACGTTATTCGCAGTTTTGGGAAAATCAGGAAAGCCTAGATAAAGAAAAAAAATGTTTAGAAATTCAAATCCTAATTTTGAATATAATGGGTTTAGTACATCAATTGGGGCATTGGATCCCCTAAATCAACCAACTCCACTTTAAATTTTTATTACTTCCTCACTACCGAAGGTAGGGAAGCTTTATATTCGTGCGGGAGGTTAAAAAAAAAAAGTACTCAAAATCGAAAATTTCCACTCGCGTTTTACGTCTGTCTGTCTGTCTAATCGATGTGACGCTAATATCACCTCCTACCGTTAATCCGGTTTTCATGAAATTTTCAGTGATTCTGCAGATTGGTGCCTAGATGGTCCCATATTAATTTCATTAAATTAAATAGCACTTTAAATGTATTTTCTTAGATATACCAAATTATTGTTTTTCTGTATTATTTATTTGTATTTATTGCTGATACAGTGTGAATGTGCTCTCTGAGCACTATTATAAATGTCCTTAATTGTGACAGATTGTAATATCTCTTAATAAATATGTTTAAAAAAAAAATATATCAATATTGACGAAACGGCTTGATCGATATGGTTCAAAGTTAAAAGAACTGTGGGAATTGGTAAAGTAATCAAGCTTTATCCATTTAATTGAATTCCGTAAAGTACTTCCGGTTGCGCCCGCAAAAATGTATTATCATAGGTATACCAATATTTCGAAAACAGCTCGTTTTCGATTTGACTTTGCGTTGAAAGAAAAGTTTGTATTGGTAAAATAATGAAGCTATATCGATTTTATTAAATTCTGTACAGTACTTCCGGTTGCGCATGCGCAAATGTATTTTCTATGATATACCGATATTTCAAAAACGGCTCGTTCGATCTGGATCAAAGCTAGAAGAAAGGGGTAATTAGTAAAATTCGTATCAATAGTAATAGACATTGAGATATAGGTATCGTGGAACCAATGAAAATGGTGAGGAAGCTATGAAGCTAGGAAAAGTAAACATATGATAATGGTAGGTTAAACAAGGTATTAAAATTAAAGTGATTTATTATAAATATTTATTGGACTATTCTATGCAGTTGATCGGAGAGTTTAGATGGTTACACAATGTCGAATTGTGTGAACTGTATCCGGTTAATATAATTGAGGTGATTACATCGCGGCGAATCAAATGGGCTTGTAGAATTGTTGGTCTTAGTAACGAAAGAATTCCTAAAAGGTTAATAATATTTGCTATCCGGAATGGTAAATGTCCGAGGAGTAGACCGAAGCGAAGGTGGGATGATTGCGTTAAAGCCGATCTAAAGGGACTGGTTTTGGACGGCGAATGGTCGAGGGAAGTGTGTAATAAGCGATTTGTGGTGTCGGCATCGATCTTTCGGATTATTATTATTCTATTCAGTTATAAATAATAAAAAATTAAATAGAAAAAAATATTCAAAACCAGTTTGATTATATTTAATCCGATTTTGTAGAAATCTTTTCAACTTCCATAAAAGTGAATTTGAACTAACTTTGATCCTTTATCATCTCCAAGTAGCATTTTTCCTTTTAAAAAAAACGAAAATGAAAAACTATTCTTTTAAAAAATAACTTAAGACTCTTTATTTTTTTTAGAAATTCTTTTTGTATTCATAATTCAAATCTTAAAACGTTTTGCAGTTTTCTGCAAGATTTCCGACAAGTTTAAAATTGTATTATTGCATTAAGATTTTCTTCAAACAGTTTTCAACATTGTGGACGGACAATTATGTACTCAACAAAAATCTGCATTTAGTAGACAAAAATATTTATTAGTAATAAACTATTTATTGATTATCATTTACAAAAGCTCCACGTTTCAGCTTTTATTAAGAAGCTATGAAAAAGTATTGCTTTTGGTATGGAACAAATTGAAGGAAATGATACCAGGATACTATGTCAATTGCTTACCTAGAACAAACCCAGGTGTTTCGAAACGTCCATTATTACAGGTATCAATCGTATTACCTGACATTGAAGTCAGTATTTCCGATTTATTTAAAGATTGTTGAGCTATTTTTCCTTATACGTGTTCATATTTTTTATATATTTTATTTATCTTCTCATCCGCGTTTTAATCTTTATTTATTAATTTTTTTTTGGTAAAGTCCAAATTAACCCATTTCAACTTTTTTTTAAATTTTATTTTAGTCCAAAGTAGTAATTAATTTATTGAATGTCCTTTGAGATTGATTGTAATGTTTCTCAATAAAGAAGTTCTAAAAAAAAAAAAAATCAGTGAAGTATGAAGGAGTGTAGAATCATTGAAGTTTTTTATAGCACGTTAATAATAAATTTTAATAATTGCTTTTGGTCGCAATAAATTTCACGTTTTTATATTTAAAAAAAATTAATAATACGTAAAACTTGAAAATGAAAACTATTAAGATAGATGAATGATAAAGAAATAACCTTTTAGAGCGCATGCGCCTAACAATAACGTGTCATTGAAATAAAACTTAACTTAGGAATTACAGCTTGCGATTCAAAGAATGTAAAAACTATATATATATATATATATATATATATATATATATATTATATGTAAATTTTAACAGTTACTTAGCCAAAAAAAATAAGTACGATATCTCGGACTCTACTTAGATAAAAAACGCTGCAAATTATTTCACACTGGTTTATTATCTCCAAAAAATTATACGTCTAAAGTAACATTACCTTCCGAGTTACAAAGAAAAAAAAACAAAAGGTGATTCCAATTATTGGACTAAACTGTTTTTCTTTAATCATTAGTAATATGCTAAAAAAAATAGCATTAGTTCAGTAACACATTTAAAATTTAAAAACCAAACCAAGGATATAACATTTGGAGTAGAACACATAAAAAAATTAACCGGAGACCATATCTTTGCTCCTAATTGTCCGATTTTAACGATTTTTTTTTTTTTTTAGGAAATTTAGTGAACTTTTAAAAAACTATATACAAAGTAAAAACTTTGCGAGTTATTCGGAATTTAATTTTACCATCCCTCGTAACTTTTTTTTCCAGCTTCTTTTCGTTGAAGTATGTTATATAGATAAATTTAAAGGGCGTCGAGAAAATGACTTTAGCGAAGTTTATATATATATATATATATATATATATATATATATATATATATATATTATGTTTGAACAGGTAGATAAATTTAGGTATCTAGGTTCTACGATAACTAGAAAAAACGAAATTGAAGAAGAGATTAAAGTTAGACTGAAGGCGGGAAATGCTTGTTATTTTTCTGTGACAAAACTACTCAGTTCGCGCCTCTTGTCCCGAAACTTAAAAATTAGAATCTATAAAACAATTATCTTGCCTACAGTTCTTTATGGATGCGAAACTTGGCCGCTTACATTAAGGGATGAGCAGCGTCTTAAGGTTTTTGAAAATAAAGTATTGCGTAGAATATTCGGACCGAAGAAGGATGAGTTAACCGGAGAGTTCAGACGGTTACACAACGCCGAATTGCGTGAGCTATATCCGGGTAATATAATTGAGGTAATTTCATCGCGGCGAATCAAATGGGCTTGTAAAGTTGTTGGGCTTAGTAACGAGAGAATTCCTAAAAGGTTAATATTTGCTGTGCCGAATGGTAAGCGTCCGAGGGGTAGACCGAAGCGAAGGTGGGAAGATTGCATTAAAGCTGATCTGAAGGGACTGGGTTTGGACGGCGAACGGTGGAGGGAGGTGTGTAACAAGCGATTGGTGGTGTCGGCATCGAACCTTCGGGTTCGCTAAGCCTTATTATTATTATTATTATTATATATATATATATATATATATATATATATATATATATATATATATATATATATATATAAACTAAAACGTTTGGAATTTCTCATAATAAGTTTTTGAGAGTTCTAATTTTTATTTGTCAGATTAACTTAGTATTTTTTTAAAACTATAGCCCTCCGAATGTAGCACAGTTATGAGCTTTTGGGCTAATTCACCATATCTCCGCCCTCTCTCCCAAATAATAAAAACTATAATAACTCTTTTTTTTTTTTTTTCCATTGGCCTATATTTGTTACTACGAGTCATCTGAGTCTTCGATGTATTCTGAAATGTTTTCTTTGGCACTCTGTCCGATGTCAGTTGCTCAAATTATTATTTCCTCTATGACCTGTTCTAGTTTTTCCAATTCTTTAACGGAAGCGGCCGAAGGCAGCAGATCGGTTCGGAGGGGAAGATTTGGGAGGCTGAGGCCTCTTAAAAAGAAGAGAATGAGAGATCTTTCAGTAGAGCTATCACTGGAGTAATGAAATAATTGGAAAAACTTTAGGGATAGTATCAAGAAGAGAGTATGATATCTCGGACTCTACTTAGATAAAAAACTTACTTGGATCATAAATACGAAATTAAAAAGATATGAACTCGTTGGACGATATAACCATTGCTCGCATCTTTTTCACTACAGATCCTCACTTAACTTACGAAAGAAGCGGCTGATCTACAACACTATACTAAGACCACTTTGGACATACGGAGCAGAACTTTGGGATTAAGAAAGACCAACATGCTTAAACGAAATGCAAACAACACAATAAAAAATTGTTAACGCATCTTGGTGTATTTAAAATAACTCTATACATAACGGCTTAAACATTTCAGCAGTTAAATCCTATATTCGCGACAAATACACTACATTTCATTCTTCAACTCAAAATCACTTCAATTCAATTGTTCTTTCAATTTTTTCCTCACTGTTATCTGTTCCTCCCTGTTATCTGATCAACGCAGAAAAAAGAAAATGGCCTCGAGACCTACTCCTTCAATAATAACAAAATTAAAATCTACCTAGCAAATTCGCATATAATTATCATTACATCGAATTTTCTAGATGTGCTACCACGCAGGTGCAAATATCATAGAATATTAAAATAAACAACAGCTGTTTAATAACTAATGTATGAAAAGCTTAAGACACTTCTAAAAAAAATGTTTTCGTTCGATTTTCTGTATTGTATAAATAATCTCTTTTCCAGCATTTTATTAATTTATATACTCTTTATGACCTAATTCTGACCTATCTAGTTATCAATTAATGTGTGGATGCTTTTATCATAGTATCATTATTTTGTACGTATTCCTCAAAAATCTAAGTGACCTTTGCTCTCAAATATTTGGGGTATATCAGGCGATTGCCGACAGAAAGACTGATTGTTTTATCTTTTCAATGTTGTCCCAGTCCATTGTTCTTATTTTCGTTGACATTCTCACAAACTATCTGATTCATGTCTTATCGTTCATTCAGGGTAAATTAAGACAATTAATTTTAACAATGGATTCTCTTGGTGTCAATAACCAATCATAAATCATTCATATGCTTATATAATAGAGGGGTTCTTATCAAAAACCACCCTTCATTTTTTGTACATTATGCGATTGAAGCGCTATCAGTTGTTTCCCTTAAAGCTACAGAACCTGATAAAGTCGGTTCAGCTAAAGTCCACTCTAGTCCAATGATATTAACGAATGCAAAAGAGGCGATTCTGCAAAAACGGTCCATGTCAAAAAAGTGTCCGCCAAATATAACCTTAGTCAATGAAAGACTTATTTTTACCACAATATTGACTTCATTACTTAAAAGAAAGAAAAAAAAAACTTGAAATCCGAACTTGTTCTAATATCAGACGTGTGTTCAGGCCAGAACAAGAATTTTGCAATGTTATATTTTCTTTACCTGCTGGTTCACTGTCTAGGACTGTTTGAAACCATCACTTACCTGTTTTGAGTGAGGGTCCATTCTTATTTAACCCAATAACCAGGACTTCTTTTTAATCTCAGAGAGAAGGGTACATGAGTAGTGTTACACAAATGTAAGACCGAGACGAGTCTTGGTCTTGCGCAACAGTCTTGCAGTTACTTATTAGCTTATTACTATAGAGATATTACTGTAATGTTTTAGATAGGAGAAACCTAACTAAGCCTGAATGAAAAATTAGAGGAGTTAAATGCAAAAGTATATTGGTTATACCAATTATTAACATATAGTAACTAAGATTGTCAAGTGTTAGTAACTATTTGCCTTAATTTTTATTTAAAAAGTCGATTTTTTTTTACCACTCCTGCTCTTGGTCTTGCAAAGTGCAAGACCAAGACCGATTTCGGGCAACACTATAAATGAGGTAATCGAAGTATCAGATTGAAGTCATTCTGTCTTCTCGTCAGTGTCCTCAAACCTTTCTTGAGGATGTCCTTTTGACCTTTAGGATGAAGGACACCCCTGACGATGAGCACGATTGTGATCAAGAACTGAAATTTTAGATTTTGACAACAGCAGTGTTGAAGAAGAGTGAACTATTATTACGTTTTAAATCATATGTTTCCGATTTGGCCAAATTCAAATATCTATCCTCTCATAATAAACTTCAGAACCATCCTAACCCTCTATTCTTGTAGTTTCTATTCTTGCTTCCTCCTCGATTCCTGATAATCCTTCTAGGCGTCTGAAAAGAAGATGGCCTTATGATCTCACTTTATTAGTGCTACCAATGGGTAGATTCTCTACAAGCCTAATCATGTCATATATTTCTCTGTATCACATTTGTGGACTGTATATTAATTTGTACAGTTGTAAATTTCTTAAATAATAAAAAATCATAATATTGTATTTCAACATTTTTCTTACTAATAATTTTTATTATTTTGATTTACCAATCTTCTCGCAAGAAAGTATTATAAATATAATATTTGAAGTTAATAATAAGTATGTATGATTTAATAGTTATTATTTCCTTTTAAGGTTTCCATGAAATTTAGTTTCCGACAAAAACTAACCTTGTCCGTAACTACCAAACTTTAATGCTATATTATAGAGACGCAACAATACTTGAGAATGAAGATGGAAGTCATAATGTTGTGTATAATCCCCACATATATTATTACAGTAAGGCTCGAAATCGGTTTTGTACCAAATATAAGCTCCTGTCATGCTCAAATACCATGAATGGGATACCGTTGGATTCAGAATTTCACGGAGGGTTAGCGAATCGTATTCTCCGCTTTTGTTTTTCTTTCTAAAATAAATAAAGTCGATACAAACATTTTGCTAGGCTTCAATACTGGAACGGTGGTAGGTCTGTAGTGTAGATCGATGTGGGACAAATTGGACCTTGAAGATTTTGATGCGTCCAGCAAGATCCTGCTCGTTTTAAGCCCAAAAACGTACTATTTTCGAGATAACGCAAGGCATAGGGTTCGCATCCACACAACCTTACATTAATTGTAGTATTGTCATTGAATACATGTCTCATTTCGTCGACTTGAGGTCTCTATGACCGAGAGAGGAGGAGTTTATATTATTTATCGATGGTGTTTTTGATTGGCAAGCCATATCATCGTTAATTTTTCACCAAATCTCAAGATTGAGCTACCAATTCCGAAGGCTTCCTTCTCCTTCATTCGGGCAAAATAGTCCAATCATCCCCAAAATTCAGGCAAACAAGTTATGAAAGAAAACAAACTTTATCTGCGAATAACTAAAAAAATTACACACTTTTCTCTTGGTTATGCTCATGGTTATATAAAAGATTACTTAATTCCCTAAAAAAAGGATAAAATAACATTTGATTTCTTTATCTTTTGATACGTTGCATTATTTTATTTTCTTATTAATTTGACATTTATTAACAATATGCTGTGAGAATATTTTGCACGGGCCTACTAGTATAAATATAAATCGAACATCGGTGGTTTTGAATGAGTAGTGATGTTTACTTACCTTCCTGAAAAAATTAATAATTTTGACATGGTTTGTTTTTGATATGAACCTCTCAATTGAAAAAAATATATAATCTGTGAAGAAAAATTTAAAATGAATCGTGGAAGGAGAAGGCGTCATTACGCCAAAACGAAAAGGGGACAATTAAGTCATCTGTTCGTCGATGTTCCACTTGCGTTGCCAATATCCGCTGGAGAAAAGTAGCACGCCTTGTCTCGTTTTGGGGCATCCGCGTAAAATATTCTTAAAAAGTTATATTTAAACTTAAATGGTAGAAATCTACACTATCGGATGATTCGTGTATTGCAAACCTCTAAAATGTATTAAAGTTGAGAAACTTATTTATGATATGTGAGTTAAATATGACTGGTAGCAAACTCAATTTTAACGCAGTGTGTGGTCCTGTAAAGTGGTTTAAATCTCATAAACGCACGGAGAAGATTGGTGTGAGGTTTTTGAAGGTTTAGAGGAGAAGATGTGTTTAATCCATTGTTCATTGTTTGTTTACACTACTTACCGAAATGAAAGTAAGAAAAGAATGAGAAGGAAATCAGAAAAACCTTGGACAAAAGAGGTCAAAGATCTGCTTTTAACTATCAATTCTCACCATATGCCCAAATTAGAAAAGAAAAACGCTGCAAATTATTCCACAATGGTTTATTATTTCCAAACAATTATACATCTAAAGTAACATTACTTTCCTAATTACAAAGAAAAATAAATAAAAGGTGATTCCAATTATTGGACTAAACTTTTTTTTTTAATCATTAGTAATATGCTAAAAAAAAAAAAAAAATAGCATTACTTCAGTAACACATACAAAATTTAAAAACCAAACAAATTATATAACATTTGGAGTAGAACATATAAAAAAAAAACCGGAGACCATATCTTTGCTCATAATTGTCCGATTTTTTTTTGGTTTTTAGGAAATTTCGTAAACTTTGAAAAAAACATATATAATATCTACAAAAAAGTGTAAACTTTGTGAGCTATTCGGAATTTAATTTTACCATCCCTCCTAACTTTTTTTTTCAGCTTCTTTTTGTTGAAGTACGTTATATAGATAAATTTAAAGGGCGTAGAGAAAATGACTTTAGTGAAGTTTCATTGAAATCGCTACATTTGTTTAGGCGCTGCAGTCTATAGCAACGCAGGTTTTTCGGCCGCCATTTTTAAAGTAAATGGCGGATAATAATATCGATGAATAAGGATCATCCTCGGGTGACCTCTGATTTTATATCCAAATTAGAAAAAAATCGGTCCAGTAGTTTCGGAGAAAATGCGCGTACGGCGGACGGACAGAAAAATCTTTATTCGTTTTTCGAATTCTACGCATCCTGAAACGTGAAAACTCAAATTTTGAGAGGGGGTTAAGTTTTTTAATTTTTTGCAAAATAATGGAGGTTTCAAAACTCCGACATTGGTAAATCGATGGATTGAGATTAGTGTTGCCCAAAATAAAAAATTAAGGCGAAATAGTTACTAATACTTGACAATCTTAGTTACTACATGCTAATAATTGGTTAACCAATATACTTTTGCATTTAACTCCTCTAATTTTTCATTCGGACTTACTTAGGTTTCTCCTATCTAAAAAAATACAGTAATATCTCTATAGAATTAAGGTAATCAGTAACTGCTAGACTGTTGTGAGACTCTTGCGCAAGACCAAGATCATGACCAAGACTGAGTTTGCAAGACCAAGACTCATCTCAGTCTCGCATTTTGGCAACACTAATCGAGATAGGTAAACACACCAGTGAATTTTTTTTTTCACTTTAGTGATTTCACAGTTATAAATAGTTGCTTAAAAATTCATAATTCATACTAAATACATCTTATTTATTAAACGTTATAAAAACATATTTTACTGTTTACCACATTATTGTTGTGTTTTATATATATAAGAGCTGTGAGGTCGTGATGACCCTAACTTTAGCTTTCTCAAGTCTAACGGCGCTAATTCGATTTCAGTATGGGCGGGTTAAAATTTATTTCGTGGCTAACCAGCGGAATGAATCTCGACCTTCTCACTCTAATTAGAATAGATTTTGTTATACCCCAACAGCGCAACATCCCATGTGCCAGAAATGGCAAGGAAAAGATATCGAGAAAAAAAAAACAGATTGTTGGTTCTTTTGCAACATATCTGGTCTTTAAGTCCAATTATTAACAGTTTTCGAGATATACTGAAAGTTATTCCAAAAGTCTTCTTGGTGGTTGCCATATCATGCTTATCACATTTTGTTTAGATTTTTATCAATTATAATATTGCTATTTATTATAGTCTGCAATAAACTAAAAATTTATTGAAAAGGTAAAATAAGAAGAATAATTGTGAGGACCCTAGAGCACCTCGGGTAATATAATTTTCGTTATTCTTATTTTCGGAGTCTTTGGAAAGATTCAAGTATTCTTGCAATTAACAACTGAAAGGTTTCGTATGGGCACAAATTTAGCATCCCATTATTTTTTTATTTCATTTCCTAAAGGTTTTTTATTTTGATACCTCTTATCTTTGTGAGGACGATGAAGCCGAGCGGGCTAAAGCGTGTGAACTGCACTGGGCGTTGCCCGTCAGCCTGATAACTGTAGTTTAAAGGAAAAAATAATTAGGAGTTCACTTCTTAAGAGCTTTTATCTCTGGTTCTAATTTCTGGCCCGGGAAAAACCCCTTATAGCCTAAACGGCGAGGGAGGGTAGGACAAAACACTTATAATTTCATTAATTCTTCATCAAATCCCATGATTGAAGCAGCATTTTGAGGATCTTCTTCTTCAGGAGCAAAAAAATAAGGACATCTTCCAGAAAGTTTTATTTGCCCATAACTCAGGAAGAATACAATTTCGTTTTCTGTTGGCGTTACAGATCTTGTTGATATTTTACCGCCTTAACAAGCCTACTTCAGCTCAGCCTATCTTGAGCTATTTCTTTCTAGTTATCTGCATGCAGATCTATTGTATCTTTGTTGATTCAATCTGCCAATCTGTGTTTTGGCCCTCCGCGTGGTCTTTTGCCTCTTGAAGCATTCTCATACATTGACATGTAGAGGATTCCAGATGTATTGCTCCGAGCCTTCATATCACGTGATATTGATTGACCAGATTCTGTAAGCAGATCTTTATTGTTTCTCTGATTGCTGCTGCTATCGTTAGGATTTTATGATAATTTGATAAGAATAAAATTGATGATCGATTATACTCATGATAATAATAATAATGATAATGAGGCTTCCGAATTCCTAACAAGCAAAGTCAATTGTAATTTCACAAATATTTAACTTAATTATTTTTGCAAATTAATTTCTTCCTCTGAGCATAGATAACATTTACTTAGTTTCAAATTATATTGCCATATATTCACTGAAAAATGTACTTCGTGAATTATAACTGGTGTTTCTATTACTCAATAATTATTTAAAATAAATTTAGTAAAATTTCAACTATCGATCGCAGGGTCAACGAATTATCTATAAACATTTTATTTGAAAAAAAAAACTATTTTCAAATTTCAGCTATATTTATTTATTTTTAAAGAGCTAAACGGCCTTCTGAATCGTATCGTTTTTCACTGTAACAAAACTATTTGGTTTCTCGGACGTGCATATCTGTCAAAATAGACGCGCGTCATAACGTGAGTCATTGACTTTCAAACTTTAGCTTTCTAAAAAATAACGTCTGCCAAGCCTATCTTTCAAAAGTATAATTATTAAAAATTATGCAGGGTGTCTGCAAATTGGGAATATGTCAGAAGTCTTTTGAATTCGTTATTACTTCTGAATATTTAATATCTTGCTTCAGTTTTCATAAACTATTGGATAGCTAATGTTGGCAGATAAAAGAAGAATCATTAAGTAACTTTTCAATCTCAGTTTCAATGAAACGGTTTTTTAGTGACGAGGTCAAATTTTATTGGTTGCAATAATAATCTTCTATCTAGACATTTCATACCAGTGTGAATAAGTATTAATCTATATTTTGTTTTTATCTTCTTAAAATCGATTTGTCTTTTATTTTTTTTTTTTTTATACTTTCACTTACCCATTTATGAAATATATTATATGGGGGGAAAGTATTGAAATCCTGTGAAGTTTCTAATATGGAATTTCAACGGAAGTACTTGTTCCAAGGTCCTTCAAGTCCAAATAACCGAGTCCCAAAAAAAGCCCAGTGTGTATGTCAACAGTATAGCTTAAGAACATTAAAGTTGTACGATACTGATATTACGTATTGACGGTAGATATACGCCTGGGATGTTATGGCACCTTTTTTTTGTCAAAATCGACTCACCGAAAATGGTACTTTATATAATCGGTATGCTATAATTTTGCGTTATTCAATTTTATAAAATACGGCTTAACAATTTTGATTAAACTCATAATAAAAAAACAAAACATATTGAGTGTTCTCCAGGAAGGTCTCTCGTCCTTAGGCGAGTGAAAAAGACTAAACAATTTTCTGCCACATCCGGGTTGGAACCCGTGGTCTCAGGACCTAGAGTTTAGTAGCTCAATACCTAATTCATTGCGCTACTTCGCTCCAATTAAATTCGTAATATCATTATAAAATTAAATTATCTTAAATATCATGTTGGCTCATTATTAATAATAACAAAATTCTTCCTCTTACGTGTCTTTAATTTTGTTTATTTAAAATAATTAAAGGTTTATTAACTTAACAAAATATCTTCGACAAATAGGACGGTAAGTAAAAATTATCTAATGAATCTTACTAGAATGATTGGTTTTCAGAACGTTTAAAGGCATTTTTCGACTACTTCGTTCCTACAAGCTGATGGTCATATCTTCAGTAAGTATTAGATAATGCTCTCTTAATTAATCGTTAACAGTATTGCTGTATTTAGGACTCTTATAAAAAATGTAGGTGCCTAAGTCCTTCAAAATCAGCTGATTCGTCCACAGTCAATATCCCTATAACTCCTAACAGACATAGTTGAGATAGTTGTATCATCGGATTTTTGTACTGTTACGAAATTTCATGTTGCTGGGATATAATCAGTTAAGATCTCCGGCAGTGGAAGTAAATGATAGTGTTAAAAAAAAGGGGGCTTTAATAACTCTTCAGTGCACTTTGAAATTTCAAGGTAACCTTTTCTATTCTTTGTTTAGCTTTCGTCATGGTGACCTCCAATGCAGACTTGCGGTTTCTTATGGAAATTTACTGTACACTTTTAATTTGTTTTTATATTATCTCTGTGTGATTCCTTCCCTCTTTTTATTCTCCCTCATTAACGTTGTTGACTCTATCAGACTTGTTTCACTAGTTGATTATGACGATTGACTGACAATATTAATTTAGATTAAAATCTAAACTTAAGTATTGTTATAACCCTTCTTCTTACTGTCAGCATCCTTTTTTTTTTTTCATCAAACATATTCTGTAATGTTTATTTTATTTTTTTTAATTTTGTAGACAATTTAGTTACCTTTCGTATAACTCTTTATCTCCGCCACAAATAGGGATGTCCCGCTTAAGGACAAATAAATTAAATGTCTATTATAGATAAAAACTTGCCAAAGTTCTTAAAGACTTGATATCCCTTCACAAAGTTGTTCTGAAAGGGATCCCTGGACTCGGTGGCATCTATGGAAACGAAAGGGCAGACCAGCTGGGGTCTTGAGTTCGCAATTTGATTGTAAGATCAGCCTAGACGAGCTAAAAAACAATCAATAAAGCGATTATTAACCAACGTTGGCTCAGAAGTCATCCACTTCACGATCCCAGAGATACGATCTATGGACTATCTCGAGGAGATCAGGTCTTGATCTTTCGCTTACAAATGGACACAATAGGTTCAAAGCTCACCTACTCATTAAGTTCAAAATTGGCTCTAGACCCTTCTGCGAGTGCGGTGAGGGTGTACAGAATGTGGAACATGTCCTACAAACGTGCATTGGCTACTCCCAGCAAAGAAAGGTGAACTGGCCCTCTCCGACAGAATTGGAAAGGAAACTATATAGACGCCTGGAGGACCTGAAGAGGATTACCGAATTCTTCATTTTAGTTCTTGACCTAGTCATATAAGGAAGAACGCAGAAGAAGAAGAAGATAAACACAAGGAACAAACCGCACTAGCATTTAACATTCAAAAAGTGTGTTTTCGTTCTTCAGGTTTTGAAGTGAAAACTTCTTTAAGCGTGTTATACACTTTTTTTTATAGGGAATGAGATTGAGCCATTAGGCTCGAATGAGAAAAGTCGCTTCAAGTCGACTAAGTGAAGTGTTCTTGTATATGGATTAAAATATCTCAGAAACTAAAAATCGGACCTGCATACTGTAAGCGAGGGAATTGTTCAGCATTTCATTCTCTTTGTAATGAACTTTTAATCGAAATTGTATTTTGACGTGACGCCGAGTCAGATAATCGGAAAGTGAAATCGATAAAGCCAAAAAAAAAAAAAAAAATCAAATAAAATCGACTGTTTTGAACATTTGGACTAAAATATATCAAAATTTTAATACCAAGAAGAATTCAGAAAATGATGTGCGGAGGTCAACATAGATATGTTTTCTAATCAGCCATAAAAATAAGAACTTTTGTAAATGTTATTATTCTGTGAATGTAGTACATAAATAGTTTAAACAGAACTATTATTATATAAATTGTAAATGTTATTACTTTGTTGAATAAAGAACAAAAAAAAATTATATTTCATATTATTAATCTGGCCTTGTTGTTGTTTTCACTTCTATCGTTTGGTCTAAAGCACATACCGTAGTTGTTTTTTTTTTTAAATATCATTTTCGATATTCAAATTCCAATTTCGATATAAAATATCGATTTATTTTTCGAACATTCCCAATCCCCTTAGTCCATGGGTTCTCTTAAAAAAAAAAAAAAAAAAAAACCTGTACCAATACAATCTATAAAGGATCTTTTGTTCAGTACTATTTAGGGAAAGTACTGTTTCAAGGCCAGGCGGTTGTGCAGGGAGGGGATTGGGCCACGATCACGCTCAATCGCCAGGTTTTTCCCCTTAATCAATTATAGAATTAAGGGTACCCACTTTATAGAGGCTGAGTGACGCCCAGGAGGGTCTCCCTATCCCAGGGTCGCCTCATGGCCGATGAAGTTCACTTCAATATGAATATAAATTATATATATATATATATATAGCAATGTTCATTCAACTCCTCGTTCCTGATGTTTCGCTTTATGATTCTTAATAAGCAACATAATATTGAGAAATATCAAAGCAATCATGGAAAAGTTGTTCAATCTTTATTTGTTAAACTAGACATCCTAGTTCTTATCTGTTTTAAATAATATCATTATTGATAGCCAAATTTCTATAGCGATACAAAAATATCTATATTTCGATTAATTTAACTTGATGTTTTTTTTTTTGTCTTCGAAAAAGAGGAAAGAGGATTAATATTAAGTGAATATTGATCATTCAATTTTTCTGGTTTATGAAGTTTCGACTTACAATTTTTCACAAGAAACGTCATTTAATAATTTAAAGAAAAATCAGATGCGATAGAAAATTACTATTGACCGAGAAGAAGGCTTCTTTTCCAAGTCTTGTTTTTGGCTCAGCAAGGATGAGGACGAAGGTCAGCGAAATCCGGAACTATCCTGACTAATCCAGGACAATTGGGCCGAATTAATTTAGACGTATTTAGTCCTTCTTAAGCCATTGTTAGGTTAGGGCGTCCTTCATCCTTCCACTCTTTGAGGTGTCATCATGTTAGTTATGTCTGTTTGTTTCTTGTCTAAATAAGAAATGTTTATTTGATTAGCTATTTACGTTCGCTAATGAGATGTTCGTGATTGAATAAATGAATATTAAACAATTTAAATGAACTGTCGCGGATCTGGTTCACCTATACACATTTACACTTTGGTTCATACGCCATTAGGATCCAATATTTTACTTCTACCTCAACCATTATATTTATTATGTACTAAATTTTCTTAACAAAATATTTAAAAAATCTGATGCGCACAACACACAACTTTCACTTACCGTTCAACTTTGAACAGAAATTATTTTCTAGCCATGTTGGGCTATTATAAAATTTTTTAATTGTATTTTTTACCGTCCTAAATCTACAAAATTACAGCTAACAAATCATAAATACCATTAAAATAGCAAAAGTCCTATTTATTATATCACTGGTTGATTATGGATTGTACGATCCGTTAATTATGGATTGCACGATCCGTTGATTATGGATTGTACGACTATTAGTTATTAAACTGTTATTTTCCATTGCAAAGTTTGCTAAAACAGAATTAAGAGATTTGCATTGTCTGCCATGGACAGGCCAAAAGTTGTCACACTAATTGCTTTTTTTTTTTTTTATTTCTTTATGACATTTACAACTGTATTACATAAATACATCAAGTAAATTTGGACATAATTGATATAATGACATGAATACACTTGCTGAGTAACTACCCAATGGTAGCACTCTAATGATATGACTACATTAGGAGATCACGGGGCCATCTTCTTTTCAGACGCCTCGGAGGGTTATCAGGAATTGAAGAGGAAGCAAGTTTAGAACCGAGAGGATTGGGATGATTCTGAAGTTTATTATGGAAGGATAGGTATCTGGATTGGGCCAGATCTGAAACATAAGGAACATTAAGATCTTTATGGATAATTTTATTAGTGACAAAGTAAGGAGCATTGAGGATTTTACGAAGGATTTTGGATTGTAAGGATTGGATGCGAGAGGAATTCGATGGTTTAGTGGAGCCCCATAGCTCAACTCCGTAAGTCCAAATAGGTCTTATTATAGTCAAGTATATAAGTCTTTTGTAATTAATGGGAAGTTTAGAGCGTTTGTCTAGTAAGTGCTGAAGTAATCGGAAACGTCGAGCGGTTTCTTGTCGTTTCAGTCTAGTATGAGGATTCCAAGTTAATCGTTTGTCCAGGTGGAGTCCTAGGTATCGGATTTGCTCAACAGGGATAAGTGGAGTATTGTTAAAGGAAACTGTAGGACAGGAAGTCGTTGGTTTACGACGAAGGCTTAAGGTAATTTGGTGGGATTTATTGGAGTTTATTTTAATTCTCCAGTTTTGACACCATTCTTCTAGATTTATGATGTGTGATTGAAGCATTTGGGATGCGATTGCTGGGTCATTGTTTACTGATAGGATACATGTGTCATCGGCATATGTGGTGATGACAGTGTTGGGACAGGTAGGGATGTCAGCTATATAAACTGTATAGAGGATAGGACTTAGGATACTACCTTGAGGATTTAGGAAGGGAACATTGAGGATTGGGAAAAAAGGGATGAATAGGCGTTATTGTGATTTACTTTAAAGTATCTATCAGTAAGGTAGGAACGGATAATGAGGAAGTATGTAGGTGGTAGGAATTTTCGGAGTTGGTTAGTGGAATGGGAAGTTCGGAAACCAAATTGGTGATCTGGGATTATGTGTTTAGAATTTAGGATAGGGTACAGGCGTTTTAAGATGAGTTTTTCTAGGATTTTGCCCATGATACACTAATTGTAAATTGGAATATCACAAAAAGTAATTTGATCAAACTATTCACTAATTTGATTTTCATCAAATTATTTTTGAATTTGATTTTGGAATAAACAGACGATAGATAACTTAATATTTAAATATAATATCAGATCTAGAGTTATTAAACTACAGTAAATGTATTTAAGGTAATAAACATATGCTTTATATATCCATGAAATAATGCTATATTTTACTTCTACTTTAACACAAGTTAGATAGATTTTAAATACTTTTTTCAAACTTAACAATATTTTAAAAGTTTACATTTAGTTAGTAAATTTCATTTAATTCTCTCGAAAACATGAGACTTACGTTAAATATTATTATAATTGGTAATTGGTTGACTGTCGTGGATAATGGAGAGAAGAATATTTGGGGTGGTCAGTCAAAAAGGAAGGCAAAAATAAATGTTAATATTTATTTTTTACATATGCCGACGTTTCGACCTGAAGTTCAGGCCTTCATCAGGGCTAAGAAAATAACCTACCCATCCTTTCATTCCTTTCTATGTTTTAAACTCTTTATTATATTATACATTGTCTGTACATCTTGATAGACTTTACAATATCTCAATTTTCTATCTAACTACTCCATTCTCAATGTTTTAATTTTACTATTTATTTTCATTACTTATATAACTTCATATTTCTTTTTTATGTTTTACATTTTATTCTAAGATTCGCATTGTAACACTTTTGTCACCCTTTTTGATTATGCCTACTTCATCATTCCACACTTTGTAACGGTTTTTATTATTTATCTCTTAGCTCTTAGTCATTATTCTAACAATTTCATTTTACTTTATATTTATCTATTTTATTTTTCTAATTTTTTTATTTTTTATTATCTTTTTTACCATCATTACTTATGTTTCTCATACCTTGTTATCTGGTTCTTTTCTTAGCCCTGATGAAGGCCTGAACTTCAGGTCGAAACGTCAGCATATGTAAAAAATAAATATTAACATTTATTTTTGCCTTCCTTTTTGACTGACCACCAGAGAAGAATAGTTGGGTTCTTCTCTTCATTAAATATTATTAGACCTTCATTAAATATTATTAGTTTTCAAAAATTATTTTTTACAATTTTTTTGACACTCTCCGTTAGATTCTTCAACTTTCTTTATTAGGTATTATTTTTCTAAAATTCTCCGCTTTTCAACGATATATTATATGTTCTGACTAGTATTTCCGGGGGTTCATTTTGGACCTGGATAAGCATTTTTATTTTTTCTCCTTTATTCAATTATAAAATTCTTTCAAAAGTTATATTTAGCATTTTTTCCTAACTTGTAATAATTAGAGATAGTTAAATATTTTAAATGAACCATATTAAAGGTACTTTAGAGGAAGACGTATATGAACATTGGCCATTTAAGCCCTGTAAAGTGACATCAACGGGGATAAGACGTAAATGATTTTAAAGACCACTTAATTATACAATGATACACCGAGTTTAATCAAAATAATTAGAGGCGTTTTTGAGAAAATCGTAAAAATGTGTTTCAGCGTTGATATTAAGTTGCACTTCCGGTTAGCCGATTTTAAGGAAAAACTTGCCAGGACTTCTAAGGCATAATCTTAAATATGTTAAATTAGGCCTATCTTAAATATGTAATATCGTACGACTTTTCGGTTTCCAGCTAGAGTGTTCACATACACACACACACAGACCATTTTTCGGTACTTGGTTATTTGGAATCTTCTGAGGTTTCTTCAAATTTCCGTTGAAAACTCAGATTCAAAAATGTTCACGATCGTAATGTTTACACTTACTATATATTACTTGTATACGTTAGTTAACAAGTAAAAAGTAAAAAAAAAGGTAAAACATCTGCTGTTTATTTACTAGTAATTACTTAGATATAGTACTGTTAAATAATAAAATGTTTCTTAATTCTGGATTCTAGACTAAGTTTCTCATTGGTGGTTAGTTCGATAATTCTGCACGCTCTGGTGAGCTGTTTGAGGTCGGGACGGGAGATGCTAAGCTTTTATCCCATCGATTGACATAGATTTCGCTTCTCCATTAATTTAAGATCACAAAGATTCGTTCCAATGTCTGTCACAGAGTGTTTAGGTAAACGTATTAAGAATGCATATCGTCCATGTTTCCTAGAGATTATCGGTATAACAAAGCATTCTATGGTTCGAGAAAGCTCTTTTCGTTGTGTGTTTTAAATGGTTACAAATTGCGACTTGTATTTGCCAGTATGAGTGGTTTGGGATAGTTGGGTTTGTTTTGTGTCCTTAAAAGCACTTTTAGGTTATATTCGATTGAAGATTAGATAGGCACTGTAAATAGGGTTTAATCTTAATGTTCGTCACTTTTAGATAATTATTTGTTTATTCAGGTTATAACCTCTTTAAGTACCACTGAGCCAAGTGTGTTTAGTATTAATATTTTTAAGTGTATGTTGTTTTTTTTTATTTTGTTAAAATGAATTTGTCAATTAAATGTTTTTTTCTTTTTTTATTTCTTAAAGACATTTACAACTGTATTAAATAAATACATCTAGTAAATTTGATCATAATGTATATAATGACATGAAAAACACTTGCTGAGTAACTACCCAATGGTGGAGATCACGGGGTCATCTTCTTTTCAGACGCCTCGGAAGGTTATCAGGAATTGAAGAGGAAGCAAGGTTTGAAACGAGAGGATTGGGATGATTCTGAAGTTTATCATGGAAGGATAGGTATCTGGATTTGGCCAGATCTGAAACAAAAGAAACATTAAGGTCATTATGGATGGTTTTATTTGTAACATAGTAGGGAGCATTGAGGATTTTACGAAGGATTTTGGATTGTAAGGATTGGATACGAGAGGAATTCGATGGTTTAGTGGAGCCCCATAGCTCAACTCCGTAAGTCTAAATAGGTCTTATTATAGTCAAGTATATGAGTCTTTTGTAATTAATTGGAAGTTTAGAGAGTTTGTCTAGTAAGTGCTGAAGTAATCGGAAACGTCGAGCGGTTTCTTGTCGTTTCAGTCTAGTATGAATTAAATGTTTAATTGTGATTTTTAAAACGTGCAAGTTTATAATATTAATGTTCTAGGTGGTCGAACTCTATTTCTAATTTTTGAATTATTGAAGGAAGCTAGTCAACTGTTCTACATATCATGGGTGATAAATATTCAGGACGCAGTCTTTTAAAAAAATTTTAAATTTTTTCTTTGTGCCAACGTTTCAACCCAAACATGTGGGTCATCTTCAGAGCTGAAAAATTTAAAATACAATCAGAGATATAATATTATACGACCGATAATGGTAAATAATAAACTATAGTGATTTGATGGTACACAATATTAAATTGTGTATTGCAATAATAGTTAAGATTCATGTACCATCATATCTCTATAGTTTATTATTTACCATTATCGCTCGTATAATATTATATCTCTGATTGTATTTTAAAATTTTCAGCCCTGAAGATAGCCCACATGTTTGGGTTGAAACGTTGCCACAAATAATTTTTTTTTTTTAAAGACTGCCTGCGTCCTGAATATTTATCACCCATATTTCTAATTTTTGTTTTTTTATGGAGTGGAAATGGTTGACCGTGTTTATAATACTACGAGTTGGTCAGGAGTGCGGTCATATGAAATACTATATACTATAATAGTATTTTATTGGTTACGCGGACGTTACGACCCACTTTATAGGTCTTCATCAGGGCTACAAAGAATACAAAATATAAAAGGTTCAAAGTAAAACAAAATAAATGAATTATTAGTAGATATTAAATAAGTTACAGTTCTCTTTTATGTTATTGAATATGTTAACCATAATTAATGATTTTTAAAAAAATCTAAATACATTGGTTACAAAAAAAAAACGAAAGAATAATGATTATAGGTCGTATATATTAATCATACAACGATTTTTAAACTTTTTCTTTTTCTAATAGAAATATGAAATTATAAAAACTTTATGTGGTAAATATTGTTTATTATCATTTTTCATGTGACAGAATATTATATTTCTGAATAAATGAATAAATTTGAATAAAAACAAATAACAACTATGTAATGAACAACTAAAATCAAAGGCTTTATATGTATACATAATATATACATATATTTAACTCTTTGGATTTGCTTTTATTATTTTTTTATTTATTGAATATTACAACATTCTGTCACTTGGACATAGGTTATATTGAGGTAAGAATACAAATATATAAAATAAGCAGAAGCAAAATAACAAATGAATAATAGTTGAAAAGTATATACAATAAATAAACTAAAATAACTTACAAATAAGGAAATTTAAAAAAAAAAAAAAAAAACTTACTTACCTATATTTTATTATTATATTTATTTATATAGTATTATAGTTATGAATTATATAGAATAGCTAGAAGGTGCTTTAAAGTTGAGGCTAGCTTTAAGTACAGTTAGTTGCCTTTCACAGGATCGACCTTGCTTAAGTAGTGCTCGCTAGGTCAGCTCGTCATATCGCGAATTCTCTGCTCATTTGTTATATTTTATTTTTATATGCTCATTTGTTATTTGTTGTATGTTATTTTCCTTATTTTAAAACGAAATTGAAATAGTTCTCTGACGATAATGTATTTGTCAACTTATGACAATTTCACACATAAAAATCGAACTAGTTCTGCCATAAATACTGTTACAATAGTTGAACTTCGTTTACATCCTTGAGTATTATTTAGATAATCCTTACCTATATCAGGCTATTTTCTTTACATGTCAGGGTAATAATCCCAATTAGTTTGTATTTTTCTTTCGCTCAGTTAACATGGAGTGATAAACAAAAGTGAATAGCTATGGTCACCTTACACAAAGTTGGTAAATTTAGGTCAGAGGTTTTCAATATTTTGAAACCTTTGGGTATGTTCGTATACCGCACTATAAATAGATATAATGAGACCCTATCTGTATGTGGCAGACCTCGACCGGTCCGTCCCCGCACTGTGAGAACGACAAATGCAGTGAGAACAGTAACTGCTCGAATCAGAAGAAATCTCATTCGAAAACAACTACTCATGTCTCGGGAAATGGGAATCTCTGTCAGATCAATGTCTCGCATAATAAAAAGTGACCTTAGGATGGCTGCATTTCGAAGAATGACAGGACAAAGGCTAACCACTTTCCTAAAACCCATTATAGTGGATAGATGCAAAGTGCTCCTTGGCCGTTACACCAATGGTCTTCATCGAAAGATTTTGTTTTTCTTTACAATTGAAGACAAATTTAATCGCCAAAATGATTGTGTGTACTCACACAGCCCTAAAGAAGCACAGGAAGTCATTGGAAGAGTGGAAAGAGGTCATCACCCTTCCTCGGTGATGGTTTGGTAGCGAGTTTGCTTTGATGGCACCACAAAGCACTATTTTTGTGAAAAAGAAGTTAAAACAGCCGCTAAAAATTATAAGGACGATATTTTGGAACCTGCTGTCAAGCCTCTAAATAATACTCTGTTTGCTGGAAGTCATTGGGTTTTCCAGCAGGATTCTGCTCTAGCTCACAAGGCCAGGCCAACTCAGCAGTGGCTGCAAAATAACATTACAGTTCATCTCTGCCTCGGATTAGTCCTGAGGATGGCATGCCACAGAACAAATCCTGACATAGAAAGCCTCAAACAATCTCTGGTCCAAGCAGTTGAGCGCTTTCCTCAAGAATTGCCGCGTGCTGGTATTGGTGACTGGCCACAGAGATTAAAAGCCTATCTCAAGGCAAATGGGGGCTTTTGTTTTACTCTCTATAGATATACATTTTATTTTATAATAAAGTTTTTGAAAAAAATATTTTTTCTGTTTAAATCTGTGTATATTTACTTTTAACAATATTTATGACAGGACGAGGTATATGACACATGACAGATTTGGAGTACATAAACTGAGACGTAATTAAAAACATCGTATTACCTGACAGGTAGTTCACACACTGGGAGAAATCAGCTTCCTTACTGTTTATCTATCGCAGACCTTGTGGATCTCTTAGGCGGTCTATTTTGGTCTTTTCTTGTTCTGCTTTCTGCTTACAACTTTGTAGTGAAATCCTTTCTATGCATCTGTTTTTTTAGTATTTCATGTAGACTGCTTATTACTGTGATATTTATGGCTGAAAATCATACTTCATCAGTTTTTTTAATAATATGTATAAAAATTAATTTCTGTGAATTGATGAAAATATATTTCGAAAAAAGGTGTTCATTGATACTTAACTACTCGAAAATAAAATAAACTTATTCATTTAGAGGTGGGCAATTAACCGAGTGATCAATTATTAAGATACAACAAAATTGTCAGGATTACAGCCGACGTTTCGACCGAAACATGTGGGTCATTCTCAGGGATATCGTTTTCCATCAGAAGCTGGCAGTTCTTGTCTCGTCTCATAAACTATAGTCCTGAGGATGGCCCACATGTTTGGGTCGATTCGTCGGCTAACCTAATGAACTGTTATAGACTGTAAATCCTGACAATTTCGTTTTATCCTAAACTTATTCGTAATTATATAGCAAAAAATCGCTTATTTGTCACGTGATCGTTAATTTCGTTCATATCTACCAATGCAAAAAGGTCCACCGATGCAAAATCGATAAAAATAACGCAAACTGTATTATTTTTAAAAAAATTGCATCTAGTGTACAATGTTCTAATTTAAAATTCATCAAATTATTCAGTGATTTAATTTTATAAAATGTTACTCAATTAGCAATTAACTGACTATAACGATGTCATCCGTGCAAATAAAGATTTAATAAAAAGGTACCTCAATGTTCCATATGTTTCCGATTTGGCCAAATCCAGATACCTATCCTTCCATAATAAACTTCATAACCATCCGAATCCTCTTGTTTCTAACCTTGCTTCCTCTTCGATTCCTGATAATCCTCCGAGGCGTCTGAAAAGAAGATGGCCTCGTGATCTTCTCATGTAGAGAAATTATTAGAGTGCTACCAGTGGGTAGTTTCTCAACAAGCGTGTTTCATGTAATAATATTTCTCCGTACAAATTTACTAGATGTATTCATACTAATACAGTTGTAAATATCATAATAAAAGTTTAAAAAAATAAATAAATAAAAAGGTAAATGTAGGCATTTTTTTTACTTTCACTTACCTATATATGCAATATATAGTTTAGGAAAGTATGGCGATCTTGAACATTTTTGGATCTGTTATTCGGAAATACACGTTTTGAGACACGTTTATATTTCTAATTTAACTAAATAGGTTCGTTTGAATAATTATTAACTATAGAAAAATCTAGCCATTTGAAGCTAATTTATTCATTAAATAATAAAATTTAAATGAATGTGAGAAAGGTCTATTTTATTTCGATATTAATCTTGTCGTAAAAGGTATCTTCTCATTGCTAAAATTTTTGACCACCCACCTTTTTATTTTACGCTAAAGATCTATATCTAAATTTTTCTTATAACATCATTTCATGTTTAGCTCTAAGCTATAAAAGAACTTATCAGTCGGAAACGACCCGTTCCAAGGTGTTGGCCATTTTAAGGAAGTAGTGAACTTCAACGAAGGTCGTTCGATTTCGCCTCATTGACTCTTTCGTTCAGTCTCTGTCACCCTTGGACTTCTTTTAACGCTTTTAATCTTAACGAGTTTGTTTTGTTTCTAAATATGGTTGATGACCAATCAAGATTATGTTATTTTCTTCATTAAAAATATACCTCGTAATTCAATGTAATAAATTTTATATTTTACATTTATCATTAAAAAATGTTGATTCGCTTATCGAATTGTGCATATGTTAATAATAATAATAATAATAAGTCTTAGCGAACCCGAAGGTTCGATGCCGACACCACCAATCGCTTGTTACACACCTCCCTCCACCGTTCGCCGTCCTAACCCAGTCCCTTCAGATCGGCTTTAATGCAATCTTCCCATCTTCGCTTCGGTCTACCCCTCGGACGCTTACCATTCGGCACAGCAAATATTAACCTTTTAGGAGTTCTCTCGTTACTAAGGCCAACAACTTTACAAGCCCATTTGATTCGCCGCGATGAAATTACATCAATTATATTACCCGGATACAGCTCACGCAATTCGGCGTTGTGTAGCCGTCTGAACTCTCCGGTTAACTCATCCTTCTTCGGTCCGAATATTCTACGCAATACTTTATTTTCAAAAACCTTAAGACGCTGCTCATCCCTTAATGTAAGCGGCCAAGTTTCGAATCCATAAAGAACTGTAGGCAAGATAATTGTTTTATAGATTCTAATTTTTAAGTTCCGGGACAAGAGGCGCGAACTAAGTAGTTTTGTCACAGAAAAATAACAAGCATTTCCCGCCTTCAGTCTAACCTTAATCTCTTCTTCAATTTCGTTTTTTCTAGTTATCGTTGAACCTAGATACCTAAATTTATCTACCTGTTCAAACATATTACCATCTATATCGATGTCAATTGTGCATATGTTAGTTTTATAATTTATTTCCATACTATATTAATTCCATACTATAAGATTAAAGAGACTAATGAATTGTTTCATTAGATTTATGTTTGAAGTCGCCAGGCGCTCCCACGTCTCCAGTTGCTATACCAAGTTGAAGTGGCTCTGTCCAGATTTCCGACAGCAATATTTCCTAGCTGTATTCCTTTTTCGAACCTTTTTAACCAAAAAATTCTCTTACCTTCTATATTTGTTTACTCCTTTAGCCCCGAAGCTCAGGGCCCAAAAATCGACCTGATCGCAGGCGAAGGTTCGATTGTTAATTACGAAAGTGTATGTTATTCTGAGTAAAAAGAACCTTGTCTGCCGTTCCAGAGCTGCTGCTTTCGAAAATGGCGACTGATTAAAAGAATATTAGGCCAATAATTTGAGGACCGAAACGGGAAATCCATTGAGAAAAATGTGAGAAAAGTTTTTATTTTTTTAACTTGTATACATGGGTGGGTTTAGACATGTAAAAAACAAAATTGCTAAAGCGGGCCACCAAGGGAAAACTTTTTACAGCCAAAAAGTCAGATTTTTTCTATATTTTTAACCTATAATTCCTGAACAATGCAACAAAGCAAAAAATGTACTCCTTAATAAATTAAAGAACGTTAAATTTTGTGTCAAACGAGTACATGAACTTTAACCAACGTTGTGTTTTACCAAATATGTCAAAAACTGAGACAAATTACTATAAATGGTCCTGTAACTTGGAAATGAGTTCCCTAAGAGGAAAAACCCATAGAATCAAAGTTGTGGAGCATCAAATTTTGCGTGTACTGAGTACTGACATTTTTATTGTTGGCCAATTATATATCTCGAATCGGGATTTGTTATCCCTTTATAAAATTCGGTATCTTTCGGTACATCGTTTACCAAAATCATTTGCTGTTGAGAGGTGGAAAAGAGGCTTATACTGCATTTAACAGACTTTAAACAAAAATAACTCAGAAGAATAGATACCCATATAGTTGAAATATTGAAAATCACGTTTACCTTCATTACCAATTTCTACCCATCGGGAGGTTAGCGATTTTGGTCGCAGCAAGTGACCTACATTAAATTAGTTGGTATTCAGTAGATTTGATGTTCTACAACTTTGATTGTATGGTTTTTTTCTCCTGTATGGGATTTTAAAGTTCATTTACTCGTTGTGAGCAAAAGTTAACGTTCTTTAATTTACTAAATACATTTTTCGCTTTGATGCATCTTTTAGGAGTTATAGGTTAATAACCCAAAAAATATCGAAAAAATCTGTCATTTTTGGCTGTAAAAAGTTTTCTCTTGGTGGCCCGGGTTAGCAATTTTGTTTTTTACATGCTTAAACCCATCTATACAAGTTAAAAAAATAAAAACTTTTCTCAATGGATTTCCCGTTTCGATCCTCAAATTATTGGCCAAATATTTTTTAAATCAGCCGCCATTATTTAAAGCAGCGGCTCTGGAACGGAAGACAAGGTTCTTTTTACTCAGAATAATATACACTTTCGTAAGTTGCAATCAAACCTTCGCCTGCGATCAGGTCGATTTTTGGGCCCTGGCTCCAGGTGTTGTACTACTAGGTGTAGTACTTTTTCGAACCTTTTCAACCAAAAAAAAAACCCTCTTACCTTCTCTATTTGTTTACTCCTCTGTCCATTCGTCCAACACGAGATCCCAGCCCTCAAACCCTCTCTTAGAACTGTTCCCTATAAAAAATCCTTTGTGATGGGTGCTACCTCGTTTTGGAATTCCCTACCAACCCTCCATACGCAAATCCTCATCCTTGACCTCATTTAAACATAATTTATTTATCCATCTCCTCAGTAATCAATCTTCCAAATATTTGTAAAATAATGTTAACGTTTTTCAGACCTGTCAGTCTCATTTAATATTATCCAACAGACAATTATATATCATCCACATTGTTTATTTACAAATGTATATTTTTTTTTTATTAACTAAATTTACAACTGTAATTAATAATAAATACAACAAGTAAATATGAACAAGTAATATGACATGTACAACATGAGGAGAAACTACCCATTGGTAGCACTTCAAGTGTACAAATATGAATCTGAATTTATCTACAATTTCATTTGTCTACCAGTGCCTTTTCTTTATTGTAATTTTATATCTAGATAACCCTGTAATTTAGTTTATTCCTAATGCCATACAATTATACATTGTAGTTATTCTAAGGAGACTTAGTCCCCTTACAATAAAATTTATTTTTCTTCTTTGTCTACTCATAATCTCATGGTCTATTATACTCATAATTTAAATTATCATTATTTTCTTGATTATTACTTATTGTAAAACGTGTACTATTAAAACATTATTAATTGTTAATAAAAAATAAATATATATATTTTTTTATTCATTGATTAAATTTATTCATTGAGTAAGTGTAGGCATGTCATAAAGTGGTGTACTGTTTAATTAATGTGTTTTTCAGATTATTGTTAGTATTCTGATCCCAGATTACTCAGTTTATCGTACAGAGGATTTTCAAACTCAAATCTTTCAAGACTTTTTTCTAGGGTGCCGTTTAGTGTTCATGTCTCACAGCCATATATTAGAACTGGCTTTCTAATAGCATTTTACACTCTTAATTTGAGATTTCTTAAGATTTTTCGAGATTTCAATACCTTTGAAAGGGAGAAGAAAGCTCTGTTCACGCTAGTTGTAGGCTGATCTATTTCTGCCCATTGATCATTCATTGAGTTTATTGTGAAGCCGAGGTATTTGAATTTTTCTACTCTCAGAAATAATTTTCCTTCTACACAGATCCTGTTATTGAGGTGGAATCTTTGGATTATTATCATATATTTTGTTTTGTCTTCATTTACTTGTAGGCCAATCTGCTCTTCATTTACTTGTAGGCCAATTTGCTTCTTTTCAGATTTCTCGGAGGGAAAAAATAAATATAAAATTTCTAAATATGGTGTGATACTATGTACATTTAACAACTGTATTATAAAAAAAAAATACAACTAGTAAATGTGCACACTGTAATAATACAATCACAAGAAAACGCTTGTTGAGAAAGTACCCATTGGTAGCACTCTAACAATATATTTACATTAGTAGATCACGAGGCCATCTTCTTTACAGATTTCTCGGAGGGAAAAAATAAATATAAAATTTCGAAATATGATGTGATACTATGTACATTTTCGATGTTTTTAAGTTTTTAATTAGGTTTATGGGAATTTAGACTTTATTTATCGATAAAGAAATACAGTAATTGCACCAAAATGACAAAAACCCTTTTATATATATCAAATATTAGTCGTTTGAAATTATGAAATGTCACTTTAAAATGAGACATATTCAATCTTCGAAATAAATTTCATTGTTTTTTTTTTTTAATATACACCCCTTGTCCGCTTAACGGCGAACCAACCCCCGTTTTACAAATAATACAACTGTTCTTTTAATTCTAGTGCTCGTTGCTCAAATTGTATAGCTGTAATTCACATGTATTCTGTATTTCAGATTGTATTATTTTTTATCAACATAAACTAAACTGAACAAAACCACAGTTTTACAAATTTTAAATTTGTTTAAAAATCTATATTATACATCGCGCCTTATTGTCAACTTACATTATATATATGATAATTCTTATTGTTAATTTTTAACCATAGTATATATTCAACTTGTCCAATTTCATACAAGCCAAATAATAAATTGAGCGTTTTATTTCTAATATTTTCATTGTACATTATATTGTACTTCTTTTTCTATTTCATAATAATTATAATTATATCACTATATAGTATAAATATTATATATAATATATTATATTAAAGATGAAGAATCTAGATCGAAAAGTAACTGCTTTCACCTGGCTAAAATCAAATTACCACCTTCAGATGAATTCCCTTACAAATTTTTAGTCTAAGATATTTATTTTGTATTAGGAGATTAGAAGGTAACAGAGCTTAACAGGTATGTAATTAATTGAACAGCTATATAATTTATAAAATAAACACCTAATAAGTTGAGCTCCTATTATCTTCTGTTCTCCTAATACTAAAATTTGAAAGTCATTAAAAACGTTTTTATATAATAGAGAGATTAGATTAAATTGTTTATCATTGAAAAGTAGTCCATCTTTTTCTTTCCACTCTTTTAAAATTTGCACAGATCTTTAGCTAAATAAATAACAGCTGTGAGCGTTGCCATGACAACTTATACTTAAAATTGTTTTGCTCGTTTAGTTTACTTCTTCTTTAAGCCCAAAAATCGTTATTGCCATCTCTAATGGCATGTTTCTTCCGTTAAATAATAATAAACAATGTCCATCATTTGTAGAAGCAGAGCAATGAACGTTTAAACACATCATCAAAAGCTTCGGAAAATGTCTTAACATCCACGATGAATGAGAGCAAATCCACTTAGAAAACGTTACCTCTGCCAATATTATTCACTGTTTAATATCAAGAATTCTCAACGGATTAACAGGTGTTAATCCATCCTGAAAAAATCCAGAACAAACAAATAACAAAATAAACATAAGATATAATTACAGATTAATGAATAATGGAATTAATTATTTATTTTTATTTGTGTCAAGGAGAATTATCACACATATTCTCGTATTATTTTGTAATCTTATTAACTTTATAATTGTGGATAAATTTTTTATTCAATTAGGCAAGAATAATTAACTATATTCATATTTATTCATTTATTATTATTTCTTGAAAAGTATTTTCTCTTATTTAGTATACCTGTAAATGGATTTAAATTTGAAAACGCGCTTTTCAGGTATATAATAGTATGAGTATGATAATTAATTTGCCTTTTGTCATATATAAATGATTTTTAAAAACAAAAATTATTTGTACAAAAATTAAACAAAGTAATAAGCGTGAATGATTTCTGGGAGTAATATTTTCGATAATATTCTTCTTATCAACTGGTATTACTTCCTGTCTGATTTAATGCAACTACTTTTTAGCGAAATGTCTGTTATCAGTCCCTGTGACATACAACTGTATGTCAATATTCAATGGACGATCACTTTGCCATATATTTTGCTTTCTGTTGTTTAAGAATTGTATTAGCTTTTGGTATTTACTGTTAATAACTGCCATTTTGTTATTTATTGGAATTTTTTTTCAATAAATAATTCGTAATAATTAACAAACAATAAAACTGCATATTAGCATTAAAGATAAATAAACAAGTTATTAGAGCAAAGTAGATAAGCCTACTCAGAGCTTTGAAAAGTAAACTTTAATTAACCATAATGAATTATTTTTGTTTGATTTTATTTGTATCTCTGTGTATATATGTGCATATATACACTTTTGCTACGTATGGACCGATTTTTGTATTCATAGTTCATTAAAAAGCTTATCATGCAATAAGATATAGGTCAGTAGAATTCAGGGTAGCATGGCATCCATAATAGGTTTGTTTATTAAACATTGTATCAAATTATCATTTCTAATTATAATTACAGTATTTAATAAAATTATATCGTTTACCTCGTAACCTGAAATCTTTATTAAATAACCTAAATGAAATTCTTTACTATTTTAATACATAGCTTACTTAGCAAAGTCAGTTTTGAAGGCTAAGTTTATAATTGTAATTATCGTTTAACTTAACATATTACATAATATATTAACTAGTTTGTTATATTGAGGCTTAAGGACAAAACAGAACGTAAATTAATTGCTAAATATAATGGCTCTATAAAACATGGTTGGTCGGTATTTATTTCGAGCGTAGGCGCAGACTTTCATGACATTCTGATTAGGAAGGGGCCTGCCCTACATACATATATATATATATATATATATATATATATATATATATATATATATATATATATACGTATTATGTAATATATATGTTTATATATTACTTTTTTCCATACGGATATATTTGAAAATGTGTTAACAAAGCTACTGAATACATTACATATTTTTTTTTTAAAGGTCCAAGCCAGTGAGGTGAATTCTCAAATTTATCGTTAGAAATGTGATAAAATTTCCATGTTAATATTTAAGTATGCACATGAATGAATCATAAAATCCAAGGATATGTTGCTATATATAATTATCTGTGAATATAAACTAAAATTAAATAATAGGAATATAGGGCGTGGTAAAATATTAGGTTAGAAAATAAGTCCTTTTAGTTTTTCAGGATGAAATAAAACTCTATAGAATAGAATAGAATACAATAGAAAATAATTTTATTCTGAGACAAGTCCCTTTAGAATAACAAAACAGTACAAAATTAAAATATTATATCTGGTCTAAATAAAAACAAACAAAAGTAAAATGGAAGAGAAATCAGTAAAGAAAACATTAGTTACACATACTATATACAAAATTCACAAAATCAGATATAATAAGTGTATCATAGTGACAAAAATAAACAGAAAAACCGAAAGAACTTATTTGTCAACCCAATACTTGCTCACATACTTCTAGATAGGTATAGCTCCTATTTCCTTAATTGATTTTAGTTTACATATTTTATTCATTCCTGTAGGTTTATTCATTTTTATTTAATTTTTGTTTTTTGAAATATTGGGAGGTCGAAACGATATTCTCGTTCCTCTTTATTGTTATTGGTGAGGGGGGAAGAATCGCCTCCCTGCCTCTCTCGAATACCGCGCCGATGTTTTCGAACCAAATTTAAGTCTATAATGATTATTATTATTTTATTTTTTGAAACATTAAGGAACAAGAGTGATTTGTTTAAGGGTTTGAAAATAATAATCAAATTAGGTTAGCAGTATGAGAATTTATAGGGAATATGATTAATCAATTTCAACTAATAAAGTTTAAAACATATGATTATATAATTTATTATGAATTTTTATGAAAAAATATTGGGAACAAAATTGTTGATGACGATGCAGAGCTCCGAAACGTTGAGCATGTTACAGAATTGAAGAAAAATAGAATAATTACACTAGGACCATAAAGAAACTTTCACAACATAAATATAAAATATATCGATCCTTCTAATATCGATTAATTAGTCATAAGAGATTAACCTCGGAATAAATTCCGTTTTTTTTATTATAACCACACAATTCAACTCGGTATGTTGATCATGATCAACAGAAACAAGCGGGATATAACCCAAGGATATGTCATTATGTAACCCAATGGAAACGTCCCAATTTCTCATTATTTTCAAATATTCTGTATAAGATTTCTAATATCGATACTGAAGCTGCCATGTTGAAACAAAACATTCACTTGAAGATTGAACTGTTGCTGCTGGAAGTCCTTCGCCCCTATTAACTCGAAGCAGCTGTTGATTGCTTTGTCATTTTAGATTAGTTCTCAAGTTTGATTTATTCTTGTGATCGCGGCGAATAAACAAAACATTTGTGTATCTGCTTAGTTCAACGTTTAACAATAGAAACAGCATAGCATATTTCATTTAAAATTTAAAAGATCGTTAAAATTTATATTATTTGGTTATGCCTTTGTATCTGAGGTCGACAGAGTCATACATTTTTTAAATAATTTTTATTTTAAAAGTATTTACCAAACTTATAAAGAAACAGTTCACGTAATAAAAGTTATTCATGTACCTTTATGATTTTTTTTAATTTATATTTAATCAGAAATATTACACAATACCTTTGTGATAAACATTTTTCTTCAATAAGTTTAAGGTTCACTCAAATTTTTTTTTTTTTTTTTTTTTTTTTTTCTTACCCTCCAAAAAGTTTATTGAAACAATTACATATATAGTATACAATAATACAATATAAACATGTAATAAATTCCTTCCACTGCCCGAGGGCATTTTAAGGATTGGGGATAGCTAAAGGTTACATATGTGGCAGAAGGCCTTGTGACTTTGACATTGAACGGGGAAGGACCGTTCTGCTAATGTTTTATTATTTACAATATATACAAATTAATGAGTTTGGACCGCAGAGACCAGACCACATCCTTCGGCGAGTATGTCCACCAAAGGGAGTTTACCTTGCCACCTCCCAGGTCTGGGTGATGGTGAGATCTCATTGAACAGTGGGTTTGCACAGGCCTTCAGCCCATCAAAAAATTTGATGTGCCTCCGGCCTATGAACTCAGGTACCGAGGGGAGCTGGAGCTCCTCGCGTATTGTTTGATTCTTAGCCCTTTGTAGGGTGGTGCCACGGACAATTCGCCGAAGGATAGAGTTCTGGAAGCCCTGTAGACTCGTAAGCGTGGATTTATATAGGTATCGCAGGAGAGGGGCCCCGTGGAGCAGTGTTGGTCTTATAACAGCTTTATAAATTTGGAGCTTGAGTCTCAGCGAGAGCTGCGGCGACGTCAGTAGGTGGTAGAGCCGGTGCGACTTCTTTCGTGCCAGCTTGATCCTCTGCCTAACGTGATTGGAGAAGGTCAAATGTCTATCTAGCGTGACGCCGAGGTAGACAATCGAGGTAGAAATTTTATGATAAACTCCTCCAACGGTGAATTGTGTGGGTAGATGCTTCTTTCCCTTCTGAAACGACATGACAATAGCATCAGTCTTCGCAGGATTCACTCTGATACCGATCTCTTCTAGCTCTTCAACAATTGTGGCTGAAGCATTCTGTGCCAGAGTGAGTGCAGTCTCCGCGTTGATGCTGGAAGCATATATGCCAATGTCGTCCGCATAGGCTGCTACCACCGCCTTTGGATGCTTGAGTGCCACCACTGGCGCCGTGAAAACGACGAACAGTATTGGCCCCAACACAGACCCTTGAGGTACTCCGCAGGTGGTATCGACTGGGTTTGAGTAGTCTGTACCAACTCGTACGACGAGAGATCTTCCGCTGAGGTAGCTTCGGATCAGTCGGCATAGAGTGGTAGGAAACCTGAACTCTTCCAGACGGCGAAGTAGATGCGTGTGTGACACGCAGTCAAAGGCCTGACTGCAGTCCAAAGAGATGAGCGCCGTAGCTCTGTTGAGACTCATTTCATCTATTGTGTGGGCCTGAAGTTTAGCTAGGTGGTGTTCACACGCGACCCCTCTCTGGAAACCAGTCTGCTCTGGTGGTATGATGCTCTCTTTCCAGCAGTGCTTCATAAGCTGATGGTGGATTAGCCTCTCGAAAATCTTGCTGATGTGCGAGAGGAGGCTGATCGGACGATAGTGCTCAGCTGAGTCCCCGTTCTTCGCCGGCTTGAGTAACGGTACAACGATCGCTTGTTTCCATGCGGTAGGAAAGTATGAGATTCGAAGACATGAGTTGAATATGTTCAGTAGAAAGGCTTTACCCTTCCTAGGGAGCATCTTCAACAGTACGTACGGAATCTCATCCAGTCCAGACGCTTTGTTTCCTTTGGTGCGTCGTAGCGTCGACTCCAGCTGGTTGAAGGTAGAGAAGACGGGTTCTTCGTTGGGACTGGGCAGTGGTCCTTCCGGCATTGGTGGTGCATTTCTCGTCCGCTCAGCATCCCTCGCTTCATAGCTTTTGGCCAGGAGTTCAGCCTGTTCCTTAGGTGTCAGCAGCTCATTCCCCGACGTCAGGTGGACAGTCCTCTTCTTGTTAACGAACGTTCGGACCAGTCTCCAGAACTGGCGGTGGTCATTATGAGTCCTCCGGAGCTGGTCATGCCAGAGTGAGGTCTTCCAGTCTCGCATGAGGCTGGCTATCTGCCGGGTCATCGCATTGATGGCCGGTTTCAAGCTGTAGTCACGCGTGCGCTGAAAGATGTTCCTCAGGTTGTTCCTCTGACTGATCAGGGCGAGGATGTGACGTGGTGGTCTCCTGATGGCGTTGGGCTGCGGAGCGAACCTAGGGATGTTCAGGTTGGCTGAATCCTGGATAGTGGTGGTGATGACATCCACCGCCTCGTTTACCTCTTCTACTGTCTGGCACGGCGTTACCGCCGGTAAAGTGGATTCAACGCTAGACCTGTATCCTTTCCAGTCGGCCTTGTGGAGTAAGTATTTACTCGCCAGTGGTTTGGCGGGTGTGCCCTCGATCGTGTAGAGCACAGGCCGGTGATCCGACGGTCCATACGGAAGCGCTTGGCAATCCGTAATGATGTGCAGATCCCTGGTTAATAGCAGGTCCAGCGTTGATGTCCAATCAGGTCGGGCTGAATGCCGGAAAGTGTGTACACCTGGGTGAAAGACGGCCAACCTAGTCTTGGTAATGTACTTCCGGTTCACTCAAACTTGTTAAACAACTAAAATAAAACTCATGGGTGATATAATATATTCGGGACGCAGTCTTTTTAAAAAAAAAGATTAATTTTTTATTTGTGCTAACGTTTCAACCCAAACATGTGGGTCATCTTCAGGGCAGAAAAAATTTAAAATACAATCAGAGATATAATATTATCCGACCGATAATGCTAAATAATAAATTATAGTGTTGGATGGTACATGAATCTTAACTAATATTACAATACATATATTAAAAATGAAATATGTAAATAGTTATACAAACTACAAATAATGTATATAATCCATTTATACAAATTTGTAATATTTTCTCTTACTAACTGTGGTTCAATCACTGAGGGTGTTCAAGTACTGACACATTCAATAGGTAAGTGAAAAGGTCAAGAGGGAAGATTTTCCAGTTGTCCACATGTTTGTTTTGAAACTTTGTCACAAATAAAAAAATATTTTTTTTAAAAAAAGACTGTGTCCTGAATTTTTATCAACCATGATATATAGAAAAGTCAACTAGCTTCCTTCAATAAAATAAAACTGTTAGTTTAACTACACCTTTTTTGTTTTTGGTTGGGAATACAAAAGTTGTTATATCAGGAAATGAATGAGTGAATGTTTAAACATATTGGTGTTTATTTTGATGATTATAGTATGATGATGACAAATATGAATTTTCAATGTTTGCGTTTCTGAAATTACTTTTTTTCCTGAAAACCTTTATGTATTGTTTATAGTGAACTTTTATTATAAAAAGTTATTTGGATAAAAGTTTTAAAATAAATTAGAAATTACCTATTGGAAGGAACTCCAATAATAGTTCTATATTGCAAGGTCCCGAGGCCAATATCTTTTCAGACGCCTGGGAGTGTTATCAGGAATAGAAGAGAAACAAGAGGTTTCGGATGGTTCAGATGTTTATTATGGAAGGATAGGTACCTGGATTTAGCTTATTCGGAAAAAAATATGGTACATTAAGCTCGTTATGGATGATTTTATTTGTGACAAGGTAAGGAGCATTGAGGATTTTACGAAGGATTTTGGATTTTAAGGATTGAATACGAGAGGAATTTGATGGTTTAGTAGAGCTCCAAAGCTCGATTCCATAAGTCCGAATATGCCTTATTATAGTAATATATATAAGTCTTTTGCAAATAATTAGAAGTTTAGAGTGTTTGTCTAGTAAGGGCTGGAGCAGTCGAAAACGTCGAGGTGTTTCTTGTCGTTTTAGTCTGATCTGAGGATTCCAAATGAGTCGTTTGTCCAGGTGGAGTCCTGGATATCGTATTTGTTCAACAGGGATAAGTGGGGTATTTTTAAACGATAATGTAGACCAGAAAGTCGTAGGTTTACGACGAAGGAGGGAAATTGGATTTAATTGCAGAATAAAATTAGTTTTATGTCAAAAGAGAAAATGTATTTATTTGAAAGTACATACGTTTTCCAAAGCCAATTACGTTGTCATTAATACCTTTCTATTAAATTCTTTCTCGTTAAAATAAAATATGGTTTTACTCACCGTTATTATTTCGTATTAGAATTACTTAGCTAATTCTAGTTTTGCAAGACGGTTTCGGAACCCGTTGTGTCAGTGACCTTAGGATAATGAGACCTTCCAAAACCCACAAGTAGTCGAAGCGAAATCGTGACCCTCTTGTGTTGAATAACCGCAGATTACGAACTTTCGGCTCAGTTTTATTACGCCCTTTTCGACTAACAGTATCTTATATTTCCTTATTTACTTTTTTTTTCTAGTTGCTGCTACCAGTTGATAAATACACCTTTTGTTTATACCTGGGAATCTTGAATATTTAAATACATCCCATTTGAAAGTAAAATTATTTAATGATAAGGAAGCGTTTAGTTTAGTACCCGAAAACATTTGTTCTTTTTTTTCTCTTTGTTTTTTTCTTCTCCCAGATCGTTGCTTAGCGTGATGTTGGTAGAAATAGGTCGCATAACTTGCCAGACCCTCGCGTAGTTGTAAACCGTTGCTATTATTATTTCTCGTGTTATTTTAGCAGATCCTTTATTTTAATTGTCAACATTACTACTACATCCTAATTAATTTATTATGTTATTGATATGTAGGCGAATGGATCTGTTGTGTATCTGACCACTTTTTCGCACAGACCCCTTTTTATCAAATTATTAACATTACTTTTAAATTTCGTGAATGCATTCATCTTATCGTAACCTACAAATTTTTTATTTACGAAAATCCTCAGAACTGGTACGTTTTCTTATTAACTTAATTAGTTTTAACGAAGTACTAAAATGAGATAGTATAATCAGAAAATCGAGGCCTACAAAAATATTGGGCCGTTTGGCCTGCACAACCTCGTTGTTTTGACATATTGGAGGTGGAGGTCACCCCAAACGGGACAATATTTTTTTATGCCAATTTTTTTCTTGATTCAAATAAAAATTCGTAACATTTTAGCACCTCATTATTTATGCAAAGTTTATCGATCTCCAGATTGAAAAGTACTCTTTCAATACATTGTTATCTGACTTAATAAAGCTCTTAGAAAGTTGTATGTTAAGAAAAACAGGGCAACATAATGAGCATAAATGAAGGTATGTTCATCCTCCTTCCATTCAACCCTTGATTCTTATCGTTAAAATTATTTATTATACAACTTTTTCAGTGTAAAAATGGATTATAAGATTTTTTAAAATAATTTTGTTTTATTATTACTGGTTATGTTTTTTAAAATGTCAAACAGAGGCTGTTTTGATATTTTTATTTATATTCCAAATAGCCTATTTCATTTTCGTTTAGATTTCATAGCTTCTACATCATAAAAGTAACATTTTTTTATTAGGCCTTTATTTTTGTAGGCAAAATGTAAGATTGCTAATAAAGATCAATTTATAAAAAAAAAAAAAAAAAATAGTCAGGAGCCAAACCTTTTTTTTTTACTTCTTTTTTTATATTTATATTATATCCATCGCGTCTCTAAACCCTCATATTATAACTTTTGATTTATTGTTTCAAAAATTGGCTTATGTAATGGGAAAACGATAGAAAAGCCAGGGGATTATATAAAATGTTTTGGTATACGCCCTGTTACATTTTATGAATTATTATAATTACATTCATATTATGTCAAGATAATTTTCTAGACTCTATTATATCAATTATATGTTACTAAAGATTGTCGACTTTTCAAATTGTATATTTACAATATAATAAAGTATGTATTTAGTGTTATCGTTAATTTCCTCCTAAGCCGATTGACCCTGCTTTCGTTATCAGAGTCGCAGTAAGGTTTCTCTACGTTTTGTTGTTTTCTTCCAAACACTGTTACATAATCTGCATAACAGAGGATATATTGAATATATAGAAATAAAAAATGAACTAGACACTAGACATGAATAGGCTTCTCTTGGTATTGTCTATTCTGAGAAAGGTCTGTAACGTACGCTAAAGATACCTGAGGGGGTCCGGGGAATCGCTTCGTCCATATTATACCTCATTTATTATTAAATAAATGAACTCCTTATGTATAATATTAACGTACTCAAAAGATCTCGAATATTCAAATACATTTTTTCCCTTTCCAATCATTGACTGGCTACTGTTACTGTCCCAGCAGATGGTGCAAAAAGTTGCCCCAGTAGCATCAATCACCTACAGGTACCAGTAGTGTCGATTGTTATGCCTCGGATCACAATTTACCTTTATGTTTTTTTAAAAAGTAATTTTTCATTAATATAACAACGGAAAAGTCTTAGTCCGTCGTACAGATCCCTTTTTATCGAATTATTAACATCCGCCTGAAACTTCGTAAATAGTTTTATCTCATCCTAACATACAACTATTTTATTTACTACAACTCTTGAGATTGGGGCGTTTTCAATCTGAATGGGGGGGGGGGGAGTTTGTCTATTTAATTAGGTACTAAAAACTCGTGAATACCCATTTGCTTTCTACTTGGATCGTAAGATAATTTTATCACATAATCGAGAAAAAAGGTGGCCTTCAAAAATATTGAGCCGTTTGGCGTGACCTATACCCTATAATTTTCAAAATAACGAGGTTATATAGGACAAACGGCCCAAAATTTTTGTAGACCGCCTTTTTTATCGATTTTGTGATCAAATCATCATATCAGCTTTTCAATCTGGAGGGAGGGGGTAACTCCCTCCAGATTGAAAAGCCTCAATTCCAAGAGTTTTAGTAAATAAAAAAGTTTAGGTTACGATGAGATGGAACTATTTACGAAGATTCAGGCGGATGTTAATAATTCGATAAGAAGGGGTCTGTACCACGGACTATACTGTTTACTTAAAAAAATATTTCTGTTGGTTAAACTGTAAAAGTAATAAAATCTGGTGTGTCCGCTCACACGACTTTCTTACTGATTTCAGAATTTTTTTTATAACTTTAAATATGTCCTTTAAAAAACAAACATAAAATTGAATTAGTTCTAATTTCCTGGAAATTGATCTAATAAAAGATTTGAGTATGATTCCTTTGATTAACCAAAGAAATGTAAACTGGCTTGTGGAAGATCAGCATAAACAACTCAGTGCACTCTAACATTGCTAATTAAAAACATATTTGCACTAGCCCAATTTTGTCAGAAAATAATTCATGTTAAAAGTAGGGCGGAAAGTGAAACCTGTGTGATGCATACGAAATTATTATAGTTCTTACATACAAAATTATGTAACAACTTCTTTAATAGTGCTCTTTAATGAACGATTTCATCGAAATCGAGCAAGACAGACAGACTAATGGCTGAAAATGTGTTTTTCAGGGACTCTGAAACTTATAGATTCGTCGAAAACCGTACATCGGAAATTTGACCCGATCGCAATACTTTCCTTACCTACTATATTCAGAAAATAAATAAATTAAAACATGTGTAGAAAATAAAATACGCTATAACATACTGCTTCGATTCCGATAATTTTTTTGTTTTGTTGGTAATTTAATTATCTTTCAAAAGTTTTAAAATATATTTTTCCATATGCTATATACTTAGCGAGTTAGGCTCCAAAATATTTTTCTTTTCTTCATAACTTTTTTCCTGATTTTTTTTTTTCGCGAATTTAGTGCATGTACGAAAATTGAAAAGACAATAATTAGAATATTATAGGAAAGTTTCATCAAAATCGTTGTAGCCGTTTTGCGCTACATTCTATGCAAAAATGTGTTTTTATTTATTCCGCAGAGAGTACACAATTTGTGTCAGATGCTTCAGTTTCAAAACCCTACAAAATAAAAAAAGAAGCAACAAAATCGGTCTACTAGTTCCCGAGATAATCCTGGCATATACAGACAGACCAATAGCTGAAAATGTGTTTTTCGGATTGGAAAGTAATAAAAAAGAGGTAGTAGAAATTGCTGAGTTAAATGAAAAATAAGACTGAATTAAAAAGATATTGTTCTATATTTCAAGAATATATATACAACCTACATATTATAGATATTTTTAGATATCTAGATATGAAGCAGATATCTAGTTGAGATTGATAATAATATTGAAATCTCAATATATATATAAATGATGTCTCAATACATATATAAATGATGTTTTTCTCATTCGTTTTAATTTTTTTTTACGCAATTATCAGCTTTTGTATTATAAATAATTGTGAAGTTAAATCTTTAGGCACTATATAATAAGTTAGTGAGAGAAAGTTACATATTGCGTAATAGTGTTGGTTAAAGTTGAAGGGGCGAACAGCTGATTGTGATAACTTACTAACAAGTATTACACGGTGGGCCAGACCCCCTTACCGTGCACCCCCCCCACATCCCTATAAATTGCATATCGTTGTGTTCCTTGTAACAATTTATTAAAAAAAAGCCAATGTTCCCACAAAAAAAAGTGAACGCACTGCCCCAAAATGGCGTCCAAAGATGGCGGATTGACGACTTTGACTTTAGTTAGTTTTTTGGTCACTGAGAATCAGCATTAAGCTTAATTTCCTCATATTTGGTCTTTTATTAAAGCTGAATAGTTATAGAATAATAAAACATGAAGAAATATTAAAAAATAATTGGCTAAGGCTATGAAAAACACCAGTAAAGTCAATTTTTTTAACAAAAAAATTTTCAAGTTACAAATCAAGCGTCGTTTGTAATTAAACGGCCTACAATAACGCAAAATGTGCTGAAATAAACCATCTGGAGAATATATTTCTCTTTCTGAAACGCTGATTATTTTTTACAAATGTTTAAGTAGTTCCGTAAAAAATGCACTTATGCGGCAGAAAAGCGGTACTGGCGTGGGTGCCTACAGGCCTCTACCACACCATTCAGTGCCCATAAATGGCTTAGTTATAGTGATATAATAACATTTTTGGTACATTATATTGGTTTTATTAACGAACAAATATTAATGCAATAATTTAATAGTAAAAAAAAAAAATTAAAATTAAAAAAAAAAATTATTATTATTTTTTTAAATTTTAACCTCCTTTATTCTATACGTAGGTCGTTTAAGAATACCTCAATTGTAAAAATGATATAATTATAATAATAAAACTTAATTAAAAAATATTTTGCTAAATATCTTGATTTTTTTTTTTATTTAACGTTTGCAGTTTAACACTGTGTTTTGAATATTTACTGATTCTTAGAAGTAATTAAAATTTTTATATACTTCCCAGGAAATGAGTCATATTCATACCTTTTTTATAAACTAAAATAATATATACATAATCTGAACTATATATAATGAATAGCTACCGGGTTGTTTGGTAAAACTCATATATCACTAATTAAAAAATTAATTTTTATTTCCTTTATTTTGTGCAGAAGTTGGACTATATCATAAATAAATAGGAAATTTTAATATTGAATGAATTATTCTCCATGCACAAAGAAAGATATAAAGGGTGACCCTATAAGTTCTTCTATAAACCAAAACTGATTGTTTGGATTTGATCTCAAAATGAGGAAAAACGTGAACTTAAACGAGAAAATTGGAAAAATACATTAAGCGAACGAGAAAGGAAGTGCCAAAACCTCGGAATAGATAAAAAGGACCAGTTATATCCATTATATAGCTAAATGAATGTATAGTAGATAGATGAACAGAATATTTCAAGATGCTGCTAAAACGGGATCAATTGCAGTTTGGATGATATTAAGTGGACGATGTAGGTTTATTATGGTGAAAACTACTTTATTTTCGATTGCTGAAGGTGCACATCGGGACTATATTAACTTTGAAGATGAATATAGAGATGTATATCGAGAAAGTTATAGCTCATAAGCTTTCCTTCTGTTTAATGGATTTTCAAAAGATTTTTTAAGGTATCTTATATTAGTTGTAGCTCGTTATTCTTGAATTGTTCGAAATTTGTACCATATCATAAAAAAATAGGAAATTTTAATATTGAATGTATTATTCTCTCTGCACAAAGAAAGATGGAAAGGGCGAAACCGAACTGCTTTGACAGTTTTGCGCGTACATAGGCAACAAGCATATTAGAAAATGATATGAAAGGACTGTGGTTTTTACCTTTACAAGAAAGGAGATACTAGGAAATGTAATACCCATCAAGACCCATTCCTGTTTAGTGTACCAAACAAATTATACACAAGAATCGTAGAAGCTGGAATAAGAAATATTGTCGATTGCCAAAGTGATATGGATTGAGAAACTCAAGTTGCACATTGGAAGAGAAGTTGAAAATTGGGACTGTCTTCACTTTAAGGCAGGTTATAGAGAAGTCCACATAAAAAGAAAAATAGCTCTCTATCTGCTCAATGCCTCACACTTTGGATTATGCTAATATCTAACTGTCTTTCAGAAAAACTCGTTTTCCTTTTAGATCCCTTAAAAAATCTTTTGAAAATCCACTAAACAGAAGGAAAGCTATGAGCTATAACTTTCTCGATATACATCTCTATATTCATCTTCAAAGTTAATATAGTCCCGATGTGCACCTTCAGCAATCGAAAATAAAGTAGTTTTCACCATAATAAACCTACATCGTCCACTTAATATCATCCAAACTGCAATTGATCCTGTTTTAGCAGCATCTTGAAATATTCTGTTCATCTATCTACTATACATTCATTTAGCTATATAATGGATATAACTGGTCCTTTTTATCTATTCCGAGGTTTTGGCACTTCCTTTCTCGTTCGCTTAATCTATTTTTCCAATTTTCTCGTTTAAGTTCACGTTTTTCCTCATTTTGAGATCAAATCAAAACAATCAGTTTTGGTTTATAGAAGAACTTATAGGGTCACCCTTTATATCTTTCTTTGTGCATAGAGAATAATTCATTCAATATTAAAATTTCCTATTTATTTATGATATAGTCCAACTTCTGCACAAAATAAAGGAGATAAAAATTAATTTTTTAATTAGCGATATATGAGTTTTACCAAACAACCCGGTAGCTATTCATTATATATAGTTCAGATTATGTATATATTATTTTAGTTTATAAAAAAGGTATGAATATGACTCATTTCCTGGGAAGTATATAAAAATTTTAATTACTTCTAAGAATCAGTAAATATTCAAAACACAGTGTTAAACTGCAAACGTTAAATAAAAAAAAAATCAAGATATTTAGCAAAATATTTTTTAATTAAGTTTTATTATTATAATTATATCATTTTTACAATTGAGGTATTCTTAAACGACCTACGTATAGAATAAAGGAGGTTAAAATTTAAAAAAATAATAATAATTTTTTTTTTTAATTTTAATTTTTTTTTTTTTACTATTAAATTATTGCATTAATATTTGTTCGTTAATAAAACCAATATAATGTACCAAAAATGTTATTATATCACTATAACTAAGCCATTTATGGGCACTGAATGGTGTGGTAGAGGCCTGTAGGCACCCACGCCAGTACCGCTTTTCTGCCGCATAAGTTCATTTTTTACGGAACTACTTAAACATTTGTAAAAAATAATCAGCGTTTCAGAAAGAGAAATATATTCTCCAGATGGTTTATTTCAGCACATTTTGCGTTATTGTAGGCCGTTTAATTACAAACGACACTTGATTTGTAACTTGAAAATTTTTTTGTTAAAAAAATTGATTTTACTGGTGTTTTTCATAGCCTTAGCCAATTATTTTTTAATATTTCTTCATGTTTTATTATTCTATAACTATTCAGGTTTAATAAAAGACCAAATATGAGGAAATTAAGCTTAATGCTGATTCTCAGTGACCAAAAAACTAACTAAAGTCAAAGTCGTCAATCCGCCATCTTTGGACGCCATTTTGGGGCAGTGCGTTCACTTTTTTTTGTGGGAACATTGGCTTTTTTTTAATAAATTGTTACATGGAACACAATGATATGCAATTTATAGGGATGTGGGGGGGGTGCACGGTAAGGGGGTCTGGCCCACAGACTATATAGGATACAGCCTATGGATCATCGATTTCAGCCAATTTTTTGTTTAGGCGATACTACATCGAAAAATATTAGAAATGTGTCTCCCCGCCGTTCTTTCCAGTGAGATCTAAGTGCCGAGAAAAAATAATTTATATAATTTTAAGCAAAATTTATTTAATTTATTTTGGCCTTTCCTGTATCCAATATAGCTGGTCATTAGATGTTGATGATTATGTATCAAGTTTATCAAATTTCATCATATACTTTCTCTTACATATGCATAAACGTATATTCTTTAACACAATTCCATTCCTATATGCGTATATTTAATTTGGCCTAAAGTTGGAGAAAGTTAGGCATTGCTAAAATATTAATCGTGTAGGCATTAATTTTACCATATTCCATCCACTATTTATCTTTCGCTTATGGTTGTCCACACGCATAGTCTTTTATGCGCCGCCTATATTTTAAAAACGGCTCTTTTGATTTTAGATTAGAGAAATTTGTGATATTGTAGACAAATGGTGTACAAATTATCTTGTAGCAATTTCATCAGAAATCATTAAACATTTAATATTGTTAAAAATATAATAGCTGTGAAATTTAGGAGGAAGTTTACTTATAGAAATGGGGTTATAAACGAGTATTTATATTAAAGTTTTGTATTAGATTTTAAACGTTATTTGAAAACAAATTTTAGACTATATTTTGTATAAAAATTTCAGGGATTTAGGTTGTTAGATAGCTAATAGTATAATAGCGATCTTATCAAATTCTGAATACTTAGTTTGCTGTGGCATCTGCTTTTCCTTCACAATACCATAATTCAATAGTGACATCTTCTGTAGTTTTAGTTCTTATATTATTAATTATAGACCTTGAAATATAGTTATTTATGTATCTAATAAAAAATGTCGAAGAAGCTATACTGACCCTCCTATTATAGGTCAATTTTATACGAGTGTGTGGAAATAAACATTGAAATGTATAAAGGTGCGTTCAGACGTTTCACAAACTTTGGGACAAACAAATATCTAGTGGTTATTTCACAATGTTTGTATTTGTGTTTCTTGTTTTTGGTTTTTTCATCTTTGAGTTTCTCATAGTTTGTAAAATGTCTAAACGCACCTTAATGTGTGTTCAATATTTACGTTTAAAGGTTAGAGAGAACGGCTCGACTGATTTTTAACACATTCGTCATTGAAATAACAAGAATCAATTAATTTGTGTAGTATAAAAATGATGAATTTTCTTCATGCGGACGAATGTGTATTGAGTTTGATGGCTTGATTTACTCTGAAAGATTTCATGAATGTCTTAAAATATTTTTTTTCATCTCACCAAAATAAAATATTTTATTTTAAGTATTCTCAATATTTTGTTGGTTTCCTATTTTATCATCTTCAAGCTGGTGATCATATCCACACGTTTTGTCGAACACCGATGGAACAACCAACAACTGTGTGTTTTATTTTACATATTTTTATGATACATGTAGATTTTTTTAAATTGATTTACATTATGCATATTTTTTAAATTTTGTACTTCGGAATATATTCGAAAAAGATTTTTTGTCCCCCTCTCCATTTTTATTAGGAGAGAAGGCGATCTTCCTTCTCAAATTTGCTCCTTTGTTCCTTATTATTTTATAATAGGGATATTTTCTAGTGTCATAATAATTAAAGATATTTAAAATTATATAATAAATAATACTATGTTCAGTAAAAATTTATTTAAAGTTGTTTTAATGAAACCAAAACAATAATTATTATACCTTTATTTTGGTGTTGCTATATATTTATTGATCTGTTCCCACGTGAGTTGCATGCTTAGCGTAATAATCAACCTAATTTCGCTAGGGAAATCCCCCTACTCATCGTACCAACTTCATTAATGATTTGCCCAGAAAAGAACTTCATTTCTTTAAATATATTCTCATGTACCAATGTTCTGACTCTCTGAATCAAAATATTTGACATTATATAAAGGTATTTTTTATTTTTTTTTTATTTAGAAATATAACAATCTGTCACGTGGACAGTAATTATAGTGATATATGATATAACACATTCATAATACAGAAAATATAAAATTAACAAAAGTAAAATATTAATCAAAAACTATGTACAATAAAAAAATAAAACAAACTAAAGATAAATAAATTAAAATCATAAAAACACAGTCATACCTATATACAATATATACAACCCCAAGCCAGGCTTCTCCCTCCAACTATAGAAGGAAAACCGTGACTTCAACAGATCCCTGCGGTACTCTCACAACCGCGTCACTGCTGCTAAAGCCATTGGAGTTTCAGCGAGAGCGATATAAAGGTATTAGCCCAATAAATTGAGGAAGTTTTTATTTTTTCAACTTGTATATATGGGTTTAGACATGTAAAAAAGAAAATTACTAACGCGGGCCAACAAGGGAAAAGTTTTTACAGTCCAAAAAGTCAGAATTTTTCGAGGTGTTTTTGTTTTTTACTATAAATGGGTATGTCACTTGGAAAGTAATTCCCTAAGAGGAAAAACCCATAGAATCAAAGTTGAAGAACATCAAATTTTACGTCTGCTGAGTACTGACATTTTTATTGTAGGCCAATTATATATCTCGAATCGGGATTCGTTATTCCTTTATCAATTTCGGAATCTTTCGGTACATCGTTTACTAAAATCTTTTGCTCTTGAGAGGTGGAAAAGAGGCTTATACTACATTTAACAGACTTTTAACAAAAATTACTCAGAAGAATAGATACCCATATAGTTGAAATATTGAAAACCACTTTTACCTTCATTACCAATTTCTAACCATCGGGAAATTACAGATTTTGTTCGCAGTAAGTGACCTACATTAAATTAGTTGGTACTCACTGGACGCAATGTTTGATGCTCTATAACTTTGATTCAATGGTTAAGCAACTCATTTCCATGTTGCAGGGCCATTTTTAGTAATGTTTCTCAGTTTTTGACAAATTTGATAAAAATCATCGTTGGTTGACTGTGTTTGGTTGGTTGGTGTTTTATATCTTACCACGTAAGCAAATTATAACGTTTATGTACTCTTTCGACGCACAATTTATTAAAGAGTACATTTTTCGCTTGGATGCTTCATTTAGGAGTTATAGGTGAAAAAAAACAACAATAAAATATCGAAAAATTCTGACTTTTTGGCTGTAAAAAGTTTTCCCTTGGTGGCCCGCGTTAGCAATTTTGTTTTTTACATGTCTGAACCCATATATGCAAGTTAAAAAATAAAAACTTTTCCTACATTTTTCGCAATAGATTTCCGTTTCGATTCTCAAATTACTGATCTAATATTCTTTAGATCAGACGCCATTTTTTGAAACAGCGGCTTTGGAACGGTATACCAGGTTCATTTTGCTCAGAATAGCATACACTTTTGTAATTTACGATCAAATCTTTGCCTGCGATCAGGTCGGTTTTTGGGCTCTGACTCCAGGGCTAAAAGGTTTGTTAGACATAGGCGGGTATGTAGTAGTGCCATGATATGCACGTCAAAATATTTAGAAGGTATTTTCTCCCGTTCGTCGACTTTTGATACCATCTTGTTTGAAATATCCTAATCTTTAAATAACTTTCATCGTAATTGCAGTAATGTTTTAAGTTTTGAAATTATGATTGGTTGCATCTCCATAAAATTACTTCTCGTTTGATATCTCATTCATAAAAATCCTTCATTCCTAAATGCCAGTAAAGGGATATCTGTAAATACTACATCATATTTTACATAGTTTTGATATTTAAATAATTACTATACATATATATATATATATTTTTTTTCTTATAACTTTAGAAACTTTGGCTAAAATTAAGATTGAAATTCATTTATCTTTTTGAAAAATTTTCTAAAAAAGAAAAAAAAAATATATTTGATGGAGTGCTTGTTATCAATTACATATTTCGTTCCTTGAAACGTGTATTGTCTGTGATTCACAACTGTAGATATTTTTATACCGCATTGATATCAAACAGACTCGGCTGTTATTTTCCGCGTAATGTCTACTTGAACGTTCCGATTCTTGTTTATATTTTTATTCGAGTGGCATTATTATACTTGCTAGTCGCTTGCTCACAAGGGAAAGTAATTGTTTAATTTATAAATTATAAAAATGAATCATTTCTATTAGATGTTATTCACAGTTATTTTTAAATACAATATTATCCTTAAACTACTGAACCCAAGACCCTTCTTAGGTTGTAGTGGTACAGGTTTATTTTTCATTATTTTTGAAGTGAAAACTTCTTTAGGCGCATTTTGCACTTTTTTTGTGGAGAGTAAATTAGACTGAACCGTCAGATCTTCGGTGTGTAACGCTCGAATAAAGGCGGCTAGAGTCGATTATTTTTAAATATGGATTAAAATATCTCAGAAACTAAAGATCAGACCTCCACACTGTAAACGAAAGAATTGTTCAGCATTTCCTCCTCTCTGTAATGGTCTATTATTCAAAAGCGTATCTTAACGCGACGCCGTTTTATAGAAGTGAAATGGAAAAAATAGTGCCGAAAACGAAATCATAACGAGTTTTATTGAAAATATGAATTAAAATATCTCAGAAACCTAAAATAGGACCTGCATTCTTTAAGCGAGAAAATTCAGCATTTCATCCTCTTTATAATGAGCTATTATTTATAATTTATATTTCATATTCTCAATCTCGCCTTGTTGATGTTTTTACTTCTATCGTGTTGTCTAGAGGAGACACGCCTTAGTTGTTTTCTATAAATGATAGAATACTTTTTTTTTTTCATTAAAATTTAAAACTATCGTGAAGCTTTAGATAGCAGACATTGAGGTCAAAATAATTAGCTTTCGTTTGTGAGGGATGTCCTTAATACAAAATCATAAATTTAATCGTTAAAGGAATCCCAAAAAATAAACTAAATTTAAACACACATACTCAAACCATGTTTTTGTGTTGAATACTTTTTTTTTCAAACAACTTTTGCTGAATGTTCATAAGATATAATTGTATAAGGTCTTAGTCACATTTTTTATTGATTCGTGAAATTTGGTTTTTCTTTTAGTTATGAAAGTGTTTACAATTGATAACGATATGTCACATAATACTTATATCAATTTTTATTTTGTATCCAGAATAATACAATAACTATAATATTATGAATTATGACATCGAAGGTCTTTTTCTATAATTGTGTAACCTAAAAACATATTAAGGCTAGTGTTGCCCAAATGCGAGACCGAGAGGAGTCTTGGTCTTGCAAACTCAGTTTTGATCATGTTCTTGGTCTTGCGCAAGCTTATTTCTATAGAAATATTACTGCAATTTTTTAGAAGAAACTTAACTAAGCCCGAATGATAAATTAGATGAGTTAAATGCAAAAGTATATTGGTTATACCAATTATTAACGTATAGTAACTAAAATTGTCAAGTATTAGTAACTATATTGCCTTAATTTTTATTTTAAAAATCGATTTTTTTTTTTACCAATCCTAGTCTTGTTCTTGCAACAGTTAAGTAACCTTGGTGCAAACTGAAAGACCAAGCCCGATTTCGGGCAACACTAATTAAGGCCTAATGGTAATTTTAAAATGTTTTGTTGTATACAATAATTATTTAAAGTTTACTGTTAGGTTATGAGGCTAATATATTTTATCTATATAACATACAGCATATATTTATATAATAATAATCATAAATAATTTTAAAATTTTATATATACTGCAAAATCGATATTAAAGCCGACAAATGAGTAGGTAACTTAAAACTTATAAAATAAATATTTATGAAATTTATTTTTTTCTTAAATTTTTTTGCATTATTAAATCTTAAACACATACGTTTTAATACAGTTTCGTATGGTACATTAAATTATATTATATTTATCTAATGTATCGTCGGCGAGGGACGATTTCTTATCTGAGACGCACATGATGATATTCGGCTGGGTCGGCGAGAAATGTGCTGAGCAAGAAAACGCTTTCGTCATCAGAGTCTTGAAGAACAAAATGACCATCTTTGTTCAGTTTAGGAAATGAAAAAAATAAATAAATAAATAAGCAACAAAAAATATATTTTATACATACACACACATTGTTTCGTATTTCATCCGAAAAAAATTAGATGATGTAGAAATGGTTGACCGTGATATAATATGAGAAGGAGTTGGTCGGAGGGTGCGGTCAAATAAATACTAAACCTTAAAAAATAGTATTTTTAATGGTTATCCCGACGTTTCGACCCACCTTACAGGTCTTCATCAGTTCTATAAAAGATTAAAATATTAAAAGGTACAAGGTAAAAATCAAAAATTACAAAAATTAGATATTTTTACAAGCCCTCAAAGGATCTATTATCTGTACCTACCCATCTTACGTAGCATTATTTCATTTTTTTTCTTGTTCGTCATTTGTTCACTGACTAATATTCTATACGAATTATTCGCATGGCCAATTAATAGTCCGTGGTACAGACCCCTTTTTATCGAATTATTAACATCCGTCTGAAACTTCGTAAATAGTTTCATCTCATCGTAATCTACAACTATTTTATTTACGAAAACTCTTGTGATTGTGGTGTTTTAAATCTGGATAGGGAGCTAACTTTGTCTATTTAATTAGGTACTAAAAACTAGTTAATACCCATTTACTTTCTATTTGTATCATAAGATAAATTGATTACAAAATAGATAAAAAAAGTGGACTGCAGAAATATTGAGCCGTTTGTCCTATATAACGTCCTTGTTTTGAAAATTTGGGGTGTAGGTCATGCCTAACGGCTCAGTATTTTTGAAGGCAATTTTTTCTAGATTCAAATGAAAATTCATGATTTTTTAGCACCTCGTTAATTATACAAAGTTTGCCCCACTCCAGATCGAAGAAGCCTGAATTCCATGATTTTTCGTAAATAAAATAGTTGTAGGTTACGATGAGATGAAACTTTTTACGAAGTCTCAGGCGGATGTTAATAATTCGATAAAACGGGGTCTATACCACGGACTATTAATGTGCTTTTCTATTAATTAATAGTACATAGTTGTTCCCATAATTATAATTAATTTATAAAGTAGTTATTAATCTTGTTAGTCACTTTATTGCCTAATTTATTAATGATATTGACAGGAATTGTAGAATTAAATTTATATTTGAAGAAAAAGTTGATGAACTAATAATTTTAGTTTTTGTAGCTTTTGAACATTTTATGCTGAGAGTGAGGAATGTTCTGTTTATATAGCGCTATAAATGATATTGACAAAGCCTTATTGATATCCTGTATTGAACAATGAAATCTCTTATTGATTTAGTTTTTAAAAAAATTACTTATTATAATAAAAAATAAATTATAAAAGTAAAATATAATTAACAGTTTGTTCAGATCAGTTCAGATTATTAAGAACACTTTGTATAATTGTCTATTATCTGTGATGAAAATTGTGTAAGGAATATTTGGTAAAAATTAATAATAAGCTCAATTAAAAAGCTATTTAGAAATGATGTAAATAAACAACAAGGACGTATATAAAATTACCATTGACTAAACTTATAGAATAATTACTATCAACAATTTATCTGCACTCCACTATAATCAGTTGAATGAGTACTGTTTTGTGTGATGTATGCCAGATATTTTAAAATTGAGTACCCAAAAAAAATCTTAAATTTATATATATATATATATATATATATATATATATATATATATATATATATATATATATGAGAAGGAGTTAGTCGAGGGTGCGGTCAAATAAATAAAAAAAATTAAAATATATTAATTATTTTAATTTTTGCCGACGTTTCGACCCACTTTGCAGGTCGTCTTCAGGGCTACAAAAGATACAAAACATGTTGAAAATAAAAAATAAATATAAGTATATATAAAATACGAAGAAGTTGTCAGATACAGAAATAAAAGATGGTATCAGAGATATAGTGGGTGACAATGTAGTTAAATATTAAGAATTATATATGTAGAAGATACAAGGAGAATATAGCATGTAAGTTAAAAGTTAACAGATTGCGATAAAAGATAAGTAATAAGTGTATAACAAACTAATTTAACTAATTTAGTTTGTTATACACTTATTCCTTATCTTTTATCGCAATCTGTTTACTTTTAACTTACATGCTATATTCTCCTTTATTTTTATTTTTATTCCTACTTATTTTCCATTTATTTGTATCTTCTACATGTATAATTCTTAATATTTAACTACATTGTCACCCACTATATCTCTAATACCATCTTTTATTTCTGTATCTGACAACTTCTTCGTATTTTATCTATATGCTTATATTTATTTTTTATTTTCAACATGTTTTGTATCTTTTGTAGCCCTGAAGACGACCTGCAAAGTGGGTCGAAACGTCGGCAAAAATTAAAATAATTAATATATTTTAATTTTTTTTATTTATTTGACCGCACCCTCGACTAACTCCTTCTCATATTATATCAACGGTTAACCATCTCTACATCATTTTATATATATATATATATATATATATATATATATATATATAAATTTAAGTTTTTTTTTTGGGGTACTAAATTTTAAAATATCTGGCATACATCATTATATATATATATATATATATATATATATATATATATATATATATATATAGTAAATAAAAAATATAAGAAAATATAAAAAAGTTTAATATGGAAGGAAAGTTATTGAGCTAGAACCTCTTTTGTAAACATTCTTGATCAAAGTGATTGACAAAATTGTCGTATCGTCCTTTGTATATGGCGGCCATGGCTCTGACCTTTACACGGTTACTGCTTTATTCAAAATGGAATATGTTTTTAATCCGAAGTTATATGTTTTCTTTTTATTAAGAATTTTATTCACATATCTCTTTTCACGTTTGTAATCATATACTTAACTCCAGTAGGTTGAACGCACCAATTATAGACATGTAAATAATAAGCTGCCATGTTGATTGAAAGGTTCTAGTTTTTTTCTAGATTGAAGAACAATGCCCTCTATTGACAACTGTATGAACAAAGTTTCCAAAAGAAAATTTTAAAATGGCAATCAATGTTGTTTCTATAGTGTTCTTGAGATCAGTGAGTTTCGTATCTTCCTTTTAACAGTTTTGCTAAGAGTAAGTTGAAATTTCATACTATTTCAACTTTATTGTTATCTTTATATTTAAATAAAGATTTTAGAATTTTGCTGAGGTATGTCTATTACTGGTACCCCCCTCCCCCGGTCCATTATTAGAACAATTGAATTTTGTGGTGCAAAAAGTTTTTTTTTCAAATGGAGATTATCTCTGCGTAACAGCATATTTTTAAAATTTTAAATAGAAAAAGGAGACCATAGAGATTCTAAATGTCCAACGGATAAGTTTATAACTATAATAATAATGGCAGTATAAGCCGAAAAAGACAAAATTTCCTTAGCTATGTTCATCACTGCTTACTCTAATGAGTATGAAAAAATGTTAAAATATTTTTTGTAGCTTTACCTAAAATATGCACAGAGATGGAAATAGATTTATATTCAGTTTCGTATGTCAAAAAGTGTTTTTTACGCACTATAATAGACTTTTTATAAACTTGTAACCCATGCTTCTGCAATTCCCTAAAAAAAAAATACTTCATTTTTTCTTTGTCAGATATTTTGCATATTTTTCGACCACATTTTTTTTTAGAACTAGCATCATTGTTTCACGTTCTCCACAGCTAGAATGTAAATTTCGAAGAAACATAGATATTTAGATATTTTTCGAACATTACTATCCAGACTTTTCTTAAATCAGTTTCGGATAGGAATTATTTTTCCATTATGTGTTATTTATAAATATATTCTTATATGACGTTTGTATGGAAAAAGAAGTAAAGATAAGATTTTATTTCTCAAAGAGATGATTCATTCTATCTGAAGATATTTGAACTATATCCTTTTAGTACCATGAATGATTCATTCATTGGATTTATTGGTATATGACGTAAATCTGGATAAACACATAAATGGGTTTATGTCAATATATTTATTTAATCATTTCATAACTATTTGAAAACACACATAATATTATATTACATTTAGCGTTAGCCTATTTTTATAACAAATAATGGTGACAATTTACAACAATTTCTTTATCAATCACCGAGAATACGGGGCTTTTTTTTTTTTTACAAGTCAGGTTATGTTATGATCCAGGATGATCCTCAGAGTTCGGGATTACTATCCTATATTTGGAAACAAAATGTCTACCGATTGGTGGCTTTATTTCGTTATGAAGACTGAGAAATAATATTTGGCGTTGTTAAGTCATTATATTCAAGACAATAATAAGAATATAACAGAAAACAATAATGTTTCTTAAATTTTGTTTTTACTACAAATATAATATATTTCACATCCCTCTTTTAATACACTTGTATCTAAGTTAATAAAGCTCTAAGAGAGTTATATGTTGAAAACAGGGCTATATAATGAACATAAATGAAGGTATGTTCATCCTCCTTGTATTAAACTCTTGATTCTTATTGTTGAAATTCTTATTTTCGGAAACTAAATGTCTGCCGATTGGTGGCTTTATTTCGTTATGAAGACCGAGGAATAATATTTGGCGTTATTTAGTCATTATACTCAAGACAATAATAAAAATCTAACAGAACACAATAATCGATTTAAGTTTTTATTTGTAATTATTTATTTATATCATTGGAAGATTTACTATTTTGGAAGCATTGACAGAAAACGGCTTGTGTATATCGCCATGTATAAATCGTGAATAATATGAACAATCCCTAGAAATAGCGACAGAAAAAAAAACAATAAAGAAATGTTCAGTTTCAACACAGCATTGAGAAACGCGTCGTTAACGTTGAACAAACAGTCCTTTGAAAAGGAATTGCCTTGAAACTACTAAGTACACTTACAACATTCAGAATGATGAAAGAATATTTTTGAAGCCACAGAATATTTATAATTAAAAGTAGTAACTATTATTTTAATCCTCTTTAGAACTTGGGCAGTAAAGGCAGACGATTTAGATCTTACGTAGCTGTAAATTCTATTTAAAAATATACAAGATGATATTAAAATCTTGTAACATCTTTAGAGAAATTACCATCTTTTAAGGCCGATGGCGTAAGCCCACCTTCCCTCTTTCAAGACATTTTATTGAAATAACTTCTTGTATCCTATATATAAAAAAATTGTTTAACAAAGTTTTTTCTGGAACATGGTTCCTAAAGAATAAACAATACAATTGTAATGACAAAAAAAAAATACTAAACGGAGAAAAAAGATTCTTAGTTATAATTTCATCTTACAGAGTGTCTGTTTGAGATGTGAGAAGGTATTTTTTTGTTTAATGAAGTATTTGAAATGGGTGTGTTTTAATGAGACTGAGGAAGAATCATGGAGGGCATGGACAATGAATTCCTGATGATAGCAATGTGTGTATGTTCGAAGGTTTTGGTTCTATAAGAAGGGGTGTTAAGATCAGAAACTCGATTTCTTGTTTTCTGTGAGTATACTAAGGATTCGAAATGTAGGAGATAGGCGCTGGAAATTTATCGTTTCGTGTTGGGAACATCCAAAGAAGTATTGTCGGCGAGCAAATGAGGAAAAAACTTAAGCATACCATAAAGTTATTTTCTGTTTCAGTGTCTAAACTGTCAAGATATCCAAGTCTTAAGTCATTTTTCATTTGGAATCGAGGAATTCGCTAACGAAATTTGACATCGCCATTTCTACTTTTGATAGTAAAGATTGTAAAAACACTAAATTACCGTTTATTGTTCTTCTTCCTCCCATTTACTTTCAGCGTGGGGATGCTTCTGGCAATCGGTTCTTGGTCGCCCTCTCGGTCTTCTTCTCATGTATTATCTCCATGGTTTTGATTGTGTTTGTTTGGTGGTCCAGACCTGTCCGTATTACCTCCATTGCCTCTTCTCGAAGGTTTACATTACCGTACGTGCATTAAGCTCTTCCCTAATCCTTTTATTCCGAACTCCACAATTCTATCAAGGAACTACATTTCCCATATAGAGACACGGTTTATTAGCCTCTCATTCATAGTCCAGCTCTCCGCTCCGTAGAGTCCATAGAGAAGTACTGGTAGGAAGACAGACTTTATTAAGTTGAGCTTTACGTTCTCTCCTAGTTCCCTTTTTCCGATAACCTAGTTACAGATCTGGTAGTAAACTGAATTAGCCCTGGAGATTCTGCTTGAGATTTCTGAACCAACTTTAACCATATCTGCTGATCACTGTACCAAGATACGTGAAATCCATCACCACCTCTGTAAACTCTTCACTGCAGGCAATCTGGACATCCCTTGAATTCTATCAACTTGAAGAACTTTTTTTTTTTGTGGAATTAATAGTCATTCCCTTTCTCTTCAGTTCCTCATTGCTCTCTGTTATTGCTGCTAAAGTTCTCTAAGAATTCTGCAATAAGCACGTTTAATTGTTTACTGTTCTATGCTATGGGAGAGAATATTTGTTACAGGCGTGAAGCAAACTTCTAAAATCTAAAATTTTTTTAGAAAACTACCAAAGTTAATCAGAATCTGATTTCTCTCAAATCAGGGATGTCTACTTTTTTTGTTGAAAGCTCCTCAAGTATAAGACGAGAAATTTAACTGGCGATTCAAGATTTTATCAGATCTTGGTAAATTCATGGAAGTTTTAACAATACTTTTTTAATGGTAAATATATTTTGAAATATCTTACAAGTATTCTCGATAATATTTTAAATAATGGTTCATTATTTATGAATTGTTTCATAAGATACATTTTCGGAATCCCCAGGCGTTTACATGTTTCACTCTTTTACACCGAGTTGAAGTGGCTTTATCCTACTTCTCGACTACAATTCCTCCTTGGTGTTTTCCTTTTCCAAGTCTTCAGATCAAAAAACCCTCCCTACATCCTAGAACTCCTTACTCTGCGCTCCTCTATCCACTCTCTCAATATTAGGTCTCAACCTATAGACTTGTATATTCCCTCCCATAAAGCTTCCTCCTTCAGCAAATACTTCGTCATTCGTGCTGCTTCCTTATGGAACTCACTTCCTACCTCCATGCGTCAATCCTCGTCCACAAATTCATCCAAACAATTCCTGTTCCAACACCTACTCCACATTCAAACATCTCTGAACATGTAAAATTACTTGCTTCTGTACACTGTTTAATTTCAATCTATGCACAATTGAAATAACAATTAACAGTAAATTAGTTTGTATTTTTATTATTATGTCAGACTAAGACCCATAAATTTGTAACTCTGTTATTATTCTTAGGGTACAGTAGTCCCAGAATAAATTTTTTTTTCATTCATTATTTTGTTTTCTGTCTGACGCTCATTCTTCATATCAGCCTCTCTTGTCTAGATGAAGACGTAAATATCGCACTTTCTGATTTTGGTAATTGTCAAATTAATAAAATACGTGAATGTATTAGTCATGATACGGTGATGAAAGCCGGTAAAGAACTAGGACTCGAAATAAACGTGGATAAAACAAAATATATGGTTAGCTGCAAAAATCGCGATACTACTATTGATATCGATATAGATGGAAATATGTTTGAACAGGTAGATAAATTCAAGTATCTAGGTTCTACGATAACTAAAAAACGAAATTGAAGAAGAGATTAAGGTTAGACTGAAGGCGGGAAATGCTCGTTATTTTTCTGTGACAAAACTACTTAGTTCGCGCCTCTTGTCCCGGAACTTAAAAATTAAAATCTATAAAACAATTATCTTGCCTACAGTTCTTTATGGATGCGAAACTTGGCCGCTTACATTAAGGGATGAGCAGCGTCTTAAGGTTTTTGAAAATAAAGTATTGCGTAGAATATTCGGACCGAAGAAGGATGAGTTAACCGGAGACTTCAGACGGTTACACAACGCCGAATTGCGTGAGCTGTATCCGGGTAATATAATTGAGGTAATTTCATCGCGGCGAATCAAATGGGCTTGTAAAGTTGTTGGGCTTAGTAACGAGAGAATTCCTAAAAGGTTAATATTTGCTGTGCGTCCGAGGGGTAGACCGAAGCGAACGTGGGAAGATTGCATTAAAGCTGATCTGAAGGGACTGGGTTTGGACGGCGAACGGTGGAGGGAGGTGTGTAATAAGCGATTGGTGGTGTCGGCATCGAACCTTCAGGTTCGCTAAGCCTTTTATTATTATTATTATTAGTCATGATAAGGAATAGTTTTATGACAGTAATAAACTAAGAAATGTCATAAACAATTCTTAAATTCTTTATTAAGTTCCAAATTAATCCAACGTAGTCTTAATATTAGCTACATTGTGATCTTATTCCGAAATAGATGCATCTACTCTCCCTTAATCTCGCCTCACAAATCGATTTCTTATAATCTCTCTTGGCGCCTAATAACAATCTGTTACTCTGGCCTTCTTACATAGACCACCATCGATATTACTTTTAGTCTTTATATAGTCTTGTTATTTTCTCTGCATGTCTATTTTTAAGTAAATTAATTTTCTCTCTTGTTGTCTTGTAATTGTTGCTGTTGCCATTGCAACTTATTGCATCATAAATCACAGTATGCCAGTAATGAGGTCAACCGGTGGTTATAATAAATATACAAAGATTATTATTTATTCATAACTTACTTCCTATGGCGGAAATTTAGAGCGAAAGTGTGGGAGTCACATTTATGTCCCAACATTGTAAAAAGTAGAAGAGAAAGTTACAAACGTTTGTAGCACCTTTTAGAATAATAATTGTTTTCTTACAGGATCATGTTTATATGTGTCTCTATTTTTTGAAGTTTTTACTTCAAATATAGAGACTTTTTTTTTTTTAGTGAATTAGATTGAGAGATCACACTTCAGATGAGTAACGCTCGGATAAATTCGGCTAGAATCGACTAATTGAAGTGTTTTTGCAAATGGATGAACATATTTCAAAAAATAAAAGTTGGGCCTGCATATTATCGGCTAGAGAAATGTTCATCATTTCGTCCTCTTTGTAATAAGCTGTTATTAAAAATTTTATCTTAACGTGACACCATGTTAGAGAGGCCAAATGAGAAAAAAATAGTGTCGAAAACCAAATGATTACGAGTTTTATTGAAGATATGGATTAAAATATTTCAGGAACCAAAAGACAGACCTGCACACTATAAGTGAGAGAAATGTTCATCATTTCGTTTTCTTTGTAATGAGCTGTTATTCAAAATTTTATCTTAACGTGATACCATTTTAGAGAAGCTAAAAGAGAAAAAATAGTGTATAAAACTAAATGATAACAAGTTTTATTGAAGATATGGATTAAAATATCTCAGGAACTAAAAAACGGACCTGCATACTGTAAGTGAGAGAAATGTTCATCATTTCGTTTTCTTTGTAATGAGCTGTTATTCAAAATTTTATCTTAACGTTACGCCATATTAGAGAGGCGAAAAGAGAAAAAAATTGTTCCGAAAATGAAATGACGAGTTTTATTGAAGATATGGATTAAAATATCTTAGAACCTAAAAATCGGAAATGCATTCTGTAAGCAGAAGGAATGTTCAGTATTTGATCCTCTTTATAATGAGCTGTTATTTATAATTTATATTTCATATTATTAATCTCGCCTTATCGCTTTTTTTCACGTCTATCTTGTAGTCTAATCCAAATACCTTTGTTTTTTTTCTATGAATGATAATTTTTCCATGAATGCAATCGCTCTGAATAGTGTTGTAAACCCAATTTATTTACTTTCAAACAGGAAATCACATATATAATCTACACTATAATATGGCTGTGTAGATTGCTTTTCCGACTCTCTCAAGAGCGATAGACTTAAAAGAATGATGCATCAAACTTAGGGTAATTTAATAATACGTATTTCAAAACGTGTTTTACCTTACACAACTGCAATAAAAGTAATTTAAAAAATAAGGAGTTACAAAAACTCAGAAGGTTTCAAAAAAGTCCATTGCATTAAGTGCCAATTCCGGTTAGCGGGTTTTAACGAAAAAGTTACTGTAACATCCCTAGCATATAAAAACCTTAAATATGCAATTTCACTTTCGTTCAACTTTTCGTTTTTGAGCTAAACTATTTACACACACACACACACGCAAAGACCATTTTGTGGGACTTGGTTATTTGGATTAAAAATGTTTATTTCCGTTGATATTTCATATATAGGTAAGTGAAAGTAAAAATTGACTATGTCCTATCACTCATAATTCTTCTAATATAATTCAATTCTCTTATTAAGTGAGAGGAATTCAAACAAACAAGGATCTAATACCAGTCCAGTCAATGAACGATTACAGAAGGAAATGGAAATGACACAATTTTTAACTTTGGGACATTGTTTGGACTAGTAAGGAAGTAAACATACTAAAAGCCCCCACTCATAGTTGGTGTGTCAGATGTGGGGGGGTGCTTAGAAGTTCACTTTTTTGAGTTTTCGGTTATATCATGAAAACTATCGATCGCATCGACAAAGACGTTATATACATAATTAAAGCTAATAAAATTTACAATATGATTGATTATATACCATTTTCCGCCATCTCGCTTAGTTTCCAAGATATCTGTCCTCAAATATCTATAATGTGGAAATAATTTTTACCTCATGGTTTTTACTGTATTTGATTAGCTAACTCTTGACTGCTCCGGGATGCTTCGGGTGCCGGAATGAGGCATAATAAAAAATATAAGCATTTATTTTTTTACTATTGGCATCTCGTGAAAATTCCATAACCCTGTTCTAAAAATTTTAAAACAAATAGAAAATGCAGTCCACTGACGACCTTGGATACCGTGCAAAAGTCTATTATTTCCCAAGAAAAATAGACAAACATCTATCACCTTGGAAACGTTTGCTATCAATACAATGTTGACAAGATATTTAATAAAATTTTATAAATTGTCTCGTTTTATTTTAAATTATTATGACTGATTATTTCTTAATGGTCAGATCTGTTTATTTTTACTTTCGTCTCCTTGGTTATCTGCAGACGTGGCAGTTGGCATAGATGTGTATAATTTACAATGGTTATGTAAGTGCAATGCCTTGGGAACCTCTCATATGATGAAACTGCTACCTGAAAGCTCATGGCAGTCTTGGGTTTGTATTCATTCAAAACAAAAAAACTTTCTGTGTACACTAGATTACAAGATTGTGTACATGGTTACATAAAATACATACTGTTGCATCAAGTAAATTACGTTATGTATTAATTCAATTACATCTTCTTTTTTTGTAAAAATTAAAATTGTAATTGTAATATTTAATACTCGTATAATGGAGATGAAAATAACTAATTGTAATCTTTTTTACTATATATAAATATTTATTTTATTTTATTGAAGGAATATCCCCATCCCCTCATATATTATTACAGTAAGGCTCGAAATCTGTTTTATACCAAATATAAGCTCCTGTCATGCTCAAATACCATGAATGGGGTACCGTTGGATTCAGAATTTCACGGGAGATTTGCGAATCGTATTATCCACTTTTGTTTTTCTTACTAAAATAAATAAAGTCGAAACCAACATTTTGCTAGGCTTCAATAGTGGAACGGTGGTAAGTCTGTAGATCGATACGGGACAAATTGGGCTTGGAAGATATTGATTTGAAGATTAAGCCCAAAAACGTACTATTTTTGAGATAACGCAAGGCATAGGGTTCGCATCCACACAACCTTACGTTAATTGTAGTACGGTCATTGAATACATGTCTCATTTCGTCGACTTGAGGCCTCTATGATCGAGAAAGGAGGAGTTTATATTATTTATCGATGGTGTTTTTGATCGGCAAGCCATATCATCGTTAATTTTTCACCAAATCTCAATATTTGAGGCTACGCAAGTACTGTTGACTATAGGACTGTAGAAATTTGTCTTTATTATGAAACGTTAAACATCTTATATAGGTCTAATAAATCTAGATAATTTGCTTTTTTAACTTCATTTGTTTGATCAGCTGTATTTGATGATAACATTCCTTAGATGTGCATTTTCATTTCTCTATTTTTAAAAATTTTTTTTACACTGATTATTATTTGTATTTGTGGCATATTGATGTATTTTAGTTAGGCATACATGTTTTTTTTTTACTATAATCTTCACCTGTATTACAACAAAATATGCCGATTATGAATGATATTTTTTTCCATATTCACAGTGGAATAAAAAACACAATACTAAGCTAGTTTCAACAAGAGTTAACAGATGTAGTTGTTGACAAATTACAAACAGGATAAAGAATCCACCTTAGGGATTAATTCATCAGATAAGAAGTGTATCATAGTGACATAAAAATAAACAAAAAAACCGAAAGGACCTATTTGCCAATACTTCTTTGGCCTCTCGGCTAGCTCCTTTTCAGCCTTTTTCGTTATTAAGAATGTTTTTCGTTGATTGAGTAAATTTCGGTGCCCTAGAATCTTTTACGTGAGTGACCTTCAAATGTTTTAAATGCCATTAGGATAGATGATTGTTTAGTTATGCGGCTCTTAAATCGATTTTATAGTCATTTTATAGATTTCTCGATATTTTTGTCTAAAGGCACTTTTAAAGATCAAGTTACCATCTTCTCTGTGGCCATTTATAGAACAACCAAGTAAAATTTAGTAAGCGATCAATGACTACGTAAAGAAGGGCTGTGAAGTCAAGAACCTGTGTGTCGTGACCGCAACCTCTCGTAAATTATTCCGTCGCCGTATCGTCTCGCCGTGGTCTCTCTCCGAAATACCATGAGATAGTTTAAAGTGGCTCTATCTGTAAGCAAAGTTGTTTAAATCTGCTACTAATTTTAATAGCTATCCTACTAAAATATCATTATATGCAATCAATATACCATTGGCCGAGAACGTTTTTATTTTTAGTGGTGCCGTTTTTTTTTGTTTTTTTTAAAGATTTTATAGAGAAATATTACAATCTGTCTCAGGTTAAGTACACTTATAATAGAGTTTAGAGAGTACATTCATACCGTATATACAGAAATATAAATAAATAGTAATAACAAAAGAATAAGAAAAAAAAAGAAAGAACAAACGAGAAAAAATAATATTTATATACACATAAGTAAGTAAAAATAGAAATAAAACTAAAACAAACATCTTAGATACAAGCAAACCTATATACACTATTTACAATCAGCCAGGTGATCTCCGAACTAATCTTGTCCCCCTACATGTGGAGGGAAAAGCAAGGCTTAGGAGATCCCTACGCTTCTCCCTCAGCCACTTCACTGGTATTTAAAACCAGCGGAAGATGAGTAAGAGCGCTTCAGTCACATAAACTCATGACTTGAGTGGAGAATCTGGCCATTGCTGGCATCCAAAATATCCATATTTACAAAAGGTCTTATCGCTTTAACCTACGAAGGGGATTGTAGGGATGGGTGGTGCTTGATAGGGATTGTACAACGGGATTTGGGTGATGAGAAGATTCTGGTGAAATTTGGAAAATTTGGCTGGGATAAGATCAAGAATAAATGGGATATTAAGGTCATTATGCAGGGTTTTATTGGTTACATAGAAGAGAGCATCGGCTATTGTACGGAGGACTTTAAACTGAAAGGATTGAATGGGTGGCCGCATTAAGGTTTGGTAGTGATAATCGTCCGCGGTACCCATTTTTGTCAAATTATTAGCATCCATCTAAAACTTCGTAAATGGCTTCATGTTGTTGTAACTTAAAAAGTTTTATCTTTAAGGAAATGAGGTGTATCAAGATCGCTAAACTTAGTCTATTCAATGAAGTACTAAAAAAATCATTGATTCCATATTGCTTTCCACTTGAATCGTAAGATATGATAACAAAATCTAGAGAAACGGTGGCCTACAAAATATTGGGTCATTTTGTCTATATACAGGTATATAAGTGATAAATTGCTGTTTTGTCGATCATTTAGGTTTTTGGAGCAGTACATTTTTAAATTTTCAAAATTTTAAAATTCAGAATTTTAAAAAAATATCATATCGCTCCCATGCTAACATTAATTAGTATATTCTAAGAAACAATCAGACCAAATTTGGCAACCTTAAAATTCAGCCCTATGTCGCCTGACTATAAGGGGATGAAGAAATATACAAGAGTAGTGAGGTAATTTTAAATAATTTTCTCTAGTACATTTATTCATCGGGATATTTATATTTTACAAAAATCTCAAGTTATCTCTGTTTTATTATCTGCTTCAAGTCACGATTTTTTTCGAATAGATATTTTTTATTCAATTTAATAATGTATATCTTCACCCATGCTGCATAAGTCTGTAAGTGCGATTTTAATAGAACGTATGGTTTTGAGTTTTCTGGTAAATTTTCTTCGCACATTTTTGTCTTATGTATACAGTAAAAATTGAACAGAAAAACATAGTTCTGATAATTCGTGGTTTATTTTCTCTAATGAATAATTTAAGTTATTACACTTATATCTTATAGTCCACTGCAAACAGATCCAGTGTATTTTATAGAAAGCCCGGTTGTGAATGTCGTAGGTTCGATTCCCATCTAGATCGGTTAATATTTATTTCTTGTCTGTCCAGGGAAATGAATCTTGAGGTATTTGCCCTCACTTACCTGATTGGTTTCTCCCCACCAATCCCAGTACCAGTACACTTTACAGTACAGTCTTTCATATTATAAAAATCCATTCTATTTAAATTTAAACATCGGTTATTTTTTTTTTCTTTTAAGTATTTCTCCTACTATGTGCTGATTGGGTGTCTCGAAAAATTCTATTTTTAATTGCGAACTAAATAACGGATTCAGATCAGCTGTTTATTGCTGTCTCTCCATGGCTCGCTGCATTCCAATTGTTTTTGCATCTTTTAATTTCAATTAATGCTCGAGAAGATTAAATAGTAGATGGTAACTGTATTATTTAGTTCAATTATTTATCAGATAAGATTATAATTGATTTATTTACGGTATTCTTAGGAGGGTATGTCTTCTAACCAATTTACACATATACATACACAAATATTAGGCTCACATTAAAATTGATACACACACTAGAAAAATATAAAAAAATACTTCAATGGCTACAGTAAATAAATTAAACCAGAAATTCTCCAAGAAATTAATTTATAATCTAATTGTAAATATGCACGAACTCAATAAAATTAAAATATTCAACTGTGAATATTTAAAAAATTAAAAATAAAACCTGGATACTTTTATCTCACGGTCAAAATGATGTAGCTCACTTCTTTTTAACTTTTATATACCATTAATTTAGTACAACACCGTATTGGCAAAACATTGTTTTCTACCACTTTTTTAAGTCTGTTTGTAATGAATTCCACCAATTTTTTTATGGATCCGGGTTTAGCCTGCTCCACTCTTCGAGGAGATATTTTTTAAGTCTTCTTTGCCAAATTTTTTGTTTTTTCTGATTTCGAACTCCAATTTTGCCCACAAGTGTTCTATCACATTCACATCTAGTGACTACGAGGGTGTTTTTATAAATTTGGCTAAATTATAAAGTAGCGATTCCTAAACTAACATGACTGATTAATGTCTGAGGTCATTATCCTGATAAAAACAAAATTTGTTTTAGCCAAAATATTCTACAATTTTTTTCTTCTCAAAATGTCTATGTAAACAGGTTTATTCAGTATGCCACGTAAATATTTCCCCTTTAAAGTGAAATGAGAAAAGAACCTAAAACATAACATGAGAGCGAGTTAAAAAAAAAACAGAAGAAAATAACACTTTATTAGGATGTTTATCGATTACAATAAAATATTGTTTTTAATGTAATATAAATTAAACTATTTATTTATTCAATAAGTTTATCAATATCCAAGTGTATTATTTTGACTATGGGCCACTATATACATATTCCTTATTATGACATAACTTACCAAATTTCATTAAGTAAAACATGGTAAAATTTTAAATAATGGAGAAATAGTTTACATAGATAATATGGTTGGGATGTTGGTTCAGGATCGCAATGAGGATTACATAGGCAGAAACAAATATTTTTTTTTTTAAACTGTCTCATTTTTTTTAGTAAAAAAATATAGTATAGTTTTGATTCTATAAACAAATTATTGGTATAGTTATAGTTAATTTAAAAAAAAATATCTTACATAACACGTGTAACAATATATTTACCCGTAATAATTTCCCAACCATAAAATTTAAAATATTCGTCATGATAAAAAATTTTCGCCATGCTTATCTTAAGTTGCGTTTATATATTTCACAAACTATGATAATCATAATTATCTAATTTAACTAACAGCAACATTAGCTCTAAGCCAAACTATTTTAAAGTAAATCAAAACTGATGCTCAGAGACAGCTATGGCATTAGCAATCGGCCATTTCAATCATCAGGATTGAAATATAAAATAGACCGCATAATACATAACAGGGCTAGTATATCTAACTTTAATACCTTATTCCAGATGTTCCTAGACTTCATGTATTGCATACTACCTTCAATTATCACATAACTATACCTATCACCACAAGGTGATCATCTGATAATGCTATAAAATCTTATATATCTTCATATATAAAATACAAAGTTAATTAAAATATTATGATAGAAAATGAGCTAATGAAAATAATAAGCTAACAAATTTCATATAAAAACAGTAAAAAATAAGAACAGAATATAAACCAAGATAAAATTACATTCAACAAAAGTAACAATTTTGGAAATTGTGAAGGAAAGCATAAATTGTTTTCAGTTGGAAGCATTATTTGCAATCAGAGCATCAATGTTAGGCTTGATGGAGTTCGACTCCAGTCTTTTCATCTTTTCTATCGTAACTTCTTATATTATTATTATTCATTTAATTACATTAAATGAAATATTATTATTAATTTTTGAAGGTAAAATAGGTATTTTTTAAAACATACTTTCATCGACAGAATTTTGGTTTATTATTTTCAATAATCAACCAATGTGATCGACCATTTCAAAAACTTAACCCCCTCTCAAAATTTGAGGTTTCACGTTTCAGGATGCGTAGAATTCGAAAAACGAATAAAAAAAATTTTGTCCGTCCGCTGTCCGCCCATTTTCTCCGAAAATACTGGACCGATTTTTTTCAAATTTGGATCTAAAATCAGAGGTCACCCGAGGATGATTCTCCTTCATAGACATTACTATCCGCCTTTTACTTTCAAAATGGCGGCCGAAAAATCTACGTTGCTATAGACTGTAGCTCCTAAACGAATATACTGATTTCAATGAAATTTCGCCAAAGTCATTTTCTCGATGCCCTTTAAATTTATCTATATAACATACTTCAACGAAAAGAAACTAGAAAAAAAGTTACGAGGGATGGTAAAATTTTATTCCGAATAACTCAAAAAGTTTACACTTTTTTTGTCGATATTGTGATAAAATGTTTCAAAGGTATTTAAATTCTCTAAAAGATGAACGAAGTTTCATCGAAATCAAAGCACTATTAGTAGAGATATCGCGATTTTTAAAGATTTTTGGTTTATTATTTTCAATAATAAACCATTGTGATCGACCAAATAATTCAAAAACTGTATTAATAATTGGAATCACCTTTTATTTATTTTTCTTTGTAACTAGGAAGGTAATTTTACTTTAGATGTATAATTGTTTGGAAATAATAAACCATTCTGAAATAATTTGCAGCGTTTTTTTTTTTTTTATAATTCTATAGAATTAAAATAATTAGTATGGTTCTAGTTCATTTGTTTGCAATACCCTATTACCTCTTATATTCTATTATTTATATTTAATTATTTCTTTCAATTTTTCCAGAATGTTGCTTAGCCATTTTGTTGCGAGACCCTGAAATATTAAGGGTTGTTATGATTTTAAATTAGTTCACCTTAGTAGTTATTGAAGAATAACTATATTATTAGTATTAAAAATTAGCAACCTCGTTACACGACGAATTATAATGCAATCTAATGACCAGATAATAGATACAAGACAGGTCCTCCGACCTTGAGCAGCTGCAATCAGGCACGGACAAAGAGCTCCCGCGGTCCTTATTGTCTTAGCCAGGCATTGCCCCAGCTGTCAGCGATCTCGAGGCCACCTCGATAGTGTGTAGATCCACCATCACCTCCAAAACTTACTCTAGAAATAATCTGATATCTTATTTATTTATATTGTTTATATGTTTTCCTATTTATTTGTGGGAAAAGAAGAAGGGTATAGGACATAATTGCCTATGTTTGAAGGTCAATGAGTTGACTGTCGTTTAAGAAATCTACGAAAGCAGCTATTTTTTAAATCTATGTATAATATCCTTATATATCGTCCTTTGGCAAAAATGATATTTTGTTTGTTAATTATTATTGTTATTGTATAAATGGAAAAATACAAAATACAAAGCTATGAGTCTCCAACATGTAGATGAATACTTAGCCCACCATAGTTTCACAAATTTCAGACATCATCAGAACAAAAAAAAAAAATCTGTTGTGTACACTCATACGACTTTCCTACCTATTTCAGAAACGTTTTTATATCTTTACATATGTTCATGAAGAAACAAAATAATTGAACTAGATACATTTTTCTGTAAATTGATCAAACATAAGATTTGAGTACGATTTATTTGATTAATTATAGCAATGTAAACCGGCTTAAGGTAGATCAGTATAAAAATTTCAACACTCACTAATATTGCTGATCAAAAACTTTTTTCCATAGCTTAGTATTGTCAAGCAATAATTTCTTTTAAAATTAGAGGAAATAGTGAATATTGAGTGATGCGGGCAACAGATTTTACTTACTTTCACTTAGTCATCTTTATTCTCTCATTCACCCCTTTCTGACACCAGCATATGAAACCGTAATCTTACATTGGAAATTGAATAGCTGTAACTTCGTTAATAGTTGTCCAAAATGGATTTTTATATGGCATTGTAGGGAATTTCATTGCCTTTAAAACGCGTACTCAGGGGGCTCTGAAACGTATAGATCCGTCGAAAATCGCACATCGGAAATTTGACCCCATTGCAATACTTTCCTTACCTAGTATAAGTATAAAAGTAATAAGTTAAAACATGTATAAAAAATAGAATAAGCTGTATCATCGCTAATACTGGTTCGATTCCGATGATTTTTTTTTTATTTTGTTGTTAATTTAATTACCTTTCAAAAATTTTATTATAAATTTTATCGTATAATATATACTTAGGGAGTTGGGCCCCATAACATTTTTCTTTTCTTTGTAAATTTTTTTCCTGAATTTTTTCGGAAATTTAGTCCATAAACGAAAATTGAAAGGACAATTATTAGAACAGTATAGGAAAGTTTCATCAAAATCGTTAGAGCCGTTTTCGCGCTGCAGTCTATAGAAAAACATGTTTTTATTTATTGCGCGCAATCTATTGCGCACGAGCACCAAATTTCTGTCTCAGGCATCAGAAGTCAAAACCCTATATAATAAAAAAAGAAGCAACAAAATCGGTTCAGCAGTTCCCGAGAAAATCTTGGCACACACAGACAGACAGATAGACCAATGGCTAAAAATGTGTTTTTCGGACTCAGGGGGCTCTGAAACGTATAGATCCGTCGAAAACCGCATGTCGGAAATTTGACCCGATCACATATAGATAAAAAAGATGTGTGCTGTAGACCACACGATATAAGTGAAAACAGAAACCAGGCGTGATTAATATTATGAAATATAAATTATAAATAATAGCTCATTACCAAGAATATGAAATGCTGAACATTTCCCTCGCTTACATTCTACAGTTCCGATTTATAGTATATGAAATACTTCAATCCATATGTTCAACCTCGTTATCATTTGATTTTCGACAGTATTTTTTCCTTTTCGCCTTTCTAATACGGCGTCGCATTAAGATACAATTTTGAATTATAGCCTATTACAGAAAGTATGAAATGCTAAACAATTACCTCGCTAAGAGTATACAGGCTCGATTTTTAGTTTTTGAGATATTTTAATCCATATGTAACAATATTTCAATTAGTCGACTCTCGCCGACTTTACCCGAGCGTTAATACTTCGGAAATCTGACGGAACAATCTAATTCAGTTAACATCTCACGAAGCCATACAAATACGTATACGAGGAAAACAGATGGTTCAATTAACACAGCTAAGGAAGGTTGTAATGAGCAGCTGATTAGCAAGAATAAAAAAAAAATTGTATTCTTGCTGATCAGCTGTTACAATCTTCCTTAGCTCTATTAATAGAATTTGGATGGCTTAGTTTTTTTTTTTTTTTTTTTTTTTTTTTTTTGTTCTGATGCCTGAATTGATGAAACGTTCTCCAACTAACTGTTCACCTTTATGTTGGAGACTGATGGCTTTGTTGTTTGGATTTTTCCATTTATACCAGAACCACCTTATGTCTCTTTTCTAGCTTTAGGCATATTATAGTAATTATTGTTATAGTTGATGTTGTTTATATTTAAGTTTAACATGAGGGGTGTGGTTGAAATGTAAAATGTAATAAAGCCAACTCCCTTGCCATAGAGTTGAAACTCTATTAAAGTAGTGTAAAGAAATACAGTAATACAGATCGCTTTTCTGCATCTTATGAGCGATGTATTTTCAAAACCGAACAATGAATTGTTTTTCATGATTCTTGTCCGAAAGCCTCTCAGGTACAATAGTTGCCATGGGATGCTTATCACGTGTTTTTATTTAAAAAAATAAAAATGTTGATTTTTATGTTATTCTTCGACGAACTTATAATCTAATGAAAAGGTATACGGAGAAGAATAGCTTTATGATCCCTTGGGCATTTCGGATAGTATAGAAATAAACAATTTTTTATTCTTGTATGAATTCTGGGTTTTCCTAAGTTCGTTTGTGAGAAAATAAAAATATTTTTTATGAGTGGCAAGTAAGTAATATCTCGTTTTAGCGAATAAACAATTGCGAACGTCAGTGCTGTGGCTGCATGGTAAACTGACGTCAGTAACTGGTCTAATGCACAAATAAGTTTAGTTAATTGTGTCGATACTTCACCAATATGCTTAGGCTAACACCAGAATAGTTCAAATATATATTTTAAGCAAAATATAATAGAATGAATTATTAAAATTTATTAAACAATTGACTTAGTTTTTTTTTTTTTTAGAAATAATAGTTACTAGATAATTTAATGGCATAGAAATGGAAACAATCAGAAAAGTGCGCTAAAAATGTATGAGTACATAAACTTATTTTTAAAAATGATATTATTTAATTATAATTTAGTAATTAATTCATGATAACGAATTATAAAATCAAACCTTAAGTCCTTTAAATGTAAGTTGATAATTTACCAATCAATGTTTGGCCTAGAGATATGGTGTTCCCAATATTTTTTTTTTATATCTAGGTAAATCTAAACCTATTTTAACCTGAGTGAGAAGGCGGCTTTCCGCGATCTGCTTTTATTATGTGATATTTTATGTTTTGATGATGCCGAATTGAGTAAAGGCTGACTGTTAACCTTTTTTTTTCCTTTCTTTTTCACCTCTTCCTCTCCTTTTAGACTCTACGAGGTTTCTCCCGGGTCAGAGGAGAGGACGGAGGATTAACGCCAGAATTAAAATTATTTTAAGTCATCCTCGGTTTATCAGTTAGGCAACGCTTATTTAACACCACGCGTAATCCCGGCGACGGGAACTTCTAACTCTAGCATTAATTCATCACCCTCTCCCCTGGTCCAGGAAAAAACAGTATAGCCTAGCCTAAAAGGCGAGGAACAAAAAAAAACAACGCATTAGCCCGCCCAGCTACTTCGTCCCTCCTTGATTTTTTTTTGTTTCCATCTTCCTCCTTTCAGAAATGTTCCAGAAGTAGTTTTAGCTTCTTTGAGATTTTTCCCCATTTAATAAAACATTTAATCATTTAATTTAATGCTAGTATCTATAATTGGTGATATTATTATTGCTAGTTACTATTCCGACATTGCGAGAGATCCATAAGGATAGAGCGAGAATCTGGAACGGGATGATGGCAAGGTGACTTGCCTCTCTCTTGTTATTTAATCCTTGGATCCTTGGAGCGGTGAGGTTAGATCCTCGAGTCCTGAGGTTGACATTAAACAAGAGCGTTCTCCTTCAGGACGCAGCTGATATCCGGGAGTTGCGCAAATACTACACTCAGGATATGCCCAAGAATGTCGGAGCGGAGGTTAACGTTTTTACAGAGCTGAAAGTAGGGGTGTTGGTCAGAGAGCGTGTTTTGAAAAAAAAAATGGCCTCACGAAATATCTAACAAGATGTATTTACACGCATATTTTTTAATCGATATTTTATTCAAGATTAAGATAAAGATACACAACTGTTTAAACCGGTCATAACACTTATTAGTCTAACGCACTATTATTTCTATGATAGATTGATTGTATTAGTGTCTTTTTAATATTATATAATCTTCAGATGGAATTTTCCATTAACTCTCGTATGTTGGAGTACTGATTATTATTTTATCATTTTTGATATAATTTTTAGTATTTATATTAGTAATATAAATCGATTAATAATCCATGACCGTAATAAGCAATGAAAATATCACGCCCACTTAGGTCGATGCCTTTGTGTGGGTTGGTACAGTGATCTCCAATCAGTTTTCCCGAATGATCAATTGTATATTTGTTACTTTTATAACTTAATATTGTAACTTAAGTTCGCATAGTATAATAATAATGGGTCAGTAAACAAATGACAATATAATACAGAAATAAGTAAATGGGATGTATTTATTTCAGAAAGGAATTAATTTTAATTAGGAATAATAGATCGAAATTTTGTAGAGAATAATGAAAGCATTATAATCATAATGGTTATTATCAGCCCTAAGGTTGTATACTTTATTAGTTTAGTTAATGGGCAAGTAATTAAGTAAGTAAGTACTTTATTTATGGACAAGTAAAGTATTCTTTTGTTCATAATTTGTTAACTCTTCATAAATTCCTTACTATTAGGGATCATTTGCTTTTTTTTTTACACCTAAGGAGAAGATAATCTTTAAAATGATGGCTCAATCTCTTCAATTGATGAAGAATTGATGTAAAGAAGAAAAAAAATGGTTAAAATTATGTATGAAGATTTTTTCTAATAGATGAATTTTTTTTTTTAGAACTTGTTTATTAAGAAATATAACATTCAGTTTCAATTAAGATCATTTATAATAGTGTTTTGTCAGCATATTCACACTCAATTTACAATAAATAAAATAATATAATTAAAACTCAGTGTATATATACAAAAAAAATAAATAAATAAACTAATTAAAATAACAACTTAAATACAAACATACTATTTATGGGTCTATATGGAGGCTACAACAAATGAGTCTCTTATTTCTGAAGTGTACCCTAATCGATATTTTTATGAAAATTGAGATAAATATCGATTCCATAATCAAACACCTAATAAATCCGATGGTGAATTGTTTTTGTTCTTTTTCAAAAACGAATCGAAATAATCAAAAAAAGTGGTTGTAAACAAAAAACCGAAACCTGCTTTTTTTCCTAAAAAATATAATGAAACTTGTTTGTATTCATTTTATTCAAATGAAATTAAAAAATCTAGTGCAGTGCGCCCATCACACAACTTTCATTTATCAACCTTACAGTTGATAGGTATTTTCTTTTAGATGTATCATGTTTTTCCCGCACATAGAATGAGTGAAATTTATGTATTTGAATCACTTACCATTTCCTTTTACTACTGCGTATAATATAAAACAATACTAATGATTCTGGAAAAATGGAGCTTTTGGAAAAATTTGGGTTTATCGCAATATAGTTTATTAAAAAAAAGAAAAATAAATGTATTTTACTGTACCATTATTGTAAACAAAAAGTTTTTTTTTTTTATAACTATACTGTATATTTTTATAACTTCTTCTCCCTCATGTGAAATACTATTTTATCTCTCCAAAACCAAACCCAACTTTTTTTTTGTTCAAAAATAGGCCTTGAAGTTAATTTATTTCCAAAAATAATCCTATTCAAGGTTCGACTTTTTTTTTTAATCACTACTGGAATAATTATTGATTTATCGGAAACATGTTCCACAAATAAAGAATTTATTTATTAAAAATATTGGTATTTTTTAATATTTAAAAATATTGAAACCCCGTATTAGTCAGTTCTCAATGAAATTCCCTTTCGTTTGATATCGCTCATTCATCAAAATCCATCGCTTTCGAACAGGAAAATATATCTATACTATCTACCTTATTTATTTATTATATCTATTTTTTTTTTCGCTTTAACCCACAAACAAGTTGTTAAATTTTATATGTTTTCGTATTTATTTTATGAACTTGCTTTCGCCAACGCAAAATAGTAAAAATTCTTTACACGCGATAATATTTCCCATGAATAGCTTTATATTTTGATTTTATTATAAATATTCAAATTAATGCTGTTGGTTTCAGAATAATGTATAAAATTATTGTTAATAAAAATTTTAGCATCGAAAATGGCCGAAGGACTCTGACTGAAAGCAATTGTGACATTCATAAAGCCTTGAACCTTGGCGTTTCCATGTTGGCGTGTACCACAAAGGTGATTTGGATCGGTGAGCAATAATTTTCTCCGGCATTGCTTGCCCTTCAGCAAAATACTAGATCAAAGCACTTAATATAAAAATATGTGTGGCTGAATAATGTACAACGATATTGCTATTTTAAAAATCAAGAAGTTCTCTTAATAGTCCATGGAACAGACTCCTTTTTGTCAAATTTTTAACATCCTCCCGAAACTTCGTAAATAGGTTCATCTCATCATAACCTACAAATATTTACACTAAAATTTTCGGAATTGGGTCGTTTTCAATCTGGACTTCTGCAAACTTTTTCTACTTAATTAAGTAATAAAAACTCGTGAATACCATTTGCTTTCCTCTTGAATATCGCAAGATAATATGCTCTTAAAATCAACAAAAAAGGTGCCCTACAAAAATATTTGGCCGCTTGGTCCCTATATAACCGTGTTATTTTGACATTACGGGGGTGAAAGCCTAAACGGATTAATATTTTTGCTGGCCATTTTTTTTTATTTGTGGTCATATTATCTTACAATTCAAGTGGAAAGGAAATGGGTTTTTGCAAGTTTTTAGTACTTAATTAAATAGACAAAGTTTGCCAGATTGAAAACGTCCCGATTCCGAGAATTTTCGTTAATAAAATATTTGTAGATTACGATGAGATGAAGCTATTTCCAAAGTTTTAGAATTAGATATTATAATTTGATAAAATGATGTCTGTACTACGGTACTATAACCAAGGCCTCCAGAATGATTTGTTGACAATAATCTGTGTTTTATTTTGCTCCTTTTAAGTTTTACAAGGCTGGCTATATTCTTTTTAAAATTATTTTATAGTTTTGAAACAAAAAAAGAAAATAAGTGACTTCATAACTTTAGTTGTCCGCGATACAGAGACCTTTTTTGAAATATATATATATATTTTTAAATTTATTTATTTAGAAATATAATAATCTGTCATGTGGACAACCACATGACAGATTATTATATTTCTAAATAAATAAATATAAAAATATATATATATATATTTCAAGTTACAGATTGAATTAACAAAGAAAATTGTATTTATTTATTACGACAAATATTAACATACATTTTGATACTTTGTTCTCAAACATGGTTTTTTGAAGTGAAAACTTCTTTAGACGCGTTTTGAACTGTTTTTTGAAGAGTGAATTAGATTGATCTATCAAGGCGAATAATTAAAATAGTTTTACATAAGGATTAAAATATCTCAGAAACTATAAATCAGGCTTGCATACTTTTAGCGAGAAAATTATTCAGGATTTCATCCTCTATGTAATAGGCTATAATTCAAAATTGTATCTTAACGCGACGCCTTGTTAGGGAGGCGAACAGAAAAAAATAGTATTGAAAACCTATTTTATGGTTAGTTGAACATATGGTTTGAAATATTTCATATACTAAAAATCGGATTTGATATACTGTAAGCAAGGGAAAAGTTCAGCAATTCATCTTCTCCGTTATAGGCTATAATTTAAAATTTATATTTGACATTATTAATCTCATCTTGATGATGTTTTCATTTATATCGTATGGTCTAAAGCGCACACCTTAGTTTTTATTTTATTTTTTTTCTTGTATACAATCACTTTTTTTACGATTTCTATATTACATTATCCCTACAAAAGGTCCATGTATATCTTAAGGTATATTTTAAAATTGAAGTAAAATCGTACATATTTTATATTGTTTAAATTAAAAGGATTTGAAAAAAATAATAATAAAAATTACAAAAAAAATAAATAAATAGAAGAGAATCAGTAAAATAACTGAAATATTTGTTATTATATATGGTATATTCAAGGAATGTTGTACAAGGAATGCTCTTATACTTTCAATTTTGTTATTGTACTTCCAACGACATTTCGAGCTGATTAGCTTATTATCAATTATCGAAACAAATTCTTACTATCAGATTCGGCTTTATTTATTTATTGTTTTTTCTATAGGGACACAAAATTTATTTCTATGGAGAATGTAATGTATTTTTTATTTTTTCTATATTTTTTTTTTCAAAAATTGTATATTTATATTTTACCACTGTACACATTTTTTAGTGCCTTGGCATAGTTTCAAGTATTTTGTATATTAGATTTTTTATTTTATTTTGTGTATAGTATGTTTAACTAATGTTTTCTTTACTTATTTCTCTTTCTTTTTACTTTTTGTATTTGTTTTTATTTAGGCCAGATATAATATTTTAATTTTGTACTTTTTTTTTATTCTAAAGGGACTTGTCCCAGAATAAAATTATTTTCTATTCTATTCTATCAAGTCATAAAAAAAAAATTGCATCTACTAAAATGTAGTTCAATATTATAATTTCATTGAACAACTATTTGTAGTGGACCCAATATCAAAGATAACCATATTCCTCGTCTCCATATTTCTTAAATTTTTCCGTATTTATTGATGCTTGTCAATCCCTTATGGTTCTACCTCCTACGTCTACTTTTTAATTGTATTTGAAGTATTTGTATTCGAATTCTTGTAAGATTTATAAAAAACGTTTCAGTATATAGTTTAATAAATGAGAACAAAAACAATTAGATTCGTTATTAATATTTATTGTCTTTGGAGATACATAGATTTATCATATGAAAGCTTATAAAAGAATATTTAGCATAGCCATTTTGTACTTCTTGTTAAATTTCCTGACATTTTACGACAGTTTGCTATAAAATCTAATGGATGCTATAAAATCTATGATTTAATGTCATTGCGCTTTGAAAGTACTTTACTGCCTACATTAATTCTGCCATGCTTTCCAATTCCCATCAGACCTCAGTATATTTACAAGGCTATGGTGGATTTTGTAATGATCATGCTTTTTTTTTTTTTTTTTTTTTGACCAAAATATAAAACCAAAATGTTAGGTTATTATTGGAAAAATTCCAAACCGTTTCGCCAATTCAGATATCATCAGGATAGAAAAAACAGCTGAAAGAACATCACTCAATGAAATGTTATTTTATAAAATATTTATGATTTTTTATTAGATATGACATACATTTTATTATTCGTTTGTTTCCCTTATCAGCTGTTTTATTATAACCTTCCCTTGCTATGTTTTCTTACCTTCCTTTCAGTATGTATTTGGATTTCATTGACGAAACTTAGACGTTTTTTTTGCCTACGTTTTGGAGAAATAGGGCTGTGTGGTTTGTAATTTTTTCAATAATAACCTAACACGTTTTGCCTCTTGATTATATTGTTACTTATTTATAACAATTAAAACAAAATAAAGCTAAAGAAATAAAAATATCGTACTTGAAGCGTAGTGTAGATATAACGTTACTGAATAGAGGTTAGAGACCTCTGTTACGCCTGATGCTACTCTACAGTAGACATAACTGGAGTTCCGCATGTTTTTTTTTTTACCATCCACCGGTAAAATGAGTGACCAGGTACTATATATATACACACACTATAGAATACTATAAACATATAGTGTGCGGTGTAATATGCTGTAATTATGAGGTTTCTGTTAGCTTATTGTAATGCCTTTTTTATAAAATAAAGATATAAGTGAAATTTTTGAAGAAATAAATTTAATTATATATCTGACCTGGGAAACTTTCAATCAAATCTGGAATTAAAAGGTATAACTGTTCTGTCCACCCAGTTCTGCTTTATACTGACCAATCACTCAATCTCCAAATAAATGTTAACTGGAAATATAAAAAAATGATATATGATTAATTTAGTGATCGTTCATTAAAGAAATAAACTGATTAGTTGTATTCAGTATTATGTAAAAAATATTTATTTAATTTAAAAAAAATAATAATTCCATCACTTTTTTTCATTTTCCTCTGTTTTTTGAGTATTTAGAAAAAATATTAGTGTTTTTTTTTATATGAGAAAGCACTGTTACTTTTTGGTTTATTTATCATATTATTATTTTAACATGTAGTTCTTTGATACTCAGATTCAGGATTGGATTAATGGAAGCGTAATTTTTGAAAATATTAAGGATATAAAGTTAATAAGTCCAGCAAATCGATACACAATAGAGAAATTTAAAAATCTATAGTCCTTTTATAAAAAGTTTCTTCGATAACCTAATATTAAAGCTCAATATTGATGAAATCCGATAAGCTATTGGTTATTTTTTACTATTATGAATATATTAATTGGTTGTAACAAGACATAAATGCAACTTTGCTTTCTAAAAACAATTTCAAACATCTTCAAATTTGGAAGGAAGTTAATCGACTGTTCCTATATATGATAGGTGATAAATAGTCAGGAATTTTTAAAGTTTTTATTAGTGCGGACGTTTCAACCCAAACATGTATGTCATCATCAGGGCCTGTTTCGAGCACTGAAGGTATTCAAGTACTGCTAGAACCCCAGTACTGATGACCAACATGTTTGGGTTGAAACGTCCACAATAAACCTTAAAATTGACGGCTTCTTGACTATTTATCACTTATCTTAAATATTGTAAAAATCCATTTTAACTATTCTGTCAGTTGAAACGGATTTATATCGTGTTCCTTAGCGAAGTCCACCCAAACTCTTCAATGGTTTAGGGAAACACAAGGTCTCCAGACCATATAATTACTTAATATTTAACTGCCGAGTATAGTAACATAAGTAGTGTATTGTATTTATGATAAAAATACAAGTTATTATCTATCCTCTTTGTACATACGAAGCAAATGATGGAAATTAAGATTTTTTTATTACATTGCGAAACCATGAATTAGTTAATTGTTTCTGTATATAAATACATGTATCTAATAATTATTATATATTAATATATACGTCTAATTAAAAGAAAGTATTCTATCAGGTGAAAATAAGATTAGTACCTGAAGCTACAGGTTTCCACTTGAGGTGACTTAGTTGTCTCAGTTGAGCACGCAACGCAACTTCAACTCTCCCATGCAATCCACTCGCATACTTCTGCATCCACCGACATAGTTCTTGTAGGGGCATACTTCTCGACGGATTCCGATAACTTCAAGAGGCTTAAATTGCTGAAGTTCGGAATTGAATAATAGCAATAACATTTATTGTTGATAAGATTTAAAATATTTTATTTTTATGTTAAATATTTATCACTCTTATGCATGGCTTTCCGCGTTTCTAACTATTTTGGGACTTAAATATCATGAAATAGTAACATCGAATTTTCGGATCAAGTAATGATCTGGGAAACTGATTTCTAAGATTGGCCGAAAAAAATCAAATTTTGTTTAAACTTATAAAACCTTATTTGATATTGAAACTACATTATTTCAAAATTTTGTTTTTGTTTTATGACTGAGTTGAATTGAATTTCAAAAATTGGCACTTTGAGGTATGCCAGTTATGAAAATGCACTCGAATGGTATGTCTGCTCATTGGTAGAATATAACAAATATCAGCATATATTAAATAATAATCTTGAATGAGTCTAATAAATCTAGCTAATTTATTTTTGTTTTTTTTAGATAACCTTCTCTTGATGTGCATTTTCATATGTATTCATATATAATTTTTTTTCTTCTCATTATTATAATCACAACTTTTTCCTTCGTCATTTTTTTATGACATATTTTTGGATTTTGGTTGGATGTTACACGTTTTTTATAAATCCTTTTTTTTTTTTTCTCTGATCAGCTGTTTTATTATAACCTTCTTCAATTGTATTATCTTACCTTCCTTCCTGTATGCGATTGGATATTATGGAATGATGTGATCTTTTCTTTTCTTTCGTGATGATGCCTGAGTTGGAGAAACGTTGACGGATTTTTTTATTCTTTACGTGCATTTTGCTGACATAAGGCTGTGCAGTTGGAATTTTCCAATTATAACCTGACATTTTATTTGTAAGTATTCGAGAAATTTTAACTCAATTCAACCGCGTTTAGAATTCAGAGTTAAATGGAATCATCCAAAATTTGTTTTTTTCATCAGTTTTGGAAACGCATCTTTCTGGATCTTCTAAGGGTATTTATTTTTACTCATCTTGCCATACAGAAAAATATCAGCTGTTTTTGTCATTTCAACTGGCCTGTTTAACATTTTCTCTACTTTATGCTTCAATTAGTTGCACCCTTATCCTACCACCTCTAGTTTATTTAAATTAAAATTATTTTATCATTAATTGAATCAATGACTTCATGATGTAAAACATAAAATATGTAAAGTATTATTTTTATATCTATAATATATCGTATAAAAAAACATTTATTTTTAAAAAAATTCTTAATTTATTTTTGTAATCCAATAACTATACTTTGTTGTTGATGAAATTATTTACAATATTCGGCCGTTTTAGGAAAATTATATATTTTCTAAACTTGACCTTATTTTTAATAACTCAATATTGTGATTTTAATTTTTTTTTTTTTTTTAATTGTTTCAGGTATGTATCCAGAAATTCATGAATTACACACTATCGTTGATAAAGATTACTTAAAGGTAAAAATGTAACGATCTTACAGTAAAATAACTCCTATAACAGTTTCTTTTAAATTTTAATTTCTGCATACAGTTTGCAGTAGATATTCGCAGAATTTGATGAAGTGTCAGTAATATCTTTGCTATACTCTTGTGTTGGAAAATTTTATACTTTTAGGTTTATTTTTATGATTTTAATATTTTTAGTTTTATAAATATATTTATTACTTAATATTTTAGTGTATAAATATGATATGGAAAACTATTAAGATCGTAGAAATGTCGAATAAGATTTTTCAAAGAAAATCCACGTTTTGAAAGATTTCTTGAAGACAAATAATCAAGTCTCATAAAATAATCTCTGTTTTATTGTTTGTTTTTAAAATGTTATTAAAGCATAATTTTCCCTTTAAATTACCGAAAGTAAATTTAAATTTTTTCATTATTTTCTAGAAAATGGCTTTAACAATTTTATTGAAACTCTTTATATCAATGTATGATTGCGTAGCCTTATCCCCATTAAACTAGCCTGACAGGTGTTAAATGTGGAGGTTTTAAATGGCTTTTATTCATGATATTTATTGATGAATAGCATGATAAATCAAGAATTAGATGTCTGTAGTCCTCGGAATTAAAATAAAATAAGTGTCATCTATTTATTCAGTGCCGATGTTTTAACCAGTTGACGCCCACTCTTCCCCCTTGATTCAGCCCTGATGAAGACCTACAATGTGGGTTGAAACGTCAATATTGTATAAGTAGTAAACACTTGTTCAATATTATATTCTGATTGACTCTCGAATCATCTTCTAGATATTCCATTTATTTAAAATAATTAACCGTTTATAATTTTTAGTATAGTACTATAAAATGTGTTAATGTAAATTGAAGTAAAACATTTTCATATATTAGTGATAAAATTTCTAGAAACGAAAGTTATGATGTAAATGTATAAGAGAAAGATTTTACAAGAAAACTATCTAACATAAATATATAACATTCTTTCACAATATGTACATAATTATAGTGAGAATACAATTCATTCCATTTCCAGCATATATAGTCTTATAAAGCATCGAATGCCATAGGTATAATTTTATATATTCTTTAGGAATACATTCTGTCACAATGTGGACAATAGTTTTTGTTAGGAAAGAGTACAATCACTCCTTGTAATATACTTGATTTTAATAACTTAAGACCTGATAATAGATTTGAATAATTTAATCTTGTTTAGGAATAGACTTCAGCAGAAATTATTTATTTTTATTTAATTTCCTCTACCCTCCATAGTAATTGGCAAACCACCATTATCTTGTATTCTGTTGTAGAGTATAGCAGATTTCAAAAACTAAAGAGATTTTTGTTTTTTGACAGATTATTCTTAGGTCATTGACCGGGCTTGCATAGACTTATTGTTTAATGCCACCTCAAACAAAAAAAATCTAGTGGGTGATAAATATTCAGGACGCAGTCTTTTTTTTTTAATTTTTATTTATTTTTTTTGCCAACGTTTCAACCCAAACATGTGGGTCATCTTCAGGGCTGAAAATGTTTTTTTAAAAATTACAATCAGAGATATAATAGTATACGACCGCTAATTATAAATAATAAACTATAGTGATTGATGGCACATGAATCTTAACTAATATTGTAATACACATATTATAATAGTTATACAAACTAAAAATAAAAAATAATGTATATAATCCATTTATATAAATTTGTAATATTTTCTCTTGCTAACCGTGGTTTGAGCACTGAGGTTGTTCAAGTACTGACACATGTTTGGTATGTGAGTGAAAAGGTGAGGGGTGGAGGATTTCCCACTTGTCCTTTTTTTTTTTTTTTTTTTTTTAAGTAGCAAAAGGTAAGTAAACAAGGTTAGAGGGTAACATATGTTGTTTGTAGAATATACATAATTTGCTGACAAATATTTCAGACGTGTACAATATTTGAGTTATTTCATATGGTTACAGAAATGTGACTATTGACTAGTATTAAAATGAACATAAGCAAAAGGTGCCAATTAATATAAATATAGCTTAGTTTGATAGCAAGTATACAAGGGTTAGGTGAATAATTTTTATAATAAAGACAATTTCAATGTATTACCTACCAAACATGTATCAGTACATGAACAACCTCAGTGCTCAAACCACTGTTTGTAAGAGAAAATATTACAAATTTATATAAATGGATTATATACATTATTTTTTAGTTTTAGTTTGTATAACTATTTATTATTTATAATTAGCGGTCGTATATAAAAAAAACATTTTCAGCCCTGAAGATGACCCACATGTTTGGATTGTAATGGCAAAAATAAAAATTAAAAAAAAGACTGCGTCCTGAATATTTATCACCCATGATATGTAGAACAGTCGACTAACTTCCTTCAAGAATTCAAAAAAATCTAGTGGTGTCAGGTCTGGAGAGCGTGCAGGCCAAGCCACTGGTCTTGTACGGCCAATCCATTGATTGAGATAATTAACATTTAGCCATTGTCGTCGACCTCTTCCGTAATGTGTAGGACAACCATGTAATTGAAGCCACATGTCTCTTCTCAGTTGTAGCGGAATATGTTCAAATAAATAAGTTTTATTGACATAATATAACGTAAATTATTCATAACAATGAAAATCTTTAGTTGTGAATATCTCTTAAAACAAGTTCTTGCGGATATACATTCAGAGGATTTTTTTTGTTTTGAGGTCCTTAGTTCATTTTTGCAGTTTGGCCACTTAACTCTGAAACACCCTGTATGTGTGTATAAATATGTTTTCACTCCGTTTTTTTTTTGTTTTTTTTTGGACACATTTATAAATTTTAGTTGGATATTTCATGTTTTTATCAGTATTTTTTACCCCCGTTCAGCTGTTTTATTATAACCTTCTTTAGCTGTGTTATCTTACCAGTATGTGGATTCCAGTATGCGATTCAGGTCATGAAGTGATGTTCAATTTGGTTTTCTCGTTTATCCTGATGATGATCCTCCATTGGCGAAACGTTGGCAAGTTAACGGTTCACCTTTATGTTACAGACACAGGGCTTTTGGATTCCAGACTCATATAGTTTGGATTTTTCCATTTATAACAAAACCAGTATGTCTCTGTTCGAGTTGTATGTTTATTTTATTAACTTTCTGATTATGTTAGCTTCGTCATTTCAATTATAGGGAATAGTTTTTTTTTTAATCTATCTTCAAGATGGAGGCATTTAAAAAAAAAATACCCATCCCATCGTTGTGAGGAATGCCATGTAAGCTGCCAAGAGTGCCATGTAACCGATGATTTGGTTGAAGCCCCTATTGTAGATTCATTGATTACGCAAGGAACGAATGCTATAAGTAGGTCCCCATGCCGGCTCAACAAAGGGAAAGCTAACGCTGAAGTAGGACTCGTTCGTCCATCCGTAATTGTTAGGCGCGTTCTTAGTATTTGGACGCCACTATACCAGATCCCTTGGAGATAACATCAGTGTTATTATTTCTGTTTTGATATTAAATAATTCAGTAGGTCATAAAATCCTCAACACCTATCCATAATAAACTTATATCAATATATAATATATAAAAACTTCTGAGCTTTCGTATCCTCTTGTTTCTAACGTTGCTTCTTCTTCAATTCCTAATAAACTTCCGGAAGCGTCTGGGAAGAAGATGGTATTTCCTAATATACAACTATAATTGAAATGCTACCAATAGGTAGTTTCTCTTCAGGTTGTACATGCTATATTACCTATTCAAATTTACTAATTGAATTTTTATCTAATAGTTGTAAATTTCAATAAATATATATTTTTTTAAACAATTAAATGGGCAGGTAGCTATATCGTTATCTTAATATTTTTCACGTGCTTTGTAATATTCTAGGAGTGTTGATTTTCTTTTGAAACCCTGCAGTAGTTATGAGCTCTGTTCATCAGTGTTCGTAGTTCAAGGTCTATGGTTTACCGTTTGGAAATAAAATCTACGAAAATAACTGTTAAGTATAGTCTTCTCAAGGAAAAATACACGCCTTAGCAAAGAAGTGGACGATATTTGAGAAACAAATTAATTAAATCAAATTAACGGCAGTATACCAGTCACAGATTTGACTAAAGAAAGACATGAAAATGTTAGCTTACCATTGTAGATAAGTGATGCTTATTATTGAATAATGACAAACGCTCTAACCTTCCAATCAATTATAAAAGACTGATTTACATTACTATAATAAGGCCTATTTGGACTTACGGGGTTGAGCTATGGGGGGCTCCACCAAGCCTTCAAATTCCTCTCGCATACAGTCCTTGCAATCCAAAATCCTTCGTAAAATCCTCAATGCTCCTTACTTTGTTACAAATAAAATTATCCATAATGACCTTAATGTTCCTTGTGTATCAGATTTGGCCCAATCCAGATATCTGTCCTTCCATAATAAACTTCATAACCATCCCAACCCTCTTGTCTCTAACCTTGCTTCCTATTCGATTCCTGATAACCCTCCGAGGCGTCTGAAAAGAAGATGGCCACGTGATCTTCTAATATAGACATATTATTAGAGTGCTACCAATGGGTAGTTGCTCAACATGTGTTCCATGTCTTTATACCAATGTGCAAATTTACTAGATGTATTTTTTGTATACAGTTGTAAATATCATTTAAAATAAATTTAAAAAAAAATTATTGAATAATAATATTATATAACAAATATTGCCCAAGATACAATTCGTAGCCCACGGTATAAGTAGTTGCCCAAGGTACAACTATAGTAATTGTATCTTGGGTCATTCATTATTTTTAAAAATGAATTTTTTTTTCAAGTCCAAATTTGGTGATAGAATAATTTAAAAATTAATATAGTATCTTCAAAGCATGACAAATAAAATTATATATTTTTTTTTATTTAATGAAATTTACAACTGTATAAACAATACAACCAGTAAAAATGCACACATTAGAAATAATGACATGAACAGACTTAAAGAGATACTACTGCCCAGTGGTAGCAATCCCTATTTAATTCTAGGTAAGAAGATCACGAGGCCATCTTCTTTACAGACCCTAGGGGGATTATTAGGAATTAAGGAAAAAGCAATGCTGGAAATAAGTGGATTCGGATGGGACTGAAGTTTATCATGAAAGGATAGATATCGATGGTTTGGTAGAGGGCCAAAGCTCAACTCTGTATGTCCATATAGGTCTTATTATGGTTAAGTATATGAATCTTTTGTAATTAATTGAAAGTTTAGAGCGTTTGCCTAGTAAGTATTGGAGTAGTCTGAAACGTCGAGCAGTTTCTTGTCGTTTTAGCCTAGTATGCGAATTCCAAGTGAGACGTTTATCCAAGTGGATTCCTAGGTAGCGGATTTGTTTAACAGGGACAAGTGGAATATCATTGAAGGACAAGAAGTTGTAGATTTACGACGAAGGTAATTTCATGGGATTTATTGGAATTTATTTTTTATATTCTATTTTGAACATTGAAAAATCATTGTTAATGTTTTGGAGCATTGAAAAAAAAGTGACCTATGAGACAAGTATTTCCCCTATACAATTCTATTTAATAGAAGTGAAACAATAATAAAAAACAGATGGATATCTTGAGACTTTTTGTGATATGACCTTTAAAATTACGCATTGGGATTTTTTTTCCTGAATAATGAATAATTCATAAATTTAAATATTGCTCAATACTACAATGAAAAAAAAAATACCCAAAGCTACTCAAACAACAGGACCAAAGCCCTCTCGACTATTGATGAGGTATGTCCTTGGGATAGAAGGACAAGACATCTGGGATGTCAAAGCGGTATTTCGCAAAAAATGGCAAGTTCGTAGTAAGTTAGAATGCATGTTTATATTTCCTCTTCTTTAATATTCGAATAATTCTAGACTGTCTGATGTTTCGTAATAAAATATGGCTGTAAATTTTTTTCTTCCCCCTTTTCTCTGTAACAAAACAAAATATTGTAGATTAGATCGTTCAAGATAAAACGCAATTTGAATAACTTTGTTTATTTTATAATAAATTTTATTTTATTTTTGCTGAATTTTTTTATATACTTTGCTCAGGGTTATGAAAAAAAAATTTAAATAAATATAATCTAAAGAAATGAATGGGACTTATTTCAGTTTAATTTAAAAACAATTTGTAAACTATTTTCATAAATCTATTGTGTAAACTTTGAATATTAATAAACAAAAAGTTGAACTTTTTAAAATAAATTATTGATAACATTATCTTCCTTGAATCAACTATTAAATCAACTCATAAATATATTTTAACTTTTCGTGATTCTATCGTCGAAATATCATATGCTTATATGATGTGTTATATCAATAATTAATTAAATATTAGTTGATCCTTGCGCAGTTGTTTTCACAGTATTTTGGTCATTGACAGTATAGTGATGCAAATGCAATCTATTATGAGCGAGAGGAATTAATTCCCATTCAAAATAATAGGCCGAAATATTGTCTTACAAATTATAATTGGCGATGGTCCCCCTCAAAAATATTGAGGGATCGAGAATATCGTTTCGCCCTTTCCCCATTCCCAATAATTCAAAAAGAAAAAAAGTTGATAACAAGTAAGCTACATGAACGAATGAAATATGTAAACTAAAATCTATTTAGAAAATTAAAAAGTCTATCAGCTAGTTAGCCTAATTCTATAAATATTATTTTATCAGGACCTAAATATTCCTATTATTTTAATTTTTATTCATAGTCAGGAATAATAATATATAAACATATTTTAGGATTTTGATTCATTCGCCTCTCATGTAGACACTTCCATTTTCATCTGATTTTCTTATAACTTTTCTACGATAAAGAAGAAAAAAATATATTTAACAAGTACAAGTAAATATATTGTGTTGGCGAATAAGTCCTTTCGGTATTTCAGGATGAAATAAAACTCAATTTATTATAGACATAAAATCCATTTTAATCTACAATATATTGACCGTTTTTTAATATGATTTTTTCCCATCTTTCCACTGACTGCATATTCATAAAATGTCATGGAGTTTGTTGTTAAATAACTGATCCAAGTGGTTTTTTACGTCCTCTTCCTTTTGGAATTTCTTTCCATTCATGGAGTTCTTCAGAGATCGGAATAAGTGGTAGTCACTTGGAGCTAGGTCTGGTGAATAGGGTGGGTGGGGCAAAAGGTTCCATCCAAGGCTCAATAATTTATTGCGAGTGGCCCATGTGGGGCCTAGCGTTGTCTTCGTATAACATAACACCCTTCTGATTAGCCAGTTCCGGGCGTTTATTTTTAATTTATTGATCCAATATTGTTAATTGTGAGGAATATAGAGTTGAATCAATTGTTTGTCCTGATGGCAATAGCTCATAGAAAATACCCTTGAAATCCGACCATATGGAAAGCATTATCTTCTTTGGATGCAATTCGGGTTTTGACATTCTTCTAGGAGCCTTCTCATAAATATTATCGTAAAATATTCATTTTTCATATCTATTTACCAACCTTTTCAAATATGGGTCGTTTTGTTGCCGTTTCCGTAGTGAATCACAAACAAAAATGCGTGTTGCCATGTTGACTTCGGTTAGAGAATGAGGACTCAAACATTAAGCCTGGAAACATAGCCGAGCTTGTGCAAATGGTTTTCTATGCTTGTGTGCGACACATTTGGTGCCATAGAGATCTCTCGCACTGATTGGGTGGGATTTTGATCAACAATGGCCTTAACATTGCTCATTTCAATTTCACGTGATCGACCTGACCGTTGAGCATCATTGATGTCAAAATTTCTTGAATAAAATTTGGCAAACAAATTTTGACAGGTGCATTCGGTTAAAGGCATCATCCCCATAATAAACACTGCAAATTTTTGTATGAGCTTCTGCAGCACGCTTATCTTTTTTAAAAGAATACAACAAAATGTGCTGATAACGAATGTTATTTTTTCCATAATGGCAGTGCAATAGTAAACTAAGCTAGTTTTAACAAAAGTTAAGAAATATAGTTGTAGACATATTAAAAACAGGATAAACAATCCATCTTATGGATTAATTCATCAGATAAGAAGTGTATCACAGAGAAATAAAAATAAGCAGAAAAACCGAAAGGACTTATTTGCCATCCCAATATATTTTACAGAGAATTTTTTGATAGACATTTTTACATAGTTAGTTAAACTCTGAAAACTATTGTATTTTTATCGAAACTAAGAAATCAAAAATATTTTCTGTTTTTTAATGTCATTCATTTTTAGCTGCAAAAAATATATAAATGTATGCACATTGTGTAAACTACATATACGCTTTTTTTATTTTATTTATATATTTTTTTTTTTTGTCCATTGCTCGCCAATCAAACTGGAAAGTCTGCGGCCTATGGTTTCAATGCTTTTGAAAGAGATAAGTAAGCTCTTTTTGTGATTTTTTCACGCTGGCCTATTTTTGACCGTATGTCATTTATTGATGTTCCGTTCTACTCAGTTCCTGTTGATGGATAAGAATTTCCGGCTTATTTTCTTATATTTTTATTCATATTTTCATATTAAAGTATTCATTATTATCTATTTTTCAAAATATGTATAGTCGTTACTTGTTAATTTTAATATTTTACACAACGCTGTAAAATTACCAGTGTTAGTGAAATATTCAGCCCTGGCGTGAGTAATGCCGTTGTGGCTAACCACAACTAGCGCGAAATGTTCTTTCTCAAGGAGCCCCATACAACGACCTCCGATGGCTGGTTACTTCAGTATCCATTCTTATAATACTCCATTTAATTATTATTTATTTAATATTGATTATGTATTATTCAATATATACTGAGACAATTAAAAAGAAAAAGTTTAAGCTCCTCAAATATGTATACAATGTTAGTTATTATTTCATACAATATGTTTTGAAATTTACGATCTCCTTTCTGGCTTATTGATGTGAGATGTGCTTTTTATAATTTGTCTTTTGTTCAAATGATGCCTCATTTTGCGAAATGTTGACTGATTTGTTATTTGCTGATATTTACTTGGCTCTCCGATAATTTTGTATTACTCTATTTTGTTTATTTCTTTTCATTCATTGTAATCTCATTTTTATGTGCTTGTCAGAGAAGGGACATTCCTTGTTGATATTTTCATATATATTTTTTTTAATGTAGGTTTTCATAATCACATTTTAATATCGATATATCTATATTTTTTTAACATTCATATTCCAGACATTCGGCACGTGAACAAACAAATTAAAAAATATGGATAAAAATATCTTTTTAACGCGTTCAATCTGGATATGCATATTTCTATAAACATTTTGTAGATGACAATAATATCGATCACGAATGGCACAGTAAATATTGATTTTCGTTATTCATGTTTTAATAAAAACCATGCGACAACAACTTATATGTAAAATATAGTTTCTGTATGCTTTATGTAACGTTTTATACGATTTTTATTTTAAAATAATTTAAAAAATATTAAAATGTAAATAATTAATACTCATAAAAAAACTGGTTAGCTCTTAGAAATATATATTTAATTTTCAATGGTTTTATTTCTGTATAGCAGTTTGACCAACCTTATCTTGGCCATTGGTCTCCTTTTACCTATTGTTGTTTCCTTTGTTACACCTCAACTTCCGTTGCCCCCGTTAGATCTAGTTGCCACAGAGATCCTACCACCAATTCTTCCATGATCGTGAAGAAGAGAATGGAGCTTTATTTTATTTCTGTCTTGTCTGAATTCTTGGAACAGTGAACTTTTTTCGATTGATTATTTTTTCTGTTATTGACTGTCTCTTGACCTAATTTGAAGTTAAAAATAGATAAAAAATTTAATCATACGATTAGGCATCATAATTAAAATTTATTTAGCAAAATCTATTTTTAAGAATCATTATTTTGATATACTAGAAATGTATTAAGATATAATCATAAGTGGCTCATAGTGATTTGGTAATTTCGATGTCTATAGTCAAGACTAGAGATGATTTTCCCATCGATAAATATCCAATTATATTTTATATTATATAATAATGGAATTTAATTTTCAAAGTTTTATAATCCGCTATTAGTTTCATTGAGAAAAATAATCAGGTCATCATTGACATCTTTATGAATTGTCTGCCCTATATCACTCAATTGATTCTTAATTATGTCATTATTAAACCAGACATTATAATATATTGTAACATAATCAAAAAAATATATACAAGAAGATTATATATGTTAGTTATTTCAATGGTATAGAAAAATGATTTTTTAAAAAAGGATCTTACTGTATAAAATTAAGATGGTAGAGTAATTATTCGTTTTAAAGTCGTTTTAGTGATATTTCTAGTTGAAAAATTCATAATATCAGTACAGACAGTAAGTTGATTCTAGAATAGGTGATTGTAGTGTTAAAATATAGAACTGTGAAGAAAAGTATAAATTTTCTCACTAGAAATATCCCCTAAAATTAATAATAATTAATAGCGTAGATAGAAATTTTTATTGTTGTTTCTATAACTGTTAATTATTGAAATTCTCGGAAAAAAAAAAATACATATAACAATGCTACTAGGGAAAGATAGTCCGTGGTACAGACCCCTTTATATTGAATTATTAACATCCGCCTGAAACTTCGTAAATACCTGCATCACATCGTAACCTACAACTATTGTATTTACGAAAACTCTTGGAATTGGTGCGTATTCAATCTGGGGGGGGGGGGCAAACTTTGTCTATTTAATTAGGTACTAAAAACTCGTAAATACCTATTTGTTTTCTATTTGGTTCATAAGATAATTTGATCACAAAATCGAGTAAAAAGGTGCCCTTCAAAAATATTGAGCTGTTTGGCTTGACCTACACTCCCAATTTTTCAAAATAATAGGAACAAACGGCCCAATATTTTTGTAGACCACCTTTTTTATCGATTTTGTAATCCAAGTAGAAAGCAAATGGGTATTTACGAGTTTTTAAATAGAAAAAGTTTATTTCCTTCCAGATTGAAAACGCCCGATTTCAAAAAGTTTTCTTAAATAAAATAGTTGTAGGTTACGATGAGATGAAACTATTTACGAAGTTTCAGACGGATGTTAATAATTCGATATAAAAGGACCTGTACCACGGACTATCCTAATAGCACTCTTATAGGAATTTTTTTTTCTCGAGAATTTCAATAATTAACAGTTATAGAAACAACAATAAAATATTCTATCTAACCTATATATGTGCAATTTAGTGGATTATAATGATTAACTAGAATTCAAATTTTGTAATTTTAATGATGTTGTGCTGGTTGACGTTGTTATAATCTGAGAAGGAGTTTAGTAGGGGGTAGTGGTCAAATATAAAAAAATTAAAAATATATAAATTATTTAATTTTGGACGTTTCGAACCCCACTTTGCAGGTGTATTCAAGGGCTACAAAAGATACAAACATGTTGAAAAAATGAAAAATAAAATTAAAAAAATAAATATAAGGATATATAAAATACGAAGAAGTTGTCAGATAATGAAATAAAGAAAAGAAAATAAATCATGATCAAGAAAATAGATAAAAGAAAACAAATACATATGATGTTAACAATAATGATGTTATCGAATAATAGATTGAAAATGAATAACTATTGTTTACAGTTAAGTTTAAAATATTTATAAGCTAACATAATGATATAGATATCAGTGGTTAACAAGCAAGTGGAGGTTACCTTTAAATGTAAGGGAAACAGATACCGGGACTAAAGGTTAAGAAGTGAAAGAAACATCTGAAAGATTTATAGGTAAACATTAGTGTAATTTGTTGGGATAGAATATTCTAAGTATAAATAATCAATAGAAAACAATAAATTTAAAAGAATAATTTAATATGTAAGAATAATGTAAAAAACTAAGGGTATGATGATAAAGAAAACAAAAAAAAAAAAAAACAGGTTGTACTATATATAGATCGACATTAACATTTAGTTTTTTGTAAGCGAGTATGTAATGGTAGGCTGCATGAAGATAATAATAAGGTGTATAGTTGAATTAGTATTGAATTAGAATTAGTATAGTATTATTAATTTTAGTGGATATTCCTAGCGGGAAAATGTATACTTTTATTCACAGTTCTATATTTCAACACTGCAATCAGCTTACTGTCTGTACAGATATTATGAATTTTTCTACTAGAAATATCACTGAAACGACTTAACTCAAAAATGTTGAAATAGTAGTTAAGTCATTCTGTCACATATCATATGACAGTGCAGATTATTTGACGAGATTTCGAGAGAGATGGGTGGAAGAATTATTCTAACATCTTAATTCATCGAGTGAGATCCTTTTTTGTTTTGATTATTTTCAATAATTACCAAAAAATTAAACAACTTCATCCCCTCTCAAAATTTGAGGTTTCACGTTTCAGGATACGTAGAATCCGAAAAAAGAATAAAATTTATTATACTTTTCCGTTGTTATATTATTGCAAAATCACTTTTAGAAAAACGTAAAGGTAAATTGTGATCCAAGGCATAACAGCCTCCACTACTGGTACCTGTAGGTGATTGATGCTAGTGGGACAACTTTTTGCACCATCCGCTGGGCCAGTGACAGTAGCGGTACAGTCCAACTATGCGGGACCTCAGACATAGACGTATTATCCAATAGGATGACACTACCTGTACCAGGTAACTCAGGCAGAGGGTCTAATGTAATTGCCTTTTCTCCCGCGTTTAGATTTACCGGGAACTGGAATATTGGGTTAACCGTTTACGAGGAAACTGGGTTCCACCTACTCTTGAGAAAGTTACAACAAAAAATAAGGGACTTCCATTTTGAGATGGCACATTCTTTGAACAGGGTTTTTTTTATAATACAGAGAGAGAGAAAGATGAAAATGAATTTAATAAGTAATTTAGAAGAAAATTAACTCATCCACAAACGTATACGAAACAATTTTACGTTTCAAAGAAGTTCTTTAAGTTTCACAATAAGTAAACAGGTAGTTCTTAGGTGAAATAAAGATTGAATAAACGCACCTTTATAGTCATTCACTGCTACATCCGCTACATCGAAGATTTCTTCGAATTCTTTCGCAAATTCGCTGTCATTTCCAATTCGTGATCGGATGATCACAGTCGTGTCCGTGACGGTGTATCATTACTCTCAAATTAGCAGTAATTCGAAAAAGAAAAATAATGAACAGCGAATTCTATAGCTATCATTCTTTATGCTAATATTATTTGTTTCTATTTTACTTGAAAAACATCCTAACCATTTTCCTGTTTGAATCACAATATACATATTGAAAATTGTGGGTGTATGGTTGACTGTCGTGAATAATGAAGAGGAGAATAGTTGGGGTGATCAGTCAAATAAGAAGGCAAAAATAAATGATAATATTTATTTTGACATTTGCCGACGTTTCGACCTGAAGTTCAGGCCTTCATCAGAGCTGTCTCCAAAAAGGTTGATGGAAAAATGACGGTTGTTAACTGGTCGTTGGCCCCGTGTAGATAGATTCATTATTGTGGGTATATGGTTGACTGTCGTAAATAATGAAGAGAAGAATAGTTGGGTTGATCACTCAAATTCATTTTCTCATTCATTTCTAATTCTTCTCATTTCTAATATTCATTTTCTCCATCAAACTTTTTGGAGACAGCCCTGTTGAAGTGCTGAACTTCAGATCGAAACGTCGGAAAATGTCAAAATAAATATTATCATTTATTTTTGCCTTCTTATTTGAATGATCACCCCAACTATTCTTCTCTTCATTATACATTTTGAAATTTGTTTTTTACCATGTTCTGTTGTAAAGATGGCGATACCTTTCAAAAACATGAATGATGGTTCAACATTGGCACTAGCGGATCCAGGATTTCATTTTAGGGGGAGGGCTTCAGCCCGAAAGCCTTTTCTTTTATATATGTAACGATAATTACTCTAAAAAAAAATAAAGATATTAGCTGACATATATGAAATGGTGTTTATGTGATTCTGGATATCCTATTAAATGTAAATACACGAACAATAATACTTTAAGAGATAATTTTTTTATATCTTTTACCATAAAACATGGTTACATTATACCATTTTTGGGTGGGAGGGGCTTCAGCCCGAAAATCCTCCCCCGTAGATGCGCCTGTGAACATTGGTATAATAGTCATCCCTACTAGCTGACAAGAGAATATTTTTATTAGATCAATATTACTATTAGGTACTATATGGTTTTAGGTTATCTTTTCGATTAAAACAGTCAAGTTAATCAACGCAACGGGGTGCGCAACCGAACGGGCTAACGTGTGTGCGCATCACTGTTGTCCGACAACCTGATACATAACCGGATAAAAATAGTCACGAGTTCGCATTCCGGTGCCAGGTATCTTTTGAATCACCGCTCTCACCCACTGGTCCAAGAAAACCCCGTATAGTATTATAGGCAAGAAAGGGAAGAACACCTCAAAAAAAGTGTTTTTATTTATTTTATTTTATTTATGATATTTAAAACTGTATTCCAAATAAAAATACATTCAGTAAATGTGAACACAAGAATATAATAACATAAAACCACTTGTTAAGAAACTAACCACTGGTAGAACTCTAAAAATGTATTTACAAAAGGAGATCTCGAGGCCGTCTTCTTTTCAGACGCCTCGGAGGGAAAAATAAAGTTAATCTACGCTTTCAATCGTTTAAGAATCATTTATTAATTCGTAAGGTTGTGAATTTTAATCTTGGCATAAATACAATATTAATGTTTCTTGATGAATTTGAACGACTTTTCTCTCTCCTTTTATGCTGATTCTTCACCAATAAAATTGTTTGGTTAGCTACGCCATTGAAAATAGACAAGGTAGTGTTATGTATTGAACATAACAAACAATCTTTAAAAATTATTATGAGGTGCCAAAAACAAAGTTAAAATATGCTGACACCAAACACATCTGCTGAAATCAAAGACAGCTTCAAAAAGTGGAGATCACGTACCTAAGGACTGAAGGCTCTGGGGAATGCCGTTACTTAGAATAACTGGTAACTAATAACTTGTTCCCTTTAGGGTGTGACCAGTTAAAATACAATACACCCTCCGAAAAGAACCAATCAAAACAATTCTTGCCCAACTCTGAATATTTGTATAAAATTTCATGGACGGAAAAGCTCGAGATCAAGGGCGGTTCCTCCAACCCCAGCGAAGAAATTAAGGGCCAAAACCACAGAATGTAACTTATGCTTATCGCATAATCAGTTACTTACCTTAAAATACCTTTGGGTAAGCAAAGGTTCAATGATTATTGTATATACATTTATTAGTTATTATCATTGTATATTGTAATTAGTTTAAATAAGTTTTTTTTGGGGGGGGGAGGGAGTAAAAAACTTTGGTTGGTCAAGAGGACCTTCAACCAGCAGATGCAATGATGTTACGACCAACACAACCTAACCACATCATATTTAGAACCATAGCTAAGCTTAAATTCCGAATAATAGATTTATTAATGTTTAAATATTTCACGGCCTAATTCTCAAAACAGTCCATCTTAAATCATACCTTCACAGTCATTTATTAAATTATAGTCTTATTTTTATTGTTATGAATACAATTTGTATGTATAATTTATTAAACATAAGAATAAAATAAGCTTATTAGTAAGAGTTATTTTGATTCTGCCATCCATTTATATCATGATGATCACAGGTAATGTTTGTAATTAGAAAGTATAATAAACACAAACCAGCCTTTGAGAAAAGAAATTCAATTCATTAATCCTGGACCAAACAGTATAATATAGATTCAAATTCCTTTAACTAACTTTTTATTAAATATTTCTGGATAATTATCATCAATAATTATCCAGTGGCATCCCGAGTAATTTTTATCCCAAAACATTGCAACTTTTGTGAGGATAAAACATAGCAGTAGTTTTAAATATAAAAGTATTGTGAATTTATCGTTTACAACATATGATATTGAGTTTAGTAGCTGAAAGGTTATATGCAATGATATTTTTTCAACTCAATATATACTGGGTTTCTCTTAGGTAGATGGAAATATTTATAGCAGTGATAGCAGATCTTACACTTTAGTTTTATAATTTTGATCTGATAGTAGATTTAAATAATTAAACATTAATTAGCCATGTTTAAGCAGAAATTTAATTACGAGTAGGTTAGTAAATGAAAGTTGGGTGGTGAACGCCGCATTAGATGAAATAATTTATTTCGTTTACTTATTTGACTAGTAGGCCCATGCGAAAAATTCGAAAATAATGCAACGTATCAAAAGATAAAGAAATCAATTGTTACTTCATCGATAAATATGATCGACAAAGAAAACAAAAATTAATTTAAATATTAATGAATATTTAAATTAATTTTTGTTTTCTGTTTAAACAAATTTCTGTTTAACAGATTGTTTTCTGTTTACATTTAAGTTAATGTTGTTTGGAACCAACATGTTTACAAATTTCAATAAGCTCTATCTTTGATAAAAAATTATCCGATTTCGATTTTTTTTTTTTCCTTTTGTAGGGAATTTAGTAATCTTTAATATAATAAAAGGCAGTGAAAAGTGTGTAATTTTTTAGTTTTTCGCAAATAAAGTTTGTTTTCTTTCATAATTTGTTTGCCTGAATTTTCGGGGTGATTGGACTACTTTGCCCGCCTGAAGGAGAAGGAAGCCTTCGAAATTGGTGGCTCAATCTTGAGATTTGGCAAAGAATTAACGATGATATGGCTTGACGATCAAAAACACAATCGATAAAAAATATAAACTCCTCTCTCTATCATAGAGACTTCAAGTTGACGAAATGAGACATGTATTCACTGACAGTACTACAATTAACGTAAGGTTGTGTGGATGCGAATCCTATGCCTTGTGTTATCTCGAAAATAGTACGTTTTGGGGCTTAAAGGATTCGATAGTCCCGAAGGAACTATTCGGGTCTTGCTGTACGCATCAAAATCTTCAAGCCTAGCAAAATTTTTATTTATTTTAGAAAGAAAAACAAAAGTGGAGAATACGATTCTCTAACCCCTCGTGAAATTCTGAATCCAACGGTACCCCATTCGTGGTATTTGAGCATGACAGGAGCTTATATTTGATTACAACACCGATTTCGAGCCTTACTGTAATAATATATGTGGTTATATTTTAAAAACACAAATCCTCATTTAAATAACGGATAATAATTATTATCATATTTTTGCCTTTCTAACTACCATAATTAATAATATATGTGTTATTTCTTATGATTAATAATAATTCTATGTACCGTTTGAGTCGTGCATGAAAATGTTACAGTGCCTCATGCATATGAGTTTAGTACAACTTGAGGAATGCGTGACAGGATGAGAGCGAGGTATGCACGGCTGTAAAATTGAACAAGTCTGAATTTACCGTGAACAGTTTTAGCTCAGCCATCTCCAACTTCACCCCACAGGAAGGATCTCTTGAAAAAAAAAACCGACCTTCTCAAGTGGTGTCCTCTTCATCTACTTAAAAGTGTCAGCTGTTCATGCTTATAGGATTGGTTATATATATATTTATATATTATGACAGATGACTGTTACGATGGATATTTAGTAATATGATATTGCAAGCTACAACAGAGAGATATCTTATAACGGACCTAGTCAATATCTTCCTGACGATTTAAAAAATTACATTGGGACCACAAATCAACATTCCTTTAAGTATTTAAAGTAAAATAAAAACGTCAAACAAAACAGCTGACGAACTCAAACTAATAAAAGAACAGCTGATGTAAATAAATGCCTCTATTTCAAGGTCTATGGTTCGTCGATTGAAAATATAATTTACAGAAAAAGATGTTTTTGAAGTATTTAGTCTTTCCAAATGCACGAAGCGAAAAAGTAATGGAATTTGATGAAATAACAAAACATTGGTCCGTGTAGATCTTACTTTAGAATACAGTTCAATTTTTATATATATATATATATATATATATTTTATGGATGATATTTACAACTGTATTACAAGAATACATTCAGTAAATGTGAACAGAGGAATAAAATAGCATGAAATCACATGTTGAGAAACTACCCATTGGTAGCAGTCTAAAAATGTATTTACAAAAGGAGATCTCGAGGCCATCTTCTTTCCAGACGCCTCTGAGGGTTGTCAGGGATCGAAGAGGAAGCAAGGTTAGAAACAAGAGGGTTTGGATGGTTCTGAAGTTTATTATGGAAGTATAGGTTAGGATTGGGCCAGATCTGAAACATAAGGAACATTAAGGTCGTTATGGATGATTTTGTTTGTGACAAAGTAAGGCTTAGTGGAGCCCCAGAGCTCAACTCCGTAAGTCCAAATAGGTCTTATTGTAGTCATGTATAAGCGTCTTTTGTAATTGACTGGGAAGGTTAGAGCATTTGTTTAGTAAGTGCTGGAGTAGTCGGAAAAGTCGAGCTGTTTCTTGTCGTTTCAGTCTGGTATGAGGATTCCAAGTTAGACGTTTGTGTAAGTGGAGTCCAAGGTATCGGATTTGTTCAACAGGGATAAGTGGGTTATTATTAAAGGATACTGTATAATAATTGTATAAAGCTATATAATCCTTATAGTATAAATATAATCTCTCTTTCCAAATGTTTACTGCCTGTTATGTCTCATAGCAATTATATTCTTAAGAAGTATTAATTTTAATTATATAATTTATAATTATATAAATTGATAATAGACCATTTGTACATTATTTGCATAATTTCTTCAAATTTAAGGTTAAATTCGATTGACGTGTTAAGGAAAACTTATTTGTGCATCCTAAAATGAAAGTAATGGGAGGAATTTGATAGAATTTATACCTACTGCATCATATTTGTCCACTTGTCTCTCCATGTTTAGGTCAAATAGAGGCGTATCACTGATTAGTTTTCCATTTAGGATTTTTTTAAAATATTTATTTAGTTATATTACTATCCGCCAAATTCAAGATCACTAGTAATAGTGATAAAGCTGCTCATTCTTACTCTATGTACAGTAAATAAAAAAAAAATTAAACAGCAAAATAATAATATTAAAAAAAAAATAGGAATTTTTCTACCAATCCCTAACTTTTTCTAATTTTTAGTTGACTCAAACGAGCTCTTTTAAAATATATTGTATGTGAAAAATACTGGATTGAATTTTATGAAATCAATATGGGATCATCATCAAGGTACCAACCAGCACAGTCTATGAACATTTCTTAAACTTTTTTTTTTGATAAGCCCATATAGATATGATCACATATATTTGACTACGGGCAGATAGAAAACAAAATTTGTTCCTTGATGTTTGAATGTGAAACCTGGCGTAAAATTTTCGATTTTCTTCCCTCACAGAGCTTGTCTATCTTTGGTAGTTTGGAAGTAAAATAAGTTAAAAAAAAAAAAAATCAAATATAAATCCATCAGTAAATTATTAAGATTTATTTAAACAGTATCAATTAACATGATTATTAACTTCTAATATTGTAAAAAAAAAATATGGAATAAATAATTAAAATAGTTCTTTTTATTTTATTTAACATAATATTTATTTTAGTTTGAAGTGAAATTGGATTCATAATAAAGGTTTAGGCTGTATGTATTCAACCATTTTTATTTGTATTTTCTTATTGCACTGGCAACGTTTCGGCTATCTCACCATTTTCAGAGACTATAATCAAATTAAGGACAGAACATATAAAATGTTAGGCTAACATAATATTTAACAATCTGGTATTTGGCTTGAAAATGGCGATGTGGTTGACAGTGCAATAAGAGAAGAAAAATAAATATAGTGGAATCAATACAACTTAAACCTTCATAAAAAAATAATATATTAGAAGACCTAGTTAATATGAAATTTTATTTACGAGTCTGTTGAAACTCGTATCTATTTAGAATGGTTTCGTTCATGAAGGAGAATAAATATTGAATGTGGATCTCTATTTACATTCAATATCTACGTCATATAATACGTTCTAAGAACTCATGCGGAATATTTTAATATCTGGAACTGAATATTTTCTTAGTACACTAGACGTATTCATAGAAATGGAGTTATAAAAATCAAATAAATTGTTTATTAAAAAATATTTCATTTATTTACTCAATACTTTTTTGTAATTAAATAAATTCTAACTAATGCTTACTTCCAGTTAATTTTGGTGTTCAAGACCTAAAAGCTATTTACATAATTACTATATATTTCAAATTTACAGTGGTCCTTTTTTTTGTGAATGCTATTTTAAATTAATATTTTCCAATGTATTACTTCATTATTAATTAAGTGGTCACTGATTTTACCTAATTAGGCACAGTCATAGGGGTCTAGATCTTGGGAAGAGTAGACTCGGAAATATGTATTAGAATATGCAAAGCAAATCCAGTCTTAACAAAAATACAAACCACCACGTTTGTAGTAGTACTTAGTGGTACACGTTAAATCCACTATTGTAGCAAAGCGAGAGGTAGGTAAAGACATTAAGCTCCATGTATTCAAATTTGTATACCTGCCCACTAGCGGATCCTGGATTTGATTTTGGGGGGGTTTCAGCCCGAAAGTTTTTTTTTCATAAAAATAACGATAATTACTTTGGAAAAAAATAAAGAAACTAACTACCTGTATGAAATGGTGTTTAAGTGATTCCTAAAGTCCTTTTAAATCTAATTACACGAACAATAATACTTTAAGAGATACTTTTTAAATATTTTTTTTCGATAAAACATGGATATATTTTACCATTTTGGGGGGCTTCAGCCCGAAAGCCCCCGCTCCCCATAGATCCGCCCGTGTACCTACCAATACTTTTGTACGGGGCTGAAATGTTGACAGGCATTGCAGGAGAGTATAATCACTGCCGCTGAAACAAAATTTCTGAGAAGAACATCCTGTAAGATTGTGTTTGCAACGAGAGGATGAGGCAGAAACTTGAGGTCGACCCATTGAAGGAGGCATTGCAAGTCCGTCAATTGGAATAGTTCGGCCATTTCGTTAGGATGGATGAACACAAGAACCCATTGAAGACGATGGTCTGGGGATGGAATATCGAAGGCCCTATATCGATATATTAATCGATATTAATATAGTCATATACCAATCGATACCATCGAAATTTCAGACTTGAAATATCGATAGTCGATATTTTCATCGTTATTATAAACATTTTTGAAATATGAATATCAATATAGAAAAATATGTTATTTTCTTCTTTAAAATAATTAATGGAAATATCAATTGTTCTACCCTCCTTAGTATAATTAATTTTCTAGTTCCTGTCCATCTTCGTCATCCTCCGCTTTTTCCTGAAATTTCCATTCAACCAATTATGCCTTCCATTCATCCATAGATCGGATTCAGCGAAATGCTAATTTATTTGCATCCTACATAGATTTCTTTAAAAAATCGTATATTTGGTTTGAGAAGGTTCTATCAAATTTGGGCAAATTGAGTTTACTGAGTGAGAATGTTCCAACGCGCGCTATTCAACTCTATATAAGGATGCCCATCGATATCTGAAATTATCGAAATATCAATATATTCTTCTATTCAGCATTACATTCTATATGAAACAGGCAAGATGAATATATATTTTTTATAACGATCAGATGTATATACAATTTCTAAGCGATAGTTTTAATTTTTTTTAAACATTAAGATATCGAATAGACGATATCGATAGTAGATAATATCGAGGGTATATACTATCGATGGTAAATTATCGTATAGCGGAAATAAAATATCGATATTTCTATATTATTGACTATCTATGGCCGCCTCTACGATATACTATGGACCGGATGCTCGATTCTCGAGTACGCCTGAAGATGTCATTTCTGTAATAAATCGATAGGCTTTTCAGAGGAAGAACCAAAGGACAGGAATTTAGTAAGGGACTATGAAGATTGGAATTCGTGGCTTCACTATCCTGAGAGGAACAAAAGAGAGATCTGAAAGAAGAACAAATATTCCTTATTTCTGGTATCCCTGTTAGCCCTAGACTATTTGACGGAGACTTTCTTTTTTTTTTTTTTTATGATGTTGTATACATCATTTAAAACACTCTTCAACACAAGGGAAGTCGTATTTCACACCTCGTGTTGTTGGACAGTCCTTAGCACACTTATACCTGTCGTTCTTCCGGTCTGGGTTCCAGTATTGTAAATTATACTGGAAACTGTCGCAAACTGAAAACGTCCTTAAATGACATTTAACAGATTTATAAAGGCCAAAATTTTAAAAATATTATAATGATAATACAAAATTCCACTTTTAATTCATCTAGTTTCAAATATTCTTTATTTTCTGCTGATGTAAAAAACAGATTCTTAAATAGTTATATAGCTTCTGTTAAAATATTTTATAGACACTATAGCCGTGAAGCGACACAAAACTCCATTGATTTTAATGTAAAGTGAAGATAATTGAACCCTAAAAACAATTTTATGGTTTAATTTAATGATATTGAATTATTATAATAGGTTATTAAATGTTTTTCAGTTGCATGATTACCTCATGATATATTGTTATGAATCTTTTATAATTTTACTTTAATTTATATTCGATATTCTGCTACACGTTCTAATATTTAAATCGATACGTGAATAATAGCGTCGCTCTGCATTTTGATGATATTTTAATGAAAATTCTTATCCTTCATTCATAATAAATATTTTTTTTATTGAAAGATTAGTAAAATTTATTATCAAAGAATTCATATTTCTATTAACATAAAACACTTGACAGACCTTTGTAAAGTAAATAATAATACTAATTGTAATTTGAATAAAACGCAAAAGAAGTCTATTTATGTTAACGCTTTCAGAATATAATTATGTACATTTTTTTTTATTGTTATTTCTTAATGATATTTACAACTGTATTAAAGAAGATACATTTAGTAAATTTGAACATATGGATATAATGACGTGAAACACTTGTTTAGTAACTACCCAATGGTAGCACTCTAATGATATGTCTACATTAGGCGATCATGCGGCCATCTTCTTTTCAGACGCCTCGGAGGGTTTTTAGGAATTGAAGAGGAAGCAAGGTTAGAAACGAGAGGGATGGGATGATTCTGTAGTTTATTATGGAAGGATAGGTATTTGGATTGGACCAGATCTGAAACATAAGAAACATTAAGGTCATTATGGATAGTTTTATTTGTAACAAAGTAGGGAGCATTCAGGATTTTACGAAGGATTTTGGATTGTAAGGATTGGATACGAGAAGAATTCAATGGTTTAGTGGAGCCCCATAGCTCAACTCCGTAAGTCCAAATAGGCCTTATTATAGTCATGTATATGAGTATTTTGTAATTAATTGGAAGTTTAGAGCGTTTCTCTACTAAGTGCTGAAGTAATCGGAAACGTCGAGCGGTTTCTTGCGTTTCAGTCTGGTATAAATTATGTACATAAAAAAGAGATACAACCCAATGTAGCTCAAAAACAACTTCAAAAATGACACCATAAAGCCAACTGAAATCACAAAGAATTAAAGGATTATTCAAAGGAAACATCGACTCAAATAGTAGGAACAAAAATATTATTATAGGATTAATTATGAGAGTTATAATTAATGGTTTTGTTCATGTACAGAGACATTTATAACAACTATATTATAATTAATAAAAAAATTTACTTGCGAGCGTTATTACGCAACGTGTCCGGAATGCCATGGCAACTTAATATCTTTCTTTACAAGCAACTAAACAATTTTTTTTTAAAGGTGGAAATCATGTGGTATTTTTGTAAATAATTACGGAGGAGTAAAATTTTAAGAAATAAAGGTGTTAGAACGTGAAACTTATTTAAATGATATTTAATTAACGTTTAGAGAACTTTATAGTCGTTTTAACCCTGTTGCTGGAAAGTGTTCTTAAGAAATGATAATTAACACCATTTTATAGGTTATTATTTTAAAGGTTATTTTGTATGTTAGTGGGTTAATAACCTTTTAAAATGCGGTTTATTCTTATGTTTAATGTCATTATTTTTAATTAAGTTTGAGCATGTAGTTTGTTCTAATCTGTTTTCTCCTTTTTTCATTGGAACGCTGAAGTGGAATAAATGCTTAAATATTATGTTTTTTATGTTTTTCGATGATTAACAATGTCCCAAGACCATCCAGCTCGTTGCATTTTTTATTTTATTAATAATTTCTATAAATTATTAAAAGGTTTAATGAATGTCTTCATTTAACATATAATTTTTATTTTGTGATATTGATCAGCTGTTTGTATTGGTTGTAATACAAACAGCTGATCAATATTCTACCGTATTATTGGATTTTGTGAATTAAATGAGCTTTTAAGTCAGCTTTAGATATTTTCATTTTTTAACTTTTAGCAACATTATGAGTGATTGTCCTAGGGAACAAATAAAGGCTTTAAATCCGTATAAAAAGTAATAGAGATTAAATTCCTTTAATTTTTACAATAAAGCACAATCCTTACTTATTCATATATTAAATATGTACTTGAAAATGTATCTTTGTATGTAGAGTTCACAAACTGGAATTATATAATTCAAATAGACTGATGGAGTTCTGATGTTTTTATGGGCTACGACGGATTAAAGAATATGGACGAAAGGTTAAGTTCTATTAAAAATACCCTTCTAAAACTTTTAAAACTTTATAGCCTAACTTTGCCAGACAATAATTTCTGTTCGAATTAGAGTGGTAAGTAAAAGTTGTTTAAAGTGCGCACCAGATTTTTTTGCCCAAAAACGAGCCTTGAAGTTTATTCCTTCTGTTATTTCCAAAAGTTTAAAAGCCCTATTTAAATTTCAATGGCTTTTAATTACTGCTGGATTAATCAGTGATTTTCGAAAATATGTTGCACAAATAAAGAATTTTTTAATATTTTTGTTTTTATATTGGTTTAGATATTACAGTTGCGTTAGAAAATATATTATGTCATTAAAACCGTCCCAAAATCATCATACTCTATAAATTATTTAAAAATTTAATTAATGCCGTCATTCGTATAATTTTTTTGTTTTGTGATATTGATCAGCTGTTTGTATTGCAACCTCCTCCCGTATTCTTCTGTAAGGTTAGGTTTGTGAGTTGTATGGGTTTTAAAGTCAGCTTTAAATATTTCTTTTAGTAACATTATGAAAATGCTGCAAATTAAAAATTATTCCTTTTCATTCAATATTAGATATAGTTAGTTCAACTAAGTTAACGAATATCACAATAAATCGAATTATAAATATGTGTATCTGTTATAAATCTTTTTAACAATTTTACTTCAATTTCTATTGAATATTTTCCCACTCATTCTAATATTTCAATCGATATATTCTGATAAAATGAAATAAGGGAATCGATTTTTCTTCCCGGTGCAATGTTTGAACACCCACCCCAACGAGATAGGAAGCACAAATCGAAAGTGTAAATATTGCGTAAGCACTCGTGATAAAATATCTGTCAGATAAGCGACCCTGGAAGTTTGTACAGGCAACATATTGTTCTTAAAATCTATGCCCTTTTCCTGAAAAAAAAAATAATGATATAATATATTTTTTAAATATATTATTAATATAGCCTTATAATTGGAAATATTCCAAACGCACAGTCTTATTAAATTTTGTTTTTACCAATTGTTATGTCTCTAAAATATTTATCCTTGTTTATTAATTTTGGATCTGTGGATTCTTCTATATATTGTCCTTTCTGTGTTTCTTTACTATACGTATTAGTAATAATGTATTCCACCAGTTTGTTTGACTATAGAGTTGTAACGCTTAATTTTGCGTTGATGGACAGGTTTTTTTTACCATCTTACTTAATTGTATGTATTCCGTTTTATGAAGTTAACGTTTCCTCCATTCATTTCTGGAAAATTATACTACACACAATAATAAAATATAAAAACTAATAATATGTTTATAAGCTATATTAAATTGATGAAACCAATCACTAGCGGATCCAGGATTTATTTTTAGGGGGGCTTCAGCCCGAAAGTTTTTTTTTCATAAAAATAACGATAATTACTTTGGAAAAAAAGAAAGAAACTAACTACCTATATGAAATGGTGTTTAAGTGATTCCTAAAGCCCTTTTAAATGTAATTACGCGAACAATAATACTTTAAGAGATACTTTTTTAATATATTTTTCGATAAAACGTGGTTATATTTTACCATTTTGGGGGGGCTTCAGCCCGAAAGCCCCCTCCCCCCCCCCGTAGATCCGCCCGTGAAACCAATCACCTTACATACTTCACTAATGCTTCTTTTGTCTATGTAATAAAATATTCAGCTGTTGTAATATTTAAGTAAACTGTGCCAAATGCTTATTGACCATTGTTCTTCTTGTCATGTCTAATACATTACTGTAATTTGACTTTTAAGTTCCTTGTCTAATATTTGTTCTATTATCAATTAATTATCGAACAAACATTTTGTTTATAACTACTATTTTCTAACTATTAATTTTCGTTTTAATCAAGTTTCATTGGTTATTTAAATTGGTATTACTGTCATAATTATGATTAAAATATTTTTATTTTGTTTATAATGTTTAGATAAACCCCAACTCATTGTATTTGAATTATTCTGAGCTTCTTTTTTTTTTTTATTCATCTTTTTAATAATCTAATAATTTTCTGTTTATTCATTTCTGTGTGCTATCTAAACTCTTACACATTTCAAAATTTAATACTATGAAGTTTTATGTTCTTGAAGTCTTTACTATTGTTTTTTCCGATTTTTTTATGTTAGTGAAATTTAATTGCTAACATGACATGAAACTACCCATTGTTAGAACTCAAATTAAAGTTCTATATTAGAAGGTCCCGATGCCATCTTTTTTTCAGACGCCTCGGAGGGTTATCAGGAATAGAAAAGGAAGCAAGATTGGAAACAAGAGGGTTGGGAGGGTTCAGAAGTTTATTATCGAAGGATAGGCACCTGGATTTGGCTAAATCGGAAACATATGGTATGTTTAGGTCGTTATGGATGATTTTATTTGTGACAAGGTAATCTGCATTGAGGATTTTACGAAGGATTTTGGATTGTAAGGATTGAATACGAGAGGTATACGATGGTTTATTAGAGACCCAAAGCTCGATTCTGTAATTTCAAATAGGCCTTATTATAGACATATATATATATATATATAGCGTTTGTCTAGTAAGTGCTGGAGTAGTCGAAAACGTCTAGGGGTTTTTTGTCGTTTCACGCTGATATGAGGATTCCAAGTAGGACGTTTGTCCAAGTGGAGTCCTAGGTATCGGATTTGTTTAACAGGGATAAGTGGGATATTGTTAAAGAATACAGTAGGGCAGAAAGTCATAGGTTGGCGACGATGGGTAAAATTAATTTGATAGGAATTATTGGAGTTTATTTTAATCCTCCAGTTTGGAACCATTCTTCAAGACTTGTGATGTGTGATTGAAGAGTTTAGGATGCAATTGATTGATCGTTGTTAACTGATAGGATACACGTGTCATCGGCATAGGTGGTGACAGTGTGACAGTGTTGGGATGGGTTGGAATGTCAGCTGTATAAACTGTGGAAAGAATAGGATACTAGCTTGAGGAACACCAGCAAACAGAAAACTTATATGAATGGGCATTCTTGTGATTTACTTTGAAGTATCTATCGCTAAGGTAGGAACGGATAATGAGGAGGTATATAGGTGATAAGAATTTATGGAGTTTGTACATCATTCCCATCATCATTCCCAGTACATGGAAGGATATACTATTCTAAATATAGGATACTCAAGAATCAAATTAGATAATTACCCAAGATACTTAACCTGTATCATTACCCTTAATAATTTTAGGACTGTTTGGAGTGGACCATATACAAAACTAAACAGTGTCAAACGCTCTTAACAGAAACGTTCTTGTGCAAATCTGCCAATAAAAAATAATTTTAAACTCAAGATTAATGAAATTTAGTACTTATGTTCAATGTATGAATATATTCAAAAGTTTTATAGTTTTCTTTATTTTAGTTTATATTTAAAAAATAAATAAAAATCGAATGTTTTGAAACATTAAAAAGCTCCTGGCTTCAAAACTATTTGTTAAAAAAAAAAAATGAAAATATTTTATTTTATTATAACATAGTTATATCAATAATTTTCTAAATTGCATCATTGAGAAAATATTTTATCTTTTATATCTCTTTGTTTGACCAAAAAATATTAGCTTAGTGCCATGCATCAGATTACATTAGGAATGCGTCGTTACTGAACGGATGCATTCAGACGATTAGTTTTGTGTATTTCATTTACGTGTTAATAATTTTTATTTGCTCACGATATTTTCTTTGAAAACAATATAACAGTAAGCGTTCTTTGAATTAAAGAACAGCTGAATTAGCGAACGTGGTTGGGTTTTTACGTGTGAGGGTGTTGATAGTTATTTTCAATCTTCCTTTAAACATTTCTTCTTCGGTGTGTTTGTTATTCCTCCTATTCAAAATTTATATTTTATAGTTCAGTACGCGTGGGAGCTGTGACTCTAAGCTACAGTGAACTTAATAGGTTAGGAAGTGAAAGCATTGCTGGAATAAATCTTGTTTCCTAACACTTGACATTTGTTGTAGTGTCGATTATTTTTATTTTAAGTACTAATAAATCTTCTTTTTTTTTTTTTAATTTTCTACCGTTACTAGGCAAGGTAAGAATTTTAATCAGGTCAAGTCTTCGATGTACAGCTTTCAACATATCTTGATGTTTCAGAGCATGTCTAGTTCATAAGACGTATTTTCATCCAATGGTATATGCCTGAATTATCTCTTATCGGATTGTTTTTACTCCCCTACCACTACCTGTTAAGGACACTATTGCGATCGGATCAAATTTCCAATGTGTGGTTTTCAATCGATCCTAACGTTTCAGAGCTCCCTGAGTGAGAAAAACACATTTTCATCATCTGTTAGTCTCTCTGTACCAAGATTATCTCGGGAACGAGTAGACAGATTTTTACTTTCTCTTGCCTATATATGTAATATATAGGTAATATATTTTTATGTGTAAAATACAATACTTATATAGGTAATATCCATTGAAGTCTCCTGAGTCTAAATTACCAAGTCTCCCGTAAAATGGTCTGTGAGTATGTGTGATATAGCTTAGCTCAAAAACGAAAATTAATGACACTTATATTACGTATTAATGATAGGTATATATCTGGAATGTTACAACAACTTTTTCGTCGAAATTGGCTAACCTTAAGTGCCACTTTATATAATCGATTTTACACATTTTTATGATTTTCTCGAAAATGGCTCTTAACGATTTTGATTAAATTCGGTGTAAAATTTAGCACTTTTTAATATAATGTAGGTCTCATTGATGTTCTCTAATAGGGTTTAAATGCCTAATTTTCTATCTTGCTTATAAGTACTTTTTTTTTTATTCGACGAAATTTACTATTTCACATTATAATAAACTATAAATAGTAGTTAAATATAAAATATAAAAGAATTTTACAATTAACTAAAAGAATACATAATTATAATAATAAGATAAGAGGGATCCTAATAAAGAACCGAATAAATCCGAGTTTGGCCGAATAGTAGAATGTTTCCATACATAACACGTGCTTAGTAAAATACGGGTTCCGATAAAGTAATAATTACGCGTACATGTGCGGTTTTCATAAATTGTTGCTATTATTTGATATTTAATTGTATAGATTACAGTGATATGAAAATTAAAATGTGTACATATATCTACAAAAACAAACAAAAATACTTACAATGAAATATGAATCAATATAGTTGCCTTCTTTATTAAATTGAATATTTCATGGCACTTAATTAATAAATATAATCAAATAAATAATTAAAATATATAGTCGTAAAAAGAAATGGCTATCATAAAAAAAGGTATAAATATAATACAGTAGACGACTGTGAAAAACATATAGTAAATAATTGTTTAAAATAATATTTTGTACCGTCTGTGATTTTTACTTTCTCTTCCCTTTGTCTGAAGATACCTATTTCTCCTAAAAGAAGGATGGTAAATGAAAGTTGTGTGATTCACGCAACGCACCAGATTTTATTTTTTTTAGGATTTTGATTACCGATGACTGAAACAAATCGGGCGTTTTCTCATTGACTAAAATTTTTTAATGAAATGTTTCTACGAAAAAAATTCCTTTCAATTTTTTTATACATAGTAAATTCTTTAAAAAATAATTGTGAAAGGTTATTAAATTACCGACAAAAATAAAAAATAAAAGAATTGTTTATATATGACCATCTGTTGCCAAGTTGCAGTATGTTGAATTTTATCAGCTGATTTTAATGATGGTCCACGTGGCTATTTTTTATTTTATTTTATTTTTGCTTTAGTTGATAAAAAAAAATCGTACTCTTATCATTTCTCTGACAGGTTCTTAAGAAAATCACTCTAATTAAATCTTTTTATTTTTTAATGGACGTACTGAAAGTTGTATAAATTTCTCTATTGTCGGTAAGAAAGTCGTCTGAGAAGACACACCAGTTTTTTATATAGGAGTTCGGTCCCCGATGCATATGAACTAAATCGGACATCTTGGGTTTCACTCTAGGCAAAAGTAGTATTTTCTTCATAGAAGGACGCGGAAAAACTGCTATAAGATTTTGTTAAAATTTAACGAAATTATTATCCTTGAAACTCTTAGCACTAAAGCACTTATGCTGATATTTGGTACTGTTAAGCGAAGACACGGAAACAATAAAACTAAATACATCTATCTTGATCTGAACTGGTAATCGAAATAATTATGGATAAGACGAACAAAAATGGACACAATTTAAGTGTTATAAGTATTGACGGAAATAGTGCGAATACCTAGAGAAGTTTTGGGTTTACGATAAAAGAAAAAACGAAATTGGGGAGGGTGTTAGAGACGTTAAATGATAGCTACTTTTCAGTTGCGAAATTGCTTACCTCGCGGCTGTTGTTCCGAAAATTAAAAATAACAATTTACAACCATTATCCTTACCATTATACCTACAGTTCTTTATGGATGCAAAACGTGGCCGCTTATATTAAGGGATGAGCAACGTCTTAAGGTTTTTGAAAATAAAGTATTGCGTAGAATATTCGGACCGAAGAAGGATGAATTAACTGGAGAGCTTAGACTGTTACACAACACCGAATTGTGTTAACTGCACTCGGTTAATATAATTGAGATGATTAAGTTAAGGAGAATAAAAGAGGCATTTGATGCTTGATCGCTTGAAGTAGCGAAATTCGATGTTCTGCAACTTTAATTCTGTGGGAGTTTCCTCTTAATAAACTAATAATCCCAGGTTACAGGGCCATTTATTGTAATTTGTCTGTTTTTGATAAATTAGGTAAAAGTGAGCGTTGGTTGACCGTGATTTTATACCTTACTACTTAACCAAATTATAAAGTTTGTGTACTCGTTCGACGCACAATTTAACGTTCTTTAATTCATTAAAGAATACATTTTTCGCTTTGATGCATCATTTAGGAGTTATTAGTGAAAAACAAAAAAATATAGAAAAAAATCTTGACTTTTTTGGCTGTAAAAAGTTTTCCTTTGGTGGCCGGCGTTCGTAATTTTGTTTTTTAAATGTCTAAACCCATATATACAAGCTAAAAGAATTTCTCACTTTTTTCACAATGGATTTTCCGTTTCGATCCTCAAATTACTGACCTAATATTCTTTAAATCATTTTAAAATGCAGTGGCTCTGGAACGGCAGACAGCTGAGTTCTTTTTACTCAGAATAACATACACTTTCGTAATTTACAATCGAACCTTCGCTAAGCCTTATTATTATTAAAGCTCTTCAAGAATTTTATATGTAGTAAATGCTCGTGAAATGATACGACAGTAAGTTATAACGAAAAAAAAATATTACTTAGAAAAAACTTATAAGTGTACATTATATGAGAAAAAAAATAATATAACGAAAAATTGGTGGATCCAGATATAGTTTTTGAAGGAAGTGCTATCAGGGTAACCACAGCATTGAGGAGAAATATTACCTCATCTATGAGAAATAATTAAATAAATCTATTTAGTCTATTTCATACCTCGAACTATTTAAAATCGATTGTCAATGATATAATATAATTAATAGTTAATTCTGAGAAGGTTTCTACATCGATCAATTTCTCGCAAGGGGTGTAATTTTTTTTTTTAATGAATAATAATTTATTCAAAATTATTCAAGAGTACTAGAATAATTTTTCAATGGTGCCAGTGTATATTTTTCAATGGTTATTTTAGGAGAAGAAATTTCCTCTTTTTCTATTCTCGTAGATCCGAAGAAAAAGAAAGTATTCTACTCCTAACATGTTCAATATGCAGTTTTAGTATTTTAGGCTATCGTTTAAAATCGCAAAAAAGGCCGAACTATAGCATGGCAAAGATATGGTTATTTAACTTCTTATCAATGTTTATAAAATTCTTTTATGCCGGTTCCTTTGAAAATATAATTTTTTTTGTTATTCACTCCAATACTAAATACATATCTGAACATTGCAGATTCCATTCCACCATTTCATGCTTATTTGGAAGATGGTTGAATTATTTACTAATCCAAACTTAAATTTAAAAACAAGAAATTAACAAAATAATAGTAATAATAATAATAAAATGAAAATTAAAAGAATAGGATATATTTTTATTGGACTTCGCACCGAAAACTATAAAGTAAAGTCGTTTAAGTGGAGCTTAGAGAAAATTTTACAGTCACTTTTGTAAATAAATAATTATTTGTTAATTTTAAGATTGGATCTTTTTGTCAAAATTAGCCCTAAAAAAACAAAAATAAAATAAACGTGAGAAATTTCTTCTAGTTGGTGTAAATTGTTCATATTTATTACTTATAAAATGATTTATGAAAAAAAATCAAGAAGTGAGTCATCCTATGGAGGAGTTATCAGAAAGTCTGACTGATGATTGACGTCAGTCAGTAATCATTTATCTCTATATTACTATAAAAAGCTTAAGAGTTTATTTGTTAAAATGTGTTATTTTGAAGGATTACCAGGTCTATCCCTCCCCCCCCTCTTTAGATAAACCGTATAGCGGGTGGTTATGGTGTGGGGGGAGTCTTCAACCATATGTCCGCCGGCGCCGTTCAGTCTCCTTGACTTGACGTGTGCCCGCGGGCACTATTTTGCTTATGTGTCACATCATATTACATATTATCTTTTGTTTACATATGTATGTATATATTATATATGTATGTATATATATATATATATATATATATATATATATATATATATATATATATATATATATGTATATGTAAAATGTATACATTTTATGATTTTCATATGATTCATAATAAAATTCTCTAAAAACCAAAAAATCTAGAGCGGACCTTACTGACGAAATTGTCTCAGAAAATTGTTATCTTTGTCATTTACCTACGACTGCTAGATTACTCGTGTGAATAATAACAGTAACAGAGAACTAAGAAATAAATAATAAAGGTAACGAAGCCCGGACCAATAAAATAAACAGAATCAAAGTAAGGTTATATAAGAAATAAAAAATAGTTACGTTAGAATAAAGTGTAAAACAGAGAATAGCAATATGAAGTTATATAAGGAAATAATAGATGTAAATATAAACCTAAGATATTGTAAAATATATCAAAAATACTGACTACGTATAAGAGAATAAAAAGTTAAAATAATGTAAATAAGATGAATGAGAAAATATATCAATATATACAAAATAGAGATGGAGATATGGAAAATAGACTGACGGGAAGGAGGAAGAGAAGGGGAAAACTAAGATAAGAGGAGTAAACGAACCTGCTCTACTAAGAAGTGTAGATAGACGTATTGTAGCCAGAAGGAGGAAAGCTGGTAGAGGGCGCCCTCTGCAACTGTTCAACCAAAAATGTGAACTAAGGGTTCTTTTTTTAGCCCTGATGAAGGCCCGAAATTCGGGCCGAAACGTCGGCGAATGTGAAATTAAATACAATAATTTATTTTTACTATTTTATTTTGACTGATCACCACAACCATTCTTCTTTTCAATTATTTACTACAGTCAACCATCAACCCACAATAGTAATTTTTTATTACAGTTTTGATTTCTTGATGGTTCAGGAAAGAAGAGGCCATGTTGGCCGGGTACTTTACAGCGTTGCCGTTATAACATTCTCGAGTCTAGCGGTTTTCTAACGATTACGAATCCGACCTGGGCGGGTAAAATTTATTTTGTGGCGGACCCAGAGATTGTATCTCGATCTTCCCACTCTGAACAGAATAAGTTGGTTGTATCTCTATAACAACTTTTATGCGAGTTTGAGTCTTGCATAAAAAAAAAGGTAGTTCAGCAAAGAGGTAAATATTGGAATGGTTTCTAGGCAACATTAAAAGCGGACCATTAAGGCATCCCATAATAAACTCTCGGACACTTTGCCTAAAAGTGGGGTATCTGATCACATTGATCTCACTGTATCTTCGCAAAGACGAAAAATATGGGTAATTTAATAGCCTGCTTATCTAATTAAGTTATAATGTGAAGACAGATGTTTATTCTGTCCAGTCTTCCACCACCAAATAGAATTCTGTCATGAAATATTGCAACCCAACCTTCTTAGGTACTTCTAAACGTCCGGCCTCAAAGGCTCATATTTCTCTGTGTTGAATTAAACCCAAAGTATGGATTAAATGTCTAGTGATAGGTGTTTAAACCAGTTCCATTCACTTTCTCCAGGTTGTTATTGATCTACTGTTGTGAAATAAATATTATTCTAGTTTGCTTATAATAATAATACTACATGATATCTACTCCATTAGAAGATGTTGAGGAGTTTTATTCAATTCTATTCCTTATTATTTACTGACATTTGTATTGATACAACCCAATCATGTTTGTTATAGCTACGTCAGAGATTTGAATAGACGAAAACCTTCTCCGCCTTATCGAACAATTGTATATTAATTTATGTTTATTTAGTTTTTACTTTCTACGTGTTATAAGTTGTTTTTTTTTAATTTCTTTCTATTTACATATTTAATAGTATTAAAATTCCTTTTCGCTGAACAAGACAGTTTATCTTATACACAATATCTTATGACTTTTTATATTACAAGCTAAGAAATTAATCCTCTTTGGAATGTGAGTAAACATATAATACGATAGTTCAGATTCCCTTTCCGTCTCTCACGAACATTTTAATCTATGATGTGCCAAGGAATTTCATGGGAATATGAAGATTTCCAATTCCGATCCTTAAATTTGTACTTAAATTTTAATAGAAATCATAGAAAAAAGTAGGTTTCAAAGCAAAAATAGGTAGATTTCTAAAGACCAAGAAATATGTTATTTTAAAAATTTCAAGTCGAGACATCAGGCCTGTGTTGAAGGCCCCAAAATGAATCCTTTTTAAGATAAATTGTAATTCTTGTCAATAGTCTCCTAGGTTACATGGGATACTTATAACGTTTTGTTCACGTTTTTAAAAATTGAAATATTGTTATTTATTATGATCTACGACACACTAAAAATTGCTTATTGAGTACTTGATGGTTGACCGTTATATATTATTGAGGAAGGAGATGGTCTGGGATGGAGATCATAAAAAGGCTGAAATAGTAATAATAATAATAATAAAAGGCTTAGCGAACCCAAAGGTTCGATGCCGAGAACACCAATCGCTTATTAAACACCTCTCCACCGATCACCGTCCAAGCTCAGGTTCTTCAGATCGACTGCAATGCTATCTTCCCACCTTCGCTTCGGTCTATCCTCGGACGTTTACCATTCGGTAGAGCAAATATTAACCTTCTAGGAATTCTTCCGTAATTAAGCCAACCACAGGCGGGTCTACGTGTGAGAGAGGCTTTCACGCTGAAGCTCCTCTCCCTCCCCCCAAAACGGTATAATATCACCATGTTTTATTTAAAGAACACCATTTCACATAGGTAGCTACATAGGTTTAAAATTTTATCCGAGTTCGGGATCCCACAACTGCATGTTTTTTTGCATGAACTTCGTATCTCTGTTTGTTTTATATTTGAAATGAATTTCTTGACATTTCTTAAAATTATGACTGCAATAACAGCGGATCATTTTATTATCTCTGACAAACAATAACAGCTAACACTGTAAGAATAAAACAAACACAATAAAATGACTCATGAAGTCAGGTCAACTCCGCCATAACTGTTCCAGACGGAGACTGGAATGCGTTCCACATGTTTGTAAACATCTTAGCTCTAGCAACAGATACTGATAACTGTAGCCATGGTGCTTAACTGAAAAAAAAATAGTTATTTACTACCATGTTATTTTTAACTGTTATATCCATTTAACTGCTGTTAGCCATTAAAAGATAATAGTTATTTTTCAAATGTTTTTATGTTTTGTTAATAATATTTAATACTTACTAGTACTCATTATTTCGAAACAGAACCCTAACAAATAGCTTAAAGTAACTTATACATTACTATTAAAATTTTACTATCCCAAATCTATATAACATAGCAACCCATGGTTACAGTTATTTATGTAACAGGTGATTGCGGATAGTCACTTGTCTTTCGTTTTCAAATAGCGTACTTTTTTTGTAACGCCGTAATGCGATTGGGAATAGCTAAGAAATTCGCTTGAAAAGTACAAGGAGAGGCTTTTGGTCGCATTTTGGACTTAGTCTTCCAGGGATAATTTTTGTATATCTCACGCTCACTGTCATCCTAGACGACGGAGTAGAGAAATTGGTGTCCAAATAGTTTTACAACACCAGTAAAAAATAGCCAATTGGGTCTGGTGCTGGACTTAGATTAAGTTATTCTTTTTAATTATTTTGTATATCTTCTTGTTTGTTATACCCATATATGTACATATTCTGTTTATAATTAAGTAAAGATTAAAGGAACATTTTATTTTGTTTGAGATGCAAGTGTTTTATATATATATTTTTTTTAATATTATATATTCCTTTTTTAATTTCTAACATATGACATTAGAATTATATTATTATTTTTAATCTAGTCATACCTACTACAATAAGTTGGCCATCAAGATAAAAAAAATAATTTTCAGTCACCATAATAACCAATCGATTCCTAATATAATTGAAAATGTTGGCCACTCCTTTACTAAATGACTCACTGTGTGTCATTCATTAAAACTACTCTCCGCTTTGCTTTTACTCTTTGTTCATTCATGAAACTTTCATTAAGACATTTAGATTCGTTGATAACTTAATGATTCCTGAAAAAAAAAGGCGTTTCCAACTCACTTCCTCCACAATATCTTTTATGTACCATTTACTTTAATATTGTGTTAAAAATAAAGGTTTTATTTTTTATACGAATATCTGACATTTTTTCAAAACACAAAAAGAAAGAAATAATCAAAAATTTTCTAAAATAGAAATATACTGTTATATTTTCTGTATAAAATTTGTTTTTATTGACTTACCATTTTTTAGAGGTAAACCACTGATGTACATATAGGATGAAAATATATTTAGTAAGTATACAATTTTAAGATCGGTTAATAATTAGTCAACTGTGCTATAATATCTCTGCTTCTTAACTATAATAATTTATTTTTTTTTATTCTAATTTGCGTATCCAATAAATAGTTTTTATTGGAAATTTTAGAAAGAAAATTTCTTTACTATATTTTCTTTACGTACATAAGGCCGTGTTCAACAAAGTGTTTAGCAAATTACAAAACCACATAACTACCAATGGCATTCTGTTGAGCTATATAAGGACATGAAAAAAATATCGTAAAGAAACATTTGATTTTTAAAATTACTAATAATAACTATTTATTGGATACCCAAATTGGAATCCAAGAAAAAAAAATTATTACTATACAGTAGGATCTCCTAACTCCGGCCCCATGGGGCAGATTTAGCTTGCAAGCTTTTCCAATCCAGCCCGCTTAAGTTTATTTCATTGCATGGTTAAACTATTTAAAAAGTATTATTTTTAACAAATTTCCCAATGGAGGTTACTAGAACATTTTTTACGTTTTTTTTCTCTTAGAAAGCTCATTACACAATTGAACTGTCATTTATGAAACAAGATTTTATTCCATTACTAACCACAGCCCGCTAGTTAAAATTACTATGAAATAAGCTTCACAATCAACAATTTAATTACAAAATGTTACCTTTTACAGCGCGTTACATCAAAATTTGTTGTTTTTTACAAAAATACTTGTTCATACGATCCGTATGAACCTTAACTTGACTCGGTAATCTTGTAAAAAGTTCTTATTATTAAAGAAAAGAAAAAAGAGCCATACAGTCCTTATTATAAATGAAAAAGACTCATACAAAAATAGAAAGATACAAAAATACTCATACAATCTTTATTATAAAGGAAAAGATGAAGAAATGACTCTTGAAATCTGAAACTTGACTGATTAAACTGTAAATAGACTTGAGTGTTTAGTTCATAAATATAAAATTAGTGTTTTTAAAAAAATTACTGTATCTATTTCTTCATTGTTTTACTTTTTCAAACTTCTACACAAAAAGCAAAAACCTGTGTACGTGAAGAGTGGAATTCGGGCTATTTTCTTATTCATCGCGGTTAAAAACATATAATTTAGCATGCACCTAATTTTACATATATACAAACTAATTGCTATCTATACAAACTAAATGCTCGAGAAAATATATTGCAAAATATAAAAAGAAAGGATGAATGATAAACAAGATCTCAGTTTCGGGTGCATTTATTTCTGTATAATTCAGCTCTAGAGAAATGTTATAACATTTATTACGTTGCTCTAAGATGTCAAGATGTTTTTTTGGAAGTTAAAAAAAACCTTGATTTTTTCATCATTATACGAAATAGAATGATACTTGTTAGAAATGTCAAACAAACCTGTTTTTTTTTTTTTCTTACTTGGCGAAAGTCAAGCTATAATATAATGATTACACATTCATCATACCCGAATACCAATATATTATACTTGCCGCACCGTCTCTTAGGAATACCGTATAGCCCGAATCAGACATTTCTATTAATCTTGTCATCTTACGCAGTACAGGATCAGGATTTCTAGATCTTGTAGGGCATGAGGACACACATACAATATGTGTGTGTTCCTCTCACATTGGGTGGAGGGACTGCCGTATTTGATTATAAATATAGCACCTTATTATAATTATAGCATGGTTATAATTATAGTACCAGGTTTATAGATATTTATTTTAAATATTTACCCCAGAGGTAAAGGTATGTATGCCACTGATATACATATAGATCTTATATATTATTTCTAAAAGGTTTATTTTTTAGTCGGTAGGCCATAACTGCGGCAATTCTTCATCAAACCCAATGATTGACCACTCATTGTGAAGATATTCTTCTCCTTCACATGCGAAAAATATTCCCATCCTCCCAAAATTTCTGGAAAAAAAGTTATGGAGGAAAAGAAATTTTATTAGCGAATAACTCAAAAAGTATGAATTTTTTTCTGGATTGCACTCATGATAATTAGAAAGATTGCCTAATCACCAACAAAACAAAAAACAAAAATCGGACAATTATTAACAAAGATACAGTCCATTTGTTTTGGTATATTTAATAATGTTTTCCTGTTCAAAGATATTGCATTGAGTGCATTGAGCAAAGACATGTGCTATCTCCTCTACCTATTTTGATTTTGTGTAAAACTTAAAACAAAAAGACACTTGAAAAAAATTCTAATCATAACCTTTATACCAAAGTCTTATCTAAAACTAATGAGAGGTTTAAATGATTATAACACAGTTTAAGGCCTCACACACAATCTTTATTTTCATATTAACAACTATTTAATTTTAATTTTTTTGGTTGATTTTTTTTTATTCACCCTAAATATATGAGATACATCAACCACAAATTATTCATTGTTGGAAGACCTACTTCTGGTTAATCATTATAGAGTTATTCTACACTTTTTTCCTGGCTTTTGTATTAACTTTATTATTTCTTAAAGGCATTTGGTTGTTCTTACATTTTATTATTAGCGTTATTTTGTCTTAATTATTTTTATGATCTTTCCAGTCTGCGTTTAAAAATAGGTCCCAGCAAAGCAATTCGTATAAATATTTTGGTCTATTATGTTGTTAAGTAACTATTTATTTCCATATTGTTTTGCTATTTCTTCACTAAACCAAATTTTCTGCGAATTTTTCACCCGGGCCAACTAGTGGCTTAATAATTGGATTTGATGATGAATTAACGAAGATATGATATACCGAAAAACAAAAAAAAAAAACCCACTCCCAAGAAATTGTATCGCTCTCTATTCTTAAAACCAGTGCAAGCGGATGAGAAAAACTAGATAAAATATAATTTTTATAAAACACACTTTCTGCGTTTGGTTCTATGTTTTCTCTTATTTTACTCACAAAAATATGGTTATCTACGAATCTACAAAAATTCATGACCCCGTGAAAATGTGTTTTCTCTTTTCAAAAAATTTGATGGCGTAAGTTGTCCCATGCAATTTCCTTCTGGTCACCTCAATATATACATGTTTGATATAGCTCGTTAGTGATAAGCTTCAAAACAAGTGCAAGACTTTGCACTTATTAAAATGAAACGTACTCTCTAATTGACCCCAATTTCAGCTGAAGAACTTGAAGCTATGAAAATTTCATATGTTCGTTTTGTACTGATAATAAAAATGCCACCATCAATTTGTATAACTGTCCCACTTGACGGCACGCGAATTATGTTGTCGTGTCTCTTAGCGTGAATAGTTTTCTTTCTAACTACCCATCAAGTTATGTTTTATTTATTGTTAAGTATTATGAATATGTTTTGTTTTCAACACACTTTGTTTATTAATGGATTCAAATTGCCTTAACAGAACTGCATATTAAACCTTTTAATAATGTGATCTTATTCGTGTCCTTCTAATGGAACTCTCATGTCTGTTGTGTCCAGAAGGCTAAAGAATTATTAAAATTCATTTGTGAATATTTTAACTATCGAATTTAGTTTGGAACATTTATGTGGCCTTTTAACGTCAAAACATTATCAGACCTTATTGATTGTTAGTACTTTGATAAGGAGATGTAATGTAATGGATCGGTTACTAAAATCAGGAAACACTATTTTAAGTTCATATATCATTTTTTTTTAATTCATTTTTTTGTATGTTTTCATATATTAAAATACATATATTTATGATTGTTACATAAGTTATAAAACGTTTTTAAATTAAATTCAGAAACAGGTTGATGATTGTAACAATCCTTAAATAAATAAAAGTATAAATGAATAAAGTGTATATTTTTGAAATACCAAAAAGTAATTAATTTTTCTGTAGATTATTATATAATTTTCTTTATTAATGTATTTATTTAAATTTATATATAAATTAGTCAAACAAATACAATAAGTTAATTTAAAATTGGAAATAACACATAAAACAACCCATTGGCAGCACTCCGATGATAGAAGGTCTCGATGCCATCTTCTTTTCAGATGCTTCGGAGGGTTATCAGGAATAGAAGAGGAAGCAAGGTTAGAAACACATTTTGATGGTTCACAAGTTCATTATAGATGGAAAGGTTTGGGTTATTCTATAAATTGAGTCAATTTGGAGACATAAGGAACATTAAGGTCATTATGGATTATTTTATTGGGGACAAAGTAAGGAGCATTGAGGATTTTACGAAGGATTTTTGATTGTAAGAATTGTAAACTAGAGGAAATCGATGGTTCAGAGTAGCCCAAAGCTCAACTCCGTAAATCAAAATAGGCCTTAATATAGTCATGTATATGAGTCTTTTGTAATTAATGGGAAGTTTAGAGCGTTTGTCTAGCAAGTGGTGAAGTAGTCGGAAACGTCGAGCGGTTTCTTGTCTTTTTAGTCTGGTATGAGGATTCCAAGCTATACTTTTGTCAAGGTGGAGTCCTAGGTATCGGATTTGTTCAACAGGAATAAGTGGGGAATTGTTAAAGGGTACTGAAAAATAGGAAGTCATAGGTTTACGGCGAAGGGTAAAGGTAATTTTAAGTAGGAATGGTTATCGCTTGGAGAAAGATTTATTATTTCAACTAAAACAAAAATCTAAATTTTGTAATTGATTAAGAGTGCGGCCAAAGTGATTAATGAATGAAACGTCGAATAGTTGCATTACTCATTATTTTATCTTAATTTCTCATTGATTTACCATTATAATTTCATGTATTGTCATACTGCCCATAATACATTCCCGCCATTAATTTTATTTATTTGACTTATAGCGATAATTGACTAATCGATGTTTAAAGCGAATCCTAATCCATATATTTTCATATTATTTTGTCGTTTTGTTATTCATCATTTCATTCCTACACTGCATACAATAATATGTTACTTGTAATATGTTGTAGTAGGTAATTCGTTTAATAATTAACATTAGATATGATCTAGAGAACAGTGAGGAGGTAGCCTTATGAAAAGACCGGTTTCAAAATCCACCTGTTATATCACCGCTAGTGTGTTGTGTTGCTGTGTAACCGTTCTCTTGAATTTAGTCTGACGTAATATATGCTCTGTTCTTATCATGATTTATTTAATAAAAATATATGTCCATGTTCATATGTTTCTTTTGTTTATGTTTTATATTGTAAAAAAAATATATACATGGATGTAGTCGGTCAGCTTAGCTATCCGTCAAAGCTTTCTCCTATAACGGTCATGTACGCACGGCATCTGTCGATTAGAGTATGAAATGTGTTCTGTATTATTATCCATCAAGCATAGTTAAAATGTAATATGATGATTAAGTATTATTATCATCTTTTTTCAATCATACGATATATCATCTACATATGTTAATGTATGTTACTTTATTATTTATTACTTTCACTTATCTATAAATGAAATATACATTTTTGATTGAAAAGAAGGGTAGTTGGGGTGATCAGGCAAAATAATATAAATAATTGTATTTATTTTCACATTCGTCGACGTTTCGGTCCCAAGTTAAGGCCTTCATCAGGGCTAAGAAAAGAACCAGATAACAATAGGTATAAGAAACTATAAACATTGAATAATAAAGATTTTTTAAATTTTTTTTATTGATGATATTACAAATAGAAATACATTCAGTAAATGTGAACAAAATAATATAATAACCTAAAGTCACTTGTTAAGAAACTACCCATTGGTACCACTCTAAAAATGTATTTACAAAAGGAGATCTTCTTTTCAGAGGCCTCGTAGGGTTTTCAGGGATCGAAGAGGAAGAAAGGTTAGAAACGAGACGGTTTGGATGGTTCTGAAGTTTGTTATGGAAGGATAGGTATCTGGATTGGGTCAGATCAGAAACATAAGGAACATTAAGGTCGTTATGGATGGTTTTATTTGTGGCAAAATAAGGAGCAGTGAGGATTTTACGAAGGATTTTGGATTGTAAGGATTGGATACGAAAGGAATTCGATGGCTTAGTGGAGCCCCAAAGCTAAACTCCGCAAGTCCAAATAGATCTTATTGTAGTCATGTATATGCGTCTTTAGTAATTAACTGGAAGCTTAGAGCGTTTGTCTAGTAAGTGCTGGTGTAGTCGGAAACGTCGAGTGGTTTCTTGTCATTTCAGTTTGGTATGAGGATTCCATGTTAGAAGTTTGTCTAAGTGGAGTCCAAGGTATCGGATTTGTTCAACAGGGATAAGCGGGGTATTATTAAAGGATACTGTAGGACAAGAGGACATAGGTTTACGACGGTGGGTAAAGGTGTTTTGATGGGATTTATTGGAATTTATTTTAATCATCCAGTTTTGACACCATTCTTCAAGGTTTGTGATGTGTGATTGAAGAGTTTGGGATGTAATGGTTGGATCATTATTAACGGATAGGACACATGTATCATGAATGAATAATAAAGAATTAAAATTAAAAAAGGTGAAAGGCATAGACTAAAAATACAGGTACAAAAACCTAACGTAAAATGAAGAAGATAGACAGGACATTAAAATAAAATAAAGTAGGTAGAATAATAACAGTAACAGAGAAGTAAGAAATAAATAATAATAACAGTAACAAAGCACAGACAATGAAATAAACATAATTAAAATAAGATAGCATAAGAAATGAAAAATGGAGATCTTAGAATAAACTGTAAAAAAGAGAAAAGAAATATGAAGTTATATAAGGAAATAATATCTATATAAATAGAAAATTAAGATATTGTAAAATCTTTAAAAAATACTGACTACGTATAAGAGAATAAAAAGTTAAAATAATGTAAGAAAGATGAATAAGCAAATGTATCAATATGTACAAAAAAGAGAGTTATGGAAAAAAGAGTAACGGGAAGAAGGAAGAAAAGGAAAAAACTAAGATAAGAAAAATAAAACAACCTGTTCTACAAACACAAATACAAATACAATTATTTATTTTTTACTATTTTATTTTGACTGATCACCCCAGCCATCCTTCTCTTCAATTATTCACTACAATCAACCATCAGCTGACATTATAATTTTTTTATATTTGATTTTTGTTTTAGTCGACATAATAAATCTTTCTCCAAACGATAACCATTCCTTAGTAAGTTAAAAAATTAAAAACAAAAATTATTTTAGAAATACACTATATCTATTTCTACTTTTATTTTATTTTTTATTTATATTATTTTAATTTTTTTTAATGATGGTTTCAATCATCATTCTGTTTCTGAATTTAATTTATAAATCGTTTTTAATACATCATATATTTATCTTTAACTTATGTAGAAATCATAAATAGATATATTTTAACACGAAAACATACAAAAAAGTAAATTATCTATAAAAACTAATATTTTTTAGGAATAAAAAAAATGTTAGGAATTGTCTACTAAACCTTGTACATCGTCAGTTGCATCAAGGTTTTTACTTCACGTGTGTTTTTAGTACCTAATTAAATAGACAATGTTTGCTTTCTACTTCGATTGTAAGATATTTTGATAAAAAAAATCGATATACAATGTGGCCTTAAAAAATATTGGGCCATTTGTGCTATATGACCTCATTATTTTGACAATTTGGTGGTGTAGGTCACGCCAAACGGCTCAATATTTTTTAAGGCCATTTGCCCTCGATTTTATGCTCATTATTATCTTACGATTCAGGTGGAAAGCAAATGGGCATTTATGGGTGTTTAATACCTAATTAAATAGACGAAGTTTGCTCATCTTCAAATTGAAAACGCCCCAATTCCGAGAATTTTTGTAAATAAAATATTTGTAGGATACGATGAGATGAAACTATTTAAGAAGTTTATGACGGATGTTAATAATTTGATGAAAAGTTGTCTGTACCACGGACTAAAATACTTATGCTTCTTTAATAAACTTGTGAACCATCCGAACGCTCTTGTTTCTAACCTTGCTTCCTCTTCTATTCCTGATAACCCTCCGAGGCGTCTGAAAGGAAGATAGTTTCGGGACATTCCAATGTAGAAGTATAATTGGAGTGCTACCAATGGGTAGTGTCGTCTAATGTTTTACATGTAATATTACCAATTTCAAATTGACTTATTGTATTTGTTACTTATTTGTATTTGTTTAACTAGTACATTTGTAAATTTAAATAAATATATTAATATTTATTTATTTATTTATTTATTTATTTATACATGTTTTGGGCTCTTCAACCACTTGGGTCATTTTCGCCCTATATTACAATTTGATGCATTACTACACACATAACTCAACTATAGCTAAGTAATACAATTTAAAGTTTGAAAAGTTAAGAATAATTACAGATGATTATGATAGTACAATTGAACTAAAATTATAAAAATTGAAACTTAAAGATTTAATAGAAGATGAGATAACAGAGACAATAAAAATAAAGATTAATGCTATTAAGAATAAAAGCTAAAAAATACATTTTTAAATAATAAAAATATATTAAATAAATAAAATATATTAATAAAGGAAAGTATAAATAATCTACGGAAAAAACTAATTACTTTTTGGTATTTCCGCTTCAATCCTAAGATAATTTAATCACATAATTGATAAATAAGGAGGCATGCAAAAATATTGAGCCATTTGTGCTATATGACCTCATTATTTTGAGAATTTGGAGGTGTAGGTCACGCCAAATAGCTCAATATTTTTGAAGGCCAACTTTTTTTTTCGTTTTTGTGCTAATATTATCTTACGATTCTGGTGGATAGCAACTGGGTATATACGATTTTTTAGTACCTAATTAAATATTTAAAGTTTGTCCCCCCCCCTCACGATCGAAAACGCTCCAATTCCAATAATTTTCGTAAAATATTTGTAGGTTACGATGAGCTATTTACAAAGTTTCAGGCGGATATTAATAATTTGATAAAAAGGGGTCTGTGCCACGGACTAATTGGTGGTATTAAGTGTGATATATCGATAATACCAATAGGTGATTTAGTTGTAATAACTTAACATCGTTATCTTTTATGATGAATAAAAGAGTTGTGATTATTAATATTTTAGTTTTGTGTTTTAATATACAAATAGCTAAGATTAAATAAAACATACGTTTTATTATATCGTTTTGTTTTCTATATCGCAGTTTCTACCCGCATTCTAGGTCATCACCATCATATGGGGGCTTGGAGCAATGAGGAAAGAGGAAGTAGTTCCATCCTAAAGATGGGTTGTGACGGCCGGTTCGTGTCACACTGGCAGGTCGTTCCTGTTCCTTATCTGTAACTGATAATTTTAACTGTTACTTCTTGTCACATGCAGGAACTACCTCTAAGGTCAATAATATCTGAAGGTTAGAACATGATATAGGATGATTGTTACTTCAGTTGAAATTTAACGTATAAAGAATTGATTTAAACATGAATTAATAATTATTGTATTGTTATTATTAAAAGTTTCTCATATTGGATTGTTATTATTTTCTATATTGGATCAGTTATTAGTTCATTTCTAACGGAACGTTAAATTATAGATAAGGGCTAACAAACTTTATGGTGATTTGTAACAATGAATAAATAAGGAACGTCTACGCATACCACAAGTTTCTTACGGTGTTTTTTTTGTCGGTACGCCATAACTTCGTAAATTCTTCGTCAAATCCAATGATTGACCACTCATCTGAAGATATTCTTCTCCTTCACATACAAAAAATAGTCACATCCTCCCGAAATTTCCAGAAAAAAAGTTATGGAGGGAAAGAAATTTTATTTGCGAATAACTCAAAAAGTATGCATTTTTTTCTGGATTTTATCCATGATAATTAGAAAGATTACCAAATTACCTACAAAAAAAAAAAAAAACGGATAAATATTGACAAAGATACAGTCCATTAGTTTTGGTATACTTAATAATGTCTTCCTGTTTAAACATATTGCATTTAGGAGTCTTCTACATTTTTTTTCCTGGCTTTTATATTAACTTTATTTTTTCTTAAAGACATTTGGTTGTTCTTACATTTTTTTAGATAATTTATTACTTATTGTCTTTATTACTTTTATTATCTTTCCATTCAGCGTTTAAAAATAGGTAATAGCAAAACAATTTGTATAAACATTTTAATCTATTATGTTTAATGGAATATTGTAATCGACTAAAGAAAAAATATTCCTTCCTTAAATAATACGTAGGAACTACTTATTTCCATATTGTTTTGTTATTTCTTCACCAAACAAAATGTTCTGCGAATTTTTCGCACAGGTATATATATTACAATTATATATCATTATATTACGTTTGATTGGGAACTTAAACTGATACTTGATGCTTATAACGTCAATAAAGTATCAGATTGGATTCATTCTCACCAATTTATATGATATGGTCTACGTCATTTTTGAAGCTCTTCTGATTTCAGTCCGAAGAATACTATCTTTTTAGTTGCGTTTTTTATTTATTTATTTTTTTATACTTGCTTACGTCTTACTTTTTCAATAGATATAGACTGTATTGTTTATTGTGAGTAGCCAAAACCTATTGTACTAATACATTCCAAGGTGGTAACTCAATGGTCTGCGGATAGAAGAAACACAATCTTCAGGATAATCATACCATCAGCCCTCCCACGAAAGAAAAAAAAGGAATTCCTCAAGGTCTTGTGATTTTTTTTTTTCCTGTGCTTTATTCATTGCAGTATAATAGAACACTATGTGTTATATAACTATTCAATGCAGATCTTTGAAAGAATGACAAAGCTATACAGACGACTACGAGGTTTTTGTTCTCAACTATCTTATTTTTTTAAATATCAAAGAAACATTAGAACGACTGATTTTTTTTTTTTTTTTAACACTCACTTTTCCTCCAAAAAAGAACAAAAAGTAATCCACGTTTTTTGATGCATTACTAATTGTGAAAAATCATGACCAAGAAAATTTATTTAGAAAAGATTAATTTTTTTTATTTACTGTATTTTCTGCCTTTACGATAGTTCTAGGTAATGATTAGTAATTGATTATGTGATAGATCAAGAACGAGGCTTTCCAATGATGTTCAAATTTTGACACCATTTTTCAAGACTTGTGATGTGTGATTGAAGAGTTTGGGATGCAATTGATGGGTTGTTATTAACTGATAGGATACACGTTTCATCGGCATAGGTGTTTATGACAGTGATGGAATGGGTTTACAAAGCAGTATACATAAAAGTAAAAATTGTTTTTAGTCATTATAAAGTCTGGTAACAAACTTTATAGTATATTAGAGTCGACTTGAAAGATGACAACTATAACTTGTCATATCCAAATCAGGACATAGAGACCGGTTTCCTTCAGCAATTTAGCCCTTAGTGACTAAAAGGTGATACAGTTTATAATAATATGCTCTGCAGTCTTGGGCATCATTGTTTATCGCAATGGTAAAGTAACCAATTTTTATGTTCTAAGAAACCCCGATTGTTAAGAAAACATTTTTTTTTTTCATTGATATTTACAACTGTATTATAAAAAAATGCAGCTAGTAAATGTGCACACAGTAGTAATACAATCACATGAAAACGTTTGTTGAGAAACTACGCATTGGTAGCACTCTAATAATATATTTACATAAGTAGATCACGAGGCCATCTTCTTTTCAGACGCCTCGAAGGGTTATCAGGGATCGAGGAGGAAGTAAGGTTTGAAACGAGACGCTTCGGATGGTTCTGAAGTTTGTTATGGAAGGATGGGTATCTGGATTGGACTAAATCGGAAACATATGGAACATTAAGGTCTTTATGGATGATTTTATTTGTGACAAAGTAAGGAGCGTTGAGGATTTTACGAAGGATGTTGGATTGTAAGGATTGGATACGAGAGGAATTCGATGGTTAAGAAAACATTACATCATAATAGTCATAACAATTCTTTACATGTTAATTGTTTACCTTTGAAACCTAAAATATATTTTTATCGTTCAACTTATCGTTCAATATTTAACAGGTTATGTTTGTTTCTATAATTAGTCTTTTACTATGAAAAAAATGCATATAACGGTCCCATTCCGTCCTAGAATGAAATCAAGTAAACGCTGACTTCCGTGCATTTCACCTAGCAGTCGAGGAATAGAGGTGTTCCGCTATCCCAGCAATTACTTTTAATCGTTCGAGGTGACTGTACAAGAAGCGGTTTCATCTTCTTTTCTAAAAAAATCTAGTGCGCGTAACACACAACTTTCACTTACCTCTGCTTATCTCTTCTTTGAATAGAAATTATTTTCTGGCAATGTTGAGTAATTATAAGATTTTTGATAACGTCCAAAACGTTGGCATAAACTAAAATACTTTTTTTTCCCTTGGCTGCTACTCCTCAGCCTTATCTACAACCAACTAGAGTGTACGCAGCAGTGATGGACAGGGGGCCCATTGATGGACAGATTGGATTTTGCATGTAAATAATAAGCTTTCTTGTTGATTTAAAGGTTCCAGTTTTTTACTATATTGAAACTTCATGAACAAAGTTTCTAATAAAAGGTTTTAAAATGCCTACCATTATTGTTTCAAAAACTTTATTAGAAAATAAAATGTACATCTATAGAGAGTAAAACAAAAAATAAATTACTCAAAATGTCTCCCTTTTGCCTTGATACGGGCATTTAATCTCCGTGGCCAGTCATCAATAGCAGCACTCAGCACTTCAACTGCTCGGACCAGAGATTGTTTGAGGCTTTAGAAGTTAGGGTTCAGACCAAAGCCGATAATTTAATAGGTTGAGATCAGGGCTTACTGAGGCCCAATCCGAGGCAGATATGCAACCATTGCTGAGTTGACCTGACCGTGTGAGTTGGAGCGGAATCCTTTTGAAAAATCCAATGACTTCCAGCAAACAGAGTATCATTTAGAGGGTTGACATTAGGTTCCAAAATATCGCCATGATTGTTTTTAGTGCCTGTTTTAACTCCGTTTTCCCCAAAATGGAGCTTGGTGGTGCCATCAAAGCAAACCCTCCACCAATCCAAGTCTGAAGAAGGGTGATGACCTCTTTCCACTCTTCCAATGATCTCCTTGACTTGGCTTCTTCAGAGCTGTGTGCGTACACACGATCATTTTGGCGATTTAATTTTTCTTCAATTGTAATCATTTTCTCATCGCTAGATTAAATCTGTCCCATTGGTGTAACGGCCAAGGAACACTTTCCATTCATTTATACACTCTAATTTTTTTTAGTGAAGTGGTCAGCCTTTGTCTTGTCATTCTTCGAAATGCACTCATTTTAAGGTCACTTTTTACTATACGAGACATTGATCTGAAAGAGATTCCCATTTCCCGAGACATGATTTGTTGTTTTCGAATGGGGTATCTTCTGATTCGAGCAGCCACTGCTTTCATTGCATTTGCCGTTCTCACAGTGCGGGGACGAGTCGAGGTCTGTCACATACAGATAGGGTCTCATTATATCTATTTATACTGCGGTACACGAATACGGCTACCCAAAGGGTTCAAAGTGTTGAAAATCTCTGACCTATATTTTCCAATTTTGTGTAAGGCGATCACAGCTATTCGGTTTTCTTTATCACACCACTCAATGTTAACTGTGCGAAAGAAAAATATAAAGTAATTGGGATTATTATCCTGACATGGAAAGAAAATAACCTGATAGAGGTAAGGTTTATCTAAATAATACCCAAGAATGTTAACAAACGGCGGCATAAGCCAAAAAATACACAAAATTCTTTAATTATGTCCGTCACTGGTGCGCTTACCCTATTTTTCCACCATTATATTTTATAATATTGAAGATAATCGTGCGGGTTATTTTTTTCTTTGTGTTATTAATATGATTTTTTTTGTACTCAAAAAAAGGAAAGGATAATCCAAAAATAAACTTTTCATGTACCATTTTGTCAGAATCTATTTTTATATTTCCAATAATTTTCTTGAACTATTTCGTGATGTGGCTTGTTCCGATGATCTTGAATACTTTATGACACGTCCGAAAGGAGTGAGATTGCCCTATAAGTTATTTTGTCCTATCTATTACTCTGACATTTTTTCTTTATATTTGAAAATCTATTTCATAAATGCCAAATTTCACATAAACTTTAACGATTTTATCGACCATATTGTCAATGCTTGTTATATATATATATATATATATATATATATATATATATATATATATATATATATATATATATATATATATAGCAGTGAAATCTTCTATTCAATTGGCTCTACACTAGAACAGCCAATCGATTCTTAAAAAATCAAGAAAAGTGCTCTTCAGATTTGTTATTATATCTCAAGTGTTTATTATTTTTAAATTTTAATGTATCATGTGACAATCGAAACGTGAAGTACCTAGTTATTAATATTGCTTTTCTCATCGTAAAATAATTATCAAAGTAAAGTTATTTAAGATGGAATTTTATTATTTCGTTTTTTTTTTTTAAATGTATTTAAGTTCAATTATATTTATAAAGCAAATACTCGCAAGGGGTTGGATGGAGATAATCGGACAGTGATTGATTTTCATCGACAACTTGGGGTTCACAAAGTTTTTTATTATAATCGTTATAAATAAATGTTCAGTTGGGGTTCACAAAGCTTTTTATTATAATCGTTATAAATAAATGTTAAGTTTGACAGTGTTTGTATAATCTAATTCCGATAAGTTTGCATAGTAGATATCGTGAAGCGGATATCCTTGTACCTTCCACACCGGTTATCTATAGAACTAAAACCGTTAAGTGATAATCTCGTTAGTTTTATTGTATTTTTTATAACTATGTAAAACACATCTTTGTAAATTCCGAAGTACATAGATTCTAATTAAATTAACATATAAAAGATAATATATACCTAACTGCCAGTAGCGGATTCAGGATTTAATTTTGGGGGGGCCTTCAACCCGAAAGCTTTTTTTTTTCATAAAAGTAACGATAATTACTTTGGAAAATACGAAAGAAACTAAGTACCTATACGAACTGGTGTTTAAGTGATTCCTAAAGCCCTTTTAAATGTAATTACACGAATAATTATACTTTAAGAGATAATTTTTTAGTATTTTTTCCGATAAAACATGGTTATATTTTACCATTTTGGGGGAGGGGGCTTCAGCCCGAAAGCCCTCCCCCCCCCCCGTAGATCCACCCGTGCTAACTACATTGATATGATAGTTATAATTCGTGATACAGACCTCTTCTTATCAAATTATTAACATCCAAACTTCTTGAATAGCTTCATCTCACCGTAATCTACAACTATTTAATTTACGAAAACTCTTGGGATTGAGACGTTTTCAATCTGGATATCGACAAACTTTGTCTATCTAATTAGGCACTAACAACTCGTAAATACCCATTTCCTATCCTCTTGATCACAAAATCGAGAAAAAAGGTGGCCTACAACAATATTGGGCCGTTTAGTCTATATAACCTCGTTGTTATGAAATTTTGGGGGTGTAGGTCGCGCCAAACGGCTCAATACTATTGAAGGCCACCTTTTTTGTCGATTTTGTTCTCAAATTATCTTATGATTCAAGTGGAAAGTAAATGAGTATTTACGAGTTTTTAGTACCTCATTAAATAGACAAAGTTTGCCGATGTCCATATTAAAAACACCTCAATTCCGAGAATTTTCGTAAATAAAATAGTTGGTTGTTACGATGAGAAAAAGCTGCTTACGAAGTTTCTGGCGGATATTAATAATTTCATGAAAATGGTTCTGTACCACGGACTATTACTTCACTGCTGCGAAACCTTGGAGAACAGCTGATATACACATATTTTCACAGAAATAAATAAATTAGTTATTATTATTATTTTTTTTTTTACACGAGCGCCCATTAAGGACCACGCGAATATCATTTCCGCTTCACACACTATGCCTTCCTCTTACTCCAAAACTCTCTCATCCTCGTGGACTGTTCCTCTCGCTCTTCCTTAGTCCATTTTCTCCCTCGTCTCTCCCTCCCTCCTACAAGAACCCTAACCCCTTTCAGTTTTTCCATAAAAAGCTCTCTATCCAAGCAATCTTTATCCGAGATTTTCTGTCTGTCTAGTTCCTCTTTTATTTGTTTTACATATCCCCCCATACTTTTATAGCTGCCAACTTTGTCAAAAATTTTCTTGTTCAGTCTGTCACTATTCATCCTGACCACGTGCCCGTAGAACCTCAGTCTTCTGGTCCTAACGACTGTTTCCAAATATTCCAAATTTGTGTATATTTTTTTATTGGATTTTAGCCTGTATCCCTCTTGCGTTACCTTGGGTCCATGAATCCTCCTCAGAATCTTCCTCTCAATCTTCAGGATTTTCTCTAGGCTCGGAAGGCTGACTGTTTCCATAGCATATAATATTACAGGTCTTGCTACTTTACAGTAATGCCTTTTTTTTTGCATTTGAGAAAAAATTTAACTTGTTGTAAACATTCCTGGTGGCGAAGTTCAGTCTTTCCAGTTATTCTTCCTTCGATTGATGCCTTATCCGTTCCGTTACTAAATATTATCTCTCCTAGGTATTTACTTTTTGGTCACTTTTATTTTCCCATATTTTGAGTCCAATATTTTCTTTATGAAATTGGTATCTGTTGTCATAATTTCTGTTTTTTTTTTATAAGAGATGGTTTCCTCTTCTGTCTCTGCTAGTAGGATTAGATCATCTGCAAAGGCGTAATTAGTTAAACTAGAATTAAAAATTAGTTATTATTATTATTTACTTATTAAATTTCAAGTTTGCTCTTATTTTAAGGACAATGATACAATTACTCGTCCTTAATCCTTTCTGTTCCTGTTGGTATAAAATAAAAAAATAAAAACTGGAGGACCCCGTGAGCTGTCAGGAAATGGAAACCGTTGAGAAACCTCTTTCCATCTGACACAGCCGCTGACATGACAAATGGCTGGCCTTAACTTTAACTACTTTCGTAATTGCTACCGTCTTTGTAGAAGTATTTCTAGAAACATTGTAACAGCTGATTCTCAAGGTCATTTTTCTACTTGACTGCAATTTAATTTAACTGATAAAATAATTATTATAATAATTTAGTTGATTGTGAATTTTGGTTATAAAGCGATTTCCATTAATTAAAACCACTTTTCGTGCATTCTTTTTTTTTTTTTTTAGATTATTCCTACCATAACTAACTCCTCAAGATTTTCTCCTAATATACAACCGCCGGGGAGCTGAATTATTGCTCTTCTAAACCATAACAATAACTCTTATATTTTATGTCTTAATAAGGTATAAATACGTGCTAAATACGACAGCGTTAATGAATGCCAGTAAAGAACTAGTGCTCGAAATAAACACGGATAAGACAAAATATATGGTTAGCTGCAAAAATGGCGATATTACTAGTGATATCGATATAGGTAGTAGAGAAGTTTAGGTATCTAGGGTCTACGATAACTAGAAAAAACGAAATTGAAGAAAAGATTAAGGTTAGACTGAAGGCGGGAAATGCTTGTTATTTTTCTGTGACAAAACTACTTATTCGCACCTCTTGTCCCGGATCTTAAAAATTAGAATCTATAAAACCATTGTCTTATCTACAGTTCTTTATGGTAGCGAATCGTGGCCGCTTACACTAAGCGATGAGCTACGTCTTAAGGTTTTTGAAAATAAAGTATTGCGTAGAATATTCGGACCGAAGAAATATGAATTAACCGGAGAGTCCAGACGGTCACACAACGCCGAATTGCGTGAACTGTATTCAGGTAATATAATTGAGGATTTCATCCCGGCGAATCAAATGGGCTTGTAAAATTGTTGGGCTTAGTAACGAGAGAATTCCTAAAAGGTTCTGTATTTGCTGTATCGAATGGTAAACGTCAGAGCGGTAGACCGAGAGCCGATCTGAAGGGACTAGGTTTGGACGGCGAACGGTGGAGGGAGGTGTGTAATAAGCGATTGGTGGTTTCGAACCTTCGGGTTCGCTAAGCCTTTTATTATTTTCATTATTATTATTATTATTATTATTATTAAGGAATAAATATGGAACTACGGCCTAGAACTGTATGGGACAGCAACATTTTCTAACAACAAACGTATTCAATCCTTTTAGTCCAATATCCTTCGAAAAATAGTTGGTGCGTGCTCCGTTCTATGTAACTAACAAAACTCTACATCATGACCTTAATATCTCATTTGTCCTAGACCTTATCCTTGAAAATGCTTCCAAATTTCATCAAAACGTTACATAAAACCAAATCCACTTGCACAATTTCTGTCTAGCTCTACCCTTTCACATAATCCTCCTCGAAGTTTGAAGTGGCAGTGGCCCAGTGTTGTAAGCATACATTGGAGTTCTGCAAATGACCAGATGCTCCATTCGAGCCATGTATGTCTGGTTATAGCGCCTCTGTTCAGCCTCCACTGGTCCTTAATACCAGTAATGGGGCTGAGCTATAGGCGCTGGGATCTCTTAAGAGTCCTGCCTTTCCTACCACGAGTCGGGGAAAAGGCTTGGATCAGAGATTTTGAGTGAACGAATTTTGTAAATATTGTATAAAAGCATGTGTATATTTAAGTAGTTATTTTTATTAGTTTAGTTTCTTTTTGTTTGGGTTTCGAAACGTTTTCAAAATATCATTCTTCATTTATTGACTGAACCTCAGAAAACATATATATATATTATTTAACAGTCGAAAAAATAGAAATCAATGTATTTATGAAACATTTAAATTACAATTTACTTCTATTAACATTTACTGAACGGTTCTTGATTATATCATCTAATGCTCTGCTTAAAATTCCAAAGAGGAACGATCTTTGCTATGCAAGGATTGCGAATTTCCTTCTTCTTTGGTATTCCTCGTAGTTCCGGTAAGTTTTGAAAAGAGAAAGGCAACAGGCTGTGTACGTATGCATAGCCTCCTCCCTTTGTGAAATATCTGCCTGACCTGGAAAGAAATACTTACAGAATCTGTCTCAACTTACAAACTATTGCTTTAGTTAACTTTAACAGATTTCATAATCGCATAGTTTTATTTTTTCGTTTATGTACTTTATATTGTTTCAAATCATTAGTCACTGATGCTGACAAATACATTCCAGTTTCGTATTTATGGGAAGTTTAAAAAAATGACATTACTTTTTCAAAATTGATTAAAGTATATTATTCTATATTCATTATTTCGTGTTGTGTACAGGTATGTTGCTTCCCTTTCTTTTTTTTTTTTTTAATATCCTAACAATCTTAAAAAATGTAATAACATTCCCCGGAATATTAAAATAATACTTTTATTAAAGGGAGTTTGTCGACTGTACTACATATCACACATGTTCCCGACGTTTATTTCTGCGTATATATATATATATATATATATATATATATAGTCACAAATTATTATAAACATAGTACACCCATGTTTATTGTATTGTATATATTATTTTATTGTCTGTAAAACTTAGTATTAGTTTGGTTGGTTAGTAAATCTTTGGGTTTAAACGTCGGCAACAATAAAAATCTCAAAAATGACTGCTTCCTGATTATATCCTGGAAAAACTTTTATAGTATTATTTTCTCCTCACTTCTTGCTTATAGGTCTAATTTAACAAATAAGCATTCTTAATTCGTAATGTTTCGTTTATTATTTTTATTTTGATGTTCGGGAATATTTTGTGCCTATAATAGATGCTGAGGAGAGGAACAAAATATCCCCGAAACGGTTCCAAAAAAAAACAACACTAACTAATAATAAACTGATTAATTAATTAAAACATTGTGACGTATTTATTTTAAAAAGAATATTTTAATTGTTTTTAACTCTTTGATGCTTAACCTGTTGAGAATGCTGATAATTAACAACAATAATTTTGCTTTTTGAAGAAGAGATTAAGGTTAGACTGAAGGCGGGAAATGCTTGTTATTTTTCTGTGACAAAACTATTTAGTTCGCGCCTCTTGTCACGGAACTTAAAAATTAGAATCTATAAATCAATTATCTTGCCTACAGTTCTTTATGGATGCGAAACTTGGCCGCTTACATTAAGGGATGAGCAGCGTCTTAGGGTTTTTGAAAATAAAGTATTGCGCAGAATATTCGGACCGAAGAAGGATGAGTTAACCGGAGAGTTCAGACGGTTACACAACGCCGAATTGCGTGAACTGTATCCGGGTAATATAATTGAGGTAATTTCATCGCGGCGAATCAAATGGACTTGTAAAGTTGTTGGGCTTAGTAACGAGAGAATTCCTAAAAAGTTAATATTTGCTGTGCCGAATGGTAAGCGTCCGAGGGGTAGACCGAAGCGAAGGTGGGAAGATTGGATCTGAAGGGACTGGGTTTGGACGGCGAACGGTGGAAGAAGGTGTGTAATAAGCGATTGGTGGTGTCGGCATTGAACCTTCGGGTTCGCTAAGCCTTTTATTATTATTATAATTTTGCTTTATATTAATAGAAAACATTGTATTTACAAAATCATATTTTTTTGTTTTACTTCAAATATATTAGTGCCCTGAACTTCTTCATAGACTTCCTGTCCTACAGTGTTCTTTAACGATGCCCCACTTAACCTTGTTGAACAAATACGATACCTAGGACTCCACCTGAACAAACGTCTAACTTGGAATCCTCATACCAGACTGAAAATACAAAAAACCGCTCGACGTTTCCGACTACTTCAGCCCTTACTAGACAAACATTAACCTTCCAATTAATTACAAAAGACTCATATACATGACTATAATAAGGCCTATTTGGACTTACGGAGTTGAGCTATGGAGCTCCACTAAATCATCGAAATCCTCTCGTATCCAATCCTTACAATCCAAAATCTTTGATGCTCTTCCCTTTTTTTACAAATAAAATTATCTATAACGACCTTAATATTCCGTATGTTTCCAATTTGACCCAATCCAGATACATATCCTTCCATAATAAATTTCAGAACCGTCCTAATCTTCTCGTTTCTAAGCTTGCTTTCTCTTCGATCTCTGATACCCCCCCTAGGGGTCTGAAAAGAAGATGGCCTCGTGGTTTCCTAATTGAAATACTTTATTAGAGTGCTACCAATGGTTAGATTCTCTACAAGCATTTTATTTCTCTGTATTTGATTGGCTGGATACACAGGCGGATTTACGGGGGGAGGCTTTCGGGCTGAAGCTCCCCCCAAAATGGTAAAATGCAACCATGTTTTATATTAAAACATTATGTCTTAAAGTATTATTGCTCGTTTAATTACATTTCATTAGACTTCAAAAATCACTTATTCATCATTTCATATAGGTAGTTAGTATCTTTCTGTTTTTCCAAAGTATTTATCGTTATATATATGAAAAAAATAGCTTTAGGGCTGAAGTCCCTCCCAAAATTAAATCCTGGATCCGCTAGTGGCTGGATGTATATTTATTTTTACGCAGTTGTAAATCCAAAGATTAATGAAAAAAAAAAAAAAATATATATATATATATATATATATATATATATATATATATATATATATATATTAGTATCGGTTTTAAATTGTTGTACCTCTTTTTGGAAAATGTTTATCCACAAATCTTGCAGTTTGTAGAGAGATCTCAAATCTGAAGGCGTGTTTAAGTATTTTCCAAACAATTATGAGCATGAAATGGAAATAGTTTTAATATGTTTGTTTGACTTCATATATTTGAGTACCTTAAGTTCATGCATTTTTTTCTATTTTCCTATCAGCTCGAAAACTTTTGCTAGTCATTTATTTATTTATTCGTTTCGCTTCAAGAAAATAAAACCAAAGAAATTTACTTATTCATATTCCAAAGGAGTGAATCTAGGATCTTTGAATATTTTTCTAATGCAAATATTATAAATTTAAAAATAGAATTTATTGTCCCAAGTGCAGTATTTGAATGCAGGTGGTATATGCACGGTATTGTCCTACGGCATGCAAGATGTCCTCTCTCAGTTGTCGTGTTCCATATCAAGATTCCGATCATATTTACTGTCTCTTCCATAGGCATTGTAATATCGTTCGCCGCTACCAAGGCCTTCCATGTCATTCCTACATTATGTAAATTAATTTCTTATTATTTAATAGCTTTAGGAAATCTATATTTATAAATGGATTGTATTTACTAAAACAGTCTTTGATATCCTTCCATTTAAAGGTAAGGTTACTTGATCACGTACTCTGTCTAATTAAAACTCGATTAGATTAATTCGAGTAGAAATAAAAGGACCATCATTAACCTTCTATCATGGTGGCATGAGGAAAAAAGAATTCTTCGAACTGTATAATTTTGTTCGTGGAATTCTCAAGAGTGTCTTTTATTATTTCTGTTAATTCATCTTCCAAAATTAAGATTTTTTTTTTTTGCAATGTTTTGTGTAGAGTTTTTTCTTAATAGCAGTTTTGTTTTGTTTTTATGTGGATGTTCTAAATAATTTTTGATGGGTTTTACTCTTTGCCATAACATAATAATAAAAATCGAATTTTCTCCTATAAATCGATTATCTAACTAGTCGACTTTTCAATCGTCACTAGTGATTTTTTTTTTATTGAATGATATATTTATTTTAAAAAGGTTTTATATTTTTTTAATAGTAATTTTCTCTTTGTAGATTTACTTGATTAAATTTACTAAAAAAAAAACAGTAATTATTTGTTTATTAATGACACAAAGCATTGAATATGGAAGAGTATTTATATTTTTTAATTGGATTCGGAAATGGCTCATTTTATATTAATATTCAGTTGGCTAATTATTCAAGTAAAATTTGAAAAAAATAAATATGATGGTGGAAGTAAATAACATGATGAAACAGTGAATTTTGAATTCGAAATAGTTTTTTTGGGGAGTGTTCAAAAATAAATACGTCATTGACTTCAACACTCACGTAAGTTTGGGCAAGTTTATAAACTCAACACTGGGCTCAATGATGGCATCGGAAATCCATCAAACCGTTCCACATATTAGTGGATATCACAATAGTGGATTGATGGTTTACTTTAGTGAATAATTGAAGAGAAGTTGGTTGGCATGGTGAGTTAAAACTACAAACTAAAAATAAATAAATGACATTTGTTTTAATTTTTGCCGACGTTTCGGCCCAAAGTCCAGGATCCTTTCGTGAGATCAGCCCTGATGAAGGCCTTAACTTTAGGCCGAAACGTCGGCAAAAATAAAAATAAATATCATTTATTCATTTTTGACTTTTTATTTTTGACTCAACACCCCAACCAACTTCTCTTCAATTAATGGATATTATAGATAAAATTCAACGCGTTCCTTTATTCAGCGGTTTAATCACTGAAGGATTTCTATTCCATCGGCTTTTAGATTCAATGAGCTCTATGCATGTAATCTTATTATAAACTCAGTATTGTTGTTTCTCAAATTCTTTACATTTTTATATCAAGTTTATTTTCTATCTATGTTTATTTATTTCAAGGGGTGTCCACTGTCCAAACCTCCCCTCTCCTCCCCCTCCCCATACTCCATAGGTCCATTGTGCATGAACTTCTCCTTTTATTGTTTAAGAAATTATATTGCTCTCCTTAAAAACATTGCAAAGGAAAGTATAATTAGATGAATCGTAGATCATCCCCATCCCCACATATATTATTACAGTAAGGCACGAAATTGGTTTTGTACCAAATATAAGCTTCTATCATGCTCAAATACCATGAATGGGGTACCGTTGGATTCAGAATTTCACGGGGTGTTAGCGAATCTTATTCTCCACTTTTGTTTTTCTTTCTAAAATAAATAAAGTCGATACAAATACTTTGCTAGGCTTCAATAACGGAACGGTGGTAGGTCTGTAGATCAATACGGAACAAATTGAATCTTGAAGATTTTGATGCGTACAGCAAGAATCCTCCGGAACTATCGGATCCTGCGTTTTTAAGCCCAAAAACGTACTATTTTCGAGATAACGCAAGGCATAGGGTTCGCATCCACACAACCTTACGTTAATTGTAGTACCGTCATTGAATACATGTCTCATTTCGTCGACTTGAGGTCTCTATGATCGAGAGAGGAGGAGCTTATATTATTTATCGATGGTGTTTTTGATCGGCAAGCCATATCATCGTTAATTTTTCACAAAATCCCTAGATTGAGCCACCGATTTCGAAGGTTTCCTTCTCCTTCATGCAGGCAAAATAGTCCAATCACCCCGAAAATTCAGACAAACAAGTTATGGAAGAAAACAGACTGTATTGGCGAATAACTAAAAAATTACACATTTTCTTCTGTGTTATGTCCATGATTATATAAAAGATAACTAAATTCCCTAAAAAATGAAGAAAAAAAAATCATCGAAATCGGACACTTTTTAACAAAGTTATAGCTTATTGAAATTTGTAAACACGTTGGTCCGAACAAAAATGAAGATTTAAATTAATATTTGTTTCCTTTGTTTATTATATTTATGGATAAAGTAATAATTGATTTCTTTATCTTTTGATACGTTGCATTATTTTATTTTATTATTAATTTGGCATTTGATAGCAATATGCTGTGCGAATCTTTCGCACGGGCCTACTAGTATGTAATTACACTTACTGAGGTTTTTTCCATGTTTTTTCGTCTTCTTCGCTAGTTTGAAACTTTTTACGCCGAAAATTCATCGAAATGTGCCCCATCCAATGTGCAATCCATCAGGTCGTTCGTAAACTGTGCTTAACACTAATCATACCAAGACTTAATATATACCTATTTCTACCATAGCGGGTCAAATGACCCGACTTTATGTTTCATGCTTGAATGTATGAAATATGGATGTTAGGAAGGAAATAAAAATATAAATTAAATTTATTATGATTAAACAAAATAGTATGTTGAGCATTTCTATTACAAAAGCAAAAAATAAAAACTTTTAATTCATAGTTCATCGAAGTGGTGCTCTTCCAGGTGTGCCACCTACTTGCATTTGTTGCCAAACAGATCCATCATTCGCAACATTTTCTTCATTTATTTCTACTTCACTTTCTTCCGAACTTGTGAGTAATCTTATTCTTTTTCGGCCCACTACATACATTCACAATATTTTACTCTTCATCGTCAGTATCTGTAGAATCAAACTCATTTTTATTTGCAACCGATATATATTCATTTTCAGAAAATTCATCTTCACTAATTTCTGAAAACTCTTCGCCAATATTATTTATATCTTCTAAGAACTTGTACTGTCTTGTTTGCTTCGACATTTTTCTGGGTAAAAAATGATCTGTATTACTATAGCTAACAAAATAAAATATAAGCTAGGTACTTACCAAGACTTTCAATTTTTGCCACTTTTTCTTACACTAAAAAGCTATTTTCAATCTAAAATTTGATATTGAAGAGAAGAATAGTTGGGGTGCTCAGTCAAAAAGGAAGGCAAAAAATAAATCATAATATTTATTTTTTACATATGCCGACGTTTCGACCTGAAGTTCAGGCCTTCATCAGGGCTTTCTCCTTAAGTGTCAAGGGGAGAATAAAAGTCGTTACAAGGGATGGGGGAGAGAGAAGAGTTCTTCTCTCTTCTCTCTCCCCCATCCCTTGTAACGACTTTTATTCTCCCCTTGACACTTAAGGAGAAAGCCCTGATGAAGGCCTGAACTTCAGGTCGAAACGTCGGCATATGTAAAAAATAAATATTATAATTTATTTTTTGCCTTCCTTTTTGACTGAGCACCCCAACTATTCTTCTCTTCATTATCCACGACAGTCAACCATTTACCAATTATAAAATTTGATATTTTCTTGAAATTATTCTGAGCCATTTTCGTTGAACTACTTTACGCAACAGTCTTTGGAAGAATGTGCAACTTACTGACTACAAATATGACTAGATAATCTCATAAAGCAAAAAAATTCTCTCCGGGTCAAATGACCTGTTGTGGTAAATATCGGTATACAACAAGGATTACTCAGAATAAACAAAACAAAAATATTTTTATAACTGTACATTAATTACTTAGAAAAAGTCATGAAGTCAAATGTGCAAACGCAATAAAATTATACGTGCATTTTCAATCGAAAAGTTCAAAATGGGTCATTTGACCCGTTATGGTATGTTTAGTGTTAAAAACCTATTAGCCCTACATATAGCATGCTTGTACCAAAGCAATTATCTCCTACACACCAGAATGTTCCATCAATACTCATTAATTCAGCAACATTTTAGAATTAATTCTCCAATATTTATTTTAATGCTATATGTAATGTTCATGTCGTGAAAATTTTAGAATGATGAACTCCTAACGCTCGTGAAAGGCGAGTGGAATAGAATGATGGTGGAATAGAATGATGGTGGAATAGAATACCGTTAGTACTGTTAGAAGAGCACCTGTGTAAAATCGTCGGGATTTCGGTTGTTAGCGCCGGACAAAGATGGGAGCGCGAGGGTGGGGATTTTCTAGCGAGTTAGCAAGGAGCAGCACCTCTGGACACAATGCCATGCCCGCTACTGTTACCGTTTTCATTGCCAACTAAACGCCTTATCACTGAGGCTTTTGAACCGCCTAACCTAGCAGTTATATTCATGAGGCACTGGCTTGTAGGATCAGATGTTCGAGATAGCTCCTTGTGTTCACGGAAATTCGCTAACTAGAGAGAGAGAGTTATTCAGCCTAGTGCAAAAAGTGATAGCGATGATTGTTTTTTGTATTATGACTTATTAGCGATAATATTTCACACTAGTATATCTGGACAATCAATGAAAAACTATGCATATGAATTCATTTAATCGAACTGTAATTATAACTGCTATTTTCCGGCAAGAACTCTCACATTAAATAATAATTGGTAAATGGTTGACTGTCGTGGACAATGAAGAGAAGAATAGTTGGGGTGGTCAGTCAAAAAAGAAGGCAAAAAATAAATGATAATATTTATTTTTACATATGTCGACGTTTCGACCTGAAGTTCAGGCCTTCATCAGGGCTAAGAAAATAACCAGATAACAAGGTATGAGAAACATAAGTAGTGATGGTAAAAAAATAAATAAATAAAAAATTACTAAAATAAATAAATAAATAAATAAGAATAATATAAATAATTATAAAGTAAAATTAAATTGTTAGAATAATGACTAAGAACTAAGAGATAAATAATAATAACCGTTACAAAGTGTGGAATGATGAAGTAGGCATAATCAAAAAGGGGTGACATAAGTGTTACAATGGGAATCTTAGAATAAAATGTAAAACATAAAAAAAGGAAATATGAAGTTATATAATTTTTTAGTTATTTTTTATAATTTATAATGTTTTTAGTTATTTTTTTTTAGTATTTTTTTAGTTATTTTTTTTTTACCATCACTACTTATGTTTCTCATACCTTGTTATCTGCTTATTTTCTTAGCCCTGATGAAGGCCTGAACTTCAGGTTGAAACGTCGGCATATGTAAAAATAAATATTATCATTTATTTTTTGCCTTCTTTTTCGACTGACCACCCCAACTATTCTTCTCCTCACATTAAATAGCCATTTTCCCTGATGCATTCGACGTATACATCGAGCTTATTCCTAAATACAATATAATATTATCAAGATACTCAGTTCAATAAAGACAATTGATAAAGCTTTCAATCAAATACTTATGCAATAAGACACAGCTATCCCTGAACTTATACTAATCGATTATTGTACTCGATTAGTAACAATCGATAGTTCGTATCCTCTCCTCAGCCACAAATTATATTAAAATTTTATATTTTTAAAGGAATAAGAAGATCAGTAACCTTATGAAAGATATTTTCCAGCCCATGCTGTTTTTTTCTTTTTTCTTTATAGTGAAGGTAATCCTAAGAGATGGTTCTGTACTCAAGGCTTCCATAGTTGGTAATATTGCCTTAGGGAATAAAATCCAATGTGGGAGAGGAAGAAATAGTCAAATAGTTGAAGGTCACCTTCTTATTCTGGCTTCTACTATAATAGTTATTTTGTTGTATCCTTTGTCAGTTCATATAAACTAAGAACTGGGACAAAAAGTGAGTTGAAGATGGATGGACTATTGAAAATGATATTTTTTGATATATTTTAACTGTTAAAAGTTTTGGTTTTCTTTTCTTTTAACAAAATTGTTTTCCAAAATAATCCATTATCTTTATTATTCTAATTTTTATTTTCATTTTTTTTTTTTCAGTGAACATGAAAGATATAAGAAAGTGACGTGGAAACAAGTGCGAGTCGGGGACCTGGTGCACCTGTCGAACAATGAAGTCGTTCCGGCGGATGTGCTGCTCCTTCGCTCTAGTGATGAATATGGTACCTGCTACTTAGATACTTGTAATCTTGACGGTGAGAGCAACCTCAAGATGAGAAATGTTCCTCAGGGCTTTGTAGAAAAGGTAATTGGTCCTTATTAACTTGATTGTATACTTTTTCTGTTAAAATATATTTGAAATTAACATGCTTATAAGTTAATTTGCACCTTATATACTTACTATATAATGAAACATCTAAAGTTCTTCTGTCACTTATTTCCCCTTGAAACCCGTAGGCTCCTAGTCACTTCCTTAATTTTTCCACACTTTGACTATTGCTGTACCATATATGGAGTCGTTTCTGGGAATCTCGAAGCGAAACTAAAACGTTTAATAAATAAATTGATTTTGTACGATTCATCTTCGGGATCCCAAGGGACGCCTCTGTTTCCCGTTTTTATGTAGAGTTGAAGTAGCTTTAACCTTCCTACAGTCGTATTTCCTGACATCTTTCCTCTTTCAAGTCATCTAATCCCACCGCCCTTCATACATCTCCGAGCTCCTTCAATTCAAATCCTCTTTTCGTTCCAGTAATATTCGCTCCCGGTCTTTAATTTTTATAAATATATAAGGGCCCACCGAACCGCTGCTTTCGATCTTCGATCTTCATTCCCGATGAAAATGCATCCCTTCCCACATCCATCAATGTAATACCCTTCTTACCTTTAAATCCCGCCTGTTCAATCATTACTTATCCATCCAGTCTGCATAAAAATGTAAATAGATGCTACTGTAAATATGTATATAAATTATTAGATCGTTCTTCATTATTTTTATTTCAATTTTTTATTTTTTATTATTAACTGATTTAAGTTAGAAAGTAACTTATAATTTTTTTATATTATGACTATTTAATTACTCTTTATCTCTAACGGATCCAGGATTTAATTTTGGGTGGGGGGGCTTCAGCCCTAAACCTTTTTTTTTCATAAAAATAACGATAATTACTTTGGAAAAACAGAAAGAAACTAACTACCTATATGAAATGGTGTTTAAGTTATTCCTTAAGTACTTTTAAATGTAATTATACGATAAAATAATACTTTAAGAGGTATTTTTTAATTTTTTTTTCCCATAAAACATGGTTATATTTTTCCATTTTGGGAGGGGGCTTCAGCCCGAAAGCTCCCCCTCCCCCCGTAGATCCGCCCATGATAAGGGCCCACCAAACCTCTCCTTTCGATCTTGAATCTTTATTCAGGATGGAACTGCATCACTTCCTACATCCATCAATCTAATACCCTTCTTACTTTTAAATCCCGCCTGCTCAATCATTTCTTATCCATCCATTCTCCATAAAATTGTAAATATGTATATAAATTATTAGATCGTTCTTCATTATTTTTATTTCATGTTTATTTTCAATTTTTTATTTTAACTGATTTAAATTAAAAAGTAACTTATAATTTTTTTAATTATAACTATTTAATTACACATTATAGTTTTGTTTATATATCTCTGTGGCTCCTTAGACCACATTTATATCTTTCTGTAACATAATAAATAAATTATTATTATTATGTAAGATACAAATACTATATAAGGTTTGCCAATGGTACCCCCAAGATGTTCTGATATTTCCCATTATTATGCTGTATTAGGACGGCTCCCCTTTTCTGAAGAAAACATTTCCTTGGCACATTCCTTTACCAAATAATCGACAACTACCTCCCTCCCCTTTGCCTACAATCACCTCCAATTCAAGTTCTTTATCCATTCCCTTCCCGTTTCTTGACCTAATGACGTTAATACTCCTTTTTTCAGATCTATCTTATATCTCCTTTATTGCTCTCTCAACCAATTTCTGAAATTACCTGGCTCTTAAAATTTGGTGTGCCTACTACTTATTCACTTTTAAAACCCTCCTATTCGAATTCCTAACTAAGCTTTTCATTATGCTTGTTTTTGTATGAATAAGAATTTATCTATATTTCATAACATATTTCAAATATTTCTAGTATTATAACAAGGATTTATTTCTTATCATGTTACTTTAGTCATTTATTAATTTATCATCCATGATTAAATTTAGAATTAATGTTTTTGCTCATAGATTACTATCCTTTTTTTACTGAACAAGTATGGCGATTTATTTTTAAAAAATTTTTTAGTAACATGTAATTTTCTTCTTTTTATTTATGAATATTTTTTCTTATTAGTAACTCTTTTATTATTTTTTTATTGATAGTAAATGTTTTGTTTCAGCATTTTGTTTATTTTATATACATTTTTATAACTATTTACATTATTTTATGCTGCTTCTTCTAATGTATTCTTCTGTTCTAAAATACAAAAGAGAAAATTACATTATTAATTAATCTATGATGTTCATTGTAGATCTATCTAACCAAAAATCACTTAAGATTATTATGCTGTACTGGATATTGATTGTTAATGTCACCAAGCCTGCATTTTGCAATTTATTTCTAATTTGAATATCTAATATTCGCTTTTTTTCTCTTCTTTTTGCTTTATTTAAATTGTTTATGTTATAGATTTGTATTATTTTTTTTCCAGCAAATGTTATTTAGTCCTCGACAATTTCGTAGCATTGTTGAAGTCGATCCACCGACAACAAAGTTGTATCAGTTCCACGGCGCAATAGTGGATCCTAGTGGAGGCCGAACTCCAATTTCCACTGTTCATCTTCTTCTAAGAGACTCTGTAATCAAAAATACTGATTTTGTTGAAGGAATAGTCGTTTATACAGGTAATTTTACATTTTATAATAACTAGTATTATTTTTGTTCAAGTTAAATACTTTAATTCTGCTAGACCTCTGTAAAATTTCTGTTCTATATTGATCTGTGAATTCTATATTCTGGTAAAACCAATGAATAGATATTGACTTCACATTTGCTAGAATAAGACATTAACCTTTTAAAAAGCTCTTCACCCTTTCCTAATGGGAGTACATTAGGAAATTTAAATCAAATTTCAGCTATCTGTTTCAAAATGTTATGAAAAATGTTCCTTGATGATTCATTATATATAATTAAAGCTATCTATGAGTATGAATTATTTTGAAACATTTTTTAATTTATTTTCTATTTATCTTTTACAAAAGTATTCAGATCTTATCATTATAACGTTATAATTGAGTCATTTATTTCCAAAGTGAACTCTAATCATCATTAACAATTTTTTTCAGAGAATGTGGAAACTACATTTTCTATTTGAATTCTGATATCAAAACCAATATTTTTTATAAAATAAATTAAGAAATTTTTATAGGACATATCTCTCAAAATCTTTAATTTTTTTTATAGAAATTATAAAATATTGAAATGACCATTTTTTGGAGCGAATCAAATTACAGTGCCCGCTCCGAAACAAAAAACAATTTGGAAAGAAAAAATGGTGCATGATTCAGGAAGAAAAATTTATTCAAATTTTATTAAAAATATTTAAACCTTTTTTACTATAAAACAAAATTTATTTTTAATTTTCATTAAAATAAAACAAATCTTTTGGTCAAACAAATTTTGTAATGAATTATTTTGTAAAATTATTTAAGAAGTACAAGTATCTTTATTTAGAAATTTATACTTATCTTGATTCCCAAAAAAATATATTAGGATTCATTTAGGAAATAACTGATTCAATTTTACTATATTTGTTATTATCTATAATTTTTTGTTGTTGTAATAGGGCACGAAACTAAAGCTATGCTTAACAGCAATGGCCCTCGCTATAAAAGATCATCATTAGAGAAAAAATTGAATGCAGATGTGGTATGGAGCGCTGGAATATTATTAGTGCTTTGTTTGATCGGCTCATTAGGAGCAAGGTTTTGGCTCAGTTCCTTTAAGGACCACACAAAAGTCCTTTTTATTGTCGGACCAGCTTCTATTTCTTTGGAGTCCTTTCTCACCTTCTGGACATTCATCATTAGCCTTCAGGTAATATTTTGTCATATTAAAGCTTCAATGTTTATATAAAATGAAACTTCAGTACAATACAATCTCAGTCACAACTGTTTTAAGGGGTGATCAGGATTACTATAAAGTTCAAATAATAGTGTTCAGGATAAATTTATACAATAAAAGATTAAAACTCAATGATTATTTGGTACATGTTTATTTACTGAATATACTTATATAAATTCACTTGAAAATATTTTAAAGAACTCAGTCATTTTTGTGTATTGTTACTGTAGTGTATTGTTGTGGTGGTATACTATTCTCTCTTGTTCATCGTTTCATGCTTAACCATCATTTCACTTTTATAAAGCAAAATGAGGAATGATTTTCTGAAAATAACTATGGGAAGAGTATGTGCATATGAACTTAAAACTAACTACCTCTCCACTGCAACATATCCACATGACCCTTGTTCTCCTAAATTATGCAATTAACTATAAACTTAACTGAATTATGCAATTATTATTAAACTCACAACATCAGCATTTCCCTTAATTTTGTATTCACCATTAACTAGTGTTGCTTCATAAATTCTTCTTATAATCTTTCTTTTTATGGATTTATGAGAATTATCTTGTGATGAAAACCAAGTTTCCACATTAACTTGAAATAAAAAATTCATCAATGAAGTTTGGATTACTGAGATTGTAGTATATGTTTATTTGTACGGAGCATATTTCAAATTTGTGTTATTTATCAAATTTCCTAAAAAAGAATTGTTAATTCAATTAAAAAGTAGTATTCATACTATAAGAATTTAACTGGATGTTGCAAGGATTGGAGTTAATTCTCAGCAATCACTCGACAGACCTTTTATTAAGTTATAATCTTAACTAGTAAATAAATACGGCATTTGTAAAAATGAAATTAATATACCATTATCTATGTATTTCTTTTTCAGATAATGATTCCTATGTCACTCTATGTTACTATCGAAATGACAAAATTACTTCAAGTGTTTCACATTAACAACAATATTGATTTATATGATCCAAATACAAATCGGAGAACCGAATGTCGAGCTCTTAACATCACTGAACAATTAGGCCAGGTTTGTTCCATTTATCTATGTTATTCAGTTAATTATCTATTTTATAATCAATAATATAATTTGTAATAAGGTAAAAGGTAAAATGTTTTTTATAATTATCAATATCTAATTATTTCCTTTTCTTTTTGTTTTTAGATTCAATACCTTTTCTCAGATAAAACCGGTACTTTAACTGAAAACAAAATGGTTTTTAGGAGATGTACAATAGCTGCAGTTGATTATAATCATTCATTGTCTAAAACGTCTAAAGTAAGTTTCCTTTTTATATTGTTGATTTTTATTTTTTATGACGTCACTGACTGTACGAATTATAACAGAATACTTTTTTAACAAAACTAATTAAAATCATTGAATTTATATATAAAAGGGTGTATAAAAAAATGACCGTTTTCAACCAAATATTTCTATTATTATTTCTTTGATATAAAATACAATTAATACTCTAAGAATAGTCCATTGTTATCTATTGTCATTAGCCATCTGCTAGCCAATTGCTCATTCCCATGCTGATACCATTCTTTGGGATGGCTGTCAAAGAACTCTTAGACTTATGCAAAATTATCGAATTTTTTTCCCTTGAAGAAAATGGGCGATAGATTTAAATAAGTAGTAATCCGATGGTGTGAGGTCTGGACTAAATGGTGGATGAGGCAGGAGTTTCATATCAGAAAGGTTTTTCAATAAATTTTCTCAAAATTCTAACCTCTTAGCTGATTGCTGAGGAGTAAGTTTGTGAGGGACACGCCTACTGCTCTTTTTCACCTTCCCCATAAGAGTAGATGGCGACTAACAGAATTTTCTGACAAAGCACACTCCTTGGCAAGTTAGTGAGTACTCGTGGAGGGATTTGACTTAACAGCTTCCTGCAGAACCTCATCAATAACCATTAATGGTTGTCCGGAGCCGTTCTTCCTTTCTAACATTGTATCTCCACTACTAAATTTTTCAAACCAATCCCGCGTAGTGCACTGGTGAAGGACACCTTCTCCCTCAGATTTAATAGGACACTGTCATATTTCTTCTTTGAAACAAATTACTAAACTGAGGTTTTTTTTAAGAAGTCACATGGGATTAAACAAACTTAGAGAATGCTCTAAAGGCATTATTAAGTATTGGTAATTATTAAATAGGATTAAAATATTTACAGTCCTTTGAAATCTTGAATTTGATAAAATGGTCTTTTTTTTATATAGCCTATTATTTTTTTTATTAAATTATACAGTGAAACCTCTATGTATTAAACATGGAGATTCTCTTAAATAAAATTGATGTTTAGGTAGAAAGATGGCTATTTTTCATTCTTGTCATATTAAAAACTGTTGCAGTTTTTTTAAGATTAAAAAAGTACCAAAGACATTGCATTAGGGAATACATGTATACAATTTTAATTACACTTTATTGATTTTATCATTCATTACGGACTTCATTATTTTTACCATCTTCAACAATTCATATATTTTAATGACCAAATCATGGTTTTCATAAATTTTTGATACTGCATACTATTAGGTACAGCCATAACTTCTAAAGTAGATCTTTGTAAAACACTGATGCATTATTTTTTCTTTTTGTGAAAATGTTTTTTATTTTTTAAACATAACTTTTTTATCCAATATACAGAAATCTTCATTATATGAATATTCAATATGCTGAAGTCCAAGTGTATTTTTTAATTCTTACTTCAAAATTTTGTTAAATATTAGATGATATAAACCAGACCAATTCAAAACTTGTCTATTGAGCAATATTGCAATCTGTCTCAATTAAGGACATTTATAAGCAAGTTCAGAGAGCACATTCAAACCATATTTACAAAAGCTTAAAAAAATGAAGTAATAGCAGTCTAATATACAGAAATAAGAACAAAATAAAATAGCTTAAGGAGAAAAAAAATACATATAAATTTAAAAAAAAAAAAATGAATAAATAAAATATCCTTTAAAAAGTAAAATAAACATATCGTACACATACATACTTATATGATGATAAAGTTTTGTATTTTTAAATGTAATTATTTGATTGATAAATTGTCTTTTATTGTTTGCATATATCAATTTATGGTAATTATGTATTATTGAATTCCTATATCTTTATGTAATGTCAGTACTGGTAATTTAATATACGATAAGAAAGTTGGGGCTACTTTCTTGTCTTATATTAACATTGAAATACTCTTTAAAAATCTTATAAGAAATATTATTTTTGCAGGAAGAAAATCCAAACATGCATATCAATCCTAACCCTAAACTTTTAGAACTGCTGAATGAAGAACATACAGATCAATCGCGAAAAGCTAAGGAGTTCCTTTTGGCTCTTACGATTTGTAACACTGTAGTAGTTGCTGCTCATCCTCATCATGATATAGTGAGTTTTCAATTTCTTTATCTAGTAATCATTTAAAAGGAAAAAGATGGCCTGGGGGTGCTGGTCATTAAATAACTTAAAATAGTGGAAACTCTATTTTAGTTGTCTGCTATTTTAAGTTACTTAATCAAACCACCAAATCTTAATTGAGTTATGACTTTTAACTTCTATTTATTGCAAAAGGTCACTAATTACATTTTTATTGGAACTGAATGTTTAGAAAGTTTTTGTGAATTTTGATCTAATCTATTGGTAAAAAAAAATGGGTAAGAAAACTGAAATTATTCAAACCCTTTTATATATCCATTATAGTTACAACAAGGGCATGATTTTCTGATTTCACCTAGAAAAAATGCTGCAAATTATTTCACAATGGTTTATTATTTTCAAACAACTATACATCTAAAGTAACATTATCTTCCTAGTTACAAAGAAAAATAAATAAAAGGTGATTCCAATTATTGGACTAAACTTTTTTTTTATCATTAGTAATATGCTAAAAAAAATAGCATTACTTCAGTGACACATTCAAAATTTAAAAATCAAACAAAGAATATAACATTTAGACTAGAACATATAAAAAAACTGGAGACCATATCTTTGCTCCTAATTGTCCGATTTTTTTAGGAAATTCCGTAAACTTTTAAAAAACCATACAATATCGACAAAAAAGTGTATACTTTATGAGTTATTCGGAATTACATTATACCATCTTTTGTAACTTTTTTCCAGCTTCTTTTCGTTGAAGTATGTTATATGGATAAATTTAAAGGGCGTCAATAAAATGACTTTAGCGAAGTTTCATTGAAATCTGTACATTCATTTAGGAGCTACAGTCTATAGCATAGCAGGTTTTTCGGCCGCCATTTTGAAAGTAAAAGGTGGATGGTAATGTCGATGAAGGAGGATCATCCTCAGGTGACCTGATTTTCTATCCAAATTTGAAAAAAATCGGTCCAGTAGTTTCGGAGAAAATGCGCAGACGGAATTCTACGCATCCTGAAACGTGAAACCTCAAATTTTGAGAGGGGGTTAAATTTTTTAATTTTTTGGTCGATCACAATGGTTGATTATTGAAAATAATAAACCAAAATTCATCAAAGCTCTTAGTGGCTTAAGGTTATGATTTTTAGTAGAGTATTCATATTATTATATATGTATTTTTATATTTTTTTGAGTAGATGAATTCCAGTGGGGTGATCGAGGGTGACAAATTACCGCCCTTACCGAGTGTGGAAGATATCGGAGGGATGCAGTATAGAAGGCTTGTTGAAACCAGATCTATAACTCCTTCTCCTACTACAATACCTATCGAGGAACCTTATCAGTTACAGGAGCTAAGACCAGTTTCAACGTTAGTTGCTTTTTAATTTTTTTTTATATTCTAACATTGAATTATTATCAAGCCATATTTCTAATTACAATATTATTTATTATTTTTTTAGGCCTTCTACGACAAAAATAAAAGCTCTTCCAACATTATCTCCTATTTCTTCGGCAGATAGCTCGCCTACTTCTCAACCAAAGTCGTTTCCATTAAGACCAAAACTTCTAAATGTGCCTTCTGTATTCTTTTCTAAAAAAAATAAAAATGGTATTCATATATATTATTTTATAACATTACCGTATCAAATTGAAATTAATTTATTTAAAATTGATTAATAATGAAACAATCATTCTATGTGTAGGCGTTTCTCCGAAGTCACCATCATCGAAGCCAATATTTGAAGCTGAAAGCCCAGATGAACTCGCGCTTGTTCAGATGGCTTATATTTATAATTGTAAACTCCTTAAAAGGACTCCATCTAAGGCAATAGTCTCCCTTCCAGGTAAGAAATAATTAAAATTAAATTCTTGAATAAATTGTAAAGAGTTTCATCGGAATTCCATTAAGCAAAAAAAAAAAATAATTAGAATTTTTATTAAATCTTCTAATGTTTCAAGGGCATTTATAATTAATAAAATTTATATTTTTGATAAAAATCACTTTATTTCACCCTTACACCTCTTCTCCATGCTTCAATTTATTTTAATTTTCTCAACAACGTTTCAGGCGATTTTACCAATTTTCAAGTCGAAATATTTATTTATCATATTATAACACAATAATTACAAGTATATATTTAAAATATATAATAACACATAAATAAAAACCAACGAAAATTCCAAAAAGTCAAATTAATGAATGATATCTCTACTTACATTATTATATCATCTATGTAATATTATTTTTTATATAATTATTATACATTTTTTTCTTCTTACATTCTTGAATTATAAATTGCATAACTTATTTATGAAACGTTAATTCTAAAAATAAAAATAATAAAACTACAAAACGTTTCAAATATGAAAAGGCCAAAAAAAAAAGAATTTTTTAACAATTAAACATACTATTTTATAAATTATCTATGGAACATTAAAAAATTAAACATTTTTTTTTAAATATACATCAAATGTTACACATTTTCTTCCTTTTAATACAACAGCCTTATGTCCACTGTGAGTTTTGGGCTTACCTGTTACCTACCTATAATTAGAATTTTTTTTCTGTCATTGTTTACGGAACAATAAGGCACAGGTTAACTAATTAAAATGAAAGTGGCTTAAGTACACAATTTACAAAAACTATGATAGATTTCTCAATTTTTAATGATTTATTAGTTTAGTGTTTTGGATAGGCTTACTTAAATGGAATTAAAAGACAGTGAAATTATTTTTATTTATAATAGTACATCTTTCAGGGGATAATTTTATTAAAAACAGCAAATTTTTATAAGTTCAATAATGTTTAAAATATTATTTAAACTTGGTGTTTTATAAATATTTTATTTTAACTGATAAAGATTAATTCTTTAAAATATTTACTCAGTAATTATTGACAGACAATTTTTCAAAATGTCTTATGAAATTAATTATATTTATATATTTTTTATAGCAATAATGTTGTTATTTAATTATTTTGTTTCTGTTTTCAGGAGAATGTATAGCAGATTATGAAATTTTAAAAGTGCTTCCATTTGATTCTAGTCGAAAATGCATGTCTATCGTTGTCAGAGCTCCCATTACTAATGAAATCATAGTCTATTGTAAAGGTGCGGATTCCGCGATTTTTCCAAGGCTGGTTAATCCCCGAGCTGAAAGTTAGTAGTGAATTTTTAATTATTGATTAAGAATTTAAAAGTAATTTTCTCATTTGATGAAGATCTGAATATAACTATTCATATTTTCAGGTGCGACCGAGGCTCAAGTAAATATGTACGCCTCCCAAGGTCTCAGAGTATTAGTTATAGCATCTCGTATTATATCAGAACTTTTGTGGGCTGAGTTAAACGCTGCCATCGAAGCGGCAGAAATATCAAACATTCCTGGAAATATTCGACAAGCATATTCTGCCGTAGAGTGCAATTTGACATTAATGGGTAATCGTTTTATTTAACTTAATATATTTTTATTTTTCAGAAAAATATTAATCAGGATAACAACATATTGGAAGTTTTACCTTTTAATCAGAAATGTATTTTATGATTACTTGTGTTATAAATATTTTATATGTGTGATTTTAGGTGCTACTGGTATTGAAGATAAATTAGAAAGTGGGGTCCCTGAAACGCTGAAAGCATTGAGGGAAGCTGGGGTAGTTGTTTGGGTGTTAACCGGTGACAAGATAGAAACGGCCACTAACGTAGCTCTCGCTTCCGGATTGTTTACTCCGCAAGTAGATGCGCTGAGGTTGGCTGCTCGTTCTAAACATTCCGCCCAAGCTGCTATACAGTTCTATATAGCTGAGCAAGACCGACCAACCAGGTATTTAATCTTAATTTTTTATTTTATAAAATTATTTTTTAGCTGTTATCAGGTGTGTAAATATAAAACTGGTATTTGTCCATAAATGGCTCTAGTTTTTATATAGTTACCGTTAAACAGCATTATTGCCATCATTTTGTTTCTTCAACAGCTGGAAAAGATTTGCAACTCACAACAATACAAGTTTCATATAACAGCTTCGTTTTAATAATGTTTAACTAGTAGAGTTCTGTGCCCTAAAAAACTATGATTTGCGGACAGTAATAATTTTTTATTACCATTTAAAGAAAACTGTTGCAGAATTGCATAGAATTGTCAAATCTTACAGTGAGCATCCTCGTAGTATATCACACCACACTTTGAGTTAAAAATTCAAAAGTAGCAATTTTGATGTGAGAAATGAAGAATGACGAACGTCGGTGTAAATAATAGCTACTAAAACATGGCTTAACCATTAATACTGACAATAAATTATTTAAATCAAGTATTCTGTGAAAAAAAGGAACACAGTATACAAAAAAAAAATACAAGGTGATTTTGTTTCATGATAACACACCATCACAGACAGTAAAACCAGTGAAGATAACTATTGAAATGTTCTGTTGGAAAATATTAGCTATTGTGGCTTATTCACCAGATTTGGTTCCATCCTACTACTACTTATTTGAAAATGTACAAAAATGGCTTGATGGAATGGTTCATCAAAAAAGAGCAACAGTTTTTCACACACAGCATTCATAAATTGCTAGAGTGAAATGTCTAAAAAATGTATATTTAGCGATAGACAATATTTTGAATAAAATATTTGATAACATTTCTATGCAATAAACATATATTTTCTATATGACAATTCTAGTTACATATTTACATACCTGGTATGATAATAGATAGTTAATGGTTTGATTTAATTATAAGAGAGAAAAAAATCTGAAAAATTTTATAGTCACATCCTTCAGGTTTGGTGCCATTTTCTTATAAGTTTTTTATATATATTTCAGGCCAAAGGTCACCAAATATACACAGTTTTTATATCCTGTATTCTTTATTCAGTGTTTCGGCTTCAGGAGCCATTTTAGATTTTTAAAATTTTATGGCGCGGTGCATGGATCTTGAAAATGGCTCCTGAAGCCGAAACGTCGAATAAAAAATACAGGATACAAAAAATATGTATATTTGGTGACCTTTGGCCTAAAATATATATAAAATTAACTGAAAGAATGGTATATTTCTACAAGATCTTATATTTTTAACTCAATATTTTATCACTAGATACCGGAAGTTTCATTTTAGCGTTATAAAATAATTAAATAATAATAATATAGTTTTTCATTCTTAAACTAGAAATAAAATATTATATAGAGATTAGTTCAGCACAGTAATCAAAAATTTCAATCAAGATTGTTTTCAAATTAATTTTTATCAAACGTTATTCTATTTTAAAATCATTCTTCTGATGAAAAATGATATTTTTTAAGACATGATGTTATTGGAAGGAGTATATGTTCAATTTGGAGCTTTATGTTTAAATTTCAAATTCTCAAATTGTTAATAATGTGTTAAGTTTATTAATAAATAGGGATAATTTTTGATTAGTATGTTGTTGTTCTTGTTGTTTTAGAAGTAATAGTGCTGTCAGTGGAAGATCTGGAAGAAGTAATCGGCAAAAGGCAGTCATTGTAGATGGAAAAACTTTGACGTGAGTACCCTTCTGTCAGAATTTATTTAAATCTAAATAATATAATTTTTTTTTTTTTTTTTTATTTCTCTTCTACCAATACAAAAATAACTTGTTTTCTACATGTTTTATTAATGAGATAGCCCATTTATTTTGTTATATATGTAATACAATATATAAAGTTAATAAAAAAATAAATTAATCGCTGAGAATATTATTTTTACTGTTCCTTTCACTAAGTTTGGTAATCAGTTCAAATTTTTGATATCTGGTTTTCAACATATTTTTACTATTCATGACTTTCTGAGTTCAGAAACCCTATTTTTGGTTATTGGTCAGTGTGTTTGTGGCGCAATTATTCATCAATCGTAATAAAAAATAAGTGATCCAATTTTGAACTACTAAAGTAATTAACACTAATTACTTAAATTTTAAATTACTAATTACTTAATTAAATCTTTGAAGTTATTTAATCTAGGAAATGTCTGAGAGCTACGGGTTCTGATGGGGGGAACTAGTTGAGGTTGCTACCGCTTATTCACTAGATTGAGAATGTCAAAATTCATTTTTTTGGAGCTGCAGAGAAATAAAAATTAGCCGACCCAGTTGGAAATTAACCCACAACCTTCAGGACCCACCCCCCAAAGTGGTCGGCCATCCAATTCATATTCAATATCTGACAGTTACCATTCTGACAAATTAATAGTTAAATAAATAAAACAGATTTATAATTAAATTGATTAGCTGGTATTCAAATATTTATATTCCACATTAGGTAAATAAATTTGATCAAAAACGAACAATTAAAATATTAATATTTTCTTTCCTTATAGATTTATTTTAGATCCTCGCTCCAATTTGACTCGGCCTTTTCTCCAGCTGACCAAATATTGTACTGCAGTTTTATGTTGTCGGGTCACTCCGTTACAGAAGGCTTATATCGTGAGAGTTGTGAAGGAACAACTTAAAATGAGAACTCTTGCTATAGGTAAATATAATTTTGTTTTTAAAAATGATTTATATTATTATTTTACTTCTCATGACTAACTACTTTAATTTTATGAGAGAGAGAAACTTTTTATTTTTATATAAAATATAAAAGGTTGCTGCCCAATTACATTGGGTTGCTATATACACAGCATACTCATTAATCTGTAGGACAATAAATAAACTTATATATAAATATACAGAAGTGGTTAGTTTATATGAGTATAATAAATATATATATATATATATAATAAAAAAATTCTTTCTTAGGTGATGGTGCTAACGACGTTTCGATGATACAAGCCGCAGATGTCGGTATTGGTATATCAGGTTGCGAAGGTATCCATGCGGTTATGGCTTCTGATTTTGCCCTACCTAAATTTAGGATTCTTCATAAACTTTTACTCGTCCATGGCCATTGGGCTTATCATCGATTGGCCAACATGGTCTTGTACTTTTTCTACAAGAATGTTGTATGTTTATCTCTTATTATTTTTAAATATATGTTTTACGGTTTGACTTTTTAATCTATGATTAATAAATAATTTTATTTTTCAGACATTTGTCTTTTTGATATTTTGGTATCAGCTCTACTGTGGATTTTCAGGAACTGTAATGATTGACCAAATGTGTTTTATGTTGTATAACCTGTTTTTCACATCATTGCCTCCTCTTGCTATTGGTTGGTATTTATTTATTCATTTTATTACATGCTTTAAACTTTATAACATACATTATCTTTATTTTTTTATTTATTTATTTATTTTGTTTTTGTACAGGTGTTTATGATAAAGATGCTCCAGAAAAGTTACTTCTGTCAAGGCCTCATTTGTATAAATCAGGGAGACTCAGCCTTGCGTATAAAGCTCATCTATTTTGGATCACCATAGCTGATGCCATTTATCAAAGTTTGGTTATATTTTTCGTCTGTATTGCTGTAAGTTTTCTTGCTATTTCAATTACAATAACATATTGTGTTAAATAGTATTAACAATTTTGTTTAATTATTTTTTCTCCAATTTTTAGGCATATACTGAAACAGAAATTGGAATTTGGGAATTCGGATCAACGATTACAACTGCATGCCTTTTGGCCATGATTCTTCAAGCTATGATAGTTACTAAATCATGGGTAAGCAATCATTTGAAATAAAACTATTTTATTTTTTTAATAATTATTAATCTTGATTTTTTTTCTAATATTTATTTTTTTTAAATTTACATTTCAGACTATTTTACATATTGCCTCAATTTTTGTTTCTGTAAGTGCCTACTTTTTATTCTTTGTGAGCTACAACTTCGTCTGCATGCAATGCTATGGGCTTTCATCAAATACATGGGTCTTAAGGAACACTATTTTAGATCCAACATTCTATTTTGTCATAATTTTCTCATCTATAACTGCAGTTTTACCAAGGTAAAATAATAATAATAAAGTTGTATTGTGAGTAAATAAAAATGTCAGTTTCCTAATTTTATTTATTAACCTCTTGTTTGTCCTACAACTAATTGAAAAATGATTAAGGTATGACTTTTAATTATAATCACAGATCTTTCCCATCTGTTCTGTTCAATATTTTATCCCTTATACGGTATAGTATTCTAATTTTATTACTTATCATTAGTACTTTAGCTGCGGAGGATGATATCTCTTAAATGTCTTTCCTAACAATATCGCTCCCTGGCGATTGACACTAGTTATGAAGTTCCTAACAGCATCGGACGTTAGAGACATTCATCAGTTTTGAGATATACCACTATCTTTTGACAACAAAAGTTAACTAAATTCCCTATACATTGTCTCTATCTGTTGATTTTGTCCTCATTAATGCCAGCAATTGTAGCAGTGGACTCCAATGTCCCGATGCTGTTTATATGACCAGTTTTTTATTATTTCTTTTTATTTCAGTTTAAAAAGTGTTATTTTTAGGGATATAAATCTTAAAGCTTGAAAATGAGAAAAAGTTTATTTATTACATATAATTGTAATTTTCATGATATAATTTATATATTATTTGTGTAATACTTTTTCAATGTCAAGATGGAAAATAGAATATAAAAAATCTAAGTTACATAATAAGTACTATACTGTGGCAATGTTAGAAATATATATGTATTTGGGTATTCACTATTACTTTAGAATTTATTTTAAGAAAAGGAATAACGAAAGCGAAGTAGTAAGTTGCTAACTGTTTGTGATACTGATTGAAGTTCGGCAAACAGAATCCGGGCATAACTTCACCGATGTCACAAAAACTAGTGATTCCGTGTTTTATTATTTGCCTCCTTACTTCCTAGGGTCTTTCTCAATTCTCTGTAGATTTCTCTGCACTGCTTTAGTTGTTTTCTTCCCTCACCTGATGGCTTAATAAAAGAATGGATGATGCACGCACCAGACATTGTGAGGGTAGTTGGCGCTAAGTTATGAGAACCAATCGGAACTTTGTAATTGATATGGGTTTTTCTTTTTTTATGTTAAAGAGGATCCAAGAATTTACCACCAACATTCCAAACATTATCTGAATCACCACGCATGTGCACTGTCCTATCATGGCAAGGATATGTATCGGACAGTATCTGTCTCCGGCATCCTACAGTTTTACATCAGATATAATGATTATTTATGTTTTTATCTTTACATCTATCCAACTCCCATTCAATTTTTTTTTTAAATGATGATTTTAGAGATTTTGTACGATTAAGGCAAAATTCAAAACATTTCTGGCTGCTTGGCAGTCGAGATGAATATCAGAACCCGGGGACCGTGACCACAGCTAACGTGTTGAATTTATTTTTTACTCTCTTTATCCTTCAGGCTTTAAACCCTGTTGTGACAGCAGCTGATAGAATATTTCAACTTCAGCGCCTCTATAATTATTTGATAGTCTAAGTGTGAACTCCTGTGAACTTAATTTGGCACTAATGTTCCCTCTTCAATGTTTCAAAAAGTAGTTACCTTACTCTAGTTGTTTTCAATTTTGTTCTGTATTTATTTTTAATGCTGTTTCACCATTTTTTTATTATTATTCGGCTTGTATATTGACTTTCTCTTTTGAAATAATAGTGGATATATATTGTTTTAACCGCATACCAGGAGTTTTGTTTTTTGTGAACCACACCTTCGAACTTGATATCTACTACATCTTGCGAAATAATAAAGTCCACAAAATCTAAGTTGGCGTGAACTCCCCTATGGTTAGTGAAACCCTCTTTTAAGAAGTTGAGTACAAGAAAATTGCCACGTGTTTTTGTACTTTCATTAAAAAAAAATTGAAGAAAATCTCAAATACACTGTAATTATTTTAAGTGAGAACATTGTGAAAATGTGTTGTCAAAGGAATAAAGCAATAATACAAAATCGATATGCACAAATAAAAAGTATTTTTACTGAAAATGTTTCTCATAAAATAAGTTATTTTTTAAAAAAATAAAGTTATGAATTATCATTTATTTAAAGTGATTGAAACTAAGATGTTAGATGCTTCATTTTCATATTCATAACAAAATGAGACACCGATTTTTTGTCAAATACAAATTTATTAATAACTCTTGTTTTCCAACACATAATGATATTTATGATAAAACTGAAAAGAACCTGTGTTTTATAGTTATTCCGGTCAAAATGTAAATTGAATGTGTGGAGAGGGAAGATTTAGCGCTCATGTTGAGGAATGATCTCATTTTCCCGCTACCAAGCGTAACAATAGGTGTGCTTTAGCTGAACTCATTTTATTTAAAAATACATCTAGAAACAATTTCGACCTAATTTAATGTAAAATAAATAATTTCTAATACCAAGGAATTTATGGTAAGCACACGAAATAAACAACTAAATTCTATAGATTTTATTCTTCCTCTAAGAATTGAATATTTTAAAATCATTCGATAGAATCAATATCAGTTTCTAAAATAACAATACATAAGAAGAAAGTTTTATCTCACAATTACGATTACAGTTGATTAGGCTGAATAGAGTAAAACAGTTCATTGGTAGTTGTCTACACATGGTAGTTAATGCGAAAATAGCTGCTATATCCGTGACAGATTTTACTGTCAACTACTAAGTACAACCTGATAGTACAACAGCAAATCTCAAACAGTTTTATAATGAACATTGCTGCAACTTTCATTGTAACTTCATCGTGGAAACTACGCTTTAAAGTTTGGGAGGGATGAATTATGCAATATTTAAATATCAAGTGTATTCAATCATTTAAATTGAATGTCTTGGGATTACCTCAACCTCCTCTATATCATTCATACTTTTCAAGTAACTCAAAATTTTATTGAAGCGTTATTAAACTTTAATTAACCTAACAAAGGTTTACTTCACTTTTTAAGAAATTTACTGATGCCATATTGGTTTTTTATCTCTTTCTAGGTATGCATATCATTGTTTGGAGCAAATCATGTGGCCTAGTGAAATACAACGGGCAGTTAATGAATTTAAAATGCAGCCTCCTAAAGATGAAAACTTTCTTGTATCTTGGTCTAGATCTACCTCAACATCATCCATCTACAGGTAATTTCTAATCAATTTTATTTATTAAAAAAGTTGTGGCCTCAATAACTTAATTTGTCAAATAATAAAATAATATAATTCCTATAAATTATAAGATGAGATAGCAATAGTCCAACTATAAATTAAAAATATATATATAAAATCAGAATGATACTGGAAAACTGAAATGTCCAAAGTTTCTTCTACTAATCAAGAAAAATTGGAAATTTTCAGCACCTCTGTTAGATTTAGGGAGTTCCATATATTTATTTAAAATGACAAGAGTTTTTAGATTTTATAAAGTATTTTCCCCTTGTGTTTTTTATAATTTCACAAATTAATGAATAAAACAGAATATCAGATTTAAGATTTTCTTTGTATATTTTTATTTTGGGGTTCGATAAGGCTTAGAATATTGGATAGTATTAATTTTTATTTTTTTTTTTTTTAATATTAGGTTAGATGACAATTCCTATGGTTTATGTATACAATCATATGATTAGTTTAATTGACCCGTCTCTCAAACTGATTGACAAATAATATACAAAGATGGTTTAATAACCTGTGATTGTATATTGTTTGTGTGAAGTATGCAGGACAATTAGATATGTTATATACTTAACCTGTTTTAAAATATGCATATGTTTTCTCATTATCCTTTTTTTCCTGATATCATTTGCTCAATCTGATAAATCATATGGTGCCTTAAACTGTCTGACCGAACATCTAATGGTTAGAAGAATAACAATAAATATGTAAACTTAATTTTGTTTTTATTCCTCTCTGCTTTTATATATATAATGTGAGTTCAGTAATATGGTTTTGATGAATTACTATACTGTTAAAGAGATGGAAACCTGAATCCTTATTTAATTTAATCTTTGATTTATATTAATTTTTGTCATTTTTAATTTTTCAGAACTGAATACGCCAGCAAAACACCAACAACTCTCACAGCTATTGGTTGACTGATCAGTATTACCTCAAAAACTCTTTTAGTATTTATAGGAAAATATGTACCAATTATATTTTTCTGTTTAATGTAAAAAAAAGTTAAAAACCAAAATCATGCATACTTTAAGTGTGATGTATATGCATGCCACTGTATCTGTGTATATGTACATATATCCAATTTATATATTCTTGCCAATCGTATTGTTGTCATTAATTATGGATGTTTATAATTGTTATTGAAATTGTTGATTATTATATATTTTTAACATGTGTAATTGAATTTTCCTATATCTTGCCATGGTCATTTGTATGGTATGAGTTCTTCATTTAACTAGCTCAATTTATCTATCACAATTTCTATTGTATATTTTAGAAATCGGATATATTATTTTCTAATTTTAATTATTGGTATAAAAATTACTATTTCTTGACATATCAAATTGTATCAATTTTGTGTTCTTTTTATTCTTATTTTATATATACGTATATTGTTTGTTCAATTAGTTAGAAATATTTTACTTCTTGTAGAAAAATTAATCAAACATGTTTAAGAAGGTATCTCACGTGTTTATTGTTATATGTGATACCTGTATGTAGAATATATTTACTAGATTTATCAATTATTGTGTGTGATTGGCAATATAAAGATACAATAATTAATTATCAATTACAAAGCCTTATCATGTGCCACTTTTAATACATATTTTTACATATAATATGTAAATTAGTAAATGCTGATAAATTATATTTTGTTATGCTGTACATTGTATATAGATAAAAAAATATATATGTAACTCTTTACATGAGCTAGGCGAATATGAAAAAATAAAAAAAAACTGAATAAGTTATGGATAATTGGTTGTAAATTATGTAAAATATAAAAAAATTATTTATTTATAATTATTTTAATATTAAGCATGAAAAATGTGATAATTAATTATATTCCGCCGATTTCTTTTATGCTTAGTTTCATTGAACTTATTTCTGTGCCATGCTTACTTTTGGCTTAGAAATACCAAACTTTATTGAATTTCGATGATCTATTTCTTATAAGTGATCTTCATACCTTATTTTATATTTCTAATCACTTCATGATTAATAGTCATAGTAGATAGTAAGATTATTGATGTGTGTTTTCTGAGAATTTTTTGTAAATCAGAAACCTGTTTGTTCTTATTTAATTTATAATTCAACAGATTTCAAAAAAATATTTTTATTTTTGTAAACTGGTGAACTTAAAATTCCACTTGGTATAAACATTGAAGAAAAAATGGTTGTACTTCTTGCAATATCCATTGCTAAATTTTTAAAACTCAAAAATAAAATTAATAATCTGTTTAAACTCTTATTTGGTAATTGTTAAATTTATTTGCTTCTTGATAAAATGGTTGAATGCTGTTTTGGTTTTTTTCTTAAACTTCTCTTTAATTTTCAAAACAATGAATAAATTGATTAAAGTATACATATATATATAAAAAAACATTGTTCATTCTGGTTAAGTTTACTTAAAATTAGTATGTACTTAAAATATAGAAGAAATATTAATTGGTATTTTTAAAATAATCACATAATAGTAAAAAATGTCAATTCCACAAATATATTGGGACCAATATTGTAGACTGTCATTCCATTAATTTTTTTTTTACATTAATTTTCCCACTAGTTATCTTCTATTTATATTTTTTCTTTTAAATCTTTAATTCACTTCAAATCAAAAATTGTAGCCATTTATTTGTTAAAGTTAGTACAATTATAACAGTGATTACTTCATCATTATAAGCTTTTATTACTTTCTCACCTATTATTTTCTAGTTAAGTTTACATTTTTGTAAATGTCTGACTGTATTAAAATGTATATTTTTATGTTATTTTGAATACAATATTTGAAATGAAAACACATTTTGTTTATATTATCCTTAATCCCATTTCCACAAATAATGTATTTATGTGGCATAGTCCAATTTTATGATTGCTTACTTCTGCTGCATTATAATGAGAAGGCTATTGTCTAAATCATTTCAAGTTAACTCATCTTTGTGACACAAACTATTTGAATAATTGTGGATTCTCTTGTCTAACAATTCAGTAGATCTGCACTTTAAAATATCATATTCAAATGAAGATATTAAATTCAAATAACCTAAGCAAAGGTGGAAAGGAAAAGGTATAGTTAGCATAATCAATGTAATTAAAATCGGCCATTATTATTATTTTAATAATTAATCAACATTTTTTCAAAAGTGAAGACCTTTCCTGAAAACGATTTCAAATTTCAGGCAATAGAAATAGATCGGTAACTTGTACGATGTGCCCTAGGTTCGCTGCCTACCGATATCTATTTGTGGCAACACTGTAAGCTTGCATTTTGTCTGTTTCTTTATCCCTGTGAAAAATGCCTACCGCAGCTGTAGCTAAGTTAGAGAAACAGGGGTCTTTAGACGCTAATGACCCTTTACGGCAAGGTATTGTGATGGTAGAGCATAAAATACGGAATCTGGAGAAAAGGAAGGTAAGACAATCTCAAATAACGACTTATATTGCGACTCAAATACGTACTTGGCACTTAGTACGCCATATTTGCCATGTGCTTATTGGTTTCATTTTCGGCGTTAATCTTCTCTGATTTTATATTTCATTATTAGTTTTAACTGTGTTTTGCTTAAATCTTTCAATATACTACGCCGGTATTCGCTATCAGTGAAAATATGTTGATTTTAACGAAGCCGAAATCGGTTGACCAAATAGCGTGTTTAACCCATTGCTGTCGTTCTAGGCTAAATTGGATGGATATCGTGATTTGCAAAAGAGTGGAAAGGACTTGAATACTGATCAATTAGAAGCCATCTCTAAGTATGATGCCGTCATTCAACAATTGGAATTCGCCAAAGAACTCTCTAAGCATTTGACTAGCTTAGCTTTGGATGCTGTTAAAAACATTAAGAAGCAGGCCAGGAAAGATGCACAGGAAAAAGCACAACAGGATTTGGCCAGGACTAAAGAAATGTTAATGTTACAGGTAAATGAACATATAATCATTACTTGAGGTTTATCTTGGGTGGTTTCAATGTCTTGTGTAATATCACATTGATTTCCTATTTTAAAGTGCCTGTAAAATAATATATGATAGTACAAGGGTCCTTAAACTATGGTTTCCAAGTTTACTTGAAAGTGGTAGTTAATTTAATTAACTAAACACCCATTTCATCTGCTTATAATGACACGACAACTTATTTAAACTGTTAATTTTCATTCTATATAGTTACTAGTTTCAATTTTTCCCATAAGTTCTAGTTTGTCTTATTAAATTATAATTAACTTCTCTTGACTACTTAATGTTTCATGTTCCTTTGTTTTTTCTTATTTAATGGTTTATAATTTACTTATTTTGGGTTGCTAATCTTTTGAAAGTGATATGGCTTTTGTATTAAGCTTATTATTGCTTTGATATTATTTATTTTAGTGATTTCATATGTAACTTACATATTTAAGCTAGCAAGGTTGCTAATAATACAAAATATCATACCTTTAGATCATGTATAAATTCATACTATATATGTCATGTCAAAGAATTAATCACAATAACAGTAGTGTAATTAGAGATTAGATTTGCAATTTTTTTTTTTATAATAGTCTGCCAGGCAAACTCTAAATAATTAAATTTATTTTTCTTGATTATTGATTTCTGTATTTAAACTATATATTTTTGATTATTTATTTTGTTGCAGTAAGGTATATACAAATGTTTGTAAACTTCAGTAAGTACATGTATACTGTTCAATGTCGCATTGTCTAATGAGTGGTAGCACATTTTGCTCCTTTTCAATGGTTTTAGCATGAATTAAAAATTCTATGCACTACCAGAAAAATATCACTCTTTAATGAGATGTCCAAGAATTTCATAATTATACTATAAATTAAATTCCTAGCATAGTCGAGGATTGACAAAGTTTTCATAGTATAATCTTCTTTCCGATAAATCAGACCGACAGATTTTAGATGTTTATTTGTTTATTAAGACCGACTGGAGGCTATTTCCTCACTGGTTCTTTTCAGTTGACATGAGGTCCTTTTCATACTGTTAAGTCACTTCCCTCTACTTATCACTTAGTCATTCTCAGAATTTCATTTATGGTGTGATCTTGCGCCACTTTTCAATGTGGACTGACACTTGTACAGTAGTATTTTTTTTTTTATTTATTATTTTTTTTTTTTTGTCCTGAAAAATAATGGTTGCTTATTGGCAATAAATGATGATTGATGGATTCCCCTTCATTTTTTATTATAAATGAAAATTTCCTAATCTGATATTGCTAATATTTATAAACTAGTTAATGAACCAATTTGGGTCTCTCTGAATGATGGTGATGCGTGGACTGAAATAATTACTATCACTCTTAATATGAATACCGAATACAGAAGAGTGTCCAATAAAATTCCTCCTATCAATTCCATATTAGACTAAATATTTCTATACTGAAATTTTATTCTTTGAAAAGATTATGTTGTTTTATTTTAGTTTTCCATCAGGTAAAATAGAATTACGTTATATCTATTCATTATGGTTTCACTTTAGGAAATGTCTTTTTTTAGTTTATCATTATTCTTGAACATCAAGATATTCACTTTTTAACAATTTATAACAAATAAATTATTATTTATTCACAATTTAATTAAAATACATAAAATTTATGTTTGTTATATTTCTTAATAATATCAGAGCTTAAGTTAGTCTTTACTGTTTTAACTTTTTGTTTGTTTCCCAAATTTAATTTATTTTATTTTACTATACTTGGCATACTATTATTTATTATTTAGAATACTTGTCTTTGAAATTATTGTTGCTAGTTGCTATCCTTATAAACCCAAAAAAGTATTGGGGAGAGGGTTCTGTGATTATCATTTTCAGCTTGTATGAATATGAAAATCATGCTCAATATTGATATTCTATAATCTGGACACAATAATACATCAATATTATGAGTAAGTTACTTCTCAGTGTTATCTGTATTTATTAATAGGAGTGCATGAATTTGTTTCCATAAATTATGGGGAATTAAGATTCTGAAGCTAAAGCGCCTCCGTAGTATTTCGACCAAACTTAACTAATTTTGGCATTCCATGTACAGTGCGATCATGTAATCTTGGTCGGTGTGTCATCAGGGCATGATATTTGTGAACTAATGCCCTAATTTTTTTCTCTAAAATTAATTATTTGAGAAACAAATTATAAAGTCATGAATCTGTAACACACAGTTCAACAGTTGCCTGTATATATGTTTGAAAATTGTATAGTTCTTGCTCCTATAGAATTGTATTCAAGTTTTTTTTTTCTATTTACAGTCATATTTCACTTCAAATGCAGTGATGCAGACTATTGAATTTTTATTAAACAATGTAATTTTTTCTTTCTCATTTTTTTTTTTTTTTTTTTTTTTTTTTTTTTTTTTTTTTTTTTTTTTTTTTTTTTTTTTTTTTTTTTGTATTATTTCATTTTCACAAACTTAATTATAAGATTTTAACTCTTAGAACTTCTGTTCAAGTCTTACAGGACGTGTCAGGTTTTGTTAAATCCTATTTTTGCCAACGTAAGTTTATTAGATATACATATGATTTTACAGTTATTTACATTTTAAAGTCCAATACAATTTTTTAATACCAGCATATTAATAATGTTTTAAGTGTAGGTTTTTATGATGATTTTAATAGAAATTAATTATTCTCAGTAGTAATTAATGTAATCGAATACACTACATGTTTGCTGTTACTATGTAAACACCTGGAGACTATTTCGGTGTTTGTCGTGGTGAATCAATAAATTTTTAATTAATTTAAGTAGATTCCAGAGGCCCAAGGTCGTCATGCTCTAACACACCTTTGTATTTTTTCTATAGTTATAAAGAAACAAATTAAACTTTAATGGCTATAAAATTTATTATTATAACCAATTATATACACTTTTGTTTAGCTTTAATCTATTTTTATTTTATTCGTTTATTATGATTAATTCATTAATCTCATTGAATAACTCTCGCCTTGCAAAGCCCTTTCTTCTTTTAATTTTTTTTTAATGAATTAAATTTATTATGAACTATTTAAATTATAATTTCTTGAGTATACCTGCAATTATTATTTCATCTTCACAAACTTAATTATAAGATTTTAACTCTTTGAACTTCCGTTCAAGTCTTATGATTCTACAGTTTTTGACATTTTAAAGTCCTATAAATCCCAAATCCAAATGTTTGATTGAATAATAATTGAATGTTTGAAGTTATAAAATATAACTTCAAACATTCAATAAATTTTCGGTGTAGGTACATTTTAAAATTAAATATATACATGTTTCTAATAACTGTCATGCGTTTGTCGATGTAACACTATACTTTTCTAAATAATGGCGATGTGTGATGAATAATGGATTCCCCTTCATTTGTTTTTATAAATGAAAATGTTCCTATACTGACATTGCCTGAACTCATTTTTGATGACTTGTACCAGTACGGAGAAAAAAAAAAAAAAAAAGAAATAGTATAAATTTGAGGTATTTATTATTACAATGTAGCCTGTTTTATTTATATGTAAATGCCAATAAAACACATTTTAAACAGAATATTTTATTCAAAGACAACTGGGTAAAAATAACAAAAAAACAAAACGAATATATTTTTTTGATGTATGTATTGAAGCTGGAAAAGTTTTGTCAAGCTTCACTACCCAACTGTAAGATCAAACTGTGGGCACTCATGATCTGTAATCTATACATATTTTACTATACTTTTATTTATATTACTATACTCATATATATATAAATGTATACATTAATGCCATTTGTTGATAATGGTTCTTATGAAACTAAAAATAGTTATGGTTTTAGTATTAAGTTATTTCATTTATATCTTCTTACATCAAAAAGAAAGTTTGGTCCATACAAATTATATTTAATGGCAATGTATGATGATTAATGGATTCCCCTTCATTTTGCTTTAATAAATGAAAATGTTCCTTCGCTGACATTGCCTGAACTCCTTTTTGATGAATTGTAGTATGTGTACGGAAAAAGAAAAATTGGAAATATCTGATATATATATATTTACAGTAACTTATTTTATGTATTTATAAAAAGTATTATTTTTTTTTTAAATCAATCACAGACAACTGAGTAGAAATAAATAAAAATTAATGACTGAAAAATACTTCTTGGTTGAATATTTTGAATCTGGAAAAGTTTAGTCAAGTTTTACTATCTAACCATGAGGTTGAACTGGGCATCAACGATCTGTGACCATGCATATGTATATAAATGCTACTTGTTGATAAGAGTCATATTAAACTAAGATTAGTTATGGTTATAATATTAAATTCCACAATATTCCCCTTATTTCTTTTCAAACTAAAAATAATTCTTTGTCTATACAAACTATTTATTGGCAATGTATGATGAATGATGGATTCCCCTTCATTTGTTTGGATAAATGAAAATGTTCCCATGCTGACATTGTCTCAACTCCTTTTTGACGGAATGTTGTACTATTATTTAAAAAATTGATATGTATATTTTTATTTATTTATAAATTATGTTTTAAACAAAAATAATTTTACTCCCTAACAAAAAAAAAAAAAAATTGAAAGACTTTTTTTATGTGAATATTTTGAAGCTGGTAAAGCAGAAGCCTTATATTATTAAGATAAAGCCGGACCTATCAGGTATCAAACAGCCGTTCTCTTCACGTTTCTTTAACCCAACTTATCTTTGCTAATATGTAGTCTTTAAATTTTTCCAGTCAGTGCCTTTTTCCAGTTTCTTTTTATTATCTAATGATTTCAATCAAGTTCAAAATTCATTCAACTTCCCTCATTACATTTGTTTTTTTATCAATTTAGTTTTACTGGTTGTTGCTGTTTGTTGATAACGTTTCTAGAAAATTAAGAATAGTTATAATTTTAGTAATAGATTATTCCATTTAAGGTAAATCTACAAGTAGACAGTTTTCTACTCATAAACAGAATATGATCTTTATACGCTAAAAACAGAGTGCAAATATGAGTAGATTTGCAGTTAAAACATTTAACAGGGTGATGCATGAACCTCGAGCGATATCATGCCACCACAGTATCTGATTAGCAATTAATATTTTAAGAAGGTTTCCTTGTTACTTCAATTAAATAGTTTGAAATGTTTATTCATTAATCTGTGGTTTGCTGTTTCTTAGTTTAAAACTGTGAAGAATTTAATTTAAGTTTCTTAATTATATTTTTTAGAAAAGCCTATTGAGACCAAAAATCTTAATGTCTATTACTGGTGCTTAATGCGCTGTCAGAATTTCTCAAGTTTTTCATTAATAATTAACTAATTGACTGTATTAAAAAAAAAAGCGATTAAAGACCAAACTTTCTTTCAATAAAACCCATTTGCAAAGATCTGTGGTACATTTTAATGTTGAAAATTTCTCTTAAAGTGTCTATTACCGACACATATATCTTTTTATATTTTATTTTTATCTTATATCTTTTTACACTAAAAATAAGTTTTTGTCCTTTAAAATATTATTTACTGGCAATGTATGATGATTGATGGATTCCCCTTCATTTTTTTTTTATAAATGAAAATGTTCCTATACTGACATTGCTAAAGCTTATTTTAGATCAATATCACCATCACTTTGAAATTGACATATTTTTTGTTTTAAATACAGTTGTATTTATTATGAACATAAATAAGTATATGTTTAACAATTTTTTCCATCTAAAAATAATATAATGGTTTCAGGAAGTACTTACGAGCATGGGACAAGATCCTATTAGAGAGGACTTTCTCCATGGTAAAGCAAAAGTAACGGTCACTTCCGAAGAACTGCAGCAAATAGATGAACTCTTCATTGAGCTTACCCCCAAAAGGGATGAGCCTAATGCATTCCAGGTATACTTTAAATTTATTTGTTTATCAAGTTTCATTTGTAAACACGGAAGTTCAGCTATAGTTATCATATTATGCAGTACTATAAGTTCATTCAATTTTTTTAATTTGTGACAATCATCAATGATTTTTTTTAACAAATGAAACAAGTAATAATCATATGGGGTAAAATCTGGGGAGTACAAATGTTAAGATAAAACGTCCCAATCAAACTGTAAGAGTTTCTGTCTTACTGTTTGATAGGGACGTTCTACCTCATCCTCCGTACTCCCGAACGCTTGCCTTATCTGATTATTAATTGTTTTTTTCCTTAAAAAAAATCTTTCTGTGATGATTGTCACAAATCTGAAGTGGAAATAAAAATTCTTCTTGATAAATATTTTAAATGAGTCTTGATAATTTTGGAAAAAGGGTATAAGAAGATTCCTGTCAATAATTTAGACTATCCTATGATCGGGGCATTATTTTGTCTATTACTTTTACTATCTTCTCAGTCACTGTTTAAAAATAGGTCCTAGTAAAACAATTTGTATAAATATTTTGGTCTATTATGTTAAATGAAACGTTGTAATCGACTTAGGAAAAAATATTAATTCCTTTCTTACATTATAAATAGGAACCACTTATTTCCATATTGTTTTGCTTTTTCTTCACTAAACAAAATTTTCTGTGAATTATTCGCACGGGCCTACTATAAGGATATAAGTATTACTCAACACAAATAATTAAAATAAAAGAACTAATCTAATATTTGTTGATAAAAAAAAAAAGTATGGTATTGCCACTCTAGGTTACAACTTCTGTAGGTTACTTCGCCTGTTGTTCAGAGTATTTGCCATGAGGCATATAAATGTCAAGCTGAGCTTTACAAAGAAAAAAAAAGTTTTTGACAATTTACAAATTTTATTTACTGGCAATGTATGATGATTGATGGATTCCCCTTCATTTTTTTTTATAAATGAAAATGTTCCTATACTGACATTGCTAAAGTTTTATTTTGGATTAATGTATAATACACTTAAAACTCCATTATCCATCTCCTATTTAATTTTTTTCTCTACCACCCTTATAAAAAAAAAACAAAAAAAAAACTGATAATTATTACATAAGTGGTTATTATTTGCTAACTGTGCATTATATCAACAATATCTGCTATAATCATAATCACTTGTGTATCCTCTCTAACTGCTTTGTCTAACACCTAAAATTATTTGCGATACCTCCAGAAATATTAGTTGTTTTTTTAAATTTTATGTATGTATATTGTAAGGTTACGTTCCTTTCAAAAAGTAAACAAAACAATTTCTCAATCAAATAATATTCATTTCACACAATAATTAATTCCCAGGTTGGGTTGAGACAACTAACACACGCCCTCAATTATACAATAAAAAAGCATATATTAATTATTCAGCACATTTATGAATTTCCATTGTTTGTCGGGGTCTATTCTTGTCACGCTTTCGAACTGTCCATTTATATTTTACTCACCCTGTTCTGCGGTGAATCTTCCTTGATATTGTATCCAACTTCTACAACTTTCTCTTGTTCTATTATTTTCTTGACTTCGTCTAGTTGTAGACACTCACTATTTGTTAACTAACATTTTCTTCTCACCGATCCTCTTTTCTAGCCGACTGGCTACCTTCTCTCTCTCTCTCTAAGATATGGAACTTGCTTCTCCCACCATCTGTCATTCCTGTCAGTAGTTCGTGACATCACAATCTTCGCACCACTATTCAAAAGCCCTATGCACTATGAAATACTTCCAGTCAAGTAACAAAATTTTCATCTATTTATTTCTTATAAATTAATTACTTCGTACAGATGTAAATTAGTAAGGGGGGTTGACCGAGCTAGTAAGGGGGGTTGACCGAGCTGGCTAACGTGTGCACCAGCACCGCATGTTGCCATTTAAAAAAAAAAAAAAAACAACATTGAAAATTATTTCACAAGTGGTTATTATTTCCTAAGTGTGCATTATATCAACAATATCTGCTATTATCATAATCACTTGAGTATCATCTCTAACTGCTTTGTCTAACACCTAAAATTATTTATATCTCCAGAAATATTAGCTTTTTTAAAAATTTTATATATATATATATATATATATATATATATATATATATATATTAATAAGAGAGATGTTTGCAATGAAATACCTCCAATCAAGTAATACAATTTTCATCTATTTATTTCATATAAATAAATTACTTCGCACCGGTGCAAATTAGTGAGGTGGGGGGGTTGGTCGAGCGGGCTGACTTGTCCCAGGCAACCTGATATATTATAGATGACAAAATAATTACGAGTTTGCACCCCGGTTCCAGAGGGACTTTTAATTAACTCTGCCATCTCCTGACCCAGGAAAACCCCATCCTACATCCAAAAAGGCGAGGAATGAGGGGGGGGGGTAGGAAGGAGCTAAGTTGTTTTAACCAAAACATTTGAAGTTCTGAAATAATCTTTAAAACTCATGAGTATTAAAAAAAATACATAGCATTAATTCCTTTAAAAAGGATTAAAACAAAACTGTTGTCATTGTGATGGTAGTTAAATAATGTAATTTAACAATGTATTAAAAAAAAGAATAATTATTTGTTTATTATTGAGTGTAGTAAACAAGCCAACCAAAGTATTAAAGAGTGATTAACTATATAAAATGTAAATACAAAAACAAAACCAGTAACAGTTGGTTATTTGGACTTATTAAATTGTTAGTTTTTTTTTTAGTCATTAAGTGGGTCCGTTAATTGGATCAATATTTTCTTTTAGTTTTCTTGTTAACTTTAGGGATTTTATGTTTTAAATAACTTTTGTTTATTGATGAAAGACTAGAATATTTTCAGATAAATTTCTTGTTTGTCAATTATATAAATTAACAAATAAGAGTTAAGAAAAATGATTAAAACAATTTTTTTAATTAAGTTGTTCTCATATCTAATTAATTAATGCTGATATCATACCTGACTAATAAAAAGAAGGGAAAACCAAAGTTTGGTGGCATTAAAGTCTTATCACGACACCTCAAAATTACAATGATTCAATTTTTCCTATTAAATCTTCATCTCATTTTATCCTTTTTTCTAACATTTACTTTTTTTAATTTTTTTTTTAAACATTGATTTCCCTAAAAAGAAAACAATTTTCTCTATTGCAGGACATGTTTCAAGGTCCGGCAGAAGTTATGTCTCATCTGTTAGAGGGTAAGAACAAGGAAACATGTGGTACAACTTATGCAGCACTCAAGGCTAAACTTTTGGACATAGCTAAGTCTGGATATTTTGACAATGCCCAACCTGAACCTGTTGTAAGTATCAATTACAATTTTCAGCTCCTTTTCATTTTTGCAATATTTTGTAACAGATGTACAGAAAAATGACGTTAATGTTAAATTTCGTATTCAGTTCTCGTTATATATGTCATATGGCACTACATTCATGCGCAGCAAGAGTTCATCCCTCAGTATTGCAACTAATTGTTGTTAAACTATAACAATTTTTTAATTATTAAAAATATTATCAATTTTATTTTTCTTATTACTTTAAATGGTACGAGTTATGCTTATAAGTATGGTTTAATATTATCTCTAATTTTATTTAAAATTAAATATTCAACTTAACCAAAGTTTTGAGTAAAAGTAAAGTGAATGAATTAAGATTCAGTATCACAAAGCTGTTCATGATCATTTTCTGGTACAGACCTGGACAAAAAGTAATTTAATTACAAAGTCTTAAATTTGGTTTTATGGTTTCCGTAAACATTTTCAATTTCATATAAAACACAAATCTTTTAAAAATTGAAACTTCCTGAAATAAAGATTTTTCTTTCAGTTCAATTTCTTTTTAATTAGTTATTGTTGCACTAACTTTACAGTAACCTTACAGATGTTGAGAGTAAGATGTATTTTCTATTTTAAAAAATATTCCATTTGACAATCAAATATATAGCTGTTTTAAAAATGAAAAAGTCTTTAGGGATGGACATAGCTAAGAAAATTGTTGGCTTATGTCGTCGGATTATTACAGTTATAAAGTTTTCCGTTGGACATTTAGAATCTCTAGGTTCTCCTTTTTACTTTCCTACCTATACTAGGTAAGGAAAGTATTGCAATCGGGTCAAATTTCCGACATGCGGTTTTCGACGGATCTATACGTTTCAGAGCCCCCTGAGTCCCGAAGAAAATGCACTGTTTAGCCTGTCGTTTGAAAGGTGATGAATTCCCCACAAAGCCATATAAAAATCGTTCATTTTGGACAACTATTAACGAAGTTACAGCTATTCAATTTCCAATGTAAGATTACGGTTTCTTATCCTTATATCAGAAAGGGGTGAATGAGACAATAAAGATGATGAAGTGAAAGTAAGAAAATCTGTTGCCCGCATCACACAATTCTCACTATTTCCTCTACTTTTAACAGAAATTATTGTTTCACAATACTATGCTATGGCAAAAACTTTTTGATCATCAATATTAAGAAGTATTGAAATTTTTACACTGATCTACCTTTAGCCGGTTTACATTGCTTTAGTTTGTCAAATAAATCGTACTCAAATTTTATGTTTGATCAATTTTCAGGAAAATGTATCTAGTACAATTCTTTTTCGTTTCTTCATGAACATATGTAAAGATATAAAAACTTTTCTGAAATAGGTAGGAAAGTCATGTGAGTGGATATACCAAATATTTCTATTTAGCACTTTAAAATTGAAAATATATTCAGTTATGCACGTGTAATCTCCATTTTAAAAAAAACTCCTTTATGCATGTACACCCCGAACTTCAATTGTTCTAGTAATGGACGGGGGGTCGGTATCAGTAATAGACATACCTCAGAAAAATTCTAAATTTTTATTTAACTATAAAAATAATGATAAAGATAAGTAAACATAAATGTTCCAACTATTAGTAGGAAGTTATGAAACACACTGATCTTAAGAGCACTATAGAAACAACAATGATAGGCATTTTAAAATTTTCTTTTGGGTATTTTGTTCATAGAGTTGTCAATAGAGGGCATTGTTCTTCAATCTAGAAAAAAACGGGAACCTTTAAATCAACAAGGAAGCTTATTATTTACATTTAAAGTCCAACCTGTTCATCACTGGGTCATCTGTCCATAACTGGTGCATTCACCCTAATTTTTATACAGTTAAAAAATAACAACAATAAACCTAATCTTTTTGTATTAGTTGGATTGCTAAGAATAACCGTCATCTTATTAATGATTTTAATATTTTTACAGGAGCCAGTCGTCGAGGAAGTACAGCAAGCAGTGGTACCTCCTGTAGCCGAGGAAGCTCCCGTAAATGTTCCCGTCAACATACCCATCGAACAAGCTCCTGTTATGACTGTTAACTTTCAACCCAGTAAGTTCTTTAGGTTATTATTTATTTCTGATAGCAGGTGATTGTCAAGCTCTGGAACCAATATTTTATAAACTATGTCTTATCAATTTGTTGATAAAACCAATTTGAATTTTTTTTCATTAGCCCTTTTCCAACTTGGGTAAAACTGCAGTTATTGAAGAATATTGTATTATTACATTACATTAGGAATGGTCTAGAGCTGGTCCTAAAGCAGACCCTACATGGTCATTCGGAATTGTATTCCGAGGCACTAATGACGTTCCGAATTATCGTGTAAGGTAGTGAATGAAGTACTGAAGGTGGTGCGTTGCGGATTTCCGAACATCCGGAAATCAAAGGTTCATTCACGAGAAGCGTAGGGGGGGGACTGAGGTAAAAGTAGTGGGGAGACTAACCATACTACTGGATAGGTTAGGCCTCACAACCATTATAAATTTCTGATTTTCATTATAAGTAAATAGTTAAAAAATATTTCATATCCCTTGTTTATATTTTTAAACCATCTTCAACTATTTCTATTCTTAAAAAAAAAAAAAAAAAAAAAAGTGGAAACTTCACAATTTACTTATAGAAAAAAAATCTTTAACTGTTGTGTTTATTTGTCATTAATTTTTCCATTTTTCTTAACAAATTGATTATTATCGCAATACTTTTCCTAGATTTTTGTATGTAGCTGACTTATTTTTTTTCTAACTTTGGTCTAAACGATTTTCAGGCACTAGGAAGTAATTATTATATCTCCATTTTTCTCTTGATGCCCAATATTATGAATGACAATGTCCAAATAAGCTTATCTATGCTATTTCTTTGTTTACAACTGAGCTAAATTGGTGTCAGAAACGATAAGTAATGATTGAACTTGTAGGGGGTCTTCATGATCAAAACGATCCTGAGCAATCTTAGCCATTCTTGTGACGTTCATTCATGAATTACCGTGTAGGGTCCGCTTAAGAGCACTCATTTGAAGCATGAATCACTCCTGCGCTCCCATATTCTTGCATCTCCTACTACTTATTTAGTTTTATAGGTTGAAAAAAATCACTGAAGATTAGAAATCGGACAGTAGTTGTCCAGGAAGGACGTATGTTGTGTTTTTTGCAAGAAACACATTCCTGCTCAATATTGTTGTAAATGTAGTTGTTTGATTCCGAAATCTGCCAGATTTAATTCTTTAGAATTTTAAAATTGGGTAAGAGGTGCTGAAAATTTCCACCTATAGATATGTTTACATTTTTTTGTTTTACTATAAAAATATAAATGAGAGACTCAGTTTTACATATATATTTTAGAATTAGAGATCGGTGCTGACTTATCAGAACCGGAATTATTGAACAAAGTATCCACTCGATTTAAAGTTTACTTAAGGTTGCCAAAAATTGGAGGGTTTTACTCTATTCTACTAAATTATGAGATTTTTTTTTTTAGAACTTGAATAATGTTTTGAGTTAGCTCTGCTTAGAATTAACTATCAAAACATTTTTTATTTTATACGTGAAGTGAAACCTCTTGAAATGGGCAGTCCTTTGTATAGGCTACTTTTTATTTTAATGCTCTGATCTGCCAGCAGAGGGCAGAGGGTAAGAACTTCAGAAGTAGAGGCCTTGAGGCTGAAGCCCTCCTCCCTCTGCCCAAAAATGGTAAAATATAACCTTGTTTTATGGAAAAAATATTAAAACATTATCTCTTAAAGTATTATTGTTCGTGTAATTATATTTAAAAGGACTTTATGAATCACTTAAACACCATTTCATATAGGTAGTTAGTTTCTTTCTTTTTTTTCAAAGTAATTATCATTATTTTTATGAAAAAAAAAGCTTTCGGGCTAAAGCTCACCTCCCCAAAATTAAATCCTGAACCCGCTAGTGTCTGGAAGTATAAGGATTTAGCCTAGCCCCTTTGCTGTGTAGTTCTTAATATGTAGAATTCCCAGTCTAATTAATGATTTATTCTAAAGAGGAAAATGGTAATGTGTTATTTAATTCATCTTCAGCTTACACCAAAGATGTATTTTATGTATTGTATTCTATAATAATTATGACAGGTATATATTTATAGATTATTTTATATAATTATTGATTTATTTAAAATTACTACCTATTCAAAGTATAAAAAGTTGGTAAGTAAAATTTATGTGATGGGCACACCACAACCGCTTTTTATAAGTGTTAATAATTTGCTGTTGTCCCGACAATTTGAATAGAAATTCTCTCTGTTAAAGTTTTTGTTTTTTCCAATAATAACCTTCAGAATTGAATTGTATGAATTTCTTGTAACAGACAGTATAAATATAATATTTTATTCATAAAATTTGTGTACACCCCTCTTCTTTAGATCCTATCATTTGGACCTTTCTGATGTAAAGAGGTTGCTTTGCATTTGATTAATTATAATTAGTTATTATTAATTTTGATTAATATAATTAATTAGTGATTAATTAATTGTCTTTTCATTGAAGAATATTGTTTATTTCCAGGTCACGTGAACCAGATGCCTGCTGCAGTTGTACCCACCCAGGTGCCACCCCAACCCAGCGTTCCCGTTCCAGTCCCCGTTGTCATGCCTCCGCTGGCGCAGCCTGAAGAGATTAGGAATCCCAACGCTATTGAGACTACTTACTTCACTCCTAGTCATCTTAGAGTCTTCCAGTCTGGCACCATCGATTTCATGCAGGTTATTATTTATATCAATAATTGTTATCTATATTGTTTGTATTTTCCTCAGGGTTGTAAATAAAAAATAAAAAATTCTGGCTTACAAATTTTTATTTATTAACTAAGTTAATTACAAGTGGGTTCTCACCGGTGTGGTGCAAGATTATTGAATTCAATAAGAACACAATACATTACTGTAACTGATAAAATACATTAACAAAAATATTAAAACAAAATTTATTAATTATTACAAAAAAAATTTTTAATAAACTGCCAGAATATGTTTACGCACAGTTACTGTTTTAAATTAATAAAAAAAAGGTTGACATTAGGACTTATTACCATGCTATCTTTGGAAATTGTATCTTACCAAAATGTTCCATAATTATCTTGACAAATATGATATTCAAATGTTTGATTGATGAATTCGCTTGAGAAAACTGTTTTGCACCATTTAAAATACCACAATTATGATTGCACTCTAACAAAAGACTGCTGAAACACATACTGAAGGGATGTGATCACCTCAAAGATACCATGGCCAAAAAAAAAGATAAATAAAATAATTTGTTACTTTAACTTGGTGCCGATAATATACAAATATCATCACAATATAATATCTGTCTTACCATAATGACAGTTGACTTAATTGGTTTTATAGTCCTTATCACTTTGTCCTATTTGCTAAAAATTTTGGTCTCAATGACTTGAATGATTTCTCAAATTCCTGTTCACTTTTTTTGTAATGTTGTGAATATATTTTGTTTTGTTATGAATAATTAATTATGGTTGATTAATATGTTAACTTCTATATTATTAGGAGAACGAATTAGATACTCCCGATCATGTCGAGGCACCTCCTTCTATTCCAACGATGACTTACACGAACCAGAGCTTCACACCAATGGAGCCTGCTCCACAGCCAGCTCCGGTAGTAGTGCCTAGTCCTCCACAGCCAGAACCACAGCAAATATATCAAAACGTAAGTTTAATTTATATGGTGTAATATTTAATACTCAGAGCATGCCTCTCAATACTTTTAAATTTTAAGTTAAAAATTTGTTTATTGACACTAGTAAGATACAAAATATATAATGCAAACAAAGTACATTTTTAGAACAAATAATGAAAAATTCCATCTGTCGAAGTCTGTGTTATTCCCTCAAAACATATTTTATTTTATATTCTAAATGTAGTAATTTTATATACAATTTTTACTAATTATATTTTTCTTTTTCACTGTTTCAATTCTTTAAATAAAGCTTAATTATTCATTTTGGGAATTACATATTATGTATTAATAACAACCATTTTTAAGATGCTCATGAAATAAAAATTGTTTTTCCACAGCAAACTGATGAAGAGAAAGGATGGTCTCATGCAGGTGGTGATAGCCATCACCTCCAGCCGAGCCAGCCTCTTGCTGAAGAAAGCAGCGATTGGTGCGAAGCTGAACCGACCTCCGCTGAGGACTCTTGGGCGACCCAGGCCGAGCAGCAGTGGACCCAACCAGCTCAAGCACAACAGAATGATGGTCAGTTATCAATCGGCCTTATATATCCTTCTTCAAAGTATAACAAATAAGTGAAAGCTGAAGATTTGATTCATTGATCATTATAACCAATATGTTAATTTATTATAACTTATTTAAATGATATTACTTATCACTGTTTTTTGTTCTGTTGGTATCAGCATCAAACTTATTTAGGGAACACCACAACTATTGTTATAATTTTGATGATGTACTCACCTTTTGAAGTTTTTTTTAAATTTTATAATTTGTTATTCTAAGTGTAATACTGTACCTGGTACAGTAGGAGTCATTGTGTAGTAATGTATAGAGAAAATATTTTGAGTTTATTGCAAAAAGTCACTAAGAAATATTCCATGTAATTAAATCATTATCTACTTAAATGAATTTTCCCTATGTAAAGTCAGAATATTATGCATTTACAGTGTTTTTGTATGGATAAACAAGATCGAAATTCATAAAAACATAATAGAAATTTAACCTGCATCTAAAATGTGCTTAGTATTTTGTAATAAACTGACGATTTATCTTTAAATTAGTGAGTAGGTGAGCACTGAATTCCAGAGTTGAATCTGGCTGATGACTAGTAATTTTTTCATCAGCTATTGCTCGACCCTGGGGCCGGGAGATCCTCCTGGGACAAACCCAGCCTCTGGAAAGTGGGTACTCATAATTAATTAAGGGGGAAAACCTGGCGGTTGAGCGTGATATTGGCCCGTCATATCTCTGCACTATCATTGGCCTTGTAACAGTACTTCCTCACATTGTACTGAACCCACATAACCCTTCATGGGTTGTTAGTAGTGCAGGTTTTTTTTATTCGGTGTAGCTAGAAGTTTTAATGATTTTTAATGAAGAGATGTTAATTTCAATTAAAGGATCTTAATTCATGCTTTTGGATTTAACTCTTGCTCGAGAACATCTGCTAGATACGTATCTAGGAGCCCCCTTGCCTCTCAAAATGATATTTCTATTTCACTTTTCCTTAGATTATTTTTTTTTTTTTTGTGAATTACTAATTTTATCCCAATTTTTTCATGAAATTCTAATTTAACCAACACTTTATTAAATTTCTATATATAGTAACATACTATACAAAAAATTGTTTTTATTATAAATACAAGTGTTAAAAAGAAATATACTTATTGGAATTTTCATCTAAATTCGGGGTCATATTTTTGGAAACTGTTAAATTATGCACAAACACGTAAGGTTGTTTATGTCAATATAAATACATTTGTATGGAAGGAATTTTAATCTATGAAGCAGCTTGATTTACTTGTGTTCCAAGGAATGTCCATCCAAAATGGGGGTTATATTCTTGTAAATAATTAAACTATGCACGAAAACTCCTTCTCACTATTAAATATACAACCGATACTCTCTGAGAAGTTGATTGGGACATAAAGAATTTTCTACTTGAAGATAAAATTATACTTATCTATGATAAATTTGTTCTATTCTCAGGGATAAATGTGTGAATCCATTGTTACTAGTTGGATTCAATGAAGTTCTTTTTTTTTCAGGATTTATAATGCAAGGTGGAAGAGGACGTGGCGGTCGTGGACGAGGAGGAGGTGACAGGAACCAGAAAGGAGGGAATTACAATGCTAGGGGTAGCAGGCCGAGCAGGGGTAAGTCTATATCTCTTCTTTGTTGCCTTCATTTATTTATACATTTGCAATTACTTCTGGTTCATCATATTAAAGTTTCAAAACAACTATAATTGATTTTATGTGGAATTTATATTATATATTTGTTGTTTAAGGCTATCCGCTATTTCTAAAAACCTCTTGTTCTCATAAAAATCGGCAGCATATGATGATTTCTGGATTCCCCTTCATTTGTATTATAAATGAGATTTTTGCCAATCTGATGTTGCCTTTTTTTATTAATTTATTTTTTAATGGAAAACAGATCTTATCATATATTTTCTCTTTTAAGAGAAACATTTCTCTCAAGTCTACCTCAACAGTGTGAACAAATACCACATTATAAAGTATATTACCTTGTACTAACTTTTGACCGTAGGATGATGTCGCGTCAAAACAGAAGTCACTGATTAAGGAATGCTTTTCTTCAAGATACAAGTTTTCCCATAGAATGAAATTCTACCAGGCAAATTAAAATATATTAAATTCACTGCAAATTATTATACGATTCCCATGTACATTATTACAATAAGGCTCGAAATCGGTTTTGTACCAAATATAAGATCCTATTATGCTTTAACACCCTGAATGGGGTACCATTGGATTCAGAATTTCACTGGGGCTCAGCGAATCATACTCTCCGTTTTTGTTTTTCTTTTTAAAATAAATAAAGTCTATATAAACATTTTGCTAGGCTTCAATACGGGAACGGTGGTGATATTTTCTTCGGGCATATCATCCAAATACGTACTATTTTCAGATAATGCAAGGCAAAAATCGCATCCTTATAACCTTACATTAATTGTAGTACTGTCTTAGAATACATGTCTCACTTCGTCGACATGAGGTCCCTATGATCGAAAGAGAGGAGGAGTATATTGTTTATCATAGGTGTTTTTTCGTCGGTAAGCCATATCATCGTTAATTCTTCATCAAATAATAAGATTGAGCCACCAATTTTGAAGATTTCCTTCTCTTTCAGACAGACAAAATAGTCCAATCACCCCGAAAAACATTAGAAAAGAACAACTCAGAAATTACAAGAATAAAGAATAACTCAAAAATTACACATGTTCTCTTGGGAAGTAGTGGTCCTCAAGTGTCTGAAAAAATGATAATCAGTATGTGAGAGGTCTGGAGAGTAGGGCGGATGTGGCAGAGTTTCATATCCAAGCTCAAACTGTTGTGATGAGACATGTGGTCAGGCGCTGTCATGCAACGAAATGGACTCCTTCCTATTGATCAAAGATGGCTTCATTATTGCCTAATTCTGATACATTGCATTAATTAGGTTTAAATACAATTTGGCATTGGTGGTTTCTCCAAGTTTTAAGAAGCTGTGGTGTATCATACCAAATAAAGCCTACCAAACAGTAACCTTCTCCTTTGTTGAGCCACTTCAGAATTTCTACTGCTATCGTAAAGTGTATCCACTTTTCAATCACAACTAACGATTCTGGACTGAAAAGGGTTGTTTTTTGGTGGTTGTTTAATGTGTGGAACCTAACTTTAAAGCTTTTATACCTGTCCAATCGCCTTGAGGTGGTCATCGACGGTTGATTTACTAAGGTTAAGTTTTACTGCAAGTTCTCGAACAGTTGTCCTTCCACGCTTCTTTGTCTTCAGGACTGAAGTCTCCCTCCCAAAATTTTTTGAATGATCGTTAAACAGTGCACTCATTAATGCTGCTCTCATCCCAGACTTGATTGATATTTCTGGTTGTTTGGGCTCTATTTCGGCCGAGTTTAAACTCGAAAAACTAAATCATCACGTGTTGACATTTTAATAAAGACTGAATTATTTCTAAGCAGCGAAATTCTACTGAGGTAAAGAAACATTATCATTAAGAAGAGGATTAATAAGTGTTGACATTCATACAAATGAATAATCTAGTAAACGCAGGTATATAGAGGGATTTTTTTTAAGAAAATTAAAAATCCTACATTATTTTATGAACAACGCAATAAAATTCAGACAAACAAAAATTAAACACAGACATTGATGGTCTAAAGGTTTTACACCTTAACTCCCTAATAAGGAAACAATATCGAACTAGATAAACGATTTCAGTTACTATATTACCTTCTTATTAGCCATCACTCAAAACTAGACCTAAGACTTTATAATGTGTATATTTACTGAGACCGATTTGGACTTACGTCTCACTAATATATAGAATTGCCATAAAAAAAAAAAATAAAAATAAATACAAATATTACAACTTGTGTCCAAAACTTTAGAACAAGCACATCAGTAATAAAATTCTCCGCAAAGATTTAACTGACTAACTTTTAAAGAACACATATGAACTTAGTCTCACTATTAGCTTCAAGGTCTTCTTAATAAATCTATTTATGGCATGGCATTTATTTGCTATGTTGATTTTTATAACAATCCCTGGTTGTCAGTCAACAATGACTGTTGTAAATTGAGAAGAAGAAAAAATATATATTTTCCTGATGATGTGGTTGGATTTCTTTGTTTTATTCAAGTTTTCAAAACTGTTATTGTATTTAAGAACCTCGAATTATCTATAAGTTTTAATAATATATATATATTTATTTTATTTTTTATAAACAGGAGGCTATAACAACAGGGAAGGAGGCTATAACAATAGGGAAGGCGGAGGATATGGAAGTGGCGGAGGAAACTACAAAGATCAAAACAGTTACCAAAATGGATATCAAAGCAGAAGCGAGCGGGGAGGAAGGGGTAGAGGTGGCGGCCAACCCAACGATAGGCAAGGTAAACCTGTCTGTCCTACCTTTATTATACGATAAATTATAGTTATCTTACTCTGAATACCTTTCCTTTTTGCATTTATGTGATACTATTACTTTATTATAAATTTAAATTACATGAAATATTATATACTGTTAAATTAACGTTAGATAATCCTGAAGACTTGGTTAGATCTCAAAATATTTATAATAAACAAAGTAATAAAAATAAATGAAAGATGGAATTCACAATATGAGTAAATCCTATATATTATTTCTAAAAGGTGTTTTTTTTTTTTGTCGGTACGCCTTAACTTCGTCAATTCTTCATCAAATCCAATGATAGACCACTCATTTTAAAGATATTCTTTTCCTTCACATGCCAAAAATAGTCCCATCCCCCAAAATTTCTGGAAAAAAGTTATGTAGGAAAAGAAACTTTATTTGCAAATAAAAAAAATCGGACATTTATTAATGAAGATACAGTCCATTAGTTTTGACATACTTAATAATGTCTTCCTGTTAAAGATTTGCATTCAGAAGTAGAATAGTATTCTACACTTTTTTCCCCTGGCTTTTATATTAACTTTATTATTTCTTAAAGATATTTGGTTGTTCTTACATTTTATTTTTTTCAATAATTTAGACTTATCCTATGATCGGGGCATTATTTTGTCTTTATTACTTTTATCATCTTCCCAATCACCGTTTAAAAATAGGTCCTAGCAAAGCAATTTGTATAAATATTTTGGTCTATTATGTTTAATGGAATATTGTAATCGACTAAGGAAAAAATATTCATTCCTTTCTTACATTATAAATAGGAACTACTTATTTCCATATTGTTTTGCTATTTCTTCACTAAACAAAATTTTCTGCGAATTTTTGTACAGGCCTACTAGTTTTATATATTATAAAACTACATTTTCAAGTACGGGTATTTGTAATTTGAATTCATCAATATTTTCATTCATTATGAACATTTTTAAAAATCAATTTACTATTTCTGATCCAATTATTCTTATTAATATAAATTAAAACTAGAATAAGGTTCAATAACTTAAAATATTTTCTCACATAAATTTTCAATTATATTTGGTATTATAATTTTGAATACTAAATGGCCAGTATGGATGGTAATATGTGGAAGTAATGTTACCATATCTGATTTAAGGAAAGTTTCTTGAGTAGTTGAGTTTAACCTGTTTATGTTAATATGCTTTTTATTTGATGTGATGTCATTTTAAGTGTTTAAGAATAATTTAATAGTTGCAGTCGATCCTTGTTATACTGTTTGGTCTAGTTTTAATCTCGTGAGTAGTCTAAAAATAATAGTCTGTGGTGCACAGACCCCTTTTTATTAAATTATTAACATCCGCTTTAAGTTCTCAGAATTTGGACGTTTTCATTCTAGAGATCCGCAAACTTTATTTGCTTTGGTATTAAAAACTCATGAACACCCATTTGCTTCTTTCCACTCGAATCTTAAGATAATTTGATGACAAAATCGAGAATAAAGGTGGCGTAAAAAAAAAATATTGGACCCATATTTTTTTCAGGCCTCTTTTTTTTAATTTGTTTTTTCAATTTTGTGATCAAATTACCTTAATTGAATTAATTAATAAAACCTCTTTGTTACCGAGAATTTTCTGAAATAAAAAATTTGGAGATGATTCCATTCACAAAGTTTTTGGCAGATGTTAATAATTTGATAATTAAGAGTTTGCCAGTGACTACTTTGAATTCAGTATTGTTCATCATTCTCTCATTTTATATCAGAAAATAAATAAATAAAATTATTTGTTATTGTGCATATCTTTTGTTGAATTATTTCTCTTAAAAGATTTATATTGCACACTGATAATTATTATTTTTTTCAGGAGGTGGCCGAGGTAGGGGAGGTAGCGGTGGGCGACCCGGCGGTGGCTATCGTGGAGGCAGTGGCGGGGGTTACAGACAGCAGCAGCAGTAGGCAGCACTCAACATCACAAGCAACCAAGGATGATGAATTCATTATTTATCTCAGTAGGAAAGAAATTGTCTTACAAAACAGACTAAAGTTAAGACGAGGGGAGGCTTTTTTCACAGGGATGAAGTGAAAAGTAAATTTAAAAAACAAAAAAATAGAAAAAAAATTATTAAAAAAAATCTCGTCGAACTATCTCAGAGCTCAATGCATACTGGACTAAAAAAGGAAAGATAAAAAAAAATCAAAAAAAAAAAAAAAAGAAAACCAGCAATTTGTAAAAAGTACTATAACTTCCTAATAAGTATTAATTGAATGGGGCATAATAAATTGAAAACAAGTGCTTTAATGTTCATTTTTCTAAAAGCTGTTCTTGTGAAAATATTTTGTTAACTGTGACCGCCAGCTCCTGCCCCGCCCCATGCATTATGTCTTAGATCAGATACAATAGTCAAAATAGTTCCTGTTCTTAATTTCTTTTAGTTTGTATTGTATGTACATATCTTTAACGTGATTTTATATTTACCAGTTTTTGATGTCTTATTTATAACAATTGACTCCTCTTCGTTGAATATGAGAGGGAGCAATAAAAAAAAGTATATAAATAAAAAAAGGCATTTATTAAATTGCTCCTGTTACTAATTTTTCAAATATATATTTGTAAGTGGCAGATTATCTTGTAAATAGTGCATATCTCAAAGAAAACTTAAATGTATATTTATTTGCTGCTGTCCTTTCTCTATGTGATACGCGATTTATTTAACAGTTCGAGACTAGAGGAAGTCCTTCAGGAATGAATATACTAAAGCTAGCTGCGAACTTTATACCGTTTTTGTGAATTTAGTAGCCTTCTGAAGAAGGAAATTTTTCCTGCAGAACTGTGAATTCAAACCATTTTAAAATATTGTGTTAACCCTGGTGTTTGTGTGAATGACATGGACTTCTACATGCAGCCAGAATTGTCTGTGGCACTAGTGTTAATTTTTTTTTTTTTTTTCACTTATTTGCAGTCCTTATTTTATAAGTTTTGTGTATATAACAAATAAGTTAAAAATAATTGAGTTTTTGTCTTTTGTTGAAGGAAACATTGTGACAATAAATTAAATAAAAATTGATGAAAAAATGATTTAGATAAAATATATATTGATGGAACCCTTTGAACATAACCTTTTATCTTATACGTTTACTTGTAAGAAAGTTAACTTTATTCCTAATATCTTTAACAACTGAAACACTTGGCATTTATGTCAGCTATTGTTTATATTTGTAAGAAAAAAAAATTAAAAAATGTTTATTTGTCATATTTATGCTATACGCAACTTGTATAGTTAACACACAACGGATTTTGTATTAAAATTAAACTTACCAGTTTGATTGTTAGTATCTTTAAAAACCTTGTATATCTATCCCTCTTGTTCTGTATTGTTATTGTTTCCGTATTGAATTGTAGTGTTCTAAAATTGATTTCTCCATTATCGAAAGCATTTGATTTTTCATTACATACCTTGTTAAGTTGTAGTTCCTATTCTTAACGGAACAATATTTTGTACGAAATGATGTAGAAATATATTGTTTCAATTTTTTCTTTCTTTTTATCAGACATGTTGATTAAATATTTTCATCTATGCAGTTGTTTTCCTGTTGTCATTTATATATATATTTTCAATGCTAAAATAATGTACCCAAATAAAGATCCATGTTTGGATTTAGTAATTGAATCACTTATTTCCAAAGTGAAGTCTAATTGTTCTGGAAAACGAGATTGATTTTCAGGAATATCTGTTACAAATTAAGATTTTTTTATTTTACTTTTTATCTAAATATATTGGTTTTGATATTACAATTTTGGTAGGAAATATATTTTTTTCTGTTCCAACTTAATCTGTCAATGTTAATAATTATGGTTCACTTTGGAAATAAACAAGTCATTTATAATAAATTACTTTGAAATAAATGATTTTAAATCATAATTGATACAATGTTTTGAGACATCTAGAAAATATTATTGGCATGGCCTTGAAATTTGTTCTTTCCTGCATACACAAAAAACAAAATCTGGTGCGCTCATCACACGACTTTTACTTACCACCCTCTTCTTAGCAAAAATAAGTGTTTTCAAACAAAGGGGAAGTAAAAGTAAAAATTATTGATGCTATATTTATTTACAATACATTGTGGGTATTTTGATTTGTTTAATCACCCTTATATATACAAATTTTAGTTTTTATATTGCACTAATCTATACAATTAAATAATACCAACAATAGCATTTATGAAAACCTCGTTTGTATATGTATATAATATTGTTGGAGTGCGTATTATATGAAGCTCATGTTATGTATGGAAGCCTGTTGTAATCTTTCGGGCAACTCTTATTCCTTTGAATCCTCTATTACAACTATTATCCTTGTTACTTATCGAATTCTTTCATATTTTATATTTAACTATTTTTTATATAAAAGATTAATGTTAAATGATTCATTATTTCAAATAAAAAAAATTGGTGCGCCAAACACAAAACTTTCACTTACCGCTCATCTTTAAATAGAAATTATTTTCTGGCCGTTTTATAATTTTTTTTTTTAAGATTGCAGCTAACAAATCATAAATACTATTAAAATAACAAAAGTCCTATTTATTACATCACTGGATTGTACAACTATTAGTTATTAAACTGTTATTTTATATTGCAAAATTTACTTAAGAGATTTGCATTGTCTGTCATAGACGGATCAAAAGTTGTCACACTAATTGTAAGTTGATTCTGTTGATATATCGTAAAGGGAAAATTTATCAAATTATTCACTTTTTAATTTTATAAAAGGTTACCTAATTATTTAAATATAATATCAGATCGAGAGTTATTAAACTACAATAAATATATTTAAGGTTATAAACGTATCAATGAAATATTTTTATATTTCACTTCTTCTTTCACACAAGAGCAATGAAATAGTATCTTAAATAATGTCATTGCCTTGAATCCGTGGGTTTTGAATACTTTTTCAAGCTTAAAAAAAAAATTTTAAAGTTTACATTTAGTAACAAAATTCTATTTAATTTCCTTCAAAACATGTCATTATTTATATTTTTTTCATTACCTTCTATAACTTTCTATATTAGATATTGTTTTTTCTAAATATACCTTCTGAATAGAATTTCCGGAGATTCATTTTCAACCTGGATAAGTATTTTTACTTTTTTCTCCCTTATTTAATTACCATATTCTTCCAAAAGTCATATTTAGCATTTTTCCATAACTCCTAACAATGATAAATAGTTATTATTTATAATAAACCAAATTAAAGGTATTACTTTAGAGGAAGATATGATAATGTTGATATTTCTTTCACAAAGGGAAAATTCATCAAATTATATTCACTAATTTAATTTTCTAAAAAGTTACATGACATTTTTTCGGAATAAACTTTGATACCTAATTATTTAAATATATCAGATCTATAATCACTAAGTTACAGTAAATATATTTAAGATTATTAACATATGCTTTATACAGCCATGAAATGATTTTTATATTTTACTTCTTCTTTCATACAAGTGCAATGAAATAGTTTTTTTAACAATGCCATTAGCTTGATTAGGTGGATTTTAAATACTCTACAAACATAAAAATATTATTTAAAGTTTACATTTAGTTAGTAAATTTCATTTAATTTTCTTGAAAACATGTGATTTACATTATCAGTTTTCAAAAATTATTATTTATAATAATAAACTGATATACCGAGTTAAAAATCGTTAGAGCCATTTTTGAGAAAATCTTAAAACTGTGTCAAACGATTATATAATCCATTAAGTACCACTTGCGGTTTGCCGAAAATTTTGCTGTAACATTGAAAGCTTCTAAAAACCTTAAATATGCATTTTCACTTTCATAAATCTTTTCGTTTTTGATTTAGACTGATAACACAGACACAGACCATTTTGCGGGACTTGGTTATTTGTACTCGAGAAACCTCAAAACATGTATTTCCATTGAAAACTCAGATTAAAAAATTTTCATGATCGCAATACTTACCCTTACCATATATTGCATATATAGTTAAGTGAAAGTAAAAGTCTTACTTAAAAGTATTGTGGAGAGTCGCATTGATTCAGTAATAAGGTTATCACATGCATACCCAATATTTTTGTTTCTTATGTAATCATTTACACTTGTGATGGTACCTAGTTTATTAACTACCTATAGAGTTAACAAGAATTGATGTGACCTGAAGAATATATATCAAATTAAGATTTCTTCAGTTTTTTGCAATTTTATTGCTCTGGTTAGCCCTTTACAGAACAACTAGCTTTTTTTTTAAAGGAAGAAGATGGTCCAGGGTTGCGGTCATAAATAGGCTAAATAGTGGTAAAACTATTTTATTGAAAGCCAACGATAAAATAGTTTTACCACTATTTAGCCTATTTATGACCGCAACCCCGGACCATCTCCTTCCTTTAAAATGCAACGGTCAACTATTAAATATTCAGTTTTTTTTTTAGTTTGAAAACAGATCTAGAACTGCTATTGAATAAAAAAATTATAGGTGAGATTGGAAAATAAGGAAATTTCATTTTCTAGGAAACATGTGGTTTCCTTCAAATAATATTAGTCTTCACATATTTTTATAATTAATATATTTATAAAAATTAATATTAGTATTTATAATTTTTTTTTTCACTCTTCATCACCAACAACTTTCTATATAAGATGTTTTTTTCTAAAATTATCTGCTTTCCAAATATGTACGTATACATACATACCTTCTATTATTTCCATAAATTCATTTTCGAAATAAAAAAAACAGATTTCCTGAAATCAAGTATCAAATTCTTTCACAGTTTATATTTAGCCTTTTATTATTAATGTTAACAATGAGAATTAGTTGATTATTCAAAATCACCAAATTAAAGGTAGGTTAGAGGAAAAAATTTAGAACATTGAACTTATAAATCCTTTTAAGCAACATCAATGGGGATAAAACCTACCTGATATTAAAGATTATTAAATTATTCATTAATACACCAAATTTAATAAAAAAAGTTAGCAGTTTTTTAGAAAATTGTAAAAAAGTGGAAAATCATTGCCACTTCCGGTTAGCCGATTTCCAGAAAAAAGTTGTTGTAACATCCCTGCCATATAATTATCTTAAGTACGTAACATCAGTTTCAAACGACTTTTCGTTTTTGAACTAGACTCTTCATCTATACTCATAGACAGACCATTTGTGGAACTTCAACCATTGAAAACAAATCTTCACAATCGCAATATTACTTTATTAGTGAAGGAAGCTAGTCGACTGTTCTACCTGTGCTAACGTTTCAATCCAAATATATTGGTCATCATAAGGGCATGGTTCGAGCACTGAAGGCTTTCAAGTACCGAAAGTGAGTACTTGAAAGCCTTCAGTGCTCGAACCATATAATCTGATGATGACCCACACGTTTGGGTTAAAACGTTGGCACAAATAAAAATTTTTTATAATGACTGCGTCCTGGATATTTATCACTTATAATATTACTTTATATTACATGTTTAGGTACATGAAAGTAAAAAGTGTGAGACTATTAGATGAGTAGTAATTTTTTATAAAAATTTTTAATAAAAATCAAGTCACTATTACAAAATAATGGTTCACTGAAAGTTAAAAATATATAAAACGAGAAGTATATTTTAAAATAACATCTATCCACGTTTTATGTGTATTACATAAAAAAGTTTACATTTCTCATTTTATACAATCATATAACATCAAAGGGGCATTTATGTAATAAAAAAAATTCGTTCATTATAGATTACATTTTTTTTTTTTATAAATATAGGTTCATATTATGTTTTACATAAAATAAAACAAACCCACGAGTTACTTTATTAATTGGGTTCTTCTCTTCAATAAATAATGTACATACCAAACTAAGAAATTACTTGATGATTAATATTAACTTAAAACTCCATAAGTAAAAGGAAAATTATTAGCAAATGGCTTCCAGACAAAAAATGAAATATATAGAACATTAGCCAACCTAAATTTACAACTAATCAATTCAATTAGTTTTGAGGCATGTTTAGCTCATAAGGAACAATTACGCTAATTTTGAATAAATTGAAGTTATTAATACAATCCTCAAGAATAAGTTAGCCATTAAAAATAAATAGTTACAAAAAAATCTATGGTCACAGGGGGAATAACGCAGTAAACATAAAAATGGTCCCTATAAGTTATAAGCATTATCATCAGAGAAGCCTTCTACAAATCGCAACTCATTAGAACCATTCTTGACTTACCCAAGTTACTCCCTCTGACTATAGAAATATATTTGCTAAGAAATATCACTATATCATTAATGTTTGTAATGTGTTATTAAAGGTTCATTAAGACATTTCACAAACTGGGGAACAAACAAATATATAAATGGTTATTTTACTAGCTAGTATTTTTGTTTCTTGTTTTTAATATTTTCCATCTGCTGTCAGTATAAAGAAGAATAAAATAAATAGTTTACTGCGACAATAATGCTGATATTTGTTAAGTTAGGTAATTGTGTTTCCCATAGTTTGAAAAATTAAACACACCATAAGAACTACAATAAACCATAATGAAGGAATAAATAATACAATAACCCAAAATGAATTTGATGAACTGATCATTAACAACAGAATAGAATAATTTTATATAACGGCAGTAACAAAAATAAGTATTACAAAATGAAAAAGGCTTTTATTATAAAGATCAAATTTAATTTTATCTTATAATTTAAAATCATACAACATATTTACATTGTATCGAGTCTACAACTGAATAACATATCAGCGAACATTTCTTAATTTAGTGATGTGAATACTTTTTAAATATATTTACATTAACTTCCAAACTCCGAAATCGTAAACTTTTAAATTATAAATAATATAAAAATTGAATAAATAACTTTAATCCTGTTTGCTAGGTTTAGTTTCTGAATAAGCCCGGTAAATGTATAAACCCAAAGCTATATGTAGAACTGCAATGGATGAGACAGCAGAATAAACATTACTTGACACACTTGACAAGCCAATGCCTGAAATGAATAAACAAAAGAAGTATTGGCTAGCTCAAAGATCAAATTAACTAAAATATGATAATTACTCACTGTCAAATATGAGTAGTTTTGATCCAAAAAACGTTATGACCGGTAAGGCAATTATTATTATACAATAATAGAATACAGTCCTAAAAAGTCTCAAGTCTGACAATTCCTAAAACAATATATAAATATATTAGTTAAAATTAATCAAGATCTGCTTACAGGTATGTAAGTAGAAAATTATTAGGAATAAAACCTGGCCTACTCTGTCTGGTTGATTCATCTTGAAAATTTTGAAATCAAACTTATAAACACAAGATTCGTTATCACACCCTTTTTTCGTACATTACCAAGATCGATTTCAAAATACGGTGTTTTCAAAAGAGGGTGCTTACAAAGAGGTATATAAAACATTAAGCGAACCCTTCATGGCAATCAGGAATGACAGTCTTAAGACTGACAAGAATGGCATCAATCATGAATGTCCCTTAATTGTCGGTCAGACTGTCGTCCTTTTAGTTCTAATATAAACAGTGCGGATAACTATTAATAATACGTTAAATAAAGCCAAAGCGTGTACGGCTTAACATTTAACAACAGAAGAAAAATGGAATGGAGTAAGCAATGTATAAGTAAAATCTATCATTGCGAAAACGGATGATGTGGCGTTATTATAACATGGTATGATATGTTATGGCTTTCATTAAATTCGTGTTTTATTCAATATAAAATATTGATCCACTTAAAATACAGGAATTCTCATCAGGTGTGATTATTTCCTATGTATAGTCATTTAATAATGTCGAATCAACTAAATTCATGTAATTCTGGTTATAGTGTTCATAAGAATCTAAGCCATGTCGTTTGTAATTCCAAATATATAATGCCAATTTGTATTCTAGATGTTTGAGTTCTTGTTTTATTTAATAAAGTTTCCATCCATTGATATCTTTTCTACCATTTGTTCCTCATTGGTCATGCTACTCAAGTTAAAGTACGGAAAACAATGGTAGGGTCGAGCATTAAACCAAATATTTTAAAATATGTATTTTTCGTACGCTTGTATTTTAATTATTTAGTGACATTTTAATAAAAATAAGCCCGAATCAATTCGACCTATAATTACAATTAGATTTGTGTTTAAATCATGATAACGGAGTAATGACCATTTTATTCACTGATATAATGTGATGTTCATGTTCATCCACTCTTTTTGCTCTCTACCAAGAGAATTGCCAGGTATCCTCTGTATTGAATTTAGGTATGTCCAAGGAAGTTTCTTCACTCCAAAGTCGATATCTACGGCTGACAGAAATGGATCTTTCTCTTTATTTATTTTATACTTTTTTTAGTTTTCATTTCTGTATCTCTAAGTAACCTATTGACTTTCTCTTGGGCAGATATATTGAAAAATGAAGGATTTAATATTGTAACAAGGTAAGTGCTTTTCGCTTGATGCGTATAATAGGTCTGACGGCTCAATCTAATTCACTTTCCACAAAAAAAGTGCAAAACGCCCTTAAAGAAGTTTTCACTTAATATTATTTAGTTAATAATCCCCTGAAGGGAGCGGGGTAGCTCAGTGGTAGGGCACTGAGCTTCCAATACAAAGGTCCCGAGTTCGAACCCCGGCTCATGGCAGAAAATTTATTTATCTGTTTCATTGGCCGTGGGGGTGAACTTGGGTCAGGAGTCCCTCCTGGGGCACACCCAGCCTCTATAAAGTGGGTACCCTTAATTAAGTAATTGGTTAAGGGGAAAAACCTGGCGGTTGAGCGTGATCTCGGTCAAATCACCTCCTTGCACAACCGTTGACCTAGAAACAGTGCTTTCCCTAAATAGTACTGAACCCCAGACCCTTCATGGGTTGTAGTGGTACAGGTTAATAATCCCCTGAACAGACGTACTCCCAAACATAACGGATCCATCAGGTCCTCTTACTGGTTAATTCTTGCAAACAATATATACATATTGTATGTATAAAAGTGCAAAAACATAATTAAAAATAGAAATTGATCTGGAAGAACAAGTCTTGTGAGTTTTAGTTTCAAGTTAAATATCTTGACTGATCTTCAATATTACTTCTTTGTTCATTAATGATTTACCCACATCAAAGTTATCAGCCCTTCAACTTATCCTAGAAGCAGTGGTTTTGCCATTTCTTTTCGAAGGTAAGGAAAATTTTCTCAAGTTCTATCTTTTTTGAGGTAATATTTGAATGAAATCAAATAATTTTATGCTAGTGAATATTTATTTATAAAAGGTTCTTTATGAATAAAGATTCTAAGGTGAAATAATGCTTTCATAAAATATGGGTGTTAATATTTATTTCTATTTCCATGATCTATCTATTATACGTTTCATAACTTATTTTTGGATTTATATTTGAAGAGAATATTTTCATGAATATAAGTAATCTGATTTAAATTGTAAGATTTTTTTTCACATATAATTAAAATCCTTTGATGAAAGTGAATACTTTGATTGAAAGTTTTTGGGTGATTACTGAACACCTAAAATTAAAAAATAAGATAGGTAACAAGTTTAGAAATATTCATGTGGATGTAATTTACATTTAATTCAGTATCCGTTATAATTTTAAATCTTTAATTTTTCCTTCTGATATGATTCCTACCCCTCAAATAGTTTTTATTAAAAAAATAGAACTTTCTCTGAATTAAGGGGTTTGATTGATGTTCAATATAACATACCTTATTTATTCTACTTGTATATAAATTTGTTGTTTTCTTTCGTTTCAAAGTGTTGTAAGTTTCTAGACTGAATACCTTAAAGTATTAAGTGATAAAAAAATGAACCCAAATTTGGGTTTTTTGTCCTTATCACTCGATCCAATAAACATACTCAGAGTCATAATCACACTGAGATTTTTCAATAGTATCTTGATTGTTCGCATTCCTTTCATTAGATATTCTTTTGATCTACATATGTCACATAAAATAACACTTCAGATAAGTTCCATATCACTGAATTTTAATTTCTTCATAAATTTTATTTTATTGGAGTTTTTGTCTGTTTAAAATATTTAAATCAATATTTTTCTCTTTTTTGTATTTAATTGACCAAGTGATACAGCCATTCCAAAGAAGGATATTTCTTCTTTGTGACAAGCATATCATTTAACGTTTAACGCATAAAGTAAGAGAAAAAATATTAAGTATGAAACATTCTCAATATGTTGGAAATAATGATGTAGCTGGATCTTTTCGTGGTTACTATATTACTATTACTAATTACTATATTCCCTTCCGATGCTTAATGTATTAAAAAACTCTATACTGACTGTAAGGGATAATGCAATATCAACCAAATTTTCATTACTATTACTACATAACTGTTCTCCAGAAATGTATGTATATATATATATTTACATTATTGTGGCTTGTTACAATATGATTGGAAGTTTTAGTCAGAAAATTCTTCTGTTTCCATTATCTATCTCAAAAGTTAGTCCAAAAGTCGCTAATTTAAATTTTAATGCCTTTTTCATTTTATTTCTTGCTCTCTTGCTTTAAATCTTTTTTTTTTTTGTAACTAATCCGTCCATAGGCCTAAAATCTGATCTCTGCTATAATAGTAAAGGTTTAATGGTGGAAAGTAAGAAACTTTTCTTAAGATCACCTGCTTATTTATCTTATTTTGGTAAGGTAGACCATCAACTAATTATGAATTTAATCCTTTTGTATTGATGCGTATCATTGATGTTCCAGCATGTTACTGATCCCAATATAAAAATATTATATTTCATATTCACGATTCATTTCTTTACCTTTAAACCATGTATTTTCTCCATAATAACATCGCTAAGTCATTCAGTACCTTTGGCTGAAATTTGATAGACAAATTTATTTAGTCCATATATGTTTTTTTTTTTCACCAGACTTAAATCATTTATCATACAAAATTCACTAACTAGATTTATTTAATTTTGCTTGAAGGTAAACAATTTGGCCACTGGTTTTGTGTTAAATATCAACAGGTATTAAAAACAGATTAATATTTGAGTGTCAAATAAATCAGCCAAATCCATTTTCTGTTTTTTTAACTAACAGTATTGTGTCATCATGAAGTATAAGAATTTTCAGTTATTTTTATACAAATGTGATTTAACTGTTTTTGAAAAATTCTTTTACTTTATCATAATCTAATAACAAAGCTGTTAATTAAAAAAGAATATTAAAAACTGAAAACATTCCAAAACGTTTTGGAATTCTGTGCCCCAGTTGTGATATTTCCAAACTTCAATTATCTGTATTAATACAAAAATGTGAAATTAATTTACTGTACAAATTTATTCGAATTTCAGATGGTCTTATGATTTTTGGATTAAGTACTTAATAGATATTTATAAATACTTTTAACTTGAACTTTTTTTTTAGGAATTATTTATTATTTATCATTTTTCTTCCTTTTTATAGATCCTCATGTCTGATCCATTGTATCCTAGTTTCCATTCTCCTTCCTCAAAACATAAGAAACAGGAAAATGTGATTGATGAAGCCGAAACAATCAATGTTAACTATAAAAAACGGAACAGAGCTCAAGACTTTGTTATTGTAAATATTATTATGCAAGGGAAAAACTCATCTTTCAGAGATGAAAAAAACCTTAATAAACCGTTGTTACTTAGCTTGAATCAATTTGAAACAAAACCACCTGAAAATATGTCAAGTCCGTCTGGTTTGGATTGTAAGAAACCTAGTATTCTATCCAAGCTTTCTTCTTTCAAGATAAGGTACTCAGTTGATATCGAATATATTTTATATATTTCATCAATTCTTTGAATTAAGAAACTTTGCTTAAATATTAATTCTTAACAGTTGATTTTTTTTTTACTTTCACTTACCTGTGTATGAAATATATAGTAAAGGACAGTATTGAGATCGTGAAAATTTTTGAATCTGAGCTTTCAACGGAAATAAATGTTTTGAGGTCTCCTGAATCCAAATAACCAAGTCCCGCAAAGTTGTATGTGTGTGTGAGTGTGTAACAGGTCTAGCTCAAAAACGAAAAATCGTATGGAAGTGAAATTGCATATTTAAGGTTTGTATATACCTCAGATGTTACAGCAACTTTTTCGTCAAAATCGGCTAACCAGAAGTGTCACTTTATATCATCGATGAAACACATTTTTACTATTTTCTCGAAAACTGCTCCAATGATTTTGATTAAATTCATTATATCAGTGTAAAATAAAGCAGTTTTAAATATTATGTAGGTTTTATTCTCATTGATGTTCTCTAACAGTGCTTAAATGGGTAATTTCCAATATTAGCTTCCTCTACACTACCTTTAATTTTTTTTATTTCAAACAATTAACCATTTCACATTGATCTCTAATATAAAAAATAGTTAAGTATAAAATATGAAAGAATTTGATAATTAATTAAAGGAGAAATATGAAGTCGTAAAAGAGAATAGTTGTAATGAACGAACCAAAGGTATGCGAGCGATGCTCAGCTGTCCCGAAGATTGGAACTGGCTTCCATATAAATCATGAGCATAATAAAATACGGACTCTGACAATATGAACATATACATATGTGGTTTTCCTAAATGTTGTATTATATGGTATTATTTAATGTTTAATTGTATAGATTACAGCGATATAAATATTAAAATTTGTGTATATAAGGGTAATTAAACAAATAAAAATATCCGCAATGAAATATAAATCAATATAGTGTTTATAATTTTTACTTTCACTTCCCCTTTGTCTGAAAATACTTATTTCTGATAAGAAGAGGGTGGTAAGTCTAAGTTGTGTCATACGCGCACCACACCAGATTTTTCTTGATACTTTGTTCTTACGTTCTCTTGAGTGGTATTTTTGTAAATTTGTGACATGCACCACTAGATAGATTAAAGATTTTTTTTTCCCTCCACTTTCTTGCCTTTTAGGCTATGAGGGGTTAAGGGCAGGGGATTAATGGCAGAGTCAAAAGACCCCCTTGCCACCAGGAAGTGAACTTGTTATTATTTTAATCTAATTATCTCATACATCAGGTTGAGGGGCAACAGCAGTGCTGTGCACACTCATTAGTCTGCTTGGTCACCCCGCCCCTCACTAGATTAAAAACACTTGATTTATTTATGTATTATTTGACTGTTGAGTGTTGTGAGGAGTCAATATCTAGGGCCAGCTATCCTTTTCCAATCTTTGTTCCTTCTTTATAAGACCTTCCTAAATCCACCGTACAATGCATTTTCCGTAGTCCTCTTTCTTCTACTTCAGTTTGGTTCGGAACTCTGGCCACTCGTTTCTCACTCATACTAGAAATGTGGCAGAACCGTGCTTCAGCTGATGCTGTTGAGATCAAGGTTCTATCGCATGATGGCATTTCTCACCCTCACTTTCTTTTTATTTTTCCTTCTCTTTTCCTTACCTAATTCATCTCCAATACTTGAAGTTTAAAAATTATATTTGTCCTTTATATTGACAGCTTCATTGCGAAATCCTGTAAATTCAAAAACTAAAATTATTCTTAGCACAAAATAAACCATGTGTTTCTTATTTCATGGACTAAATTTTCCTTTAAAATTTTACTGCATGCTTAAGATATAAATGTTTTGTTTAAATAATGTTTTTTCTTTCTATTTCTGAATGTGTGAAGCGAAGATTTACATGAATTGCTCATAACTTTCTAATAAAATTTTACTTAAAGACTTTTGCAGTGTACCTCTTGGTATGGTATAGTTAGTTATATTTGTGTTGTTTTTCTTTCTCTTAATGTATTCTTTCTTTATATTATAAAGTTAATCGTAATCATATTTCTAAGCAGTACGCATAATCTATTGTGCTGTTATCTATTTACATTTTTTTTTTTTTTACCATTACAGACTTCCTTCATTTTTAAGTGGTTTATTTGGCTCCAAGAAGATGTCTGACAAGCAGCCTGGCAGACCCATGAAGTATCCCTACACCTTATCGGCTAAAATAGCCCAGTTCCCTTATAAATTTTATTTCAACAATAATTGGATGTGGAAATATTATATAATCGCCATCGGAGTCAGCTTCCCATTATTCTATAAACTTTCAAGAGCTAGTAAGTATCATTAATATATGTATGTATATATATACTATTTATAATGAGATCTTGTTTTACCCCTCAAAGTAATATCAAATCAATAAAAAATTAATATTTATTTTTAATTGTGGGTAAATGGGTTTGACTGCCGTGAATAATGAAGAGAAGAATAGTTGGGGTGATCAGTCAAATAAGAAATTCTTTATTATTTATTTTATATGCCAATATTTTTGTAGGTTGTAGGTTGTATATATATATCTTCAATACATTTCAATTCTATGATAAAATAATGCTGCTGAGAACAAAGAAGATTTTTAATATTATCAATGTAAGACATCTAACTGGAAAACATATTTTCCAACCTACAAAAATATTGGCATATAAAATAAATAATAAAGAATTTCTTATTTGACTGATAACCCCAACTATTCTTCTCTTCATTATTCACGGCAGTCAAACCCATTTACCCACAATTAAAAATAAATAATAATTTTTTATTGATTTGAAATTACTTTGAGGGGGTGAAACAAGATCTCATTATAAATAGCTCAGTAAAATTAGGGATTGACCCCAACATTAAAAAAATAAAGATGAAGCTTGTCTGAAATTGTTTATTACCCTCCCTATAATTGGTAAGTCCCAAAGAATCCTGTGTCGATTCCCAAAGAGTCCCACGGCTGTGATGGGGTGAGGAAGTGACAGAAAAATCATATTATAAATATATAAAATTATAAAGAATATCTCAAAAACTATAATATTTTTTTTTTCTCGCAAAGATTGTTCAGTATAATATTAAAGTACTTTGAAATCTATAAAAATGGACCTTTATTTGTATTGTATTTCCACTTTAAGCAAAAATTGCTTCAAACCACATAATTGATGTTGTTAAAGTTTAAATTGACATTAATTTCATATAATAGATAATATGTGATAGAAGACATTAAAACTTATTTTATATAGAAAACTAAAAAAAACTTAAATTTTCTAATTTTTAAGCCAACCACGTTTTATGTTGAATAAAAAGCAATAACTAAAAAATGTTTAATTTAGGTTATAACCTATTAATTACTTCATAGTAAACTAGATTGAATTTAAAATAAATAAAAGTAAATCTTGTCTATTTAAAACCATTTAAAGGGGACTTTTATGCAGTTAAACTGCAGTAAGTTCGGTTTTTCATAAAATCAAGGATTCTTCACTATTTTTTTTTATAAACTCTAAAAAAATTAGGGATCAATGCCAATATTTTTACATCTTTTAACTCAATTAGGGATGTTGTTTTTGCATTTTGCATCCATACTAGCCAACGGCCAATAGAACAAGACGGGCTGGGCGCGGGAATGGGGGGTTGTGCCCTTCCCTCCACTACGTCTAACTCTTAACGTATTTTTTGAATTTTAATATTAGATAAATAAAAATCATAATATTTTAAAATTTTATCTTTACGAATTTCTCGAAAACAGCTCTAACGATGATTTTGAATAAATTTGTTATACTAATGTAAAATTAAGTTATTTTTAATATCAAATGTCTTGTCCTCATTCCAATAGTCTGAAGACTTAAATGCCGAATTTTGTAAAATTCTCCCTGTAGAGCACGTTTATTAATATGGTTTATTTGAACTAATTAACAGTATATTGTTAACTAATTAATTAACAGTATATTGTGCCTATTAATAATAAGAAATGACAAAATATAAACTATGAAGGAATTAGATAATAAAAGAAGAAACATTTTCCCTGCTTAAAAACAAATTTATGAAATAAGAGTTATCGGAAACCCAAATAGTTAAGTAAAATTTATATGTTTCTTATAAATTCATAAAAAGTAGTGTAATCACAACTTTTAACTACTATTTTCTGAAAACTATTATTATTTAATGAAAACAATGAAATTTCGAAACTAAGTGAAAACTTTTACAATTAATTTTAAGTTTTATTAGGGTCATGCATTTAGTAAAATATATATATATTTTAATGACATTTCCTACTTGATTGAATATTTTTTTTCAATTATTTAATTTGTTCTTTTTAGGTAATACACCAGAGAATATTAAGGTATGGGAAGAAATCAGGAAAAGGGATTTCGCTCCAGGTGGACATCATTAAAAGAATTCTGTATAATTGTTTAGTAATTTCCGAGTACCATGTATCACTGTCTCTTAACCTCTCATGTACTAAATTTAAATGAATAAGTAAATATATGGTTACATTTGTAGTATTTTGTTAAGTTTTCCTTTCATGTTTATTTATTTATAAATTTGTCATTCACACTGCCTAGCTTAGTAAAGTCAGTGCCTGGATAAATGAATATATTTAAAAATTAAATTAACTTGTCATAACCTAATGTATGCTTTAAATAATAAACCGTATTAAGGTACTATTTCGCTGGTGCGGCCCACGTCATTAACCGCTATTCCACGCTGCCAATCGCTGTGGGCGTAGCTATTTCGCTGAAACTGCTCACTGGGGTTGTTATAACCTGCCTATAACCTTCAAACATTTCGCTTTATCTTCGAAGATAAAAAAAATGGACATCCTTTCTCTGACTACCGCTTTTTTATTTGAGGAGAAAGAAGAAGAAGATGTTGTTCATAAGGAGAAGGAATATCAGTATTTCAATGAGATGCTCATCATCAAATCCCTTCTTGGACATTGTTTGCTATTGTCTAGATGAACAACTAAAACCGGAGAAACAACCAAAAAAGAACCAAAACGCGGTACTAACAACAATAGTCCCTCTGGTATTAGTTTGAAAAGTAATAATAATTATTACATAATTCATTAGTAATAAATATCATATATTTGTAATTAAATAACAGTAGGTGATGTTTTATTAATGGCAATCAGTTAATTCCCACTTTAATTAAAAAATAAAAATCTATTTTTCAATGAGTGGATTTTAGTATTTAGCTGACGTTAAAATTTGTTGGATTCTTTAATTTATTTAATATCGTTTGGATTTAGGTATATTTGAATTTCGCTGTAAAATATTGTTGGTGAAATAAATAATCTTGTTACTTCATCCTTAAAAAAATAATTTACTATTGCATTGTTTAAGTTTATACAATATTTCTTATAATCTTGTCAGACTTGAAAGAAACATAGGAAATAAAACGTGACTGTTATCATCAAAACAATGCTCTAATATGATACCATAACCTACAACTCCACTGCTTCGAGAGCGGTCAGATAGGAGCAGCTTAGATATGATGTCATACTCAGACTGCCGAGCAGCACCAGCGAAATAGGTTCCTTTCTATTCCACTGAAGTAATGGTCAACCGCAAGCAGTCACGGTCGTGGGCCGCGCCAGTGAAATAGTACCTTTAGGTTCTTCTAGCTCATATAAGAGATAGAAATATGATTCTAAACAAAAATTATCATTAAACATAGAGATTGATCTATAAATCGAAATTATAAAGTCACGAGTCTCTACATACAGATTAGGCAGGTCTCTACTTATTATACAACATATAAGTTAACTTGCCCAAAGTTTCGTCAATTCAGGCATAACATTTTAGTATTTTTGCTTGTTTTAGTAATATTTATGGAATAGCCGTGTATCCACTGGGTTTGTTTTGTTGGGAATGGCTGTTATATATGTCTTTGAGCTTTTCAATGTTATCTTCCTTAGCTGTATTAATATAATAGAACAATCTATTTCCTTCAGTATGTATTTGTATGGATGGCTTCCTGAGATGTCCATAGGAATTTTTTATTTTGTTTTTTTTTCTGCATATTTGTGATCTTGTTTTTTCTGTCTTGATAATGCCTGAATTGGTTAAATCCAATTGGCCAAGATCATCTCTAACCATCTAGTTTTCCTCTTAATTGTTTAATTAAGAGGAGCCAGTTTTTAGAGACTGGATGTGCCTGAGGAAGGTCTCTCGATCCCAGAATCGATCTGCGGCCAACGAAACAGAATAAATAATTTATTTGTCATCAGCTCAAACGTGAAACCTTCAGGACTAAAAGCAGAAAATTATTTATTATAGTTTTATATAATTTTTTTTTTCTAGATTATGTCATAAAAATAAGTTCTCTAGTTATCTCATCAATCGTTTACTTGTTTTAACATTCTTAGCGCACACTCCACTAAGGGTATAAACACTTTAAACACAATAAATCTTTTTATTTTTTACATAAATTAGGCCAATCATCACCAACCATTTTATTGATACGCTATTTAATTCGATACAGTCCCTCCAGAAATGACGTATGTGAAAATCCTATAGACCATGACAATTTAATGTTCACTGAACATATTAGTTGCGACATTAATTATGAATATATAATCGAGGACTCGTCAAGACTTGAAAATGACCCTTAGTATGGTCGAAACGTCGAATTCAATAGAGTATCAATAAAATGTTTAGTGATAATTGGCCTAATTTATGTAAAAAATAAAACCTTAAGACACCAAAATTAGAATAAATGAACAGAAGGAACAATAAATCTTTTTAAAATCAGATAGATTTCTTTAGTCTTAATTTATAGAATAATAATACTTTGAAGTTAACATTTTATTTCTAAAGTTAATTAAATTGAAATGACAATTCACATGATGATAAATCAAAATAACAAATCTTTAATGTATTGAATTATTATAAAACTCGGACAAAACTAGATGGTATATAATTTATTAACTCGTACTTCCACAATACAACTTAAAGTTTTTAAATATATATTAGTTTTGTAACATTCCATGTCAACTAAAAATATAAATACAAAATAACAGATTTAAGTTCTTTCATTCTGAAATAATGAACCCAGGTATATGCAAAGAGAAATTTAAAAAGTGTTTTCAAAACAAAGAGACGTTTCCATTTAAAAATAAGTTATACACAAAACTTTAACAATCTATACACATCTAAAATCAAAGTAAGAAATTTAAACACATAGCCTTTTTCTTATAATCATGTTAAAAACTATTATTATTGACTAGGAAGATATATTTTAAGAAATAATAATTTACTTATAAAATAACAGTACTACTTAAAAAATACTATTAAAATCAATATTTCTCCAATTATATCTGATATTCTTTGGCATTATCAAGTTTGGTCCACTTCACACTCACGGCCCAAAGCCACCTTGCGAGGGGTTCGTCGTGCGCTTCTTGACTTGTTTTGGCTTCCATACAATTCCTAAAAAAAAAAATTCTTAGTTCCGATTAGATGGAAGCATTTACAATCAAGAATATATAATTAATACTCCTTACGCAAAGTATTTTCCAGTAACTCCTTCCAAATCAGGAGAGAGAGCAGCGTACAAAGTTGTTTGAGCTCCTTGTACAGGATTTTTCAAAAATATCCTCAGAATTGGTTTAAGGAATAAAGACGAAACTGTGGAATTGAAAAAGCTCATGTGCCTAGTGATTTCTGTTTCGACAATCCCAGGGTGAACAGAATTAACATATACGCCTGTTCCTGTAAAAAAATAATGTACATGAGATTCAAGAATGTTAAAATTAAAAGTAAGATTTTAAAATCTTAGCTTTTTCTAATACTTTTTTTTTTAAGTGTAAACTTCTTATGCATCTTGCACTTTTTTTGTGGAGTGTATTAGATTGAGTTGTCAGATTTCCGATGTGTAACGCTCGGGTAAAGTTGTCTGGAGTTGACTAATTAAAGTGTTTTTGCAAATGGATTAAAATATCTCAGAAAATAAAAATCGGACCTCCACACTATAAGCAAGGGCATTGTTCAGCATTTCATCCTCTCTGTAATGGACTACTATAGAACATTGTATCTTAACGCGATGCCATGTTAGAGAGGTGGAAAAGGAAAAATAATGTCGAAAACCAAATCATAATGAGTTTGATTGAAGATATGAAAACTAAAAATCGGACTTGTATACTGTAAGTAAGGGAAATGTTCAACATTTCATCCTCTTTATAATGAGCTATTATTTATAATTTATATTTCATATTATTAATCTTGCCTAGTTAATGTTTTCACTTCTATTGTGTGGTCCAAAGCACACACCTTAGTTTTTTTTTTGTTTTTTTACTAATTTTATTTTTCTAATACTTTTATCGAACAGTTATAGTATAAAGATTTTCAAAATTAAACGTCTCACTATTATCACTGATGCGACACTGTGGTTTTATGTAGAACTCTATTATCAAAAGCCAACAGGTTATGGTCATTTATATAAATAACAATAATCATTTGGACAGCATTTAGAATAAAATAAGAATCACTATTACCACTGATGCAACACTGTGGTTTTATGTAGAACTCTGTTATAAAAAACCAACAGGTTATGTTCATTTATATAAATAACAATAATTATTTGGACAGCATTTAAAATAAAACAAGCAATTCCACATTCTGCTTGCTTAGAGTTAACACAAGTTAATGGTCTTAAAAGTCTAGAACTTTTCACATAACTTTTATCTGTCACAAATTTTATTTTATTCCACTATTTATCTAACCCAAATATATTTTACATTTTATTTTTGCCTGACATATTGTGACAATATTAATGTTTATTTAAAATCTTCTTGTATACAACAACCTAACACAGTGTACAACAATCTAAAATACACTACACAGAAATTTCATATGATAATGGACAGTATGGCAATGATAAATTAAATTAAAAAGCATGAGTTGTAAAATATAAAATAATAAGATGTGGTAACATTGTGATAAGGTAACATCACATTATAAAGGAATGAATAATGATAAGAAAGGCATGAAAAGGATGTGGTGAAATGAGGACATAAATGATAATTAGAATAAAACGTACTGAAACACATTGGGATTATAAAGATTTATTTTGATTTATCAACCATGATTTAAATTTAGAAACATTGCTGTTCTGTTATATTAATAAATTTATCAAAAATTAACTTCATTGTGATTTGGTTCTTTTTTCAAAATTGATACATCGCATTCCATCTATTAGCAATATTTATTTCAAATTTTGGTTTTCCATTGAATACACCTGAACCAATTGATTATTTTTTCTAGCAATAGTATGCACTAATACCATTCAGAACTAACTATCTTATTTTTGCATATTTTGTGGAAATGTTACCTTCTACCTAATGCCGTCTAATTTTTAGTTTAGTTTCATTATTTGTTTAAAATCCAATTATTTATAAATGCTATCTTATTTGTTAATAATTAATTTTATCGATAACTACAATTTTTACTTATTTTTTAAAAATATTAAACTCCATTTTCAACTGGTTTTAAAATTCTGTCAAGTAAAAACATAAATATAGGATGGTACGCATAGTTGTTCTTGTAACTTCATCTGTACTTTCCTTAAAAAAACATTATAAACTCAATGAAAAAGTAATACTTTCAGCCAATATGATCATCGAAAAGCTTCTATGAAAGAATAATGTTATTGTAAATTGAAACAATCTGGTTATCTCTTTTAATTACTCGATGCTCAATTGATATTTTTCTCCCAATGTTTAAGGGAAACTTTAAATTGGCTGATATTATGAGTTTAATAAAAGTATTCCTTTTTGATGGAACCTTAAAATGGAGTTAGAGGAATGATTAACACCTTGGCTGCGTACGGGATATCTGCCTTCCTGTCACTTCTAGCAGTAAGGGAAAACCTGTGGCACCGTTCGCCTTGTGGCTTGGTTCGTGCATTCATTTGTCCTCTGGAACTCACTCATTTCGGTCGTTCCACTATCTGACTATATGCTAGAAGCTATCAGTTGCAGATTTATTCTGAACCCAAAATTACATAAAAAGGTTTTAAATGCATTTTTGAAAGTTTATATCTTTCAGAATGACTCAAATAATGTTTTTAACAAATTTAAGTGGGGAAGAGGAATCCGTTTTTCTGAATGTTTTTTTGGATTTTGGCACCGCTATCGGAAAGAAACACTCGTTAGCAGACTACCTTAAATCTAGGTTTTTATATTAGGTGGTCAGCATCACCCATAGTCCTTTCTATCAACCACATTAAGGAAAAAGATGAGATTACTGTTGTAATAGACCAATACTTGTCTTCACAGTATGGTTATTTAACTCAAATATTTTTGAAAAAATAAATACATTAAGATAAGTATAGCTTATGTACCTTCAAGTTTTCTAGCGAGTTCATTTGTGAACAGAATATTCGCCAGCTTACTTTGAGCGTATGCAGTTCCTCCATCATAATTCTTTTCACTATTAAGATCTTCTTTATTGATTCTGCCCCTAAAATGAGCGATACTTGATACGTTGATAATTCTACTTGGGGCACTTTTCTATTAACATTTACACAGTTTATAAAAATAATAATATTGTAAGTTTAAATATATAATAACTATTAAGTGTCAGTACATACTTTTAACACATCGAGTAGCAACATGGTTAACAGAAAATGCCCCATGTGATTCACTCCTAACTGCATTTCAATTCCTTCCTTTGTTTTCAGTGGTGGACATCTCATTACTCCAGCATTATTTATTAAAATATGAAGTCTATTTTCCTCTAAAAAATAATAACACTTTTCCATTGTTATCGTAAATAGCTTAACTATTGAATGTTTCATTCTTAAATGATTTTAAAGTTGATAATTACCTTTTTTGAAAATTTCAACAAAGTTTCTAATCGACTCTTGAGAAGAAAGATCACATTTTCTGCAATATATATATTTATTGTTCGTTTCCAAAACAATTTCCTCTCTTGCCTAGGCATAAATATAAAATATAACAGCTAGTTTTATCAAGAACCTCATGAAATTAGGAATATCAAGTCACCTTTTCACAGAGTTTGAGATCCCTACAAGCCATTATTATTTTCCCTTTACGCTTGGCTAATTCCCTAACAGTTTCTTTCCCGATCCCAGTGTTCGCTCCAGTTACAATAACAACTTTGTTCTCAATCAGGTTGGGTTCTTCATATTTATTTCCAGCACAATAGTCTCTGAAATTTTGCGAAAATTAATTTTCAATAAACTATATTTAAAATTACAAGCATAAGGCATAGCCAACGAGTTGCCCATCAAGCAATTTTATATTTCTATTGAAACTTTTATTTCTTGTATGTACACAAAAATATATAATATATGAGAACTCTCATAATACATATATATCCTTCTTTTCCCTAATACATGAATATTATAAGAAAACATGTTTATTCCTACAAACAATACATTATTAGGTAAATCTGTTCAAAATGCACAATTAGTGAAGCTAGATATAATGATTGATGGAGTAACAGTTTACTTCATAAGTAATTAGTCTCAACTATCGATAAATTTAGTACTCGACATGCTGAATGGCAGGATATGTATCTATCTATGATATGTAATTTTCTTACTAATGATCTATAGAATATAGAAGCCAGACCTACGAACTTCATTAAAAATAACAATGAAGAAAATTGAAATATATCCTCTAAATGTGTTTATTTCTTTTTATATTATCAGCAAACAAGATATCTGAGTGAGTAAGGTACTATACTTGTATGTTCTGGATTCTGGCTGTAGCAGTTAATTATTTATTCTGTTAAATCAGGCCTGGATCCAGTAAGTGCTTGGGAGACCCATCAACCCTGCGGTACACCCAACCTCTATAAAGCGGGTACTATTAATTAGTGGAAAGAACCTGACAGTTGATCTTGATCTTACTCCTATCACGTACTTGCACAGCTGTCGACTAAGAAACGGTACTGCAAATAAAGTACTGGACCCAAGATCTTTTTTTTTACTGTATTATCAAAGAAGTCCAAGAGGCCTCAGAACTATTCTCTTAAGTCTATCTTTTAATAGATATTTCAGACTGTAATAAATAGCGATATTTCAATTTATGTAGACTTAAAAAAAATGTGATAAATATTCTATAGAATCTAGAAGGCTGTCACATTTGTAGTAAGAATTTCATGATCATAACTGTTGATTTGTGACTTATTCTCTTTCATTTGATTCCTTGTTTGACAAAATTAATCACTCCTGAGAGCGGAAAAAGGGATCTATAGAGCTGAATTATGTATATAGTAGATTCACATCCATCATAGTTATAATGCATAAGAGCGATTATGATTTTGATTTATGATTATGATTATGAAATATAGAACAACCAGTTCTATATTTGATATTAAGGCATGACAATTTGTTAATTCCTGGCAAATTTTACTGAATAAAATGTATTAAATTAAAAATAGTTTATAATAGCACTCTGTAATAGTAACACAGGCCTAATTCTCATGTATTACACTATAGATAGAATTCAGAAGGTGGACAAAGGCAACATATCCTCAGATTTTTCTTTTGTTCTTGGAAATATATTATGGCTAGTATTGATGATGAATTGACAAGGACTACTGCTAGGTCGACAAAACATAGTATTTTGCTAAAGATGTACACATTCAATTTTTTTTTTCTTATGGGTAATGGCATGTTTAATAAACCGCTAAATTGTTTAAATTTAGACAACATATCTTATTTATTATTTTGAAAAAAATAAAAACAGTACTTTTATCATAATGATGCAAAATTGCACTGAATAAGACTGAAAAAGGAAAACACCTAATTAAACCTTACTTAATTAAAATAGATGCCCCAACAATAGTTCCTATTGCACTTCCAATAAGAATGGGCTTACTAAACTTCACAACCATTGTCCAATTAATTGCAATGCAATTTAACTTTAATCAACCGCGAATCCCAGTTTGTCAGGTTCTGTTATTCAGTGCTGCAGCAGCGCAGCTTCTTCCAATGAGGTTGGATTAATACGTGTGACAAACTATCATTAATCCAAGAAATTGAATAACAATAAAGAAAGGGAAAAACAGAAATTTCTTAAAAGAGGAATTTATACTTCCTTATCCATATACGTAGATAAATTATACTTTTTAATTTCATAAACGATATTTTATTAGAGACACGATTCAATTTTGAAAAAGACCGGGACTATAAATGAATATGTAAAAAATCAGTCGCCTGAACCAACATTGATAAAACTTGTTTATTCATTTGATTTAAACATCTCAATGTACTCAAACTTAGAGGTGAAAGAACCAACATTTCCTAATCAAAGTATGAAAATCTAGTATCTTCACATAGGTCATGATAAATCAGTAGCGTAAAAGACGTTTCGGCCCATTTTGCTGGTCTTCATCATTGATAAATTGAACAAGACACGCAAAACAACGAAGGAGGCAAAGTTTTTTCTTGTAAATCTCCTCACAATTCTCATATCTTTCTTCATTATTCACACTATCAACGATTAAATATCCAATACTGTAATAATGATTTTTCTAAATGTTTTTTTTTTATTATATAATAATTAAAAGGTAAAGAGGATAAAGATGATAAGTGGCACTATGAGGAAAATGGACTTGCTGCTAAAAACAATGGCGCAAAGTAATATATTTTTAATATTCCCTCTTTCCATACACATAAATTCAAAATTTGGTTCTAAAATTCTACCGTATAGTGAACGAAGATTTTTTGGAACTTTAAAGAGTTTTCTAATGATCTTTTGGAAAATTATTAATTATATTTCGATCAATGTTGTCACCTCTATGGAATCTCTTAACTTTTTCTGGGAATAATAACCTTCTGAACAGTTGTTATGGTTTTCAAATCGGTCGTGGTCAAGATAGAAATATTTTAGACCATTAGTTAATATCTAAAGTGTTTAGTCTACTAAATTTTAAACCTGACTTATAGCAATCATTATAGTCTTCATAATGTATTTATCAATCTTGGTATTTTAATTTTTATAGGTTTAAAGTACTTTTAATTGTTAGTTAGATAAAATCCTTAATTATTTTAATTTATTTGAGACTACTCAAAAAATCGGTGTCGTCCACACCATCGTTTTTATCTGAGACTGATTTTCAGTAATGTTATAAAGTGTGATAAAGAAAGTTAGCTTCCTTCCTTTATATTATCACTTTGAGAAACTATGACTGGAGGAAAGTGTAAATCATGTGGTTCCTCCGATTTGGAAGTTGACCCTAGTAGAGGAGACACAGTATGTACAAATTGTGGTACTGTTATTGAAGATAGTGTGATTGTTTCCGAAGTTCAGTTTGAAGAAAATGCCCATGGTGTCAGTAGTGCCATTGGGCAGTTCGTTTCTTCAGATTCCAGTGGTGGTTGCAGAGGATTTGGAAACAGTAAGTAACAACATGTCATATGTGTTTAGGTTTTGTTACGTTATCACCGTTATTTATTTATTAAATATTTTTACAGATTTCCAAACTGGAGGAGTCAGAGAATCTCGAGAATTGACTCTGCAAAATGCCAAAAGGAGTATATCCAGTCTTTGCCAGCAGCTGAGGTAATGTCTTTATTTGTTATTAGATTATCAAATTGTCAAGTAAGTAATGGTGTTGGCATTTTTAGAAAAATTTATGTTGATAAAGTTGTGAAGCAAAATATATATTTTTAATATATTCTCCTTCCATTTACAAAAATAGATTGTTGGTGCAGAATTGATTAGATAAAGGTGTCAAATGATGAGACACATGTCTTTTTATTGGACAATGTTAATTGACAGTCAGTAAATTCAATCCTCATTTACTTAATGGTGGAGGTTTGGGATTGAAAATTTTCAGCTTTATGACATGATTACTTGGATATGGTTCTGATATAAATTTAAAAACATTTTTAGAATTCTCCTTGCTAGGTTTTTAGATGTAAAATGAAAATATTTATTATTGTAGTAGCTAAAAGGTTGTTTTATACTTGTTAAAAAGAAAAAAAAAAAAAAAAAAAAAAACTTATGTCCTAGCATTTGTGCTAAGGAGGACATATAAATTAGCTGTCAATGTTTTTGATTTAATATGTTAATTTGATCAGTTTGTTTGATAGACTTTGTGTTGATCTGGTCTATAACCAGTTGAATAAATTTCATGCATTTAATTTGCTAGTAACAATTTTTATATGAATTGAAATCTGAGTAATGAATCCATTAGTATTTATGACTATCATATTTTTGTATAACACAAAAGTCTATATATTTATTAAGCAGTATAATATAGTTCATTGGAAGGATACTACCTATCATCACTTTAGTTTGTGTCTTTAGCCATACATTTTTTGACAAGTTAAATTATTAATCAGTGTCAGATTTTGGGGTAAGATCATGTCCAGTGGTGCCATACTGGAAGGGTCCCTACCATTTGTTAGGAATTATAAACAATTATATTAGTGTATGAGATAAATAAATCATAAAACAGATTGATAAAGAAATGTAAAACAGTTTTCAAAAATGTTTTTGGAGGAATCAGAGCTTATGAGGTTGTTATCTGTGGGTTTTAAACAACAACAAACCAATCTTCTGATATTTTCTTTAATTTGACACTGCTTATTTTTAATGTTTGTCAGAGTTCAGTATAACCAAATTCTTTATTAAAGTATGGCCGGAGATAATAATACTTCAGCTGAATTATGACAAATAATTGAATAAGTCTTGATAAATAAGAAGTAAGTCTATTTACTTAAAAGAGCAAGTGCAGAGTTAGTAAAAGAAGTTTGTCAATTGTTTAAAAACAAATATATGTTAAGAACGACAGTTTTTCTTAAAGATTTTTGTTAAAGTTTAAATTAACAATTAATATTAATTGAAATTATTAAGTATTTCTTATATAATATATTATGTGTGATTAAAGAACCCTTAAGTAATTGATTATTTATGAAAAACTTTATTGATATATTTTACCGTTTTAGTCCAGCAAAGATTTTACATCTTAGAAGCATAGGCAACAATACATAGAATAAATAAACAAAGGTGGAAAATTAGCATTTTATAAATTAGATGTTTAAAAACTAATTCTCCTGGAAAATATTTTTTTCCGAATATTTGTCCGATATTACTGAACTTTTCATATGTAGAAAAAACTGAAAGATCTTAATTGTGATATTTCTGCTTTTAATCTATCTTTACTTTTATTTATTCTAACATAATGATTTGTCTTTTTAAATTTAAGTACCTTCTTACCATTATATTTTTTAAACCTTTTTTTTTTGTTTCTTTTGTTTTGTAGATTGAACCAGCACTGCTTGGACACTGCATTTAATTTCTACAAAATGGCCTTAAGCAGACATCTGACAAGAGGTAGAAAACATAGTCATATTGTTGCGGCTTGCCTTTACATCACATGCAGAATAGAAGGGACACCTCGTATCCTTAATATTGCTAATATCAAAAATCAAATCAAATATCTCTTAATTATAACTTTTTGTGTTTATATAATATATAATTCTTTTTATTTGGAATATTTGCTTCCAAAAAACAGATGTGGACAAAATTAATTGATCATTAACTTATACACAACTGTATGTTTTAGTATTATCATAGTAGTATTGGGCGCTAGCGGGTCCAGGATTTCATTTTGGGGGAGGAGTTTCAGCCCGAAAGAACTTTTTTTTTTTAAATAAAACGATAATTACTTTAGAAAAAACTAAGTACCTACCCCAAAAGGTGTTTAAATGATTCTTGAAATCCAATAAGTGTAATTACACTAACAGTAATACTTTTAGAGTAATTTCTAATATTTTTTTCTTAAGACACGATAATATTTTACTATTTTGGGGGGGCGTCAGCCCAAAAGCCACCTCTCCTCCCGTAGATCCGCCTGTGTCATTGGGTAATTATGTCCTAGGCTAATTCCATGCATAGTTGAAAGTTTTTGTATTTAATAAATACAGTGATTAACTACTTTAACAACTTCAGTTGAATCTTCATTATTCAGGTTAATGAAAGAGGGGATTTCAAAAATTGGAAATATGGACAGTTTTTTTTTTTTTACCATTTCACAAATGTCACTCCAACATGATGAATGAACACAATAGCATATGGTAACACTAAAGAAGAAATTCTGAGATTTACCAAGTATCGATGTGATGTTTATATGATGTGTTCCTTCTCCGATTCAAGAGAAAGATGATGAGAATTTATGGTGGTGTTCATGTACAAAGTACCTGGAGGAGGAGTAATAATACAGAATTAAAAGCTATATATGGAGATCAAGTTGTATGTACCTTAATTAAGTTATCAAGGCTTCGTCAGGCGGTTCAGGTTTTTATGTTGAGCCAAATGAAATCCAATCTAAAACAAGTTGGATTTCCTTTCTTCGCTGAGAGCATGGGATGGCTATTGAAGCGAAGTCCATAATTGGTTTTTAGAAACTGCAAGGTAGCAGCAAAAAAAAAAAAAAAAAGACAATCTAAGATAGGTCAGGCTTTGAATCAATAACTGGGCCGTAACACTTGCTCATAGTAATAATAATTAATTTTGAGGTCTTTAAATATGAAGTAAATGACGTAAAAATGAAGTAAATCTTTTACTGTACATTTCATTGGAATTTCTTTAATTGACTCATTTTAAGTACTTTCTTCAAGAAGTAAAACTTTAGAACTATTTTTTTATACCTCTGTTGGAAACTATAATTAAAATATAATTTTGTGATTTATAACATGAACTTAGGAATCTTTTTTTTTTTTAAGTTGCCTGTTTTTACAAGTATATTCTCAACTTGTAGGCCTCCTCTAATTATGGGTGTATGGTCTAACTTCCCATGGGGACCAGCCGTCCTGAGAAGTAGAGTCTGGGATTCGATCCTATGATCTTCACTTTACTAGTACAGCGTTCTAACTACTCTGCTATAGCATACCCCAAAATTACGAGTAAACATTATCAAATATTATATAAATAATACTTACAAAACTCCCTAAACACATACTGGATTTAAATTATTTTTAGTACTTCTACTAGTCAGATTGAAGGTTTCAATAGCTCAAAACCTTTTCCGGACAGCACGAACCACTTTGCTAAACATGTCATACATTAGAAACATAAAACTTAACCATATTACATCACAAATGTAAGATGTAATACCATTTATATATGAACATCCTGACTATTTTTGAAATTACCATAACTGACTGATACACTCTAACTAAAGATTTGCTCAGTTTATCTCGATAGGTGTGAGCAAATATGCTATTTTTTTCTGAAGGTACTTTTTTTGTTAAGTTAATTTCTGTGTTCACCAAACCATTCATTTGTTAATTTTGTGAAGGAGTAAACAGTTGTTCATTATCCTTTTTATTTTAAAATATCATGAGCTTTAATTTATTATTTGGCCATTTAGAATGTTAAACATTGATGTTATGTCATTATTCTTTTAACATAAACAATGTTTTCCTTAACATGATTTAGATCTTCTAATCGATTTCAGCGATGTTCTTCAAATATGTGCCTTCGAATTAGGCCGAACCTATCTTCGTTTATCTCAAGCTCTCTGCATCAATGTTCCAGCATTAGGTGAGTTTTATTATTTAAAATTATCAGTGAAATGAATGGTGTGTGCTTAGATGAATTTATAAATTTCACATTGCATCATTATAGTGTAATAATTTTATCTATGTGGGTCAGAGGAATGTAGTAGGCTACCAGATGTAATATGTATTTTAAGTTATTTTATTATTATCTTTGCTCGTCAGCAATATATTTCAGCAGAGCCTCTCTATTCTGATAAACAAATTATTAGCTTATATAATTCTGTGTTTCACCAAGTTCCAGTTTATCATTACCATTCAATTTAATCCATTCATATAGTGGCCATATTGTTGAACTCACGTAGCAGACGTTGATGTAATAAACAAAAATACTTTCGACTGACCATTAACTTAAACTGCTTTATTTTTTTGTTAAATGTAAGTTTTATAATATTTCGAAAATTTCTTTGTTGTTTTTTACTTTCACTTACTTTTTTATTTCGCGAATCTCAGTTTTCAATGGAAATACATGTTTTGAGGTCCCCTGAGTCCAAATAACCAAGTGTCGCAAAATGGTCTGTGTGTGTGTGTTAACAGTCTAGCTCATAAACGAAAAGTAGTACGGAACTGATATTAAGTATTTAAGGTTTGTATATGGGACGGATGTGGCAGCAACTTTTTCGTTAAAATCGGCTAACCGGAAGTGCCACTATATATGAACGCTGAAACACATTTTTATAATTTTCTCAAAAACGGCTCTAACGATTTTGATTAAACTCGGTGTATCATTGTATAATTAAGTGGTCTTTAATATAATTTAGGTCTTATTCCCATTGATGTCACCTTGCAGGGCTTAAATAAATGTCCAATGTTCATATATGTCTTCCTCTAAAGTACCTTTCATATGGTTTATTTTAAAAAGTTAATCATTTCGCATTATTGAGAGTTACGAAAAAATGCTACATATAACTTTTGAAAGAATTTGATGAGTTAATAAAGGAGAATAAAAATTCAGAAAAACCTGCGTTGCTATAGACTGTAGCGCCTAAACGAATGTACCGATTTCAATGATACTTCGCTAAAGTCATTTTCTCGACACCCTTTAAATTTATCTATATAACATTTTTCAACGAAAAGAAGCTGGAAAAAAAGTTACGAGGGATGGTAAAATTAAATTCCGAATAACTCAAAAAGTATACACTTTTTTGTCGATATTTTAGATGATTTTTTAAAAGTTTATGTAATTTCCTAAAAAAACAAAAAAAAATCGGACAACTAGGAGGAAAGATATGTAGTCTTTTTTCCCTGAAGAGGCGACAATTTGGATAAATTAAAAATATACTTTTTTAATTGTTGAGACTAAAAAAACCTTTTTTCTACAGATATTTAATAAAGTATCTTTCCTAAGAACATCTTTCATAAGAAATAAGTACCTAAATTTATACCTTCATTCTCAGTTCAATATTTCAACACTGCAATCACCACCTCCGGAATCAACATACTCATTGTCTGCATAGATATAACTTTTTCAACTAAAAATATCACTAAAATGACATTAATCAAAAATGTTGAAATTGGAGTTAGTCATTCTGTGATATATAAAAGCAAAGAAAGTTGTGTGGTTTATAAAAGCAGATGGAGTGACTAGATTTTTATTGCCTACCGTCAATATATTAAATAGACATTTTGTAATTATAATGGTCTTAATGACTTGTTATCTGTAAGCTTTAAGCTTTAGCTCCATTTAAAATGCACTTCAAAACAATTTTATATTAGCCCAGCATTGCCAGAAAATAATTTCTATTCAAAGTAGAGTGGTAAATGAAAGTTGTCTGTTGCGCGCACCAGATTTTTTCACTAAAATTCGAGCCCAGGCTGGATTCGAACCAGCTTTGCTAGACTCGAGAATGTCAAAGTTTATGTTTGGCAATCACATCCTCTTTTGACTAAAATTAAGGTGAATGTCGATAGGAAACGATTTATTTTCAGTTGTTGAAGGTTTGCTTATATAAAGTCATTTTTACTTATAAAGTAAATCTCATTATTGTATTTCATAATTCCAATTCTTTTACTACTACTATTTCAGTAAATCTGTATTCGTCCGCTATTGCTTTTACATCCAACAGATGGTTCTGTTTAAAAACAAATATATAAATTTACATGGCGTGTTGTAATAGCAGGTATATAAAACCATGCACATATTCTAATGCAACATTAAGCCGAAATTTCAAAGCAATTGTAAAGAACATTCTGAAATTTAAGATTTTGAACAAATACTTAAATTTTTTATTTGACATAAGATAATTCAACATATAAGTAAACAACATATTAAATTTTATATATTAAATATATAATACAACATATTGAATATATAAAGGGCCAGTGTTTCAACTGCCTCCTGCAGTGCTACATCCTATGCCCTGAAGACGACCTGCAAAGTGGGTCGAAACGTCGGCAAAAATTAAATAATTACTATATTTTAATTTAGTATTTATTTGACCGCACTCCCCCCCCCCCAATTAACTTCTTCTCATATATGTTAAATTGTTTATACAATTTAACATATTAAAAACGTGTGCTTTTTATTTAGCCAGACTGAGCCACATTAACGCATGACCAGGTAAAGCTAGTACGAAAATGAGAATTTACAAAAATATCATCCTGTAAGTGTTCTTTAAAATAAAAAAGATCAAAAAAGAACAATACCTTAAGGCAATGGTTCTATAACTTGGTGTAGTGTCGTACTATGTGAGCAAGTACTGTTATAAGGTTCAGGATTGTACAGGGAGGTGATGGGGTTTATATCACGCTGAGCCGCCAAATGGTTTAATGTTTTTCCCCTTAATTAATTTTTTAATTTAAGGGTACCCACTTAATAGAGGCTGGGTGTGCCCCAGGAGAATCTCCTGACCCCAGGGTCGATCCACGGCTAAAGAAAAATTACTAGTCATTAGCCAGATTCGAACCTAGGACATTGAGCTCTGGAAGTCAGTGCTCACCCATTGAGCTACCCCACTCTTTTAAAAATAATAGAAACAATAAAATAGGTTGACAGATAGTAATAAAGGGCCAGTAATAAAGGATGGAATGCAGATAAAATGTATATAGAATGGGTGGTAGGCAAGTACCATCTCACTTAGCCCTTAGATGTAAGTCTAGTAACTCTCAGCAGTGAAATGGTTAAAAGCCGTATATATTTTTTGAAATTAACACTTCTGGCATATGTGAAAATTTCATTTCTTATTAGAAAAAATATCTCATTCCATTAGGAATTCTAGAGTTAACAGTCGCTGGAGAAGTATTGTGGTAGGTTATTAAGTCGATAGTAAGACTCTAACTTCAAGTTACCCAACTGGAATCCCCCAAATTTCATTCTGGTACTATGAACAGTACACTATTATTTACTCTATGGCATGTTAGCTGATTAGTTTATTCAATACTGAAATTTCTTATGTTATAAATGATAAATGAAATTATGGTATTAAAAGAAATAATAATGTTCTTGTAATGGTATATTTTTAGATACAGTCTATCACCTCTATGGTGGTAGTAATAAAATTTAAATTAAATTAAAAAACAAAACAGGAAATACAAACTCATTGTGAATATAGGAAGCACAAATTGATAAAAGCACCATATATAGTAGTTTTAAATGTCTTGGGTAACATCTTCCTTGGTATAAATTTTAATGACATTTAACACTCTTAGACAAGTTCGACTTAACAATCTACTTACTGCCCGTGCGAAAACAATTATACAATTGACATTTAAAATTAACATGATGGGGACGAGCCACACTATTAAATAGAAATAAAATAGGAACTTAAAAAAGATTTTTTTTTTAAATCAAAGAAACAAATACAACAAACATTATTACAACCACTTCTTTCTCAGTAAAAAAAATATTAATGTAAAAATAATCTCACTTTTTTTTTGTTTTAATTTCCTTTTTTAAATATATTTATAACCTTAACTTGTCCTTATTGATGAAATATCTCGATTCAAAACTCTTCTTGTTTTGATCGAATCGAATCGTTATATAAGTTAAAAACCATAATACTGTCTCCTAACTTTAAATTAATTAAAATATCAATTTAATATTTTCTTAAGTACAATCTATAAATTAAATATTGTAGGACTAGTCTAAACAATGCACTAACTTCTATATATAGATTTATATTATTTACATAAAGTAGATATACCCTATTAGGAAATTCTTAAAATTAAAAAAAAAAAAAATATTCCATTCATAAACTCTAGAAGTAATTTAAGCTTAAATAAACTTTCTATGCATTGGGGCATTACCCTGTCATGTGCTGTGAAATGGTAGAGCTAATAGTGAATCAGTCGTCTGTAGGGGGATTAGTTGGCCCATAAAATATGAGTTCTGGAATTTGCCCCCCTTGAACTCCAGTTCCATTAGTGCTTTCCGACGAACACTGGAACTGAAACGTAACACTTCCCACTGTCACTTCGGACATACCTTCCTGTCCGAAATATGACAGCTCTACTCCGTCCAAAACTGCTGATGCCGTATAATAAGATTCTGGTTCGATCTGAACCGGGTGTTCGAAGTATACGTGGAAAGTGTTTGATGATCCATCGGAAAAGAATTTCGTGTTGTTTTCAGCAAGAACCCTTCCGAGTCGTTTCAGTTCAATTTTTACTGAATAGTCCGCAGCACCGTTTGAAGATCCATACAAGCCAAATCCAACCATGAAGATTCTCTTATCAACAGAAAACTGAATTGAATCACAGCGCCCTCTGTATCGCCACTGGTTACTTCTATAAGCGCATGACTGAAACCTATGACAAACCTGTAACAGAAAATTTAAAAAAAAATCTATTAGTAAGCAGGAAGAGACATATGTTTGAGAATGATAATGAGACAGATTAAAAAATAATAAATAACTAAAAATAATAAAAAACAGTTTAAGAATGATAATGAGCAATGAATAGAATAAAAAAAAAAATAATATTATAGTAATAATAAATGGAATCACGATGTACCTGAGATTTAAGACCAGCTCTTGACTTGATGGGGAAGTTAAGAGAAGGTTTGACTAGTGCCGTAAAGTGTAGGAAAATGTCTATAGTCTCTTTTTGGGTGAGAAGTCCAGCTTGCGCAGGACCGTTAGCAAATTCGTCAAGGCTCATCGTCGGTATTCGTACTAAATGTAACGAATCTCCAAGGACAGCTCTTTTATTTCCTGGTGTTGGCTCAAGGTCTCTCCTTTGACATTCCGCTCCTGCCCAGGCCACCGCAGCTTCGAACAGATGAGTTTCTTTACAATTCAGAGTTTCTCGAGACAATACAGATGCCAAAGTAGTGCCGTCTATATCACAAAAGCCTTCAGAGTGTAGTGCCATCTCAGCCTATGAATCAAAATTTTAAATTAAAAAAAAAATCTTGGTTTACAAGTATTTATTATGTAAATTAATAATAAAATTGTTAATTTGAATTTATATTTTTTATAACAACTTTTTTGAACCAAAATATTCTTAGAACAAACATCTTAAATAACATCGTTCATTTTCATCAATACCTAGTGTGCTATCATTAAACAATTTAATGATATTGAACTTGCAATTTATGACGCATTAATTTTAAGTAAATAAGTATATGAATAATATATTTTCCATCTCTAGTTACCAAGCTCAGCACACCACTTACATGCAACACTTATAATCATAAGGCATTTTATAAAAACCAATATAGAAGCAATGGAAACGTTTTTTTTTTTTAAATATAAAAAAATATCCACTTCATGCAATAAAAAAAAACCCAGCATTTCTTTAAAAAAAAAAAAGAAAGAAAGAAAGAAAAGAAAACAATAGTCCATTTCACTATATTTCATGAACCTTAACTGCTTATCATTACGGAATTAATTACAATAAAAAATAAAATAAGTAACAAATTTCACATTTACATTCTCATATTTATGCATTTATAATTACAACATAAATAATCCAAACAACATTTAAGAGGCAACAAATTTCAGTCAAATATAGAATCAAGAAAATATTTATTAAAAAATATATTAAGCAGGCAATGTCGGTAACCCACCTGAACTCCTCTCTGCTTTCACTGATCTGTTACCTTATCACTTTGTTTGAATAAATCTTTTTTTTTTATTACTTTTTTAACAAAGCTGAGGGGCAAAGCTTGAAATTGATGGTGTGATCGAATACAGGTCAAAAATAAAAAAAATTACAAATTAAATTGGTTTATTGACTTCAAGCTGAAATACAATGCAAAATTATCTATACATACATATTTATATTTATCTATAGAAATGATAAATGCAAAAATATAAAATCACATAATGTATATAATATACAGCTATATATAAGATTTATATAAATACAATGAGAAAACAAATACTTCACATTTAATAAGATGTCAAATATTAACTTTATAATACTCATTAATTAAATTAAATATGAGCATTCATTAATTACTTAAAACTAGCTATAAATTTAATGATATCAGTCAGATATGAAATTTAAATTATTTACAATCATAGCTTAATAATAGTGAAATGGACTATACACTGATGTACAAAATGAGAACATTTTTTTAAAAATTCTCCATTCATAATTAATGCTTTATCAGTTCTGATTGTCAATAATAAATACTCCAATACAAAAGAGTTAATTATATACATAATATATCAATAGAAAAAATAAAAAATAAAATGATTCTATTACTACTATAATTTGTATAAATTAATATTATATATAAATGTGAATCAAGATAAAAACAGAATATAAAAAAAAGGACAAATTTTTAATAATTTAAAAATTAGGGAAATTTTAATTATTATAGAAAATGAAGACTGTATTTACTGAAAATCATCATAACTAATAAATAAACTAAAAATTATATACATGAAGAATAAACTGTTTAAATATTGGAATAAAATTAAATCAATTCAAATAACAAATTATTAAAGTGGCTTAAACCACTTTATGCAACCACATCAGTATCTTGAATTAATAACTAACTGCCTTGTGATAAAGAAGAGTAAAGTCGCTTTCAATGTTCTTGCATGTTTGAATAGGAAGAACTTTTTTTACGTTAAATTTAATTATAAAGGTAAATATATATCCAGAAATATAATATATTGGAAGAATGATAGAAATATTCCAATAACTAATTTATACATTGCATTATTGGTTTGCATTCAACTCTTAAGAAAAAGGTTTTCGTAAACTCTGATAAACAATTTTGAATTCCCTTAAACGGAGAACCTCACCATCTTAACTTCTGTTACGTTTTTCTCGTGATTGAGTCATATGTATTAAAAAACAATTTTTTTCTAAAGCAGTTCATACAGTACCAGTTAGATTACTTTCTTTCTTTTCTTTTTTTTTTTTTAATTGTGCGATTTCTCAATTTACTTCTCACTCAGAAATAATCAAAATAATTAGGATAATTAAGTGAATGAATAAGGCGAATTCAAGGACTAGAATTTTGAGGCTTTCAGCATTTTAGAGCATTTACTAAGATAAGTTCCTGACGTGATGGGGACTGACCTGTGCGTCTATTACTTCCCAGCAACGTTGCATAAGGTCTGGCTCCTCAAACAGCCGTGATTGTGACAGTAATAAGCAGGCATTTTTAGCAGTCAACGATGTTTCTAAATAAGCTACACAAGCTCGAGCCAAATGTGGGACGATATATTTTTTTGCAACGTATAATGTTGCTAAAACTGTGTCTGCTTCCAATGATATTTCATCACAGTACAAGTACCTAAAAAAAAATGATAACATATTACTTATTTAATTTTTTTTTTAACCTATAAGAAACTGGAATATTTGAAAAGTAAAATAAATAAAAAAGGGATATATAAGGTATCTTACTTCAGCATAGTGAGGAATGCAGAAGGTTCCACATCAGGCACTTCGATCTCATCTTTTGCTTCTGCCAATCCGCCATAGAACATGGCAAAAAATACAGAACTTCCAGTAGCCAGAACATATTTATGTGCAGGAATGCACTGAGTATGCCCTACAAAATATAGATTTATTTGATTAATATGTATTAAAAGGTGACAGAAAATATACAAAAAGTGTTGAAAAAATAACAAAATTACTGATTCATATGATAGTTCTACATATTGAATACAATGCTTTCTTATTTCTTAAGTTGGGGAAAGAAGGGAGCAGATAAGTCATTCTTCTCAATATGAAAATTAATTTCTTTTGAGATGCTTGGATTTTAAGTGTCATATCAAAAATTCAACATTATATGTCAGAAAATGATAAGAATAAAATGTAATACTTTGATAATATACCAATATAAGATGGTCAGATTACATTCTTATATTGGTAACAATATTACTATAAAATGTTTAGCAACGTTTATCAAGAATATTTAAAAAATTAATGAAAATGCACAAACCTGGAGCTCCAACGATGAAAGTGACATCTGACATTAGTTCATTATTAAACATGGCTGCATTTCTTTCCCTTACAGTAGGTTTACTAGCCTGCCAGTTAGGATCGAGAGTGCTTATTCCTGCTGGAGTGGAAGTAAGGGTAAACGTTGTTGTCGAACTGACAGCTGGATTGGGGGATGCCAAAGGAGAAACTGGGGCCGATGCGGGCTGGGTTATCATAGCTTCTCTTTGCGATATACCTTCTTGTGGTGGAGAAGATAGTCCACTATTTAAACTTTCAACTGCAAACGGAAAAAGATTACAAAATTAAACTCTTTAAAAATTAGGTAAATATTATAATTATTAACATTGCTTCACAAGGACAATAATTTTACTAGTTAACTACTTATAGCATTCGAATTCAATCTATTATTTTATCTTTATTATACCATGCATAGGGCATCAACATTGACATCCGATCTCAATATACTCGCCAGATGTTCTAAATGTTGAATACTAGGATGCTATTCTCCCAATGCTTATTTGACCTAATTCTACACTTCACTAGTAATTTTTAAAAATACTTTAGACTTACTACATATCAAAATCAGTTATTCATCATAAATATAAATGGACTGTACCTTATATGTTATATTATCTGATGTTTGAATATTATAAATAAATAATTTGAATATTGGGATTCGGTTTAGGTGATCAAAAAGCATTGTTTCTTTGACATCTATGCTTTACATTTTTTTCTGAAGTTTTGTTCAAAATAACAGAATATTGTAAGGAATAAGAAATGATGAAATCAATAGAACATAGGTAAAACTCTCTATTCAGGCCAAAAATGGCTTATCAAGGAAAAGTTTATCAATCAAGATTAGTATTGTTCACCTTGAGTGATACTTATCACATTTTTTAAAAATAATAATATAGATATTAATACTGGACAATATATTACTAGTTGAAAGTTTAAATGAAACTACAAATGATGAAATGTTTGAAGACAACATAAAAAAAAAAAAAAAAAAGGATTATCTTTTCACTTATTTATTTTCTTAGTATTACAATTTGGATGATAAATGATAAGGAGAAATATTAATCAGTTTACATTATAATATTGGTACTGCACATTTTACATGTTTTCAGCAATTCTTTAAATTCAAATTTGTTAGTTCCCTCGAAGGTTTAATGTAATTAATCAATACAATCAAAACAAGTATGATCTCATACCGTTCACCCATTGGTTGGACTGAGAAACTGTTAAATCCTGTAGTCTTTTAGCTGGCTTCGGTGCTATTTTTGAGTATAAATTTGACATAGCCATTTTTAAGGTTTTCTTATGTTGAACATTCAATGGAAAAACAAACTTGTTCTAATTCGTTCAATAAACCAACGCCATTGCTGCAATTGTAAACATCTGATGATAAAGATGTAGTCAGTGTAGCCAACGTTGAAATATTTTTATATTCCATATTTTTTTTTTTCAAACTTATTGTTTATTGATTTATTTTGCTGATAATTTAAGTAATATTATTTAGTAATATATGATAACTTTTAGAGCGATTGAAGTTACGTAGGTTAGTTTGTTTTAGATCTATAATTATATACAACGTGAACTTAGAGAAAGAGAGGGGGGGGGCGTGTTTGTTGAACTGGTAGCTTGTATTAAGGTTCTTTCTAAAGTTATTGTTTGATAATTATATTATTATTATCATTACATATAATTGGCATACACTTATATGTTTACATATGTATATTCAATGAAGGGCATGGAATTTTTATATGAATGAATAAATGATTTTTTTGCTTATAGAAACAATTTATAGCAAAGAGTTGGTTGTTTACCAGTTCATTAGTAATTATTTAAATACAAAATAATATAAGTTTCATCTTATAGATTGAATAAAATACATATAAGAATATTTACAAAATAATAATAAATAAACAAAATACTTTACATTTTCATAGTGGTTGAAATAAAGTAGAATGAAACTTAAGCTAAAAATTGTTAATGAAATATAGAAAGGTCATCTTTGGCCTTATACATTTTACAGAAGTTTTCTGATTTTTAGGCTACACAACATGGACTTAAAGATCGTTTTGATTTCTTATTCTTTTTCTTACGCGTAATGACGTATGTTAATTTGTCTATTGTTTTTTAAGCTGTGGATAACTGGTCTAATGAATCTGAAATTGAATCTTAAATAAAATAAAGAATAAAGTGGGATATCGAGTCTACTCCTTTATAGCATAGAGTGTACGGGATTATAGTACAAAGTGAAGAAGAAGAAAAAATTGTACATTTTATACAAGCAAAATATTGCTATTATATCAATAAATTAATAAACAAAAATAACTATATTATGTATAGATATTTTTTAATTAAGATAATAATTGTATTTTTGTTTTCTAACTTTGATTTTCCTTTGAAGATACGTGACCCAAGAGATGGTTTTCTATTGAAAATAGCACCAATCTCATTCAAAATCACATCTTATTCATTATTGTATATTTTTTGGAAAAGTGTCTGTCGTTGAAATTTTGTAAATTACATTATCTGATCATTTTAAGGAAGTTGAATTCTACGATCAGCTGTGGGATTTTTGTTTCTTATGTGCCGCTAATACTGTTTTATGATAAGTATTTTATTCTTAATAATGAACGGATTAATGATTGTCATGATAGCATATTGAATTCGCAATCACCCTTATCGAAAGTAATACAATATATATAAATATAATCATAGCAAATAAATAAAAGTTAGTAATTTTTATATGTTATTTGTTCTCATCGATAACTTACAGTTGTTGGATGTTAATTCCTCCTAATGTTCTTTGCAGTTTTCTGAAAATTGATTTAGATGGAGTAAAATTCAGTTGCACTTCAGGAGAATACTTTTCTTCATCTCAACTGTTCAAATACGGCCGTAGTTAAAAATAGATTCATAGGAGGGGGACTTTTTTAGTTCCATGAAAGTTATCTGTTTGTGTTTGGATAGCTCTACCAAAAATAATATTTGTGTAATATAGTGGTATTCAGTGACGTTGATATACGTGAACTAATTCTCAATCGATCAATATTGGGTTGGCAAATAATTCCTTTCGGTTTTTCTGTTTATTTTTATGTCACTATGATACACTTCTTATGTCATGAATTAATCCCTAAGGTGGTTTGTTTATCCTGTATGTAATATGTCAACAATTGTATCTGTTAACTCTTATGGAGTATGGAAAAAAATATCATTCATTGTTGTCGTGTTTTGTTGTATTATTTTTAAAAAGGTAAGCGTGCCTCAGAAGCTCATCGAAAAATTTGCAATGTTTATGGGGATGATGCCTTAACCGAACGCACCTGTCAAAATTGGTTTGCCAAATTTCATTCAGGAAATTTTGACATCAATGATGCTCAACTGTCTGGTCGCCCACATCAAATTGAAACGAGCAATGTTAAGGCCATTGTTGATCAAAATCCCACCTAATCAGTGCGAGAGATTGATATGGCCCTAAATGTGTCGCACACAAGCGTAGAAAACCATTTACACAAGCTCGGCTGTGTTTCCAATCTTAATGTTTGGGTCTCTCACTCTCTAACCGAAGTTAACTTGGCAACACGCATTTTTGTTTGTGATTCACTACGGAAACGGCAACAAAACAACTTATTTATGAAAAGGTTGGTAACAGGAGATGAAAAATGGATATTTTACGATAATGTAGTCCGTAAAAAATCTTGGGGTCCTAATAGTGAGGTTCCTACAAGAATGTCAAAATTCGGATTGGATCCACAGAAGATAATGCTTTCCATATGGTGGGATTTCAATGGTGTTATTTTCTATGATATATTACCATCAGGACAAATAATTGATTCAACTCTATACTGCTCACAATTAAAACAGTTGGATTGGAGCTTTCAACTGACTGACCGGAGTTATGTTTTTAAATGAGCATTACGGACAAGGTTCTGAACTTCAGCGCTTAGCTCATTAATGATATAATTTTGGCTAGTTTAGACACGGAAAAGATGCCATTGATGTGCTTAGTGCTGAGTTTAGGAATTGCGCTGTATAGAATTTAAAATGGTTTCTCATTGTAGCTTTTTTTTTTTTTTTTTTGAGTGGGGTAGCTCAGTGGTAGGTTACTGAGCTTCCAATGCTAAATGTCCCAGATTTTTAAGTCGTACAACGAAGTTTAGAATATACAAAACGATTATTCGGCCAGTAGCAACATATGCGTGCGAGACATGGACTCTAACAAAGACATCTGCTGAACGACTAGATCGGTTTGAAAGGAAAATTCTAAGACAAATAATAGGACCTAAACTGGAGAAAGGAGTTCCCCGCTTGAGAACAAACAAGGAGGTATATTTAATGTACGAAGATCTGTCTATCTTACAATTCGCTCGAGTGCAGCTAATGAAATGGTTAGGACATGTTCTGAAATGGATGAAGCGAGGACAGCGAGAAAGCTCTACCATGGGAAGCCAGATGAAATTAGGTCTGAAAGAATACAGAAAGCAAGGTGGATAAATGACGTGGAGGAAGATTTGAGAAAAAACATATCCATCAGGTGCGCACCCACAGGGATGACTGGACAAAGGAAATTGAGCAGGCCAAGGACCGCTACATACGTCTGTTGTGCCAATAATGAATGAAAGGCAGGGGTGGCCATCCTCCTCAAAGTGGATGGCGAAAAATCTCCCCCTCCCCCCTTCTCTCCAAGGTATTTTATTGCTCTCCTCTCCTTAAAACAGTGCATGATTAAGTAGAATGGAAAAAAATTCTAGCTCATATAAACTGTTTACAATTTTGGTTTATTATTTTCATTAATCAACCATTGTGATCGACCAAAAAATTCAAAAACTTAACTCCCTCTCAAAGTTTGAGGTCTCACGTTTCAGGACGCATAGAATTCGAAAAACGAATAAAATTCTTTTGTCCGTCCGCCGTCAGCGCATTTTCTCCGAAACTACTGGACCGATTTTTTTCAAATTTTGATATAAAGTCAGAGATCACCCGAGGATGATCCTCCTTCATCGACATTACTATCCGCTTTTTACTTTCAAAATGGCGGCCGAAAAACCTGCGTTGCTATAGACTGTAGCTCCTAAACGAATGTACAGATTTCAATGAAACTTCGCTAAAGTCATTTTCTCGACGCCCTTTAAATTTATCTATATAACATACTTCAACGAAAAGAAGCTGGAAAAAAAGTTACGAGGGATGGTAAAATTAAATTCTGAATAACTCGAAAAGTTTGTACTTTTTTGTTGATATTGTGATGAGATGTTTCAAAGGTATTTAAATTTTCTAAAAAATGAAGGAAGTTTCATCGAAATCAAAGCACTATTAGTAGAGATATCGCGGTTTTTACATATTTTTGGTTTATTATTTTCAATAATCAACCATTGTGATTGACCAAAAAATTCAAAACTTAATCCCCTCTCAAAATTTGAGGTTTCACGTTTCAGGACGCGTAGAAAAAAAAATCGTTAAAATCGGACAATTAGGAGCAATGATATGGTCTTGGTTTTTTTTTTTTTATATATTCTACTCCAAATGTTATATCCTTGGTTTGTTTTTTAAATTTTGAATATGTTACTGAACTAATGCTATTTATTTTAGCATATTACTAATGATTAAAAAAAAAAAGTTTAGTCCAATAATTGGAATCACCTTTTGTTTATTTTTCTTTGTAACTCGTAAAGTAATGTTACTATAGATGTATAATTGTTTGGAAATAATAAACCATTGTGAAATAATTTGCAGCGTTTTGTATTCTTTTCTTGGCTTTCTACTTGTCCCCTGGTTTGAAACTTTTCATTCCGAAAATTCATAATCCCATCAAAATGTACTCTCCTCCCCTACGAAAATTTTGGTGGCGGAACTTGGCCCCTTCTGGGCACCTCTGGATTAAGATAAATACGATTACCTTGATGTTTATTTCTCTGGAAATACAAAAATGTCTAAATAGCCTGTTTCTTATATTTTTGTCTTTGTCTGTTTGTGTTTCCGGTTTTTTTGAAGTGTGTAAATTTGACTTAAGCCTTACAGAATAAATAAACAGGTTGTTGACCTATGTATGCGTATGCAATAAAGACCTTTACCAGGCTGACGTACTTGTCAATGGAGGTCGCCGATTCTTTAGAGATAATATTTGTATTGATAAGATTATACGTACTCCAACAATTCTTTTAATTTTAATAAACACACTGATTTTTTAAAGATGTTATTACGAATGTTGTCAACTTTGTTTTGGATTTTTAATACGTAATAGAAAATTGACACTCGTTAATTATAGAGGCCGCTGGGTAGGGCAATCGCTTTGGTGGCGTCTTCCACTCGTAAGGAATTAAAAACAAAGCGTTAGATAATAATCGATTTCAGCTCATTAATAAAGCAACTTAATTCAAGACATATTGAATAATATAAAATTCAAATATTGCTTAATACATCAATACATGTCCTGCAAATAATCGTGTCTTCCAAATTATCCGAAAATCTATTTCTACCATAAAATTTAAGTTCCTGAGATTCCATGCTCTTAAAACCCGCCTAGTTTGCTCTTATCATCGTTCCTCACTTCGGTTATGGTTGCCTTGTATACAACGGACTGTCTTGTGGGCTTGAGATCAGATTGAAAAGATTAATTAATTGTTTCATTCGATTCATCTTTGGAGTCCTCAGGCGCTCCCACGTCTCCAGTTGGTATGCTGAATTGAAGTGGCTCTATCTAGGATTGCGGCGGCAATATTTTCTAAGTGTATTCGTTTTTCCGAACCTTTAAAACCAAAAAAGCCATCTTACCTTCTTGATTTTTTTACTCCTTGTTCCTCTGTTCATTGGTTTAACTCGGAATCCCAGTCCTAAACCTGTTTGTTCCATCTCATAGAACCGTTTCCTTTAAAAAATCGTTTATCATACGCGCTATTTTATTTTTTTTTTAATTCTCTACCTATCTCAATACGTAAATTCTCTTCCTTAACCTCATTTAAATAAAATTTATTCTTCTAACTTCTTATCAATCAATCTTCCGAATACATGTAAGAATAAAATTTCGTATTAAAGAGCTGTCAATCTCATGTGACTGTTATGTTACTCTTACTTACATATCATCAATATTTTTAATCAGAACATATATTTGAACACATTTATTTATATTTATGTACAAATCAATTAGTTTTCTCGTTTTTAATTTTTTTTTAATAATAAGGTTAGATTAATTAAGTTATGTTAGCTAAAATTTTTCTTTATAATGCCAGACAATTTTCATCTTTTTGTCTATTATAATTATTCTGAGGGGACTAAATGTCCCAGAATAAAATCTATTTTTCTTTTCTTTCAAAAATATAAACTAATATTATTGGGCGAGAAATTTTTTTTCTGTTGAAAAATGATAAATCTTGTTAAACAGATTAATTTATTGGAGATATATCATTGTAAAAATATTTTTACAAGGTTAAACTGGCTTAAGGTCTTAAAATATGTCTTACTATTACAGATTATTTGTTATCATCATACATTCAATCAATTTATGAATTATCATTAAATACTCCTCCCTGATACTCCTGGGAATGGACGTTTTTCATTTATTCATTCATGATACTCGCGTAAATAATTTAATAAACATTTTCTAAGTAGCAGAAATTTATTTTTTTTATATTTATCAATTATTCAATTAAAAATTTAATATTAGTGGATTTGTATTTTAGATTATACAAATATCAGTAGCTCCCCAACATTTTGCGTATTTTTTTTTTAAATCACGTTTATGTGAACGGTTGAACTAACAATAAATAACAACAGGAAAGCTGTGTGTCTTTGAATGGAGGGAGATCGGGAAAATTCGGGGGCTCTCGACTATTTCCGATTTCTCAGTTTCAATCTATAAGTAATAATATAAGTTAATTATCAAATTCTTTCATAGTTCATATCTAAACAAAAGTAAAGGTATTTTAGAGGAAGGCATTTTAAAAATTCGTCATTTAAGCCCTTTCAGACTGTTTTAACAAATATAACATCCACTTGATATTAAAGAACAGTTGATTCTATATTGATATAACGAATTTATCCAAAAAATTAGAACCTGTTTTCAATGAAAATCGTATATTATGATAAAAGTATCATTTATAGTTAATAGATTTTGCCGAAAAGGTTGCTGTATTAACCCGTGCATGTACCGTAAATTCGTTATTTTAGTTTTTTACGACTGTTTGTTTTTGAGCTAGACTGTTCTCACAAACACCCATTTACTTACGCACTCATAAAGACCTTTTTGCGAAACTTGGTTTTTGGACTCAGGGAACCCCAAAACGTGTTGAAAGCACAGTTTCGAAAACTTTCACGGTCGCAATATTTTCCCCACTCTCTCTCTATATATATCTATATTTCATATGTAGTTAAGCGAAAGAAGGCTGGGTGGCCGAGCGGGCTAATGCGTGTGTTCTTCCTGTAACCAGGGCTCTGCAGTAATCCCCCGCCCTCCCCTATGTCCCTGTAAAAACTGATATAGCAGTGTTATCTGTCAGTTTTATTATTAACTAATTAAATTAATTAATTTAATGAAGCAATAAAAACTCATAAGTGTCCAATTTGCTTTCTACTTTAAACGTAAGACAATTTGATCACGAAATCGAAAAAAAATGTGACCTACAAAAATATTGGGCTGTTTGGCCTATATAACCTCATTATTTTGACTTATTTGGGTGGGGAGTCACGCCAATCGGTCCAATATTTTTGTAGTGTACCTTTTTTCTCGATTTTGCGATTAAATTATCTTACGATTGAAATAGAAAGAAAATTAGTATTTATTAGTTTTTTTTGTACCTAAATTAATTTTAAAAGTTTTCCGATCTCCAGATTGAAAATATCCCAATTCTCACTATTTTGATAAATAAAAAAGTTGGAGTTTGTAGGTTTTAAGTTAAATTATTACCGTATTAGCTATGATTAATACTGTAAACATTTTATTTATTTAATTGTATTAAATTGTTCGTATTGTTCCGAATTTTGTAAACTGTTTTGTATTAAGAAAACAATCAAATACACTGTGGTAGTGAAATTTAAATGGCACTGCTTGCTATATATTAAAAAAGAACTGACCTATTAAATCGGGCGCTAACCACGACAGCCATCTCATCTCTGCTTACAGATATAGAGCACGCACTCGATCACGAACGATTTCTCAGTGGGATCCATCCGGGAATACTGAAGTCATGTTTTCGTTCCGTTATCGAAGCAGATATTGATAAGGGCTTCTCATGGCGAGAGGGGGATTTCGTTGAACCTTCTAGGTAAACTCGCTAGTTGAAAGATAAGATTAGGTTGTAAATCTATGTTAGTTATCCACCAACGGCCTTGGCGATAGTAACCTCTGGCAAATGGGTCGAATGGGGCTTGTTATAGATATAGGAGGCAGTGTTGTAGTTATAAAGGAAGTCATTCATATCAAAAAGATATATAAATTATTATTGGAAAATTCTAAACAAAATATAATCCGTCAAGGTTCAGTCGCATCATTCATTTATCAGAGCAAAAAAAAACTGATCACACTTATGCAGATCAAATACAGCACATCTCACATCAAGAGTCCAAAAAAGAAAGCATCAATGGAACACTGATCATAAATTACTGATAAGATATCTATGAATTATGTGTTTAGGAGTTTTGGAGCAGAATTCCTCATCACCCTGACCCAAGGTCGATTTCACATGGAAGAAATTGTATTGCTTTTCTCTTCTTAATAAAGAAGTGTAAGCGAAAGAATGGTTTTAAAAAATTGTATTTCATAAACAATTACACTTAATTTGTTCTTTTCCAAGTTTTTTGGTTTGAATGCTTTTTTATAATTAAATTTTTTTTCTCTCTTGTCCCTTAAATACCTGTTTCTTGCATTCTCAGTAAGGGGAAGGAAAGAAGAATATGGTACAGTAACAAATATAATGCGGACTCTACACGGTCATTCGGAATTGCATTCTAAGGTACTATTGATGTTCTGATTTATCATATAAAGTAGTGAATGAAGTACTGATGGATGTGATTGGCAGATTTCTGGAAATCAAAGGTTCAATCACGAAAAATAAATGGGAGACTGAGGTAAGAGTGGTGGAGAGACTAATCTCACTACTAGATAGGTTAGTTCACCTAGGCCTCACAACCATTGTCAATTCCTAATTTTCATTTAAAGTAAATAGTTTTCCATATCCCTTGTTTATATTTTTATAAACGATCTTCAACTATTTCTCTTAAATAATCAAGTAGGCAACAAATTAAAAAAAAGTGGGAACTTCTCAATTCAGATATAGAAAAAAAAAATCTTCAACTGTTGTGTATATTTCAGTCAGTTCTTTTTCCATTTTTCTCAACAAATTTAATATTTTCGCAATACTTTTCCTTAATTTTTGTAAGTAGCATATTTATGTTTTTCTAACTTTTGTCAAAACGATTTTCAGGCAATAGAAAGTAATTGTTATATCTCCATTTTTTTCTTGATGTCCAAAGCTATATAGGATAATGGCTAAATAAGCATTTTTAATGAAACACATTATAAATAGACAATGCACCAGATCCACACAGCCTCTTATCTCAACGTCAATTGAGCTAAAATGCGTCAGTATGATTGATACGTGTGAGGGTCATCATGATTGAAGTAATCTTTGTCAGTCATTTGACGGTCTTTCCTGGCTTATCGTGTTGGGGGGGGGGAGGAGGGGGGAGGAGATAGTCCGCTTATTGTAACAGAGTGGGAAGGTGAGCCCAAAATCGGTCTTGCACTTTGCAAGACCAAGACCAAGTCTGTTACAAAAAAAATCATTTTTTGAATAAAAATCAAGAGAAAATAATTACTAATCCTTGACAAGTTTAGTTACTATACGTAATGAATTGTTATAAAAAAAAAAAACTTTTGCATTTAACTCTTCCAATTTTTCATTTGGGCTTAGTTAGATTTCCACTACCTTAAAAATTACAGTAATATCTCTATATTAATAGGCTAATAGGTAACTGGAAGACTATTGCGCAAGACCAAGACTCGTCTTGGTCTCGCATTTGGGTAACACTACTATAAATTCATAGCCCTGTCAAATGTCCCCCCCCCCCTCATAAAATTTGATGACATTGTCTTCTTGGCACCCTTGTTTTGGATATTGGATATATTAAAATAAAACGGTAATGAAACTTTTTTATATAGTTAAGCAACTAAAAGCCAATTGGGATGGATTAAGTGTTACATTAACAAATTGTTGATTACTTAGTTATATATTGAAATTTCAGTTACTTAAAGCTTTTCTTGAAATCTTCCACTAATATTCTAACAGTAAATTTTGTTATAATTAATTTATTTCAGACATAACATCAATGAAGATACGCTTGGTTTTTACTTACTCTCTGATGTTTTGAATGTAATATATACTTTTTGAAATATAACCAAACCGATTCCGTTTTCACTAGGTTTTTGTAGTGAATCTGTTGTATTATATTCTGTGTTGGGTTCAGCTGAGAAATCACATTGATAATTTTCTTATAGACTAGTTTCTCCGTTACATGATTCAGATTTCCTTAGGAAGTAGATATGGAATGAACAATAGGGATGAATCAGAAGTTTCGAAAGTGCAGATAACTATTGTTTCTCTGTAGCGTGTGTTTTTTCTCTGAATCAGTTCCATGAACCCATAGTTATTTTTGTTTTATGTTAGCTATATTTTTTTACTAATTAAAAAAAGCATTTTAGGTCATTAGTATGTGTTTATGTCTGCGGAATGTAATCTCTTGAACAGGTGAACTAATTTTGTCACATTATTTTTTTTTGGTAAAAAAAAAAACAGCAAAAATATCAAATTTTATTTGCGTAATACATTTGATGTTGTTATGCGATAATTTGAAAAGTTATTCAATTATCTGAAAAATAAAGTGAAACCAAAATGTCTTCCAAATGCCATCCGTATTAATCAAATTAGAAGTATTTACTTTTCTGATCATGGTCCCATAGAAACTTGTTCACTTTTCTTCAAGGCTGGTCATTTCCTTAACAACGAACACACAGGTACAAACAACGAAATAACCAACTAACGCGGTGATGTGGGATGTTTTAACCTTCTAGTTTTTTAGAGAAAAATTAAAAAAAAAAATCAAAACAATTAAACAAATAGAAAAAGAAATTTAAAATAGCATATAGAAAGCTAGTAAAAAAAAAAAAAAACGAAATCTAGAACAAGACTATCGTTCATGATTCAGTGGCGCTTTCCGAAATACTTGCCTTGGGAAACAAACACCTCTTTTACACGCTCATTTTTCTTAATTTTTTGGAAAATGTCTAAACGCGGCTTTAGGTTTTCAAATACTATAACTTTCCACTCGAAAGATAAGGAAATTTGTCTAAGCAGTACATATTATGTATTTAGTTTTTATGAATTGAGGAGTTTTGTTTTCGATTTCCGCCTAATCCGTTTGGTTAATCCTAAAAATGTATACGACAACATTTGTTAGGCTCGGGAAGTAAAATCGAATAACACCTTAAATGAGAAGATCGGACAAAATTAACATATGAGTGTGTTTTACACTTGTTTTAAACGACAACGCGTTACAGATGTTCGAGATTTCGGATGTTTGAATTGAATGTTTCGCCATTTTTTCCATCAATTGAATAGTACAACTTTTATATGTGGCTCGCGGTAGAGTAGGTTGGGATGAGAATCGAAGTAACTGCCTAACCGAGATCTCTAGACAATTTACTCAAGAATTCATAATTTTGGCTCTACTCTATATTTTGTTTTCGTTTAAAGCCTATGTTTTAAGTCAAGCAAACTTAAATATAATGTCAAAAGTCTACCATTAGCTATCGCTGAGCTTACCCCTGACGAAATTTCGTTGGACAATGCGGATATACAGAAAGACACAATTTTATTTAAAAGTGGATTTGGTGTCTGTAATATATGAAACGAAAATATATCATGGAACGGGTTGATTCTATTCAATGTACAGACAAAACCTTTATTTTCTTTTTTCTCGGAAGTTGTATGATATTCTTTGTTATCTGGCAATGATTACTTCCAATTAACAACAAATGAATTTATTTGTTGTATTATCAAATTGCATGTTTACAAGTTTACGTTTCGGGATATTTACTCCCATCTTCAGAACCACAATCCCAAAGATCTTGTGGATACATGGCTTAAATCTAATATGCTCCATCGTCAATTTCTATTTCATGTTATAATAAATCTAGGTATATAAAATCTAGAGCAACATCTTGCTTTTAGACTAATTATTGGGCGACTGCCATAGTCTATTTACTTTATTTTATTTATATAGATAATTAGACCAAAAATCCACTTGACTAATGAAATAACTTATCGTATTGTCGAGCATATCGACATTACTATTGATGAGTAGCTACTATCGATACATCTATATTCTTATCCTTATTTGGCTGAGGCTGAGCGGTTAATCGGAGTAGAGGTTAAAAAGAACTCGGCCAAGAGGTCGCCTTAATTATCCGATTAATTAAGTACAACATTGTTGTAAAACAAAGTGAATCCGTTATTTAGAATCGCTTAAGAAAATAAAATTAAGACAATGTGTTTAGTTAAGTAAAGAAATGAATCCATCAGTAATAATCCATCATTTTATGGAATCCTATTTTTATACAAAGAGCTACCATAAAATTGGCTTGGGGATACATCTATTGAAAGAAGTAACATTTTATAAATATGTAATATCGTATTATTACGTATCACCTATGAAATAACGGATAATTGTTATAATGGATTATTATAAAGTAATTACCATTCAAGTAAGATAATTTTCATAATCAGAGAAAGCAAAGAAGTGAAAAAAACAAACAATTCTGTCAATAACTTTGTACCATTCAACAATTAATAGTTTCCCCCTGCTATCATTCACGGCAAAAACTTTCTACATTCATTTAGCAGTCATAAAAGAAAATAATTAGTTTAAAGACATCATAATGTGCTCTTAATTGGTGAGAAATTCCCAAAGGATAGGTATCATATATATATTTATTTCAAATCATTAATGTAAATATATACTTCATGAATTCATGAAGTATATATTTACATATTTAAATTATTATTTTTTATGGCTTCCTGTCCGGCAATATCCTTTGATAATACCCCACTTATCCCTTTAGAACAAATCCGCTATCTGGGACTCCACCTTTAAGCGGACCTTACACGGTCATTCGGAATTGCTTTCCGAGGCACTAATGACGTTTCGAATGATCGTGCAAGGTAGTGAATGAAGTACTGATGGACGTGTCTGGCGGATTTCCGATAATCCAGAAATGAAAGGTTCACTAAGGAGAAGTGGAGGTGAGACTGAGGTAAATAAAACTAGGCCTCACAACCATTATAAATTCCTGATTTTCATTAAAAGTAAATAGTTAAATAGTTTTTCATATCCCTTTTTTATATTTTATAAAACATTTTCAACTATTTATTTTAAACTGTCAAGTGGGCAACAAATTAAACAAAAAGCGAGAACTTCACAATTTACTTAAAGAAAACTTAATCTTTAACTGTTGTGTATATTTGTCAGTTCTTTTCCCGTTTTTCTCAAAAAAATTATTATTTTCTCAATACCTTTCCTTAATTTTTGTAAGTTGTAGACTTATATTTTACTGACTTCTGTCTAAACGATTTTCTATGAGACTAACCTTACTACTAGATAGATTAGTTTACCTAGGCCTCACAACCATTGTACGTTCCTGATTTTAAATAAATAATTTCATAAAAGTAAATAGTTTTTATATCCCTAATTTATAAATCATATTCAACTAATTTTTCTTTAAATAGTCAAGTGGGCAAGAAATTAAAAAATAAAAAAAAGTGAAAACTTCACAATTTGCTTATAGAAAAAAAATCTTTAACTATTTATATGTCATTAATTTTTCAAATTTTCTTAACAAACTGATTATTTTCGCAATACCTTTCCTAAATTTTTGTAAGTAGTTGACTTATATTTTTCTAACTTTGGTCTAAACGATTTTCAGGCAGTAGGAAGTAATTATTATATCTCCATTTTTCTCTTGATGTCCAATGCTATAAAGGATAATTTCCGAATGAGCTTTTTAAATTAAACACATTATTATATGTGGACAATCCACCAGATCCATGCTGCCTGTTATCTCAATGTCAACTGAGCTAAAACGATCAGTAATGATTGAACGTGTAGGGGTATTCATGATCAAAGCGATCCCAAGCAATCTTTGTGACTCTCATTCACGAATGATCGTGTAAGGCCCGCTGTACAAACGTGGAATCCTCATCCATCCAGACTAAAACGACAAGAAATCGTTCAATGTTGTTCAACACTTGCTAGACAAACGCCCTTAGCTTTCAATCAATTATAAAAGACTCATATACATGACTATAATAAGACCTATCTGGACTTTCGGAGTTGAGCATTAGAAATCCAATAAATCATCGAAATTCCTAATGTAACATATCCAACTCGTTCCAAAATCCATCTTAAAATCCTCAATTCCCCTTGTTTTATCACAAATATAATTGTCCATAACTACCTTAATGTTCCATATGCTTCCAATTTGGCTTAATCCAGATACCTGTACTTCAATAATAAACTTCAAAACCACCCGAACTCTCTTCTTTCTTGCTTTTCTTCCTCTTCGATATATGATAACGCTCCAAGGCGTCTGAAAAGAAGATGGTCTCTAGATCTCTTAATGTAAAAAATCTTATTATAGTGCTATTTGCTTTGAAAGACTGGTACAATATTGTTTTGATCTTGTGTGGTTCACCTTAACTTAGCGTTAAGTTTTGTATTATTATTATTATTATTAGTATGATGTATTATTATAGATCTACTGTTATAATCGATGTTTGTGTAACATCAGTAATCCGTGTTGAGGATAATGTTAGAGGTTCGTTAAGTGAAAGTGACTGAGGAAAGTATACGGAATAAATCAACATCCTTTGTTGATGTTTATGTTGAACGAGTCGTTGAGGAAGTGTGACTGTCCTTTGAGGTGAAAAACGTGACTGCGATCTAACAGGCAGTGAGCTCCTTTATTATAAACAAATAAATCTCGGCGTGGCCTAAAGCAATAAGATACTTAAATAATAATCATTGTTTTATATTTAAAGTCGACAATGGAAAGCTGTAATTGTTGACGTAGACATTGTTGCGTAAACCGATCTATTATTTATATCTGAATGCTAAACCTTTGACCTAGGTCGTGTCTATTTTTAGACGACTTCGAAAAAAGATGTTATAAGACTTCTCTTTTGGTTTATTATTGTCAATAATGAACCATTGTGATCGAACGAAAAATTCAAAACCTTAACCGCCTCTCAAAATTTGAGATTTTACATTTCATGATACGTAGAATTCGAAAAACAAATAAAAATTTTTTTGGCCGTTCGCGCATTTTCTCCGAAACTACTGGACCAATTTTTTTTTTCAAATCCGGATATAAAATCAGAGGTCACCCGAGAATGATCCTCCTTCATCGACATTACTATCCGGTTTTTACTTTCAAAATGGCGGCCGAAAAACCTGCGTGGCTATAGACTTTAACGTCTAAACGAATGTACCGATTTCAATGAAACTTGGCTCAAGTCTTCTTCTTGAATCGCTTTAAATTTATCTATATAACGTACTTCAACGAAAAGAAGTTGGAAAAAAAGTTACGAGGGATGGTAAAATTAAATTCCGAATAACTCGAAAAGTAAACACTTTTTGTCGATATTAAATCGATTTTTTAAAAGTTTTTTGATTTTCCTAAAAAAAAATCGTTAAAATCGGACAATTAGGAGCAAAGATATGGTCTCTAGATGGTTTTTATGTTCTACTGCAAATTCTTTGTTTTGGATTTTGATTTTTGAATGTGTTACTGAAGTAATGCTATTTTTTTTTTTTTTTGGTAAATAATTGGAATTAACTCTTTATTTCTTTTAATTTGTGACTAGAAAGGTAATGTTACTTTAGATGTATAATTGTTGGGAAATAATTTGCAGCGTTTTTTATTGAATGTTCATTCATAACTTCCCCATTCTTGAATCAATTTCCTTAAGTATTTTTTTAATCAAAAAGTATACTGACATATTAATTTCATTTAGATCCGATGAAAAGTTACAAAAATAAACTCTTGTATGAAAAACAGATTCTAGATCTATTTATTACTTTTTTAATTATAAAAAAAAGGCATTTGTTCAAATGAGGAGTAATAGGACATAGTCATTTATTTAAGGTTTTTTTGAAAATTAATTTTTTCTATTATTTATTATTTTTGAACATTTGGACATTTGTCCTTTTTACTGTAAACACGACTAATTTTCTTGGGATATTTTCAAAACACTTTTAGAAACATGCGTTGTTTTCTTAAAAACTTAAACACTCAATTCGATTTCTCAATTTATTATCAACTCGTATTATTTTTTTATATTCGATATGCTATCTGTTGCATTTCGATTTGGCAATAACTATCTACTTGAATTTTTTTTTTTTTTGGTGTTCCACATCTTGCCTTTGGATGGAATTTAATCAATATACACCAGTTAATCAACTAAAAAATCTAGGTTTCATCTTTCATTATATTTTAGAGGTTTTCTCTTTTAACAGTTCTAAATTTAACTAATAAGAAGTATATAATAACATATTTATGGGTTTTCTTCTTTTTATTTAGTAAATCAATTATTTTTTACTTTTAAAACATCCATTATTTTGTTAAAGCAATCTTACTTACTGTGAGAATATTTCCTATAACCGAACTTTTCAAAATAGTAATTCTAAACTGAATTAGGTGTGCATTAAATATATATATATATATATATATATATATATATATATATATTATATATATCAATAGAGTAAATAACACATAAGTATTGAGATCGAGGGGATGAATTAATTTTGACTCCCAGTATTTAGTTTTTGGAGGGGGGAGGGGGCTTCAGCCCGAATGTTTTTTGTTTTTTTTATATAAATATGACGATTATTACTTTGAAGAAAACTAAATACCTATATAAAATGGTGTTTAAGTGATTCTTGAAGTCCTATTAAATTTAATAACACGAACAATAATACTTTTAGAGATATTTTTAAAATATTTATTTTATAATACTTGATTATATTTTGCCATTTTGGGGATAGGTACTGCAGCCTGAAAGCTCCCCTCCTCCCCCCCCCCCCGTAGATCCGCCTGTGTTTCTTATTAAGTTCAGAAATATAATCAACGAAGGTTGAACTGTTGAAAGAAAAAATAAACTAATAGTTTGTCGATGTATTGCCTGTATCTAATTTTTTATCCTCAAATATTGTTATCTTTTTACTTATTAAGAATAATGAAATTTAAACAATTTTATTTTACAATTTATAATAAATTCTCATATCTATGGCCCTTCTCACAAAGTTAGAATTTATCATAATGATTGTAGTTAAAGGGCAAGTTCCTAAACTCAACGCTGAACTCTTCAATGCCATCGGAACCCATCAAACCGTTACTTGGTACATCATTGGAGTCAGCAATAGAATTTTGCACATTTCTTCATTCATCAATTTGAATAACCGATAACTTAACCGGGTTTTGGTAATTATTTGGTAACTTTCCGCAGAAATCCAGCAGGTCGTCTCTAAACTCAGTATACATCTCCTTATGGGTGCTGGATTCAGTCGAATGTTGTATTCCATTGATGAAATTAGCAAATCGTAACAAATCGCTCAGTTTAAGAACGTCGTTTTCAAGACCCTTTTGCTTCTGAAAATTAAGGTTAAGGGACTTAACAGCACCTAAAAACTCTTCATTTAAAAGCATTTAATAGTCACGTTACAATAACAATGAACTCACAATCTGAAGTATTCTTCTTCTGGGTTTTGTGTTGAGAAAATTGGCAAGAAATTGATTGAACTTTAAGTTTCAAAAAAGGAGGTGTGATATTGACGTAATAAGTCGTAATCTGGTTATGTGTGACCACTTGACCTAGTACTCTAATTCAGGAGGTAAACAACTTTTTCATTATCATTTCATATCTTTACATATTTTTCAAGGAATTTAATTATCAAAATAATCTCAGCATCTTCAAGCACGTTTTCGATTGGCCTCCCACGCATTTTACGCATTGAAATAGTAGAATAATTTTACTGCTTCTTCGTTCTTTTGTAGGGTTTCGGCCACCGATGCTTGTGAACCAAATCAGGCGTTCCCTGCGCAACAGAGGAAAACTTTTTTTCGCCAAAACGGCTCTAACGATTTTTATTTAACCTGGTTATACTCTTCTAATTAAAATCAATTTCCATTTATGGTAGTTCATTTCTGAGAACACGAATAATTAGAAAATATACATCTTATGGTTAATTTTTCAATAACCTTTGAAAAGGTAATTAAATTCCTATAAAACATTCCGAAAATCATCAAAATAGAACTATTATTAGGAATAATACAGATTATTGTTTGTTTTTTTAGTGAAAATTAGTTTACGCATTTTGAATTTTTTTTTTTTTTTTTTTTGTGTAGTGTGAATTAGATTGTGCCGTCATATCTCCGATGTGTAATGCTCAGGTAAAGTCGGCTGAAGTCGACTAATTGAAATGTTTGTGCATATCGATTAAAATATATCAAAAACTAAAAATCGGACCTGCATATTGTTAGCGAGAGAATTGTTCATCATTCCATTCTCTTTGTAATGAGCTATGATTCAAAATTTTATCTTAACGCGACGCCGCGTTATAAAGGTGAAAACGAAAAGAATCGTGTCGAAAACCATATGATAACGAGCTTTATGGAAAATATGGATTAAAATATCTCAGAAACTAAAAATCGGACCTACATACTGTAAGCTAGGGCATTGTTGAGTATTTCATCCGCTCTGTAATGGGCTATTATTTATAATTTATTTTAATTATTATTTATATTAGTTATTCACTTCTATCGTGTGGTCTAAAGCACACACCGTTGTTTTTTGTATTCAAGATTTTAATCGAAATCCTGCTTCGTAAGCTTATTTTTTTTTTACACATATTTTATTACTTTTCTATCGCTACTAGAAAAGCACAAAGTATTGTGATCGGTTCAAATTTTCGATGTACGATAACTAATAGACACTAGCAGATCCAGGATTTATTTTATTTTTATTTTTTTTTTTTGGTGGAGGAAGAAGGCTTTACCCCGATTATATATAAAACTATAATTATTTTGGAAGACAATAAAGAATATAACTACCTATATGAAATGGTGTTTAAGTGGTTCTTTAAGTCCTTAAGGTTCTTAAATGTAATTGCAGAAACAATAATAGTTTTAGAGATAATTTATTAATATTTTCTTTAGAAGTCGTGCTTATATTTTATCAATTTTTTTTGGTGGAGTACTTCAGTCTGAAAGCTCTCCTCCCCTCCCCAAAATTTTTTTTGTATTCGAGTTTATTCATGTGTTACTTTTTCCTCGTTTATAAGGAAAATCGTTATTTTCTTAGTCTTATCTTCGATTTATTTCCTGACTCTACAAGGATATTTTTCTTTTTGAGGAAGTTATGAGCAGCCTTGATAGGGCGTAGGCTTTTAAGCCTTATCCTTTTCTTAAAGATAAGGAATTACTTTATTTTTTAAAAATATATATACCTAGTTCTGCCATAAATACTGTTACAAAAGTTGAACTTTGTTTACATACTTGGGTATTATTTAGATAATCCTTACCTTTATCAGATTATTTTCTTTACGTGTCAGGATAATAATCCCAATTACTTTCTATTTTTCTTTCACACAGTTAACATGGAGTGGGATGATAAAGAAAATCGAATAGCTGTGATCGTCTTACACAAGGTTGGAAAATGTAGATCAGAGCACTTTAAAACGTTTTGGTATCAGCCGTATGTTCGCGTACCGCACTATAAATAGATATAATGAGACCATATCTGTATGTGACAGACCTCGGACGGGCAGTGGCTGCTCGAATCAGAAGAAATCTCATTCGAAAACAACAAATCATTTTTCGGAAAATGGGAGTCCCTGGATCTTAGAATGGGTACATTTCGAAGAATGATAGGACAAAGGCTAACCACTTCCCTAAAAATAATTAGAGTGTATAGATGCAAAGTACTCCTTGGCCGTTACACCAATGGTCTTCATCGAAAGATTTTGTTTAGTGATGAGAATATTTTTACAGTTCAAAAAAAATTTAATCGCCAAATTGATCGTGTGTACGCATACTGGTCTAAAGAAGCCCAGGAAGTCATTGGAAGAGTGGAAACAGGCCATCACCCTTCCTCAGTGATGGATTGGTGGGAAGTTTGCTTTGATGGCACCACATAGCTCCATTTTTGTGAAAAAGGAGTTATAACAGTCACTAAAAACTATCAGGGTGATATTTTGGAATTTTGTTGTCAAGCTTCTAAATGATACTCTGTTTGCTGGAAGTCATTCGGTTTTCCAGCAGGATTCTGCTCCAGCACAAAAGGCTAGGTCAACTCATAGTGGCTGCAAAAGAACATTCCAGAGTTCATCTCTGCCTCAGATTGGGCCCTTAGGAAGCCCTGATCTCAATACACTAGATTATCGGCTTTAGTCCAAACTCGAGAGGATGGCATGTAGTGTTGCCCAAAATCGATCTTGATCTTGTACTTTGCAATACCAAGACCAACACCGCCTATCTGTTGCAAGACCAAGACTGTTAAAAAAAAATCGATTGACAATTTTAGTTACTATATCTAAAGAATTGGTGTGACCAATATACTTTTGCATTTAACTCTTCTAATTTTTCATTCAGACTTAATTAGGTTTCTCCTATATAAAAAATTACAGTAATAAGCTAATAGGTAACTGCAAGACTGTAACGAAATTCTCGCACAAGACCAAGACCTAGACCAAGACTCGTCTCAGTCTCGCATTTGGGCAACACTAATGACATGCCGCAGAGCACACTCTTAACTTGGAAAGCCTCAATCTCAGGTCTGAGCAGTTGAGCGCTTTCCTCAAGAAGTGCTGCTTTTGATGACTGACCACGGATATTAAAATGCCTGTGTCAACGCAAAAGGGAGACATTTTGAGTAATTTCTTTTTTGTTTTTCTCTCTGTAGATATACATTTTATTTTCTAATAAAGTTTTTGAAAAACTTGATTTTTTCTGTTAAGATTTGTATTTGTTTCCTTGTAGCAATATTTATGACAGGACTAGGTATAATTAAAATATATAAGATGAAGATTACATTGGTCCTGGACCCGTGCCCTTGGAGGAGGTTACGTCGAACGGTTACGGCAGAGCTATAACCCAAGGAGAAAGCTTCCTGGTTTCCTCTCCAACTTTCTCTGCTCCCAACCTCTTTGGTTGTCTGATACCATCCATACGATGTGAACGTTTCGGAACCATAATAATTTTTCTTAATTAAAGATAGAAATATGTCCTTGAGACAGATTGTAATATTTTTCAATAAATGAGATTAAAAAAAAAAAAGATAGAAATGAAAATATAAATAGATAAATCATCTTTATTCTGAGACGAAGTCCCTTAAGAATAACAATATTATTAAAGGAAGGAGATGGTCAGGGGTTGCGGTCATAAAAAGGCTAAATAGTGGTAAAACTATTTTATTAAATCCTATATACCTATATTAAACCCTATATACTATTTTATGAAAGCCAACGTTTCGACCCGACTTTGCAGGTCTTCATCAGGGAGGTGTGTTCCTCTAGGAGTTTCACTTAAAACTGCTGTCAGTTTTAAGTGAAACTCCTAGAGGAACACACCTCCCTGATGAAGACCTGCAAAGTCGGGTCGAAACGTTGGCTTTCAATAAAATAGTTTTACCACTATTTAACCTTTTTATGACCGCAACCCCTGACCATCTCCTCCCTTTATAATGCAACGGTCAACTATTAAATATTCAACAATATTATTAATACAAATAATCATTAAATCCGGCCAAAAGACCTATTACAATAAAGAGTAACTAAAACATAAATAATAAGAAAAGTATATACATAGTTCTGAAGATATAGGCTGTTTCAGAGTTGTGGCCTAACTGTAAAATTGAACTAAAGACCTCAAAACAAGAAAAAAAGTTCCTCTGAAGGTATGTTCGCAACCTAAATCTTTCACACCTAAAGATTTACGTTGTTATGAATTATTTATGTTGTATTAAATAAATAAAACCTATTTATTTGTTCTAACTACTTTATTAATTAAATGTAAACATTAACATTAACAAACGCTTAGTTTAGGAGATGGATTAGATAGAATACTAATATAGTCTTTTATCCGTAACTGTATACAAATTATTGACAATATAAGGATTGATACAATTTGGAATTAGCATTGGGAACTCTCAATAACATTTATCAGTTTGTTAGAGGCTTTCGCAGAGTACTCATCATTATGCCTTCCACTTATACTATTGGTGAATAGGGCGATATGGAGTTTGTAGACGGTTTTTGCAATGGTAATGCTAAACTTGCCCGTCGTGAATAAGCCAGACGATTTCGGAATAGAAGATTACCAAACAAGTCTATCTTTAGCTCCACGTTTCAACGTCTTAGAGAAACTGGTACATTTGCTATAATACCACGTGCTGTAGGAGGCGGGGTGGCCGAATAGGCTAAAGCGTGTGCACAACACCGCTAGTTGCCTGGCAACCGGATAACAGAGATTTGAGATGATATAAAAAGTACGAGTTCGCGTCCCGGTGCCGGAGGGGATTTTAAATTACCCGCCCTCACCCCCTGGCCCGGGAAAATCCCGTTTAGCCTAAAAGGCGAGGTAGGGAAGAACAAAAAAAAAAAAAAAAAAAAAAAAAAAAAAAAAAAAAAAAAAAAAAAAAAAAAAAAAAAAAAAAAAGAAAACCAAGTGCTGATCGTATTTTTGCACCTTCACTTTGTCAACAACAGCCCAAATCACTCTGAACAACATTTAATATGAATTTAATTTTTACGTTTAATTAACAAAATAGTTGGAACAATTAATAAGTTTTATTTACTTAATATACCGTAAATAATTCATAATTAATGAAAATCTTTAGGTATGAATATCTCCTAAGCAAAGCGTTTGCGAACATAACTTCAGAGGAAATTTTATTTCTTGTTTTGAGTGAGATCCTTAATTTATATTTTCAGTTTGGCCACTTAACCCGAAAACATCCTGTATATTTGCAATGATTCTGAATAAAATTGTTGGTTAAACGAAATTGTAAAAGTTGAAAAACATGTTAGACTGCTCAAACCTAAAAAAAGGTTAACTTGATCTCACAGCTGAAGATTGCCTTTAAGAGAAAGTAAAGAGTTTCGGTGTTTCCTCCATTTCTTTCCTTTTTTTAGCTCTTATTATTTCTTCCTTTTTTTAAATGTATAAATTTCACCAACAATGACCATCCGCATCAATGACTTTATCTGAAGACAGGACGCTGGGCTGGTCGGTTAGGTTTCGACGTTATCATTATATTATTGGAGACATAATTTAAAAAAAAACTTATATTGAAGAATTCCGGAATGTTGAAACAAATCGGTATGCGATTACTAAATCTTGAGATAGATGGTATTTCGGAAAAAACTATACCTCTGAAAACATTACAGAGATCTGTTTTTTAAAGAAGAAATAATAATTAATATGGAATCGCGCAATTTTTATATTCTTAAAAACTATGCCTTCGATAACACTCATGTCATATAAGTAGAAAATGTTAGAATAAATCGATACACAATTGTGCAAACTCAAAATTTATCGATAATATTACGATGCCTCCGATGACGTAATAAAGCTCTGTTATAATGAAGAAATAAATTGATTGGCAATTACAACATTTTGAAATCTATAGTATTTCTGCAAAATACATCTCCTATAGCATAATAAAAATCCATGTATCGAAGAAATCCGTAAAGATGAAATAAATCGTTAGCGATTGCGCAATAATAAAATCGATTGTATTTCTGAAAAATACGCATCCCAGGTTAACTAAACCACTTTGCAGAGATTTTTATCCTGGATAGAATTATTTAAATTATAATCTAGTAATAATGTTTACAACAGTCTTAATTGTTCATTTTTTTCTTAATCATTATTGTATGACCTCTGAAGTCTTCCTTACGACAAGCAATAGATAGGACATAGCCATCAGGACCGTTGTTCTGAGAGCCGACCTAGGAAAAGTGTCCTCATAAGATATTTATGCCGTACACTAAATGGTGGCCTACAGTTAGTGTACTAAGTGCTTCTTCTGTCTCTCTCATCTGTTTGGTGAGGTCTAAGGTACCCTTAATTGGAACTCAATAGCTTTCCAATAAGGTCTATTTTGTCCTGGCGCAGGTGTTGGTTGTGTCTGATGTTTTGTGTGCATAATTTAGTTTTGAGATATTGTTGCGAAATTCCAATAGCAAAATTGAAAATTATATATTGTTAAGTTAAAATTTATACATCCATACTTGTCTAATACAACATTGGCAATCAGCTTTCGAAATCCGTTATAAAATAATAATGGTATGTCAGCCCTGAGGAAGAAATAATACCCAGCGGTATCTCTTCCTTGTCATTATGTTAGATAAAAATGAAATATAGCTCGCGGTATGAAATGAATATCGAATGAAATATATTGATAACTATAAATATATGAATATTGAAGTGAAATATATTATCATTTCGAAATAATAAATAATCTTTGATTTTAATCTTGTTATTCAAAAACACACATTTTTTTTATCAAATTATTAACATCCGTCTAAAACGTCGTGAACCCATTTGCATTCCACTCGAATAGTAAGAAATTTGATCTCAAAATCGAGAAAAAAAGATGCCTACAAAAATATTGGGCCATTTAGCCTGTATCACCTCGTTATTTTGACATATTGGGAATGAAGGTCACACCAAACGGCCTAGTATTTTTGTTGACGATCTTTTTTATTTATTTTGTTCATATGGAAAATAAAACGGTGGCGTTCATGAGTTTTTACTACTTCATTAAATGTACAAATTGTTCTGGAGTTTTTGTATGTGTTTTTGGTATTATCAAAAATTTGAGAAGCATCAGACCAAATTGGTTTTTAGTAGGTAATTTAGTAGGTAGCAAGCTTCTGTTTTAATTTTAATTTTGATCGTGGTCTGAATGATAAGTATAATAGTTTATTGAATCCTTAATAGTTGACCGTTGTATTATTAACGAAGGAGATGGTCAACCCATCAATTAGTTGCTTTCCACTTTGATTTATGCTGAGTTTAAAAACCGATGGTTGATCTGATGGATTCCAGCGGAAGATCAACACCCCCTAAAAAGTTACAAAGCCAATTAAAAGTTTTAAAAAAATCTGACCTGGTGCGCGAATCACTCGAAGAATATCAAGGAAGTAAACTATTATACGGAAGGAGATGATCCGGGGTGCCGGTCATAAACAGACTGAATAGTAGCAAAACTATTTTATTAAAAGCCAACGTTTCGACCCGACTTTGCAGGTCTTCTTCAGGGAGTTTTGTTCAGTTAGGAGTTTCACTTAGTACTCAAAAATAGTTTTGCCACTATTTAGTCTATTTATGACCGCCACCCCGGATCATCTTCTTCCGTATAATAGTTTACTTCCTTGATTTAACGCCTTATATTTTTTCATTAAAGTGTGGACCACAAGTCTGTATTATATTAAATGTTAGTCCTAGGTAGTTGATCTTAGCTGTTTGAGGTATTGATGAGTTGGCATGAGTCATAGTTTAAACTTCTTTTCTAAAAAAATTAAATAATTTAAAAAATACCACGGAAAGTTGTGTGATTCGCGCACCAGATCAGATTTTTTTTACTTTTAATTGACTTTGTAAATTTCTAAGAGTGTTGACCTTCCGCTGGAATCCATCAGGTCGTTTTTAAACTCAGTATAATTCGCTACCGATTGATGGTTTAGAAATTTCCCTTCTTAAGAATGAAATATATTATCATTTCAAAATAATAAATAATCTTTGATTTTAATCTTTTTATTAAAAAACACACTTACACAATTAATTTAAAAAATGGACTACATTGCATAAGGAGCCGGTTGAAAACAATTAAAACAGCCTTGGGAGCGAGTTGTCCGTTTATGCTAAGGCAGTGCCGTCCATATTGGTATTCCTCCGCGATACTCTCTCTCTCTCTGTTCTTCCTTGTGTCCTAGAGTTCTAGTCTTCCTTTTATCATCAATAATTTATATAATTATTTTATTTTAATATGTACCATGGGGGGTTACACGCTGTCTTCCTAACAGCATACCAACCCTCATTTTACTAATTATACAATTGTTCATTTAATTGTACTGCTCGTTGCTCGAATTGTACAACTTTAATTTAAATTTATTCTGTAGTTCAGATAGTGTTATTTTTTTTTATCAACATAAAATAAAACTGAACGAAACCACAGTTCGGACTGTTTAATTTCTTTAAAAATCTGTATTATATATCGCGCCCTATTGCCAATTTATATTATTAGTCCGTGGTACAGACCCCTTTTTATCAAATTATTAACATCCATCTGAAATTTCTTAAATAGCCCCATCTTGTCGTAACCTACAAATGTTTTATTTGCGAAAATTCTCGGGATTGGGGAGTTTTCAATCTGAAGATAGTCAAACTTTGTCTATTTAATTAGTTACTAAAAACTTATAAATTCAAACTTGCTTTCTACTTGAATCGTAAGATAACTTAAGCACAAACTCGATAAAAAATGTGGCCTTCAAAAATATTGAGCCGTTTAGCGTGAACTTAGAATCCCAAAATATGAAAATAACGAGGTTGTATAAGCCAAACGACCCAATATTTTTGTTGGCCACCTTTTTTCTCGATTTTGTGATCAAATTATCTTATGATCCAAGTGGAAAGCAAATGAGTATATACTAGTTTTTAGTACCTAATTGATAAAGTATACCGACCTCCAGATTGAAAACGGCTCTATTCCGAGAGTTTTCGTAAATAAAATAGTTGTTGGTTACGATGACATGAAGCTATTTACCACGGACTATATTATGTAATTATAATTATTCTTATTGAAAAATTATAACCTTAATATATTCAACTTTTCCACCTTCATATAAGTCCAACAATAAATTGAGCCTTTTGTTTCGAATATTTTCATTGTAAGTTATATTGTGTTTCATCTTCTATTACATAATAATTATATAGTATATTTAATATAATAATTAATATATTAATATAACTCTTGAATAAAGTTGTTATTTATTATCCATTTATCTGCTCAAGTAATATTTTTACATATCGAAGCGAGTAGGAATCATAAGCAATGTCAAAAGAAACGACATTTTGTTTACTAACTGCCTAATATTTACAAGTATTACGTGAATATTGTTTACTTGTAATCTTAAGATAAGAAATGTACACGCTTACGATGTTTTTAAGTTGTTTTAGCTTTCGTTACAAAGAACACGCAAGAGTGTGCTGATTACACTATCTCTTAAATATCATGTTATTTCGAAAATTTAACGCGCTTGAAAGCGTAAGGCATACTTCAAAATTAATTTTAAATTTATTTTCCCTTCGTCATTTTATATTTCATGATCATAAAACTTGGACATAGAAGCACATTAGTGGTATACAAGAGATCTTCGTACTTTTTGGCCTTGGGACCACTTTGAAACCTCTAATAAGTCTCGCGGGTCTTGGCTTGTTGTGATAAAAATATCGATATATCGATATTCAGAAACATTGTCAACCATCGATGTTACCTTGATTTCCTACTGATAATAGTATTTTCGAAACTTTTTAAAAATCGAAACACCAACATATTTTTTGTTTTGTAACATTATATATTTTTTTTTACTCCAACAAAATTCATCAATATAACTATCGATAATCTGATTTTTAAAAAAACTGTCAAGTGCGGGGATTGGTAGTTTTTTTATATTCGTTTATTAATTGATAAAATTATTCTTAACGTTCTTAATCTTACTTTAACCAAATCTAGGTACCTATCCTTCCATAATAAACATCTCAGAACCATCCTAATACTTTCTTTTCTCACCTTGATAACCATCCGAGGCGTCTGAAAAAAATATGGCCTCGTGATCTCCTAATTTATAAATTTTATTGGAGTGCTACAAGAGTGGGTAGTTTCTCTACATATCTCTTCATATCATTGTATTTATCTGTATATTTATTAGATATATATATTTTTTTTTTATATACAATTTAGTAAATTTCATGGATATAAAAAAAGAAATTAAGACCCATACTGAAGTCACGTTGAATGTAGGTAAATGACATACATATTTTATTTATATTTACAGAATAATAACTGACAATTGTTTCTTTTTTATTTTCCTCTAACTCTGTGCTACAGAAACGGAAGTTGACGATAAGGAAAGGAAGAGACCTGCCTCCTCGATCACCGTGCGAGGGTGGACGACCTCCTTCCGATTCCGAGGAGCCGGCCATTGTTTACCGCCTCCTCAATCAGACAGCTGCACAAAATGAAAACATTTATTTCTCACGTACATCGATTCAGTAACCTCTGGCACGATGTCTTATATTAGTTTTGATAAACTGCCTGTTCAATATCGTTGTTTATCTCGCCTTCGTCAAAACTATCACATAATATACCTTGTTGTGTTCTTACATCTTATACATAGTGTAATCTGTGATTGCTGAATTTTAACCCGGATGGAGGTTGTTGAGAGGAGGATAAGGAACCGTAAGTGGGTGGGTCCCCTTCTTCAGATCTACAAAGCCAAAGCCGATAAAGGGCAGTTTTATTCAAGGGTTTCTCGGGAGGATCTTTAAGCATTTTTCGAAGAGGATCTTACTCGATTATTATATAAAAGATTAAAACCAAACCACAATAATAATATGTTTTAAATGTACAAAAATCATAGTATAGTTCGGATGCAGGACGGCTATAACGTAATTTTATTTTTTCAACTTGTTGCTTATATGATTACGCAAAAGTTAGATTCCTTCGATTTCTTTTTAAATATGCCTACCTTACTCAGAACAAGGTAAAGAAACTAATATATGACAAAATTTCGTCTTTACCAGGTATATCCCAAACGCGTTTATATAGAATAGAAGAATCAACTTTATTCTGGGACAAAGTCCCTTAAGAATAACAATTTTGTACATAGAAATTAACACATCATCTGGCCAATATACATATTACAATAAAAAAAAAAACTAAAAACTAAGTAATAACAGAAGTATTTACATAACTATACAGCTATATTAAAGAAATAATATGAGCAATATGGTCACAATACTGCAAAATAGTTGCTACAAAAACAATAAACTATGGAATACTAAATGAAATTTGAAATGAACAATAAATTACTTGTGTTGTCATACCATTGAATTAATGAAACAAAATAATGCTGAAAGAACAGATAAATCTTTTACATTTGTACCTTAATGTATTCAAATGAATACATTAATAGTATTGTAAACATTATAATAATGTTATATAATCTGTATTCTAAGCTGTAGATTGATCGGAAAAAATAAAAGATGATACACATATAGAGGAGTGTATTCAATATTAGTTATCAATTAAATACTGCTCAAAGGCTTAGAATCTTATACATTGAAAAACTGACCAAAAAAACAATTCTTAGCGAACGTGACTGGACATCTTTTCCATACTCAAAAAAGAATATATATTTATATACAAATGATAGATGTATATATATATATATATATATATATATATATATATATATATATATATATATATACTTCACACTAAAGAAGAGAAATAAAAAAAAGAGAGAGAGAGAACTAAAATAACACGCAAGATTGTAGTATATGAAGACTGATTTATTCTTCTGCTTGCTCCTCAATATACATACATCTAACAGCTGATATTAAATCTAACAGCTGTTACTGCGCTCCTTAACTTATATATATTTAGATGTATAGAGAGTTAGTACAATATAATAATAATACTTTATTTATTCTGGGACGAGTCCCTTTAGAATAATACAGGAAGACAGAAATGAGGGCTAAGGAGCCTCAGAGATATATAAATAAAAATACAGAGTAATTGAACAGTCTTGGTTAAAAAAATAATATATATATATATATATATATATATATATATATATATATATATATATATATACACATATACATATAAGTTGCTTTCCAATTTTGATCAGTTGATAATAAAAGAGAAAAAAAAAATAGATAAACAAAAATTGGAGAACAAATAATGAAGAACGAACTAATAACTTATGTACATATTTTCAGTAGTATCTATTTACGATTTTATGGGGACTGGATGGATAAGAAATGATTGAACAGGCGGGATTTAAAGGTAGGAAGGGTATTAGATTGACGGATATGGGAAGGGATGGAGTTCCATAGAGATGAGGATCGGATAATGAACGATTTGTCGAAAGCAGCGGTTCGGTGGGCCCTTATGTATATATCAGAAGACCGGGAACGAGTATTGCGGGAACGAACAGAGGATTTGAATTGAAGGAGCTCGGAGATGTATGAGGGACGGTGGGATTGGATGACTTGAAAGAGGAAGGATGCCAGGAAATACTTACGACGGTAGGAAGGATAAAGCCAATTTAACTCCGCGTAAAGGTGGGAAACAGAGGCGCCCCTTGGGATCCCGAAGATGAATCGTACAAAGCAATTTATCAAACGTTTTAGTTTCGCCTCGAGATCCCCAGAGAGGCCCCCATATACCGTACAGCAATAGTCAAAGTGGGGAAAAATTAAGGAAGTGACTAGGAGCCTACGGGTTTCAAAAGGAAATAGGTGACGGGAGTAGTTAAGACGTTTTAGGATGGAAATGGTACGGCGGGAAATATTGGATTTATGATTTTTCCAAGAAAGCGTTTGATCAATGGTTATTCCAAGATTTTTGATGGTGGGGTGAAATTTGATGGGGTTATTATGTAGGAACAGAGTTGGAATAGTAGGGACAGTTTTAAGGAGGTGATTGGAGCCTATTAAGATTGCCTTTGTCTTATCCACATTCAACTTTAGCTTGTTTGTTCTTGAAGTTTTTCTGTGGCAGATAATAGGTCGGAGGGCGGAAAGGAAAGGTATATTTGGAAATCATCTGCATAGATGTGGTATCGGGAGTGACGGATCTGGAGGGGAAGATCATTGATGTAAATAGCCAACTATGATGTAAATTATAGTCAACTAATATAATAACGAATATTATAAAAATTATTATTTATTTTTTTTGTAAATCGGAATTTACATATAAAGTTGTAAAGGATCTAACTTTAATATATATTCTTGATGAAAATTTGATTATTAAAAACTTTCTTCTCCATGACAATCGTAGAACGGAGCAATCAAGGTTTAGCTAGTCAAATAGAGTAAAAACCATTAGGTTACCAAAAAAAGTTAAAAAATCAATCATATTGCAATTTTTATCAGCTTTAATTGTGTAAAGAACGTCGTTGTCGATGCGATGGATAGTTTCCCCAAATATAAGTGTAAACCCGAAAAAAGTGACTAGGTGCCCCTCCCCTATTATATATACCCCTCCCACATGTGGCTCACCGCCTGGGAGTGGGGACTTTTAGTATGCTTACCTCCTTACTAGTGAATAAATTAGGGTTAGTTAAAATGGAATTAGTGTTTACTGTTTTCAATAGAAATAGACAATCTTTAGTTGCACATATCTGCGGTGAATAATCGAAAAAAAAAGTGGCAGAAATAAAATTAATTAAAAATAAATAAATAAAACTATACCACTACAGTCCATGAATGATTTTGAGTTCAGTACTGTTTCAGTAAGGAGTATTGTTTTGAGTAAGCAACTGTATGGTTGGGCCAGGATCACGCTCAACCGCCAGGTTCCCCCCCTAAATTGATTATTTAACTAAGAATATTCCAGTTTACAAAGGCTAGGTGTGCTCTCGGAGAGTGGTCTCCCGACCACAGGACCTTTAGCTTCGGAAGTCAGTGTTTACCTACTGAGCTACCCTACTACCATTAAAAATAAATACGAACAATAACTTTAATTTGAGATCAATCTACTGATGTAATAGTAATATTTTGGTATGGATAAAATTAAGCTTGCGATAAAAAGCAATATATATATATATATATATATATATATATATATATATATATACTTATTTCTGAATATTTAAAGTACAATCTTATAATTATTTTAAAATAGATTCAATAACGATAATTATATAACCTGTACATTCCATATGGGTCACTACAGCTGATTTATTATTTAAAACTTACTGCTGAGCTGATGAAACATATCTGGTGACCAACTGGAGGCAGATTTCTAACTGTTCCTTATCGATTGATAAATAAATCCGTTTAATCGATTTAATCGATTAATTTGATATGATTAGATCATAAAATCTATAAGAAGATTTAACACAACATAAAAAGTGATCACAACTACATAAAACTTTCATGTGTGTGTTACTTTATGTCGGCCTAGTTTCTATTAAGTAACACAACTCTTATCTACCTACACTAAATTACATAACATCATTATATCATTCAAAGGTTATAAACAAATATATATATCTCTTATCTTTTTATTAACGAAATCTTTTTTTCTCTGAATTGGAGATCTAGATGGCCTTCAGTACTCTAGTGCTTACTAGGATTTCTGATAAACAAAATAAAGTTTAGATTACTTTTATCAGTTAGCTATTTCTTATAACCTTTCAGAAATCAAAAGGGATAAGGATTAGATAATTTTTTTAAAAATTTCTTTTACACTCTTAAAAAATATGTAGGTTTATTTATTTTATCAAATATTTAACAATTTTTTTTAAATGTGTTTATATATTTCCAAAACACTAAACCTGCATTTTTAAACTCAAAAACGTTCTATTTTCGAGATTAAGCTAGTCATAGGGTTCGCATCCATACAACCTAACGTTAATTGTCATTAAATACATGTCTCATTTCGTCGACTTGAGGCCTCTATGATCGAGAGCTCCTCCAGGCCATGGCTTGATATGACAAAAAAAGTCTTATTTTATAAATGACACTTCAGTTCTGAAATGATGTTTTTAAGAGAAAAAACATGTAATAAATGTATTGGTAACCACTTGTGAGTAATTGGCTAAATTTCATATTTTTTAAAAGTTTTTAAAATTTTACCATGTAATCATAGTTTTGAGATCCGTGTTTTATAGGATTGGTTATCAAAAGAAGTTTGGAGATATAATAATTACTTCCTCGTTCCTAAAAATCGTTTTAACAAAAGTTTTAAATAATATAAGTCAACTACCTACTTACAAAAATGAAAAAAAAAATAGTGCGAAAATAATAAATTTGTTGAGAAAGAAGGAAAAAGAACTAGCCTTCATAATAGTATGTAAAAAAAAAAAAAAAAAAAAAAAAAAAAAATAGTGCGAAAATAATAAATTTGTTGAGAAAGAAGGAAAAAGAACTGACATTCATAATAATTAAAGATTAATTTTTCTATAAGTAAGCAGATGTTTGCAGCAGTGGGATGTTACTGTTACTAAACAACCCTGTTGCATTTTTTAACTAATAGATTATGTTTCTCAGCTGTGCACACAGCTTGTTCTTCTCTTCACTTTCGTCTGGTTTTCTTTTCTTTTGTCTATTATGGCGGCCTCTCCAGTGCAGCTTCTCTTCTTCTTTCCAGAGATAAGTGGGTTGGTAATACAACTTCTTCTGTTCGAGAGATTTTGGTTCCAAGCTTGCGGGATCAGTCAGAATGTCAATCATGCCTCGGAATGTCATTCCGACTGACCGTGTAGGGTCCAATTAATAACTACTAGCTGATCCATGGGTGGGAGGCAGGTAGAAGAGATTTTCGGGTGAAGTCCCCCAAAACAGAAAAATATATTTTGTTTATTGTTCTATATTAGTTTCTGTGAGTTATCTGAGCTGAACACTACTTAGGTTAAAACGCATATACTTCAGCTCCAAAATGTAGGCACGTGTTCAAAAAAAAAATATCCCTGAATACATTATTGTATTGTTCTCATAAACATCGGGAAACATGTAACTGCATTGAATAATGTGTACATTATTTTGAATAAATGCATTAATTGTGTCTTAAAAAAGAATCTTGCACCATTCAGTACGTAATTTATTTATTAATTATCATAATTATTATGAATGACTGACAGTGCAATTTTTTAAAATAAACTTGTGAAAATTTATTACAAACAAGAATCAACTTGAAACAAAGAATTCTCAGATTAGTGATGAATTGATGAGTTACCTGTCCTTGTTCATTGAATGGGTAATGGCAGAAACTTCGTGTGTCTATATTCATAGCCTTGGGCATGTGGGCTTTCTGAAATTAACTATTCATTCAGACATGAATCATTAATGTTTAAATGAACTTGGGTTTTTATTAATGAAGGCACATCTTCCGTTGATAAATAATTTATGCATTTATTCCTTATTACAGTTTTTAAATCTGAAAGTTATCGGTATGATTTCGAAGAGCAATAATTCAGCTTTTCAACGTCATTAGATAATCGCTTTGTCAATCTGGTAACTATAAACAACTAGTACGGAGCAAGAAATTATTCTTTCAATATTTATGCTGAATCTGAATTTTAATTAAGATGTAGACTAAAAAAAAAAAAAATAAAAAAAAAAAAAAGTGTGCTTTAGACCACAGGATAAAAGTGGAAATATCAACAAGACGCGATTAATAATGTGATATATAAATTATAAATAATATCTCATTATAAAGAGGATGAAATGCTGAACATTTCCTTTGCTTACAGTATACAAATCCGATTTTTAGTTTCTGAGATATCTTAATCCATATCTTCCATAAAACTCGTTATGTTTTGGTTTTGGAACTATTTTTTCTATTCGCCTCCCTTCTTTAAATCATATGCCACTTCAATTAATCGACTCAAGCCGACTTTACCCGAGCATTACACATCGGAAATCTCACGGCTCAATCTAATTCATCCTTCACAAAAAAGTGCAAAACGAGCCTAAAAAAGTTTTCATTCAAAAAGATTTAGTTCTCAATTCGATTGACATTTTCGATATCGATACTTTTGCATTCCATCTAAACACAAATATGTTTATAATTTAGAGGTATTATGTTACTAGGAGTACTCCAAACTATTTCGAGAAATACGTCACAAATATTGTGACGTCACGTGTTAGTCCTAGTTAGTTAACCCGAGTTAAAAAGGTATTAGAATAACACAGCCTAATCTTTAACTATGGTTAAGTCTTAACTTAGAATTTTAACCTAAGATAACCAAAAGGTTATAAAATTTGATAGGTTTGATACTAGACTATTTTATTAGTAGGCTTGAAACTTATCATTGATCCTTCTGTTAGGAGTCGTCAAGGGGCTGCTACAAAGACTTGACATATAATCGATTAAGAATCGAGAGGTTGTTATTGTCGTAGAGGAGATTTGATTTGTTGTTGTAAGATTGGGCGGCTCTACAATGGCCACTATTACTATATTAGTCAGGTGTGTAATTATGCTCTGACACCCTGCCAACTTCCTCTTCCTCTTATAGTCGATTGTCTCGGCACAACTTGATACGCTACTCGAATCGAATGTTTGTATTTACATAACCTAAGCAAAATTTTCACACCGATATTTAAACCAAATTCAATTTAACTATCATGGGGTAAATATTCCTCTTAATAAATGAAAGATTATGCTAAAACCGTTTTCGATAATTTTAACTGCCTCGCTACCAAAGATGGAGAAGTTTTGCATTCGTATGTGAGAGGGATCTAAAAAACAAAATAAATTTTTTCTTTAATTTTTAATCGAAAATCCACGCACGCTTTATGTTTTACGTTATAACCATTCCATTTCGTTTCTGCCGGGGGCGGGTTAGACGAACGGGCTAACGCATGTTTTGCACTCGGCAACCTGATAAGATTTACGAGTTCGAGTCTCGGTGCTGGGAGCTTTTAAATCTGGCATGAATCCACCTCATGATCGAGATAAACTCTGTATAGCCGACAACTCTAAGTAAGGGAAAGAAAAATAAAAAAATTCTTCTTTAACTGTAGTCAAATCCGTGTGACGGATAAATTATCATATTCCATTAATCCCATTTTCAGAGATTCTGTGGGTCAGTGATGAGATGTATTATTGTTATCTAATATTTCCCGCTCCATACTATTTATATGAGTGAAGTATTTTCTTTGATACACGTCACATGACGTTAAAAACTGGTAAATAAACAGTTACGGAATGGACTTAATTCGTAACAAATAATAATAACAATAATATTAATTAAACTTTCATTTTAATGATTGAGGTTGTTAAACATGCCAATTTGTGAATCATGTATTGTATTGACACTCCTCATAACTCAAAGGACAAAATCAGAAAGCGATCCCTAGATAGCCAGGTCAAACTATCTCTGATAACTTGGAAATAGTTATCTAGAATGCACTGACTGGACAGAAGACCCATTATCAAGATTTAGGGAACAATAACAGATTGCAGCAAAAGGGCACTTTCTCAGAGATCTCATCTTAAGAATATTAATTATCGATAACTTCCTTTACCGTCCTGTTCCGACTTCCCTTCACCCCCTGTTATTCTTGGGTATATAAACCCCATGACCATCTGAACTAATCACTCATGCAGTTACATTCTTGAAGTCACACTCTTCATTGTAGGAGACCTGGAGTGAACTCGTGTAGTCAAACCATAGTATATTACTCTATGTGTTAGATGCCATTTGTAACAGACATTATGAATAAAAACATTACTTATAAGGTCTTCACTGTCTCCGATTCGTTAACTAACGATTAATTAAGTTAAAATATATATATATATATATATATATATATATATATATATATATATATTATTCTTTGAAAATATTTTTTAAAAAAACCTTAAGATGTGTGCTTTAGACCATAGATAGGAGTGAAAACATCAAGGCGAAATTAATAATATGAAATATAATTTATAAATAATAGCGCGTCACAAAGACGATGAAATGCTGAATATCCCGCTCACTTACAGTATGCAGGTCTGATTTTTATTTTCTGAGACATTTTATTCCATATCTTCAATAAATTTCGATATCATTTGCTTTTTGACACTATTTTTCCCTTTTCGCCTCGCTAACACTACGTCGCTTTAATATGGAACTTTTAATAATAGATCATTACAAAGAGGATAAAATGATGAACATTTCACTCACTTACAGTACGCAGTTCCGATTTTTAGTTTTAGATCTTATAATCCATATGCAAAAACAATTAGTCGACTCCTGCCTAATTTACCCGAGCTTTATATATCGGATATCCGACGGCTCAATCTAATTCACTCTCCACAGAAAAAGTGCAAAACTCGCCTAAAGAAGTATTCATTAAAAAAAAATAGTATAAAACACATTAATCGATGAATCGATCATTGATCAATATTCTAAAAAAGGATATGGTGAAAATGAAGTCAATTAGTTCTCAAGTTAATCAAAATAAATTTAGTTATTTTTCGTGACTAAATCAGTCTAGCAGTGATTGAATATTTCGGAGTTATTTTAAGCTACTTTTATAAAAGAAACGCTTAAATTTACACACAATAGTGAACCGGAAGACTATACACATTACGATAATAATAAGTGAAGTTTATTCCGGCCTGTCGATAGGAAATTGACTGACGATCACATTGAATAGAGGAAATCGTAATGGGCCGATATCAAGGTACCACTGGCTGTGCTGTAGGTATATATGCATCGTTTGCACTGTTGGACACGTGGCCGTTGGTATGAACGGAATTAACAATTAATTTCTTTATATTCGGTACGTGATTCCTGTGTGCGTCATAGACGGAGGTATTATTTTCTGTACACAAAGATAAGTAAATATTACCAAAATTATGTGGATTTTACATTAATATCAAGCGAAAGTATTGCGATAGTGAAAAATTTCTAATCTGAGTTTTGAACAGAAATACATGTTTCAAAGTCTCCTGAATCAAGTCTATTAAAAAACAGTCAGCTCCAAAACGAAAATGAAATTTCAAATTTAAGGAAGGTACAAGCCTGTCATATTTTAGGAACGTTTCCGCCATAATCGATTTAACGGGAAATAGTGCTTTATAATCATCAATTTTACACATTTTAACAAAACGGCTCAAACGATTTTAATTAAAAATATATCATTTATGCAAAAAACATTTTTTTTTATATCCGCACTCTCGCTCAATCTCCATTGGGTTTAGCCCCAGTGAAGCGGTTAAGAGAGTGCAGGGATTTCCTGGAGTCATGATTTTCCCTCCACAGTTGAAGGAACAAGACTGGCTCGGAGTTCTCTTGCCACATTGTAAATAGTGTATGTATGTGTTCTTTTTATTTATTTATTTTTAGGTTATTTTATACTTATTTATTGTATATATATATATTATTTTTCTATATAATCTATTTTTTTTATTGTACATAGAGTGTGAATGTTATCTCTGAACACTATTATAAATGTCCTTTGAGACAGATTGTAATATTTTCAATAAACAAGTTTAAAAAAAATATATCATGTAGGTGTTATCCATACAGAAAGAGATTGGAAGAGCTTAAATACCGAATTTGCAAAATATCTTTAAGCTAACTTTAATTTTGTTTATTAAGAATTATAAATAATAGGTCTGGAGTAGAAATGGAAAAAATATTGTAAGTTACATATGATACAATGTTGTAAATCTAAGGATATTGTAAAAACGAATATCTAACACATTATATGAGGTAATGGAGAGTAGCCTATAAAAAGCGTAAACTCAGCTTTTTTTTTCTTTCAAATTTATTGAAATTCCAAAAAATCTCTTAGTTATTTGGCAATAATTGCTTCCAGTTAGCAACAATTTAATATATTTCTTGTATTATCAAAGTTACATCTTTACAAGTTTACGTTTCGGGATATTTACTCCCATCTTCAGAACCACAATCCCAATGATCTTGTAGATGCAATGCTAAAAAAAAATTTGAGTTAAAATATAGTGCATGTTATAATACATGTCAGAATTTTGTTGTTACAATAAATTTGTAATCACCTTAAAAATAATGTGCTCCATCGTCAGTTTCTATTTCATGTTATAATAATCTATGCATTATAAACATCTAGAGCAACATCTTGCTTTTAGATTAATAATTGGGTGTCTGCCATAGTGAAATACAATTGACCTTTGGATCTGACTGTTTTATCTAACTATTTTTATACTATTGTTGTTAATGTTTATTTTATGTATCTGTAATTTCATTTCTATTAAATTTTAATTTTGTTTAATATGTCCGTATAATGAGTTCCCAAATAATCTCAAATCAATGCTACGATAAAGCCATTTCTGATATGCGGCTGTGACATCAATCTGGACTATCAATCTAGATAGAAGTATTGAAAGATTTGAGAGAGATGTCCTCCGTACGATAATCGGAGATCTAACCCATGGAGGAGGAGGATCAATAAAGAACTGCTTACATAAACTGGTCAATCAATATCCTCTGATATGAATGCAAGGAGGATAAGATGAGCGGGATATGTAGCTAGGGAAGCCTCTACACAACAATGAATGCCTTAATAGTAGACAAAAGACCACATGGAAAGCCAAAAAGCAGATAGGTAAATCGAATCAAGAAGATGCAATATATTGTCCTGCTGATAAATGGAAAAAAATAGTCCAAGATAGTCAGAGATCGAGGAGGCTTGTTAAGGCGACAAAAGATCTACAATATCTTTAATGGCAACAAAAAGAGAAAAAAAAAAGGAGGGTGAAAAAAAACTAATGATTTTTAATTTCAGTCAATATGGTTTATTTTTTTATTATTAAATAAAAAATAAACGTCTCTAACTGATTTTTAAAAATAATAATAGTTACTCAAATATATTTAGGTTGTATTAGTATTTATATGTAATGATTGCCGACCTTGAATACGGTGAAACCGTACATTTGACCTCTCGTGTTATCTATTATTTGACTTCAGTAGTGAGTTAGAAGGGATTTCATTTGAATCGCTAGTCCCGTTTTGTGCTTAGTAAGGCTTCTGTGGCCAGCAATGAGATTTTAACAATGCCTTTAACAGTCTTATTTAAATAGAATGTCATTCTCTTTAGGGACATTTTTAGAACAAAACAATGGATTTATTAAGAATCATTCTCTTGATTGCTTTTGGCAAGGAACACATCGTTAAAAGTGATTTACGATTTTTTACTGTTACAATGTTAGAAGTTATTTAGCGAAACTATTTATTGTAACCGTTTAAAATACATTATTAAAGACCTATAAGTAGGAACATAACCATTTTATCACGACCTAAATATTCTTTTTCTTTAATTCAGGAATAATAATATAGTAACATTATTCTTGGGTTTTATGATTCATTCACCTCTCATGTGGAAACCTCCATTTTCTTATAAATTGTCTGCGATAAGATTGGAAGAATACATTTAATATATTTTATAGAGAATGTTTTTATAAACATTTTTTGATAACTAGTCAGACTGTGAAAATGTTTTATTTTTATTTGGAGGTTGTACAAATTAAAAAATCAAAAGTATTTTTCGGTTTTTAACATTATCATTTTAGCTGAAAAAGTTCTAAAAATGTTCTTATGTTATGAATGCTGTCCCCTTCCGATCATGTTTAATGTATAAAAATTGTAATATATCCAATTGATTTGTTTAGATATTCAAGCATATCTATACGCACATAAAAAATAAATAAATAAAAAATCCTACAACTGTCTAAACATATAAATTTATTTTTAAATATCCAATATTATATTTGTTCGTTCGACAATTTGAAAATAATTATGTTGAATTTGTATACCTAAAATGAACTACAGCGATATATTTTTTTTTATCCATTACCGCTTCAAGTTTGCTCCTATGCACTAGCGGATCCAGGAATTAATTTTGGGTGGGCTTCAGCCCGAAAGATTTTTTTTTCATAAAAATGACGATAATTACTTTAGGAAAAAAGAAAGAAACTAACTACCTAAATGAAATGATGTTTAAGTGATTCCTTAAGTTCTTTTAAATGTAATTACACGAACAATAATACTTTAAGATATAATTTTTTAATATTTTTTTTTCATAAAACATGGTTATATTTTACCATTTTGGGAGGGCTTCAGCCCGAAAGCCTCCTCCCCCCGGAGATCCGCCCGTGCTCCTATGCAATGAGGTTAAGATGGGGCCACTCATATATATTGGTGCAATCCATCTAGAAGCCTCTACACAACAATAAAGGCCTCAAGAATCGGTAAGTGGAAAAAAACACGTGATTTTACGTTTCTAAACTAAATACAAAGTGGACTATTTATGGGTTGAATTATTGGACTTATTTACAGATATTCGATTGACCAATGGGTCTCAAGTTACTTTCCTTTTTTAAAATTAAACTTGATCGTTTCAACTCGTGCAGAACTGTTCTTAATTTCTTTTACGGCTTTATTAGTAAGTACTACTGCTTTTTATATAAAGGTTAAAAATTGTTATGCTTGATGGTACATAATTCGCTTTTAATCCAGAAAATAGAGGTACGTTGTCTTGCAAAAAGTTATGTAGCTGGGCAAAAGCTTCCATTTTTTTTTTTTTTTTTCGTTCATAGCTTAATTTTCGTACATTTTTTAAAAGATAGAATTTACTAAAACGTTGATACTTTGTAGATTATTTCAAGATCGTTGGAAATGCTCCGTTGCTCCACCAAAGTTGATTTGTTCTTCTTCTCTAACTACTATGTCCTCTTGATAATAATATATATATTTGTAATTGATTCGGTCAATAAGCATATACAATAAATTATTCACTTTTACAAAATATATATTATTTATAATTAAAACATTAACAATAATTATAACGGTTGGTCTTACCAAAATGGTTATATTGTGTATTAATTCAGAATGCCCGATATGCTATAATATATTCCGTTTTTCAAATATCTTGCTTTAATTGAAAGTTTCTCAGGGTTTTTGATTTACTTAATCCTCCCAAAAAAAAATAAAACAACAAAAAATAACCTATAATTTGTACATTGTTCTTTGTCCGATTTGATTATATAATATCTTATAGAACAGTGATACCTTTTCGCCTGACACCTTCTCTGATATCACAGAGGTATCACAGTTCTATAAGATATTATATAATCAAATCAGACGAAGGACAATGTCCAAATCATTGTGTTTTTTTTTTAAATAGAAGGAACAAAGATTAAAGATAATATGGTGCTTGACCCGAAAAACGTTTAGAATTTTAAGATGTAAAATAAAATAAATTAAATAAGATAAGAACTATGTACGGTACCTTGGATTCTACTTAGACAAAAGACTTACTTGGAACATACATACGAAATTAAAAAGACAAGAACTTACTAGCCGATATAGCCAACTTTCACATCTTCTGGACTATAGATCTTCACTTAACTTACGAAACAAGCGACTGATCAACAACACCTTACTGAGACCAATATGGACATATGGAGCAGAACTTTGGGGTTCTGCAAAACAAACACACATAAACAAAATACAAACAGCACAATAAAAAATTTTACGAAAAATTGTTAACGCACCTTGGTACATTTCAAATACTACTATACATAACGACTTAAGCACCCCAACAGTAAAATCCTACATCCACGACAAATACACTTCATTTTATTCTTCAACCCAAAATCATTCCATCCTCTGGTTCTTTCTATCTCCTGCTCCCTGTTACCTGAACAACGAAGATTAAAAAGAAAATGGCCAAGAGACCTACTACATCAATAAAAACCAAATCACGAAAAAACACCAAGACTGTACAAACACAACAAATTTGCTAGATGCGCAACCGCGCAGGTGCAAATTGCATAAAATATAAATAAATAAAAAATAAGATATTGACGAATAGTATTAGATCTGAACATATTAAAAAATATTTAAGTACAATACTGTACTATCTGATGACAAATTGTTTCGGCACAGTAGTATTCATCATATTTTGAATAAAATTTAAAAATAATTTTTACTCTTTGTTTTGACTAGACTACAGCTGGGGAAACCTTTTTACTATTAGAGGCCGTAGTAAGATTAGGCTGTGATACTTGAGGCCCAATATTTTTCTAGTTTTACGGTTGTTATTTTTATTTATAAGTAAATACACTCACCCATACACATATATTCAACTTAATTCTATCAATTTTCAAATTTCGTAACTCACATATTTTAAAAAAAATTATTTATGATATTTACAACTGTATTAACTATAAAAATACATTCAATAAATGGGATAAAAGAAAATAATAACATGAAAAAACTTGTTAAGAAACTAATCACTGGTAGCACTCTAACAAAAAAAAAAAGTATTTACAATAAGAGATCTGAAGGCCATCTTCTTTTAAAATATAAAAAGACAAAAAGAAAAAGAAATATGAAAATAATATCTTTTAATACCTTATTTTAAGTCCGTTTTTTTTCTTTGTTAGCTCTGATCCAGAAAACTACTATCCAATTTTGACCTAATTTTAACTAAACATTCTTCATTGCTCCCGGAATATTTAGGAATAATTTTTTTATTTTATTTTATTATTATTGAAATTTACAACTGCATTGAATGATAAATACAAAAATTAAATATGAAACAAATAACATGTCATATACTACATGAAGAGAAACTACCCATTGGTAGCACTCCAATTATGTTTCTATATTAGAAGGTCCCGAGGCCATTTTCTTTTCAGACGCCTCAGAGGGTTATCAGGGATCCAAGAGGAAGGGTTAGAAACGATAGGGTTTGGATGTTTTTGAAGTTTATTATGGAAGGATAGGTATCTGGATTTAGCTAAATAGGAAACATATAGTACATTAAGGTCGTTATGGATGATTTTATTAGTGACAAAGTAAGGAGCATTGAGGATTTTACGAAGGATTTTGGATTGTAAGGATACGTGAGAAATTTGATGGTTTAGTGGAACCCCATAGCTCAACTCCGTAAATCCAAATATGTCTTTTTATAGTGATATATACGAGACGAGTCTTTTGTAAATAGTTCCAAGTTTAGCGCGTTCGTCTGGTAAGTGCTCCAGAAGTCGAAAATGTTGGGAGGTTTCTAGTCGTTTCAGTCAGATATGGGGGTTCCACGTGAGTCGTTTGTCCAGGTGGAGTCCTAGGTATCGGATTTGTTCAATAAGTGGGCTATTGTTAAAAAATACTGTAGGAAAGAAAGCCATAGGTTTACGATGAAGAGCTATTTAAATGTAGTTTAATTTAATGAAATTTTATTTATAAAAGTCTATTTCTTAAAATAAATATTGGTCCTATTTATTATTGATTAATTATTTAGTTTATTATGGAAGGATAGGTATCTGGATTTAGTCAAATCGGAAACATAAGGAACATTAAGGTCGTTATGGATGATTTTATTAGTGACAAAGTAAGGATCATTGTGGATTTTACGAACCATTTTGGATTAGATACGTGAGGGATTCGATGGCTTCGTGGAGCCCTAAATCTGAATTCCGTAAGTCCATTCTTATTCTGAAATAATTAAATATTAATTAATTGTAGCGCTAGATTAATTAATAAAGCGCAAAAACAGAGGTCGGATGTGTGGTTTAGTCTACTGATACTATTACATACTGATAACTGTGTTCTATTTGCATCGATTTACAAAAATGATTTTTAAACTACATATCTATATCTGTAAACTCCTGAATTATAACTCAACACAATAGGTGCTAGAGGAGACTTTTCGACTATCGAGGTCTTATCGATCCGAAACGGAATCGACATGATTAATCATTGTTATTGTCGAATATCGTAAAATCTCGACACCTCAGATAAGATAGAGTAGTCGTAAACCTGGATAACTATCTCTTTGGAAAGTTGCGTAGTTACAGGGACAATAATAAGCACTAAATTATTTTGTGAATATGAATTCCTGAACGATAATATTTGAATCATATAATAATTATTTTGTACTTTAAGAAAGCTTGTAGTTGCGGGAAAATTCAGCAGAAACTAATTTCTTCTCCTGTTCTTCTGTTTCTTTACATGTTTACGAAACAACAGTAAATGACCCAACTATAACTTGCTTTAGTGGTTTTTTGTTTTCTCATAGTATTTTGTCAACGAAACAAAGGTTTTTAAGCAGGGCATATGGATGTGTGTGTATGTATATGTATGTATGTGTATATGTATATGTGTATATATATGTGTGTGTGTGTTTATATATATATTGTGTATGTATTTATATAAATAGAGTTTTCTTTTGTAGATAAATTATATTTTGTTTTTCTTTTACTTTTAATGATTGTAATATAGTTTTTCATTTATATCTTATGTAGGTTTTTCCTACTGTAAAAAATGGATTTCAATTTTCTAAGTAGCATTCAAACCACTAGTATGTCATGTGTAAGGTTACTGAAACCACAAACATGTAATTTATCATTATGACATAATGTAATGTATATTTAAAAAAATAAAGCATTAATAAAAAATTAAAAAAAGCAGGGCTTGAAACGGAAAAATAAACTTTTTTTGAATTTTCATTTTCGATACTTTTTAGTTCTTTTGAAATTAGAACATTTTCTCTTGTAACTTTTCCAGTAAAGATTTTACAGAACTTTTCTTTTAAAAACTTTAAATTAAAATTTCTGTCGATTTAGCTTAAAAAAATCGATCTAAAAAATTATTTTTATACTTAGCTAATCAAACGATACATTAGAATGACGGGTAATTCATACGATGTTGACATCGGATTAATTGCATAGATTCTCTAAAGTATTTTTAGTATAGAAGCATATTGAGTGAAATACTTTATTTATAATATACTTTTAAAATGAAAATGTTGATTTTTTTTTTTTTTGGTTTGGGTTTATAGTGTATTGTTTTTTTCTTCTTATACTACGCTTCTTCCCGGATAAGACAAGGGTCTCCTTCAATACTGCCCCCTTCCCCATAATTATGTTTATGTATTTATGTTATTATGTGTTGCCACTTATTAGTTCCGGATCCTAACAATTTTTGGTCACACCATCCGCCCACAGCAACCTTGTCTGACTTTCCTTCGTTGACCATGAGTCTCTTCTACATTTCCTTTAGATTCCTTAGGATATCCTCAGGTACCTGAGGTGACTTACTTTAATGAAGGTTACTGGATCATATAAAAAAAAAAAAGCTCCATTAACTCAGGATGAATCAATTATTTTCAGCGTTCAATTGAGCAGAATCCGCCTCTCGAATCTTACTAAAGGAGATTTCTGGGTATTTTAATATATTCTACAACAAATGTGAATAAGCATTTCTGGAATAAATTCTATTCCTCCAATGGTCCATATAGATAGATATCATTATAACCAAGAATGGTTCTAGTCCTTTTGAAATTTGAATATCTTGGATCTCGGATCTCCTTTATGGCTCACTCTAGCGTCAAGATAAAGAACCAGTATCCAAGACACAAATTTTCGCCTAAATTTATGATAATGTTTCTTTCCTTTACGTCCATTCAAAATGTTCTTTTCCAAATTTTTGGAGAATGGAGATGTCCTGCACAATTATATTATTTCTGATTTCAATAAAAATATAATAAATTTTACTTGCCTGAATTACATATAATAATAATATACTATAATATAATGGTTGACTTACATTGTACCTCCTGGCTGAGCAGGCTGTCTAAAATCTCTACACTGCTGAACGGTGGCTGTTGCTCCCGCCAACTGACAAGGCTCTCTGCTAAGGAACGCATTACTGATACCATACCTCCACCTCCTGTAGATATAATATAATTATATTAATATTGTCACAATGAAATTTAAATAAAAATGAATAATTACAAATATAAAATATAGGAGAATTGTTTTATTTTATTGAAATTTACAACTATATACATTTATATAAGTAAATATATGTGAAGAAGCTACCCATTGCTAACACTTCTAAGGTTAAATTAATTGAGGAGGTCCCTTGGCCTTCTTTTTTTATCTTCCTCTATCTATCTATCTTCCTCGGAGAGTTGTCAGAAATTGTATTGGATGAAAGTTTATGAACTAGAGGGGTGACCAAAGAGTTTTGAATTTAAAGAGGAATATCTATTACGGGACAAATCTCCGACAAGAGGAATGTTGAGGTCTTTATGGATAATTTTATTTCTGACATAATAAGGAGCATTTAGGATTTTAGATTGTAAGAATTGGATACGAGAATAATTCGATGTTAATGTTGAACCCCAAAGCTCAATTGCATATGCCCAAATAGAGTTTTTTGTAGAATATTGGAAGTTTAGAGTGTTTGTCAAGTATGTGTTGTTGTAGTTGGAATGTGTTAGCAGTTTCGTGTCTTTTAAATCTAGTATGAGGATTCCAAGTAAGAAGTTTGTCAAGAAAGTGTCCTAAGTAAATGATCTGTTCTACAGGGATCTGTGGAATATTATAAGAAAATTTCATTTTGCTGTATTAGATTTAAATTTGGATCAAACTCTTTAAACTTAGTCAGGTCTCTAATATTGCTTAACCATTCGATAAATAATTCCATTTCAGTAATATATGCTTTGGCTATATTGGATAAAATTTTGTTGCAGTTATTTTTCCATTTCTGTATCACAATGTTGAAAACAAATTAATTCCTATGTTAAAGAATTGTTTTATCTATAATGAAAAATTACAGTCTTAATCATTATAAAATCACCTGATTCTACATAAGATGTTGAACAAATGAATACATTTTTCCAATTCCGATCAATAAATATATATTGATTTTATAAAGGAAAGTCAAAAAAAAAAAGAGGCTAGTTTCAAGCTCATTTGTCTTCCAAATATCTCAAAAGATTAAACTCGCAATTTTTTATTTTTTTCATAGCCACTTTTTTATTTATCTTTGTCTTGAATTCTTGGATTTTCGTTGTCTTCTTAATAGTCCTGTTACTGCTAAAAAGCATTGTAAGGTGTATTTATTTATTTATTTATTTTTTGTCGTTTTGGAGTATTTTTTCTACATCTGTGATATAATCGGTGATAGGGCTCATCTCAGAGTTGAGTTGACCTTATCCTCTAGAGCTTACAACAAAATTAAAACACCTTTCTTATGTGAGTTGTTGCCAACGTTTTGAGTTGTTGAAAAGATGGTTTGCCAATTGTTTCGAAAAATGATTTTTTTTCGTTTTGCTAGAAATTCTTTTATTGTTGATAAATTTAGCGCTGCTTGTATATCCAATGTTTTTATTCTCTGCATCGTGGTTCCTCTTACTACTTTTCGGATTATTCCATTTTGGAAATATTTTAACCTTTTTCCAGTTGTTTTGCTTACATCATTAAACAGAGGTGCACCATAGAACAGAGCGTATGTACTTGTATAGACTAGAAGCTTTAGGCGTAAAGATAGGTTTGTTGTTCTAATTAAATTTTGGAGTATGTATGTTTTAGATCTTACTGTTTTAATTTTTTTTTTCTAAATGTCTAGTAAATTTTAGGTGTCTGTCAAATTTTATGTTGTCAGTCGATAATTTAATACTGTTGTTGTTAATTTTGAATTCATTTGGCATTTTTTATCTTGTATGTATATTTACTTAATATAATTAAATGTTCTCTAAAATCTATGGGAGGAGGGGAGTGTCTAATTGAACTTGGATGAAATGGCATGGAATTTGTCCTAATATGAGAGTTCTCACTGAGATATATTAGTTATGGTACCATTTTTTATTTTTTTTTATTATTTTTTTTTGTTCTCCACTTCCTCGCTTTTTAGGTTATAAGAGGATTTTCCCAAGCCAGAGGAGAGGGCAGGGTATTAATGCATAAATAGTTAGAAAGTAGTTAAAAGCCCCTCGGCACCGATACAGAAACTCATAATCATTTTATAATTTGTGAACTTCGGATTATCATGTGATTCGTTGTCGGGGCCGCTCGGTCACCCCGCCTCCAGATACCGTCTTTTAATATATGTATATGTTTGTAAATATTTTGTAAATAATGTCGGAGACTTTCGAAAAATAAAATGCGAAGTATGTAAATAAATAAAAGAAAAAGAAATTTATTACCAAAAAATGTTCCTTAACTTATATTTTAAAAACTGTTTTCCAAACAGTTCTATCGTAACTGTAAAATGGAACGTTTTTTTAAAAAATAACTTCCATACTTGTTTCAAGTCCTATTATACCAGAGTTGTTATTCATCCAGGTATAAATGAAAAAATTGTTTTTCTTATAAAATCGGACCAGTCATTATGTAAGTAATCTGACACCAGGGTGGAGCGTTTACCATTACTTCTTATTTTATTTTTTTAAATTATTTATTCTTCAATATATTTCCAAGGATACTATTAATTGCTACTGGATTGTAATATCATATAGGTATTTTCAAGTATTCATGTTTATTTAATTTTTAATATAGTACTAGAATTTTATGAGAAGGAGTTAATCGGGGGGTGCTGTCAAATAAATACTAAATTAAAAGATGGTAATTATTAAATTTTTTAATTTTTAATTTTCGACCCACTTTGCAGTTCGTCTTCAGGGCTACAAAATGAATATAAGTAGATATAAAATAAGAAGAAGTTGTCAGATAGAGAAATAAAAAGATGATATCAGAGATATAGTGGGTGACAATTTAGTTAAAATATCAAGTATTATAAATGTTACTAGAATTTTGGTTTATTATTTTCAATAATAAACCATTGTGATCGACCAAAAAATAAAAAAACTTAAACCCTTCTCAAAATTTGAGGTTTTACGTTTCAGAATACGTAGAATTCGAAAAACGAATACAAATTTTTTTGTTCGTCCGCCATCCTCGCATTTTCTCCAAAAGTACTGGACCGATTTTTTTTTCAAATTCGGATTTAAAATTAGAAGTCACCCGAGGTTGATCATCCTTCTTCGACATTTCTATCCGCCTTTTCCTTTCAAAATGGCGACCGAAAAACCTGCGTTGCTATAGACTGTAGCGCCTAAACGAATGTACCGATTTCAATGAAAGTTCGCTAAAGTTATTTTCACGATGCCCTTTAAATTTATCTATATAACATACTTAAACGAAAAGAAGCTGGAAAAAAAGTTACGAGGGATGGTAAAATTAAATCCCGAATAACTCAAAAAGTATACACTTTTTTGTCGATATTGTGATTAGATGTTTCAAAGGTATTTAAATTTCCTAAAAAATTAAGGAAGTTTCATCGAAATCAAAGCACTTTCAGTAGACATATCGGGATTTTAAATATTTTTGGTTTATTATTCTCAATAATGAACCATTGTGTTGTTTTGGTTTTTGAATTTTGAATGTGTTACTGAAGTAATGCTATTTTTTTTTAGCATATTACTAATGACTAAAAAAAAAAATTAATAATTGGAATCCATTTTATTTATTTTTCTTTGTAACTAGGAAGGTAATGTTACTTTAGATGTATAATTGTTTTGTTTTTTTATTTATTATCAACGTAGGTCATGATTATAATTCAACTTTACAATAAAATATTGTTGAAATATATTGACAGGTATTAGGCAGTCCCATATCCATTGACTTTTGATGCTCGCAGGTTATTGAACCTGAAGGAAGGCGTCCTATTTATGTCTACATCATCTTCCAGCGATATTGTTGTTCGCGTTGAGATATCTCGTTATAAGAAGGCTTCTATCCAGATTCATGCAAGGAATTTCACTTTTAAGGATATTCCAAAACATATGGACAATCTGTGTTTAGGTTCTCTGAAATTTTTATCCCATGCGCTGTCTAAACTTTTTCTCAATATTTCACCTTGATTTTACAATATAAAATAATATTTTTTGAGAAAAATTAAAAATATGTTTGCAAATCTCTCATTGCATCGCTTGATACGTATTTAATTTGGGAAAAACATTTATTTATTATATTATTTATTTGTACCAAAAAAGACGAGCTATTTTTGAAATTAATGCGCATCAAGGAAAATACATTTCAGCGATTGTATGCAAAGTAGTTCATGCAATTTTATAAAGTTGATATTAGCACATCCTTGCACTATTTCCTTACTCATTTTGTGGTTTTACAACTCTGGTTAAGCCAGTATAAAACAGGTTTTACAGCAAGAAATTAAATGGGTTTACTGTATAGAAAATCATTTCTATTTGTGAAATAAAAATATATTTATCTCTATTTTATTGATAAAGTGGAAATAAATAATTTACGTATCAATTGAAAATTAAATTAGCTGTTAATAACATTTGTATACGAGTAGCGCGCTGGTTCAAAACTTGACTGACCACACGAAGCTTTTATTCCAGATTGTTAATAAATTATTCAACGCCCAGTCAGTCCCATCTTTCATCTAGGAATGTAAATATTAAAACATAAATATAAATATTGAATATTTAATAGTTGACCGTTGCATTATAAAGGAAGGAGATGGTCCGGGGTTGCGGTCATAAAAAGGCTAAATAGTGGTAAAACTATTTTATTACGAGCCAACGTTTCGACCCGACTTTGCAGGTCTTCATTAGGGAGGTGTGTTCATCTAGGAGTTTCACTTAGAACTGAATCCCTAGATGAACACTCCTAGATGAACACACCTCCCTGATGAAGACCTGCAAAGTCGGGTCGAAACGTTGGCTTTCAATAAAATAGTTTTACCACTATTTAGCCTTTTTATGACCGCAACCCCGGACCATCTCCTTCCTTTATGAATATAAATACTTTGCGCAAAACAAGGAGGGCCACCTTTAATAGCAATAATTAAATATTAATACATTGTTTATCATAAATTAAATTATCAATTTATTCATAGTCCGTGGTACAGACAACGTTTTATCGAATTATTAACATCCGCCTGAAACTTCATAAATAGTTTCATCTCATCGTAACCTACAACTATTATATTTACGAAAACTCTCTGAATTGGGGCGTTTTCAATCTGGAGGGGGGCAAACTTTTTCTGTTTAATTAGGTACTAAAAACTGGTAAATACACATTTGAGTTCTCATACAGTAATACACATTACTTGAATCGTAAGATAATTTGATCACAAAATCGAGAAAAAAGGTGGCCTTCAAAAATATTGAGCTGTTTGGCGTGGCCCGCACCCCCAAAATTTCAAAATAACGAAATTATATAGGGAAAACGGCCCAATATTTTTGTAGTTCGCCTTTTTTATCTATTTTGTTAAATTCTCTTCCAATCCAAGTAGAAAGAAAATGTCTATTTACGAATTTTTAGTACCTAATTAAATTGACAAAGTTTCCCTCCCTTCAAATTGAAAACGCCCAATACCAAGAGTTTTCGTAAATAAAATAGCCTTAGGTTAGGATGAGATGAAACTATTTCCGAAGTTTCAGGCGGATGTTAATAATTCGATAAAAAGGAGTCTATCACATTTCTCAATGAAAAAAAAAACACGGTTTGTGTTTAAGACCACACGATAGAACTGAAATCAGAAGGCAGATTAGTGTATGATAATTATTCAGTACTGTTACTTTTGCTTCCTCACTACCGAAGGTAGGGAAGCATTGTGTTCGTGCGAGAAATTAAAAAAATTTGTTTGCTCAGAATCGAAAATTTTCACTCGCGTTTTACGTTTCAGACATCAAGGATCAAATTTGGTTGGGTGTCTGTCTGTCTGTCTGTCTGTCTGTCTGTCTGTCTGTTTGTCTGTCTGTCTGTCTGTCTGTCTGTCTGTCAGTCTGTCTGTCTGTCTGTCTGTAGTCAAATCGATGTGACGGGCATATCACCTAGTACCGTTCATCCAATCTTCATGAAATTTTCAGGGATTATGCTGATCGGTGCCTAGATAGTCCCATATCAATTTTATCAAATTCCACCCAGCACTTCCGCTTACGCACGCGCAAACGTATATTTTTAGATATGCCAATATTTCAGAAAGGGCTCGTTCGATTTGGCTTAAAGTTAGATAAAAGGTAGACTTTGGTGAAAAAATAATGTAGTGTCAATTTCATTGAATTGCATCCAACACTTTCTCTTATATGTGCACTACTAGTCCGCCGTCCGCCGTCCGCGCATTTTTTCTGAAATTACTAGACCGATTTTTTTCGAATTTGGATATAAAATCAGAGGTCACCCGAGGATCATCCTCCTTCAACGACATTACTATTTTTTTTAAATAACGCTTCTGTCACGGGAGTCAGTATTTTATCGGAACACTATCGATTGCAACATAAAATCGAATAGAAACACTCAAATTGGTCTTTTTTATTTTTACGGCTAAAAAAATATCTGTATCTATATTAGTGGAAAAAGGCCTTTTCAGTCTCGATAAATAATAACTTTATTTCAGGCATCTTCAGGGATAATCTGATTTTACATGCAATTAAAAAATTTCATCTGAAAAACATATGCAAAAATCTTTCAGAGGATTTACTATTAGACATTAGCCCACTTTTGAAATCTTAATAACCTTAAAAACGTTATATATATATATTGTTGATTGGTGAATAATGTTTTTAAGGTTTCAAACATGTAAATCCCCTGAATGGTTTTTGTATGCATTTGTTTTAAGATAAAAATTTTGGATTTCATGTAAAATCAGAAGGCATATCCCTAAAGATGCTTGAAGAGGCTAAAATTTGAAATAAAATTATTAAGTATCGGGAGTAAAGAGCCATTTTTCTACTTATACGTATTATAGTCTCTTTCCAAAAAGATCATCTTTTATTATATATTATATCTATATTGACTTATGCAACTTAGTTTCTAAATTCTCCATGGTAAATAAATTTTAATTTATTTTAGTCTAATTATTCAAAATAGTCGTTATTATTTGTTTGTTTTTTGCGCTACCATTTTCCTTTTCAACTCTTTGGCTCGGCGTTACGTCAAAATTCAATTTGAATAGAGCTCATTACAAAGAGGATGAAATTCTGAAAATGTCTCTCACTTGCATTATGCAGGTCCGATCTTTAGTTTCTGTGATAATTTCAAAAATTACTTCTAGAAACTAGACAAAAACATACTGTATTGCCACTGGCATTGTATGTTTTCCGCATAAAATAAACATGACATTCAAAGATTAATTTTTTGTAAAATATTTTCAAACTGTCGATATCTTTACGGATAAATTATTTATCACCCTTCACTTACAACAACATGGTGGACTTCGCTTGACTTGACCACATGCTCTGTAGATAGCAAAATCAACACACTACTAGTTTACTTTCTAAAGGTTTTATTTTTTATTCTTTGTTTCTTGAACTCGATTATTTCTATTTAAAAAAACATCATTGTTCGTTAAATTTTAGTTTTAATATACTGATATAAATAATATCAGAAAAAATATCGATATATCGTCCTTTGTGCAACCTTATTTCAGAAGATATCAGTGCTGAAGTTGTGCGGGTTCGGTCTGCCAGAATGAAGGCGTTTCGTTTCCGTTGATTTATTCTATCTTAAATAAATATTTACTGTTTATTTTCACTACTTCCTATTAATTGTGTTTTTCTTTTATAAAGCTAGGAAGGTCGCGTGCTCATGTGCACAAATAGAATAACATCCAATGGTTTCTTAGCCAATGATAATATTCAAGTTATTAGATTTAAAAGGCCATTTGTTTTGATTTTCAAATAGTTCTTTCATGAATTATAATTCAAAGGCCTTCTTCACAACATTCTAATAGTTATTTTTTCTAATATTCAAATATTCGTATTATGTTTATAGAAATATTCTTTTAACTAAGTATTGGTTTTATCGACATCGAACCCTCGCTAGCGAATATCTTTGTAAACGACAAAGGTCTATCGAATACAGTCGTGGTACGACCTCAATAGATATTCACTAGGATGATATCCTTATAGGCATTTTCATGATATCTTATCTTGTTGCTCCGTTGCTATGGAGTCCTTAATGGTTTCCGAGGATACTGTACTTAAATTTCTTTACGTCATACACTGGTGCGAGCTAAAGCTACGGTTGGACATTGGAAGAAAAAACAAAAGTAACATTTCGAAAGTTTTACTGCATTAGTAACAAACTAATATCGTTTCCTCTTTATTTTTTAGCTTAATTATCGCATTAATTATGCTCTGATATGAGATAATAGGAAAAGAAATGAAAACCATCTTTTTTATATTTAGAGCTGTTTTGGCGGTATTTTTTGTTTAAACTTAACGGTATGTACTGGCCCAAATCAGATACTTAATATTTTATTTAAAGAACATTTGATTTAAATAAACCAAATAGGTTTATGTTAAATAATAAGTGTTTCGTACAAAATAATTATTTCACACAACATCAGTATTTTATGTAAAATAAATATTGTAAAAATCCACGTCTTGTATTGTAAACATTACATTGTTTATATATTTTATAATTTATTATCTTATTCATAACGAGTTACTATAATAAAGTTAATAATAATAAAAAATATTTAATTTTTTTAAAATTAGCTATAAAACTCGTTATATGTTTGTAATTTGGTTAGTATAGGTATTATTTAGTGAAAACCTGGGTTGATAGTAACTCGAACACGCTAGTAAAAAAATAAACTTATAGTAGTCACTCTAAATTCAACGTTCCCGCAATCCTCAATAACTTCCGAGGTAATAGATTTGAGCAAGGTTTAAAACTGTTTTTAGAAGTTCAAAACTTTGTTAACAATGAGGTATGTCTGGTTTTTCGCGCGATTTGCGAAATGGGCCGAAATTGTTTGCATTTATTTGAAATGTCGTAACATTGTGCATATATTTTGGCATTAGCTTACCCCAGTGAGAGCCATGGCGATGAAATACAAATAAATACGATGTTTTCAACACTATTTATTCTCTCTTCGCCTCTCTAACACGTTCTCGCGTAAAAATAATTTATTAACTCATTACAAAGAAAATGAAATGATAAACATATCCCTCCCTAACAATATGCTGGTCCGATTTTTAGTTTTTGAGATATTTTAATCCGTATTCAAAAACACTTGAATTAGTTGACTCCAGCCGATTTTACCCGAGCGTTATTCATCGGAGATCTGACGCCTCAATCTAATTCGCTCTCCGCAAAAAAGTGTAAAAAGAGGTTTTCACTTCTGGCTTCTATATTCTGTGCTATTGTTACATATTCTTAGTAAGCGAATGGACTATAAACCGTGGCTCTTCTAAACCAAACTAATATGTCTTGAGAGAGTACAATAATCGATGCAACAATCGATTAGTATAAGTTCAAAGATAGCTGTGTCTTATTGTCTAATTAATAAATTTTTCGTATATTTCTCTGTGAAACAAGTTAATCGATATATCAGTTAATCGATATCTATGAAACAAGATAATCACTTATTAAGTAAATTGTTACCTTAACAATCATGGTAAAGTATATATAGTACACAATTGTGTGTTTTGAATATCTATACAATATTATATTGGGTTGGCAAATAAGTCCTTTCGGTTTTTCAGTTTGAAATGAAACTCAGTATATTATAGGCATAAAATTTATTTTAAATTATAATATATTGACCATTATTTAATATGACTTTTTCCCATCTTTCCGCCAAATGCATAATGCCATGTTCATAGAATGTCTGTAGTTTATTGTTTAAAAACTGATCCAAGTGGTTTTTGATCCAAGTCCTTTTCCTTTTGGATTTTTTTTCCATTCATAGAATTCTGCAGAGACCGCAATAAGTGGTAGTCACTTGGAGGTAAGTCTGGTGAATAGGGAGGGTGAGGTAAAAGGTCCCATCCAAGGCTCAATAATTTATTGCGTGTAACCAATGAGGTGTGGGGCCTAGCGTCGTCTAGGTGGAACACAAGACCCTTCCGATCATTCATACCTCTTCAGGATGTACTCCAAATTCGATGTAACTATATCCGTTGAAACACTGAATTATTGCTCTTATGAATGTTTTTTTTAATTTAATGCCTACTTAAGGAATAAAATAAATAAAAACTCTTTATAGGTTTTTATTTTTTATCTCTATTTGTAGTTTGTTTACGTAGGTCCTGTTGATGTCATTTGTGTAGTTTATATAGCCCTTTAATCCTGCTAAATATCTTGTAGATAGCTAAAGCCGTATTGAAGTTGTAACTTTTTTTTTTTTCGAAATAAAAAATCATGTCGGGACCCAAACATTAAGCCTGGAAACATAGCCGAGCGTGTGAAAATGGTTTTCTACGCTTGTGCGCGACACATTCAGGGCCATAGCAATCTCTCGCACTGATTGAGTGGGATTCTGATCTACAATGGCCTTAACATTGCTCGTTTCAATTTCATATGGGCGACCAGACCGTTGAGCATCATTGAATGAAATTTGGCAAACCAATTTTGACAGGTGCGTTCGGTTAAGGCATTATCTCCATAAACACTGCAAATTTTTCTATGAGCTTCTGCAGCACGCTTACTGTTTTTAAAATTATTCAACAAAATATGCCGATAATGAATGATATTTTCTTCTATATTCACAGTGCAATGGCAAACACAATACTAAGCTAGTTTCAATAAGAGTTAACATATGTAGTTTTTGACATATTACATATTACAAAAAGGATAAACAATTCACCTTAGAGATTTATTCATCAGATATAAAGTGTATCATAGTGATATAAAAATAAGCAGAAAAACTGAAAGGACATGTTTGCCAACACAATATATAAGAATATATATATTTGGCTGATGTAGCTTATAAGTGGATGCATTAGGGGCGATAGCTATCTAAAGTGAGAGTTGTGATTGAGGTATTCTAGTATTGTGTATTTTGTCTGCTTATAATTCCGATTAAGAACATTTTTGATTTAGATTTGTAAGTAGTATATAAATAGAAGCGCAACATGCCATCCACACATAAATATTGAAGGAGAAAGGAGATTACATAAATACAGGTATATGAAGGTTATATTAAACAGCTCATCAAAAGAAAAAAAATTATACATATAGCATAGAACACTTTCTTTTTGTTATTGCTGTTTTGTATTTAATTTAATCAGCTGTTTAATATAACATTTCTCTACTGTGTTCCATTTTCTCTCTTTCTTTAAGTGCAGCGTATGTGTGACCTTGTTTTTGTTTTTTCTGCCTTGATGATGAAACGTTGTCTCGTTTTTTTTCTGCCCTAAATTGGCGAAACATTTATGTTCTAGTTTATATTAAGGTTTTGATTACTTGTAATCGTTAATTATTATTTTTATAAAGATTAATTTTTATTGAAGAGAATGATAGTTGGGATGATCAGTCAACATAAAAATGGCAAAAATAAATATTATTATTTATTTTTGCCATTTTTATTTTGACTGATCACCCTAACTATCCTTCTCTTCATTATTCAATACAGTCAACCATCAACCCACATTTATTAATTTTTACTGTATTGCGATCGGGTCAAATTCCCGATATGCGGTTTTCGACGGATCTATACGTTTCAGGGCCCTCTGAGTTCGAAAAACACATTTTTAGCCATTGGTCTGTCCGTCTGTGCCAAGAAGCTTTTCTCAAGAACTAGTGGACCGATTTTGTTGCTATTTTTTCTATTTTGTAGGTGTTTGACTACTGATGCCTGTAACACGAATTGCGTGCTCCATGCGCAATAAATTATAAACATGTTTTTCTGAACGAAAAACGGCTTTAACGATTTGGATAAAACTTTCCTATAATTTTCTAATAATTGTCCTTTCATTTTTCGCAAATATTAGAGAGTATTGAAATTTTTACACTGATCTACCTTAAGCCGGTTTACATTGCTTTAGTTTATCCAATAAATCGTACTCAAATATTTTCTTTGATTAATTTTCAGGAAAATAATTCTATTTCATTTTTTTTTTTTTTTTTGGGCTTATGTAAAGATACAAATAATTTTCTGAAATAGGTAGAAAAGTAGTACGAGTGAACACACTATTTTTTAAATTAACAATAAGCACAATTGTCTTTATGTGATTATTATTTTTTATTATTTATGAGTGTTTTTTTTAATTTTTTTAATATTTTAATAATTGTTTTTTTGGTTCTTTTATTGTCTCTATGTAACATAATGTTTACCTTCGATTGTTCTGATCAGCTGTTTACATGAAATTTCAGCTGTTTGAACCCAGCTGTGCTGTCTCCATTTTGCTTTAGCGAACTATCTGTTATTTTATATTTATGTATCATTAATATTTTATTCGCATTATATTTTATTTACAAAAACTAGTAAAATTAGTACAAAAAACTCGTAAACATACATTTTCTTTCCGCTTTGATCCTAAGTTAATTTGATCACAAAATCAAGAGAAAAGATTTCGCAAAAATGTTGGTCCGTTTGCCCTATATAACCTGGTTATTTTGACATTTTAGAGGTATAGGTGGCACACCAAACGACTCAATATTTGTGAAGGGCCATATTTTTTCACGATTTTGTTCTCAAATTATCTTACAATCGAAGTGTAAAGCAAACGAACGGGTGGATACTTAATAAAATATTTGTAGGTCACGATGATATGAAACTATTCACGAAGTTTCAGGCGGATGTTAGTAATTTGATAAAAAGGGATCTATACTACGGACTATAGTAATATACAACTTTTCACTCATCAACAGATTTATACGCCCAAAAAAGAATCCAAATATGAGTAGATTTGAAAATAAAACACTTAGGGAAGGTGATGCCTGAACCTAAAATGATATGCACAATAATAGATTGCCAGTTGAATTTTTAATGGAATAAAGCTGGGTGTTAGTTTCGGTAAAGCTTCATTATCAATTTTCTTTATGATGTATGTTTGAAATTTGTAATATTTCTTTTGCAATTTCTTTGTTTAAAACTTTGCAAATTTTTTTTTTTTTAATTTTATAAAAAATCCTGTTGACCCCAAAACCTGAGTTTCTATATCTGGTGCATTATACCCTGTCAGATTTCTTATTTTTTTATTTCTTATTTTTTCATGAATGATTAACTAATTGTCTATATAATAAAAAAAAGACTAAATTTGCTGTCATTTAATTGTTAAGATTGAAAATTTATCTTGCAATATCAATTATCGATACATTTACCTGAAAAAAGGTTAACCCGTCTCCATAGAAACCTCTGCAAAATACTAAAAAAATGTATACTGGTTTAAAAATTTGATATTATTACAATACTTTCTTAATTATTAGCAGAACAAAAGTAATAAACCTTTGTTGAAAAATGCACGGCTAAAATTCTATCCGATTACGGTCATTTTCCTTGTGTAGTTGAGATAAAAACTACTACACTAATTGAACTAAAGTTTTACCCGGAAACATGAGAAACATATATAAAAATACTTTTAAAATCATAATACTGAATCCATTAAGCCGGTTTTTATTAGATATCCATGATTTCTATTTTATTATTTTATTCTCTGAAGAATCTAATTACTATTGAAATGATACTAAGTGTTATTTTCCATAAAATGTATACTTTTTGATTTATGACTGAAAAAAATCTTTTCTCCATCATAACGTTTTTTTCGAGATATATCACATATTACATATATAAAAAAATAAAAGGGCTATAAGGTGAAGAGTATAGGCAATTTTCAGTAAAATAGTTTGATACATTTTGCACAACAGCCTATAGAAAATCACGTCTTTCACTTATTGCGTACTAAGTACACGCTTCGGTTCACATTGCGTCAGGGAATGAAACCCTTCAAAACTAAAAAATAAATAAATAAACAGGCAGTACTATAACTTAAAATTTCCATTTTTGGATTCGAGGGTTGTGAAAGATCAGGGATGCCCATTGCACTTCCCTTTAAAGAAATTTATTTCTCTCCTCTTCTTAAAAACGGTTCTAGTATAAGTAAAGTTACAAAAACTCAACCTTATTTTTTCCATTGTATCACACAAATTTAAATGCCATAGATATGTTGTTATTTTTTTTTTCCAGAAGTTCTCAAACCCCGTAAAGCTGTGCCTCTCTAAAAAATATATGATGTGAGCTGAGTCATGCTTTACTATTCTGACAATTCTTATAAAGATTTTGAAAACCGTACATCGAAAATTCGACTCAATTACAATATTTTTCTTGTATAGTAGCGGTAGGAAAATAAAACTGAAAATGAAATTTTTTTTATTCATGGTTGTCAGACTTAATTTGATTAAGAACCTCTTCTTCTTCATGGCGGTGGTCACTAATTCCTATCATAATTATTTTTAAAGCCATTTTAAGTCTCGCCATATCTAACTGGTGTTTTACTATACTCTACAATTCTGGGGAAGATATATGTTTATACTTTTTATATTTATCTGTTTACTAACAAATTTCATAACGCAACAAAAATATAGCAACAACCATTCTTCTCTTCATTATTCACGAGAGTCAACCATTAACCCACAATTAAAAATATAGCAGATTCGAAATATATTTATTTATTTAAAACTATTAATAACATTATCAGTGTTAAAATCTACACTGTTTATAAATGAAAACCCGAGTGTTTACAAATATTTCATTTTGAAACTTTTCGTCCGATCTCTGTCGGTTTCTAGTTTAAACTGTGCTTGAAGGCCGTTTTGCGTGACCCCGAATCATAACAAGTCAAAATAACAAGGTTATATAAGCCAAACGGCCCAAAATTTTTTACACTAAAAAGTTTCTAGTGCTAAAATTTACGTTTAAAATAAACAAAAACATGCTAATTGCTTCAATAATTTTCATAAAAACGTTGTTGATAAGATCAGAAACATTTAGTTTGTCACTTAAAAATACTAATAATAATAATAATAAGGCTTAGCGAACCCGAAGGTTCGATGCCGAAACCACCAATCGCTTGTTACACACCTCCCTCCACCGTTCGCCGTCCAAACCCAGTCCCTTCAGATCGGCTTTAATGCAATCTTCCCACCTTCGCTTCGGTCTACCCCTCGGACGCTTACCGAGTCACTTAAAAATACGGATCTTGTAATAGAGATCTTAGAAAAAAAACAGATTTCAATATCACTTTAAATGACCAATAATAGAAAAATCATTATTGAGGCGAAAACTCTTGGAATTAGTGCGTTTTCAATCTGAAGATTGTCAAACTTTGTTTATTTAATTAGGTACTAACACCTCGTATATACCCATTTGCTTTCCCCTTGGATCGTAAGATAATTTGATCACAAAATCGACAAAAAAAGTTGGCCTAAAAAGTATTGGGCCGTTTGGCCTATACAACCTCCTTATTTTGACATTTTGGAGGTGTAGGTCAATATTTTTGAAGGCCGCCAATTTGCTCGAGTTTGTGCTCAAATTATCTTACGATTCAAATTGAAAGGAAATGTGTATTCGTAAGTTTGTAGTTCCTAATTAAATAAACAAATTTTGTCGATCTCCAGATTTAAAACGCCCCAGTTCCAAGAGTTTTCGTAAATAAAATAGTTATAGATTACGATGACCAACATTTTTGTAGCATACCTATTTTCTCGATTTTTTTATCAAATTATCTTAGAATCAAAGTGGAAAGCAAATGTGTATTTATGAGCTTTTAGTACCTAATTAAATAAACAAATTTTGACGATCTCCAGATTTAAAACGACTCAATTCCAAGAGTTTTCGTTAATAAAATATTTGTAGATTACGATGAGATGAAGCTATTTACGAAGTTTCAGGCGGATGTTAAGAATTGATAAAAAGAGGTCTATACCACGGATTATTGTTTTTTTTTTGTTTTTTTTCAAAGTAACTATCAATAAATATATAAAAGCCTGCGGGCTGAAGCCCCCTCAAAATTAAATCCTGGCTCCACTACTGTTGACAGATATTTCCTTTGCTACCTGTACTGGTACCTATGGAACTCACTGATAACACAACATGCCTGGCCTGTACCATCTCATAATATTATATCAAGTTACCTAGATAGTGCGTTATCCCTTTGGACCTGTAGAGTATCATGGCGAGGTGTATGCACCTCCTCCGGACCCACGCTCCGCACTGTTCTATTTATACTGGCGGTAGAACTCCGTCTTAAAGCGCCACTGTCTTCGTCGCGTATCTCAGTCCAATTGTGATCGCAGTCGGTGTAGGTTCGACGCCATCATAGTATGAGATATATCGACAGGCATTTCGTCTTTTTGATATTACGTTAATTTAAAACATCTATCATAAATAGTCAATTAGGGCAAGCGCAGCAGTGATGGACATAGCTAAGGAAATTTCGTCTTATTTGTCTTATGCCGCCGTATTTATTTTAATCATAAACTTCTCCGTTGGACATTTAGTATCTCTATAGGTTCTCCTTTTTCGACTGAACACTTTAAAATTGAAAAATATACTCAGTTATGCAGGTATAATCTCCATTTAAAAAAAAATACCTTTTTGCCTAGCGATGGACACCCTGAAAATCAATTGTTCTAGTAATGGATAAACCTCAGAAACATTTTTATTTTTTACTCTCACATACGTATATATGTATATATATATATACTATCACATACGTATATATAGTAAGGGTAAGTTTTGCGATCGAGAAAATTTTTGAATGTGAGTTTTCAACAGAAATACACGTTTTGAGGTACCCTGGGTTCGAAATAACCAAGTCCCGAAAAATGGTCTGTGTATCTGTGTGTTTGTATGTTAGCAGTCTAGCTCAAAAACGAAAAGTCTTACGAAACTGATATTACGTATTTAAGATAGGTATATGCCTTAGATGTGACGGCAACTTTTTCCTTAAAATCGGCTAACCGGAAGTGCCACTTCATATGAACGCTGAAACACATTTTTACAATTTTCTCAAAAACGGGTCTAACGATTTTGATTAAACTCGGTGTATCATTGTATAATTAAGTGGTCTTTAATATCAATTAGGTCTTATCCCCATTTATGTCACTTTACAGGACTTAAATGCCCAATGTTCATATACGTCTTCCTCTAAAGTACCTTTAATATGGTTTATTATTAAAAAAAATTAATCATTTCTCATTATTCAGAGTTACGAAAAAATGCTAAATATAACTTTTGATAGAATTTGATATGTTAATAAAGGAGAAAAAAAAATAAAAATGCAGAAAAACCTGCTCTGCTATAGACTGTTGCTCCTAAACGAATGTACCGATTTCAATGAAACTTCGCTAAAGTCTTTTTCTCGACACCCTTTAAATTTATCTATATAACATACTTCAACGAAAAGAAGCTGGAAAAAAAGAAAAAGTTACGAGGGATGGTAAAATTAAATTCCGAATAAATCAAAAAGTAATACACTTTTTGAGAGATGTTGTTATGGTTTTCTAAAAGTTTACGAAATTTCCTAAAAAAAAAAAAAAAAAAAAAAAAAAAATTGTTAAAATCGGACTATTAGGAAATAAGATATGGTCTCTAGTTTTTTAATATGTTCTGCTGCAAAGATTATATCCTTTGTTTTGGTTTTTGAATTTTAAATGTGTTACTTAGGTAATGCTAATCTTTTTAGCATATTACTAATGATTATAAAGAAAAGTTTAGTTCATTAATTGGAATCACCTATTATTTTTCTTTGTAACTAGGAAGGTAATGTTACTTTAGATGTATAATTGTTTGGAAATAATAAACCATTGTAAAATAATTAGCACCTTTGCACAATATTTAGCAAAAAAAATCATTAAAGTTTAGTAAACTTAATAATTGAAATTTTAGTACAATTTGCAATGGAAAATAACAGTTTAATAAATAATAGTTATACAATCCGTAATCAACCAGTGATATAATAAATAGGACTTTTGTTATTTTAGTAGAGATTATGATTTGTTAGCTGCAAGCTTTTACCTTCAGCTCAATTACATTTTATAATAGTCCAACATGGCCAGAAAATAATTTCTATTCAAAGTTGAGCAAAGTTCAAAGTGTAAGTGAAAGTTGTGTGTTGCGCGCACCTGATTTGTTTTATTTATGATATTTACAACTGTATTAATATAAATTCATCAAATAAATATGTACACAGAAATATAATCACATGAAAACGCATGTTAAGATCCACTGGTAGCTAACTCTAATAATATGTATACATAAGGAGATCACGAGGCCATCTTCTTATCAGACGTCTCGGAGGATTATCAGAAATCTAAGAGGAAGCAACGTTAGAAACAAGAGGATTCGTTATGTAGTTTATTATGGAAGGATAGGTATCTGGATTAGGCCAAATCAGTAACATATATAACATTAAGATCTTCGTGGATTATTTTATTTGTGACAAAGTAAGGAGTATTCAAGATTTTACGAAGGATGTTGGATTGTAGAGATTGGATACGAGAGGAATTCGATTGTTTAAGAAAACATTTAAAATCTTTACTTAACTATAGGGATAACGATAAAGATAAGATAACACCTTTTATTTATTTTTCTTTGTAATTAGGAAGGTAATATTACTTTAGATGTATAATTGTTTGGAAATAATAAACTATTGTGTCCCTACACCATGACCTTAATATCCCATTTGTCCTAGACCTTATCCCAGCAAAATTCTCCAAATTCCACCAGAACCTTACCCATCATCCAAATCCCTTTACACAATCTCTACCCAGCACCACCCATCCATATAATCCTCAAAGGAGATTAAAACGGCAGTGGCCCCGCGATCTTTTATAGTTATAAATATTGGAGTTCTGGCAATGGCCAGATTCTCCACTCACGACATGAGTGTATGTGGCGAAAGCACTCTTGCTCAATCTCTACTGGGTTTAGCCCTAGTGACGCGGTTGAGAGAGGAGTGCAGGGAACTCATGGAGTCATACTTCTCCCTCCACAGTTGGAGGGACTTATTTATTGTATATATATTATTTTTCTGTATAATTTATTTTATTTATTGTACATAGAGTGTGAATGTGATCTGTTAACTCTATTATAAATGTCCTAGAGACAGATTGTAATATTTTTCAATAAATAAGTTTAAAAAAAAAAATTTTAAAAAAAACTATTGTGAAATAATTTGCAGCTTTTTTTTTTACTGTTTTGTTATGAAATTTAATAGTTTAATTCATCCTCATTCACTTCACTATTATTCGGCTTATAGTGTGATGGATTTTCCATTTTTCAATTTTGATCTTTATTTTTAATTTCTATTGAAATTCAAGTGTATGCTTCAAGGTCAGTATAATAATCTAAATCAGTTTTAGATAGTTAAAACTAATTTTGATTATTATTGTACTGACCTTAAGGCTTGCACTTAAGTATTTAATTATGTGTACCCACTTTATAGAGGCTGGATATGTCCTAGGAGGGTCTTTCGATCTCCGGATTCATTCGTGCCTGATGAAAAATTATTAGCCTCCTACAAGAAGACATAGGTTCTGTAAATTGTTTCTGGTAGTGTCATAGTTGTGCTGTTGCTAGGTACTAGGTTATTTATTTTAACTATAGGTTATACTTGAGAACTTTGTATTAATAAGCTTTCAAAAACATTTTAGATTGCTATTACTATACTAAGAAACACGGGCGGATCTACGGTTAAGGAGGGTTTGGGGCTGAAGCCTCCTCCCAAAATGGTAAAATATAACCATGTTTTGTGGAAAAAAAAATAATAAAAAATTATCCCTTAAAGTATTATTGTTCGTGTAATTACATTTAAAAAGGAATTAGGAATCACTTAAACGCCATAGTATAGGTAGTTACTTTCTTTATTTTTTTCCGAAGTAATTATCGTTATTTTTGTGAGGAAAAAAAGCTTTCGGGCAGACCCCTCCCCCCCCCAAAAAAAATAAATCCTGGATCTGCTAGTACTAAGAAAATACTAAGAAAACTTCTTGCTTGAAATTATCAGCTGTGAATTGAGAATCTGTGCCCAACCTAGCTCCTGCTGCTTTCTCTTTAAATATAATATTAAATAATAAGTCTGCTACAGACAATATCGAAAGCGGATTAATCAAACGATACATGTGCCGCGGCGACAACTGGTGACGTAATGGTCAACACTCCAGTAGAAAATTTAGAAGCAACAGGCGTTCTTGTGTTAAAATGTATGACGCAATGCGGTTGGCAGACCTGTTTAGTGAAATTTCTGTGTTTCGTTCATTTATAAGAAAAAACATTTACAGAAATGATAGATATTAAATTCTGAACGATTTGATAAAATTTAAATTGTTAAAAATATTATAAACATATAGGGTACTATTATTTATGTATATGTTATGCGTACTAAAACACTGCCATCCCAATCGAGTTATACGTTTTAATAACAAACAAAAAATCACAATGCCTACCGAATATTTGTGGTGCTGATAGTTTACAGTGTGTAGAAGTATGGTGGTTAACCAAACGTAATTTCTTCTTGCACATTCTCTTTTTTTAAATCCTTTGAGATTGGTGATTCTTCAACGAAATTTTGCTATTCCTCCAATAATATTGGAAGTTGAGGTCTCTTACCAATTGAACTGTCTTTCATATTTTTTAGAAGATCCCTGAAGTGCCCTGAAGCCGCAGGCGGATCTACGGGGGTGACTTTCGGGCTGAATCCTCCCCCAAAAAAATGGTAAAATATAACCATGTTTTACAAAAAAAAATATTAAAAACTATCTCTTAAAAAGTATTCTTGTTCGTGTAATTATATTTAATAGGATTTCAAGAACCACTTAAACACCATTTCATATAGGTAGTTAATTTCTTTCTTTTTTTTTTCTAATTAATTATCGTTATATGTATATGAAAAAAAATCTTTTGTGCTGAAGCCCCCCCCCCAAAAAAAAATTAAATCCTGGATCCGCTAGTGCTTAAAGCTGTTTGGATGTTCTGAATTCATCTGGGTGCGGCTTATCAGTTTTTCCAGATGAGATTTCCCTGTTATCCTTGGCAACCTCGTTTTCTGTAGATTTTAGATTCTTTTCTGTAATATTGGTTTGGGAAATGTTTCACTAACGAATCAGCAATAATAAGATTGAAGGAATATTAACAGAAAGGAGCCTAACACTGGATTAGCTCAGTACTAAATAGTATTTTTTATATGATCGAAAATAACAACTTTATTTTATAGTAGTACTCCTTAAATAGTTCGAAGTAAGAAAATCTTTTTTTGTGGTTGCATAGGAATGGAATTAATTATGAAAGGATAGATATATAGCTCGAGCTAAATCACCGACAAATGGAACATTAAGATTTTTACTTCCACTTACCTGTTTGTGTAATGTATAGTTAGTCAAAGTATTGCGATCGTGAAAATTTTCAAATCTGAGTTTTCAACGGAAATTCACCTTTTGAGGTCCTCGGAGTCTAAATAGCCCAGTCCCGAAAAATGATCTATGTGTGTGTTAATAGTAAAGCTCGAAAACGAAAAGTAATACGAAAGTCAAATTGTATATTTAAGGTTCTTATATGCCTGGGATGTTAAAGCACAGTTTTACGATTTTCCCAAAAAACGGCTCTAATGATATTGATTAAATTCAGTATATCAATGTAAAATTATGCAGTTTTTAATATGGTGTAGGATTTAATCTCATTGCTGTTCTCTAACAGGGCTTAAATGGCTAATTTTCAATATTTCTTTCTCTAAAGTACCTTTATTTATTTATTTTTTTCATTGAACCATTTCACATTGAATTCTAATATAAAAAATACCAAATTATAAAATATTACAACAATTTTATAATTAACTAAGGAAGAAATACGAGTGTTATATTCCGTAATATAATACGGACTCCGACACTGTTATATACATATACATATGCGGTTTTCATAAATTCTATCGTTGATATTGTTTAATATTTAATTTTGTGGATTACAGAAATATAAAAATTTAAATTTTTATATATACCTGTACTTAAACAAATAAAAATAATCACTATGAAATATAAATAAATGTGATCTTCTTTATCAATGGCACTCTTGTTGACTAAAAATATATAGTGACACTTAATTTTTTATTATAATAAAAAAAATAATTGAAATATACAGTCATAAAAGAAAAAGGCTATTGTCAAATAAAATAAATATAATACATTAAACAGCTATGAAAAACATAAACATACCGTCTATAATTTTTATTTTCACTTCCCTTTGTCTGAAAATACTTATTTCTGCTAAAAAGAGAAATGGTGATTGAACGCTGTGTTATGTGCGCACCGCACCAGATTTTTTAGAAGTACTATCTAGTTAAACTTCTTTCGAAATCCTCTTTTAATTACGTGAATTATATTTAGTAATGAAATGTTTCGTTTAGTTTATTTATTCAATTAAATATGATAATAAGTGTGACCCAGTTTTGTAATATTTATTTTACGAGTAAAAACAAAAAAAAATTGTTTAATAGTTTATCTAAATAATAAATAACAAATTAATTATTTACTGACGGTAAACCTTTATTAGCCATTAGGCTAGGCCGGACCCGATTGAGGCTGAACAAGAACTCGTTTTCTGTTGCGTAATAACCCCTTCGCTCAAATTACTCAATGCATCCTATAATGGAAAGCAGTATCTTTAAGGAACTTAATTCTTCTACATCAAGTTTGTATTATTATTTTTTTAAATGCAATTTATATATATTCATCGTACACACGGGCGGATTTACGGAGGGGGCTTTCGGGCTGAAGTCCCCCCCTTCCCCCAAAATGGTAAAATATAACCATGTTTTATGGAAAAATATATTAAAAAATTATCTCTTAAAGTATTATTTTTCGTGTAATTTCATTTAAAAGACTTGAGGAATCACTTAAACACCATTTCATATAGATAGTTAGTTTCTTTCTTTTTTTCAAAGTAATTATCGTAATTTTTATGGAAAAAAAGCTTTCGGGCTGAAGTCCTCCCCCCCCAAAAAAAAAATTAAATCCTGGATCCGCTAGTGATCTTACCTTCAGTTATTTTTTTTAACCGTTTTTTTATATAAACCGTCGTTTAGTTAAATTAAAAAACAAATAAATATAATTGTAGTTATCAAACAAACAGATGAAAGACAGAAATTTAAAGCAATGAAATATTTGCAAATTATATGATACCTAACTGCTCCAGTTTCACCTGTAGGGTATTTAAATATCAGAAATGTTGTATAAATGAAAATCCACAACATGAAGAGGTAACAAAATAAATATTACCTGACACAGACCTCCTGAAAGTACCTTCTTTGGTTGGACTTATTTAAATTTAATCACTGTTTTCTAAACGAAAATTTTGTCTAATTTAAGATGTTGAGCTTAGAATAGTTTTGAGCGATTTCTTCTTATTCAATAAAAAACGTGACCACCTCAAGGAAGACACAAAATTGTTCTTAATTATTTTTTTGTTAAAAATGTTTTCTAGAATCCGAGTTTGACCATTAAGAACTGACTCATCCTTTATATCTGTGATTATAAAAAAAAAAATTTTGTTTAATGTTATGTTTTTTTTCTAAGATTTTTATTACAAAATCGTCCTTTGAATCGTTTTAAGACGAAATGACTATAACACTATAATTTTTTTTTTTTTTTAACGTTTTCTAGTCATCGACCAGTCCATTTTTTTATAATTATTCTTATCATTGTAAACTATTTTTATCCATTTCCAGACATCAATTTTCATGTTTCTTAAAAATGATGGGGTAATTTTGAGAAATTAGCGACCAGTATAATATAACGATTAACTTTCTGACACAGTTAGCCAAACGATTGTACGACTTTTAGCAACAGCTGGAGGTTGCTGACCCTGAGAATAACTGTCACTTACCGAGTGGTTGCCCTCGCCTTGCAAGATCTATTTACTTTTAAAAAAAATTATTTTATTTTATTTTTAATAACTATGTACTGGTGATGATGAAGACAATTTCTCGAAACCTTGGAGCAACATGTATTTTAATTATTTTTATAATTCTTCCGAGTGTTTACAGTCCGTGTTTACAGACTCCTTTTTATAAAATTATTAACATCCGGCTGAAACTTCGTAAATAGCTTCATCTCATCGTAACCTAGAAATATTTTATTTTAAAAATACTCGAATTGGGGCGTTTTCAATCTGAAGGTCGGCAAACTTTGTCTATTTAATTAGGTACTAAAAATTCGTAAATTCTCATTTATTTTCTACTTTAATCGTAAGATAACTTGAGCACAAAGTCGAGAAAAAAGATCGGCTTCAAAAATATTTAGCCGTTTGGCGTGACCTACACCCCCAAATTGTCAAAATAACGAGAATATATATATTCATTTCAAATTTTATTTAGTATTTCATAGTCTATTGTTTGAAGCAACTATTTTACAGTATTGTGACCTTATTGCTCATATTATTAGTTACATTTTAGTTATTATTTTATTGTAATATGCAATTTGGCCAGATTTTATGTTAATTTTTATGATCTATATTGTTATTCTTAAGGGACTTAGTCCCAGAATAAAGTTAATTCTTCTATTCTATTATATATATATATATATATATATATATATATATATACAAAATGATACACCTGGATATTGATAGAAATTATTGAATAAATAAATAAATACCGGGGTGCCCATAAGGGGTTTGAGCTTTTGAGGGCTGCACATTTTTAATTGTACTGTATTTAAGAAGAGGAGAGCAATAAAATATCTTGGGAGTAGATTCATCGATACAATAAATAGTTTAATTTACATTACATTGGAAACAATAATTTATTGTAATCAATAAACATCCTAATAATATGTTCTGTTTCTTGGTGTGAGGATTTATGGTGTGGATTCTGGTGTAGGAATTTTTCACTTTATGATGAATATGTTTATTTAGACATTTTGAGAAAAAATTGAAAGTAATTTCGAAAAATCTGGAGCTGAAATACAAATTAGTTTTTATCCGGACAATGACCTCTAACACTCTTGTCATGTTAGTTAAGAGATGGCTAATTTATAGATGTCCCAAAGTTATAAAAACTCCACAGTCACCAGATCTTAATGTGATAGAACACCTGTGAGCGAAATTGGAGGTAGAAATTAGGAAACACTAAATTTATAGGGAAGAAGACTTAAACATTTTAATTTTATTGAGTTTATACATATTTAAATTGAGTTTATAAATAAATCTGTTGAAGATTTTCTGGTTTTATTTGTTTACTGTAAGCATTTACGTATTTTTTCTATGGGCTGTATCAAATTCACTATGCCATATATATAAACGAATAAATACATTTTTTTTAATTTTAATTTTTTAAATATATACTTAACGTTAGGTTATAATTGGAAAAATTCCAACCAGACAACCTTAGGTCTCCTAAATGCAGACAAAGAATAAATAAACCGTCAACGTTTTGCCAATTCAGGAATCATCGGGACAAAAGAGAAAATCAAATCGAATATCACAAACTCCACGACACCCAATCCCATATTGTACTTGCATATATTGCAGTACTGTCCTCTAATTTGTATAGATAACAATCAAATTCCTCTGACGGACATTTTATATACTTTGTCGGATATACCTCTGACAGAATTATGAATAGGGAAAATGATATGTAAGAAGAACCTTAAAAAAATAACTCAAACTACTTTATTCATTTTTTTTAAATCTTCAAGAAAGAAACTGAAACGTTATCTAAATACTTACGCATGCCAACTTAACCTATATTAGCATATTCCTCATAGATATATGGTCTAACTATAAATACTTCAAATATTCTAATAAAAAATTATAAGACTCATAACCAAAGCATTCGTTCGTTTTTATCTCAACTTCAAATGGACACTGTTTGATTCACGAATGCTTGGTGATGCTAAGCACTGGCGGATCTACGGAGTGAGCTTTCGGGCTGAAGCCCCCCCCAAAAAAAAAAAAAAAATTGGGTAAAATGGAAACATGTTTTATGAAAAAAAATATTAGCAAATTATCTCTTAAAGTATTATCGTTCGTGTAATTACATTTTTAATACATTCGTTCGAAGCCCCCTCCCCCTACAAAACTAACTTCTGGATCGTCTAGTGCTGCTAAGTAACCTGCCGATGTGCAGATTATTTCGTTTATGAGTTTCTTGAGATTTCGAAGATTCGTTGGTTTGAAAAGATCTTGAAAAGAAGTTCTTTTTTAGTCTCGTGTAAATTTTCCAATTAATGAAATCATTTCTCTGTCTCTCACTAGAAATTTTTCCAGGCAAGCTCATTTTGCTGTTGCTTGGAGATTTCGATTGTTTTGAAGGCCTTTCAATAAATATTATATTCCAATTATCGCTCTCTTCTTTGCTTCGTCTAGTTCAGTGGTAAGCAGTGTCCGTCTCAGGATAAAAGAACACGGGCATTTGCCCAGAGGCGCCAGGCTGGAACTGCCCGTCACTTATTAGAAATTTAAATAAGAATACAAAGAGTATGAGAAAAATAATTTTAGTCTATTAATAAATTTAATTCATACTGTAGTCTATGAGCAAAACTCTTTATACATTATATATTTACATGACCACATTTCATTACATTTTTTCGATATCGACACAATCTCTATAACCTTCATTTACAACTTACAGGTTGTCGTAAACCAATGATTTCCTGTCCTACAGTTCTTTAACAATACTCCACTTATCACTGTTGAGCAAATTCGCTACCTAGGACTCCACCTGGACAAACCTCTAACTTGGAATCCTCATACCAGACTGAAACGACAAGAAACCGCTCGACGTTTCCGATTACTTCAATACTTACTAGACAAACGCTCTAAACTTCCAATTAATTACAAAAGACTCATATACATGACTATAATAAGGCCTATTAGGACTTATGGAGTCGAGCTATGGGGCTCCACTAAACCATCGAGTTCCTCTCCGATCCAATCCTTACAATCCAAAATACTTCGTAAAATCCTCAATGCTCCTTACTTTGTTACAAATAAAACCATCCATAATGACCTTAATGTTACAGATCTGGCCCGATCCAGATACCCATCCTTCCATAATAAACTTCAGAATCATCCCAACCCTCTCGTTTCTAACCTTGCTTCCTCTTCAATTCCTGATAACCCTCCGAGGCGTCTGAAAAGAAGATGGCCCTGTGATCCCCTAATGTAGACATATCATTAGAGTGCTACCATTGGGTAGTTACTCAGCAAGTGTTCTCAGGTCATTATATTCATATGTTCAAATTTACTAAATGTATTTCTTTAATACAGTTGTAAATATCATTAAGAAATGATAAAAAAAAAAAAAAAGAACTCAGATTTTTACAAAAGGGCATAGAGAAGAAATAAAACATCGTATATTTCATTTTATGGAATCAGAATATGTGTCAGGGCAACATTGACCAGAAAAGCTCAAAACCTCATTTTCCAAAAAACATTCCCTTATAGGCTCTTTTGCAGTGTTCTTGTCGAAATACTGTTACATTATTACAATCATGTAATTTATCATTATGACTTGATGTAATGTATATAAAAAAAAACTAAATTAATTAATAAAAAAAAATAGAAAAATTACAATTTTTTCTAGCGTTAACAAATATATATTTCGATTTAATATGCAAAAAAACGGAACTTTTTCGATCGAGTCTCAAGAAACTTGTATATCATGCAGTCAATTTATCTACAATAGTCTACATCACATTCTCCTTCACTGCCCAGCATACAATGACTATAAACAAAAATTCCTCCAAAACTTCAGCTCAGAATCTTCTGACAACCACAACATCGAAACCATATCGAATATCGATTGTATAGATAAGTTAAATAAAATATACTATTATATGATGGGAGTACACAAAGTGCATAAACAAAATTGTTGATCGTAGCCTATGTTCTATTAAGTGTTTGTTTTTAGTTGAACTTATAAGTAATATTTTGTTTATATATATAAATATTTTTATTTTTTATTGTTTCTACCATAGTAACAGGTTCATATAACTATTATTATGCAGTAATCGTTTTTTGATATTAATTTCTATTGTTATTCATGTTTCGTAAAACCCATTCTAAACGTAAAATATTGTAAAGTTTATTTATATTTAAATGATATGTATGTAACTTGTAAAACCATATTATTCTACAATAGCCAAGCTAGGCTCTATTTGTATGGGGAACCCATCAAAAACAAATAAATTTCTATCTATATTTCGATTTAAGAAACGATTTATTTTAATATTTGAGATTGTTCTTTAGATTTATAAAATAATAAAAGGACATTCGTATTTTTATCTGAATATTTTAAGGTTCTTTACAGTTTATATTATTGGATTTTTCTATATATCATTAAACATTCCTCTCTAGTAAGGTTTCTATTATTAGAACTTGTATAGTGGTTCGAGTAAATGCACTAGCGGATCCAGGATTTATTTTTGGGGGGAGGGCTTCAGCCCGGAAGTTTTTTTTTTTCATATATATAACGATAATTACTTTGAAAAAACAGAAAGATACCTACTATCTATATGAAGTGGTGTTTAAGTGATTCTTGAAGTCCTATTATATGTAATTAAACGAGCAATAACACTTTAAGACTTAATTTTTTAATATGTTTTACCCTAAAACATGGTTACATTTTACCATTTTGGGGGGGCTTCAGCCCGAAAGCCCCCCCTCCCCATCCGTAAATCCGCCTGTGAGTAAATGCATTTATTTTTAAAAGTCTTGTAATTAATTCATCTGTGTATTTCTATCCATATAATGATCTAGACCTAAGTACAGGTCATCAGCCTGCGAATTTGCAATGAATATATCTAATTAACATATTGAATATATAATTAACCGCGACTTCTTTCTAGAATCCCATCTATACTGTTTTGATTTATTATTGTTGTTATTATTTGGTAATAGTTCGTTTATAATTTCAAAAAAACATTTAACTTTTTCATAAATATTGACTGCTTTGAAGTTTAGTTGTACCTAATAATGCCTGTTTAGTTAGTTCCTTTAAAATTAAACAGGAGAAAGAAAAGATTCTTTAAATAATTTAAACCTAATAAAGTTAATTACATTAATTGTTTGTTTACCTATTAGCCGATTTATTTTTTTTTAAATAAAGAATATTTTATTATACTTATCATAGAGACAGTATTTATACCGGTCAAATAAAAAAAAATTGATTTACATCTCATTTAATTTACATATTTTACAATCCATTAAAAAAAAAAAACAAATAAATAAAAATGTGGATTTAAAAAAAATCCATGACATTTAAACTGTTATTTCTCAGGATCTCTCGTTCTAAATATATCATCGATTACTTCAAAATCGATTTTAAGTCTTATTTGTTTGTTTTGATATGGAGATCAACTGCTTATTTTGAAGTTTTTTGTGACCTCTTTGGCGAAATATAAATCTATTATTGTTTTTGTTTTTTTCATTCTAGCTAAAGTTGTCTCACAACTTTTTATGATCTCAAGGTCAGATTGAACTTGCTATAATCCAGATTGATCAACGCCTGAAAATTTTACGCTACAACTAAGAAAATTAACATTCAAAAAAAAATGAAAATTATGAAATAAATATTTACCGTTCAAAAAAAAAATTTCAAAACTTTCTTTTGTTATCATATAAGTACAGGCACATAGATCCATGGAACAAAATCATACGAATGGTTTTTAGACATATTAAAGTCATTTCAATTTTTAGACGTAAAAATTCACTAAGCACATTTTTTTATGGAACTGATTTAAGAACTTTTTTATTAATGTCTGCTTTATTTATATATATATATATATTATATATATATAATATATATATTATATATATATTATATATATATATATTATATAAAATAATAAATAAACAAACATTACACAAACCCTTTATGTGACACATCGAATATACTTATAAAAAGTGCAAAATGTTTTGATTTCTCAAGAGGAAAATTCTTTAAAGTTGTTGTTGATTTAAGGTTATGAAATGTCAATGACTTTTTGGACAGATAGAAGCTGAAAAGGGGCTGGTTTAGAGATCTCGTATAGTAAAATATTTTTTTAAATTCAAGTTAACAGTGTGTACCATTATTCACGTCATTCATGGCCTGATGTGCCCACTATATCAACTAATTTCTCATTCACTGATTGTTTAAAGCTAAATGACAGATGTAGTTATATAATTTAAGTTAAACATTGATAAATAGTTTTTTTTTTTCTTTTTATGTAGCTCTGTTTATTTCTACTTAAACCTAAATAATTGAATGCGATTAAAATTCCTGAGGTTATTTTCAATATCACAGGCCTAATAAAAACAAAAACAAACAACACATGACAACTACTATGTTTGCTAATAATTTATATTTAATATTTTTTCTAGTATTGATCAATATCCTTGTAAATTTAAATGTATAATTTTTATAAAGAAAATAAATTAATAAGGATAATCTGTAGAATTAATACTTTGAAAGTATATAAGTGTCTAACTTGTATCAAAATCTAATATATTCGTATTATTGGAATGATTTTTTGTATAATTATGCATATTGGTAATTATTATATTTTATTTACTTAAAAAATTGTTCGTTGATAAATTACGTACCTCGGTGTAGACCTCACTACGATGTACTCCTCTAACCGAAGCCGCAACACACAGACTAGAGTAATTCAACTTCCGATCACCCTCCCCACTTGTACGTTTCCCATCCCCTCCATGTTCCAGCTCCGTAAATTTGTTTATTTCGTTTGCGGTCTTAGCGTAATTTTGGATTTTATTATTTATTATTTTATTTTTAATCATTTTAATAAAATTTTCAAAAAGCTTCAGTTTATCGTGTAAAAAATTATACTTATGAATTCCCAATTATATATACTAGTGTTCGTCCAGTGGTCGAAATTCGACTATAGCCATTAAAAATTTGAGGAAAAGATATAATTAATTATAAAGTAAATAAATAAAGAGTAAATCACGATTCAAAAAACCTCATTTATTAATACAAACAAAATTTCAATTTCAATTAAAAATCGAGCTTAAGTCATTTAAAATTATTTAAAGTAATACAAACTATACTCATTCAAAATTATTTAAGTTTCATTTTAATTTATGTGTGTTATTATCACAATAAATTAATGATATGATTAAGCAAGTAAATAAAAAAATAATTAAATCAGCAATTTCAATTCAGTTTAAATCATAATTCATTTTTTTTCAGAACTTCTCTGTAAACAATGTTCTTTTTTAATGTTCTGTTATTGCCCATTGCATTGAAAATATAAATTTAAATATTTTAAATGAACGTGCTCTAATTGCTGCCACATATAATTGTCCATGCGAAATAACTGGACGTCACAATAATATACACATTTTTTCAAAACTTTGATCCTTCGATTTGATTATGGTCATAGCAAATGCAGCTATTAATAGGAACGTTGTTCTTTGAAAGTCGAATGTAAGTATAGGGTCAGAAAATGTTAAATTAATTCTTGGAATTAAAATTCTTTAATTTAAAGTAGCCCCCATCAATACTTCAGTCTCATTCCTGTTTCATTAACTAATGCTTGTGCAGTATTTAAGTTAACAATGAGTATAACTATAGAATATATTTTTTAATTTAATTTATTATGTATCATTCAGCTAACATTACATGATATCATGTAATAGACCTAATTACCTCAGAAAATGAAAAGTTTTCGATTCATCAAAAAACAAAATAAAAGAAATCGAATTTTGAAGGGAAAGAAAACGTACTAAATGTTAAAAATGATATATCTCTGCAACAAATAGTCCGATTTCGATGATTTTTTTTTATTTTGTAGGGAATTCAGGATGCTTTCGTTTTAAACAAACTACCATTTATATTTTTGTTTACATACTATTTAACATTTTGATTTATTGATAACACTAAAGCTCATCAATATCTATTAAACAAAAAAAAGGAAGAAAATCGGTTGAATATTAGAGGAGTAAAAGGGGCTGAACCGGTTTGTGTTTGCCTATTTATATAATGATTTGTTTATTATTTTCAATAATTAATCATTGTGATCGAACAAAAAATTCAAAAACTTAACTCCCTCTCGAAATTTTAGGTTTTACGTTTCATTCGAAAAACGAATGAATACTTTTTTGTCCGTCCGCCGTCAGCGCATTTTCTCCGAAACTACTGGACCTATTTTTTTTTTAATTTGGATTTCAAATTAGAGATCACTCGAGGATGATCTTCCTTCATCAACATTTCTATCCGCCTTTTCCTTTCAAGATGGCGACAGAAAAACCTGCGTTGCTATAGACTGTAGCACCTAAACGAATGTACCGATTTCAATAAAATTAAGGTAAAGTCTTCTTCTCGATACTCTTAAAATTATCTTTATAACATATTTCAACAAAAATAAGCTGGAAATAACCACCCCTACCTCAGGGTCGATGAAATAGAATAAATAACTTATCTGCCATAAGCCGAGATTCGAAACTGCAAACTAAAGCATAGGAAGCTCGGTGCCCTCCCACTGAACTACTCCACACCTCGATTTTTAATATAAACCCTAAAAAAAATTTAGAATAAATTTCTGATTACTTACTAATAGATAGATTGACGGGCATCTGTAATTTTTAAAATGTTGAGAATATCAAATTTTGTAACATAGCTTGAATTTAAAATGATCTTTATGATTTTTTTTTTTACTTTCCTACCTATACTAGGTAAGGAAAGTATTGCAATCGGGTCAAATTTCCGATATGCGGTTTTCGACGGATCTATACGTTTCAGAGTCCCTTGAGTCCGAAAAACACATTTTTAACCATTGGTCTGTCTGTCTGTGCCAAGATTTTCTCGGGAACTACTGAATCGTTTAGCCTGTTTTTTTGTTTTTGTTTTTTTAAAGGTAATGAAATTACTTTATAAAATTATGGTTATGAAATTACCCCACAAAACTATATAAAAATGGTTCATTTTTCAAGGTAATGAAATTACTTTATAAAATTATGGTTATGAAATTACCCCACAAAACTATATAAAAATGGTTCATTTTAAGCAACTATTGACGAAGTTACAGTTATTCAATTTCCAATGTAAGATTACGGGTTCATATTCTGGTGTTAGAAAGGGGTGAATAAGAGAAAAAAGATGACTAAGTGAAAAAAAGAAAATCTGTTGCCCGCATCACTCAAGCTTCACTATTACCATTACTTTTAACAGAAATTATTGTCTGACAATACTAAGCTATGGCAAAAACTTTTTGATCAGCAATATTAGAGAGTATTGAAATTTTTACACTGATCTACCTTAAGCTGGTTTACATTGCTTTAGTTTATCAAATAAATCGTACTTAAATCTATCTTTTCTTTGATCAATTTTCAGGAAAATAAAATTAGTTCAATTTTTTTTTTTCTTCTTGAACATATGTAAAGATATAAAAACTTTTCTAAAATAGGTAGGAAAGTCGTATGAGTAGACACACCAGATATTTTTTCTTCATTCAAATTGAACATTATTCAACAAAATTATCAAAAACATTTTGGGTTGAACCTAAAAATTAAAAATTAAATTTTTCCTCTTTATTAAAATGCAATACATCCTTCTTATGTTTAGTCTTAAAAATAATCTCATAACATTGATTTTCTTCTAATATTGCTTGACTTAATACCATTCAAATTCTGCCATGTCATTCTAAAGGAAGAATAGTGAAGTAACCATAAAAATTCTTATTATTAAAATATCTCTCCTCAAAAAATTTAATTTTTTTAAGTTTTTCATAGACATAAAATTTGTAAATTTTTAAATGTCTTCATTAAATATAGTATTCATCTTCATCTAATTGGTCGACTTCTCTGAAAATGTTTTAACTGTCTTCACTTTTCTTATTAGTCATTGTCTCATTAGACAATAGGAGGCGCCTTTCTAATTAATTTTCTCTAACAACAATAGCTCTAACTTGTTAATATCTCCAGATTTTGAAGCCTATTCGACTCTTGTTAACAGTGTTGACAAATTATATTGTATTAAAATGAGTCATTGACACAGTAAAACAACTACAATATAGTATTTTATTTTGTTGCCATAATAATATAAGTATTAAAACAATTTTTATTTTACAGATCCTTGCTTGTATGTCCTCCGATTTGCCAATAAACTTGAACTAGGCGAAAAGACTCACGAGGTGACAATGACAGCATTGAGACTCGTCCAGAGGATGAAGAGAGACAGTATGCATTATGGTCGAAGACCTTCTGGTATTTGTGGTGCAGGTAATGCTCGTTTAAATATGTTTATGCATTTTTATATATAATCTCATTAAAATTTATTTATTATTGTATCTTTTTTCAGTCCTAGCTATCATATTTTGATTTCTTAAAAAAAAAATTTTTAATTTCTGAACTTCAACCCTAAATACTCAAAACTTCAGGTTGCTGGGGCAAACTGTAATATTTTTAATCATTTATTTGTAAAAGATGATCTTGGGAAAGAGACTATAATAAGTATTAGTAGAAAAAAGCCTTTTCAGTCTCGATAAATAATTACTTTATTTCAAATTCATCCAAATTTTCCCCTCTTCAGGCATCTTCAGGGATAATCTGATTTTACATATGATTTCAATTTTCATCTGAAAAAAACATATACAAAAATCTTTCAGAGGATTTACTATTAGACATTAGCCCATTTATAAAACCATAACAACCTTAAAAATAATATTCACCAGTCACCTGAATAAGTTACTCGCTTTTAGCAGTGTACGCACTTGCACACCTAGTCAAAGTACACAACAGAATGAGACCAATACTTCAAGAAGAAGAGGCATTGCCAACAATAAAATATTTAAATACCACATGACTAAAGGCTCATTTACACGATGCCAGTTGGCTTGCCAGTCGAGGTCGCCAGTCACTCAATGCCAGCGACTGGTAACGTGTAAACGGTTCATGCCAGTCACTGGAGAGGCCAGCGAGGCACTGGCAAGAAAATTTTGATTGACTGGTGCACTGGCAAGCGCCTAGTTGGAACTAGATATGACTAACCAGCAAAACAAATCATTATTTTAATATCTTTTTTTTTAGTTTAATACAAATTTATACAAACTTATAGTCCGTGGCACAAACTATAATACAGACTATAATGTAAATAAATATATATATATATATATATATATATATATATATATATATATATATATATATATATATATATATATATATATACATATTTCAAATTTATATTATTTGAATGTGAATTTAAAAAATGTCATCCCATCTCAGCCCAGTTTAGAAGTTTTAATATTTTTATATAAATATCTAAGTGATGGTAAAATATATAATATTAGATTTTGGCTCAAGCTGTAGTAATATTGTGTTATTAAGTAGAAAGAAACCAAATGATTCTCTTTTTTTTTTAATTTTTATTTAATTTTATTTATTTTTTATTAAAACGAGATATCTGCTTGGTAAGAAAAACTGTAATTAAAGGTATAGAAGAAAACACCTTAATGACTTAATAATGTAGTATGATTTCATTTGATTCTAGTGCTTTCATCTTATTCATTATGCTTTAAGTATGCTATATATAATAGACTTTCACTAACTATACTTATTACTACGGTTAAGGTCCCCGGATTCCGATATTGGTCTAGACTGCCAAGTGGCCGGGATTGTTTCGAATTTTGTCTATCTTACGAAGCCTATAAAATTGTAGTTTTTAGAAATATTTGAAGGGGAGCCGGATAGATTTAAAGATGCTAACGTAAATAATCATTATATACGATATGAAGGTGTAGGACGCCTGGGACCGATACCGCTCGAGACTGATTAAATATGATTTCCGCACGGTATCATCCCCCGACATCCGATACATATTCCTGATGTGATACATATTCCTGGCAGAACAGTGCTCACGCATGGTGATTGAGATAATGTTTGGAACGTAAGAGGTCAATTCTTGGATTATCTTTAATATGAAAAAAGAAAAACCCATATCAATTAGAAAATTCTTATCTGTTCTCGCTGATGAACTCGCAACTCAGCGCCAAACATCGTTACCACGTCTGGGTTGTGTCCATTCTTTTATTAAGCCTTCAGATTAGAGAGGAAAACAGTGAGAGCAGAGAATGCTAATAAGAACTGAGAAAGATCCTAGGAAGTAATGAGGCAAATAACTAGTATCACAAGCAGTTAGCAACTTAATACTTCACTTTAATTTTTCCTTTTCTTAAAATAAATTCCAATGTAATAGTGAATAACCAAATACCTATACTTTTGTTGCATTTCCAGAATATGGTACTTATTTGGAAACTTCGTTTTTTTTTTATATTCCATTTTTATCTTTACATTTAAAAAACTATTACACGAATAATGTATAAATTATATCATAAAAACTATAATTATATGCAATAAATAAACTATTTCTCATTTTTATTTTAATATTTAAGATTTATGTCTCTAAAAATAACACTATTTTAATGAAATAATGATAAACGTCCTCGGACGTTGGAGTCCACTCACTCCTACGATTGCTGGCCATTAATGAGAACACAATCAACAGATAGAGACTCCGAATAGGGAATTTAGTTCACCTTTTCTTTTAAAAGACAGCGGTATACCGCGAAACTTATGTATGCCTCCTCCGGCGTCTGATGCCGTTCGGAACTTCATAAATAGTGTCGGTCGCCGATGACCGATATTGTCGGAAAACACATTTAAGAGATATCATTCTCTGCAGCTAACGTGTTATATTAAATACATAAGTAGAGTATGTTTATATGAGTTTAAAAATACTGAGGTTGCGGGGAATTTCGTTTCAAGTTAATCAATGGCATCATTTTTATTGATATAACACTAATTGACGTTGCAACAAGAACTAGAAAAAAAAATTAATAAAAAGTAAGAAACAATATTTAACATTTCTCTTACCACCAAACATACTTTACCATTTAAACTTGTAATTAAATTAAATTTCTTTTTTCTTTTCTTTTTTTTGGTGCGTTTAGCTCCAATCCAATTAGAATAGGTTGGTTGTACCTCTTAAACAGCCCTATACAAAACCCCCCTTTATTAGAAATAGCGAGGCAGGTAGTAAATAGTTCACGAGAGAGAGACTGGTCTGCCAGTCAACTGGCACATGCCAGTAGAACAAATATTTTTGTTTGACTGGCACACTGGCAAGCCCCTACCCTCGGCAAGGTATGATTAACCAGCAAAACAAATTGTCCAAAATACTTATTTAAATACCTTTTTTTTATGATTGATGAAAACCTATGCCTAACTATAAATCAGCTGAAGGAAATATTACCAAAATTTTAAAATAATATATCCTGTGCGAACGCCAACATTCGTAATATAAGCTTAGCAAATTGTGGATATCGGTAATAGATTACACAGCACTAAGGTGTTTTATTTTAGTTCTAAATCGCTTATAACTAATCAGTGTGAAGTTATTCATAACTATTTACACTTTTAAAGGATAAAGATTTGTTCTTATTTTGTATGGCACTTATCTGCCAAATCGAAACCAGAAAAGATAAAAAGCATCTTTAATATGACAGTGTCTATCTGTATGGGCGGAAAGATTAAGATTTTAGAGAATATTATATTAAGTAAATAAATCGTAGAAGATGATGGTGAATGACAAAGAACGCTTAAATGTATAGCTTAAAATGGAGGGTAATAACTTATGATAGTCGATTATTTATTTATTCCTCCCTTCCTTGCCTTTCGGCTACATGACATTTTCCATTGTAACAAATGTAATTCATTTATTATTTCATAAATGTAATTTATTTATTTTACACAAAATTTTTAAATTACTTCGATAAATTATTAATATTTTAAATACAGTCCTTCGTTTCAGATTACCATTTGGTCATTGATTAGATCGACTTTAAAGTCAATTAGAATTTTAACAGAACCGTTTCAAAATGTTTTTAACATTTGAATAAATACAATATTTTATATTGTATACAATATTTTACATTGTATTATTTAAGATAAAGTAAAAATTAATATTTTATTATTTTGCTTTTAATGCATCCATCTTCGACCTAATGACTTCAATTCAAATTCAATATCCAACAAAACATAAACAGACAAATTTTTAGCCACTAAATTTGTACTTTTCAAGGGCACTGAATGTTCTTATATATGAGTGAGATAAAATGGAAATTATACTTTATTATTCTGTGACTTTTATATTTCGTAATCAGATGGATTACGAAATATAACAGAATAATAGAAAAAACTAGAATATAATAGAAAAAACTAGGTCTTTAAAGAGGAGAGGTTTGAAAGAGGAAACTGATTGTGTGTGTCTAATATCAGCAGGGATGGAATCCCCGAGGGAGACGGCTTGAATTGCAAAGGATTTGTCAAACACAGCAGTTTGGTGAGGGGGAGGATAGAGGCCGGAGTATCAGATCTAGTGGGACGGGATTGGATGAAGTATTTAAATTGTAAGCTGTGAAAAAATAGGAGGCTCGATGAGTTCTAATGATTTGGTACAGAAAGGTAGCTAGGAATTACCTACGGTGATAGGATGGATAGAGCCACTTCAACACGGTGTAATACTGGCGCATCTCTTGAGAGCCCGAAAATAAAACGTAATTGGAAAGTCATTAGGCGTTTAAGTTTGGCTTCGCAATCTCCCGAGAGTCCACCGTACACCATACAGCCATAGTCGAAGTGGGGGAAAACAAGGGAGGTAACTAGGAGTTGACGGACTTATATGGAAGGAAGGAGATAACATAGGCGGTTGAACTGTTTTAGGGAGGAGATTGCGAAGAGAAATTTGGGAGATGTGTGGTTTCCAGGAGAGGGTTTAATCAAAAGTAACACCTAGTTTTTCAACGGTAGTATGGAATAAGATAGGGGAGTTGTTCAGGAGAAGATTGGGGAATACCTCTGGACAAGGGTGGAGATTCTGATGGGGGGTTTTAGGATTTACAACAAAAATCAGGACCATAATCGTTTGTATGGGACTTCTGAATGGAGTTGAGAAGATCATTAGGGATAATGTGGGGGAAAAAGTAGTGATCAGTATTAAAAGAGGAAAACATAGGAGCCGGACTGGACGTGATGTGGTTGCTAAATGGCAGGAAACAAAGTGGGCGTAGAGGTTATCAGCAGAAACAGAAATGGACTGGGACTGAGGTGTATTACCAATGGTCAGTTTTCTAAGAATAGCCCAAGTGGCATTGGTATTAGGGGAGTTCAATAAGGAATAATAGTATTAACTGGATTTGGTACGGCGTACTGCTGATTGAGTACTGTTTCGAAGCTGTTCGAAGAACAGAAAATCTTCAGGAACTCGAGTTCGTTTAAAACGTCGGTTTGCAGCATCTCTTTCTCTCATACACTCTCTCAAAGTAGAAGTCAACCAAGGAGCGGAAGGATTTTGTTTGTGATAATAGGAGCATGTCAGTCGAGGATGGAGTGAAGATGAGTGGTTAAGGTTTCTACCATGGTAACGATGAATTTTGAGAAGTAAATACGATCCCATTGAATATCGTCAAGATCGTTTGAAAATGTTTCGTGAGTGAGTGGATTTAGGTTTCGGAAGGATATCGTTCGAGGAGAAAAGGATGGGATATGGATATTGTAAGAAATCTGGATAAGACCGTGGTAAGATAGAAACGGGATCGAGTGCTGAAACGCAGGAAGGAGTTTGTCTAAGAAATCTAGGATAAACAGATCGAGCCAGGACTCCGAGAACTGGGTATATATGGTAGAGTTGTAGGATACTATAAGATAATGGCTATAGGCTGAGATAATGGAGGGCACTTGTTAGGTAAGAATAATCGATCGATTACATCAGTAAATTGGTTTTAAATTCGCCGGAGAGGATGACATTTGAGTAGGAAGGAATTAAGTTGTACAAAGAAATCTCAAATGATACATCAAAAACAATTCTAGTAGGGCGATATATGACAGCAAACAGAATGGCAGATGAAGTTGTGAGGATTTCGGCAAAGAGGTATTCAATGCGCAGAGAATCGGTTAAGGAAGAGCAACGAAGGATTGTGGATTTAAGGCTGACATGGACAAAGAGACCTACTCCACCATCCGTACGATCCACTCTGTCATGACGAAGGAGACTGAGCGTTGGAATGGCAGATTAAAAAGTCATAAAATTCATAACACTCGAATCGTTCTACATTAACGGGAATGTGTAAACTTTAGGCGCCAGTCAACTGGAATGCGACTGGCACCGTGTAAATGAGCTTTAACTGTAATGCGCCAGTCGACTGGAATGCCAGCGACTGGCGCCAGCGACTGGCACCGTGTAAATGAGCCTTTAAATTAAAACCAGAATATATTATTATTTTAACATAAATTATTCAAGTCTATCAATTATCGAACATGCACTGATACATATCCACACATACCTACACACACCATCACTTCCCCATGAAATTATTAATTACATTTAATTTTTGTCCACTTAAATTTCATTTGACCATTATAGTTCGATCCAAAAATCGAATGCAGTTATTTAGTTGTATTTCATGCGTGAATTATAGACTATTGTACACATTCAGAGAATTATCAATCTGATATTTATTTATTATCATTAAAATATTGTCTACAAAGTAGCTTCGGCTCAGATTTTAATTTTTTACAAACATATTTTATTAATATATTCATTACGATCGGTAGACCAGTCAACTGACAGAAAAGCCTATTATTGTACGTAAATATACCATTGTTATATATAATTTTCAAACCCTCCATGTAGATTTGTTCATTCAATATAGGTATATGGTTCCTAATAATATCCTATTCATCATTAATTATATTATAACCTAAGATGCCTGAAGAGGCGAAAATTTGGATAAATTTAAAATAAAGTAATTATTTATCGAGACTAAAAAGGTCTTTTTCTACTAATCATTTATTTGTTAAAGAAAAAATTGGAGATCTAACTTGTAATATTTAAAAGTGTATAAGTTTTCCATATCAAAACTTATATTTGAAAACTTATTTGTTGAATATATTTCTCAAAACCACATCCGCTAATATTATAATATATTTTTTTTTTTTCAGCTCTGTTAATGGCTTCTCGTTTGCACCAGTTCAATCGAACTGTTGGTGATATTATAAAAGTTGTTCAAGTACACGAATCTACGTTAAGAAAAAGGTTCATTTTTTTTTTTATATATATATGTTTTTTAATATTTTAAATTTCACTGTCAATTATTTATATTAAATATCAATATGTTTTAGACTAGTGGAATTCGGTGAAACGCCTTCTAGTTCTCTTACATTGCAAGAGTTTATGACTGTTGATTTAGAAGAAGAACAAGATCCTCCATCGTACAAAGCTGCTAGAGCAAAAGATAGGGAAAGATTAAAGGTAAATAAATATGTTTACAATTTTGCTGTTAAGAAACTGCATTGTTTTATTATTTAACATATTTTTTATTTTGTTTGTTTTATTATCCATCCATTAGAAGAAAACCTTCTATAACAAAAGATAATAAATGGTAATAGTCCTGCACAAATCTATTTAAGTTGTTTCTGTAATATATTGGTCATTTAATATTTTTCCTCTGGTTTAGCCTAAAAATATGTTTGAAAGCTGATCATTTGTATATGTTTGTCCTCATGAAAAAACATTTTATTTCAGATGCTGGAAGACAAAGAGAGCTTGAGAGAACTGAACAGAATGCAGTTGGAAATAGAAAAGCAAATTTTCGATAAGAAAAGCAAGAAACCATCTTTTGGAGATGTTGAAACTACCAGTATGAATTTTTTTTTAATTTAAAATTGTATTTGTTTTTGTATCATTTATTAGTATATTATGTACTAGTGGAATGCTTATGTAAAATAATGCAAACAAGCAATGATTTTTCTCTAGAACAATTCTTTTATAAAGTACAGTCTATAGATGGGGAACTTTTTTATCTAATGATTAAATAAAAAATTTAATCCGCTAATGTGGCCACAGTGAGGTTAAAATAGAATAGAATAGAAAAGTAAACTTTATAGTCTGTGGTACAGACCTCTTTTTATCGAATTATTAACATCCGCCTGAAACTTTGTAAATAGTTTTATCTCATCGTAATCTACGACTATTTTATTTACGAAAACTTTTAGAATTAGGGTGTTTTCAATCTGAAGGAGGCAAACTTTATCTGTTTAATTAGGTACTTAAAATTCGTAAATACCCATTTGCTTTCTACTTGGATCGTAAGATTATTTGATCACAAAATTGATAAAAAAGGTGGCCTACGAAAATATTGGGCCGTTTGTCCTATATGACCTTGTTATTTTGATATTTTATAGGTCACGCCAAACGGTTCAATATTTTTGAAGGTCATATTTTTTCTCGATTTTATTATCAAATTATCTTACAATCCATGTAAGAAGCAAATGTGTATTTACGAGTTTTTAGTACCTAATTAAATAGACAAAGTTTGCCCCCTCCAGATTGAAAATGCCCCAATTTCAAGAATTTTCGTAAATAAAATAGTTGCAGGTTACAATGAGATGAAACTATTTATAAAGTTTCAGGTGGATGTTAATAATTCGATAAAAAGGGGTCTGTACCACGGACTATTATTAACTTGACAAAGTAAATCCTCAGAATAACAATGATGAACAAATAAAAAAAAATAATACATATCTGGCCAAAAAACTAACTTAATATAAATTCTAACAATATATACAGTAATTTAAATAATAAATAATAATGTATTATAATAATGTAAAAAATTAAAAAAAAAATAAAAATAAAATCTTCTCAAGAATATTTATAGTTGTAATGTGATTAACGAAAACAAAAAATATATATTTTATGTTTATAGAAAGAAAAATCAAAACCTGGAGAAAATAAAAAATAACAAATGTAAATAAAGAAAAAGCATTTATTTTTTATGTTAAAAACATAAACAATAGTCCACCTTAATAAAAATTCTTATAATGAAGGCTACAATTTTTGTTTAGATTTTACAGTTGCTATTTTCATTCATAAGTAAATACTCACTCATTTACAAATATTCAACTTAATTATATTGATTTTCAAATTTTCTTAACCTGTATAATTAAATTCTAGTGCAAGATTAATGAATATCGTGCAAAAACAAATAGAGAGCCGCAGATAGCTTACGGCGGCCACAGTTTCCCCATCCATAGTTTGTTTCTGTTAGGGATTTATTATTTTTAATTCTAATTAAATTCATATATTTATTTGTTTTTCTCAAGATGATGAAGAAGGAGATTTTGAAACATTTGTTTCAAGTTCCACTATAGATGTGATTGAAGAATTAGAAGATGAGCATGAAATAGCATTTGGAGAAGATGTACCAGTCGGCTTAGGTATGTATTGATTATATATGAAAATAAATATTAAATTGAAATTTTAAAAGATTAAATATTAAATCATAAATTAGTTGTAACATCTCAAGAACTCTGCTTAGGCTTCATAGATTTCTCAAGAACTTACATGAGGAAGCATTACTTCCCCTCAATACCTTGATTCCTAATCTAGTTTTAATTGGAAACCCAGTACCTAACAATAATTACAACTCCTTCCGGTACTTATTTAATAGCGGGTAGCATCGGACTGCTATCTGCCAATGTTTATAACCTTAACACTGATAAGATCTTCTTATTCATATTTATTGTATTATATTCATATTATTATATCTTTGTATTCATATTTATTGATATTATTGAAGTTGTGAACAAAAACAAAACAAATGTAATAATAAAAAAATCCTTTTATTTTACAACATATATATATTAAAATAGACCAAAATATTGTTTGGTGTTGTATCCTTTCCAACAGTCGGAATAAGTGGTGCTTCCCTCTTGTACATTGTTTTTAATGGCTTCTAATAAAGTTGTTGCTTTTCTATCGTTTATTTTGACGATAAAACACTCGTCTGTTTCTCGGCAAACTCCGCCAAACATCCATTGCTCAAGTAGGACTCTTCCTACATGATTTTTTCTTTTCGAAGAAAGACTCTCGTCCACTTTGACAAGACTTTTCCTAGCCCTCCAATTTTTTTATTCGACCTGTATAACATGTCATGGGCACAAACTTCTCTTAAAAATTTGTTCCATGTTACGATAGTTGCGTTGGATAGTTTGAGCTGCTCTTTCCCCCACTGTATTGTTGTTAAATTATGGGAACACCCATAAATGAATTTTAGAGCCGTTAAAAAAGAAATCCTCGATCCTTCTAACCACGTTCCATTCCTTATAGAAACGGTTTTGTTACAACTACTAAAGCATCTCCATTTAATCTTCCCATCGAATTTCATTTGATGACCTTCATCACAATATTTGACCTTTGCAAATATCCCGGCATCTTGAAAATATTTTATAGCCTCTTCTTCTGAAGACGTCAATTCCCACAATGTGACAACATCCATAATTAAATAAGACTAATTCACAGCTTACACAAGGAACAAAAAATAAACAAGGGAATAACTTAGGTTAGATGAAATAAGGGAGGTTATGTGAAATGAGATTAAATAAGAAGGGAGGTTTTGACGCTACCCGCTATTAGGTAAGTACCCTCCTTCCATTCCAAATGATCTGCAGTAAAATGTTAATTACACAGCTGGATATTTTCGTTATGGATATTAGTGTTTAGAAAACACAGCGAAGTTCCTACTTTATTTTATTTAAATTGAAGCAAGCAGCTCTGTTGCTATCTCTTGGCAAGCAAGAGAAGCAGAGAGGGTCTGCACATGCCTTATCCTATTGAATTCATGTGAACTTGAGACTGGAGACACAGCTAGTTAGCAAGCAAATTAATATCTGTCCCTTTTTTTATGAGAAGAAAATGGTCTAGTAAACTCTAGCGGCCCAACAAGAAGGCTTGAAAACTTGGAAGAGAGAAAATGATGATGGAGACAGAAGTAATATCAGTTAATTTTTAGCCTCCAACCCACCTAATCCTCCTCAACTTTAATAGTTTACTAGTATTCGCATAGCATATAGTTATCAAATGCCAAATTAATAAGAAAAGAAAAATAATGCAACGTATCAAAAGATTAAGAAACCAAATATTACTTTATCGATATATATATATATATAATTGACAAAGGAAACAAAAATTAATTTAAATCATCATTTTTGTTTGGAACCAACATGTTTACAAATTTCAGTAAGCTGTATCTTTGCTAAAAATTATCCGATTTTGATGATTTTTTTTTCCTGCCAAATATATATATATATATATATATATATATATATATGCCACATGTATAGTTATTTTCAAATGAAATGGGCTATAATAGAACTTTCCTAATGAATATTAATCGAAAATAAGAAACAATAAATAATAAAATGAAAAAAAATCGGAAAAATTTCTAATAGATTTCGATGATTTTTTTTTTCATTTTGTAGGGAATTTAGTAATATTTTATACAATCATGGGCATAACAAAGGGAAAAGTGTGTAATTTTTCAGTTATTCGCAAATAAAGTTTGTTTTCTTTCATAACTTGTTTGCCTGATTTTTCGGGGTGATTGGACTATTTTGCCCGCCTGAAAGAGAAGGAAGCCTTTGAAATCGGTGGATCAATCTTGAGATTTGATGAAAAATTAACGATGATATGGCTTGCCGATCAAAAACACCATCGATAAATAATATAAACTCCTCCTCTCTCGATCATAGAGACCTCAAGTCGATGAAATGAGACATGTATTCAATGACAGTACTACAATTAATGTAAGGTTGTGTAGATGCGAACCCTATGTCTTGCGTTATCTCAAAAATAGTACGTTTTTGGACTTAAAACATCTTTTCCAAACTCTTAATCCACATCCCGATATCCTTAATTCAACTCACATCAATTGTATTGAAGCAGAACTGGATATTCCTCTCCAAATGTCTCTGCCACCCAAAGCATTTCATCCCATAGAAATATCCAACATCATTCAAAAATTACCTTCCCGTAAAGCTCCTGGACATGACCTAATTACATCCCAGATCCTAAAACTTCTTCCTCGAAAAGCCATCCTATTCCTTACTTACATATATAATGCTGTACTCCGTTCTACATATTTTCCTGATCTTTGGAAACGATCTATTGTTAAAATGATCCACAAACCCAAAAAACCACCAGAATACCCATCCTCTTACCGTCCTATCTCTCTTTTACCCATCATGGGCAAAATCCTAGAAAAACTCATCTTAAAACGCCTGTACCCTATCCTAAATTCTAAACACATAATCCCAGATCACAATTTGGTTTCCGAACTTCCCATTCCACTATACAGCAATGTCATCGTGTGGTAGACGTAGTCTCCTCTGCATTGGAGCGCGGAATGTACTGTACGGGAGTCTTTCTCGACGTTGAACAGGCGTTTGATAGAGTTTGGCACCCGGGACTGCTGTACAAACTCCGAATATTCCTACCACCTACATACTTCCTCATTATCCGTTCCTACCTTACTGATAGATACTTTAAAGTGAATCACAATAACGCCTATTCATCCCTTTTTTCCCAGTCTGCTGGTATTCCTCAAGGTAGTATCCTAGGTCCTATCCTCTATACAGTTTATACAGCTGACATCCCTACCTGTCCCAACACTGTCATCACCACATATGCCGATGACACATGTATCCTATCAGTAAACAATGACCCAGCAATTGCATCCCAAATGCTTCAATCACACATAAATCTAGAAGAATGGTGTCAAAACTGGAGAATTAAAATAAACTCCAATAAATCCCACCAAATTACCTTTACCCTTCGTCGTAAACCAACGACTTCCTGTCCTACAGTTTCCTTTAACAATACTCCACTTATCCCTGTTGAGCAAATCCGATACCTAGGACTCCACCTGGATAAACGACTAACTTGGAATCCTCATACTAGACTGAAACGACAAGAAACCGCTCGACGTTTCCGATTACTTCAGCACTTACTAGACAAACGCTCTAAACTTCCCATTAATTACAAAAGACTCATATACTTGACTATAATAAGACCTATTTGGACTTACGGAGTTGAGCTATGGGGCTCCACTAAACCATCGAATTCCTCTCGCATCCAATCCTTACAATCCAAAATCCTTCGTAAAATCCTCAATGCTCCTTACTTTGTCACTAATAAAATTATCCATAAAGATCTTAATGTTCCTTATGTTTCAGATCTGGCCCAATCCAGATACCTATCCTTCCATAATAAACTTCAGAATCATCCCAACCCTCTGGTTTCTAACCTTGCTTCCTCTTCAATTCCTGATAACCCTCCGAGGCGTCTGAAAAGAAGATGGCCCCGTGATCTCCTAATGTAGTCATATCATTAGAGTGCTACCATTGGGTAGTTACTCAGCAAGTGTATTCATGTCATTATATCAATTATGTCCAAATTTACTTGATGTATTTATGTAATACAGTTGTAAATGTCATAAAGAAATAAAAAAAAAAGAAACGCAGAATTCGATAGTTCCAGAGGAACTATCCGGGTCTTGCTGTACTCATCAAAATCTTCAAGATCCAATTTGTTTCGTATCGATTTACAGACCTACTGCCGTTCCAGTATTGAAGCCTAGCAAAATGTTTGTATCGACTTTATTTATTTTAGAAAGAAAAACAAAAGTGGAGAATACAATTCACTAACTCCCCGGAAATTCTGAATCCAACGGTACCCCATTCATGGTATTTGAGTATGACTGGAGCTTATATTTGGTACAAAACCGATTTCGAGCCTTACTGTAATAATATATGTGGAGATTATATTCTATGCAACATTTATTAACACATTAATCCACATTGTAATAGATTCGATCTCGATAACTCCAACGTTATAATAGTTATCAAAATATAGCAATCAATTTAACCCTATATTTTACTTATAGTCAATCAAATTCTTTAGTCTTATAGTCCGTAGCAATTAAATAAGAACCATTTCTAAAACAGAAATATTATGTCAATATCCCGGACAGTAATAGAAGGGATTGCCATAATAAATTAAACAGAGAGCATTAATCTAAAACGACTATACAGACGACAGAAATACCTTTAGATAAATACATCAACCTACCAATAGCAATCAATTGACTCTTAATTTTATTTTAAACATAAACTTTAGACAATCTTGTATTTATGCAATATTTACATTAAAACTTACAGATATAAAGCGGTTAAGCTTGATAATAATAGATCATTTTTGTTTTCTCTTTTGTGCATAAGCTTTTAGTGGGACAGTACTCCAGATATGGAACAAAAATGTATGTGTTAGAATATATTTTTCTTGTTCTACAGGGCAGGGGTGCCCATCCCCCCCAAGATCGATGGTGGAAGAACCTCCTCCCTTCCTCGCAAGATATTTTATTGCTTACATTAACAGAGCAAGCTAAGGTAGAATGAGAAAAATCATAGATCATGTACAATTAAACTTGCTGCAGTATGTGCCAAGTTTTTCCCCTTGTCGCTTAGTTCGAAAATTTATAACTCCATTGAAATTTGTCTCCCCTCAAAAATTTAAAAACCCTTCAAAATATGCTCCCTCAAAAATTTTGATGGTGCAACTTTCCATGAAACCCCCTTCTGGGCACCCCTGCTACAGGGAGAGGGTGTTACGACATATTTACATTTCCTTAAATTTTATTATTTTATAATTTTCTTTGAAATATGTTTTCTCGTTCTTATTATTTGGCTGAAAAATGATTTCTCGTATATGTATATGAACTAAAGTAATCTTCCTTTGAAAATTGATAACCATACTATATTTATTACAGTACAAGATTATGCTAAAACATTGTACATTGTACTGCCATGACAAAAAACATAAAAATTTGAACATTTTTCATACAAATTGTGCTTTAAATTTATTTATTTTTTATAATCCTTTCAAGTCAAAATCATTAAATCCTCAATGGTCATTTTGTCACACATAAAATCATATATTATGACCTTAATGTTCCATAGCCATCCGAATCTAATAGTTTCTAACCTTCTTTTCTCTTTGATTCTTGATAATCCTCAAAGCGCCTGCAATGATAGCCTTAGGACCTTATATTAATGAAGTATTTTTGGAGTACTACTAATGGATAGTTAATCTATAAGTCTGTTTCATGTCATTGTAACATAATTCACTTTCACTTGTTTTATTTTATGTTTTAGTTTTAATTCAGTATTAAATTCCAATATAAAAATTTTTAAAACAATTTTTTCTCTCTAGGACCTAGTAGCGCTGTGATGGGCCTTGAAGAAGGTGATGGTAAAAGGGATGATAAAGATTTTACTTTCGAAGGAAATGGTGAGCTAGATCTGGAAGGCATTGACGACAAGGAACTTGATATGTACATTATGACAGATGTCGAAACTGAAAGGAAAGATAAAATCTGGACTGAAAGGAATGCTGATTATCTTCAAAAACAGAAAGGTAATTCTTACAGGATGTATTCCAAAAGGTAATTGAAAGCAATTTGGAGAGTGGATTAGTTCAGTGAGTAACAAACTGTGCTCCTTTATCTAGATCCTGGGTTCGAGTCCGGTTGTGGCAGATAATTATTTATTCTGTTACACCAGCCATTGGTTGACCTTATGATTGGGATACTTTCGTGGGGCACATCCAGCCTCTATATAAAGAGTACTCTTAATTAATGAAGGAGAAAATACTTTTTTTCCTCCCCTTTTCAGTTACCCTGGGTTTCTTTCTAGGCTAGGGGAAAAGGCAAGGAAATAATGCCAAAATTGAAAGTCTCGTAGCACCAGGAATCGAACTTGTAATCTTCAATTTATCAGGTTGCTGGACAACTCATGTTTTATACATGTATTACCCTGTTGGCCACTCCGTCCCCTCAAGATAAAATACCTGTAGGTTATGCGTTATGTTAGTCATATCACTTCCTTGCATGACCGTTGATCAAGAATCAGTATTTATTCAATACAGATGTTGTTATCTTTAATGATTCAGAAAACCTTCAATTTATGTCTTGAATCTATTTTAGAAAAAGAAGAAAAATTAAGAAAAGAAATGGAGGAAGGTAAACCACCAGAAAAAAAGAGGAAGAAGTCCAATTCGAGAAAGAAATCTTCTACTCCGGCCAATTCCGCAGGTTAATAAATAAAAATTTTATTAAGATTAAATTTTTTTCATAATTTATATCAAAAGTCATTGTTTAAAACTTACCAGTATAAACACGTTTTATTTTAGGAGAAGCTATAGAAAAAATGTTGCAAGAGAAGAAAATTTCTACGAAAATCAATTACGATGTATTGAAGAGTTTGAACTTCAATCTAAAGGAAACGGCAACTGGAGAAATGAGCGCTATTGGGCTGTTAGTATTTATAAATTAGTTTTAACTTACCAATATTCATTTTTTTTTAAATTTAATTTTATATATTTATAGAAAAGCTGAAATAGTACCAAAAGAAGAAGTTCTGAGCGGTATCGAAAAGCCTCATCACAGTATGATTAAAGATGAAAAGCCTATACCCAAAATGATGACTGGAAATCTTAGAAATAAGCAAATGACCTCAAAAGAACCCACTATTGAATTGGATACCGATAACAATCGTAAGTTGTTTATAGTATTATTATATTTTATTGTGATTAATAGTCGTTTTCTATTAGTTTTAATATATAGAAGCCCGAACAACTAGGATTGAAGGATTGGCTACAGTATAATCATGATAGTCTGACATTGTTTAATCTGATACTTTCCATGATTTGGCCATCTCGAGACTTATAGAGAACATTTTGATTGGTTATTCTGTGGAATTGGAAGGGAGAGCTTGTTTACCTGTCTCAATGTATTTAAAAATCGGACCTGCATACTGTAAGCAAGAGAAAAAATCTGGTGCGGTGCACGCATCACACAACTTTCACTTACCATCCTCTTCTTAGGAGAAATAAGTATTTTCAGTATTGCTTCTACTCCCTCAAGTCAGGCTTCTTGGACAAAAAGGAAGTCTCAAAGACCACTAAGAAGATTGTCTTTAAGAATACTTTCTTCCCTATATTGACATATGCAAGCGAGTCTTGGACCCTCACTGCCAAGCACAAAATCCAAATCCAAGCTATGAAAATGCACTATTTAAGGAAAATAGATGGAAAACAAGAAGAGATCGCGTTAGGAATGTGACCATTCGAGGTAATCTGGACCTCAGGTCTGCAGAGGAGAGAATCCAAGAAAACCAACTTAGGTGGTTTGGACATATCTCGCGAATGGCTGAAAACAGAATTGCCAGGGCTACCTACGAGGTCAAAGTGGAGGGAAGGAGACAACAAGGAAGACCAAGAAAAAGATGGCAAGAAGGAGTTAAAGAAACCTTTGACAGGAGAGGAATGGACTGGAGTAGGAGAAGACAGCTGGCACAGGATAGAGATTCGTGGATCAGGCTCTATAAGAAGGAACCTCACACTGCTCAGCGGTAAAAGAGGACTGGATTAAGTAAGTAAGTAAGTATTTTCAGACAAAGGAGAAGTGAAAGTAAAAATTATAGACGCTATAATTATTTATATTTCATTGTGTATTTTTTTTTCATATAAGTTCCCTTTATTATGCAAATTATAATATTTATATCTGTGTAATCTATGCAATTAAATATTAAATAATAGCAACAATAGTATTTATGAAAACCGCATATTTATATTTATATAATGTTATCGGAGTCCATATTATATTAAGCTCATGTTACATATGGAAGCCTGTTATAATCTTTCGGACGAGCTCGGGTGGATCAATTACAACTATTCTCTGTTACGATTTTTTATATCTCCTTTAGTTAATTATCAAATTCTTTCGTATTTTATATTTAACTATCTTATATATTAGAGATTAATGTGAAATATTCAATTGTTTCAAATGAGGAAGCTAATATTGAAAATTAGCCATTTATGCCCTGTTAGAGAACATCAATCAGAATAAAAACTACATTTTATTTAAAACTGCTTAATTTTACACTGATATAATGAATTTAATCAAAATCGTTAGAGCCTTTTCAGAAAATTGTAAAACTGTGTTTAGCGCATAAAGTGCCACTTCCGGTCAGTCGATTTTGACGGAAAAGTTACTGTAACATCCCTGCCATATAAAAACCTATTATTATTGAAAATATGCAATTTCACTTAAGTACGACTTTTCGTTTTTGAGCTAGTCTATTAACACACACACAGACCATTTTGCAGGACTTGATTATTTGGACTCAGAGAACATCAAAAAGTGTATTTCCGTTGAAAACTGAGATTCAATAATTTTCATGATCGCAATACTTTCCTTTACTATATATTTCATGTATAGGTAAGTGAAAGTAAAAATAGTTTTAAGAACAAAATGATAACTAGTTTTGTTGAACACATGGATTAAAAAATCACAGAAACTAAAAATCAGATCTGCATACTGTACACAAGAGAAATGTTCATCTTCTTTCTTATGAGCTATAAATAAAAAATGTATTTTAACATGACGCTAACTTAGAGAGTCGGAAAGAGAAAAAGTTAGCGCCAAAAAAACAAATAACGACTATTTTGAACATTTGGACTTAAATATCTCAAAATTTGAATACCCTGGAGATATTTTCAGATACCAATTTGTGGAAGTCAATATAGATATTTTTTTTAATTAGCCATAAGAATATTAAATTATGTGATACTATTTCATTTTCTGTTCATGCACTTGATATAGTTTTGATAAATTACTGACTCCCATTACAGAAGTTATATTAAAAAAAGATGGAATTTTTGTTAGATATTTTGCAAATAGATTTGAATCAAAAGTATTCATCGCATATTTTAGTTATCATAAACCTATTGTATAATTTTTAGATTATGATTCAAATGTCGATCAGCCAAAGTAGAGTTTACTAGAGTAATTTATACACAATTATAATCTTATATATTATTTGTAAAAGATGTTTTGTTTTTTGGTACTCCATAACTTTGTCAATTCTTCATCAAATCCAATGATTGAACCACTCATTTGAAGATATTCTTCTCCTTCATGTGCGAAAAATAGTCCTGTCCTTCCAAAATTTCTGGAAAAAAAGTTATGAAGGAAAAGAAACTTTATTTGTGAATAACTCAAAACGTGAGCATTTGTTTCCAGATTGTACCCATGATAGTTAGAAAGATTACTAAATTACCTACAAAACAAAAAGAAAAACGTAAAAATCGTACGATTATTAACAAAGATACAGTTCATTAGTTTTGATATACTTAATAATGTCTTCCTTTTTAAAGATATTGCATTTAGAAGTAGAATAGTATACTACATTTTTTTTCCTGGCTGATATATTAACTTTATTATTCCTTCAATGCATTTGGATCATCATTTATATTGTGAACTTTCTCCTTAACAACTCCTGAGCTTAATATTGAAAAGTATTATTTAATATAAAATATTAATAACAATCATGGTTGTTTAATAAACAAAGTATAAGTTTATTATTTTCAATTTTTTTCAGCACTTTCTCATTTTCTTTTTAAATATATTATTTTTCCAGGAGCTGATGATGTTCTGGATGATGACGATGAAGTGGAAGTTGAAGAGACTGGTGTTGTTTCTCTCGCAGATATGCTCAACCAGCACAGAGGGGAAGACGACGACCCATATTATGGATACGACGAAGAAGATTACTAATTATTATTTATCTCATTACGAGGAACTATTTATTTTTTTAATTGAAACTAGGGCCATTGTAAATATATTTTCTTAAGGTTTTTAACCAAGTTTTTGTTTTGGTTGTGGAAACTAGTTTTTGTTATGTTTTTTCTCTATATGGAAATCCTAGTCAGAATATATTTTTTTTTTTTTTGTTTTATTTTAGAAGCATGGTTGAGTTTGATTTTTTATTTATTTTTCTAATTAATCTAAGAGCATATTATGAACAATTTAATTTTATTTTAAGAATTTATTTCTAACAATGAACTTTTATGTATAGTTAATAAATATATATACAAATAAAAAAATATTTTTTTAAGTTTTATGAGATAAACTTTTGTAAATATATAATATATTTCTTAATGAATTTATGATCAGTATTGAAATCTTTTTGTTATAAAATGATTATTAGCATTAAATAATGATTTAGTGAACATTAGTCTCTGTAAATACAAATATAATAATCTACGACAAACTAAAAATTGTCGTGATTGGTAACATCATAACGTCGTTGATTGTGATCCTGATCACATCAAATCTCTGTTAAACCATTTGTTAAGAAATATTACTTTCTTATTAAATATTGAAACCAAGACTCTTCAAGATTTTTTTAATTTACTATTTTTTTTACCTGTAAAAAAGTGTAGTGTAATCTATGTATCACTTAATATTTAATGATGTTAAGTATAAAATTAATTTTCGTATTATTTTTTTAAAAAGTTAAAAAGAATCATAAAAAATATGTTTTAATTTATTTTAAAATTAAATAGTATTTCTAAATTATTTTATAAAAAGAAAAGTTAATTATAGTTTTAGAAATGATTTTTTTTTTTTTTTATTGCCTTTTCACTAGCAAATCAAAGTTAATAGTGAGAACACACTGAAACTTCCCAATTTCACACTGTGAAAGGTCGCTGTTGTAAACGTGTCTGTTTCATAGAATCTCAGGATGATTTACCTTACTAAAGCTGCTTCTCAACTTGGTCCCTCTGATTAAGATTAATCTAAAATGTCGAAATTCCCATTTTGTAATTTTCTTAAAATTGTTTCTCTTTTCCTATAATGGTCTATTCCATAGACTTTTTCAATTTCTTTTATAATATGAAACTTCTGTTTCACCATAAAATATTTCATGTAAGTTTACATGTCAGTCTCATTATCAAATATTAATTGGAATATAGTGCTGGTTCAAAATATAACTAATTGTTTAGTAACTATTGAAATATTATTGGTAAAAAAATCCCTATCCTAAGATTTAGTGTCTTTTTTTTTTATTATTTACTATATTTTATACTACGACTTTATATGCTATATACTTACTAATCAATGAAAAACTTTTTGTTTAAACTTGGATATTAACGAGGAAGTGAGAATCAGAGTGTGGGTCTATCCCCAAAATATTTTTGAAAATTGATTTTGAAGTGTTAAAGTATGTCATGCCATCTGTTGGCTGTAGGAAGAGTTTATTAATTTTGAAAACATTCAACAGATAGAGCCAATTTTGGAAACAGCCCTTATCTACTATGGTACTGCCTACTTAATCACCATATGATTGTTATTCTAATAGCTAAAGAACAGATTTTTTTTATTAGGAGATAAAAAAAAATTAAATAAAATATGAAGAGTTTTTCTCAAAATCATAGAGGTTGATCCAAATCTAATTCTCAATGCCTTAATTGTGAGCTGCCCTTATATTATTTAATGTAACAATTATACATATATATTTAATAATAAGATTTATTCATAAGACTGAGATGGATTACGAGCTTAATCAAAGTTATGCTATTGGTTATTTAAGTTATATATATTCTTTTTTTGTTTGCTTCTTACTGAGAAATATATCGACATCTTGTATGTAGTTACAAAAAAAAAAAAATAAGTAAATTTCAATTTATATGATTTTTTGTTATTATGATGTCTAGTGTATTAAATAATACATATTCTTGTTATACTTTTAATAAGTAAAAAAAAAAAAATGCATGAAATAAGTGATGGTAATGCTTTGTATATATAGTTGTAGTTCCAGAAAGAAATGATGAAATTATGAATATAGTGCTTAAATTCATTTATTTAGATGAGTAGAAATAGAAATATTCATAGCTAACTTAATCTAAATTAACTTTGTGTTTTATGTTGAATTTAGGAAAAAGAATATTAAAAACAATATATATAATTTAAGTTAACACTATAAATTATTATTTTCTTACTTGTATGCATTTATGTTCAAATAAAAAGATTTGTGATGAAATGAATTCATTAGTAAAGTTTATAACTATAATTAGCAATTAATCATATACTTCCCTTCCTCCTTCATCGACTTTCACAAATGTGCACAATGTTATGATTTCACTGAGAGAAAATTCGTCAAATTACTTAGCGATTTCATTTTATAAAATGTCCATGACTTTTTGTGGTTAGTGTTTTAATCATTTAATTTTAGTTATTTCAATTATTTATATTTCTCCTATCAATGTTGCAGAATTAAAATTTAGATTGTAATTAAAAAACACAAACATTTTTTTTTGTTATGTTGACTAATCATCAACTAATGTATACACCAACCAATTGAATTTAAATCTACAATTCTCAAACGATATGCATCATTTAAAATAAAATTACATCAATAAAAATTAAAGAGGAAATTTCAGTAAATTAAGTTTTATTTAGTTTTAATAAATGGCAGTAGACAAGGACGTTGTGCTGAAATAGATATTGAATTCCTTGAGTATTTATTCTGTTCTTATTATTATTTTTAATTTTACAGAGAAGAGGACTCTCTTATTTTAAAATAAAATGTTTTAACAAAATTCACTATTACCAAGAACTCCATTCAATAACCTGATGAAAAATATTTATTTCTCCAATTTCTTTCAACTTATCAGTTCAATATGCTAAGCTAATCATTATTTATTGTTTTTATTAAGGCATTAAATTTTTTATTAAAATAAATATTTAATCTGTCATAGTATTTGCTATATGGAAAATGTATTATATAATAAGCAAATCTGTGTAAGCAATGTAAATCCTTTAACTTCCGAGAAAGGATTAAGTTAAAAAGTCTCTCGGCCATCATCTAAAAAGTCGGGGTGGAATGTACTGGTTCGTTGTGGGATTAAGTGTTTGGCCTAATGGATTCATGTAGTAAGTCTCTGGTGGAATATTTAAAAATTTGTATTTTTTAAATTAATTTCAACTGTTAGTAAATTGATTTTTCCATCAGCTAACGCTAAAAGCTTTTGCTGTCACATAAAATTTGAAGTGTATCAAAAATTATGAAAAAAAAATCAACTTGATCATTCCACAGTACCACATTACTCTGAGAATATTAAGGTTCTGCGGGAGATGAGAATAAAATATGTAAGAATTTGGTATTTTATCATTCATTGAGATTATATGTGCCTTTTTAATGATACATAACAACACTATAGACTAGTCATCCATGAATAACAAAATATAATTTTATTAGAATTAAAAAAAAAAAAAAAAAGGAAACAAATTAGACATTAGTAGATGAATAACACACATAGAAATAAATTTAAAATACTCTTCACTCATTAAATTTTAAATCACAGTTACATAATAATTCTAATTAAATTCAAGAAAGCATTACTTAATTTTTAATACAAAATTATTGTTCTTATACACAACAACATGTTTTCTTGAAATTGCATAAGCTTCATATATAGAGATAAATAATAGCATTTCATTAAATCTACATTACAATTTTCTTCTATCAAGTCTATAATTGGATTTTTTAAGCTTTGTAATACTACTTGTTATAAATCCTTCACCTTAATAAATATTTAAAAAAATAAAACAAAACAAATAAACATAATGACAAGCAACAAAACTAGTTAATTGTGAATCACATATTTTCAATTGTAAGAGTCAGTTCCAAAAGATACTAAACCCAAAATATTGAGTACGAAAAAAATTATTTTTGTAATTATAATTAAGACTGATATTGTTGTTTCTAATAGTTGTTGTTTTGAAAAACAATAACTATTGTCTTAGAAACGCAAGTTTAATATCTTTTGAAACAAACATTCTCAATTGTAACAATCAGAGATGGGCAAAATAAAAAAAACAAACAACTTGAATTATGTTTTTGTCTTACTATTTTTAAAATGATAAATTAAATATTTTTAATGAAAGAAATTATTTTTATGATTTTTAAATGTAATTTTGTTTGATATATAGAAATTTTATTTCTTATAAATATAATATTCTTTCGAATAAAAATTTAAAGTTTAAAAAAAAATGATACATATTTTACTCTAATTTATAGTTATTATTGGAGAGCGGAATTTCATGCAGTGAAAATCCGATAAACGTGCAGTAAAAGAATTCAAAATGTGTAAAATAGTGTAGTAAAAACTCAAAATATTAAAAATTGTGTAATTAGCACCTAAAAATATGCAAAAATCATCTATTTTGTTTAATTTATTATGTTAATTAGAGACCAGATTTCTATGTTATTGCACATTTTGTACGGTTTGATCAGAATTAATGTATTAATATAATCAATTAAACAAAGTGATGATGTTTGCATGTTTTTAGGTATAATTGCACAATTTTAATTTTTTGGGGGTTTTTACTACACGATTTTATACATTTTGAGTTTTTTACTGCATAAAAATCTGGCTTCTAGTTATTATTTATAAAAGAAAAAGAAAAAACTAGTCTGTCTTTTTTCATCAGAGAGAGTTGTCGGAGGGAGAAAGCATTGGTACAATAGTGTGTAAGTTGTAAAATGAAAAAAAAAAAAAAATTAATTTGAAATAGTTACATGAAGTATTTTCTATTCAGTGCAAATGTTTAATTAAAAGATATCAGTATTGGTTATTTATGAAAATTTGGAAGAAAACATTTAATGTCTAAAATTCTAAGAATTTGATAACAAAAATATTGTATAGGTTTTTAAAACTGAGTTTATTAAAGAATAGTGTTTACACTTGGCCCAACGTTTTTATTATAACAACTTGGTTCTAATTATTTCAAATTCATGAGAAATAAATTAACTGCTTTAGAAAGATAATGAACAATATCTTAAACAGAGCTGAAATTACTGATGAGCATCTGAAATCCATCAGATTGTTCCTAAACTCATTGATATAACAATGGACAAGAAACTAAACTCAGGTTTGATGGGAAATCCATCAATGGATGAGTAGCTGAGTTCAGTAACTAGCCCAATCAATTAGTTATACAAATAACTATAGCTAAAAAATTTAATGAAGAACCTTTTAGTGGTATTTTGTTTAAAGGTAAAAAATATAATCCCCTCTAATTATCCAACAACTGATACCTTAATTATTACTTATTTTTAATGTTTATTGTTTGCATTGCGATATCGTTGGATACTTATTAAGTTTTATCTGTTTCCAAATTTAGGCCACACGTATAAAAATAGAAATAACTAATTGCTTATATTTTTTTATATGTACTTTGATATGTTTTAAATCCGTCCAATAATTGTTTGGTTTGATAACAATAATCTTTTTCCACTTGCTATAGAGAAAAATGAGGCGAGTAAAGAAATAAAGCAAATGAAAAAGCAGGCAATAGATGCTTCTTCGTATTAAACAAAGCACTGAAGTTCAGAAGCTTAAATAACAAAGCTAATGTTCTGATATACAGGCGAGTTATAAGACCAGTAATGACCAATAGTTGTGAAATCTGGGTAATTACCAAAGAAACCGAAAGATTATTGAATATATGGGAACGAAGAACATTGATATATGTAGCAGTAACACAACATGTCATGATTTTACTAAAGAGTGTCAATTAAGATGGGCAGGACATGTGGAAAGGATGGTGAAGGGTAGACTCCTTAAAATCCTTTTGGAAGAAAAGACAGGACATCAACAAATAGGGTGACCATACAACAGGTGAAAGGAACGTCGAGAATATCACTTTTAATTATTGCAAAAAATTACTAAGTGCATTTTTGATAGAGCTGAACTTTTAAGAATGTTTTTGTGAATTTAAACTTATTATTTTTATATAAAAAAAAAAGATGCTGAAAGTACAAAAATGACACGAAACATTTTATAAATCAAATATAGCTACAAAAAGTATACAATTTTTTTATTTCACAAAGAGAAAATTCATCAAATTTAAGAATGCAAAATGTCACTCAATGACTTTATGCAATACACCGATGAAATACTCAATGTTTTTGGAGTGAAAAGATAGAGAAAAAAAGTCCTGGACAATGAAAAAACATAGTTAAATTATTGCAAAGGAGAGGCAAGTTTTTGGAAGGCAGTAGTACCATGGAACAAGTGAGTATATTTTAAAACAATTTTTGTCCCTACTGTAATAAGGAAATAAACTACACAAGATGTTGAATTCTAAATACAAAGTATCACTTTAGCATTCGGACAAAGTTTTTAGTGATTTAAGGTTATGAAATTTCAAATAATTTACTTTATACAATAAACCGATATGCATTGCGTACAAATCTATATTTTAATTTAAACTGAATTAATTAAAAACGTATGGCTACTGTTAGTGCAAAAGGTTGTATCTGAAAATTATGTTTTTCAAAACATAAGACCGAATTTTTCTTTAATATTCATTCATATTATTTCCTATTTTATTTCCCTCTCCTATTTCTCTATTTAACAGACTACTTATAGTAGTTGCAGACTAAAAAATTTCATCATTAGCGCAACATGTAAAATTGTTACATATGATCTTTTGCAGTAACAGTAGTGATATGTGAATCAATTTAAGGATAAAACTCAGAAACTATCTCATTACATTGAATATAAGATGCCCTTGAATTTAAGACGCACTATTTTTTTTTTTTGTTAGTTTAATGGGAAACACAATGAATAAAATAATGATGAAATATTGGAATTTGGGAAAATTGGAAATTGCGAATTTTCTAAGAGCATTAATTTTTAGATAATTAAGGTCTGGAAAAACTCCCGTAGAGCCTAAAAGGCGAGAAAGAGATGGACAAATTAAAAATAAATCAAACAATAAAAAATGGGTATCTATTTGTTATTTATTTCAGAAAGTGATAGTAGATAATTATGTATAAATTTTGTTGTTAAAATGCTTAATATTTGAATATGATTTTGGAAATTGACAAGGTATTTTTAAAATTATTACAATTGCATAAATCATATTTTAGAAAAGATTTAACAATTGAACTTAAAAAAAAACAAATAATAAATTATTAAAAGAGGAATCGCAAAGTTACATGATGAAGCCCATCTCTGATCAATATCACATAATTTTAAGTAGTAATATTAAGTAGACTTGAATATTTTAGTTTATTATTAAAAACTTATAATAATAATTTTTTAAAGCAGTACATAACATATTCATTTACGTATCAAAATTTTAATTAATGAAAAACTATATTGTAGTAGTTTATTATCTTATGTAATACAGTTCATGTCTGATAAGAGAATAGATTACAAATTTAATCAGTCTTCAAAATTTATTTTACACTTGGTAAGAAATATTAGTAAATTCTAACTATGTATGTATCTGTAATAAACACATGAAATAGTAGCAATTCTACTATGGTTTAAAATAAAAACAAACAAAAAAATACATTAGTTCATGTAATTGTAAAGTTTAACTGTAAGAACTTTAAACTTGGTTTAAATACTGATGAAACCTATTCAATATATCACATATTACTAGTAATGTATTACTAAAATATTTCTGCATTGCTATTTTTGTTATTAATAACTCAAAATTAAATCAAATAATAAATGAAAACCATTTAACCTTTTTTTAAAATTATGGAAGATATAACCTTGTATTATTCCTCAAATTGTAACGAGTGCAGAATCTACAAGTTGCAATAATGAATGAATTCATGTGTTCTTCAAAAGGTTAGTGCGTTTATTTTATTACTCCTTTAAAATTAACCAAAATATATATTTAAATATATTGAATGAATCAATTGCTATCTTGTGAATCGGTATCTGAATTTTCAAACTGTACCGCATTTTTAGCAGGTCTGAAAAAAAAAAAGTAAAATAAAATAAAAAAGTTCATAATTTTTTATGGGAATTACATATAATAATGATTAGAGATAAAAAACAAATAACTTAAACAAGATAAGTTTATATTATAATAAAAACATAAATGCATACATTTACACACACATACAATCCCGCATGTTGATTTTGGACATTATATGTTAAACCATGTAGTTCCAATAAAGCAGAGCTCCTTTAAATAAAAACAATGTAATTTCCCCAGTAATGTAATTGGAAATTTTTCATTCAGGAAATTAACATGAATTTGTGGCTGATATATAGTTGATAGCTAAGAATTCTTAAATAAACTTTAAATATAAATTATTATCCCTGTTGAGCAAATCCGATACCTAGGACTCCACCTGGACAAACGACTAACTTGGAATCCTCATACTAGACTGAAACGACAAGAAACCGCTCGACGTTTCCGATTACTTCAGCACTTACTAGACAAACGCTCTAAACTTCCAATTAATTAAAAAGACTCATATACTTGACTGTAATAAGACCTATTTGGACTTACGGAGTTGAGCTATGGGGCTCCACTAATCCATCGAATTCCTCTCACATCTAATCCTTACAATCCAAAATCCTTCGTAAAATCCTCAATGCTCCTTACTTTGTCACTAATAAAATTATCCATAAAGATCTTAATGTTCCTTATGTTTTCAGATCTGGCCCAATCCAGATACTTATCCTTCCATAATAAACTTCAGAATCATGACAACCCTCTCGTTTCTAACCTTGCTTCCTCTTCAATTCCTGACAACCCTCCGAGGCATCTGAAAAGAAGATGGCCCCGTGATATCCTAATGTAGTCATATCATTAGAGTGCTACCAGTGGGTAGTTTCTCAGCAAGTGTATTCATGTCATTATATCTATTATGTCCAAATTTACTTGATGTATTTATGTACTACAGTTTTAAATGTCATTAAGAAATAATAAAAAAAAATATATATAAATGAGTGAATGTATTTTTATATACACAGGATGTCTCAATTCTTAATAGTACTAACTCTGGGAGGTGATTAATGGCAAAATTTCCAACAAAAAAGTTTATTTTATGCATGAGCCGATTCCGAACGAAAAAGGAGTTAAGACCAATTCTGTGTTTTTCTTGAGCTGGTCAGATTTTTTATTGAATAAGAAGGAATTGCTCAAAAACAAAAACAAAAAATTAAATTCTAAATACACCATCGTAAAGTAGGCAATATTTTTTTTGAGAAAACAGTGATTAAATTTACTAAGGTCAATAATTTTTGGTTTTTATTTTTATTGATGATATTTACAACTGTATTACAAATAAAAATACATTCAGTAAATGTGAACAAAAGAATATAATAACATGAAATCACTTGTTGAGAAACTGCCCACTGGTAGCACTCTAAAAATGTATTTACAAAAGGAGATCTCGAGGCCATCTTCTTTTCAGGCGTAAGGTTAGAAACGAGAGGGTTTGGATGGTTTCGAAGTTTGTTATGGAAGGATAGGTATCTGGATCGGACCAGGTCAGAAACATAAGGAACATTAAGGTCGTTATGGATGATTTTATTTGTGACAAAGTAAGGAGCAGTGAGGATTTTAAGAAGGATTTTGGATTGTAAGGATTGGAAACAAGAGGAATTCGATGGCTTAGTGGAGCCCCATAGCTCAACTCCGTAAGTCCAAATAGGTCTTATTGTAGTCATGTAAATGAGTCTTTTGAATTGACTGGGATCTTAGAGCGTTTGTCTAGTAAGTGCTGGAGTATTCGGAAACGTCGAGCGGTTTCTTGTCGTTTCAGTCTAGGAGGATAAGGATTCCAAGTTAGACGTTTGTCTAAGTGGAGTCAAAGATATCGGATTTATTCAACAGGGATAAGTGGGGTATATTAAAGGATACTGTAGGACAGGAAGTCATAGATTTACAACGAAGGGTAAAGGTGATTTGATGGGATTTATTGGAATTTATTTTTATCCTCCAGTTTTGACACCATTCTTCAAGAAGGTCAATAATAAAAGGAACTTTCAAGAGGTCTAATATGGCTGCTGTACAGAGATATGCTGCTCAATTATGGGCACTGTAGCTGCAGCAGTACAGCGGCCGTACTAGACCTTCCGAAAGTCCCTTTTATCATTGATTTTACTAAATTAAAAATTTTTCTATTTTACGATAGTGTACTTAGAATTTAATTATCTTGAACAGTTTTCGAGCGATTCCTTCTTATTCAATAAAAACTGTGACTATCTTAAGAAAAACACACAAAAAGTTGGTCTTAACTTCTTTTCCATTTGGAATCGATCCATGCATCAAATAAACCTTTTTGTTGGAAATTATGTTAAGAATCACTCCTTTGGCCATTAAGAACTGAGACAGCCTGTATAGATATATTAATGTTGAAAGGAAGTCCTAGAATATGACGATGAATAGTAATCTAATGATTATCGCTGCAGTTTATTAGTATTTAACAAAAAAAAAAAAACATTGTCCAGCTGTTCATCAGTTAATTCAGACTAAAAACAAGACAAGATTAGACAAAACACCTTTGAACAAAATTATAAAAATATATTTAGTCATCATAAGCTAACAAAATCAGTTAATCATGAACAAAATAAAGTGTCAAACAGCAAAGTTATGAGTTATGAACGTGGATAAAGGAATGAATGAATAGGAAATATACATTAAAGTTTAACAGTTCCAAATTGAAAACATTTCACTACGAGCTAATTTATATAAGATAATAATTAAGATAAGATAAGATAATAATACACACTTTGATTTGAGTAAATTCACCATAATAAGGCTGTTTAAATTTTGTCTGGCACGACATAAACTTTTCATCTTCACTTGCATGTTATACAGTATTTCATTTTGGATACTTGGTTATCCACAAATGAATATCAAACATTTTTTTATAATTAATTAAATTTCTTATACTGAATAATACTATCATTTCTGCCATTGTTCAAAACTGTGTTGTTCTCTCAAAGCCTTCCAGCAGTTTTTCTTTTACTTTCTCCATTCTCTAGAAACATTTTTTTTTTTCATTTCCCTTTTGAGTCCAAATCATTTCCCTCAAAGTCTACTCCCTGTGGTCAAAGTCTAGTGAATATGGGGAGAAGAGGGTGAACAATCAACATCTCTTAATTCTCAAAATATGAAAACTCGTAAACACGTGCTTTGCCACAATCACATAAGCTGTTTTAAGAATTACAAGAGTTTCCATGGGCGTTTTCCATAAGAAAAAAAACATTTCACAGCTGTACATCAGCAGATCTCAGGTTTTCTCCAAACAGAAAAAGTTATTTTACTAAATACGTTCTCACAGAAAAACGAATGCCATCACAACAACCAAACTTTGCACACTAACTCAGGAGAAGTTCTCTCACAGAACTCTGCCAAAAAACCGGATATTCCCATCACCCTTTTCACAAGAGTCCTGTTCCTGAAACTTTTGGGTCCTCCCTGTCCATTCTATCTTAATCAAGATTGATAATATATGGGAAAGAGCACATTTATATAATATGAACAAAAACTAAATAAATAAATAGAAATAATAACAAAATAAAATAGCAAAAAAAAAACAGCAAATGAACATAAGAATTAAATTAAAATAATCATAATAAAGAATTAAGTAAAATAATCATCTTAAACACAGGAACACTTATGTACACTATTTACAATCGATACAGATTTGTATCCACCAGTGGAGGGAATAATGAGACTTCAGAAGATCCTAGTGTTTTTCTTTTCACCACATTAGTAAAGGTATTAAAAGTCAAATGAGGTTGAGGAAGAACACTATAGCCATATACTCATATATCAACATTTTGTCAAAAGGATTGATGATTAAAAATTATGAACTATTTGAATAAAGAATGGATGATTATAAATTAAATTTTTAATTGTCGATGAACATTATGTCATAACAATAAATCCCAAAAAGTCTTGAATTTTTCTGAAATATTAATTAGTGTTAAAGATAAGTGCAGACATTTTAACAGCATCTTGTTTTGCCAGTGGTATCATGCAATACCTCCAGTCCACACTAATCCTCTGAGACAGTTATATTAAGTTTTTATCTAGATTTAAATCTTATTTTTTATTATTTAAAAAGTGAAATCTCTATCTTATACAAGTTATTTATCATTTTATATTTATAATTCTATTTAAATTCAAATTCATCCGATTATTTTCCTACGCAAGCACCCAATTATTGGTATCGATTCAGCCAGTACAAAATATTATCAGTTACTGAGTCAAAGATTAAAATAGTCCTAAGTTAACTTTGCCTAACCTACTCCAAGTTTTAAAATCCTAAGTTCCTAATTACAGTAATTAATTCTGCGTTTGTTTTATTCTTTTGCTCTAGGATAGATTTTTAGTTCTAGATTAAGTCTAACTCTTGACCTGACAACAGATTCAAAAAAGTCTAAATAGGAAACAAGTTAATAGTGTCCAATGCACCTTCAAGACAAAAAAAAAAAGATCAAGGCACCATTCAATTAAAACATATATAATAATTGATAAAATTGTTTATTATATTTTTCTAATGAAATAAAATCATTTCTAAAAATTAAAACTTAAAAACAATTTTTTTTTAATATATATCTATAACAATTTATCCTTACAACAGACAGGAAGAATATATAAACATCACCTTAGGTAAAAAATGTTTTATTAAATAAAATAAAACGTCTTATTTACATGTTTTTAAATCAATAAGGACAATAATAATAGTTCATAACGATATTTATTAAACTATGGTTATTATAAAATATTATTAATAATTATAAAGCTTCAAAATCGAGCAATCTGTATATATATATATACAAAGTATTTCTGCCCAATTTTATTGATCTCTCACTTTTATTTTTACACTAAACAGTTTATTTTTTAACAATTATAAACTATATAATAACAACGAAATCATTGAAACTGAAAGACATATGCATGACTAGGGCTGACTATATTTTTTTGTTTTTTAATTTAATAAATATATAACAATCGTTCAATTCGGGAAGAAATTAAGCCCATAGAGTAACAATTTAAGCAGTCGAGCACTATACCGGGGATTAGTCCTTTTTTAATTTTTATACTTTTGATATATGATTCAAGTTTTATGGATCCCTAAAATGTTAAACTTATTTTATTTAATACATTACATTTACCTTTTTTACCTATTAAATGAGTAATAGAATATATGTGTACAAGCGAACCTTTACCAACAAAAATAATTAAAAATTAAAGACAAATATTTTTTTTAATACAGCTTAGCAAAAAAAAAAATAATAATTATTGATACTTTAGTAGGTTCACTTGTAACTGAAATCTAATTAAAATTATATGATACAGACAAATCTTATTACAATCATTTTTGTAATGCAAACTTATAAACAACATAGTTTGTAACCAAAAATAAGCAAAAAACAAAAACATAATCATTATATGTAAAATAAAAGAAACGATATTAAATTCCCAAAATTCAATAAAATCAGGGACTTACAGATACATCTTTTTGGAATGTTCATAATTCATATATTTAATTCAATTCTAACACATAAATTATAATTTCTAACACTTAGCCAAATACTTAAAAAAATTATACATGCCAACTTAAAAAAAAAAAAACAGCATACATTCATAACAAAAATATTCTCATTGTTTCTAAAACATTTCTACAATATAATTAGCTAGATATATTATATCAAAGTAATATTAAATAGAATAAGTGTAATAGTTGAGAAGAAAAAATATATATACATACTCCATATCCACCTAATTATATGTATGCACAGTTCAAAATACAAATGTAATGTAAAATACAAAATACAAATTAAATATATGAAAAAATTAAAAATTGTCTGTCTATTTAAATAAAAATGTTAAAACATGACTAATAATTTACTCAGCTATCTATAAATTTATACCTAAAAATGTTATATTCTAATGATAAACACACCATATTTCTAGATGAAAGGTAATATAATGAAATTTAGACAGACAAAGAAACAAATTTCTACACCATACAATAAACTAATAGAATAAAAATAAAGTTTTTTACTAACAATACTTTAAAAAAATATTTGAAAATAAATATCAAACTTATTAGAAGTGAGACTACGAAAAAAATTATATAACAATCAACAGAGGGTGGCGACATTAGACAAGATAATTTTTCTTTTTCTAAAACCAATTATAAGATATAGATAAAAACGTTTAAGAACAAATCTATGTGATGTAAAAGTATAATAGTTGACTTAATTTAAATTTAAATATATTTATCCTTGTTGAATAACAATAAAAAATAAAAAATAAAAGTTAAATAGATTTAATTTCTTCTATATTTTCAATTATTACTAATTTAATATAACAGAAGTGAAAGAAAAAAATCAATGAAAAAGAAATATATGCATAAATATATAATTGAAAATATAAATGGTAATTCCTAAAAGGGATGATCTTTCAAAATATTATTTAAATAATTTCTCACAAAATTTACGATATACAATACAGAAACTACAAACTAACACATTTCTTAATCAACATGGACATATTAAGCACTAATTAAAATGATACAATATAAAATTACAAATGTGATTTCAAGCAAGAGATTATTTAAAATATTACTCATGTAACTTACAACTGCAATATAAACTGGACAATTACAGAAAGAGGTATATAAATTGTTTAGTAAATTTAGGATATGATACATTTTTTAAAAAATTTGTACTACTGTTAGGTATTATAATTCAAATTAAAAAAAAAAAGTTAATTACTACAGAATTCTTAAATATTGTCGGCACCATGTTAAAGTAACGGATGTGAGACAGTTTAACGTTACACATTTGTTACTTTAACACACACAGTACCGACGATGTGAAGCAAAGTGAAAACTTCACTATTTAAAAAAAATAATGTATTTAATAAACATTGTATTAACCTATTTAAAAATAATTCAAAATGTTCCCAGTTTCAATATGAAGAAACCTATGAAATCAATGGAATATGAAAATAATAAGTCAAAGAATCATAGAATTAAAATTACCTGTCTAACAAGTGTGGGAATCCCATGGAAAAATCAAATCTATAACTTTGGGTAGGGCTTCATAATAGCAAAACAAAACTAACAAATCTAGTATAAGTGATATATGCACCCAAGTACTAAGTCTTATATGTTTAAATGTAAATTTTATAATTGTGGGTTGATCGTCGACTGAAGTGAATAATTGAAGAGAAGGGTGGTTGGGATGATCAATCTTCCTCTTTATTTTTGATTCTTTTTCGTTTTCTGGCATCACGCTTTCCACATAGATCATTAATACTCCATTGCCTTATAAACAGACATGCTCATTTCTGTTCAACCTTAAGTTTTCTTTTTCTTTAATCTCATTAAAGAAATTCATTTTTGTTTTCTTTGATCACATGTTTCACCTAGATCAGGTACTCTATTATAAATAAATAAAATATTATCTGTAATAAATATCCCGTTCATCATATACGTTCCTGTGCTTTAGTTCACATTTTTCGGGCAACTGTTGCAGTGGGCGCAATCTGCCAGCTCCCCTACCTGCAGCTACAACACGTCTGTCTGCCTTTGCTTGTTGGTAGAGCAGGTTTGTTTATTTTTCTCATCTTACTCTATAATTTTGTATATAATGATACATTTGCTCATACATTTTTTTTTTTTTTACATTATTTTAACTTTTTATTCTCTTAAATATAGTCAGTATTTTCAAAAGATTTTACAATATCTTAATTTTCTATTTATATCTATTATTTCCTTATGTAACTTCATATTTCTTTTCTCTGTATTACACTTTATTCTAAGATTACCATTTTCATTTCTTATGTTACCTTATTTTTTATTATGCTTATTTCATTAGTCCGTGCTTTGCTGCCGTTATTATTATTTATTTCTTAGTTCTCTGTTACTGTTATTATTTTATTTACTTTGTTTTACTTTAATGTTCACTCTATCTACTTCATTTTACGTTCAGTTTTTCTACCTAAATTTTTAGTCTATATCTTTCACTTTTTTTAATTGTAATTCTTTATTATTCAATATTTGTAGTTTCTTATACCTGTTGTTAGCTGGTTCTTTTCTCAGCCTTGATGAAGGGCTGAACTTCGGGCCGAAATGTTGGCAAATGTAAAAATAAATACAATTATTTATTTTTACTGTTTTATTTTGACTGATCACCCCAAACATCCTTATCTTCGGAAATTTTATATGTTGATTTGATTAATATAAACCTGTTTTTCATTTGTATACCTATTAGAAATAATAAAATAATACAATAATAAACCTGAAATTGAGCAACAGTTTCCTCGAAACTCCCGTGTGCCATTAAGTGTGAAGTTGTAGTCTCGCAAAGAGGAAATCTGTCTTCCAGTTTACTTCCAAGACACTAAGGGGTGCAACTTCTCCACAAAATCTTCAGGACTCCAGTCATTCCTTCTTTTTACCAACTTCCACTGGAATATTATTTCACACACTTTGGGCTACAGAAAAGTTGAAATAAACGAGGATTTATTCAACATAGGCCTCTCTGCTCGATCCTTGCTAGCCTACAAATAGATTATTCCATTCGTCTAAATCACCTTATTTCGGAGCTCCTGGCCTATTTTACTAATTTCAATCATCTCGATAAATGTTCGCTACTATTAGGAATTTGCCATAAAATAAACTGCTAGGCCGTGCATGATCTTATTCAAATTTTTGCGAAACTCTCTTAAATGTACTAGTTCATGCTGTTCCACTAAAAATGACTTAAGAGCCCATGTAGTGAGCAATAAAAGCTAAATTGTCCTCAAAGAAAAGAACAGTTAGGACCGAGGTCGAATTCCAGTATACCACTGATTATAAAGATAATGATAAATAAGAAGATACAATGTTCCTGCTTAACTCCTTTATAAAAGTAGAAAGGTTGCGATGACACATCAGTTTTATAAAACCCTTTAAGGGCACTTACCAGCACCGCTGAAACTCTTCTTCCATAACTTCTGTAAACGGAATAGAATCAAAAGTTGCCCCCAGAACAAGAAATGTCAGACTAAACAAATTTTTGTAACAATCAAAATCAATCTCACAGATGAATATATATATATTTTTTTTTTCTGGATTCCAATCTATTCTCAGAATAACAAATTATTCTCCTTAAAGCAAGTGCGCCAATATTAGTCCAAAACCATTTCCTTATTTTGTCTCATGGAATTTTCAATCACTAGTTCAAAACCACTACTTCAAGATGGCGGCTGATTTCAACGCAACATTGAGTACACAGATGGAATCTCAAAAGTTGCCTTCTCCTTCTTTAGTACCACCCAGTTGTACCTATTAGTGTGTGGGAACGTTAAACTATGATTGTCACTGTCCTCTGTTTCTTGCCAGTCATCTTCTTGTCGTACATTTCAGGTACGACATCTACTGTTAGGAGCATGATCCATAGCTTTCAATGGATCTTGTTGTTCTTCTATCCTGACGACATAGACAAACCTGTTCAGCCCACGAGCATCTAGGACCTCTTTCACCAAGAGGACTCCTAGTTCCTCACTGATCCTCTCATTGCGAGTACAGTCTCTTCTTGTCTTCCACAAAATTCTTTAGAGTAACCTCATTTCAGTAGTTGTCACTCTACTCTCCAGCTTTCTGTTCCACACAGAAATAAAGTTGAATACTCTGACTTAAAGATATGAAATTTCATGTTTCTGTTCCTCTTTCTCTTCCAATAACAAACACCTGATAATGTAGAGTGAGTTCACCCGAAACAATGACAGACCTGTTCTAACTTATATAATTATATTAATATTTTTTATAGTAATATTACATTAATTAAACGATGTATGATATGGAGAAATGCACTTATAATATAAACCGTATTTTCATTACAGCAGTGCAATATATTGCTGTTATTTTACTCTAATTCCTTGCGTCGTAATTATTTTTATTCATAATTATTGTCCTAAATAATCCTGAGTAACGTGAATCGTGATTATTGTAGAACGGAAACACGAGAATTACGATTGTTTCGATATTTATTTTCTAGGAGAAGTGAGAGCTTCAATGAACAGCTGACAAACATTTTGGTGAGTTGATTCACGCTGTTATTTATATTTAAAAAGAATTGAACACGATGGGAACTACAACTGATCTAACCTATATCTAGGATCTAACATTCTATATAGGATGAATTCTTCCTTCTAAAATGGTGGGTAATTAGCTAAAAATCAAGGGATGGTGACAGAGCGGCTCCGTTTCCATTTAGAGACACTCAGACAGTTTCAGGATTCCATCTACAGTGTACTCGACGTGATCTAGAAATCAATCACCATTTTGGCATAACGATTCAGAAGTAGTAACAAAATATTGGTAATGAACGGGTTAATATAAAATTCAAAAATTATGATGGAAAGTCAATCATCGATAATCACTACAATTAATTACCCAATAGCATTTAATTTCCTGTACTAGTATAAGTTCTTTAGCTCTGATTAATCATCCATAACTGTATTTTGTTTCAAATTTATATATATATATTCACATATTACTATAAAAACATAATATTAAATATTAATTATAATAGCGAGTTTATAAATATTAAACTAAAACAATAAATATAATGATCCAAAATACGCTACTATCCCTGTCGCATAAAAGCTCAGTTATTGATCAAATATTTATATAGCAATTACAAAATACTACTAATGATAATGTTAATTTTTATAAAATGTTCAGAACATATTTTCTTGTTGATATTTACAGCTTTTCAATAAATATGTACTATATATTAATATATACACAATTAAAATTTTTATAATTCATATCTATACTGTTTTGTAAATTTTTTCTACAGTATAAGCGTTAAGTTATGGGGTATATACATATGTCACAAATTTTAGAGAAACAACTTTTGAATAATAGATTTGATTTTAAAATGATGATATCCAAATTTTGCCATAAATCAGTTCATTAGTCATTTTTTAATAATCTTCTATATTTTGTAACTAAGCATAACTTATAATATAGACTTCATGACGTCATATACTTCAGTCACCGCAGACCGAGAGTTATCTTTCTGCAGAGATCGTCGTTATTAAAATTCTTTCTTTTTATAATTTTGAGCAGGCCAATTGATCTAATTGATGAAAACGTTTGATAAATTGCTTTGTACTATTCATCTTCGGGATCCCAAGGAACGCCTGTTTCCCGCTTTATGAAGAGCTGATGTGGCTTTATCCTTTCTACTGATGTAAGTATCCTAGCATCCTTCCTCTGCCAAGTCATCCAATCTCGCTGTCCTTCATACATCTCCGAGCTCCTTCAATTCAAATTCTTAGTCCACTCCCGCAAAACCCGTTCCCAGTCTTCAGATTTGCATACAAGAGCCCATCTGCTTTCGACAGATCTTTCATTATTCGATCCTCATCTCTATAGAATTCTATCCCATCCTACATCTGTCACTCCAATACCCTCTCCACCTTTAAATCCTGCCTATTCAATCATCCCTTATCCATTCAATCCTCATAAAATTGTAAATAGATGTTTTTGTAAAAATGTATGTAAATGAAGTGACTCATGAATACCTGCTTAAGATTTGTCTTAGGTACATCGAGGCGGTCTCATGTGTCCTACTTTTACGACAAGTTAAAGTGGCTCTTCCCTTCTTTCCGCAGACAATATTTCCTTGGATCACTCCTATTCCAAACGATCAACACCCGACACCCTTCCTACATCTACATTCTCCTACAGTTTAAACCGACGGTCCACTCCCAGAAAACAAGATCCCGTGTTTCCGACTTTTATATCCCTTTCCATAGAACTAAGACGTTTGAATATTCCTTTATTGCCCACTGCCTTCTGGAATTCCTTCCCATCTGATATCCGCCATGCCTCTTCCTTGTCCTCATTTAAATATCATCTTTACCAATTCCTTCTCACATCCCAAAATGATGTTATGCAATAAAATAAATATTGCGAAACAGATTTTGACTGAGGTGAATGGTTGTTAAAATTGATTGAGTTTTAATTTTAAAAATCAACTCATGCTTATATTATTTTGTTTTCTTTTCATTTAAATAATGTTTTTTGTTTTTTTTCAAAATGGTATTATTTTTACTTGTTTTAATATAATTTTACTGAAGATAATGTATATATTCTTTAATATTGACTGATGTAATTTTTGACCAGATGTAGTTTTTATTTTTTTGTTCATAACTGTTATACATAAGGGAACCCAGAATAAAGTTTACTTTCTATCTATCTAAATAATTAGTTTGTTTCAAATATTTTTTTCTTAATTGAAGTTTGAAGGTAATTAATACTCTTTTTTATTATTTATTCATAACATCAATCTGTTTATTATGGAGCCTCTCAGAAGGCTCCAAAGCCCACATCTCCATCTCTATACATTTTTCTATAGGGACTTGTCCCATAATAAATAAAGCATTATTATTAATTTGCCAACTATTAGATGGGCCTTGCATCCGCAGCCGAGGTTTTTCCATTCTTCTTGTCTCTTAAATCCTTTCGTCTAGGACCATCCTAGGAATTTAATCTGACGTCATTCTAATTATGGGTACTGCCCATCAAAGGGGTCCTACTTTTATTACCCTTACGATGCCTGGGCTCTTGTAGAGTCTTGTTAGCTCAGCATTTGTCCTTATCCTCCAGGTTCCATTGGTGCAAACTGGGCCAATATTCTCCTCTCGAACCTTAACTAAGACTGGACAGAACTAGGTAATGGTCAGCATTCAGAGGCATGAGTTAGGACTGCTCTTATCAGAGTCTTGTATAATTATAGCTTCGTGTTTAGAAAAATATCCTTGCTTTTGAAATGCTTCAGTAACTCGAAACAGCATTTATTTATGGGCATAATTCTGCGATAGATCTCTGCTTGTAGAATTAAATAATAAACAAAGGAAAAAAATATTTATATATTTATATTTTGCAAATATTTATTGTGATACATTATATATTCATTATGAAAGTTTTAATTATCATTTAAGTTTAAATAAATGTGGTTATATGAACTACATTATTTATCCGAGAATTTTGAAGTTCGTTCAGGGTTAAAACAAGGTGATTCTCTTTCACCTGTGCTATTTAATTTGGCATTGGAGAGGTGATACATACTGAAAAAGTTTTGAACCTGGGTGGAATAATATCAGTGCTTGGGTATGCTTATGATTTGGTACTGTTAAGCAAAGACATGGAAACAATAAAACTAAATACAACAAGGATAAGAGAAAATATATGGTTAGCTGCAAAAACAGCGACAATTTCGATGATATCGACATAGAAGGCAATGTGTTTGAACACATACAGAATTTTAGATATCTAGGGTTTACGATAACTAGAAAAAAACGAAATTGAAGAGGATATTAAGGTTAGGCTGAAGGCGGGAAATTCTTATTATTTTTCTTTGTCAAAATTACTTAGTTCTCGCTTCCTATCTCGAAACTTAAAAATTATTAAAATAAACTATTGCACCAAATATTCGGACTGAAAAAGGACCAGTCAACTGAAGAATTTGGGTTACACAATGCTGAATTGCGTGAACGGTATCCAGTTAATATAATTGAGGTGATTAAGTTGAAGCGAATAAAATGGGCATGTAAAATAGCTGGGTTCAGTAACGAAAGAATTCCTAAAAAATTAATATGCGCTGTATTGACTGGCAAGCGTCCGAGGGGTAGAGCAAAGTGAAGATAGGTAGATTGCGTTGATTTGGCGGGGTTGGGTTTAGATAGAGCCTGGTGGATGGAAGAATGTGGACATCGATTGGTGGTATCGGCATCGAACCTTCGGGTTCGCTAAGCCTTATTATTATTATTATTAGTATATGAACTACAATATTGACAATATTAAATACTAATGATATTGCTATTTAATGAGAGAATTTGAGTTAAGTATACAAAATAAATTGCAACAATAAAATTTTAAAAAACACAACTGATCAAAATCATGTAGCAACAGTACAAGTTAACAATATCATGGACAATAACTGATTTCTAGAACTTAAACAACTGAGATCCTAGTTTGTGTAGTAGGCTGAGCAAATATCTCACAAGCACTAACAGATCCAGGATTTAATTTTGGTAGGCTTCAGCCCGAAAGTTTTTTTTTTTTTAAATGTATATATATTATGATAATTACTTCGGAAGAAAGATAGAAACTAAGTACTTATATGAAATAGTGTTTAAGTGATTCTTTAAGTCCTATTAAATGTAATTAGATGAACAATAATACTTTTAGAGATAATTTTTTCATAAAACATGGTTATATTTTACCATTTTGGGGGAGGCTTTCGGGCTGAAGCCTCCCCCCCCCCCTAAGATCCGCCTGTACTCACAAGCAATATTTTAAAATCTAAAATAACCTTTAATTTATTAAATCATAAATTAAATTAATTTTATTTAACATGTATATATCCCATCCATTGTTTGGATTAAACCCAAAAGGAGAAGAGAGGAGAGAAAAAGCAAGAAAAATTCAATAAGTTGAATTGAATTTTAGTTACTTCATAAACTCTATGACCTAAAATTTACTGAGAAGAGATAGTGCAAAGTACTCATTTCCTGCCCTTTCTATTTATTTTCCTGAATCCCATTCTATTTCCCTCACCTTCATGGTTTCAATTCAATTATGATTAGAAGTATCTATTGAAACTAATCTCTTTGAAGGGATTTTTAATCATATCATTAATATCCTATCTTGAAAAAACTAAAAAATTATATTTACAGTTTATTTCTTTTATGGAGATGGTTTTCTCGAAATTCGTGAGTAATGGGAGAATGACCCAAAACATTTTTTATTTGTTTATTCATTCATTCTCATCTGCATAGATAGTTGTTTTCAACCTCAATAAGTCGAAGTCATATAATTTTTGACCTTGGAAATCTCTTTCATAACTTGAAGTATAGGTAACTCGAATAAAAATTCAAGTCATTGAGGTCCGACTATATAAGATGAATTTACAAACTGAAGGAATTTACTATTTGAATAAGATGTGTTATTTTTATTAATATACATACCACATATGCAAATTATATTAACTTATGTAAAACTAAATAAATAAATTCAAGTATTGACACTTCTAAAATGGGGCAAATAATTATTTGCTGTTCATACTGAATACGGAAGAAAATGGTTCATAAAGTACAATTAATAAAATGCATTTAAACAACATTAAAAACTAAAGGAACCATCATGACATGAAACAGGGATAGTAAAATATAACAGTATCAATCTTTATATAAATAGGAATATCTGATTTTGAGCATAATTTAGTGTTCCTATAACAAGTGCTGCAAATAATTTTATTGCATTGATCCATACTTGCGGGACGGAGACCAATATGGACCTTCTTCTGATTCCTCTTCGGTAACCCGTGTGAAGGCGGAACTCATTGCTTCCCGTAATCTATCTTTGAAACTCTTGTATTCTGTATCGTTACTGGCAGAGAAATCAAAGTTTGCAACTTCTATTGTGTACCTAAAAATTTAATTTTAAAAATAGATTAAATATATGGTAATATTTACGGTTTATAAATTAAGTTAAATTGTAACAAAACATGAAGATCACAAGTCTTAACATTAAAAAGCTTTTTATTGTAATTATTATTTTTTAAATTGAAATTTACAACTGTACTAGAACAAAATTACAAATAAACATGAAAGAAGAAACAAGTATAAAAAAAAATAATGACATGAACAGGCTAGTAGAGAAACTATCCACTGGTAGCACTTAAATAATATAAATATGAGAGGGGTCAAAAAAAAAAAAAAATGGGAATTTCGTCATAACTTCTATATTTCTTAAAAACATGCCTTAAGTCGATGCTCTCTTTGCTAGCCTATGAAAAGGGGGGGGGCCAAATTTGGCAACTCTTCTCATGTGCAAATCTTCAGATAAAATCCTCTGGATTAAACTCAATGATATTTCAGACATCTCACAGAGTTGATCAATGGTTCGGCAACGGTCTTCACGAATGAGAGCAATGATTTTGTCTATGTTTTCATCACTTATTGACTCTGAGGGGCGTCTGGCATGGGGTTGCTCTTCAATAGACATTTCTCCATTTTTAAAACATGAAAACCACTCGATAGGACTCTGGTTTTACTTAGGGCAGCATCCCCATAAGAAGTTTTAAGCATTACAATAGTTTCCATGACCGATTTCTCTAACAGGAAACAAAAATTCACAGCCGCGCGTTACTCTTGACAATCGGCCATCACGTTTTCGGTGAAATAGAAAAAGTTGTTTCACTAAAAAAATTCTCATAGCGACATAACTTTGCACACTAACTCAGACACCGGGTCAAACAATGGTTTCCTGTTTCTTTTGGGTTCTCCCTCGCACATACATATTTAATAAATGATTATTCCTATACGTAAATTAATGTAGTTTATAATTCATAATTGGACACTATCATGAATTTTCTGATCTTACTAAGGTGAGGATTAAGTCATAACGATAAAAATGCAAAAAGTCCTGAATTTTTCTGATGCTTATTAACAAAGATAGTTAGCATCAAAGAAAAGAGAGAGGCAAAGCTACGCAACTTCAATTCTATTCCAAATCAATTTAACACAATTTTTTTTCCAATGTTAGTACTCAATTCATAATAAATAAAGCACTTCATACCTCTTTTTACTTTGGATGTAGTATGCTACTCCAAACACGATAAGGATAACCGCAAGGGCTGTGAAACTGATAGGAACAATAATAACAGATAACTGAGCGTGTCTTTTAGCTGAAATAGAAACAAAACAACAAAATAAAAGCTAATTCATAAAAGATATATGAATGTGTTATTATTTAAGGTCTAGAAATAGATTAAAACAATTTCCACTTATTACTTTGTATATTATATAAATATTCTACAATTAATTATGTTTCTAAAAATCTGTTGCGCTCAACATACAACTTTCAATGTTGGGCTATTATAAAATTTTTGAAGTGCATTAAGCGAGCTAAAGCTTAAAGGTTACAGTTAACAAATCATTAATACCATTAAAATAACAAAAATCCTATTTATTATATCAACGGTTGATTATGGATTGCACAATTCATTGATTATAGATTGTAATGGATCGAACTGCGCGCCCACACACACACACACACACACGCACACGCGCACGCACACGCGCACGTCTCTCTCACACACACACACACACACACACACACGAACAGACCATTTTGAAAAAAAATTAACGACAATAAAAATTCTGGAGATACCGAAACCTTTTAAAAATTAAAGTTTTCTTTCCGTTTCAAGCCCTGGTTTCAACTATCAGAGGGGCTTTAGAAATAGTGAAAGACCTATATTTAAAAAAAAAAAACAACTAAGGTATGTGCTTTTAACGACACGATAGAAGTGAAAACATCAACAAATAATAGCTATTTATAAAGAGGATGAAATGATGAACATTTCCCTCGCTTACAGTATGCAGGTCCAACTTTTATTTTCTGAGATATTTTAATCCATGTCTTCAAAAAAAACTCGCTATAATTTGGTTTTTGACACAATTTTTTCCTCCCTAACACGGCGTTGCATTAAGATACAATTTTGAATAATAGCACATTACAGAGAGGATGAAATACTGAACAATTACCTCGCTTACAGTATGCAGGTCAGTATTTTTAGATTCTGATTTTAATCCGGATACAAAAACACTTCAATTATTAGACTACAGCCGACTTTACCTGAGCGTTACAGATCGGAAATCTAACGGCTCAATCCAATTCTTTCTCCGCAAAAAAGTGCAAAAGAAGTTTTCACTTAAAGAACCTTTGAGAATAAAAATCTTTATTCAAAAATTTTTTTTTTTCTTCACCTATATCTCTTTGGTTCCAGGGGCCTCATAAACCATAAAATATTTAGTCAAAATTATTAAAATATTTGTATAACTTACCAATATAATTAGTTACAACGACTGCGGTGACTTTTCTAGAAACATTGTTTGCTATAATGAAGAGAACAGTATGTTTTTCTCCAGTTCCAAAATAATGGATGACATTAATCTGGGGAGGTGTTTCAGTCGGGTGAATACAGGTTTCGTTTCCCGTTGCATTATATTCACCAGTTATAAATTTTATACAATGTAAATAAGGAGGAGAACCAGCGAATGTTAACGTTAGATCAAGGAGGTCACCATTCTTCAGCCAGTTATTCCCTTTCACTTCTAACACCTTGAATAGGACCTAGAGAGGGATAAAAAAAAAAATATATATATATATATAGACAATTGCATGTGATTTGAATGATAAATATATATTATGTGTTCAGTTCCAAAATTCTATTTTTGTAAATTTTACAGGGCTGCTAAAAAACAAAATTTGAAATTATCGTCACATGAAAAATTTTATTTTTGTTTTCTGTTAGCATCTATTCATTAAACCGCTTGTGGCGGCAGTGGGCGTTCAAAACGTAAATAGCCAATTCTGCACAACCTTATTTCCATAGGCACTGGAGCCTTATTAATAAATTTATTTAAAAAATGTTAAACTAATAAAAATTCATGTGGATAAATAGGTGTATAAATAAAATGGCGAACAGCAGTAATCCTATATTGAAAAAACATAATAAATGAATTAAACATGCTACAAAATGAATACAAATGAATTAAAAAATATTTCTCTTAACCCAAAATAATAATAATAAAATAATGATGGAAACAAAATAATATTAAAACAGTTTAAATTACATTTTTTATATAATAAAAATTTTAAAAAAAGATATATCGTGGAGCCAGTCTTGAACCAGCATATTACAATATGTGAGAACTGTGCGTTAGCCACTTTACTATGAAGGCACTAGTAGAAATTAGCATAAAGTACTGTACAAGTGGATCGTCCAACCTCAATGCGAGGTGCATAAATTAATAAAATAATATTTATAGAAGGAAGCTAGTCGGTTGTTCTACATATCATGGATAAATATTCAGGACGCAGTCTTTTAAAAAAAATTTTAATTTTTTATTTGTGCCAACGTTTCAACCCAAACATATGGGTCATCTTCAGGGCGTGGTTCGAGCACTGAATGCTTTCAAGTACTCTATAAATAATATTTATATTTCATTAATGTTTTTTAATGCGGTGTCACTCACCTTTAAATGTTCTTAATGAAAATAAAACATATCACCTCCAGCAAGCCAGTAATATTTTTCTATTTTAACGCCTCTGTAGTCGCCTGACGTACGTCCTCTTGGAAGAGAGCAATGTCCCAGAAATGGGAAGTCGCTGTCACAACCTGGGGCGATGAAAGCATGGAATTTTATAGGGTAATGGTGACGGAACGAAGAACCTCGTGGAGGTAGTTCTCTATGCAGTGCTACCAGCAGCCATACTATCTCATAATGTTTTCTTTTTGCTTCTCTCGTATCATGTAACTCGACATGAGGCGGAGAGTGGCTGAAGTGGGTGAAAACATTGTCGTTGGGACATCTCGTAGTATAATTAAATTAAAATAAAAATACCAACTTTTTTTCTTTTTTTCCTGGGAAGTTGTCAATTTAATTTAGTTGCTTGGCAATAATAACTTCCAATTATTAACAATTCGAGTATATTTTTAACGTTACATGTTAACAGTCTAGTTTACGTTTACGTTACTAGTTCGGGACCTTTTATTCCCATCTTCAGAACTGCAAATCCAATACTCTTGTGGATGCAAGGCTAAACATTTTTTTTAAGTTACAATATTGTGCTTGTTACATATTTGTATTATCGTTGGATTTGTAGTGTCGTTGGGACATCTCGTAGTATAATTAAATTAAAATAAAAATACTAACTAAAAATGACCCCCTATATTATGATAGGGTTGAACAGATTGCTATATTTTATTTGTATTATAATTTGAGTTATAAAAGCCGGATCTATTACAACAAAGGGTTAGTAATTAATTCATTTTCAGACACCACCTACCTAATCCAATTCAGTTAAAGTAGTTTGAAATGTATAGATCAAATTTATTACTGTGCTAGCCCTTTATTGTAATAGATCTGGCTTTTATAACTCAAATTATAATACAAATAAAATATAGAAAGCTGTTCAACCACTTTAGTTTAATTATAATGAAATACTCTTACATACAGTCCACAGCAGTCAAATTAGAATCAGTTCCCTACAGCATGATTGTTACGTCAATATTTCTGACAGCCGTGGAAGGGATTGGCTTAATAAATTAAACAATTTCTATTTCACTAAAGCAGCGCTCAACTGCTAACAGTCGCTCCAGTGGGCAGTACCAATGAAATAGAATCTTTATTTGGACAAATTTCTTTTTTTTTAATAAGGGATAAAGCTTTTTTGTTTTTTTTAAACTCTTCCATCACATGAAATTGTAAAGAAAAAAACTTAACAAAATATCAATAAGTTTTATTTTTAATTTGGCTGATTTTGGAACTGAACCCCTCATATGTATACAGTATACTAATACTCACGCCTAGGTTTAACTACACGATGAAAATATCCATAGTATTTATCGGGGTCCTTGGGAATAAATGAGTCTTGACAAGAACCATCAGGCCAAGGAGACAAAACAGTCGTCGATATATTGCTACTGTTCCAAGATCCCTCCACACCGGGTTTATCGGAGAAAGCATCGGTCAGATTTGATGTTTCGTTCAATTTAGCAGCAACAATGACGGCTTTAACTGTTGTATCTTCATCAGCGGTAGTGTAATTGTACCTGAGAAATGAGAGATAAATACCAATTATTAAAAAAAATATTCTAACAAAAACAATTCTTAATTACAATTATAAATCTTAGTTTTTGAGATCAAAAGAATAAAAAGTTACTTTAAAATATAATTTATAGCATATATAATAAAAAGATACAAATTATTTTTTTAGATACAAAATATAATTTATAAAATAAATTGTGAATTATACTGAATGTGAATATAGTGACATATAGCAAATTGTAAAAATACAAAAAAAAAAAAAAACATAAATATAACAGCATTGTCATTTTAAAGTTTTAAATTACGGCATAAATTTTATTTTGAAAAAACCAAAATATTCGGCAATATGAATAAAACTAGATATATAGAATTATCAAAAGTTGTCTACATTACCAAGAATAACAATGAAACTGTCTATAAAAGTGATATTAAAATTTTAGAAACACACCATTTTGATGTTATAAATAAAATAAATACTTCTAATAATGAATAAAACAAAAATATTATTTCAGAATTAATTGTATTAATGAACTTAAATAGATATATAAACAAAGACTGAAATGCAACAATTAAACCTCTTAATAACAAAGTTAAAACAAGTTTTGAGCTAAGTACAAATAAATGTTTTCAGGCATAATTTTATAAATTTTAGTATTTTGACAATAGAAGAAAGACGAGCAATATTATGTTATTGTACTGTTATGAAACTATGAATGCAGGTACTTTAAAATTAAATGGATTATTAAATTTTAATATGTAAATAAATGAGTTATATAAGTATTTAGTATATTAACTGATAATGTTCTCTTTTATATATGTATGTATATTTGTATTTTGTATATTTTATATATGTGCATACTTATATATGTGTGTGTGTATATATTTATTGTAATATACACCTTTATTGGAAGTGGGTAAAAATTATTTAATAAATTAATGTAACAGTTAAAAAGCAAGCTAATCTAGTTTCATTAGTTGAGGGAAAAGAGAATGACTCCTCTGTAGTTCCTCCAAAAAGGAAAATCCCAAAGAAGAGAGGGACAAACAAAGTTTTTGTTTTGGCGAGCAGTTGTTCTGTGGCTGCAATGAAGAGAGGATAGGAGAAGGGACTCCAGTGGGTAAAATCCAGTAATAGTGTTATCAATTTGAAGAGTTGTTTGGTAGAACTTTGGAAAGTGTTTGAAGACAAATGAATTCAGTGCAACAAAGGAAGAAACATTGTATACAGAAAAAAAGGTGAGCTTGCCAATCCATACTTGACTTTAATTTAAAATCAAACAATGTTTAGTGTAGTTAATATTAGTCTGTCTGAGTCTTTTGATCTGATTGTCAGTAACCCATACCTGAGATAAATAAATATATTAATACTCTTATAATTTTTTTTATTATTATTTAATAAACTCTTATTTATTTAGGAATTATCCTAATAGTATTAAAGGGATCTTCAGAGGTTCTATTATTATTATTTGTAAAATATAAGAGAAAAGTTACAATATATATATATATATATATACATAGCTAGCTTTGATAATGAAGATATACCTCTGAAATGTTAATTACTAAATATATTATATAGCAAAATCTTATTTGTGCAACCTTCAAAGAAAAAAATGATTGCTTTAAATTGATAAGTAAATAAGTAATAATAATTAATACCTGAAGACCAGATCAGAGGACATTCCATAATAACTGCAATTTAGGAACCAAAATGCGACAGTTGTGAAGTTATTGTCTTCTAAAAATTCTATATCAGTGCTTTTTATTGAAATATTGTGAACGACTTCAGTGTAGTTCGACACATAATCACTACTTTGTACAGTATTGTTCTGAAGAAATTCAATTTTTCCATTTATGTCATCTACATCGTTAATTGGACAAAAAAAAAAATCATAAAAGATAAATTCAAAGCAACATACAGTATAATTGCATTATGTTGTTGATAAAGAAAAATAAATAAATACCTGTTACATTAAATATTGTCTGATGTTTGGTACAAGGCCAGTAAATGAATAAAGTATGTTCACATACTTCTAATTCGACAAAATATGTTCCAACGGAATCCTTTCCTTTAGTATATGTCAAGTTCCAATCATTTGTTGGTTGGTTAGATACAAACTAAAATTATTATGATCAAATTGTAGAAATAATAAATAAAACGATTATTTAATTTTTACCTTTATTTTCTTAAGAGCATCATTTTTTTAAGAATGCTATCAATATACAATTTAAGTCTTAATTTATATAACAAAACAACTTTATATAATGACATTTTAGCTAATTATTATCAATATCAAACTTTATTTGCAATATTATTTAACAGAATATAACAATAATACCGAAGATGACTGCAGATGAATTGGTATTGAATAATCAAGGATACAATATTTGTATCATTGGTCATCATAGCCTAGGACGTGGCAGATCTAAAATTTATTTTTTTTTTTTTATTTTTTTTTTTATTTTTTAGGTGGAACAGATTTTTTTTCTTTCTTTTTATTATTATTACTGTAATTACTCAGGACAAAAAATAAATAAACAACATAAAATGAGGTTTAAGTGGTCCTTGAAGAAAATCATTAAGATTCATCAAAAATTAATCAACAAGAGTGAGAAATGTTACTTAAGGGATGCCCAGAAGGAGGTCATGACAGATTTTTTAATATTTAAAGGTAGCACATTTCAACAAAGTTATGAATTTTCAGAATGAAAAGTTTTAAACTACGGGAGAGGGGAAAACATAAAACAGACCACAGCAAGTGTAATTATATATGATCTATAATTTTTTTAATTGTATTTGTTTTACTGTTTTTAAGAAGAGGAGAGCAATAAAATATCTTGGGTGGAAAGAGGGGAAAGACACATGCACCATCAACCTTGGAGGAATGGGCATTCCTGGGCGAAGTAGACAAGTGAACAATTTATTACCATTTTTTCCTTGAGCTCTTATAAAACGAGGTCTTATTCGAATTATAGAACGTTATCTACACCTCTTGTTATGAAAAGGATTTCAAGTTATCGAGTGTATCGAAATACAGCATTTTTTCAATTTACAGGAGTCAACAACCGAAGAGTTAGAATAATTGAAAAATTTGAATTATCGAAGTTCAAATTATCTAGAGCCGACTATAATATATTCTCATCATCAATACTCAATAAAAAAACTGGAAATTATTAAAGAAATCAACAAGTTAAGGACATACTGATGCTTACTTGTCAACCTATCTGCAGACATGAAATGGGGAGACGATAATTGTTTAATTGGACGGTTAACTAGAGTCAAACATATCTTTCACATGTAGCATGGGCATGCTAATAATAATATAATTATAAAAAATGCCCTGTCTGGAGGCTGCCTAAGTTATGCCAAAGTACATATATTTTGAATTTTTAAGATTACAAAAAAAAAATTGAGAAATGTGAAGAAATAAATATTAATTCACATACTGATTCCTTTAGAGAACGTTTGATATCTGTCCATGTATACTTGTATTGAGAAGAATTGCTTCCATTTATTTTGGCCCAAAAATTAATAGTACCACCGATGATAATTGGTCCATTCTGTTCAAGTGTGACTTCATATCCATTTACTGAAAATAAGATTATAATTAAAAATATATATAATAATTTTAATTATATGTGAGAGAGGGAGAACTATTTGCCATTTAGGGCGTAAAACCCTGAGTTCATCAACACCTACAGGTTCTATTTGTTTAATCTTGATTTATTTATAAAAATAAAAATATGCCAATATATAAATAATAACACATCATAATACAACTGGTGTATTAATGTAAGGGAAATTTCATACTAATTTAAAAATCATTAGATAAATAAAGATACATAGTCAAAGATGTATATATATATCCATATTTTATGTATAACAGTGATCTTGAGTAAAATGGTTGAATGCAGTCATAAATTAAATATACATATAAACAAGAAAATAATAAAAAGGAAGGAGATGGTCCAAGGTAGCAATCATAAAAAAATTAAAACAGTGGAAACTATTTTATTTAGACTACATTTCGACCCATCATCATCATCATATGTGGCGCGACATCCCGTTACCGAGACTGGGCCTCCTCCAAGAGCCACCGCCAGTTGGCTCTGTCTTCTGCTGCAGCTCTCCAGTTCCGTACACCAAGCAGGGTTGGGGGGGGTACACCAAGCAGGGGTGGCCTATGTCATAGGCCATGTTGTCCAACCATCTCGTCCTCGGCCTTCCTACCCGTCTTGCGAGGTGCAGCTCCTCTATCATTATTTTCTTGGGTATTTCAACGGAGCTCATTCTGGCCACATGCCCTGCCCATCTTAGTCTGGCAAGTTTAATATACATGACTACATCGATGTCTGTATAAAGAGAACTGAGCTCCCTATTTTTTCTTTTCCTCCAGACATCACCCTTCTTTACTGGACCATAAATCCTTCTGAGGACTCCTCAAATATTAACTAAGCTCAAACACACTCAACTTCATCTCATCACTTTTCATCATCGTCCAAGCCTCTGAGCCATATGTCAAAACAAGCCTTACAAGGGTCTTGTATAGAATCAGCTTGGTCTTCTTTGCGAGATACCTACTTCTTAAGTGTCGGCCAAGTCCAAAGACACATATTTCGACCGAAATATGCAGAAATTCCTTAAGATTATGGTAGGAAGAAGAGATCCTGTGTGAAATTGAGAATAATAAATGTATTTATATATATTCTATAATTATTAATTATTATTGAACATAATTTTTTTTAAAAATTTAAATAAAAATTTTTAAATTCAATTAAAAATTAAAATATAAATGTTGTGTTTCAGTGTTTCAACTGCCTCCCGCAGTGCTCCATCCTAAGCCCTGATGAAGACCTGCAAAGTGGGTCGAAACATCAACAAAAATTAAATAATACTATTTGTTTAATTTAATATTTATTTGACTGCAACCCCCTCCCCCTCAACTCCTCATAAAATATAAATGTTTTTGACTACTGAATGGTTGACAATTTTATAATATTAAGAAGTAGAGGGTTCAGAGTAGTGGTCATAATAAAACTTAAAATAGTGAACACTATTTTATTTTAAGCCAAAATTAGTAATAAAATAGTTTTTAACTAATTAAGTTTTTTTTATGATTGCCACAATCTCCTTTCTGAATATTTTTTATTACTTTTTAAAATTTATTATTAACAATTATAATTTTCATTATTATAGTAATAATTTTCTTATTAGGTACAAAAATAATAAAAATATTTATTACGTAGGACATAGATTAAAGGTTTTTCATGAAAGTTGAATTTTCATTGATGCACCTAATTATTATTTCATATTTATGCTGCAATTTCATCAATATTGGAATCATTAATAAAGTTGATGAGAATAGAGACAATTCTTTCTATTAAAAAAAGATTGTAATTAATTGTTAAGACTCAAATAATTTCTTTTATCTAAACATAAATTGTTTATTATACTGTAACAAATTATTCATAATACTAATAAATAATTTAAAATTGGAATTTAGGTAGTATATAACATAATGATTTTTAAAGGTAAATGAGATTCCAAATATAAGAGAACATTTCAATGTATTATATAAGAATTTATAACTGTGTTTAAGTCATGGATAAAAGTATTATGATTTATCTCTAAAACTATTCCATAGTCCAATGCAGATAAACCTTTATTTATTTAAGGATAAGTTAGGTACGATGAACTGTTTATTAAATTTAAAAACTTTTTTAAAAATAAATCTGGTTGGCTGTTCAGGAAAAATTTACCTTATGCGATGGACTTCATGAATTACCGACAGACATCTTTGAGCCCATTCCAACATTTATAAAACTGCACATAATCACTGTTTTTTGGGAAATCCTCGCAAAATTGCATACAAATTTGAACAGATACATCTAAATTTCTACAGGTGTTCAGCCTGGCAACCCAAAGTAATAAAATAGTTTTACCAAAACCATATTGACACCCTAAATTTTTTTTTCATTTTTTTCAAAATAGTGCTGTTGGAATTTTTAATGAAACGTTTCACTTCTTGAAGTTTGACACAATTTATTTAGGTTTTTTCATTTAATTTTTTTTATTAGATTATTTAATTTTTTAAATACAGTACAATATACATCAGCATAGAAATAATTGATTAACACATCAAACATAAATAATAAATGGAAAATAAAAATTATTTTTTAGAAGGTTCTTTTTATTTTTTCTTTAATATTTTAAAAACAAAACATTCTTCCACAGTATAACAAATGTACTTTGTGTCATTGAAGCAAATTGTAGACAAAAAAATCATTTAAAATCACAAAGGGGAATAATCTGTATATAGTGTGGTATACTGTGTGTGACAATATCTTGAAATAAAATGCTTAGGAAAAAAAATTGATATCATGACAAATTTGTATCCATTTTTATAATGTATAATATCAAGAGTGAAATTATTAGGAGAAAATATTTTTTAAATAAAATTGAGAGATGAGAGGGGAAGTATGCAAATGTGAAACTCACTTAAATAAAGCTTCATTATCATTTTTGCCATTTTAATCCTGTATCTTAAGAATTTCTACAAGAAAAGAGAATGAAAAACACTTCATTGTTTATTACCTAATAGAGTTAATTTATATTAATGGGGGGGGGAGGTTAGTAACCATAATAAATATTACGATCTTTAAAGCTATTAATAAATATTTTAATCTTCATTGCCATTGCATTTAATTATTTTTGCGCAGCTTTTGTTCACTACAATCTTTTCCTTATTTTTTTTTTAGAAATAAAGATGAATAAATATCTTTTTCGAATAATTAAAACCATCCTTAGGAAACATTAAACCATTGTTGAGCAAAAGTGTCACTACAGTAATTTTTTTAAAAAATGGTTCAAAACAAAGATGTTAAAAAGCAATGTATGGCTGTAGAAAGTAAACAGAAAATATTGAGCGAATATGAGAAACAAAGCAAAAAAATGAGAATTCGGGTACAAATAATTAAATTTCAAAGGTATTACCGATCTACTAAACAATTACTTTTCATGACATTAAACAATGATGAAAAGATGATAAGGAAAAAAAAAATTTAGGAATAATCAAATAGGGAAAGGAAAGCAGCACAAATAAACCGAAGTAATACCGTGCCACACAGCAATACCATTACCCTAAGAATGGCCAAAACATGCAGAATCTTTCATTCATGATTAATTTATTTACTTATTTTCTTCTCATCTCTTATCTTTATCTCTTTATACAACAACATTATATTTTCCAAATTTCTAATTACGCTATCATAACCCCTAGCGCTGCAGATTTTATTAAGATGATGTGGTCTTTAGGGAGGTCTCTAAAAAGTCTCAATGCATATTATTTTAACATAACAGGTCTACAATATACTTATCCAATAATGAATTATGCTAAATATATTTAATTACAGTTTGAGGTCCTGAATTGAAAAATCATGCTTACCACTGAAGTTAAAAAAAAACAAGCAAAAATAAAAAATAAAAAGGAAGATTTATTTGAGTTATGCAAGTATCCTGCATACAGAATATTTGCATAAAAATATACCGCCACTGAAAGATTGGTTGAAAAATTAAAGTTCAGAGGAAAAAAAATATCACAGCAAACCTTTCCTATTACATATTAAAAAAATATATATTAACCTTGAAAACTAAAGTTAAACTTATCAAAATATCTATTTACGCTTAACCACTAAGATAAGAAAAAGATTTTTCCACAGATGAAAAATAAGTTAATAGTTCATCCAGATTAGAGATTAATTTTTTAATTAATTTCATCATCATATGAAGGCTATATTTATATGAATAGGCAACAAGCAGTTTGCACAAATATTTAAAAAAAAATACATGTTTGCAAGTCTGAATCTTCATATGGTTAAGAATTATCCGCTAAGAAATAGCCGAACAAATATTTAAACCTTAATGACATATGTATCCATATTACTCAACTAACTTACTCAAACAAAAATGTATAACATCCAGAAAATACAGGAAATAGAATACTACAAATAAATGAGTCGCTTAAGTCTAAATTATAAGTTGTTAAGTTTAGTTGAAAACCCTCTCTTTAAAATATGACTTAAAAGGGTAAAATAAAAATGTGAAAAAGTAGAAAATACAATACACCAAACACTTAATTATAGGCCTGCAAAGTCAAAAGTATCAATTATTTTTTATTATTAAGATCAATAACTCATAATTATAATTTTTAAAAATAATGAGTTGTAAAAATATTTGATCAAATTGTAAATCAATCATAAATTGTATCTATCAAAATATGAACTTGTAGGGAAAGAGTTTATGTTTTTTTAATTCTGCTAACACTAACTAAATTTGTACATGAACCAAAATCACAAAATGAAACTAAGAAAATATTGAAAGAGAAACTGATAACTGAAATATTTACATAGTATTAATTTAGAACTAGAAATAAATATATAATTTGCATAACAAATTAAGATTCATAGCCAACTGATAAACAAAAACACTTTATTCTAAGGGACATAAAACATTGATGTTGTTATAAAATGACATTATCAAAAACAACAAACTACACTATGTTTACAAAGTATGACAATAAGTAAAAGCAATTTACAAACCTGATAGGAAAATGGATAATAATGAACAAAACAGATAATAATAAAACATTTGCTCATAGAAAAGATTGCTATTATGTCAAAAATGACTATTTAATCTTGTTAAAAAAGACTATATTGAAAAGTAATTAACATTCTAAAATAATTTAGCATCGAGTTGTTAGATTTAAATAGAACAACTTAAATGCTGTTGCAAAAAGTAAACTCAAATAACAGTTGAATTATGCGCAATTCGATTTCTGATACCTTGATAACACCATAATAATGGATACTAAATGCCACTATCAACCCTGACTGATAGGCAACAATCGATCAAAAATATCTGTGATTTCTACGAACGAGTATAACAGCGAGGATACAAGACAAATTTTCTGATAAAATATTCAAGCATTAACCAAGTTATCGGAATATAAACATTTGGAGTCCCATAGCATTATTTATTTGTAATCACGAGCTGAAATACATATACAAATTATCTGACCACAATAATTATAATAATCATGTAGAGATGGTTGACCGTTGATATAATATGAGAAGGAGTTAGTCGAGGGTGCGGTCAAATAAATAAAAAATTAAAATATATTAATTATTTTAATTTTTTATTTATTTGACCGCACCCTCGACTAACTCCTTCTCAAATTATAATAATCCCTCAACCAGCTAATTTCTAGCTCTCATCACGCTAAGTACTTCGAATAAAAGAAACTGTAAAATACCACAACCTTAATATTTTTTGTATCTTAGAGACAGGAACAAGATCCTACCACTTTGATGAGTTGAGAATTCATAGTTTTCAGAAACATGAACTACCTCAGACTCCATTCGTCGGGTATCATCATTGCACAGCTATAGAAAACGTCAGCCAATTGGAACTAGTAGATACAAGGGTCTGCAACTATAAAATCCATTATAATCTCCTGCAAATTTATGTCCTTCACGAAATAATCCTACGGCTGAGTGAGAAGCAATCCTGAAAATTGTGCGTCAGACAAAACGCAATGGACACCAAATGAAGGAAATCGTCCATCCAATTCACTTTTTTTTTAACTTATTTTAATTGCAAGTTTGATAATTATTCTCTTCATTCATTTAAAAAAAATATTTATTAACTCAAAATAAATGGCTGTATAATCTGATCATTCTTTAAAACGTAGATTATTCGAAAATGTCTAATAATTAAAGCATTAGAGTACAATTCTAAGTAAAAACGGTTAATTTCAAGTTAAAAAAATGAGTGGGTAATTTTGTTATTATATTGGAAATACTGTTTTCCTGAGATATACAATTAAATGTGCCTAGTCTGGATAAGGTATTCATGTAACTAATAATATAAGATGCAACTCTGATTTTTTATATTACTTACTTGAAAGGGATTTAGTCGCACTATTATCCTAATGTTGCCTAAGAACTCATTCTCAAAAAAAAAAATGTTTGTTTTAATTGTACATCGAATTAATGTAAAGTATTAAGTCTGGTATTTGCAGTAAATTAAAATTTGTATCGTTGATGACCCTAGAGTTTTACAAACAATTTGTATTGTCCAGTATAATAGATTGGTTATTTTAATTTTTACGGAAATCCCAGCATATCACGACTCGTCAAAATGGTCGATTTTCATTACAGTGCTAAATGAAATAAAAAATTCGTTCGCGATATCTCCTGAATTTCGATGAAAGTATCATAGTTGCAAGTGTGTCTTTCCTGTCTCCATCGAGATTCTGAAAGGATCAGTTGGATTCAGTTACCACCAATAAGTGCTTAAGAAAGATTTTATTGAAGTATTTAACACACGATTAATTAAATATAATTAACTCAATAGTTGTTAAGATGGGGAATGCCACTCCTTAAACTTGACCGTCGCAGCTGGTGCTGAGGAATACAGCCCAACTTATCATATTAAGTACTTATACCTTACTTCTTCTTATCATCCTAGAGCAAGTAAAATAAATAAAATCGACAAACTAATCATTCCATTTTTACATGTAGAATGAAACACTTTTTTTTTATTATTTGTTTATTAAGTCCATTGTTGTCAATTGTTTCTTTATCCTCGCAATTCGTTAGTAGCCAGTAGACCTCGAGGTAACGGTGTGTGTTCTGGTTGCTGCTGTTCTGTTGGAATGGCATTTGGATCATTAGCTAAAATTTGTGGTTTTGAGATGTAATATTTCGTTTCCAGTCCACTATCTCTATGTAAACAGTATTTAGAAGGATTAGAAACGTTCGATTGCGGAGTGGCAGGAACATCGTTGTAAGGAGAGAGCGGCCCATTGGCACTGCCTGACAGAGGATTAGGAGAAATAATGCTTGATGCAGAAGGTGAAGGTGACACCAAATGAATAGGAATGTCAGCTACTGTGCTACCTTCTGAAAGTCGTCCCATTTTGGCCAAAAATATTACATCAGATATTAGTTTTTGAGCAACAGTTTGCTGTTTGTTCTCTAAATTGCGGAGATCTCCTCCCACAGACAAGCCGAAAGCATCCCAGTTATCCATTCCTCCTGTTTCCAATGTATTAGTTATTCTTTCAGTAGCTGTTTGCTGCTTCTGAGCACTGATTTGTTTTCGTTTTAAAGCTTTGGGTGGTGGTGGTCGAAAGTCACTAGCCTGGAATAAAATTTATAAGATTATTTAATTTCCTAATTTAACATTATTTATTTTAAACAAACCTACTTCCATTTAATTTGTTTTCGTCTACTACTTTAATTAGGTATGTATGTACAAATTTTATCAACAAAATATATATCACACCCTAAATGCAAAACTAAAGATAAGTAAACAATGATTTTTTATTTCCAGATGATTGATTTTGTTTAATGAAATACGAATAAAAGTAGAACCTATCATAATTATGAAAAAATAAGGCAAAGGGTTCGCATCCAAACAACCTTACGTTATTTGTAGTACTGTCATTGAATACATGTCTCATTTCGTCGACATGAGGCCCCTATGGTCGAGACAGGAGTTTATATTATTTATAGAAGGTGTTTTTTGTCTGTAAGCCACATCATCGTTAATTCTTCACCAAATACCAAGATTGAGCCACCAATTTTGAAGGCTTCCTTCTCCTTCAGATGGGCAAAATAGTCTAAATCACTCCGAAAATTCAGGCAAAAAATAATGAAAGAAAATAAACTTTATTTACAAATAACTCAAAAATTACACACTTTTCCATTGATTATATAAAAGATTACTAAATTCCTTACATAATGAAAAAAAGAAATCATCGAAATGGATAGCAATGAATATAATATAAAATTTATATTATTGAACTTCATTTTTTTATAGAATAGATTTTTTAGTCATTTCAGTAACGCTTCGAGAGTCCGATATTTGGTTTGATTGATTTTTCTAATTGAGTTAATAATTATCAAATAAGTAGGAAGAGGATTCGTATGACATGATGTTAATTGGTTTATTCCTCTTCGTCCTCTTAAAAAATATGGGAATCAGATGGTAATCGTAAGCTTTATCCTAATGTCCACATAATAAAGTTCTTGTAGTAGAACTGCTTCTAAATATCATTAAAGATGCTGCGTGCGATTATTACAAGCATATTATTATATAGAAAATAAAGTACTTACATCATCCTCGGACTGCTGACGAACTTCTTGTCTTTCCTCTTCATCATCTTCCAAAAAATGTTGTCCAAGAGAATCAGGAGATTCAGCTCCAGCTTTAACGACTTTGTATGCTTCTGACAAAAAGTGTAAATGGTCGTAATACCACAATGATGGTACATACATACAATTTGAGGTTGAGCCAGTATTTTCGCTATTATCTACTTTTTTGCGTTCTCGCTGATAAGTGGATTTGAGATTATCTATTTTTCTTCTAACACTTGCAATGCTCGCATTAGGGTCATATTTTTGAAATATATTTAGTAGAGCTGTTTGAGCTGCTTTTCGCGTATGTCTGTTTGTATATGACGCGTCACTGGGATCCCACAGACACCGATTTTCTTTTAAAGCTTCAATAAATTCAATCAAACCATTATCGTTCATTGCTATAGAAAAGTAAAAGTGCTAATACAGCGAAAGTTTAAACGATACACACTGTCGGACGAAATCCCCACTCAAGAATCAGGATTAAAGATTAAAATGCAAAGCAGCAGATTGCAACAACAGTTAAATGCCTTAATATGGAAACTCAACGTGAACTCTCGCGAAGAATTATAATAAAGTCAATTGTCATCAGTTAATTACATTAAAATTATATTTATTGTTATTAATGATATTCAAAACATGTGGTAACTAGTTACACTAATTTAAAGGGAGGCAACATGGAAAATATATTGCTTGCATTTATTCTTTACTAATGTTATTTAATTTTTGGGCTAAAGAGTGATATCATTTATACCATCTAATATTATTTTATAACTCACTATCTGTGTGCATTATTTAAAGGTTATTTTACTCTATAAAATGAAAAAAAAAAGTTTTACTATCTGTTAAGGTAACTTTCCAAATTTTAATTTAGCAAAGGCAAATAACTCTCATTAGTTCAAAATAGGCAACATTCAACTTATTTATGCAGTGGACTGTATTTTAATGAATTAGTAGGTTATATGAGTTGTGCTAATCGACATACCCATTTATGCTGGCTTAGACATATCTTATTACCTGAGGACGCCACCCCGGAATGGATGGAATGGGCTGAGTGCTAGTCGTAGATTTTAATGTGGATTAAATTTTATCTTTTAGATCTTATCTAATCTGCCCTAAGTGATGATAAGTGGAAGAGACTGAAACGGTTGATAGGAGATGCTGAAGCAGGCCAAGATTCAATAACAGATTGGAGAACCGCGGTAACAGGTTTAGTATTCTTGAGCTTCTATAGCCTGAAAGCTTAGGATGGGAGATTACCCTCAAACCTTGTCAAATATCTTGATTTTTTGTATAACATTATGACTTGTTATACGTTCTTTCTATCACGGGCAATAACTTCTAAGTCGTTTGTTATACCAATAAAAGGTTCCATGCGCACTAAATGATATCTTTAACGTTAAAATCTATATATTTATTTATTTATAGCTTCTCAGATTTATATCGTTTTTTTTTGTGAGGTTTTTTAATTATGCATTTTGTACATATAATTTAGGAAAGATTGAGGAAATAATCGTCAGATGAATGAGGTACTCTGTCATAAGACATGGTTACAACAAAATTATTTTTTTTACAATATTAAAATGTTTGGTGGTTACAAATCTTTGTCAACCAGCGGTTTGATTTACAGTATCATAAAACAAACACTACTTTTAAATATATTTGCTACAGATTCTCTCACCAGTCAATGAACCAGTCGAATGAAATCTGCCCTTGTCCAAAATTTTCTATTTAAAAAAATATAACAAGTTTTAGGACCAAGTGACTAAAATATCAGCTTATTCGCCGGGTGTCAGTTTTATAAAATTATTTGGATGAAATGAAATTGTCAGGATATTCTGTCAAGATATTTTTATTGGGTTAGCACATTTCCACCCATAAATGTAGGGCATCCTCAGGGCTATCGTTTGAAAGTCGAGACAAGAACTGTGGAGTTCTTATATTTAAATAAAATTTGATTTTTTATTCAAGTTAATCTATTTTAAAACCTCTGATAGTTATGAAGGAACTAAAGAAACAATTAAACTAATAAAACATTGTTTTCAGTTAAAAACTCATTTCATTTTAGTCTTATCTGTCTTAGATCTTTTAAAAAGAAAACTGCTTTCCCGTGCCGATTTTTATTTGTCTGCATCTGCTGTAAAGTTATAGTTTTGAAATAATTTTTTTGTATATTACCTCTTAGTTTATGGGTATCGTGTAAATTGCATATTTCGTGGAGATAAGTTCTTAAAATCAAATAACGAGAACCATTTAACCTATTATTTTATTTGTTTTATCACAATAAATATCGAATGCATTACCTACATTATTTTTTGTTTGGAGTATAAATGATTCAGGCAACCACAGTTGTTAAACTCTCTCCGCCATTGTCCACGAGGCCCGTAAGATGGCTAAGAAGAAGGATGCCGATAAATCGGCACAGAATAGTGACAATATAAAAAATCATAAAACTGAACCTAATGAAGATGAAGAACCTAGTTTCGATGATCCAGAGGGATATGTGGATAAAATTTCCGATGAAGGTAATTAATCAGTGTTATTGCTCATTCAGCTTAGGTGTGACCTGGCATATGCTCTTTAGCATTTTTTGTTCCATATTTTCAAAGTTGAGGCGTTGGGTGCTTAAATCAGAAGTATAATCATTGTCAATTACATATGATTATGTTTGTTATAAGTTATGTTTTGTAGTGTGCTGTTATGTAAGGTTATAGTAAGCAATAACTATTGAGTTGAACCTCTTATTAATTTGAAGCTAACGTTGAAGCATTTTTGTCTAGAACTTGTCGGAGATATCTTAGTTGAAAAGCCTGAAGCAATCGATGGTGTTGATTCCATCATTGTAGTAGATGGAGTCCCCCAAGTAGGACCTGAAAGATTAGAAAAGTTGCAGTCTGTGATTGCCAAAATCTACAGCAAATTTGGTAATATAATCAATGAGCACTATCCTTTAAACGAAAAGGACATCACAAAAGGGTAGGTCCATAATTTGTTATACATTGTCAATCCTCTATCTTAGTAGTGTTATTATATTTTTCTTTTTTTTTAGGTATATATTTATTGAATTTAGTAATCCTCAGAGTGCTATTGATGCAGTGAATGCGACGAATAACTATAAAATAGACAAGAGCCATACGTTTCAAGTAAACCTCTTCTCTGACTTTAAAAAGTTAGTTATTTTATGATCAAGTTATTCTAAGTTTGCAGCTTATATTGCAACAGTATTTATAGTAGTTAAGTCATTGTTCCCCTTTGCATTTAGTTATACATGTTTTTTGTAGGTATGAAGAGATACCTGACGATTGGATTCCTCCAGATCCCCAACCATATAAGGAGCAAAGGGATTTACATTATTATCTCCTAGAACCCGATGCATATGATCAGTTTAGTGTTATTTGTAGCGGAGGAAATCCAGTTCAAATCTGGTTAAATACAGTGCCTCAACCTACTAAAGTTGAAGAGAGAGCTGTATGTTTGATTTGTTTATCAGTTAAATCTAATTTTTAATTGTCATTTAAATTATTAAAAAGTCATTAGAAATATCTTCGATGTTTATAATAATTGCATATTTTGAATACGCATTAATGCCTAAATTATTATATGAAACACTTTTATTTTCATTCTAATAATATTATTTTATTTTAAAGTTATTCATTTGATCTGATCATGGTGTAGCATATGTGGCACTTTACTTCTCTAATTTATACATATAGTTTGGGTTCTGTGGTGTTTTTAAGTATTCTCATTGAGTATTATTTGTTATTAAATCGTCAACTATTGATTTAGAGCAATTTATTGATGTTCTAATACATATGGTCCAATATTTTGGGATTGGCTTAACATTTTTAGGTGGGGGACCAGTCAGTCAGGTTTGGCTTACCCAACTTTTTCTACTCATGATCTTTTAAAACTATCATAGTTTGCAAGCGTGACATCTTAATAATTTAAATTGTTATTTACACATGATATGGATTTGTTTTTTTAAAGAGTGAGGAACAAAATCTAGGTGTCACTTCTTTTTTTTTTACTGGAGTTAGTTATTTTGAATGCATTCACGGTGAAAAGTTCCATTCTTGGTTCCATAAAAACAAAGTTACATTGAAAATTTATGAAATTAGAAATTAGATGTTATTTATAAAATTGATCATTTCTCATTCTAACTTTCTGGGGGAGGATTCAATTTTGATTTATACCAACCATTTGATTAAAATAAAAAGTTAAAAACCAAAACTGTAAGCTGATGTCTATTTTTTTCTCCATCTTACAAAAAAAATCAATAAATTAATAGAGATTTTTATTCACCCTTATTATAATTAAATTAGTTTTTGATCTCTATTTATTATTGGAGGTTTTGGCGAATCTTTGCCCCCTTTTTCAGTAATCTAAAACAATACAATTAATTTCTTATATGTTCCTTCATGAAACAGTCGTTATCAACTAAAAAAAATACATAATTTTTTCTCCAAATTATTTTATATACATTTGTTAAAATCTTTATTTACTTACATTCTTTGCCCCAAAAATTGGGTTTCACAGTATTTAATAAGCTTGGTCAATGGCTATTACCCAACCGAAAGGATTAAATTGCATTTAGGGTTTTATGTAGAGAGGGGGGAGGTTAAAAATTAAAATAATAATCAAAATCAAAAATGCGGATATTATTTCTAAATTACTGCCAAAATTGAAGTCATATGACTTCAATTCGGTCATGAATCCATTTTTGAATCTATGCTAATGAAAAGATGTATTTTTAAAATTATATTATTATTCTTAGTAACTTCTAAAATTTCACTTTCATTTTTTTTTTCATAACTTCATATTCATGTTTACTTAATTCCTTTAGCTATGAATGGGTAATTATTTAATTAATTTTTATTGCAGGCTACAATAGCATACAAATATTTATTATTTTTATTACAATTTCACTCCCTGCATTTATGTCATGCTTACTTTATTATAACTGTTATCATTTAAATTAGTTTGTTACGTTTAACTTTTCTATTCTAGAGATGGACCGAGATGTTCATCCAGTGGTCCCCTTTGGGAACGTACCTCGCAACCATCCATCAAAAGGGTGTTGCTCTTTGGGGTGGACCTGCATTCGAACAAATTATGAGGTTTACTCATATTGAAGTTCAACACATTGAATTTTCGCCCTGTGAAAAGTAAGTTATATTCCTGAATATCTTAACTGTTAACTATTTCCAGTTGTTGTTTTTTTTTTTTTAAATAATAAAATTGACAGAAGTATACTAAAAATCTTATTAGAGTAGATATCAGTTTTTTTTTATTTTATTAATTACATATCTATTGTATACAAACTGAATACTCGTTTTTTCTTGGCTACTTACCTGTAGCTGTTTTATTGTTTTATTTTTATTATAAATCAATGTAGTATTTAAAAAAAAATTCTATTCAATATATTAATTGTTATGAATCATTTTCATCTCTCACACAATGAAAAATGAAAGGATATAAATCAGTTGCTGTGTCACTCAACATAACTTTGACTTGACGAGTGTGGCTGTTTTTTTCTGATAAAAATATATTTTCATGAACAATCCTTACTCTTTATAAAAATAACTTACATGTTACTTTTGTAATATAAACTATTTTTTCTCCATTATCTTTGTGTTATTATTATTATATAAATTCAATAACTTATATTATTCAATATTATACTTATGTAAACTTAATTGAAATCAAATTCCCTTATATGAATAAACTAATATCTACTGATAGTTGACTAAGTTTCTAATTGTTTTATTAAATTTTTACTCCAAATTTATTTTTTTTATTTTAATTAATATTTTTCTGTTGATATATTTATTTTTTTAAATTGACAAGCAACTAGAGTAATTATCTATTTTTCATTCATGTTTAACTTCTACCTTTCATATTTGTTTGTTGCAATTTTATGTGGTTGACCAAATTATTATTAGTTCATTTCTCATTATTTTATGAGTTGTACTCATTACATTTAAGCCTGTTAACTCATATTTTTTAATAGGCATTTTTTTTTTTTTTCTATGCAATCTAGAACAATCTAAATTTTAATTTTATTACTTTTTTTATTGCGGTTTCTAATGTAGTTTACTGAATGTAAAATAGTGTAATTTCTCTTAAATGCATAATTTTTAATTACGAAGATATTATTAAAACTTGAAGATAATAAACAGGTATTTGAGGCAGGAGTGCCCATCCCCCAAGGTTGGTAGTGTATGTATGTACCTCCTCTCTTCCCAAAATGTTATATTGGTTTCCTCTTAAAAACTGCCAGCGAAAATAGATTTAAAAAAAAAAAAGATTGTCGATCATATATAATTATACTTAATTGTGGATAAAATGGTTGACTGTCGTGAATAATGAAGAGAAGAATAGTTGGGGTGATCAGTCAAATAAGAAGGCAAAAAAAAAAAAAAAAATGATAATATTTATTTTGACATTAGCGGACGTTTCGACCTGAAGTTTAGGCCTTCATCAGGGCTAAGAAAAGAACCAGATAACAAGGTATGAGAAACATAAGTAGTGTAGGTAAAAAAAAAAAAAAATAAAGTAAAATGGAGTTGTTAAAATAATGACAATAGTAAGAACTAAAGAGATAAATAATAAAAACCGTTACAAAGTGTGGAATGATGAAGTAAACATGATCAAAAAAGGTGACATAAGTATTAAAATGGGAATCTTAGAATAAAATGTAAAACAGAAAAAGGAATATGAAGTTATATAAGATATGAAAATAAATAGTAAAATTAAGACATTGTGAATAGAGTAGTTAGGTTGAAAATTGAGGTATTGTTAAGTCTATCAAGATGTACAGACTGTATAATATAATAAAGAGTTAAAACCGAGAAACGGAATAAAAGGAAGGAGGGAAGAAACTGAAAAAGCTGAAATAAGAAAGATATAAAAGAAAAGAGTACCTGTCTCAATCAGTGTTGAAAGGAGAAGCAAAAAAAGTAGCAAGGGAGGGGGGAGAGAAGAGATGTATTGTGGCGTCATCTCTAACGGTTATCTGACGAAGTTTGAACTAAAGTACCGGAAGCGTAAATAGGGACGAGAGATATATTATTCATAAATATTATGGAAAATTGAACGAAATTTAATAGAAAGGGGATGAAAAATTCAAAAGAAAAATAACTGTTGAGTAATAAGGGAGAATAATTTAAAAAAAAAAAAATAAAAAAAAAAAATATACTTAAAATTATACTTACCGTGATCTGTTTCATGTTTTTCCTCTTGTCTCCTCGTTTGAAACTTTTCATTCTGAAAATTCATAACCTGGTCAAAATGTGTCCTCAAAAATTATGATAGCATTCTAGGCAGTTCTGGTTTGAAGGGATGGAGATATTTCCTTAAAATGATACGGAATTGGATAGTTAGTTGTTCATTTTAAATGATAATGAAACTTAACTTGTTTTCTTGGTAGAAGTTCAATTGAATTTATGAATTTAATTTTTTTTTTTTTAATGTTTGTCAATCGCAGAGTATTTTCTAATATTCTTGATACAGTTACTTTCATTTAATAATTTGAACACTTTTAGATCAAGTATCAAAATTTGGACTGTTTGATCAATGTTACTTACAGCTGAAGTATTTTTACATTTTTATTTAATAAGGGTATAGGGAATACAAAATTAAACTATACATGATCATTCATTTTAGTAATCAAGTTTGGATTTTCCTTTTAATTAAATGGTCCCTGTTTATTAACTAATTGAACTACCCATTAGAATATTGCATCATGTTGATGTTTGGTCGGGCACTTATCTATCAATCTTCATATTTTTTAAATGTTATGAAATTTTAAACATGTTCTGTTTACTAGTCACTTGAGATATTATTAGTAGTGTTCGTATCTTTGTACTGGTAGCATATGATCTGTTCAAAGTGTCGACATTAAAACACTATATCAATCCATCCCTCTCACATCCACTCCTCCATTATTTATTACCAAATTATTTTTGACCTATGATGATAATTATTTTATTTGAAATTAAAATGATGCTTAAATGGTTTAAGCTTTACTGAGGTCATGATTATATCTTCCAGTATTAATAAATAAATTTGTCAGGAAATAAATGTCTATTTAATTATTTATACCAAGGATTAAAACTTTTTTGTAATCAAGTTCCAGATTTATTGTAAAAGTTTAACTTTAATTTATTCAAGTTCTTAAAAAAAAAAGTTCTGTTTAATAAAAACAGTAATTAGGCTTAGAGTTATAATTTGTCATAAATGAATTTTCGCACAATTCTAATGTGTTATTAGTATGATTATCTATGAATTAAAGTCATTTTTTGATAGAGTATTTAGCAAAATTGACAGCAATTTTAAATAAAAGTTCTGTGTGAAATCTTTACTCGAAAATTTTCTATTATATAAGTTCTAGTTCCAAAAGACCTGAAAAACTATTAACAATAAAAATTCCAGTGATACTGAAATTTTTGAAAATAAAAGCTTTTTTTTTTTTTTTCAAACCCTGCTTAATACCTTGTTACCAGCGTTTCCACCATATTTTTTTTCCATTTCCCTTTTGGTCAGTCAGATTTTCCCTTTTTTTCCGCAGAACAAACATAAAAACTCTTTTCACCCAAATATATACAAACTAATAAATAATATGTGTAACAACTCGTTTTATGTTGTTTTACTTTTATTATTTAAAAAAAAACAAAAAAAAAAAGAGGATGAAACTGTGTATTGCTTTAGCTTTGATTGATAAAAATTGTTTCCCTTTTTTCCCTCACAACCTTGGAATTTCCCTGAAAAGGGAAACTCCAACCTGCTTGTTACCAGCGTTTCCACCATATTTTTTTCTATTTCCCTTTTGGTCAGTCAGATTTTCCCTTTTTTTCCGCAGAACAAACATGAAAACTCCTTTCACCCAAATATATACAAACTAATAAATAATATGTGTAACAACTCATTTTATGTTGTTTTACTTTTATTATTAAAAAAAAAAAAAAAAAAAGAGGATGAAACTGTGTATTGCTTTAGCTTTGATTGATAAAAATTGTTTCCCTTTTTTCCCTCACAACCTTGGAATTTCCCTGAAAAGGGAAACTCCAACCTGCTTGTTACCAGCGTTTCCACCATATTTTTTTTCCATTTCCCTTTTGGTCAGTCAGATTTTCCCTTTTTTTCCGCAGAACAAACATAAAAACTCCTTTCACCCAAATATATACAAACTAATAAATAATATATGTAACAACTCATTTTATGTTGTTTTACTTTTATTATTAAAAAAAAAAAAAAAAAAAGAGGATGAAACTGTGTATTGCTTTAGCTTTGATTGATAAAAATTGTTTCTCTTTTTTCCCTCACAACCTTGGAATTTCCCTGAAAAGGGAATTTTTTCTCCGAAGTGGAAACTCTGCTTGTTACACATTTAAATATATTTAAAATCAAAGGGATTGAAACCGTCTTTGTTTATTTTTTTTTATTTTTTCATTTATTTACCCAATCTTCAATCTACATATTCACTCAACATGTTTTTCTTTAATTTATAAAAAAAAATCTGATATAAAATTTCTAAATTTATTTGTGAAAGATACACTGTTGTAAAGATGAGTGAATATTAATGAAAAATTGTTTTTATTTATTGATGTTAAAATGACAATTCCTTTTACTTAAGTGATTTGATATTCGGCATTTGCTCAAAACTTTTATTATTTTTTTGCTGTATACACTTCATTTCTTATTAGGTCTATTAAGGTATCATATTAATTTTTTTTATTTTAGTAGGCTTGTTGGATTTAGTAGCTCGTAACCATTGGGATCCATCAATCGTTCCACACCAATTGGTTAGAGACCAAGCCCGGTTAACCTATCCCGCCAACAAATTATTAGAACAGCTGTTTCGTCTTCTTGTGACAGAATCTGCTCAAAGGCGTCCCTGTCCTATTCCACTCTGCCAACCTTAGTTTGAACACGTTTTTTAGTTTAATTTACCTTAACGTATAGATTGCTCTTATTTTCCTTAGAGCTGTTCTGTCCAATTGGAACATTAATTTAACACTACTTTTTAAATTAATAAATAAAAGTTATGATATATCTTTAGCTGTGTTGCAACGTGTTAAATATGAATTTCTAATTTTATTATTATTTATATTTGTTGGCCTTAAGCACGTCGACCCCTACTGGGTCCATTGTGCGCCAATCATTTCAAATTTTAAGTTTTTTTTTAAATTATTTTTATGTGGTTGTTTAGGCAACTTTTCAAATTAAGGTAAGGCAAATAACTCTCATGAGTTTTTGATTAGCAACATTCAAAATTATGGCTAACATTCTACTTTTATGCAGTGAACTGTATTTTTAATGGATTGGTAGATTATACTGATAGTACACAAATAGCTTACCATCTTTGCGCAAGTTTACTTCTCTCCATTACCTGAGGGCCCTCAAGTGCCGTTGTTGGTGCTGTCTCGGTGGCTACCTGTGGAGGAATGCGCCGAGAAACAAGCAGCTCTTGAGGATTAAGTGTTATCTTTTAGATCTTCTGATCTGCCCCCACCACTTGCCGTAACGCGGGAAATTCAAACTATTTTGGCACAAATAGTGGTAGACCTATGATGATAATTGTTTGTTCTTGAAATTGTATGATGTTTAAATGGTTTAAGCTTTTCTGAGGTCTCCATCTCTTAAATTTTGTTGTCAATTTTTGATATCTATCATTCATGAAAATGATGAATAAACTTCATAATTTCCTGTGTAGATTGCTCTGATTTTTCTTAAGAGCTGTTCTGTTGAGTTAGAACATTAATTTAACACTACTATTTAAATTGATAAATAAAAGTTATGATATATCTTTAGCTGTGTTGCAACATATGTTAGAAATGAATTTCAAATTAAAGTTTTTAAAATGCGGTAGACCTATGATGATAATTTTTTGTTCTTGAAATTGTATGATGTTTAAATGGTTTAAGCTTTTCTGAGGTCTCCATCTCTTAAATTTTGTTGTCCATTGTTGATATCTATCATTCATGAAGATGATGAATAAACTTCATAATTTCCTGTGTAGATTGCTCTGATTTCCCTTAAGAGCTGTTCTGTTGAGTTAGAACATTAATTTAACACTACTATTTAAATTGATCAATAAAAGTTATGATATATCTTTAGCTGTGTTGCAACATGTTAAAAATGAATTTCAAATTTTAAGTTATTTAAAATTATTGTTATGTCGTAGACCTATGATGATAATTGTTTGTACTCGAAAATTGTATGATGTTTAAAAGGTTTAAGCTTTTCTGAGGTCTCCATCTCTTATATTTTGTTGTCAAGAGTTGATATCTATCATTCATGAAAATGATGAATAAACTTCATAATATGTGATGAAAATATATTGATAGATTAATAATTAAAACATAAGAAATGTTGCTTAATTTCATTTAAAGGTGAATTAGACTTGAAATAAACTTGTCAACGTTTTTATTTGTAGAAAGGTGTCATTTCCAATCTAATTAACCAGCTCTGTTGTATTGTTTTAATTTAATCTATTTTCAGTTTTTTATTAAAGAATATTATTATATTATTCCAGTTGAAATCTTACTTATAAAAATATTTAATAATTCTGTGGTAATTTCCCCAGGTTTATATAGATATCTACATTTTCTTTCTATACCTATTGTTGGGGTCAGGGGTATTTCAAAATGAAACACAAATCTTTCCCCTTTGAGATTCCTCAAAGATAGGGAAAATAAAAATAAAATGAAGCAATGGGAAAGAAGGGAAGAAATGAGTAGAAGATGAGACCTTTAAAAGAAGAAAAAATGCATGCACATCAAATAATATAAAATAAAAATATTCATTTATCAAAACGGAAAATAAATAAATAATCCCCCTTTTGAATGTTTACAATATTTATTGAATAAAAAAAGAGAGAATAAATATATACAAAGGTTAAAATAAACAATGGTCTAAAGTCACGAGTTATAAATAAAAACATAAATATAATCCAATGAGAAAATAAAAATTGTCCATCGAGAAGTAAAACATAAACTAAAAGAGAGAAAATAACTTGAAGAGAAAAAATAAATTAACATTTTAATGTATTTTGGTGATGGTGGAGAAGATCCAAGTTGGAAGCAGAAGCACTAGTTCCAACGAGGTTACTTTTTGTGGTCTTGCAGTCGATGGTGGGGAGTATCGAATTGATAGGCTTATCGATCTCGATCTATAAGCCTATAACAGCTGTAATTTTCAATGGCGCTAGGTGAGTTGAAATGGGAGCAGCTGGTGGGATGGGGAGATCTGATGTCCAAATACTTAGGTCCTGCGTCTACGAAAGCTCGCTCCAGACTGACTCCCGGCAGTCGTATCACAATTATTGGTGCCTTAATCCTTATGATTCAGTATCACTGCTGGGCTGGTGTTTATATACAAATGCAATAATACATCGCAAAATACCTAATATTTAAATACTATACATTTCAGAGGCAGTTATTCCATGACTATAATAAAAGAAATAAATAAACATTTATTTAATTAACATTAAAAAAGGGTGAGACAAAATAATGATACAAGTATGCGGCGTTAACACCTATATTACTTACTTTATGAATAAAAAATTAAAAAAAAAAAAGCTTATTGATTCCTTTTTCTTTGATAGCTTTGTTACTGGTACTATGACCTATGATGATAATTTTTCTTTTTTGATCATTAATGATTTTTATAAATGGTTTAAGCTTTACTGAGGTCACTCTATCATTTTCTAAGTCATCAGTACATAGTCAGAACTAGAGTTGCCAAAGGAGACAAAAGTAGCTGTGGGTGGGAAAACTTCTAAAACCCCTAATTTTCAACAAATTTAATATACTTTATGTATAAGATATTTTCTGCTGTCTTTTTATTGTTTTGACCTTAATGCAGGCAATAAAATGAGCTAATATTACCAGATAACATATTTATTTTAGTAATATATCACATAAAATATTAATTTTTTTTTTATTGAAACGGAGATGTGAAAGATGGAGAGGGGCGTAATTATTTTTGTCGCTCTCCCCTTGGCAGAAATATTGATTCTGACTTTGTATCTGTAAAAGTATTTCAATTCAAAATTATACCATGATTGTATTAAATTATTTTGATCCCTTCATCTTATGATATGTTACATTATTTCATTTCCTTATTATTTTGTCGTATGTTCACTGACAGATACTCTACGTGAATTATTTGCATGGGCCAACTATCCAAAAAAAAAATTAACCTATAAATTAAAATATGTATTTTAGAGTGGCAGCTCTATGATGATAATTTTCTTCCTGAACATTTATGATGCTTATAAATGGTTTAAGCTTTTCTGAGGTCTGAAATGTTTTTATCTTTTGAATTCTAATACCTATTGCCATTAGGTTTGTTCTATATTTTTATGTATATTTACTTCAAAGTATTGTAGTCTGTATTTAGTAATATCTAGTCAGAAAATTTATTTTCAAAAACAAATATTTTCGAAACTTAATTGTTCAAAATTTAAATTTTATGACTCGTTCCTGTATTTATTAAGTATTAAATTGACACTGAGGATTACTTTTATAATAAAAGTTTAATTTTCAAATCAGTTAATTTAAATATATACATTTATATTAATTATTTTTTTACTTTCAGCTACTTGGTGACATACTCTTCGACAGCACAGAACCATGATCAAGGCATTCTTATAATTTGGGATATCAGGCGAGGGGAAATTATGAGATCCTTTGAACCGGATGGTCCACCCGTCTGGCCAATTTTTAAATGGTCCAAGGATGATAAATACTTCGCTAAGATCGGTCATGATGTTCTTAGTGTCTACGAAACACCCGTGAGTATTATTTAATAGCAATGAAACAACACTTCTTAATAGTGAATTAATTTTTATTATTATTAATTTTAATTTTTTTAAAAAGTGAAGAGAGATGAATTTAGATAAAATATGTGTGTATGTGTGCTAGTATCTCATTAGGGTATCTAGCAGACTTGAATTCTTCTTGATTGAATTGAAGACCAGGAATTATGCATGAAAAACAATCATTCTCACCAGTCATAAAGAAAATCATTTTTATTTACAGACAACAAAAGGAAAAGAAAAAAAGAAGATATTTCTTAATTCGAAGTTTTAAAAATGCAAATGCTTTACTAAGCTAACACATTTAGTATAGAGTTAGACTTTCATGATCTGTAGCGTACCAATCATCTTTTCTGTGACAAAACTTATCTCTACGAATAGACATTGGAAAAATTCTGGAATTATTACGATTTTCCTTTTATTACCTAGTCTTCACAAAAAAATAACAATTGACGATTAAGACACATTTCCCATTAATCAATTTGTATGGGGATTAATTTTTTTTTTTTTGGCAACCACAATGTTTTCTGTGGAGCAGAATCAAAATAGGCTCAGTAGTATACAATGTTTCACTATAATATAAATATATAAAAGTTTGGTCTTTCTTGTCTTGATTTATTTTGATGTGTTATTTAATAATTATTTTTATTTTATCCTTTTCTTCTTTTTCCAGTCGTTTGGTTTACTGGACAAAAAGAGTGTCAAGTTGCCTGGTATTCGAGATTTTGCCTGGTCACCAACAGATAATATTCTTGCTTATTGGGTATCGGAAAGCAAGGATGTGCCAGCAAGAGTTGTTCTCATGGAAGTACCTAGGTATAAATTTTGTAAGATCAATTTTAATTATAAATGAGTTAATATTTCTGAAAAATATTTCATTATTAATAATATGATGTAAATAGATATTGTCGGTACCATGTTAAAGGAAGTAACGAATATGCAAACGTTAAATAGGCTCACATTCGTTACTTTAACATGGTGTGCTGACAATATGTGCATATTCTAAATATCTTTAAATATTTATCCTGGTATAGGCAGAGATTTTCATTTATTTATTGAACTTTAATGATGAAAATGTATCTTTTCAATAAAAATATTGATTGTTAAACTAATTTCATTGATTCTGAAACAAAATAAAAAGTATACATTTAATTTAAAATGTAAACCTAAATTTTACCGAATTCGGAATCTTGATTGAGAGGATCTTTCAACAGTGGTCGAGTCTATTTTTCATTTTATTCCTATATTTTACTATAGTAATAACTTTCCTGACCGATGATGAGAAAATATTTTCCTTGAATTTACATGATGTGTTTTAATGGTTTAAGCTTTACTGAGGTCAGTTTTAGTACTTTGGTCTATACCTTGATTTCATCATTATTATCTCCATGATTTTTTTTTTTTTTTTTTTTATGTGTTATTTTAATAAATTTGAGAATAATATGTGTATAATTTATTTTTGTAATTGTTTTCAGTCGTAATGAAGTGAGAGCAAATAATTTATTTAATGTATGCGACTGTAAGATACATTGGCAAAAGTCCGGTGACTACCTATGTGTGAAAGTTGACAGATATACGAGGTGCAAAAAAGAAAAGGGCGAAACCAAGTATATTGTAAGTATGCTTTTAAATTTAGACTGTTCTAGATGTAAATGATCTATAGTGGTATCAGTTTATGAGGAGTTATTTAATAAATTATTTTAATTAACAATTGATTAATTAATATAATATTCTGAGACATTTGGATAAATATTCATTTTTTCCTTTATCTACAGTAAACTCGATAATTCTTAAATACTTTTGTAACAAAATTTTTTTTCCTAATCTCTTTAAAAATCCTCATTTAGTTAAAAGAAATAATTAAGATATGAATGTGACCTGAAACCTCCTAGGAACATTACTACCTTCATTTTATGATTCTGTATAATATTTTATCTTATCTTTCGGTTTTGATTTTATGTTTTAATACCATATTTTTTAGTTTTAGTTAAATAATTAAAATTGTTTATTCTTATCATTTTCAGTTTTAGTTATCCGTCTAAGATAGAGTAGAAACAAAACATTAATATTTCTCCTGGAAATTAAATGAAACAACTTAAAAATTAATCCAGAAATTTGTTTAAAAACATAGCTTATTGCAGATTGTTTAAACACATTTTATTTAATAACGGGTCAGTATTTTATTATTTAACTCAGATTGTTTCAAAACACTCTAGAGAGTTCACCGAATAATTTGTGCTTTTAACTTAAAAATGGATCCCGCCATTAGCTCAAAAAATTGTTACATAGCTTTTAGTGAATAACCCAAACACATCACAAGTGTGTCGCTTCGCTTTGTCGGATAAAAATTAAAATAACTCATTAAGAATGTATCAGTTTTCAGAACATAAAAAAGTTTATTCAACTGAAATGACTCAACATAATTATGTTAAGTTAATTATGATTAAACTTAATTTTTATTGCCACAAGACATAAAATTACCTTTCGATCTAGAATCGCTATCATTCTCACTATTTTTAAATGGAAAAATGTGTGATTTCTCATATCAAAGAAATTTAAACTTTATTTGCAATTTAAACTGTATAATCATTCTCTTGTTGTAGGGTATGTACTACAATTTTGAGATATTCCATTTGCGAGAAAAAAATGTGCCAGTAGATAGCGTTGAAATCAAGGAAGCAATCCATTCCTTCGCATGGGAGCCCGTAGGTTCTACTTTCGCCGTAATTCATGGAGAAACATCCAACCTCAGCGTTTCATTTTACGGCCTCAGGCCTGGACATAAGCCTGTATTACTTAGTAAGTTTATAAAACTTATAGTTTTTACTGTTTATTTTTAAATCTTGATTCCACATAGTGATGGTTCTTCTTTTTTTTTTTTTTTTCAGAAAAGCTGGAAAAGAGGACGTGTAACGCATTATTTTGGTCTCCTGCAGGCCAGTTCATCGTTATGGCTGATCTGAGAGGAAATGGAAGTTTAGAGTTTGTCGATACAGCCGATTTCACTTCAATGAACACTACGGAACATTTCAGATGCAGTGAGGTTGAATGGGATCCTACAGGACGTTATGTCATAACGGCAACTTCCTTTTGGAAGTCGAAAGTAAGTTATATTCATATAATTTAATTATGATAATCAACATGACAATTTGTTACGGTCTTTAATTTAGAAAGTTTGTTTCCTCAAAAAGCTTGCCAGATGCTCAGTGGAGACGGCAGGGTTCGTAAAAAAATAAAATTAATGAAGGGTCAATTAAATATTTCTAACTATCTAACAGGCGCCACGCTATTTGATTTGTTGAATTTGGAAAATAGAGAAAACCATAATAATAAAAAAATAAATAAATAAATTTAATTAAAAAAAAAAAGGTTGGGATGCGGAGTGAGCTACGAACTCGGAACCTTTGGGTTTAAGAACATATGTTAATTAACCTCATAACCTATTGAACCTTTTTACTTGGTTAATAATCACTTTCCCTAATCCCTCGAATAGGGTTTTACAGTTCCTTATTAAACCTAAAAAAACAATATAATATATACGTAAAACATGAAAACAAACAGAAGTAAAATAAGAAAATAAAACTGGCTATTATTAATACTAATGATGAATTTGCTTATTTCTATTTATTTAAATAACTGTTAAAAGAAATGAAAATTATGAGCAAGAAATTAGATTTATAAGAAAACAAATAAAATACAATTAACTTTAATTATCAAAGAAAAGATTATAAAATTATTATAGAACTAAACATTAACTTACGACTATACAATAAACCAATTACAAATATTTGAAGAAAAAAAAAAGATAGGAAATAAAAACTTATATATACATATTTACAAAGTCTCAATGCCGAACTTTGTCCAATTGGCACATTGAGTTATCTGAGGAAGCGGGAACTTATTCCAGCTAGCGTCGTTAGTGTCTCCCCAGTCCACCTCCTGAAGTTGTGAAGATGTTCATTCACCAACTTGTAAAATCAAGCGGCACTCGTCGCTGGTAATCACAGGTTCTTTGAGAGGAAAAGAAAATCTGGTGTACACCGTAAAACTAAAATATTTCACACACACAAATCCTTAATGTGCCTCTACACTCGCGACGTTCCGCCATCTCTCTCTAGTCTGTCTTTTGTTTTTCTCCCTCATATTTTGGCTGTTATACTCACTTAAAAATTAATTATTTATAACTATACTGTATTTATAACTAATACTTATTATAAACACTTACTTATTATTAAAACTAATACTAAATACTTAATTTTATATTTAACACTCTTTGAGTTAGTAAAAAAAAATCTTATTATTATTTACAAAAACTAAAAATTATTTTACGAACTAATTTTTTTATTTTATTTCATTTTTCGTTACAAATTTAGTTGGGAATATAATATTTAATGTATAAATGAAACAATTTTCTTACTTCAACTGTGATATATTTAAATAATTTTTTTTTTAATAAAGTTTCAATTTGTTAAAAAATCAGGAAGATCCAGGATATTGGATATGGACATTCCAAGGGCGCATATTGTCGAGGAACAACATGCAGAAGTTCTGTTTGCTGCAGTGGAGGCCCCGTCCTCCTACTCTGCTTTCAGCGGAGCAGCAGAAAGACATCAAGAAGAACTTGAAGAAGTACAGTGCTCAATTTGAATCAAAGGATAGAATGAGGATGACTAGAGCTTCAAAGGTAAATTTTTTGAATTATTAATCTTTAATATTTCATTATCACAAATACTATTAGTGTTTGATGAGTAGCATTGCTATTCACTAAAAAAAATATATATACTAATAGGCCCATGTGAAAAATTCGCACAGCATATTGTTATCAAATGCCAAATTAATAAGAAAATAAAATAATGCAACGTCTCAAAAGATAAAGGAATCAATTGTTACTTTATCCATAAATATAATCCACAAAGGAAACAAAATTAATTTAAATCTTCATTTTTGTTTGGAACCAACATATTTAGAAATTTCAATAAGCTGTATCATTGCGAAAAATTGTCTGATTTCAATGATTTTTTTTTTTATTAATTTCTTTTGTAGACAATTCAGTAACGTTTTATACAATCATGGGAATAACCAAGGGAAAAGTGTGTAATTTTTTAGTTATTCGCAAATAAAGTTTCTTTTTTTTCATAACTTGTTTGCCTGATTTTTCGGGGTGATTGGAATATTTTTCCCACCTGAAGGAGAAGGAAGCCTTCGAAATTGGTGGCTCAATCTTGAGATTTGGTGAAGAATTGACGATGATATGGCTTGCCGATCAAAAACACCATCGATAAATAATATAAACTCCTCCTGTCTCGATCATAGAGACCTCAAGTCGACGAAATGAGACATGTATCCAATGACAGTACTACAATTAACGTCAGGTTGTGTGGATGCGAGCCCCATGCCTTGCGTTATCTCGAAAATAGTATGTTTTTGGGCTTAAAAACGCAGGATCCGATAGTTGCGGAGGAACTATCCGGGTTTTGCTGTACGCATCAAAATCTTCAAGGTCCTATTTGTCCCGTATCGATCTACAGACCTACCACCGTTCCAGTATTGAAGCCTAGCAAAATGTTTGTATCTACTTTATTTATTTTAGAAAGAAAAACAAAAGTGGAGAATACAATTCGCTATCTCCCTGTGAAATTCTGAATCCAACGGTACCCCATTCAGGGTATTTGAGTATGACAGGAGCTTATATTTGGTACAAAACCGAATTCGAGCCTTACTGTAATAATATATGTATGGATATATACTGTGAATTATTATGCAATGGTTTATTATTTTTGAAGAGTTCTAAGTGTAACGTGTGTCTCTCTACTTTCATTACCACTTATGAGGAAAATACTATATAAATTTTTGTTTTAATTATTTTAAGACTAGAAAATATTTATTGTTAAAGAGGTTAATATTGGTCTACTTACGTTTTTTTTTTTTTTTTTTTTTCATGTTTCGTTTAAGAAATACACACAATAAAATTATTCTAATAATGATAATCCTAAGTGTTGGGGGAGACGAAAAGTTTACTAGTGATCCACAAAAAGTAAAACAAAGTAATTTTATTTATTTTTAGTGAATTTAATTAACTTTCAATTAAGTGTACATTTTATCATCCAAACAGTGTGTACTTTTTGAGTTATTTACCAATAAAATTCTGCATTCATCTTAGCTTTTTTTTTTGGTTTTCATTTCGGGAAGTAAGTCAGATAGTCAGATACATAAATTTAATAGACTTCAAGGAGAAGACTAGCCATTTCAATAAAATTGGTACAACTGTTTTTTTTTTTTTTCTACAGTTTATAGGAACACATGTTTTTTGTTTTTATTTTGAAACAAAATGGCGGGCGGTAACCTTGAGTTGAAAGGATCTTCCTTAGGTGACCCCTGACTTTGAGTTTTAGATCTTCATCTCCTAAACAACTTTTACTATTCAATCTTTGGTCAACAATATCTCTATCACTAAACTACTATTAGAAAGATAACTTATGTCTTATCGCAATTATTTTGATGACCTGGAGAGGCGAGGGAAAAAGGTTTCAGCAGGCAATCCCATATTGGGGTAAGGGTTTCTAAACATTTGCTTTAGAGGAATTGGCTTTGATCCAAACTTCATCACAATGTTCTCTTTTTTACTTTCACTTACGTATATATGTAATATATAGTAAGGATAAGTATTGCGAAATTGAAAATTTTCGAATCTCAGTTTTCAACGGAAATACGTGTTTTGAGGTCCCCCTGAGTCCAAATAACCAAGTGTCGCAAAATGGTCTGTGTGTGTGTTAACAGTCTAGCTCATAAACGAAAAGTAGTATGGAACTGAAATTAAGTATTTAAGGTTTATATATGGTCAGGATGTGACAGCAAATTTTTTGTTAAAATTGGCTAACCGGAAGTGCCACTTTATATGAACTCTGAAACACATTTTTACAATTTTCTCAAAAACGGCTCTTAACGATTTTGATTAAACTTTGTGAATCATTGTATAATTAAGTGGTCTTAGATATCATTTAGGTCTTATCCCCGTTGATTTCAACTTACAGGGCTTAAATGCCCAATGTTCATATATTTCTTCCTCTAAAGTACGTTTAATATGGTTTATTTTAAAATGCTAATCATTTTGCATTATTCAGAGTTACGAAAAAATGCTAGATATAACTTTTGAAAGAATTTGATAAGTTAGTAAAGGAAAAAATAAATAAAAATGCAGAAAAACCTGTGTTGCTGTAGACTCAAGCACCTAAACGAATGTACCGATTTTTTTTTTTTTTTTTTGTTTAAACCTCCTTTCTTAAGTGTTAACTGCTATGATTTATTAAAATCCTTTCTTGATTTATTTTTATTTTTTATGATCGTAATAACATAATGTGTTATATTTGTTTAGGAACTGATTGAAAAGCGAGCGGCAGCGATGAAGAAATTCGAAGACTATAGGCAATCGGTTCTGGCTGTATGGCAATCGCAGAAACAGAGGAGGTTACAACTTCGAAATAGTAAGTGGATTCTGTATTTTTGAAAATGTTTTAAACCTATTAAAGTGATGATTAATCAAATTAATATTGATGAATTATTGAAGGAAGCTAGTCGACTGTTCTACATATCATGGGTGGTAAATATTTAGGACGCAGTCATTTAAAAAAAATAAATATTTTATTTGTGCCAACATTTAATCCAAACATGTGGATTATCTTCAGGGCTGAAAATTTTAAAATGCAATCAGAGATATAATATTATACGACTGATAATGGTAAATAATAAACTATAGTGATTGATGGTATATGAATCTTGACTAATATTACAATACACCATTGAAGTGTATACAGTGTACGTTAATATATGTAGTGTATACACTACACAATTGTAGCGTATTGTAATATTAGTTAAGATTCATGTAGCGTCAATCACTATAGTTTATTATTTACCATTATCGGTCGTATAATATTATATTTCTGATTGTATTTTAAAATTTTCAGCCCTGAAGATGACCCACATGTTTGGTTTGAAACGTTGGCACAATTAAAAAAAAAAAAATTTAAAGAAAGACTGTCCTGAATATTCATATCTCTCAAATTAATATTTATTTGATTACATCAAATTTTATTTTTGTAATAGTAATATTAATCCATCCTCGTCTACTCCTGAGCAGTGTATATTAAATATAAAATATTAAATATTAATGAAATTATGATGTATCGTCAGTTTATTACAAAAAGTCACAAAGTACATTTTTGATATAGGTTAACTTTCAAATGTGTTTTTGTGAATTATAACTTTATTTTTCAATGCAAAAACATACTAATTGCATGGAAATGAAACAAACCCTTTTATATATCAAATATAGTTACAACAAATATACAATTTTCTGATTTCTTAAAGGGGAAGTCCTTGATTATTTAATGTTATGAAGTTTCACTTGTTGATTTTTCGCAATAAACCGACAATATACTAAGTATTAATAATTTAAAAATATATCATCATTATCTATACAAGAAAAAATCTAGGTAAAAGTAAGTTGATGAATGGCAATAACTTATTCGGTTTGTTATTTTGTAGATGTTGATACCGACACTCTAGATTCTGATACCCAGAATGTAGACGAGGAAGTTGTAGAATTTTTCATCAAGGAAGAAATCACTGTTCTCGAATAACACAGGTAACACCAGTTTTTACCGTCTTAAAGTTTCATTTCATTTATATAAATGTGGATGGTTGTTTATATACTTTACCACATGTCCAGGAGAAAAAAAAAGTCTGTTATTAATTTAATTTTCAATACATTACAAATGTTCAAATTTATATCTTGATCATCCGTTCCTACCTTAGTGATAGATACTTCAAAGTAAATCACAAAAATGCCTGTTCATCTCTTTTATCTCAATTTGCTGATGTTCCTCAAGGTAGTATCCTAGGTCCTATCCTTTACACAGTTTATACAGCTGACATTCCAACCCATCCCAACACTGTCATCACCACCTATGCCGATGACACGTGTATCCTATCAGTTAACAACGATCCATCAATTGCATCCCAAACTCTCCAATCACACATCAAAAATCTTGAAGAATGGTGTCAAAACTGGAGGATTAAAATAAACTCCAATAAATCCCATCAAATTACCTTTACCCTGCGTCGCAAACCTATGACCGCCTGTCCTACAGTATTCTTCAACAATTCCCCACTTATCCCAGTTGAACAAATTCGTTACCTAGGACTCCACCTCGACAAACGACTCACATGGAATCCTTATACAAGACTGTAACGACAAGAAACCGCTCGACGTTTCCGACTACTCCAACACTTACTAGACAAACACTCTAAGCTTTCACTCAATTACAAACGACTCATATATATGACAATAATAAGACCTATTTGGACCTACGGAATTGAGCTCTGGGGCTCCACTAAGCCATCGAATTCCTCTCGTATCCAATCCTTACAATCCAAAATCCTTCGTAAAATCCTCAATGCTCCTTACTTTGTCATAAACAAAATCATCCATAAAGACCTTAATGTTCCATATGTTTCCGATTTGGTCCAATCCAGATACCTATCCTTCCATAACAAACTGCAGAACCATCCGAACCCTCTTGTTTCAAACATTGCTTCCTCCTCTATCCCTGATAACCCTCCGAGGTGTCTGAAAAGAAAATGGCCTCAGGATCTTCTAATATAGAACTTTAATTTGAGTTCTACCAATGGGTAGTTTCTCTTCATATTTTACATGTCATGTTACCAATGTCACATTTACCTGTTGTATTTTTATTGTAATACAGTTTTATATTTCAATAAAATTATAAAAAAAAAAAAAATATATCTTGATTAGTTTATTTTAAAATTGTTAATGAATATTATAAAATTTAAAAAACATTACTTAATTAAATAATTTTTAAGTTTTTGCCGGGTATTTATCATCAGTATTTAATATTAGGTTTAAGTTTTTAAATTTTATATTATCGTTCTTAAATATATATTTATTTTTCTATACATTAAAACAAAACAAAAAAATAAATAAACGGGCATATGTTACTATCAGTGGCTGATTTTATCAAAAGTGATGAAATCATTAATAACTGTTATATAAAAAAAAATATATATATAAATTTAAGAAATAATATATTTCTTCAAGATTTTTAATAAATAAAGTTGAATTCTCAATGATTTTGCTTTTATTTTTTTTAATTATGCATCACCTTCATTTATTTCCGTTATTGTGTTGTTGTTTTTTTTTATTTATTTATTTTTTTTTATCGTTTACTTATAGGCCCACTCCAATACATGCAGTTATGTATAACCTTTAATTTCTATTCTCACTAGTTTGCCCGTGCGTATAATTAGCAGAATATATTGGTTTGGTGAAAGAATAGCAAAATAATATGGAAATAAGTAGATCCTATGTATTATGTGGCGATGAATTAATTGCGTTTTTCTTGGATCGTTTACAACATTTCATTTAACATATAGGCCACAATATTTCTACAAATCACTATCGGGTATTTATTTGCTAAAAATAGTCAGATTTCGTTTACCCATTTTATTTATTTTATTTTTTATTTTTTAGGTAGTAGAATAGAAAAGGCAGTATCTTCTAAGAGGAAAAAATTATTGGTTATGAAGACTAATTGAATATATCCGTGTCAATAATAGTCTAAAAATTAAACATTTTTTAATTTATTTTTATTTGATAATTTAGTTACCTTTTTAATTATCTTGGAAAAAATCGTAAATTGGATACTTTTTGAGTTATGCGCAAATATCCTTTTCTTCATATATCAAGCCAAGTTCAACCAAAAATATTCATGGTTTTTCATGTGAAGTAATTTTTGTACATACTTAAATTATTTATTTTTTTTCTTATTCTTTTTCAAGTATAATTTCTAACATGAGAAGGAGTTAGTCGAGGGTGCGGTCAATTAAATAATAAATTAAAATATATTAATTATTTTAGTTTTTGCCGACGTTTCGAACCACTTTGCAGGTCGTCTTCAGGGCTACAAAAGATACAAAACATGTTGAAAATAAAAAATAAATATTAGTATATATATAATAAGAAGAAGTCAGATACAGAAATAAAAGGTGGTATCAGAGATATAGTGGGTGACAACGGTCTGTTCAATATAAGAAAGATGTTCAAATTCATTCATATAAGCTGAAATATATAGAAATACACAACTAATTTCAAATTTACTTTTTTAATTTTGATTAATTCAAATTATTAATAAAAACACACAAAAAAAAAAATACACTATTGGAGCTATCCGCAAATATATTTCCTACCCTTCAATTTTCAATTTTTTCTTATATGATTTCTCTAAACGTTGACAGGAAAGATATTATTCAAAGTAAGGTCTCAATCATTGGATTTTCTGGATTATTGTAAAATATATGATGTTCCAACAAAATAAATTTTTAAAAAATAATAAAGTAAAAAGGTATTAGAATAGTAAATGTATTATCTTCAAATAGGAAGAAATTATTATGTATAAATATAAATGGACAGTATCTTTGTCAATAATGGTCTGATTTTTATTTATTTATTTTTTCTAAGGGAATTTAGTTATCTCTCAAATAATCATGGGTACTACAATAAAGAAAAAAATGCTTTGCGTTATTCGCAAATAAAGTTTCGTTTTCTTTATAACTTTTTTTCTCAAATTTCAAGGGAGGGGTGTTTTTTTTTATTATTATTATACACATGAAGGAAAAGATATTCAAAATGAGGGTTTAATAATTGAATTTGACGAATAATTAAATAAGATACGACATACTAACTAAAAAACACCTTTGAGAAGTAATATATTAAGATAATAAGAGCCTAATAGAAACTATTAGTGATAACTTGTTTAATACATGTCGGGGAAGGGGAAAAACAATTGATTAAGAATGATATATGATTATGATCAAACTGAGAACCAGACCGAAGGTTGTATAAAACCAAAACAGAAGAATAGCTAATTTAAATGTTACTTAAATGTTATTTAAATGTTGGGTTAGAATACTAACCCAATTAGAGAAATTTAATAAACTCAAACAAATATGTTGAAAATAAATGATTAAGTAGGCATTTGTAGTTGTCAATAGGAAATAATCAACCAATCACAACTCTGAAATCAAATTAAACAGATTTGTTTTCATCGTATTTCTTAATAATCCTTTCAGTTTGAATTGCTCCACCATTTGAAAAAGTATTAAAATTAAAGTTTCATGAAAAATTAAAAAAAAATTTCATAAATTCGAAAAACCAATTTAGTTATAAGTTTTCTAATTTCAAATCTTCTTCATAATATATTAATAGTATTTATCTTTTTATTTTTAGTACTGGTTAAAGGTTTAGACTCACCCTAATTTTGTAAAATGTGAATAGATAACAAAATTTTTACATATCAAATAATAACAAATTAGTTTTATTTTGATAATTACAAGTGCAATTATTATATATAAGAACTATAATTGTATACTTTTTGCAAAGTTCCTGTCGAGATCTTGTTCCAGCAACTGTGGAAAGATTTCCAAAGTTTTTTTTTAATGGTACATCGTATCTTCCAAGTGTTTCTGTCGAGCTCATCTCACAACAGTTCAATGGGGTTGAGATCAGAGGATTAAGATACTTAAGTATTTAAGTACTTTTTGCTTTAATTTTTTCCAATGTAGTTTCTACACAATTTGGAAAGAATGTTTCAGGTCATTACCCTACTGGGGGAAAAAAAAAAATTGACCCACATGCAAAAACATGACAGCAAAATTCTGCGATATTATTTTTTATCTGTAATTCCATCTATTCGGAGATCTCCAACTTTGTCGCTGTACATTGTACATTGATTCATCATAAGTTCACCAACCATACGATGAACATACTGTCTTCGTTTACTTCCAAAAAGTTCAAATTTTGATTTGTTAGTGAATAATACTTTTGACCTATGTTCTGCAGACCACTTTCTGTGTTTTTGGCCCATTGTAAGTGTTGTTTTTTTTATATATAGAGAGGTTTGCTAGCAGCAACATAACCTTTTAAACAATAATCAGGAAGTTGGCTTTGCATAGTACTGATATATACAGGCTTCGTTCTTAACGCATTTACTTCTTTGCAAATTTCTGGCGCTCTCTGAGTCCACTGCTTCTTACTTAGAACACAGATGAACTTGTCCTCACGCTTTGACGTTACTCTAGGTCTCCCAGATCATTGGCAGCTCTTATTTAGCCCATTTTCTTCCTTTCTCTTTAGCGTTCTTATCAGAGTAGTCTGAGAAAATTTTGTCTTAGGTGTAATTTTTCTAGTCCAATTGCCTTCCCTAAGTAATGCAACAATAATGGCATGTGTTTCAACTCTCATTTCTGATTTTTTACCCTAATTTCTTTAATAAATCCTGTCAAAAATTATTAACACTTTTACTATTTACGGGCTATTTTAAATTAAGATCAGTTAATTAAAACTTTAAAATACATTTTTTTTTTTTAATATGTTATGTAGATGAACTTACCTTAAAAGATATCTCAGAAAATAAATGTTAAATATAGTACAAATTAATGAAATTGTTATTAAAAACACTTTTCTTTAAATAGGCACACTTTTATTAGTTAACTGATCAATCAGAAAATAAAGAGATACTGGAGGAATAGTAAACAGTTTTAAGTTGAAATAGGATTAGTAATAGTAGGATTTTTGTTAATGTTTATGTTCGATATGTTATTTCTTTAGTTAAAATTATTTTGTTAATCTTATAAATTGTAAATTAAATACAAGTGAGTAAAAAATTTTACTGATACTGTACCTACCTAATTTAAGCTTGCTATATGTATATATTAAATTTAGGAATTCATTTCATATCAGTAGTTAGTTTCCTTTGCTATATTTGTTTAATGATTATTATTTTCAAAATGGACGGCTTAACCTTTATGAGAGCAAATACAATATCTTGATAACTTAAGGTTCTATAATTATTATAATTCTCTCCCAACCCATTTAGAAAATCTTGTTAGTCGAAAAAAATAAACAAATAATTCCAGATAAAATTTTTCTCCTGTTCAAGCAAATAGAATAAGCTGTAAACAGCTTAAAATATTTGGTATGGACCAAATTAATTCATAAAATTTGATCTTTCTGTTTAGTTAGCTCTATAGATAAAATTTTCTCTTCATACCTAAGATGTCAAAATCGGCTAAAATATGTCTGTCGACTTATCGGCATGTCTGTTCGTGATATTCATTCAATAATCTTGGATTCCAAATCTATACTGCCTTTTTTTTTTTTTTTTCTGGTTATTTTTGGCATATGAGGGAAGAGGTTACCAAGCTATTTTAACCAAAATAAAAAAGTCTAGATTCATTCCGTTCGTTATTCTACTTATCTACAAACTTAAAAGGAGAGAATTAAAAAAAAATAATCTGTTGCGAAGGCTCATTAATTGTAATTAATCAACAGAACATTTTGAAAATAATCTTAATTCTTAATTAAGTTTTGTTACTGCTGGTCATTATAAATTAATTGATTAAAATGTTCACTTAAATACATTTATTATCAGTCGATGTTATGTATTATTATGTAATTGTATTTCTTTTTTTAGGAGCAGCATAGCAGCCTTGAGAATCTCGGATCTCAGGGCACTTATCGCAAGCTGTTCTACTACGTGGGCTCTTGGACAAACGGAGAGGGAAAATGTACGGAATCTTCTTCAATTATAATAAACCAGTGTTAAGACTGCAGCGTCATTTAAAAAACTTATTTAATAGAGTTGGTATTGAATATCACCATGTCCCTTACAGGTTATTTGCAAGTTGTATGTTATATATTAAAATAGATTTCTTTTCCGTAAGCCAGTTATAGATTGATTTGTGTCCTGTATGTATTATATCCTTTTATTATTAATTTTTTTTTTCGAATTGTTATATAAAATTTTTCTTTAAAAAATATTTGTTTTGAGATTTGTAAATATTTTGATATACTTATATAAAACTTTAAATGATTTCGTAGTCCATATTTGTTTTGTCTTTCCTACTAGCAAATCATATTTGTGTTTTTATTTCAAAAGATAAAACTAGATATATCAGTATGGTAAAATTAAATATCAATATTAATAATTTGAAAACAGCAGCTTAGTTTAAGGGATCTATGGCCCAGAAAAGAGGTTTTGATTATGTGGTACAATTTTTAAAAATTTTCACAGAATATTAAATCGAGTAAATTACTCAAATAGAAGGTTACTACACCTTTATAGGACGTTTTTTTTTCTCTCTTAGAAAGCTCATTACAAAACTACAATAAATAAAAATATATAAAAGGCTTAGTGAACCCGAAGGTTCGATGCCGACACCAGCAATCGCTCATTACACACCTCCCTCCACCGTTCGCCATCCAAACCTAGTCCCTTCAGATCGGCTTTAATGTAACCTTCCCACCTTCGCTTCGGTCTACCCCTCGGACGTTTACCGTTCGGTACAGCAAATATTAACCTTTTAGGAATTCTCTCGTTACTAAGAACAACAACTTCACAGGCCCATTTGATACGCCGGGATGAAATCACCTCAATTATATTGCTCGGATATAATTCACGCAATTCGGCTGTGTGTAACCGTCTGAATTCTCCTGTTAATTCATCCTTCTTCGGTCTAAATACTCTACACAATACTTTATTTACAAAAACTTTAAGTCGTTGCTCATCCCTTAATGTAAGCGTCCACGTTTCGTAACCATAAAGAACTGTAGGTAAGACAATGGTTTTATAGATTCTAATTTTTAAGTTGCGGGACAAGAGGTGCGAGCTAATTAGTTTTAGTCACAGAAAAATAACAAGCATTACAAAACTACTATAATTTTTAGAAATGTTAGTAAACATCATTCATTTATTATGCGTGGTATTCAAACATATCATTTAATTAAATTAATATGTTGTGGTACTAATTGATTCAAAATTTAATGTTCTTCAACTTCTTAAATACTAACTTTTTCGTTTTGGTGCAATATTAAGGAGTTAGCCTAAAACAGAGATTTTTTTGCTGCTAAAAACATTGATTATTTATTATTGCTGAACTCCTACAGGATAAAAAGTTTGGATATTATAATTTGGTGTAAGGTATAACAAAAAAAATTAAGGTATATAACATGTAATGTGACTAGGGTATAGTAATATGTATGAATAGTGCAGAAAAGCTGGTGAATTGTTGCAGCTACTCTTAAAATGAAATCTGTCTTAGAGAATGAGAAGAAGGCAAGTATTTATTTAAAAAATACTTTATAGGCAGCAATCCATGTAGAATAAGAACATTAAAAGAACTGTGAAGCCATGATCAAAATCAAATCGCTCTATCTGCAGAGAAGAGGTCTTAACCAGCCTGAGAACAGGCCATATCAATCCGACTCCCTCCTATCTCATCAGCCAACAACGTAATAATACACTTACAGTCAGCCACATTTTAAAAGAATATTCTTTTTACATCTCACATCTTACCAGTTCAGGACTTCCACCTCTAATATCAAACTTTCTGATTAATGATGACAACTTTTAAAAATTTAATTCAGAGATAAACAGAATTATTTTACAGGCATTGATTTCCTTAAAGCCCCAAAAAACAGTTTCTTAAAATATAACAAGTAAATCCCATATAAAAAATTTAGTTCAGAGATAAATAAAATTATTTTACAGGCGTTGATGTCCTTAACGTTTTATGCCTTAAAGCCCCATAAAACAAACCAGTAAAAACAATTTCTTAAAACGGGTGATAAATATTCAGGATGCAGTCATTATAAAAAATTTTATTTGTTCTGGCGTTTCAACCCAAACATGTGGGGTGCCCAAGTTCAAGGTGTTGCAGTACTTGAACACCTTCAGTGCTCAAACCACGCACTGATGATGAACCACATGTTTGGGTTGAAACGTCGGCAATATTTATCACCCATGATATGTAGAACAGTGCACTAGCTTCCTTCAATAATTTCTTAGGTACTAGTTCACAACAGTTCCGCACGGATTACGCATGGTTCACAATCACTTCGATCACACTTGTTCCTGGAATCCCGAATGCGTTCGTGTTTCTCCGAAAGAGAACGAAGGCGACCGATCTCTTGGGCCAGTTACTATTAACTTTCCCGCCATTTAAGTACTTTAACCTTAACCACGTTCAGTTGTATAGCAGGAGCAGATTTACATTTAGGCTACACATCATGAAACCTGAATTGAGCTTGTACATATATTATAGATCTGTAAAAAAGAAATAGTAATACATAAAAATCTTTAATTATTAGATCTCTGACTGCTATTTCACAATATTATTTTTCTTATAGATGATTTCCAATATTCATTATCTTGGAATTATTACATATTCTTCGTCAGTTGTTTCCCAAATACGTTAATTCCTTTCTCGAAAATAAATACTTTTTTTTGTACCATAGCCTACAATAATCCCTTTTTTCGGATTACCAAGAAAAATAACTGCGAATAACAATAATTACACATCATAATTACAAATCAGACAGTATCTGCATACAAAGCGCCACCCTCCACTAGAAAATAGCCCCTCGTATTATTAGAAATCTAAAAAAATATGTAAACTAGATAGACGATTGCGCAATTCTAAAAAAGGCTTGCTAAAATAAATTATAAATTCAATTATTCCAACTTCTATTGAAAAACTCGAATAACAAAAAAAAAGATAATAGATAACTTAAAATTATTTATTATCCAAATGAAAAAAAAATGTTTTATCACAGTTATAAAAGATAATATACAGTATATGCGTATTTACAGCCACTACATGTAAGCACGTGTCAATAAAAATGTTATTACTAAAAGCTTTTTTTTTTAATAGGGTCTGAAGAAACTACTCAAACATTACTTTATGTATTTTTTTCTTTTTCTTTCAAAGTAATAGCCGTTATAATAAAAATTAATAATTAACTAATTATTAAATACACAATTTTTTAATAAGGAAGTTCCATAAAGGGAATACGTTGTATTTTTTTCAAAAATGCATGAAAAGGGATTGCATTATGGGGCAATAGCTGACGTCATAAAAGACGACAATATTCGGCTGTTTTCGGGATTCCATGAACAAGTGTGGTCGAAGTGATTGTGAACCACGCGTAATCCGTGCGGAACTCTTGTGAACTAGTACCATTTCTTAAAACATAACAAATATAATGGGAAAATCATAACAAGTAAATCATATAATTATTTTATTGAAAACAAATTACATTTTTATTATATAACACAGTTCCCTCTAAATACATTTTTCTAAATGGGTAAAATACTGAAGGAAATAATTATTATACTTCATATGATGATTAAATTCAAATCCATCAATTTTTTTCTGAAACTTTTTACTGTTAAGTTAACAGAAAACAGATCATTTTAATAGTTAATTATAATTGATATATATTACAATCAATAATATATGCTGAATTTGTACTGTACACTACTGAACTAGTTATATAATATTTTCATTACAAAACTTATGCATAAATATCAGTATTGCGTTTGTATCTGTACTTACATATACTTATAATAATTTATCTATATATTATACTTAAATTTTAAGCAGTTGGTTGATTTTATAATTACATCTGATAAAAAAAAAAGTTAATGCAATTATTAGTAATCAATTATATTGCCTAACTATAATTTACAAACCAAGTGGAGTAGGCTTCATTTTGATTAAATTAGAAATAAATATTTCTTGATAAAAAAGTTTTTGTTCACTTTTAAATACACTAAAAATTTCAACCATATCTAAACACCGCATACAACTAATTAATCATTTATCTACATATGTAGAATCTTATCATTATGTAATAATAGACAGAATATATTAAAGTTCTAGGAGCACCATACACAAAATTTTATGGGAGCATAAAAAAAAAAAAAGTATATAATTACTCTTAAACAAAATTATATATATTATTAATAAATTACAGATTAAGTAAAGAACCACTAATAATTCCAAAAATTAAATTTATCAATACAGTTTTTAAACCATTTCTCTTATAGTAAGTGAATGGGTAATATTTGTTAATTATTTATGTGATAAAAAATATATAATTTTTACTTAACACTCCAAAGGTTGCTTACAGATTGCCACAGATCTGTGAGATCCACTTCACTAAATCAATTTATTGATCAAAAATACCAACAAATTTCTCATTCTACTAAAAGAAAAAGATATAAGATGGGGTTTTAAATATATTTATTGAGCAAAACACAGTTACATAATATTAAAAATCAAAACAAAAAATACATTAACAAAATTAGGAGCCAGAAGGAATCTGAATATTAAATTCTGTATACCATTAAATAAGAACAAAACATCACTGTATACTAGGAGCAATTATAATAGGATTGAATTGGATAGAAAAATAATTAATACAAACATGAACATCAGCCTCCAATTTGTCATCGATAGTCATGTCTGCTCCAACTGAATAACAACTTTGGCAGTTTCTGATTAACTTAAAATATATTCCGGACAGTTGTCAGTCGGTTTATTTCTTTACGTTCTAGACATGTCACTTGGTCGTCAAAATTTAGGGATCAACAGATCCAGTGCGACCTTTGGAGTGGTAATTGGTCAAATTATAACAGTTTAATTAAAAAACAAGAATAATATAAATTAAAAAAAATACCTTGACTATTGCTAAAAAAGCAATTTCATGTTTTAACTTCATGAAACCACACAGCCTCGACTGCCAAGACCTCTTATTTCTTGGGGTGGTCAGTATGGGCGGAAAAAAAAGTAATGTCATAAGAAAGTGAAAAATATTGCTTCTTTAGAGTCATCAAAAATCTAGACGATTTAAAGATTTTTAAATACGGTTTCTTGTCCTTACTGTAAAGTAGTTAATCATGTGTGAGAAATAACTTCTCATGTTTCAAAATATAAAGGCCATTATGACAGATAATATATTTAAAAATAATGTCGTAGTTTATTCAAATAAATTAATCAATAGAATTATTAGGGGTAATTTTTCGAAATCTACAATTTATTTAAGTTTATAGATATTTTTAAATCACAGCTCAAATGAATGAACTAAATAAAGATGTAAATTTACAATTAAAAATAATATTCTAAGTGAAACCATACAGAGAGAGAAAGATGAAAAGCTCCTTATAATAAATTCTCTGCCTGTTTAAATTTAAACAGTTGAAAATTCAATTTATAGGGCTATGTATTTATTATTACAAGATATTCAATAGTTTTCAACATTGACAATCAATATTTATTCACCTGAAAAATACATGTTAATATTTTACAAGAAAAAAAAATAAACGAAGTTATCACTCGGCTTTTAGTTTTCATTGGAGATTGTCAATTAGTATGGTCTAAGTCACTATTATAAAATTACGAACATCAATCTTATTTTTTATGATACTAGTTAATTTATTAACAAGGTGTATGAAATACAAAACTCAAATCAACACTACGACAGTTTATATATGATAAAATCAACAATAACAACATTTCTGGACCAGCCATTCATGTAAGTTCATAATATTGTTGATTTTGATATTTAACTATAGAAATATAATATACTATATATATCATAATTTTTTTTTTTTTTACTTTTTTCATGTTTCAATAAAATAATGTAAATATATTTGCATTTACTAAAAGGCAGTCTTAAATTTAGAATTCTCAATGTTAATTATGTTTTGTGTGGCACTAATACTAGATTACAGATCAATTTACATAAAATAATAACTTATAAAAAAAAAAACACTGATTACAAATATAGTACACGTAAAAAACACACCATTCTGAATAAATATATTTTTAAAATTTGCTTTCTTTTGCATTAATACCATTGTTTGTTTTTTTAATGATATTACAGCAATACAAATAAAAATGGAAGTTAACAAATTTTAAAAAATACAAATCATTAACGATTGATAAAAATATTAATCCATTATTAGAAGAAACAATAAAAATAAAAATGTTGTTCAACATTACTTGAAAGAGACAAAACCTATCAAATCATTTAAATTCTTATTTAGTTGGCACACTCATGACAACTCGGTTGTTTTCGATAGAATAAGTTCTGGACCCTTTCCAAATATTAACTAAAAATAATAATATAACTTTTAACTGTATGGCCCCAATTACACTAAATGACCAAGTTGAGCAACAAGGAGGCTGACCAGACCAGCGACCAGTCTCCTGGTTTTAAAAACTTTTTTCTTTTCTACATTCCATAAAGGGTCTGGTGTTCAATACTATTTAGGAAAAGCACTGTTTCTTGGTCTATGGTTATGCAAGGAGATGATTTGACCGAGATCACACTCGACCACCAGTTTTTCCCACTTAATCAATTATTTTAATTAAGGGTACCCACTGTATAGAGGCTGGGTGTGCCCTAGGAGGGTCTACCTACCCAGAATCGCCCCAAGGCCAATGAAACAGAATAAATAATTTTTCTGCCATGAGCCAGGATTCGAACCTGGTCCCATGAATTTTGAATTATAGATAAAGACTAAAAAAAAAAGTTAATATTAAATATAAATTATATTTAAAAACCTGATGAAAAAGGAAGAAAACATTTTTTATACAAAAAATTATTACATGATATAGGGTGAGCGCACCAGTTATGGACAGGTTGGACTTTAAATGTAAATAATAAGCTTTATGTTGATTTAAAGGTTCAAGTTTTTTTCTAGATTGAAGAACAATACCCTCTATGGACAACTGTATAAACAAAGTTTTAAGAAAGCTGGCAGTTTCAAATAGTTTGGAGCCTTAGTGACATCACTGTAAAAATTAAAGCAAGAATCACAGGAGGCAACAGATGTCTTTTTGCACTACAGAAAACATTGCGTTATCAGAATCTTTCACAGAGGGCAAAGCTACTGGTTTGTAAGACTATCTTGAGACCAATTGTCATTTATGCAGGAGAAACATGGGTCCTGACACAGGAATGCGAGAAGATGCTGCGTATCTGGGAAAGCAAGGTTCTTCGGCAAATCTTTGGGCCGATATGTATAAATGGCCAATGGAAAATAAGAAATAATAGAGAACTCCAAGAACTGTATAAAGAACCAAACACAATCACATTAAATCAAGCCGTATAAGATGGCTTGGGCATGTAGAAAGGATGGTTGAAGATCAATATCTAAAAAGCCTATTATATGGTAAACCAGGAGGCAAAAGAAGGAGAGGAAGGCCCAGACTTAGATGGATTGATGATGTGGAGGACGATTTGCGTAAGATGGGAATTGGACAATGGAGAAGCCGCTTATAGAGAGTATTGGAGGTGTTGTTGTGGATGCCAAGGCCTTACAAGGGCTGTAGAGTCACGGAAGTAAGTAAGTATGAACAAAATTTCCAAAAGAAAATTTTAAAATGCCTATAATTGTTGTTATAACTCTTGAAATCAGTATGTTCCATACCTTCCTACTAACAGTTTTGCTAAGAGTAAGTTGAAAATTTATGTTGTCCTATCTTTATAGTTAAATATTTTAGAATTTTTCTGAGGTATGTCCATTAATGGTATCGACCCCCTGTTCATTACTAGAACAATTGAATTTCGGGGTGTCTGTCCATCACTAGTGCAAAAAGGTGTTTTTTTTAAAATGGAGATTATACCTGCATAACTGAATATTTTTTTCAATTTTAAAGTGTTAAATAGAAAAAGGAGACCCTAAGGATTCTAAATGTCCAACGGAGAAGTTTATAACTAATAATTATGGCGGTATAAGCCAAAAGTTTCCTAAGCTATGTCCATCACTGGTCCACTTACCCTAATTGAATTAGAAAAAAGAAACGAGTAGATACGGAGGCCAATAGCTTTGGTCACTGAGCTCAGCAACTAGTACACTCCTCACCTGCATGTTTATTTTTCGATTCAATTAACTATATAATTTTTGGTTTAACAACACTTTTCCTTTTTTGTCCTTTCTTAAAATATCTCTTAATAATTAGGTTATGATTGAAAAACATAAAGCGTTGATTTTCTAAAATGTAGTTAAAAACTAATTTGTCAACTTTTCTCCAATTTAGGCATCATCAGGACAGATAAACAGGGGGTCTGCCATGAAATAAATTTCAACCCGCCCAGACTGATTTCGAACCAGTGTCACTGGACTTAAGAATGTTCAAGCAGCCGATGCTTCAACACACTTAGCCATCATGACTCTTATTCATTTAAACAATTGAGAGTTGCCCATATTAGAATCAAGCATTTTGTCGCAAAGTGAATTTTACCTTTAGAGTTACCGATTGCCCTCTTGGTCACACAACATGGTCATCCAGTTGGTTGCCTAATGTAATAGAAGCCTATGGTTCACCGACAATGATTAACATAACCATACAGTAAATATAAAAAAAAAAATATTTTTCTTTAGGAACTAAAGTTAATTATCAAAAGATAAGAATAAAAGAAGTCAACACTACGAGATCAATTACGAAACCGAACTAAGTAAATGAGAGAAAAAAATTGGAATGAGAAAAACTTTCAGCAAGTTTAAGTTAGTTAGCTATAACCCAGCATATGGGAAAAAAAGTACAGTTTATTTTAATTATGTACTGTTAAATAATATAGCCTATATTTGCTTTGGTTTTCATTGTTATCTACAATATAACTATGTACAATATAATTTAAATATTAATGTTTATTTTTAGGACAATACACTTTTTTTTTCAATAAAAATGTGTTATTTACACTGTTATAAAAAAGAAGAAAACAAAGAAATATAAAAAAATCACATACTTTCAAAACTCTTATGATTTTAATATTAAATGTGCTCAATATAGATATTAATGAAAACATAAGTTTTCTTAATTTTTTATTATCATTACATTATTGTAATGTTGTAACTTTCTTCTATCTTCATTGTCAACAATAGAGCTAAATTATCATTAGTATTCTTAAAATCATTACATATTATTTAATATAAAATGAATGAACACTGCATATTTACATTAATCAAAATAATATATGATTTTTTTACAAATTGCATTTATATAAAAGTTGTAAATAGTTCCATCATATATGTGTAAAATATTTTGTCATAATACCTGAGATTATTTCACTACTTAATATTTAATTTAACTATATAAATCTGGAATGAACTTAAAATTAATCTGCATATTTATTTTCTTTTGCTTGCCACCTCTATATTTACCTAAATCATCCTTTGGACTAGTGCAAGGAACAATGCATATAGTGTGATATCGGTACCCAACCATTGTGAACATTACCTGATAAATTAAATATTTATTTATTTATTTACTAACCAAACAAAAATGTAGAACATTAAATTAAATTTGATATCTGAAAATTTCTTTGCAATGAGCAAATTTTTTAGCAGCTTCACATCAAATATTTCTAACCAATTATATAATAGTAAAACAAGTAATTAAATTAAAAATTATATTAATTGAATAATCTAAATGTGCAATGTTTTATACATTAAACAACGTGAAATCATTTTATGAATATTTATAATTTTACTATATTGTTGACTGTGAAGATGGATGAAAACTTTGAAACTTTTGTGAAATAATTACAATAATTTAATGAAAATAAAGACATTTAATGAGAAGTTTTGTAACTCTAATAATATATAGAGAATATATAAAAAAACATTTGGCAACATTATTCATTTTTCGAAAAATTCCTTATATACAAATTTATTACGAAAATAAAAATAAAACCATTTAAAAAAAGAATAATAATTCCCAAATCTATTCAGAATAACAAACCAAATGTTTAATAACGACACTATAGTTGTACACATTAATAAAAATAATAAGTTGTCGATATATATATTAATTTAAAAAAATAATAAAATAAGCTACGTATAATACTTTCATTGGTTCCCAAATCCTTGAACGATTAGCCTTTTGAGCTTATCTAAAAGGAACTGTTATCATTCCTATCATAAATGGCACCTACAGATTATTTCTTTTGCCATAAGTCTCCTCAGTTTAGGAAGATTTATTAATTGTGCTACTGAGAAACTTGCATGATGTCTCATGCTTAATTCAATCCATAGTTATTAATTTATCTATATTAATAATTATATCCTCATACAAATTTGGCCTTATTGAAAAAAAAAAATATTAATAAGCCAGCACCACAAAATAAAAAATAAACAAGAGTGAAAATGGTGAGAAGTGTCAAGGTACCCACCGATACTCCCGTCCAAGGGGCTTTTCTTGCTATTAACATGTTCACTTGTATATTATTCATTAATTTATTTGTTTTGTATTTATTTAAATTTGACGATTCAATAGGTAGCTATTTATTATTATTTTTTTTTCTGTGTTTTGTAAACTTTCCTGAGTATCACTCTTCCCCTAGAATCCAGCAGGTCTTAAAATAAGAATTAATTACTGTTTGTTGGAATCAATTGATAGATTCCATCCATGGAATTACCGCTGAGTATAGGAATTTGCCCATTTGTCTGAACTTTAAACTTGAAGATCTATTTAATAATATAAAGACCATCTTCACTAACAACCACAATGAAGAAATGATAGATAATTGAGGATATTAGCGGAAAGGTTTTTATATCCTCTTTCTGATAAAGTTTTGCATATTTCTTCTAAACTTAGGTGAAAAAAACTCTATAACTCCCATGTTTTATTTAAAACTTTAAATAATTCCTAAATTACTTTCTGAATCTTTTAATCTTGTTCAAATCAATAACTAACTAATTTAAGAATGTATAAATCAAACTAATGCTATGAAATATTTACTTTTATATAGAAAAACTTTGAAAATATTCATTTATGAAATAGTTTCTTATTTTTTAAGTTAAATGCTTTCATGTAAATATTAAAGCCTGAAGTAAACTCAATAATGAACAATTGCGCATTTTTTAATCATACCTAGGGATAAAATCTATTGGTGTTAAGTGGATGGTAACATTGTTCATTATCAGCATTAATAATATTTTACAATTTTATTTTGCTGTTTCAACAATGTGAACATTTTTCATCTTTATTTATGAAATAATTAGTGCAATAGTGATCTTACCATTACACAAGGATAGTTAACATACTAGTTGAAATAGGTTGCTTATTAGCAAGTTATGTTTTAACTGTTAAATTCCTATTATCTGCTGTCAGGAATAGTCGTTATTACAACTGGTTATCAGTTATTCAGTTGTTTTTTTCACTTTCAGTTTAATCTGGTGTTGACAACTGTTAAAAATAACAGTTTACAGAAATAATGGTTGAAATTAGTTACAATATTTTTGCACATAAGTTGAAACAGTCATTTTTTTTCTTTACAAATGAATTAGGCTTTAACTGCTTGAAAAAAAAATTATCATTAAAAGGTTAAAGGTAAAAGTTTTTATCTTTTTTTTTAATACATAAAAAAATATTTGTTAAACTTTTACTTATTCCCTCTAAAATAAAAGTTATAAGTATAAATAATTGCAAATTATAATCGAAGTTCATAATTATTACACTGCTTAGTTCTTAGAATGGAAAACTAATAAATTCTGTTGATCTAGGAAAATGTTTCAATATTAACTTTGTTGAACATTATACAATACAAAGTTTTATTTGTTAATCAGAATTGTTTTATCAGAAAAGTAAAAGCTTTAATGTTTTTGAATTAATATATATTAAATCAATAGGAAAATTATTATGCTTTTTATAGCTATGTACTTACTTTTCATTCACTTGCTTACATACTTTCATTCATAAAATATATTCAAATAAATGGTTTATAAGAACGTTTATTAATGAGGTTTGAAAATAAAAGTGAAGTGAATAATAGTTTAAATATTTAAGTATTAACTTTAAGAATCAATTCATAATTTTCACATTTTTTTTCTTACTTTTTCTTTTCATTTATTTTTTTTTTTTTCTGTTTGTTTCATTCATATTTATTCAGGAGTTAATTTTATTTTATTGTTTACATTTATATTAACTTTTTATAAAGGATATACTTATTGAATTTTGGTGATGTTGTTTTCGGCCAGTACTGTATTTTTATATTATTTGTAAACAGTTTTTTATTCTTAAAGGGCCCAGTCCCATAATAATAAAGTTAATTTTATTTTCTATTGTAAGTAAATTTCTGTTAATTTATATTAAACATAGTTCCACTTAGCACACAACATTTCAACTTCACAAAACTAAAATTCATCGAATTACTTAATGATTTAATTGCATAAAATGTTACCACTTACTGATTTTTAATATTAAACAATATACTCATCTTTCAGCTTATTTTCCAATTTATATTCCCAACAGTCATTATCCTTGCAAGAAAATGAAATAGACACACATAATTTCATATTATCTACTGTAACGTGGCAGATAAAAACTTGAATGTTATCAAAGATATTTTCATTATAAAAAAATAAATTCAAAATATTAAATTTTAATGCCCTCTGGTCTTATTGAAATTGAAAGAATAAACGTTTTTAAACAGATAACATTTTAATTCAAATTAATCAAAAATTTAAATCTTCTAATTTATAGTTATTCCTCTTTCCTATATACACACACCAAGCTTGATTCCTACAACTACTAAGTATCGAATAAACTTAATTTATATCACACCATATTGCTTACTTTTTATCAAGGAAAATCATTACATCATCATATACTCAGGTCTTCACAATCATAATTAAATAGGAAGACAAAATTTCATAAAAATAATTCATATACCATATAACCACAATCATTATATTAAGTGCTTTAATAACCAATATTATACTGTTTTGAGTACTTGATTGAATGCATTGAGGCAGAAATGTAATCACTCTTCACCACGGAATAAAACCAATGTCTCAAAAATTTAAGAAAAGATGCAACCAATGTCATAAGGAACCAGCTCTGAGTCATTCGTGAATGATGTTTATATGCATAGAAGAACTAATAAAATTAACACATTTTATTCATACCAAATCAATCAAAGAGTTCATTATTCTTGCCTCCATGCCCTACTTTGTGGCATTTCCTGACTTATGCATTTAAAAAAAATTAAATTCCCTGACTTTTCAGATATGCCAGATCAAGTAGACACCCTGTCCATTACACGTTCTTAATAAGAAGTAATAACAACACCATTGCCACAAGACAGTATAATGATCTAAATTACTTTTAAGCAACAAAAAAAGGGTTACACTAATTAAGGGTCAAATTTTATTTATCTGTAAATTAAAAAAAATATATTAGAGGAAACCACTCAATTATTAATTAACGAAGAAATATTAAACACAATTTTTCTTAAGAGGAAAATCCAAAAGTTTGTACCTAGAAGAAAAAACTACTATATTAATTTAATGTTGAATTTTAATCATCATGACTAAATTAGATTTATCTCATAAAAATGAATTTATTGATATAATTATTTTCCCAATCAAGGTTTAGTTTTAATATTGATATCATTAGCAATGATTAAGAAAATGTTTTATAACTCAACAGAAATTATTAAAAGATTTATAAAATCATAATATAAATTATATTTTCATTCTTCAGCTCTTTACTTTAGATATAGATAATCAAAATCAAAATATATTTTTTTATTAATAAATTACACATACAAAAATTAAATTATCACAAATATTAGTCTTTGTTTCTACTACCTAAAATTTATTATTTATTTTATAATATTTTATGGCATTTATTTTTAGATATTTATTTTTAATTATTTGTTTAAATTGATTATATCAAATAAGTCTTCTTCAATATCTGCACTATTGCTTTGTCCGATTATTATATTTCTATTAATAGTACATAAAACATACCGCAGATACTTACCTACTAAGTAATATTATAATAAATACATTTAATGACTAATGAGTATTACATTACCTAAACATAACAGAAGTGAAGGTAAAATTTAAAAAAAAAAAGAAAGAAAAACCCACATTGGCACCAAGTTTGACAATTATCAGCGAACGCAGCTGATATTATAAAACATTCTGACACTATATCCTAATTGTTAAAAAAATTAATAATAAATAATGGTTTGAATATTATGGAAAAAAAATTCCATTGTCAACAGTGGTATTATGCGAATCCAACAGTCATTCAGAAATGACATTCTTAAAACTGACTTCAGTTATGAAGGTCTCTTATACAAATCAGTCAGACTGACATCATTTTAGCTCTGTTAAAGTTTAAATACAAGACAGTTCACATCTGGCACAATTATATTAATAATATGTTTAATGAAGAAAAAGCTTGTATTGATAAGTTAACGAATTCAGCTATTCAATAAATTAAATAAATATAAAACATGTTTGAAAAGAAAAGCTAATTATTGACTTTTATTTAATTAAGAAGGTATGTACTCAATTAAATAAAATGTTAATGAAAATTAGAATAAGAAAATTAAATAAACAATAAAAAATTGAATAAATTTGATTTTTTTAGGTCATTATAATTTTAAAAATGTATTTTATTATTGTTTGATAATGAATGCGCAACTGAAGGAATTGATTTTATTTAACTTTTTTCCACAGGTCACTATTTTCTTTAATAAAAATTAGTTTCAATTCAACATTGGCACAATACGAATATCCATCACTTACCCATAAAAAAGTAATGACAGAAAAACCTTAGTTATCAACCATTCAGTTAGTTATTTTTTTAATTAAATCGATAAGCAAAATTTTTTTCTCTATAAAATTGGCAAAATTTGATAACTGAAATAAAAGATCTTGTGTTCAATTAATAACATTTTATTTTGCAGTATTCTTTCTTAAGATCAGTTATGTCATTAGATATAAAGGTTTTTTTTATCAAATGGAATTTCTTATTTTTCCTTTTGTATCTTTACATCAAAATATAAATTTGCTCTTAGCAAATTTCTTGTTCTTTAAAGTGTTTCTCGATTATATTATCCCAGGTTAATCGAGGTTGTACTGAATAAAATTTCAAACATAATATAATTAACAATAAAAAAATATAATAAAAAAAAAAAATCTGGACCAGTTTCTGAGACAAGGGTTAATGTATTCTAACATTTATCTAGTGCAGAGCCTACCTAATCAGATAATAAAATAAGTTTATTGGCATTTTTCAATTGTTGTTGATGCAAACTAGTTCTCAGTTAACTTTATCCAAGAGGCATTATTATAAATATGTTAGTTTAGACTGAGATTAAAGGATAACTTAAGACAAATTGAATCTAAACCTTCACGTGTAAACTGGTCCTTAATGTTTCAAATTCTATGATCATCGATTTTAACAACAACTAATTACAAATATTTTAATAATAACAATCAATAATAAAACCCAAATTTAAATAAACATCACTAAAATCAATCTTACAACAATCTTATATTATGTTAGTTTGAAGATAGTTTCAAAACAAATTTTCACTAATCGTGAAGTCTGATATTTCTGCAAATGATGTAGCGATAAGAGTAGAATGCTCTCTCAACGAGAGACTTTCAGCGAGAATAGAGGCATTATTTGCAACAGCATGGGTTAGAATACAACTGAGAGTTGTAGAATAATCAAACTTCTGTTGTTTTTTCTTTGAACAACAGCACCTGTATACAAAATAATTAACATCACTTTGTCCCATGTTTACATTAAATAAAATTTAGAAAAAAAATACGAAAACAGACAAATTACAACAATAATTAAAAAATATATAAAAGGGACAAACTAAAAAACAAACCTACTTTAAAATGCAACTAACAAAAATTACAATACTTCAAGCAGGGAACATAAAGCTCTTTAAGTCTAAAATCGTCATGGCTCATTACAAAATGAAAAAAAAATATATATAACACTCTATTAAATAACAAGTAAGAATTGTTTAAAATATAAAGGAATAAAACTAAATTATAATAGTAAAAAAAAAAAATAAATAAGATCTAAAGACAACCATAACCAGGTTTTAAATTTTATCTTTTACAAAAAATTGACTCCATACTAGAGAGTATTTTGAGAAAGCTTAAATAATTTAACATGAAAAAATATCATTTATTTAAAATTAGACAATTTAAATAATAATAATATGTACAATATATACAAACAGGTAATTTAAAAAAGATATTTAATATACATTATTTATCAGTGCCTTTTTTAAATACTTATCAGTCTTTAACTACATATAATTTTTTTATAGTAAATAAAACTTGAATTCATTTCATTAAAAATCTGCATGCTTCATGATGCTCCTTTTGGTATTTCATCTTCTAACAACCTTAAAATAAACCATGCAATAGAAAAATAAATAAACAAAATAAAATAAAATAGCAAGGCAGTAAAACTAAATACAGTAGAACCTCGTTTCATCCTATCCACTAAATCGGCAATAAGAAAAAGAAAAATATTATAAACAATTTTTCAGCGTTGACTACTATCCCCGTTTCTTCTATCATCAAAAGAACCACAAAAATTTTGATATTGGTCGCACAAAACAGCACAAACCTGATCTACGTAAATAAATTAGAACCAAAGATGTGAAATAAAAATGTTTGAGAAGATTTTATTTATTTCTAGCTTATAAAATCTTAAAACCATAGATATGGGTTGGACCAAGGGTGCACAGATGGGGATTTCATGGCGCAAGTTGCACCATCAAAATTTTTGAGAATAGTACATTTTGACAGGTATTATATTTTTGAGGGGGAGGAGTACATTTTGGCTGAGTTATCCATTTTTGGAATGTAAAGTTTCAAACTAAGGACAAGAGAAAAACAGGAAACAGACCACAGCAAGTATAATTGCATATGATCTATGATCTCTTCAATTTTACTTTCGTTAGCATTGTTTTTAAGAAGAGAAGAGAAGTAAAATATCTTAGAAAGGGGAGCGAAAAGGTACTTGTGCCATCGACCTGGGGGGGGGAAGGGATGGGCACCTCTGGGTTGGAAGAGCAGTAATTCAGCTTTCCAATGGTTGTATTAAGGCTGTGTTTGGTAAACATAGTGAGAAGTTATAAATGCTTTAATTAATAGCCAGAAAAAAATTTCCAAAGAAAAACAAGTACTAAAAATTCCATTAATTTTCAAATTTTCGTAACCTAAATAATTAAATATTAATTAATTCCAGTACTGGATTAATAAATACTGCACAAAAACGTTTGGAGGCCACATGCGCCCTCCGAGGCTGTAGTTCACCACCTGTTCTTTAGACAATCTGTTTTTCTTATTCTGCACTTAAATAAGAAATCGATTGGTATACAATAATCTAGAAATTAAGGTAAAGCAAAAAAAAATTAATATTTTTTTTTGAAATTATGTAAAATAATTTTTTTAACTTCTTAAAGCCATTAGAACAAATCCCGATGTATTTATCAAAATTTATTTTTCGATGTCGAATTGCCAAAGAGAATTACTATATAAAATATTAATTAAACAAAAACATTCTAATATTGTTGATTTTTTAAATAATATCAAAAACTGAATGATCATTTGTACCTTAAATCAACTCTTAAGAAATTTTTATGTACAGTTATGTTTAATTATTAAAATATATTTGACCTATACATTCATTTTTGTATTGTATATTAATTTGTGCCTAATATATATGATTTTCTGTTATACACTCTGGATTAATCGGCTCTTCTGTATAACTCGCAACGTATCAGTCCAAACTAGGATGGGGTTCTACTGTACAATAAAAACTACTTTGATATATTTCAAATTTTAAAAAATATATAGCTAAGGAAGGATTATCTAATCAATCATAAAAATATGACACAGCTTACTCATTCTGTGCATTTAGGGGAGGCTGACTTTTAACAGCTTCAGCATAAGTCGGAAGCCTTTCTTGTATAAGCTCATAAGGAGGCGGCAGAGTTGTAGTGCTACCAGCAGTGCATGCCGCACTGCTCGGTTCCCCGTATCTTTGCTCCTCAGCCAATTCCTGAATTCCCTGCATGAAAAGAAATGGCAGTGACTAAAAAATATATAAAACTTCAACTGCATAAGTCATTCACCAACTAATTTGTAATTCATACTAATATACATAAAGCTAAAATTATTTGATAAAAACAATAATTTTAGGGACTACAGTCCGATTAGAAATTTCTTTGGAGTTAGATAGACCATCCATTGAGAAAGGCTTTAGGCTTAGTAAAACATTGTTTATTTCCTGTTAAGCAGAAGTCAAATGTAATGATCTGATAAAAGCAGTAAAAATTTTAACAGCTAAAAATAATCCTAAATATCGGATAGTCAAGCGGCAATTGGGGCCCTGAATAGTTATGTATGGAAACAGATCCATTCTAAATTATTCCTTGTAGGGTCCTGCCATAAAAGAAGCAATTCACTCCTTCTAATGGACAGAAATACCATTAGGCGGGTGACAGGACCGGTCACTATCAATTAAATAAGCATCTTCACTATGGGTGTAAGTGATACCTCCACCTGCAGGCTGTGTGGCTTGGAGGATGAAATGGTCTATCGCACTATTTGCAGATGTGATAATTTGGCTAGACTGCGATACTTTCACTTTGGATGTGATCATATCAGTACCAATAGGTTCGCGAAGGCATCTGGCCTGTTTTATCTGAACTAAGGACGATGCACAATAGGCCTTTTTGAGGCCGCGGTGCACCCACCCTATGTCGAAGAAAAAAAAAAATCCTAAATATTCCAGTGAACAAGATATAGATTTCGAGACTTATGGCTACATCCCTCTAATCATGTGATCTTGGTTCAGTAGCTATATTGGAATGACATTTTTGAAGTAGTACTATCTTAGATGTAGAAACATAAAGTGTCAAGAAATTATATAGTTAGCTCAAAGAAAGATGAATAAACTAGAATTATTAGAATTCCACTTGGATGATATTGAAATACGGGTAAGTTTCTAACCTCAGCACTAAAATCATTGATGGTATCGGATCTAAGCTGGGCAAAATTATGCCATCAATGAGGTCAATGCTGAGTTTAGCAACTTGCCCTGATACAGTAGTAATGACAGATAGGGCAAATAAAGTTATTGGATTTATCAATTCATATAACATTTACTCTTCTGGGTTTAGGGTTTGAGTAGAGGGAAGTTTGCAAGTAGGGATTGGTGGAACTCAGGATTTCATCAAGGTCTGCTATTAATATGTTACTGTTATGAAGAAATTTCATTTAAACACTTGCCTTGGATTGGCAGTTCAAAATCATAAGTCTATTTTATATGTTTTTTAAAAATTATGAACACGATTAAATTAAAATCACAGTAAAAACATTAAAACAACTACAGTATCATTTACTAACCCTTTTATTGGACACTAATAAATGCAAATAATTCACATACTTGAAAACAATAATAATTAGGATGAATACATACCAGAAGTAGTGCTCTCTGGCGAAGTATCATCCTCAAAACACTCTTCTTCCTCAAATATAGGACACTTTTCAATGCAACCATTATACCACAACAAATGCAAAGTGGACCAATTAGCCACATCTGCCCTAGGCTATTCAATATATGATGAGGAGATGAAAGGAACGTTGGAATAGTAATATATGTTCCAAGTGATAAAAGGATAATAGATAAGATTAAGTGAGAATAAGATGTACAGTCACAATCCTCCAAAACAGAAGGTTCAGGATATGAGTCTACTAGCTGACGAACTCTTAAACGCAAAACGTTATGATCTGTGTTGGAACCCATAATACTAACTCTCATCAATTTGAATCCCCCTCGGACAATAAAGCGATTACGGGTTCCCCTTCACTGCTGAAAGAAAGCTGTCAAAACAACCTACAGATAGCGATGTTCCAAACAAAGAGGAACAAGTTCAAAATAACATGAAAAAAAAAATTAAGATGAGTATGGATATTAAAGATGTTTTTCATTTATTTTTACCATCACGTGTCTAACGAGTCCTATATTTTTGCTCTTTTTAATTTTAATTTTCGGAGGACTTTTTTTTTTCCACTTCCTTTTCTTATGCTGGAACTCAGGTTTCCATACCATAGTTACTACCGAACTCATGACTGATATTTATTAACCTAGCTTTGCAAGAGAGATTTCGAAAACAGACTATCTTAAGGAAATGATGCAAATATTTACATCCAACTGCCACCATTGCTTCTATTTCTTCTTTAATTTTATTTTTCGTTTTCCGAACTAACCCTTTTTAACACTACTCTCTACGGAAGATTTTGGATTCAGTACTTTGTAAGTTCTGTTTCCTCAAGAAAGCCGCCACGTTTTTCCTCATGATTATTATATTATTCCTCCAGTGTTTGTCCTAATGGATCTAAGTTTATAAGACTAAATTTAACAATTCAGGAGAAGACAGATCACCCTATTTGAGCCATTGTAACGATCTGAACCGCTTTTGAGACAAATTAATGAGAGAAACTATACTCTACATCACACGGAGTACAATTTCTCGCACCAACTAAACAAGGATAACTGGGTAGTTATCCTTATTTAGTTGGTGCGAACTAAAGTTACGTTTAGTTACGTACTAAAAATAAACTTACGTACACGAAAGCTACGTAGTCACTGGTGTACTTAACGTAGTACACCAGTACTACGTAGCTTTCGTATACAGTTTGAAGGAATTAGTAAGGATGGATCATATCAAATTTCTCCAATAAAGGAGAAGAGAGAACATTAGAGAATAGTAGTGCGATACTTCTACTTAAATCCGTATTATCAAGAGACAAAAGAAGACGGGAATATTTAAATAGTCTTAGGCCATTTCAAACTTCAAAAACCCTTGAAAACTTGTGCCAAATCTCCAATCGACAAAGTAATTTTGTTAGCAAGTATCACGCGATTTCCTGCTAATTCTGACACTCAAAATTTCTTGCAGTTTTGCTCTATCCATTCAGTCGTGGGCTTCCTTAAAATCTACAAATATATGGTTTAATTTATACAGCTTTTATACCTTCCTCAATCAAAGGATCAGCATTATCTGCCTCACTTGACAAAGCTGTTTATTTTCAACAAATCTTTCCACCCATCAGAGTACCTTATCCTTATCTTGATCGCCATTGAAAGTACTTTATAAGCGACACTAAGGGACCCTATGACTCTATAGCTGCTCGATGATTAGTATTACACATTTTAATGTATTAAGCGACAGTGCTGTGCGTTATTCCATTCCTGCGGTATATGTTCAGCTATCCAGGAAGGTCTGTAGTGGATATGGTTGTGGAGGTGGAGAGTACTGATGGTGAGTCGTTATTCATACATATTCTGTTGTGGGTATTGACTTGCTATAATAGTGGGTATTAATGGATAACAAAAAATAACGCATTTATTTTTATTTCGAAACCTGTTGTGGCATTCTCACTATTCCCAATAGTGAGGTCCTGTTTATAATCGAATATACTTGTGTAATTCCAGCAATACGATTTATAATTATTTATTTAAATGTGGTGACCGTTATTATGATCTGTTTTGGAGTTAGTTTGAAAAATATTTGCGAGGTAAATTAGTTCACTGAAGGATGTACAGAAAAACACATTTGGACGCAATTGTCCTTAGTTACGCTATTGTTAGAAAACCTGTTCCATTACAACCCATTAAGGGTCTTGGGTTCAACACTGTTTCTTGGTCAACGGTTGTGCAAGGAGGTGATTTGACCGAGATCATGTTCATCCACCAGGTTTTTTTCCTTAATTAATTTAGGGTACCTACTTTATAGAGGTTGAGTGTGTCCCAAAAGGGTCTCCCGACCCCAGGGTCGATTCACGGCTGATGAAACAGAATAAATAATTTATCTTCCATAAGCCGGGATTCGAATCTGAGACCTTGAGCATTGGAAGACCAGTGCCATACCACTCAGCTACCACAGTCCCCAACTGTCAGAGATGGGCAAATGCTACTCTGAATACAAATTATTTTACTCAAATATTGACCTTTTTGATTACCAGGGAATTTAATTACTACTTCATTTGATGTCAAACAATTAACTAAAGTAGTGATTGAATTCCTAATAGTGATTCAATTTAAGCAAAATACTTGATTTCGCTTCTCAGAATAACATTTGTCCATCTCTGACTACTGTTATAGACATAGTTAAAATAAAATTTGAAAGAGGAAGTGTGTTGCTGTCAAGGAATCAAGACCTAATCCTAATAAGAACAACCGAATTTTCTAGAGAACTTATTATGAGAGATCCCTAATTTAAAAAAAAAATGTGGTAAAAAAATTTAATTACATTATTGTTGTTTGATATTCATTAATTCACTAAAAATAATCAATATAACTTTATTTGGACACAGCATCTCTCTAGGATTGAAAATCGATCCTAAAATTGTTGGAAGTAAATGTTATGGGTACAATCTTCTAACTTGTTGATAAGATTCTCTTTGTAAAGTTAGATTCCGGTAATCAGCTGAAGATAGTTGATCTTGTTTTTAAGTTTTCCAATTTATTTGTTTAGCTACTACTTCTCTGTAGAGTAAATATAGTGTTAGTATTCATTGATTTCGAAGTAGTGACATTTTATACAGTTACATTAAAGTATCATCATGCTAGTGTTGGTGCTTGGTGATTTACATATACCTCATAGGTGCAGCAGTTTACCTGCTAAATTTAAGAAACTTCTTGTTCCAGGAAGAATTCAACATATTCTGTGTACAGGAAATTTATGTACCAAGGAATCTTTTGATTATTTAAAAACATTAGCCAGTGATGTGCATGTTGTTAGGGGGGATTTCGATGAAAACATGAACTATCCAGAACAAAAGGTTGTTACTGTTGGTCAGTTCCGCATTGGATTATGCCATGGACATCAGGTAATTCCTTGGGGAGACCCACAGTCGTTGGCTATGGTGCAAAGGCAGCTTGATGTTGACATCCTCATTTCAGGACATACTCATAAATTTGTTGCTTATGAGCATGAGAATAAGTTTTATATTAATCCAGGATCAGCCACTGGCGCTTTCAATCCTTTAGATCCAAATGTAACTCCATCATTTGTTTTAATGGATATACAGAGTACAACTGTTGTTACATATGTATATCAGTTAGTGGCTGATGAAGTTAAAGTTGAGAGAATTGAATACAAGAAGAATTGATCTATGATTGAGTCCATTGTTCACTTTGAATTGGATTGACCAAACAATATGTTTGAAGACTTACATTATTGGATAACGTACAAATTGTAAGTTGTGTTTGAAGAACGCTTAAAAGTGCTATGACTGTTAGATTATATAATCATAAATCTATAATGTATACCTAATTTATAGATATTAATTTTTTATGTAATTATCATAATTAAGTAAGTTATTTTATCAACACTTTAAATTATATATTATAAATCTCAACATAGTACTATGTTATTGTAAATATGATTAAAGAATATTCTTTTATTTCCATTGTTATGATATTTATGTTATTATTTGGTATTAACTACTCTAAATAATTTTATAATTGAAGTGTATAGAAACTACTTTACAAAATTATCAATTCCAAGTATTTAATAGTTCTTTTATCAATAAAATATCTTTTGGTTTAAGAAATAAAATTATCTGTTATTTGATTTGATTATTTAAATAAAAATAAATATTTTATTATCAGTAATTTTGTTTTTTTAACATAATAAATATGTACCTCCCTATTTCTTTATAATAATTAATTTAACTTATTATTTAAACAATGAAATATTCCTTCCTTGACCTACTTAAGGTTGAGGGGGCTGGAAATATGGAGAATCAGCTGGTGTTTGTTTATGGTGGTTGCAGAGAAATGGTTGTGTTACCCTTTTAATTGTAAAGGAGGCATTTATTGTAAGTTGTTGATAAAACAATACAATATAAGATAAAGAAAAGTTATAAATATTTCTCTCTAACAAGTAATATGCACAGTCAATATTTAAAATATTCAATGGTTGATAACTCAAGTATTTGCAGTTTGTTGTATCTGTCAAATCATTCTAAGATAATCTAATGGTTGAATATATCTAATGGTTATTGAATCACTTCAACAATTTAAGCATGTATAAATGAATGATTGTCATACTCTGTAATAATTTTTGAACATCTGTAGGAAATACCATACATTAGTTAAGGTAGTTAGTTCATTTCATTAAAAAAAAAATCTTTAATTCTGAAAAAAGTATAAATTAATATGTGCAGTTTTGTGGTTTATGTAAATTTTAAGGATTTATTAAATTTTATGTTTGTTTCGCAAGTATTACACGTCAATACTCTAAATTAATTATCCTATGCAAGTTGAATTATGATCTATCTGCCAAGAAGAAAACTGGAAAAGAAGGTGTAGATGTTTTTTTTATTAGTCAAATTTCAAATTAGCAGAAGTTATTTAAGCCGATTTACATATTTTTTGTTTTTATATAGTTCACTTTTTATTATACTATTGATTAATCTTTTTACAATATTATGTTTGTATTTTTATAATTGTATACAATGTTTAAAGAGTTACCTTATATAAGAAGAAAGAAAAATTGAATTATACCTGCGTACAAATGTCATTCATTTTCTTTTGTTAATATTCTTGAAGTGAATTTATTAATATAAAACCTTCGAAAAATGAATACAAACTATAAATATTATTCAATTTTATTTAATATTTATTGTTTTTTGTTATTGAGATTTATGTTTGCAAGAAACAATTATTTTCCCAAAATTTTAATCATAAATTTTTTGTATAGTTGCATTCAATTTATGATTTTGTATTACTTATACATTCACATTAGTTAAATAAAATTATATTAAATAAAAAAACTATTATTAGTTGTTTTGTTTACTTAACTCTCAACATAATGTAATTTGGTCTCCTTGTTTATAGCTGGTCTATTAAGATATTTTTATCACGTTTCTTTATGATTGATAATCGATTAGTTGTTATCTTTCTTCTTTATTCTATAGTTCTCAATAAATGCATTCAGTTATCAGAATCAATGAGTCATAAAGAATGAGAGTATCAATAAAGATAAAAAAAAATAATGACACTTCACTTCTAACATTATACAAATATTTTTTAATACTGTTAAAGGATGCTTCCTGGGTGTTCACAAAATGAAACACAAAAGAATGAAGAGGATTGGGAACTTGCCCGGCGGGGGATATGTCTTACTCTCAATAACAGAAATGAAGAAGCTGAGGCATTATTTGAAAATAAAGGAGAATCTGTTCAGCTAGCAATCGGTCATGCTTATGTAGCATTCATGGTAATTGATAATAATTTATGTGACTTACTATAATGATTATTATTTTTATTTATGAAATTGATAGAAATGTGTAGTATCTCTATCAAATTAAATTGATTTTTTGGTCAAACATTGACAAATTACATTCTGTCAAAGCTAGGTTTTTCTTTCAATCTTATTGTTCTGAAAGTATTTAAAAATTTCAGCTTATACAATATGAAAAAAAAAAATTATGTTTTATATAAGTTTGTGACTTATTACTTAGATGATATGTATTAAAATTAATAAATATTGTTTATTTGGAAGAAGAGTGTCAATTCACCAAAAAATATATATATATTTTTTTTGTCATAGTCTACCTCTTTCATATACATTTCTTTGAAAAATCAGATATTTAGTTTCAATATTTACTATGATAAAATACTATTGTTAGGTTAGCAAATATTAGTGTATTCTTACTAGTCAAATATAATGACTTCATTCAAATTGAGATTAGAGAATAAATTTTATAAGACCCTAGATATAATAATAATAAATATAATAGATAATAATAATAAATTATATTAATTAATGCTAGATGTATTACATATTATATATATAGGGGATCAAACAGTATAAAGTTTGATTCTGTATGAATTATTAGAAACATCATTAATTCATGTCAAAATATAAAATATTTTAAATTTATTTTTATTTTCTCATATAATTTATTGTTTAGTGAAACATTCAACACCAATGTTTCTTTGCTATATACGAACTCTAAAGGAGCTTGTACTGCTTTTTTGTTGTATAAACTCACAAAAAATTAATTAGTATTAACCACGAAAATGTCAGACTTGATATTTTATCAGTAAGTTAAGGGACAGTGGTAAACTTAATTAGGCAAAATAGGCAAACTTTTTAAGCTTATATTGTAAATTTTTACTTTTTTGTATTTTTGCACTCTTCTTCCAATTGGATGATATATTATCTTTAAAAATAAACTAAAATCAACTAAAGTTGCATGCAAATCAAAGAGGAATCAGGCCATAATTTGTATGAATATTGAATTCCTTAAAATTAAAATTAGAATTAACTCATAATATAGTACTGAGATACTTATGCAAACTGACACACCCTCAGTTTTGAGGTATACTCTCTAATTTATTTATAATTATTCACTGCGAAAAACAGTGATTATAAGATCTACATTTTCCTTATTCTATGTTCGCTTGCTCTATTTCCAAGAAGAGGAGGGAAATAAAATTTCTTGAAAGGAGGGGCATATGCTATTGATCTTGGGGGATGAGCAACCCTGTAACTGATATTAAATACGATTCAATTTTGCATCAATATAACTAGTTGTTGAACCATCTTTGGGATAAATATAAAAATGTGAAAAGTGCTGATACAACATGGTACTTTTTGTAAATCGATATTAGCAACAAAAAAAATTATAACATCCCAGGCATATACTTAACTTAAATAGCTAATTTCAGTATTGTACCTTTTTTCGTTTTAAACTATAGTTTTCATACACCTCCCTTTTTGTGAAATTTCATTTTTTGAACTTGGAGGATCTTGAAACATATATTTCTGTTGAAAACCAAGACTCAAAATTTTTCATAATCTCAGTACATTATCTTTCATATACGGAAAGTGGGTTGAAATTTATTTTGTGGCGGACCCATGAAATGAATCTAGCCTTCTCAATCTGGTTAGAAAAGGTTTGCTTCTACCTCAAGAATAACTATTTTAATACATTTATGTTCCAGAAATGGCAAGGTCTGGGGTAAACGGGGGAAAAAAAGTAAATGAAAGTAAAAATGTATACTATCATTATTATTATTATTTTTTAGAATGCCCTGATGACATGTGAAGAGAACAGTTTAGAAAAAGCAACTGGGATCTTAAAAGATGTGGAGTCAAGATGTGCTCAAAATCTGGGGTGGCTGAGGACTATGAAGAACAAAGTCTTCGGAAGAAATGTATGTTAAGTGTCTTGACAAAATTTTGTTTTTTTTATATAATTTGAGTATGGCGATTAATCGAAAACATTTTTTTTTTCTTTTTGTTAAATAATTCCTTCTCCTGAACCTTTGCTCATCATCAGCTGATCATTTCGGAGTCAGATTCAATATGAAAAATCCTTGTTTATTAATATGATATTTAAGTTTGAAATAATTGTCTTTCTCTTATTTATAAAATGTTTTGGTAAACTAAATAAAAAGGAAAAAATATATACATATTTTTTGTTTAAATAGGATCTCAGTACTTATGAAAGCCTGGAGCAACAGATAGCATTGGCCGATTGCCAAGTTTGTACGGCTTTCTTATCTTTGATGACTCAAGATTCGACTGCTGGATGGGTAAAAGGAGGTTGGGCGTTGAGAAAGGCATGGGGTTTGTACCACAGCACGTATAATTATTTGGCTGGAGAATATAAGAGGGTATTCGGGCTAAATGTTGAATTGCCTGGTTAGTTTATGAATAATATCCAATTATATTAAATTTAAAAAATATCATTTGCAATAAATTGTTATATTTTTAATAATTATATCGTTCTCAAAGGTTCCGATACAATACCATGGAGAATATTATCACAGAAGGGTAACGCAAATACAGCTACAACATCCCTTTCTCCTAATGGTTCATGGTCGATTCCAAGCACTCCATCTGCTGAGACGCCTACCAATGGATACAAAAGACATTGGACGAGGGTATTTTCTACTCTTCAGTCACCGCAGTATGAATTTTTTCTGTTATTAATATTTCTACTATTAATAGAATATTTCTAATATTAATCGCATATAGGCGATTCTCGAACTAGATAGTCAACTTCTGGAAACTATGTACATTTGAAAATAGGCTCTTGGAGATGAGCCTTCTCTTTAAGCATTAGGCTAAACATTTGAAGGATATGATGATCAATTTGTCAGAAATCACATTGAGACTTGTTATTGGCCCATAGTTGAAGAATTAATAATAATAGTTTAAGAACAAATATATTAAATGGCACTACATCCCAATTATTTGAGACTTGGCCTGCTACAGCATGGATTTCAGTTCTCCCGGTTAGTTGCTGCAGTCTTCCAATTTCTGACACCAAGTAGTCTACATGCATCAGCAGCCACACAGTCCTGCCAGCGCAAACATGGTCTTCCCACTCGTCTGTTTCCAAACACAGGCTCATTCATAGCTCTCTTTGGGAGTGCATTCATATCCATCCGCGCGACCTGTCCCGCCCAGCATAAACGACAAATTGGCTCACTTCCAGGTCATTAAATAATGTCTTTATTTCCAAATTCGTTCTCCTCCTCTAATTCTGTGGTGTTTCCTGGACCCCTCCAAATATGCGTTGTATAATCCTCCTTTCAAATCTGAGCAGGGATTTCTCAACTGCTTTTGTTAAACTCCAGCTCTCACAGCCATATGTGAGCACTGGTCTAATAAGAGTTTTATATATTCTTATTTTGGCCTGTCTTGACAACATTCTACTGCGAAGATGTCTTTGGAGGGAGAAATAGCACCAATTAGCCACTGCGATCCTCCTGTCTATCTCACAATCAATGTTATTTCGTGCATTTATCAATGAACCAAGATATACAAATTCGTCAACATTCTCGATTCCACGCTGTTCCAGCCATGCTTGGTTTTCCCTTATTAGATGTGAGGATAGGGTGGACATATATTTTGTTTTGGACGTGTTGATAATAAGACCGATTTTGGCTGCCGACTCTTCCAGACTTGTAAAAGCTTCCTGTACTGCCGCAAACGATCTTCCCATTATATCAATGTCGTCCGCATATCCAAGTATTTGGGTCATTCGATTTAGGAGGGTTCCTGTAGTCTGGATACCAGAATCCCTTATTACTTGTTCAAGGGTAAAGTTGAATACCAGACATGCCAGAGCGTCTCCCTGCCTTACACCTGTCGATCTTCTAAACCCCTTTGACAAGTCACCTTGTACTCGTACAAAATACTCATTACCCTCCATTGTCATTCTAACAAGCCTTACAAGTTTTTTAGGTACATTCATTTCTACCATTGCTTTGTATGCTTCCTCACGATTTATGGAATCATATGCTTGCTTGAAATCAATGAAGATGTGATGTGTACCAATTTGATATTCTTTGGTTTTCTCCAGAAGGATTCGTAAGGTGAATATTTGGTCGATGGTTGATTTACCCTTAATGAATCCGGCCTGGTATTTTCCGATTTCAGCCTCGGCATAGGAAATTATTCTTCTATAAAGGATCCTTGAAAAAATTTCATATGCGGTGGGTAGAAGGCATTTGCCCCTGTAATTATTACATTGATAGACGTCCCCTTTTTTGTACACTGGGCTTATAATGGATTTTTTCCAATCACTTGGAAGCTCTTCATCAACCCAAACGGTATGAAACATTTCCTGGAGGAGTTTTATGAGCTCTTGACTACCATGTTTATAGAACTCTGCAGGGATGTTATCAATGCCTGGGGCTCTATTGCTTTTTAGTCCTTCTATGGCTTCATTGATTTCTTCCTCTTCTGGGGGTTCTACGTCTTCACCACCTGTAATAGGATCATTTGCCTCTGAGACATTTGTGCCATTTCTGTTAAGAAGAGTTGAAAAGTATTCAGCCCATCTGTCCGAAATGCCTTGTTTATCAGTTACCAAAGAACCATCGTTTGCTCTGCATCCTGTGGTACGGGCGATGAAGGGCTTTCTTCCTTTATTAAGAACCTGGAAGAATTCTCTAGTATTTTTGGAGATGAAGGCCTCTTCTATCTCCTGTAGACTCTTATTCTCTCATCGTCTTTTCTGCCTCCTCAGAGCGTCCTGACGTGCTCCCCCATCCGGGGCCCCCCGGGGCGGCTTCCTAGGGAAGGTGATCCTAGGGTGTGTTCTGTTAGTGACCTTGTGTCAGTGTGAGTGAATTGTGTACTGTCATGTGGGTTTTGCGCAGTGTACTGGACTCAGGAGGCCGGAGGAGCGTCAGTCCCCACTAACTGTGCGCTACAGCTAACCCCTGCGGCACGGTGTATAAGAACAAAAAGGATTCTATTATTGAAAAAAAATACAGATTGTTCTTTATTATATTTAAATTAAATAATTTTTTTTTTCAAATCAGGTTATTGCTTCCATATGTATATATATTTTTAGCTATGGTGTTTATCGAATATTTAATAGTTGACCGCTGCATTATAAAGGAAGGAGATGGTCCGGGGTGGCGGTCATAAATAGGCTAAGTAGTGGCAAAACTATTTTATTAAAAGCCAACGTTTCGACCCGACTTTGCAGGTCTTCTTCAGGGCTAGAACGGACAAGATACAAAAAGGTAGAGAATTGTGGAAGTTACATAATATTTAGACAAAAAATTATAAACAATGTGAATAAGCTTATTAAAATTATAAACAGTAATATAAATATAAAATATAAACAGAGTAAGCTAAGTAATAAGATCCTAAACTGAAGTAAATAGATGGTAACAATTGTTGTAGTGTAATATATAATATATGCAAATGTGAGTATACTTCTGCAGATCTACAGGAGAGATTGAAAGAAAAGGAAAAAGGATATAATATGAAATAATAGACATGAAGGAATGTGGAGAAAGAAAAGAAAACCAAAAAATTAAATAAATAAGTAAATAAAATTAGAGATTTACAGGTATGTTCAGCTAGGAGTTTCACTTAGAACTGGAAAACCTGCCCTCACCCGGGCATTTACTTATTTATTTAATTTTTTGGTTTTCTTTTCTTTCTCCACATTCCTTTATGTCTATTATTTCATATTATATCCTTTTTCCTTTTCTTTCAATCTCTCCTTAAAATTAAATTACTTCAGTTTAGGATCTTGTTACTCAGCTTACTCCATTTATATTTTAATGTACTTACTGTTTATAATTTTAATAAGCTTATTCACATTGTTTATAATTTTTTGTCTAAATATTATGTAACTTCCACAATTCTCTATCTTTTTGTATCTTGTCCATTCTAGCCCTGAAGAAGACCTGCAAAGTCGGGTCGAAACGTTGGCTTTTAATAAAATAGTTTTGCCACTATTTAGCCTATATATGACCGCCACCCCAGAGCATCTTTCTTTATGGTGTTTATTGTTTCTGCACCAGATTGTGCGGTGAAGAAATCAGAAGGTTGATGTCAGCTGCTTGTTTTGGTTATGGCCTCTTTCACCTGTGTATATCCATGCTTCCCTCGACATTATTGCGTCTGATACAAATTCTTGGGTTTTCTGGAGATCGTATGATTGGCTTAGATGCTCTTATGTTTGCAAGACATGGACCTGATATGAGAGCACCTCTAGCTACGTAAGTCAAATTTATTATATATAGAAAAATTTATACATAAAATTATATGAGATCTCATTATGGTTTGTTGTGTTTCCCCATCAGTTTAGCTTTGCTGTGGTATCATACTATAATGAAACCACTCCTTGCTGTAGATGCAAGAATGATAACAGCTAGTATTACTGCTGCTGAAACCCTTCTTGAAGAATCTAAAAGTGACTTTAGTCAGTCAGGTTTATTTTTATTTTTCCATGGAAGAACTTGCCGTTTAAAGGTAATAAATATGCTTCTTTAAAGTCAATAAATTAATTGCTACTAATTTCTTTTTCTTTTGTTTATAAAATACAAAATGCATGCTATTAAAGAATAACAAACCTTGATGGTAATCTCATTGATATAATTAAAGTATTATTGAATGAGATTAGAATTAAGTTTGTAATTATGGCTAATGAATATTAATTTTTTTTTTAATGATTAAAATGTTTTTTTTTTTAAGAGTAATGTTTATATTTCCTGATTAATTGATTTAACTAAATGTAATATTACCTATTCCTTAAATAATAAATTTGTACAAGGATAAATAAATCATTAAACAAATAATCTATAACCTCAAATAAACTGACATGAAATTATATCATAAATAAGTTTATTAAGGAATTTCTTGTTTTTGAGGGGACACTGTAACACTGTCAACTGTTTAATTGGTTTGTCTTGGTCATATTTTATTTTTATTTTTATTCTAAGCAGTGTAATTAAGTAAGTGAACAATCGCACTTTTTTTGAAAATTGAGTTTGAAATACCTAAGCATTGCATGTTAGACTAAGTGTTTCCACCATGTTTTTTTCAATTTCCTTTTTGGTCGGCCAGATTTTCCTTCTCTTGCACTAAAATATATATATTATGTATCGATGTATTAATTAATCGAATTATTTAGAAATGACAGCCCCACCACTTTGTTTTGTATAATTTTATTACCATTTTAATATGTCAATTTATGGCTGAATTCATTGGTGTAAATAAAGCTATAATTAAATGAGGAAGTGGCTAAAATATAATTATTTTTGTTATAAAAAATAGATAAGTATTAATGGCATTAGAGTATTTTTGCTTAAAAAATTGCAGGTTTCCTGTTCGCCGTCTAGCTAATTATACCTCTGGTTTTACACCAGTAAACTCAGATTTCAGTTGCATAACAAAGCAGATAATTTACTTAATCAAGTAGATCAATATAAAAATATATATATAGAAACGTAGATAAATGTAAACTTTTTATTATTTTTCTTCTTTATGAATGATATAGAACTTTAAATATTTCTATTGCTAAAAGTGAGCAAAGCCAAGAACACCTTTTAACTTTTTTTTCAAAATGTATGACTTTTAAAATCTTCAAAATCTTTTTAAGGATTTTTCTTAAAGTCACAGTTGGTGAGGTTGGCCCACTCTGGTTCTCAGTGCCTCAATTAAGGAGTTTTTATTTAGATAATTACAGAAGAATATATATTAGAAAATATTTATTATTAATCGTTCCTAGAATCCCTTATGGATCCGTGGGACACATGGCCGCTACAAAGTTCTGCCAGGCATCTCAATCTTTAGCCAGATCCTTGACTCCAGACCAAGTCAGTCTTGTGCTGATCATTTTCTTCTCTAGAATTCTCTTCCAAGCTTCACTAGGCCGTTCGCATCTTCGCTGTCCTTGGAGATTCCACTCCAGACTCTATCGTGTTATGTCGCTGTGCTTCTTCCTAAGTACGTATCCTAGCCATCTCCATTTGTGATTTTTAATGACTATTGGGCTTGGTTAGTTCGCGATCAGAGCTTGGCATTAGAAATTGTTTCAGGCCACCATGCTCGCAATATATTCTGCAGACATCTATTGATGAATGTCTGTAGCCTCTTGGTTACCTGCTTGGTAACTTTCCAAGCCTCAAAGGCATATAGCAGAACCGACATGACATTTGTTTTAAAGATGCAAAACTTGGTCCCCCTCCTGATTTCCGCACTGTCCAAAACTGCGAGAATGCTATTTGGGCTTTCCTTATTCGACTTCCAACATCTTCATCAGCCCCTCCATCCTGGCTCACCATACTCCTAAGGTAGCAGAATTTAATAACCCTTTCTATTATTTGATCTTCTATAATGCAATTTTCTTGACTCCAACTATTCACTCACATCTCTTTCATTTTAGTACCAATTATTTTGAGACCGGCACTTTGAGCTTCCTCATGGAGTTCATTTAGTTTCTCCTACATAACCCTGAAACTTTGGCGAAGTAACAAGAAAATATGTATTGGTACCATTTAATGTCTTTAATATAAGTACTCTTTTTAACCCTGAGTTTTAAACTTGTTTTGAAAATAAAAAGCAGTTTTTCCTGCCTGCATTTTAATTTTAATTTATTAATGAGCTCCATATAATGTTTTTGATCTTGTTTGAAACTAAGTGGATTGCTTTGACTCATAAAATAGTTTATTCCCATCTCATTGGAAGGCTTATAAATTAAATTTTAGTTTATAATTGGAGAAATTCTGCATTTTAGAGTCTCAAGGCTTTGTGTCCTTATGTTTTGATTATAGCCTGGGCATAGTTAACCTTTAAGTTATAGAATCAAACTTTGAAATTTTCATTACTGTTATTGGATTTATAAAATTTCAGAACAAAATAGAAGAAGGGATTAACGCGTATGAGTTAGCTATGCAGAAGTGTGGGCAGCGCGAATTGGGCTTACTCTGCCTACATGAGATGGCGTGGTGTTACCTGATTCAGCTAAACTTTGGAAAATCTCATGCCATATTCAGTGAACTTCTTGAAAAATCCCAATGGAGCAAAGTTTTTTATACTTATCTCACAGCAGGTAAAGAAATTAAATAATTGTCTTTCGATTTACTTTCATTTACTTCCAATCTGCTAATCTTGGCATATAAAGGAGGGAGCAGGATTTGTTCTAGAGTTTCAACCAAAACTATTCTAACCAGAAAGCTTTTCTCTCTGGTTGAGATATGTTCCTTGGATCTGCCATGAAATAAATTTCAACCCACTCTAGCCAAATTCGAAACTGTTGGGGTTATTTTGTTAATATTAAAAATGGTCTCTGAATTGAGCCAGAGAATAGTGTTTATGTTATTTATACTCTTTTATATTTTTAGAATCTATAACACATGTGCCTTATGGATGAAATAAATTATTATTTATTATTATCTGAATTTGCCTCTACCCGATAGGGTCATTGGCAATTCTTTCTTCACTCCAGTTTCCTATATTCTATTATAGAATCCCGTTTTTTTCAAAAAGCTCATCAGAATTTCTACATCTTTCTCGGTATCTTGTAATATTTCCTGAAGAGTACTTTGTAGGTCAAGGTTTTTTCTTGTGGCTGCATAATATTCACAATCCACGAGTATGTGGTTCACGGTTCTATTGAAACCACATCTGACGCAGGTAGGTGGCTCTCGACCGTGGAGTAAGTAACCGTGTGAAAATTCGCCGTGTCCAATTCGGAGGCGGCACAAAATTATTTCCTCTTTTCTTGATTTCCTGTTACTAGTGCACCATTTAGCACTGTTTGCTTTTATTTGAACAAGTTTCTTCTCCAGGTCTCATTCCATTGAGCTATTATCTGGGATTTTGCTTGCCTCACCCATTCCTCTCGAGGAACATAATTAATGGATTTTACCTCATTATTGACATTACTTCTGGCTATTCGGGATGCGGCGTCTTCCTTTTCGTTGCCCTGTATACCACAATGAGACGGAGCCCAAATAAAATTGTTTTATTTCCTGCTCTTTTACCGATCCAAATATAAATTATATTGATTAAATATAAAATATTTAAGACAAATAATAATGAAATCAAACAAGGGTAATGAATAAAATTCAAGTAAAATGGACTTAAAACAGTGTTTTTTTTTTAAAAGAACAACATTCCATTAATATTTACTATTTACAATATATGCATCATCAATAGACATATTTATTTATTTTTATAAATTAATGAACTTCTTAATGGTAATTCTGTCTATAGATAAACTTTCATTAGAACATTTTTTGATCTTAAATATTTAATCTCAATCAAGCTTAAAAAAGGCTTCCTCTAAAACTTATTTGTTATTTAATTAAAAGACTTGTTTTGTGTTTTTTTACTCAATTTTTGTAGTAATTTTTTTTTCATTTATAATAAATAAATATAATTATAAATTATGCATTTTTAGTATTTGTATTCTCAGACATATTAGTGATGGAAAATTATCATTAAATATGGAAAAGTCAGGAAATTACTTTAACTGTCTGGTAGCCACCATGTTAAAATTAATATTATAATAATTGGTCATTATGATGTAAATAATTTCTCTTAATTTTTTTCAGTTTGCAGTGGTTGTCTTGGAAACAAGGCTTCTTTGGATCTCTTAGCGACATCACTGTTACGACTGTCTGGGAGCCTGTCTCATCTTGATACGATGATATCTCGGAGGTCGAAATTATTACTTCCTTTCAAACCTTCGTTCTATTACAGGCTCCTTGCTTACGAAATGATCTACCTCTGGAACAGTTTGTCTTCTCAGGAAGAATTGAAATCTATTCTTTTAGGTATGAAATTTTTATGTAACAAATTTTTCCTTATTTGATTTTTTGTATGAATTAAACAATTGTGTTAAGATTCCAAATTGAACTGTTTTGTATAAAACAATCTGGTGCGCAACACACAACTTTCACTTACCGCTCAACTTTGAATAGAAATTATTTTCTGGCCATGTTGGGCTATTATAAAATTTTTGAATAGCATTTTTAACTGAGCTAAAGCTAAATGCTTTCAGATGCAAATCATAAATACCATCAAAATAACAAAAGTCCTATTTATTATATCATTGGTTGATTATGGATTGTACGACTATTAGTTATTAAACTGTTATTTTCCATTGCAAAGTTTGCTAAAACGGAATTAAGAGATTTGCATTGTCTGTCATAGACAGGTCAAAAGTTGTCGCACTAATTGTAAGTGGATACAGTGGAATAACACAAAAGGAAGTTTCACAAAATTATTCACTAATTTAATTGTCTAAAAGGTTACATGATGATTTTTCAGAATAAACGGAATATAGATACCTAAATATTAAAATATAATATCAGATCTAGAGTTATTAAACTACAGTAAATATATTTAAGATTATAAACGTATCTATGAAATATTTTTCACACAACTACAATGAAATAGTAGTGGATACTGTTGGAATATCACAAAGGAAAGATTCATCAAATTATTCACTAATTTAATTTTCTAAAAAGTTACATGACAATTTTTTATAATAAACGTTGATACCTAATTATTTAAATATAATATCAGATCTATAATCACTAAACTACAGTAAATATATTTAAGGTTATGAACATATGCTTTATACATCCATGAAATGATTTTATATTTTACTTCTTCTTTCACACAAGTACAATGAAATAGTTTTTTTAACAATGCCATTGCCTTGATTAGGTGGATTTTAAATACTTTCTACAAACATAAAAATATTTTTAAAGTTTACATTTAGTTAGTAAATTCCATTTAATTTCCTTGAAAACATGTGATTTACGTTAAATATTAGCAGTTTTCAACAATTATTATTTATAATTTTTTTGCCAGTCTCCGTTACCTACTACAACTTTCTATATTAGATATTGTTTTTTCTAAAATTTTCCACTTTCCAATGATATATTATTTATGCGTTAACAAACACAATAACTTGCAACAACAATATAACTGTCTGTCCAATACCAGCTGGCATTTACCATTTAGGATTTGGAATTATACCAAATCCTAAAACAAAAACAAAACAATTTAATAGTAGTTCAATTTTTTAAAAATTTACATACTGTTATTTGGAAATAATCCCTAGTGTTTTAATATGCAACGTTTTTGATTTTTTATTAATTTTTCCTCACTTTTGAATAAAGATTTCATTTTTATTACAAATGTATTTATTTCACTTCACATCTCCATGAATTTCAACTCTGTCAAGGAGGTGCATATGATATAATATTAAAATCAACATGAATAACATTTGCTTTGCAGAAATAAAAATCTTTTAATCCAACTATTTTTACTTTCACTTACCTCTATATGAAATATATAGTAAGGAGAAAGTATCGCAGTTGTGAAAACATTTTAATCCAAATTTTCAATGGAAATACATTTATAATTAAAGTTATAAACAATTGCTGTAAATAATTATTGGATGGAAAATAAATGTTGCAGAAAATTTGAAATTTTATTTTCACCTTGACAAACATAACATATATATCAACAGAATTGTAATACTTTAAATTAACTTTTATAAGTTTGTATTAATAATGAAAGTAATATTCTTAAGGTTTGCTAAGTTTAAATATTTTAATGTACAGCGGCCAAAAAAAGTATTCGTACACCATATTTCTTAGTCAAAAATCTTTTTATTTATATTTTCAACATGAAGCAACTATAAATAACAATTAGAAATTTCGTTTTGCATTAATTGTACAGAAAAAGTAAAATTTTATAACTCATATTCAAAATATTCAAATATGAAACAAAAAAAAAATGCGTACATTTAACTAATTCCAAAGAAAATATAATAAATATCAGTCTCAATTAATTTTAGTATTTTGCTGGGTACTCTATCGCGGTTATCACAGCATTGAGTCTTCTTGGCGTTGATTCCAGGAGCCTCTTGGTTTCCTCTGGTCCAATTTCTTCCCAAGCTTTTCTAAAATTGTTTATTAACTTATTCCGAGAAGAACAATAATATTTTCGGATTTTCAATTCCAGCAGCACTCATGAATTTTGAATTGGATTAAGATCCGGTGATTGTGGAGGCGTTTTGCAAACATTATATAGCAGCCATTCTTTGGTTTTTTGGGGCGTATGCTTAGGATTGTTGTCCTGCTGAAATATATATGTGTCATCCATTCCTAACTTTTGCACACTTTTATTTAAATTACATCACAACACATCAAAATATTTGTCAGCATTCATAATCTCTTCATTAAAGGCTAGTTAAGTAACTCCTTTGCCACTCATACAGCCCAAATCATGACACTGCCATCTCCGTGCTAATTTCCGGAGCCACCTCTGTTGTAATTTTGGTGTTCAAGTGGCTTTCTTTTTTTCCTCCAAACATATTTTTTTCCATCTGATCCAAATATATTATACTTACTTTCATCTGAAAACAACAAATTTTCCCAAAACGTGTAGGGTTTATTTACCCGTTCTCAGGGAAACTCCAGTCTTTTTTTTGTTTATAAAAGGTTTTTTTCTTATTGCTCTACCTCTATAGCTAGCTTCATGTAGTCGATTCCTCATGGTTTGAGGTGTTAAAGATTTCCCATAAGCTAACGCGATTTGAGCCGAAACCTCTTGAGCACTTAATTTGGGACTTTTTGCCACTATACCTACAATTTCACGAGATTCTCGCACTATCAACAAGCGTTTTCTTTCTGGTGGAGTTTATTGTCCACTGATCCATTTTTAAATTATTTATAATGTAATGCACTGTCGTATGTGGTAGTCCGAACTTTTTTCCCAATATTCCGCAAACTTTAACCCTGTTGAAAATGTTTTACAATGTCATCTTTAAGATGAGTATTAAATTTTTTTGACCTATGACCCATTGCCAAGAAATATTCTTTAGCACTGAACTGATTAAGCAATTTCTTGTTCAGTTTTATCGTTTAATTCTCTGAAGTAAAAGATTATAATAGAACGTTAAAACACTGTTTTGATAACAAAAAGATATTGTATTATTAATACTTGCTCTAGTGTACGAATATTTTTTTGTGTACAAATTATTGAAATATTAATGTTATAAAAGTTGTATGAGATTTTAAATTTTGGCACTATATAAAATTAACACAAAATGAAGTTTGTAATTGATATCTGCCGTTATTTCATGTTAAAAAATATATAGTGAACCATTTTGGCCATAAAATTGGTAGTACGAATACTGTTTTTGTCCACTATATACTGAAAGTAGGATGATACAAGAAAGTTTTATGATGCGTTGCACTCAGTTTTTTTATTTTAATACAGATTGTGAATCGAATCAACTAGCAGAAGAGCCTATGACCGGTCTGCTTGCTCTAATTAGAGGTGTTTGCTACATGAGGCTCGGGCAACTCGATAATGCAAAGGAATGCCTTGACAGCGGCGTCAGGCTTCGGGAAGAATGCCCAACTAAAGGATCAGATGCTCATATTTCAGCGTTTTCTCTTTATGAGTTGGCTCTGGTCTATATTACTTCCAAAGAGGTAATTACATTTCAATTTTACACTTAACTTTGTAGTGGGTACTAATATTTTTTTAAATATACACCGAGTAAAATACTTGACTCCTTTAACTTCAGAGCTGTGATTTGACAAAATTTGATTTATCCCATCCTAACATTAAACTAGGTTTATATAATGGCAATAAACTTAGTAAATACATGAGCAACGTGAAGGAAAGAATAGATAAATTATCCAAAAAAAAAAAAAAAAAAAAAAAAAAGAAAGCAATCTACAAATTTGAATGCCAAATTGTCAAAAAAATATATACATCAGAGAAACTTCCAAAAATCTGAAAACAAGAATTATACAACACATTTCAAATTGCAAAACCATAGTAGCAAAATCTTTTAACAATTCACTAATAATTTATAATAATAATAATGTATACAATAATATATGATATATGTTGCCCTGAATAAGTTTAATTATAAAAAGTAATAAACAAATTTCTTTTTAATGATAAAGGAAGCACAGCAGAAAAAAAAAGTATCTTGTAGGGGAAGGCAAGTCAATGCAATTTTTCCTGGCCACTATGAATGGATTTAAGAATCTTACCCAATGCCATGAGTTTTTTCAATTGGCTCTTTCATCTTCAAAGGAATGAAGCATGAGTTTTTCAAAAATTTTCATTTTTCTCATCTTACCCCAGCTACGAGATAATATAAAATGAAGATATTTATTAAGTTAACATAGATAAAATTTTTCTAAACTCAATCAAAACATCTACATATTGCTTATAAATTTACATATTACGATATCTTAGAATTTTCATACATAAAAGGCTCATGTGGAATGTACTTAAAAAATTAAACTTACGAGAAACTGCTTTATCGTTAAAAATTATCTCCATGTCCGTCATGTGAATTTTGATGCCAGGATTATATTAATTTATCTCTATAAATAGCCCGCAGATAATTATAGTTACAAAAGAGTTAATTATTGAAAAGATGGGAGCTGAGTCATCATTTATAATATCCTAGAGCGTTTAATAAGATGAGGAATGGCCAGGAGCTGGATATCATTTCCTAGATGCCCACGGACCATCTAATAAACAAACTCACGAAAACACCAGGTTATGAAGTGTGGGAAACGACTCACATGAAGACATATTTTGTAAATATTTGTACAAGAAATCATGTTCTTTAACAAATAAAAGAAATCAATCAATAATTTAAAATAAGAGAACAATGGATCCATAAATATTCTTCGAATTGTATAGAAGGATCTAACAATAGTGAATATGTTTCTGAGGTTGTGAAAACATTTCCCGAAAAGTTAAACTATATAAAGAAATGGGATAATTAAAAAAAAAAGTATATATTCAAGCTACAAGGAAGTTATAATTCCCAACTTTACCTGTATAATAATATACTTCACAAAAAAATGAATAATAATAAGAAAATTTATTTTCTGTTGTCACTCATAGATCAACTATAGGGTCTGGAGACTTTATGATTATAAAACCTTCAACTTGTTTTTTTTATCTGCACTTAACAATATATCTATATTTTTTAAAGAAATGTTATTATTCAGAGTGTCCATCCACTCAATTCAGATGATTCAATTTTTTCATATTTTTATACTTATGATATTATAATTATATTTATTAATAAGAGACGATTTTGTTCATATCTAGGATATAAATGAAGGAATACGACTTTTAGAAACTGCTCAGACACAGTATAGCTCGTATGACTTCGAAAGTAGGTTGTCGCTTCGGATTCATTCCGCTTTGAGGGAACATAAGGGTCCTCAAAATTTCTCAATTTGGTAACTCAAAATGTGATATTTGTTTGTTTTTTTATAAATCTTAAGTTAAATTTTTGTTAGAAATCTTTTTTATTATTATATAGGGACTGTGCAGCATCATTAGCAAGGTATATTGGTCAAAGTTTTAATATGCACCACATGTGCCTTCATTATTATAATAATAATGTAACAAAAAATAAAATAAAAACATTAGCCTACAAATTCCAAGCTCTGTTATTTAAAAAAAGTTTACTTATTAATCTAGTGTTTCGAAAATATAAAAAGAAGCAAGAAAGTAGTAATTATTTTTCTATCGAATATTTCGCACTGTCCCGATATAAATTCATTTATGTTATATATTTCTTTTATTCCTTTTAATATCAGTTTTTTTAAGACTTAAAATTAATGAAACATATGCAGAGAATCTCCTACTGCAATGGGTTAAATTTATTATTATAATCCCTAACAGAAAGGAAAACATAATTTATAACTTCTTAGAACAAATTTTGTTTGCATAAGATAACAGTTTACTTTTTTATCTACCCACCTTTAGTTTAATTCATGAGTAATTTTTTAACTTGTCTGTTTTGTTTTTTATATCATTTTGTCGAAGACAAAAATTATATATATACATTGTATGTGATATACATTTCAATGCCAGTACATTCTCTCTAACACATTTTGATTAATATAAAGAATATATTATTATCCAAAAAGTGTTGATTCACACTATTGATAAAATTCTATACTTTATAATGATGTTTACTTAATAAGTTATTAGTTTGTTCTATAGTGAAATATTTCTTTAGTTGAGCAGTAGTATTCAGCTACACCTGAACTAATACTAACCTTTATTGTACTCATTAAGACCTCGTTGGAGAGCAGGATTTGTAGTTTATTCACCCATTAAGAGTGGAATAAGAAATTCATCACTGTTATGGTGATGTTAACACCCAAAAAATTGACTTTATTCGTTAACATTCATGTATTTATTTTCTTTTATCTATTTTCTTATCATGTATTTATTTTTATTATGTAAATGAATGTTAACGAATAAATTGATTGAAAATTGAATAACTATTGTTACAGTAAAGTTAAAAAAAGTTTTAATTGATTGAAAATTGAATAACTATTGTTACAGTAAAGTTAAAAAAAGTTTTTAACTTTACTGTAACAATAGTTATTCAATTTTCAATCAATTTATTCGTTAACATTCATTTATTCGTTAACATTCATGTATTTATTTTCTTTTATCTATTTTCTTATCATGTATTTATTTTCTTTATCTTTTATTTCTGTATCTGACAACTTCTTCGTAATTTATATATACTTATATTTATTTTTTATTTTATTTTTATATTTTCAACATGTTTGTATCTTTTGTAGCCCTGAAGACGACCTGCAAAGTGGGTCGAAACGTCGGCAAAAATTAAAATTATTTATATATTTTAATTTTTTTATTTTTTTGATTTTTTTTTTATTAAAAGTATCAAAGACTTTTTTTTTCTATATTATTCGAGATGCCCAAGTGATCACAGAACTATTTTCCTTCATTTACCTTTTCAATATATTGTTAGTTCCTAGTAGACTATCATAAATAGCAGTATTTTAATTTTTAAAAAGCTCTAAACGACATGTGATATGTTTTTTTTTCTGTTGGGTTTAGACCTTTTGCCGCCTTAATAAGCCTACTCCATCTCTGCCTATCTTAGGATTTTTTGTCCAGTTATCTGCGTGCAGTTCTATTGCATCTTTCTTGATTCGATCTGTCCATTTATTTTTTGGTCTTCCATGTGGACTTGCGCCTATTATTCATTGTCATGTAGAGGCTTCCAGATGGATTTCTATGAGCTACATACCCCGTCAATCTAACCTCCTCGCTGTCATCTCATGGAATATTGATTGACCAGTTTCTATAAATAGATGTTTATTGGTCTTTCTCCTCCATATATTAGTATGTCAAGCAATCCATTCACTCACTACAAGATCCCGACCCTCTGACCTATACATCCCTTCTCATAGATCTGCCTCATTCCAAAATTCCTTTATAGCCCGCTCTGTCAACTTTTGGAATTCCCTCCCGATCAAAATTCGACATGCCCCTTCCCTGTACACATTCAAAAACCTCCTATTCCAATTCCTGTTCCAAAAACAGTCAGATACCAGCTAACTATTAATATTATATATGTATTGTGTAGCAATCATATAATTATAACACTTGGTAAGAGATAGTACATGCATTTCCTACTATCGACATAGGAATTTCAATACATACATTTTTTAAAATTTTTTTTTTATTCAATTATAAGTAACTGTTTATTTTTATATATATATTCAAGTAGTTTTTTTTTTTTTTTTTTTTTTTTTTATGAAATGAACTCATTGTATCTCTTTTTCGTTCTTCATTTCTCAAAGTGCATGTTTATGTTGTTCAACCCTTAAATATAATTTTGTTCATAGTTCAAGTGATTCGTTCATAGTTTTAATTGTTTTGTTCATAATTTTAAATGCTCTGTACATAGTTTTATCTGTATTGTATATAGCTTGTGCACCTAAGGTTTTCTTTACTGTTTATTTTATTTTATCAATTTTCTTTATTGTTTCAACGTTCAGGCCAGTAATATTCTATTATTTTGTACATTGTTGTTATTCTGAAGGGACTTAGTCCCAGAATAAAGTTTTTTTTTTCTATTTCTATTAGTACTCTGATCCCAGATCGCTCCAGTTATCATGGTAAGGATGTTTCTCTCAAATATTTCAATTCTAGGACACTGGTTAGTGCCCAGGTCTCACTGCCATATGTAAGAACTGGCTATATCAAAGCATTGTACACCCTTAATTTAAGATTTTTGGAGATTTCAATACTTTAAAGGGAGAAGGAAGTTCTACATGTGATAAGTATCCCGTGATAAACTTGGCATCTAAGAGGCTTTCGGATAGAATTATGGTTTATCTCCAAAATGGTACATTTTAGGGCTTTTAAAAGGTACTCTTTATATCTGTGTCAAAATCTTTAAAACATAATTTGTCCCATATTGATTCTTCAACTTTGTAACATTGAAGTTTTGGAGATTCTTACTTTTTTTAAATTACTTTTATTAAATTTGTAGTACTGATTTATCGATCATAATTAGAAATCATCACTTCTCCATGAAATTCTCTTTCTGTTGAAACATCATTTTTTAAAATCTATTCCTCATGAGAGTCGGAGAAGGGATATATACTACCGTATGTAAAGTAGGTTAATTTTAAGAAATTATTATATTTTATTATCTGTATGTAAAAATGTTCTCGAATAGAAAAATTAAAATATGTTCCATTTGCCTTCGAAAGGAGTTTCTCTGCATATGTTTGTTTCTTAAATACATGTCTGAATGTTGATGTTAAATTGGATTATGGAATAATCCACATTATTATTATTGATAAATAAAAATACTTTCGCTTATGTGATGCCATATTTTAGATTCTATGTGAATTTATTTAAATAATTTAGCACACAATAATAATTGTACGAATTTTAGCTTTTACCAATTGCATGCATGTTCGTATTAATTATATCTTATCATATATTAATTGTTGTAACTGTTTCTTGTTCCAATTTGTATAAGTTTCCATTTTGATATTTGATAGCTTTATATCATAATGGTATGTGCATCATTTAAAAACTAAAAAAAAAAAAAAAAAACTCACTCAAGTTTTATAACTAATAACTAAGCTAATGTATAAATAAAATAAAAAAAGAAATAAGTAATCTAAGAAAAGAGGGGCGCGATTGAGTAATGTTACCACTAATAATATGCAAATAAAGGAATACTTTTATTACCATTAATAATTATAATTTATTCATACTGATAAGTGGGAAGTTATGAGTTTTAGTATTAAGTAAATTTACATCTTTAAACCTTAAAATGATTAATGAACATATAAAAAAAAAGAAAGAAAGAAAGAAAATTATCTGGAAGCATATAGAAAAGAGATTTATGTTTATATTTTTTCAAAAACGTTCCTTTGCCGAGAAAAACAAATTTTTGGTTTTTGGTTCTAAATAAACTTCCCACATGCTTATTATTATTAGACTATTAACATTGGTACTTCAATTAATTGGTCAAAGATGGAATTAAGGTATTTTGTCTATTTATTTATTATATTAATATTTAGATCTGTTATACTGTATTGAAAATAAACTTTAACTATTAACCTTATATAATTCCATCTGTTTATTATTTCTAGTCTTGTGATGTTTAGTTATAATAAATCTATGCATTAAAAAATAAGCATGAATATAAAATTATAATGTCTAACGTATATTTTATTTTTATTCAGAACTGTACAAAGGTGTCTTTTTATTTATCTGTAAAAGTTACTAACCCTTTTTTGTTTTTTTATGTTTCTAAAAATTAGTAACAGATAATATTGATATACTATATGTGGGCTGCAGATGGAAGTTGAAGATATATTTGGATATTTTTCAATGACCTTATCTAATCTCCTCTCCCCCCAAAAATACAATAAAAAAAATTAATAATATAAAAAATAATAAATACACTAAAAATGTTTATTACCTTTTAATTAGCTTTTATAGTATTTCCAAAGTCATATTCAACTGTTTCCTAGACAAATTAAACTTTATGCAAACTATATTGAACTTCCGAATTGTTTTGACTTTTTGTAATTTTTCAATATATGAATATATTATTTTTTTATATTGACAAATTCCGAAAAGTTAAATTAAATCGCAAGTTCAATTTGAAATGGGAGAGGCTGAATTTGGTTTTGAAAAGGTTTAATTTGTCTTGGAAATAATTGAATTTGACTCGGATAAAGTTGAATATGAATTGGAAATTCTATATAATAAATTTTTTTATAAACAAAAAATTATAGTGAGAATATCAACCATATGATAAATTTTCTTAAAATGTGAATTTCTTTCTAATTAATATATATATATATTCAAACAAATATTTTATATACCCAAGATCACTAATTTTAATAAAGCTTTTATTTGTTTTCCACTCTCCCATGCCACCAGGGCAACACGGATGTATGCAGTAGTGTGATATTAAGCATTAATGCATAATAACACACTACTGCCATAATATCGGTTTACAAAATTCTAAGCTGTGCACACAACTAGCTCTTCTACTTTTCCTCATTCTTCAGCAAATTAGGCCTGGCTTCCCAAATCCGGAGGTCTTCCTGGGACTGGTCCTCTTCTCCTTCTGCGTGCACCTAGGTTGAAGTGAGCTGGGTCCACTGCCGTCTTCCAGCCATTTATAAACTCTTTGAACCGCGGGAAGTTCTCTTCACTCACCAACTGAGGAAACTCCTCCTCAGTGAGTACGTAAATTCCCGTGGTTCTCATTAACCTAGCTCTTAATTCGTCGAAAGCAGTGCAGGCCGTGACCACATGCTCAATAGTCTCCGGAACATCACAAGCGGGGCAGTGGGGATCTCTATCCTGTCCGAGGCTATGAAGTTCAGCTCTGAAACCCCCATACCCTGTGAGAAATTATGAAACCCAATAGTCCGGGAGGACCCATTTCGCCTGTAACCGAGATTCGACGGTGGGGAAGTATTTTCTTAAGGTACTGCCTTTCGGAGTCGTCACCAACCGTTATTTTTTCATTTATTTTTTTTAAATTTTAATAAAGCTGTATCCATTGTTCAACAAATTATTATTTCTAATGTTTATATATTATTAATAGTAATAGCACAGCCTAAAAATATTCCAGCAGTCTCCACTCTCTGTTGGTTGGAATAATTTTATTTTGGAGCAACATGGTGGAATTTCAGCCAGTTTGCATAACTCTAAAAAATTACAATGGATTTTTTGTGGTTGTTGCATGTTTTATTTAGCATGGATCAGTTGGAATTTAGTAATCTTCAATGGCTACCTTTTAGATTCTGTCTTTTAGTTTTCTAAATGGAAGCTCTGTACTAAATGCCTTGTTGAACAGATCTGTTCCATAGTTCATCTTTAAAAATGACTGACTTAGAATCCTTATTTCAAAACTAAAACAACAACAAACTCTGACTACTTCAACTTTCATTGAATCAAAATCTCCAAACTTCCACTTCGCTATTTAAAAAAACAAACCCAACACATGAAAATTTGGAATTTCTAACTAGATAATCCTATCATACTCCCAATTCCTAAAATTCAATTTCACTTATTAAATGAAGATCCATATAACCATGCTAACTTTAAATTAAAAAAAAAAAAGATTGTTCTAGTGACAATTAATTACAAAAAATTTAATTTCTCTTGCCTTACAGATAGTGTATTAATACATTTTTTAATTCAAGAATAATGTTAAATAAACTTTATAAAACTTTTGATACGTGTTATTTTAGTTAATTATAATTTTATATTCCAGAGATAGATCATTTTATTTATTTTTTAAAACCCAAAGTTACCTTATTGTAATTTGTAATCTCAATATTGTACTTATTAACAGAAAATGATAGTTATATTATTGTTATTGTACTTTGTATTAATATTTAATTAAACTAATATCAATTTGTATTAATTTGGTTGTTGATTGTTATTGTTCATATTAATATTCAAGCTATAAGGTTGTGTATGATAAAGGAAGTTTTCAATAATAAAAAAACACAGTGATGAACGGTCACATATGAAAAAAATATATACTAGAGGGAAAGGTTGTATGCAAATTATTAAAAATTGATTTTAATGAAAATAATAAATTCCACAGAATTTAAAATAATACTCATATTGGTTTATATTTTGTGAAATGTACTAATTCTTGAGAAATTATTATTGGAAAATTTATGTTTATATGAAAGTATTCCACTAAATAATAATAAATACTACTATCATACATAAGGTTGTGTTATGATTATATTGTGCCATATTATACGAAAAACAAATGTATGTTCCCCCATCAGTAATATTTAATATATATCTTCAAAGTAAAGTACTCATTATTCAATTCAATAACATTGATAAGAGTCTAAAGTACATTTAGATTAAAATTAATTTAAAAAAAAAATTTAAAAAGGTTCTGATCAACCCTTCTGGGCCATACCCAACCTTTATAAAGTAGTTCCTCTTAATTAAAGGGTTAATTAAGAGAAAAACATGGCGGTTGAGCATGATCCTGGTCCAATTACCTCCTTGCAAAACTGTCGACCTTAAAAACAGTATATCCCAACAAAGTACTGAACCCTTCATGGGTTGTGGTACAGGTTTATTTTATTTTTTTTAAGACAATATTCTATGATCCATTTACAAAAATTTTTCTCACTGCAAAACTCTTTGCCTACTTTATTCAGTTTGAGTTCAAGTACTCCCAAGTTTTGGTACACAGTTTAATAATAAAATTGATTTGTTTAAATGCCAATATGTGTAAACCATCTGAATTTAATATAAAAATAAGATCCCAAAAACTTGCAATAAAAGTTTAACTTATTTCATCTAATATTTTAAACCTTTATTTAATTTTTAAGAGCCAGTTTTTGTCTTTTAAAATAAATCTTACCCAATAAAAAAAAAGTTATGTTTTTTATACTTCTAAAAACATGCTAAGTTTCATTGAAATCAGCAAATGTTACTTTAATAATTAGATTTTCCACCAGATCTGTTTAACCTTTCCAAACTGTCTAATAATTATGATTTTATTCAATATGCTACATAGATACTACTTTCATTTTGGAATGCTTTTATAATTTCCAAATTTAAATATAAGAAAAATGTGTTTTAGACTCTTCTTCACGGTTTTGTATTAAAGAAGTACATTTGAGTGTTTACAATTTTACAGATTTAAAAAAATTACTCATTTAAGTATTATTTCTACTGCAAGATTAGAAAACAAATATATATAATCCTTATGCGTTTATCAAAAATTCTAGATGTTTAGATGAGGACATTGATATTGTAATTGTATGTTAATAAGTTTAATTTGTCTTGTATCTAATTGGGTATATTTCTTATAAATAAATTATAAGAAGACAATTAAATATAAAATCAACAGATTAGTTTCTCACTGTAAAGGCAGGTTACTTAGCACTGCTTCTATATAATCTTAACTTTGTTTTTTAATCCAAAAAGATTATATAATTATCATATTTAATAATAATTTTGTGATCAAGCTTTCCTCTGTTGATATTTATTTCAATACACAGATACTTTAAAAAAATATATATATAGAAGAAAAATATATATTAAGTTTGAATACATTTATTTACAAAGACTGTTTAATTTTAGCTTTATTTTTCACAAGCTTTTATCAAATTATGGTTGTAACTTTATTCCATGTAAATGTTAAGTGTTGGTGCAAAATATATTTATGTATATGTATGGGAAGACATTTCATGCAAAATTATTATTTAATGTAATATTAGTACTGTGTTTGTGAAGAAATTTTAACAATTTGTAATGTTAAATCTAATAGTTTCTTGAATAGTCCTATCTCATGAATTATATAACCGTCCAACTACAAAATATAATTGAGGGAGATATTTCAATCCTGCCATTGTTAAATTTTGTTTTTTATTCTTCCTTTCATATTGTATTTTATATATTTTTGCTTAGACAATCTAGTTTATGTGTTATATGCTGAATAAAGTCATTATGATGAAATTATTAGTATTATTTTTAAACCATTCTAAAATGTTTATCTAATTGTAAACAATAAACACAAAATGCTTAGTTATCATAATGCTAATAAATCAATAGTTGTAGTTCAATTTTATCAATTAATCGAAATATACTTCTCGATTTCAATATAATGCTTCCAAAGAACAGGTCTTTTCTTTTATAATTACGTTTTATCCGTAGATTCATTATATAAATGAGCAAAGATAAAACAATTCAGTTTTTTTTTCTCCTTTGCTTCTTAACGATTGTTTTTTGTTTAGTAGCTTTTGAAAACTGTGAATCTAAATCAGTTCCATAGTAATGCCAAAGTTCCATTATTGGACTTTATGAGAATAGTGAGGGGAAAGACAAAGTTGGAATGTCAACATTATTACGACAAGGAATGTGTCTCAAAGGGTGAGGCCCACCAAGCAGTTCACCTGAAGATAGGCTTGACTTCATGGTTTGCGACACTTAAATTTCACTGCCCAATCTTAGAATAAACCATGGTATAATAAACAAATTTCTACATGTAATGGGTTAAGCTAAGAGCGGTTACTGCCCAACACTCCAATCCACAGCTAATTGCTTTCCAACATAAAAGGTTCGAGAAACGAAGGAATGTTTAGGATCGCAAGCTATTGATGATAGTATGAGTTTTCTAACATCAATAAATAAAGATAATGCCGGCAGATTGCGACATTTTTTAAATGAGGTAGATGCACCTATATAAGCTCCTTATGTTCTTTTAAGTTTCATAAGCTTATATGTAAGTTCAATAAAACTCATGTAAAACTTAAACTCGTTTTAAGTCAATACAACTATAAAAGTCCAAGTTTAATTTAACCATTACGGATATTTAATATAAAAATTATAAATTTAACATAAAATATTTGTGTTTGAGATTAAATTTCAATTAAGAAGTAACAACTTAATTAGTATAATAATATACTAGCAAAATAGGACTTGCTTCAACAAGTCTTAAGGACAAAAATTTAATATTTATATAGCTTGGGTTTTATTTTAAATAAAAGGAGTTAGTATTTTTAACTAGATTATTTAAGCCTCAGCACTAAGGAGTTGATAATACTGTTTTATTGAATGTATGTTATATATATACTACATACATAAAGTCAATAAAATCAATTTGTTTGATATTATAATATTTAAAGGGGTGGTTTGGATTATGGAATCATCTGGATTAGCGAGTCTACTATAGTTTCATCCCCACTACTTTTCTTCAACGTTTAATTACAAATATATATCAGAAAAATTTAGCACTTTTTGTTTCTATGGACTGCTATCTGCAGTTATCTAGTTATTTAAAGTGTTGTTGTGGTTATTTATATTTCTTATTATTAAATGTTTATAACCTGAACACTGATAATCCCTATCTTCATATGAAATTAGATTCTCAAATAATAAGAAATATAAATATATTTGGAGTTGTCTCTTTTTTGCCTGTTTCTTATTAATAATTAATTAATTTCTTATTATATATATATATATATATATAAATATAGTAATTTAATAATAAGAAATATAAATAACAATAACAACACTTTAAATAACAAGATAACTACAGATAGCAGTCCATAGAGGCCGCGTTGCTCACAAGTACCCTTTATTGTTGTAAGCTAATCTAAAACAGCAAATATAAATTGAAAATTCGTGCAAGTATTGAATAATAAATTTTAAATTCAGGTTTAGAAAGTATTGATCCTAGATAAATCAAATTATTTCTAACATTGGGTTTAGAAAATATTGATCCTAAGCAAACCAAATTATTTCTAACATTGGGTTTAAATAAATTCTGAAAAGGCCTATTATTCAAGCCACAATCCATTCTATACTTCATCTCGAGTGAATATACAGGGCTTCCAATTGTAGCCTATCAGAAAGACCACAATGTTTCGAGAAAGATTTATAAATCAAGCTTCTAAGCATCAGAGTTATGTTAAGAAGTTCTTAAAGGACAATGCTAAAACAGATGACTCATTCAAGTATAGATGAGAAATTCGATTCTGTTAACAGAATCGATTCAATCATTATGGCGAATCAATTCTTTGCAGCTTTTTTTTCTCCATTAAATTAAAAAATAAATAACAAACATTCTCAAATCTTAAGGTTACTGATTGAAATTAAAAGTGCTGGTTCACATCTATACAAATAAAAAGTTATGAATCTAATAAAAAAGAAGAAAGTTTAAATGGAACAGGAAATTTTATTTATATATATATATAAGATTTTGTGCTGTGTATATAAATTGTAAATGAAATGAAAAATAATTTAGAACAAATTATAACTACTAACTAAATAAAACATGACAGAGTAGCCATAGATTAAATAAAATATTTACAAAATAATAGGTAATTCAAAGTAAAAGTATAAAAAATATATACACATATAAATAAATCAGAAAGAAAAAAAACAGTAATGTAAATAAGCATAGGTTATAAATGAATGAATTGTGAAATGATCATGAGAGAGTAGATTCTGAAAGTATAGAAAACAACACAACTGGACTAAAACATTTCATAGAACCAACTCTGTGAGAATCAGTGAAGAACTGAGAGAGCCTTTTAGCAGCGTCATCGAGAATTGAATCGAAACCTCACTTCAACTTTTTCAGTTCTAAAGAATTAAAATTGACTGATTCAGAGTGAATCGACCGATTCCAAGTAAATCACTTGAGAGTACGATTCTTGATTCATCTTTTCATCTCTACATTCAAATGGAAAAGTGATTAAGCAAAACAAAAAAAAAAATATATGTATATATAAAAAGTGTTTATTAAAAGCTTCTTTTGTAAAACACACAATATCAAAAGGTGAACAAACAAAATTAAGACTGTAAGAAAGCATCAAGTGATCGTTATATTCCAAGCATAAGTGAAAACAAAAAACATAGTCCATTACTGTAATACAGAGACAAAAAATAAATAGGAACTACAAAAAAACTATTTAGCAATTATGAAAACATTTACAAAGAATATAAATAAGAAATAATCCTTAAGATTATAAACAATATCTTTGGAATGAAAAGACATTTTAATAAATATTTTTCAAAAAATAAATAACTATTTACAAGTACTGAAATGTAATTTTTTTTTCTTAATATAATCACAATACATTTACTTAAAATTATATTTTGAAATGACAATAATTGAATGTCAAATTCATTTTTTTTAATAAAATAATTCTTAGAAATGAAGGCTTACTCCAAGGCACTTGAGTCTACAATAGGGATTTTATTCCAATAATAACAAAATTTTGGTAAAAAATGATTATGTATTCCCCTGTATGCCATTCATTAATTATTTAAGTGATGTAAGTAAAACTAGTTTTGATATTATTAATGACTTATATTGAACTTCCTTATAACAGAATTTATTTTATACATTCTAAATATAACCTATTAATATGAAATGATAATCTTATTTATCGTATAAATGGGTTTATTTTGGTCATTAGTACTAAAGACATCAAATAGTCTTTTGTAAGGCATGTCTTGTTCTTACATTAAGACCTCATAGGCATGATTTCTCAGAGTATTTTTAATGGTCTTGCCAACCATTTTCAAGTTCAATTGTCAAACATCTTAAAGTTTCTGAATCTGTATTTTCCACCAAGAATATTATAAAGTACAAACAATTGTTGTTCCTTAGAAATAATAGACAATGAATGAAAATTTTGTTTTTCTGAGCAATGAATTACTAAAATATGCTGAAAAAACAACATTAATTACGTAAGGAATTTGCCATCTTAAGCTACTTGAACTTTCATGATAACACATCAGTTTCAGGATTAACCTAAACTTCATATTCCTCAGAAAAAAATAACTTCATATTTTCATAACAGTTTTATGGAAAATTATAATGAGAACTCATGTCTCTGTGATCGTGTTATAATGACTTTAATAAATGTATATATTTCTTTTTTTAACGAGTATGCAAGTATTTTTAGTACTTTTCTTTATAGGAATATATATTTTTATTAATAAACAGAGCAAGACGAATTTTATCATTACATGGCACATCTTTTTAAAATTTAAAACATCTGTTTAAAGTTTAATGGAAACATTTTATTTCTTGACTACGAAATTTGATTTTGGTAAGAAATAGCACAAAATTAAATAAGAAATCATCTGAAGATGAATGCTTTACATGTAAATTATAAGCAGATGACAGATTTCTAAACTATTGTTTATTTAATAGTTATAACTATATTTGTTGATATAATTGAATTTGTTAATTTATTTTTTAAACTTAAATTTTGAAACTATTTCAAGTATGTGAAAATATATTTTTTCGTTCAGTTCACTGAAATATACTAAATTTGTAATAAAAAAAAAAAAAAAAAATGAAGTTTATTTTAATGAAAATCTTTCTGAAAAGAATAAGTTAATTTTATGATGTTTTTATATTTTATTTCTATACACGTTCTATTTTTGTTCCAAAAATATTGAGTAGTCCTACAAAACTACTAAAATTCACATTGGTCTAAATCATGAAGGAATAAACGAATCCTTTTTAAGATGAGTTTGGACATTTGATAAACTAGGGTAAATGCACCAGTAGCTGAATGATTAAGAAATTTCTTTGAATTTTTACGTCTAAAAACTTAAATATTGATGTGATTATATTTTTCTTTGATTTGTCTTATAGAATTATTTCTCACCTTACCAAGATATATTTCAAATCCATGAAACATTCCCCAAAATTTAAAATTAATAAAATAGTTTTTTTTGAACCATTAGCTGACACTTTGATTTGGAATGTTTCTATAGCTGACAGGGATATGATAAAGAGAAATTTCATATTCTTCATTTTAAGATTAACAAAAATTACATTTAACTTATTAAAAAAACTAACTTCTTGCGTTTTCTGACAAAAATTTAACAATGACTACTGGTTCACTGTCAAGAATATGTTTTTGGCAATAGGAAAACCTATTTTTGCTTTGAATTTAATCCAAATCATTAGCATTTTTTTTTTTTTTTTTTAGACCTGCTATATTCAGTATATTTCTTAGAATTTATGGGAGTAAAGGGCTGTCAACTACTGGGAAAATCCCCATTATAAGGCTCCAGTAGCTATTAAATATCCAATTTCTTCATCAAGATAAGTTAAAAATGGATTAAACATAATTTAAAAACACTAGAAAAACAATCAAACTAAAATTTTGGGATAAATCCGAGTATTTAAAGAGAAAAAGGCAAACCTGAGGTATGGCGCTCTTATTGACAGATAGTTGTTCCTGGAACACTAAGTGGACCGTGAGGGACCTGCCTAATTTGTCATTCATTTTTTTGGTTGCAATTTCCGGTAAGACTAAAGCAAAGCAGACAAATATATCAGGAGAAAATATAGAAGTTAATTTTTTTTAAAATATAGGTCCAGGAGATCCTGAAATTTTATTATTCCCATTTTTCGAGGAGGATGTCAGATATTGGTACACTATCAGCTATTGGTGCTTTTACCCTATAGGAAAAAAACATTTAAACATTTGTGTTTCCCATAGTCTGTGAAATGTCTAAACGCACCTTTGAACTGACAGCATTAAATAGCAATGATGCCTTCTATATAAGAGCTTATGATCAGAACAATTTTACGCTGATAACTAAATAATGATATGTATCACATAATAAGTTTTAAATACTACTACAATTATTAAAAACACTATAAACATTCATTCATCTAAACATATTCGTGTTAATACAGATAGTAACAATAATCAGATGATAGAATCTGTCTGTCATAAAATAATTTAAAAAAAAAAATTAAATCTAATTCACTCATAATAAATGTTATAAAAATATATTCGACAAATAATCTAGTCGAAGAATACAAACATTATTTCACTTTAATAAGTTGTACTGAATATTAAGATATTAAAGGACCAGTATAATCAATGAATTTATTAAAAACAGTGAATAAGACACTTAAATACACATTGATTGGAATGTTTCGATATTTTCATGTTTTACACAGCTAACTTATGATTATACATTAGAAATACACAGTTATAGTTTAAGAGATACAATTTTTTCAAAAATAATTTATTTCTCAAAATGTTTTAAATGATGGCACTTATTTATAAAAGAACCTCCATAAATTTATAATAGAATACATAAATAAGGTACAGTTCCGGCGTGAATGTAGTCATAACCTAACATGTATGTAAAAACACATGTCAAGGGTGGCAACCATGATGATTATTTTAATCTGACCATATATTGATTTTTTTTTTTTGTTTATTTTTTTTTAATTCACACTTGTCATAATGGTAATGACAACAAGTGAATGTGAGGTTGATTCGAAAAAAATAATGTCATGAAAGCCATTACGAGGATCAGTACCCAGCGGCACCTCACTCGGCGTGATATACCATATATTGATTAAATTAAATATATTATTGACACAACAATAATATATAATACACATTATATGCAACTTTGTTTTGGATTTTTAACAATATATTTCTCAATTAAAAATTTGATCCTTGAAAGTAAACAAGTGACACATCTGATCTGATTGATCAATCATGATTGTAATTTCAAAATGGGTGAACCAAAAAATATTTTCCTTAACTTTTCTGTTTTGAACAGTAATGCTACAAGATGAAAGTAAGTATTTGATTTAAAAAGAGATACCTTAATTTCTAATTATAATTAAACAATACGATAATTATAAGTGATGAGCAATGTTTTTTTATACTAAAAAATAATTTATAAAAATATATTTTTGATATAAATTACCACATGGAATGCTTTGGCAAATGAGTAAAAATAATCTCAAGAGTTGAAGAAAAAATCTCAGGTAATACAATAAGGTGATAAGTAATAACTAGAGATTCGGTTTTTATGCAGTTCTTTGCTTATTCTTTTTTTTTTTTTTTTAATCTAAATATTTTTATACAATAACACATAATAAACATTTATATTTTTAACACTTTTGAATAAATGTATACAAGAATATTTTTATAAAACTCTAAACTTTTTAAAAATATGTATTTCCAATGAGATCTGATACACCAAACTCGAGCAATTCCACTTTTAATTTTTTAAAAATAAATTATTCTCTGAAATGCCTCGTATCTATAGTTAGAAGGATTTTTTTCAAAACCTCTTACAACCAGGTTAAAGGAGCCGACCGAATTTCTCTGTACGCTAAACCTTGTCAAGTCCTTAATATCACTGTTGTACGCTCAAGGCACCACAGAGACGTAATAGAATTTAACTTGTCTTGTTATAAGTTCATTTGATTGTAATCACTTGAAGACAGTCATATACACTATACTTTCATGAATATTTTCCAGCAATATTTGTATATTTTTTAATAATAATAATAATGAATTTAGCAGAAAAAAAGCTAAGAATACATAAAACTTTTGTTAAACTGTTTTAATAACCTCAATATAAAATTTATTTGATATTTAAAATTAACATTAATATGGAAACATATTTTATTTCAATATTTCAATTAATTTGAAGCAATTGTTATACTAAAACAAACACAAAATTTCAGATTTGTGATAATTCTAAAATTTAGATGACATCATGAAATTTCAACTGCTTGCTCATACAACCCATTTATTTACCAGTTAAGCAGAAAAATCAATCCGTTTTCTTATAAATTTGCTTTTATCTTTTCTTTTACAAAATTTTGAAAATTGGACTAAACAGGGTTTGGTCTAATAGGTCCAAATTAAATTATTGAAGTTGTATCATCGACCTAAAAACACCTAGCTATATTTTCTTCTTTTTCTTCAACAAATTTTCATTATATCATTATGTTAAAGCGTTTTAATGATAACATTTTCTAATAAAAATAATTTTGAAAAATATATTTTGACAATTTTAAAACTTTCGCCACATATTTTTTTAACTGCATAAAAGTCAAATCTCTAGTAATAACTAAATGAACTATAATCTAAACCATTCAAACATAAATAATGTACAATAGAAAAAGGTAAGAAATAAATACAAAATATCCATTTCAGAATGAATAAAAGTTATTGAGATAAATTAATTTTGACACTAAATAGTAATTCTACCAAAATAAATTTTGTTCCGTTGATATATTATAATCAAAATGAATAAATTAGGAGTTAGAAAAGCCTAAAATAAAATGCTATTATTACGGAAGTATGGACTATTTAAAATAATTCTTAAAACTAAAATAGAAAAAATATATAAATTAAAAAAAAAAAAAGACTACACTTCTACAACCTTTGGTTTTGTGTTTAAAGTTAAATATTTTGACTAAAACTTAAGTGACTAATAATTGGTGCAGCTAAAAAGAAAATTCATATTTCTACTTACAAGATTAATGAATTTATATACTCGAAAATATATGATTTTTTTATCACAACTCCAAAAGAAAAAAAAATTATATTTTCAAATAGAAAGTTAACAGTTCTTGAAAGCCAAATATATGTATACAATATTTCATTTAAAAAATATAAAATATTTAATAAATTTGAAATCGAGCCGATTGTTTTTTTTTTAATCAAGAACAATATACCATTAACTGAACTTATGATATGACCACAAAAGGTATTACCAATATCATTGGTGATTTTTGCTCACAAGGTGACTATTGAAGTCGTAGACATTTGCAGTTTGATCGCCGCATATGTTGCACTTCCAAGGGCTGGCTTCTGAGTGACAACCTTTGTGAAGAAGATACAAAGTCGAATCGGGAAAAGTTATGCCACAATATTGGCAAGTTTGATTGAGAATTGACTTCAAATGTACAGGTTCTGGAGCTCTTTGACTAGAAGTTGGGGCATTAGAATCTCCGGACTGCGGGGACCCGCTAGGACTCTCGGCACACTCATCATCAACAACCTACAAGATACAATAATCTCTCTTTAATACATAATGAAACAAAAATAGTATTTGCACGATATAGAATAAATATTAATAATACTTATAAGTTACTAAATGGGTAATAAGATCAACACATTATGTTTTTGCTAATCCTGGTCCAGTTTAGATGATTTTTTTTTTTAAAACAGAGATTATATTGTCGGTTTACTGCAAAAACTCACCGAGCACATTTTTGATAGAGCCGAACTTTTAAGAATTAGTTGGGCCGAATAATGGGCACAGTATATTGTTTAGTTAGTTCCAATGAAAAAAAAAAAAAAAAAACAGAAATGCAAATATTTATGAATTTCATGCAAATATCATTACTTTTTGATATTTTTTTTTTACTTTTTTCTAAGCAATATATGAAAAGAACTTGAAGACTTTTTACAGTTTCATCAAAATTGAGTTGTTTTGGGTGATACAATCAGTAAAAAAAAACATGTTTTTTTAAGTATAATAAAGAAATAGAAATTTTTTTTTCTTCTCCTTAATTGGAACTGTTATCTAACACCATACAATACTACTGTTGCTATTCTATACTATAATCTAAATAACTTTTTAAAAATCGATAAGTAGGAATATTATTTCAAAATACTAACCAGCTGAGGGGAAGAAGGCGATTGTGGAAGAGAAATTTCCACATGGGGAGTCAAAAAATGCATTGGAGGTGTAACACTCTCTGCCACACGTTCTGTATTGTAACCTGGTTGATCTAAATCGATGCCATGTCTAAAATAAGAGCAAAATTAATTATTTGTAATATAATTTAATTTAAACAACAAATATCAAATAAAATTTCAAGTTACCTGTGATGAAAGTGAACTCGTAAACTTTTCATTGACGCAGCAGTAAAATCACAGAGCGGGCATGTCTTTATTGGAGCATCGCCTTGCTGGACATGCTCGTTTTGAAAATGAGCTCTCATAGCAATCTGCCTTTGGAATCCTCTAAGGCAAATAGGGCATTTAAAGAGATTAGCTTTTGCATGCGTTGTCGAATGTTCCTGTAAGTGATCCTTACGAAAAAACCTCTTCCCACAAATCCGACATTCGAATGGTTTCACTCCAGTATGCCTCATTTTATGCCTTCTCATATTTGCTGAATTAGAAAACTTCATTTGGCACACATCACACTCATACATTTTTGAGCGGGATGTACACATAGCCATGTGAGTAAGCAGGGCTGTGTGTGAGACACTTTCATAGTCACATCTTTCACACCTATTAAAAAAAGGGAATAAAATCATCATTTATTTTTAAAACTTAATTAATAAAGAGTAGTGATAAATAAGGAATATATTATCATTTATTATTCTATAAGAAAAATAAATTCTTAATGCTGATTAGTATCCTAATTTTACAACTACAAGTGGAAACTACAAAAAAAAAAAAAATCTGGTGTGCAACATACAACTTTCACTTACCGATCTACTATGGATAGAAATTATTTTCTAGCAATGCTGGGCTATTATAAAATTTTTTGAAGTGCATTTTAAACGGAATAACAGCTTAAAGCTTACAGATAACAAGTCATTGAGACCATTACAATTACAAAATGTCAATTTAATATATCGACGACAGGCAATAAAAATCTAGTCACTCCATCTGCTTTTATAAACCACACAGCTTTCTTTGCTTTTATAAACCTCAGAATGACTAACTCCAATTTCAACATTTTTGAGTGATGTCATTTTAGTGATATTTTTAGTTGCAAAAGTTATCTATGTAGAATATGAGTAAGTTAATTCCGGAGGTGGTGATTGCAGTGTTGAAATATAGAACTGAGAATAAAGGTATAAATTTAGGTACTTATTTCTAATGAAAGATACTTTATTAAATATCTGTAGAAAAAAGATTTTTTTAGTCTCAACAATTAAAAAGGATATTTTAAATTTATCCAAATTTGCGCCTCTTCAGGGAAAAAAACTAGAGACCATATCTTTCCTCCTAATTTTCCTATCTTAACTATTTTTTTTTTGTTTTTTTTTTTAGGAAATTCCATAAACTTTTAAAAAACCATGTACAATATCTCCAAAAAAGTGTATACTTTTTGAGTCATTCGGAATTTAATTTTACCATCCCTCGTAACTTTTTTTCCAGCTTCTTTTCGTTGAAGTATGTTATATAGATAAATTTAAAGGGTGTCGAGAAAATGACTTTAGCGAAGTTTCATTGAAATCGGTACATTCGTTTACGCTACAGTCTATAGCAACGCAGGTTTTTCTGCATTTTTATTTTTTTTCTCCTTCATTAACTTATCAAATTCTTTCAAAAGTTATATTTAGCATTTTTTTGTAACTTTGAATAATGTGAAATGATTAACTTTTTAAAATAAACCATATTAAAGGTATTTTAGAGGAAGCGGTATATGAACATTGAGCATTTAAGCCCTGTAAAGTGACATCAATGGAGATAAGACCTGATTGATATTAAAGACCACTTAATTATACAATGATACACCGAGTTTAATCAAAATCGTTAGAGCCGTTTTAAAGAAAATTGTGAAAATGTGTTTCAGCGTTGATATAAAGTGGTACTTCCGGTTAGCCGATTTTAAGGAAAAAGTTGCCGTCACATCTAAGGCATATACCTATCTTAAATACGTAATATCAGTTTCGTAGGACTTTTCGTTTTTGAGTTAGACTGTTAACATACAAACACACAGACCATTTTTCGGGACTTGGTCATTTCGACTCAGGGTACCTCAAAACATGTAGTTCCGTTGAAAACTCAGATTAAAAAATTTTCTCGATCACAATACTTACCCTTGCTATATATTACATATATACATAAGTGAAAGTAAAAAACTTGATTGTTATTAAGGATGTAAACAACAGAAAATCCTTCGAATCAAGCATTCAATCGTTTAGAAAAGAAGACAGTTCCATGATTTTACAAGGCGGAGATTCTGGTACGATGATCTGGCCACTTTGATATTTTTTTTATAAGGTAGGAAACCCAGATGAGTTTATAATACCAAGAGCAGAACCTGGTTTGGACTCAACCATACCCATCAATATTTGTTAAGAATAATGTTCTTCAATTCTTAACAGACTTAAGAACATTAAAGCTCCAGACGAAGATGGAATTCCAGCTGATCTCTTTAAGAAGTGGTGAGAAATTTTAGAAAGGGTGCTTCATGATTAGAAGAAAGGCATCATTTACCCACTGCACAAGAAGAAAACCATTCTGGATTTCTCAGCATACCTTGGGATATCACTTCGTCTGTATGCTTACAAAAAAAAAAAAAAAAATAACCTGTACCACTAACGACCCATAAAGAGTGTTGGGTTCAGAACAATGCGAGGAAGTACTGTTACAAGGCCAACGGTGGTTGTGCAGGAAGGTGACGGGCCAATATCGCACTCAACCGCCAGGTTTTCCCCCTTAATTAATTATTTAATTAAGGGTACCTACTTTATAGAGGCTGGGTGTGCCCCAGGAGTGTCTCCCGACCCCAGGGTCCCACAGCTGATGAAAAATTACTAGTCATCAGCTGGATTCGAACCTGAGCTCTGGAAGTCAGTGTTCACCCACTGAGCTAACCTGCTCCCTGTGTGTCTACAAAGCTCATGGGAAAATCTTCGAAAATAAGTTCTTCCTTATTGCTGAGAGAGAAATTGGTAAACATCAGGAGAGTATCAGAGGATGATGATCCTCAGGCATCAGATATTAGGCCTACTGATAACAGGGGATAAATCTCCTGAGTATGAAAGGATAAGAATCTATCACTTGATTATTGATTTTCAGCCTACAACAACCTTCACCACTACAACCCCTGAAAGGTCTTGGGTTCAGTACTTTGTAAGGAAATACTATTTCAAGCCCAATGGTTATGCCAGAGATCACACTCAACCGCCAGGTTTCCCCCTTAATTATTTAATTAAGAGTAATCACTTTATACAGGCTAGGTATACGCCAGGAAGGTCTCCTGATACCAGGATCAACCCATGGCTGATGAAACAGAATAAATGTTTACCTGCATGCCACAGCTCAAGCCCAAAATCTTAAGTATAGAAAGTCAGTGATGACAACTAAATTATCATCATACTCCTAATGCTTCAAGGATTAAAAGCATGAAAACTCAATGCAAGGTCATAACCAAAAGAAAATATTAGAAAAAAAACTGTACCGCTACAACTCATGAAGGGTCTTGGGTTCAGTACTGTTTCAAGGCCAACGGTTGTGCAGAAAAGGGATTGGGCCAAGATCACGCTCAACCGCCAGGTTTTTCCCCTTAATCAATTATTAAATTAAGGGTACGCACTTTATAGATGCTGGGTATGCTTCAGGAGGGTCTCCCTATCCCAGGGTCGCTCCACGGCTAATGAAACAGAATAAATAATTTGTCTGCCATGAGCCGGGATTCGAACCTGGGACCTTTAGCATTGGAAGCTGAGTGCCCTACCACTAAGCTATCACGCTCCCTAAAAAAATAAATTATTAGAGTACTTAATTAACAATTATAGTCTTACCTATGAGTTGGTATTTTGCCTTCTGAAGAATCATAATTAGTATTTAATCCTGATTCTGCATTATTTATTTCTTCATTATCACATTCATCCTTGCAAATATCTTCTTCTTTGAAAGTTCTAGAATCTACATCAGAAGTAGATTCTTCTTTAATGCTATCGTTATCATCTTCCGCCATGATCTAAAACATTTCATATCAATTAGAATACCTTATAACAAAGAATGAAATAAAAACAATTTTATTCGTCCCAACTGACAATAATAACCATCTTCTCTAATTCTTAATATTATTAAGAACAGTACAGCTAATATGGGATGTGGTTTTGTTATTATTACAGAGATGATATGGAAATCTGTGACCAGTCAATTTATCTTTGGATGAAATATTCTTGTTGCCTCTTGGACTAAGTTATGCAGACATGAATTCAGGAGTTCAAACTAAGATATCAAATAAAATTTGGGATGGTATTTTAAAGGTGTGTCAGGTAGTTCAGGATCATGACAATCGAACACCACATAGAATCCTGAAAGTAGCAGTTTGTCCAGAATAATATGGAGACTCTTGCTGGAAAAGGTCTCGCCTTCAAATGAAAAGGACCCTTAGGGGTTTTTTAAATCCCTTGAATGGAGTGTAACATCAATTTCTTTAGATTGCGATTAAAGACTTCTGCTTTATTTTATTTAAACTTCTAGTCTAACAGGTCCTTTTCAGTTGATGTTAGGGCATTAGCAGCCTGTCTGGACCCTACATTCAGCCATCCTCAGAATTTCAATTATAGCGTGATCACAGGATCTTGTGCTACTCATCAAAGTAGTACCGTATTATGTATGTAATGTCAGAGAGTTAGGAATAAAACAAATAATCATGGTCTAACTATATAAACTTATTCACAACTTTCATGCATCAAAACAAATACTTTTATAGCCAATATCAAACATTCTTAACATACATCTCAAAGTTTATTTGGTACTAGTTCACTATTGATCCACACTGATTAGACGTTGTCCACAATCACTTCGATCACACTTTTTCATGGAATGCCGATAACAGTAAAATGTTATATAACGTCAGCTCTTTTGTCTCAATCAATCGATTCTTTTTCATGCAATTTTTAAAAAACCCACCTAGTTCTACCTCTTGTGAAGTAATGTCAAGTTATTTGTAACTGAATCATGAGATTGATCACCTTCATACTCTTTCAGATAAACTCTGGTACTTTCGGCATACCATAAACAAGTATGATCGAAGTGATTTTGAACCACACCTAATTCATGCAGAACTGTTGCGGACTAGTACCATTTATTTAAATACAACTAGTAAAATCACATTCAACAGCCGTATGGGAAAATAACTGAATGATACAGATTAATACCAATAACTATTGTTTACTATGAATGAAAAAATTAAATGAAATAAAGGAACAAAGTTATTGTTAATGACTAGGTTGGCAATCCACACTCAGTGATTTCGAGGATAGTTCAAAAATACTTTGTTAGAGATAGATCAAAATTACTTTACACTTATCAGAAAATCACATTTTCTTTAAATATAAATCCTAACTGGTAAGATATGATATGATAGCAAAATTAACAAATTACAAAACCCTAAATTGTTCATACATAACATGAGTTAATTGATACATACCCAATCTTTCCAATTATCTTCTCTGACACAATATTTCATTTGAAAACAAATATAGGTTCATATATGTATGCCCTAGATCCCATTAGTAGCAAAATGAGGGCAAACCATTATAATGGTTATCACTAATGCAAATATAAACTTCATTCACATGGTATCTTTGGTTATTATAGAGGGTTTATCTATTAGTAATCACTTAAAAATTACATAAATTATCACTGACCGTAAATACTTTGTACAACTACTGACCTACTCTGAACTGACAGCAAACCGACCCAAAACAACATACCCTGTTTACAACCTAACCTAACTTGGGTAGCCATATTATGGAGTGCTTAAATAAAAAAAAAATAAAAAATGATAAAAAGTCAGATGAGAAATCATCATTTTAAAAAGAATAACAGAATTATCAAATATTCCAATGTCGAAGCAAAGCACAGTTTATTTCATAGACACAAACAACTACTAAATATTTATGCATTATACGCTCAAGAAATAACATTAAAATATACATGAATAATAACATCAGAACTATTTAATTATAAAGTATAAAAAATACTATTTAATGAAAACATATAAAAAAATATTATACAACTTTAATATTAAAAACTTTCACCTATTGCACAGATTTATTAGTTAAAAGACGTGCCAGTTATCAAGAAGCCAGTAGCTGCGGTAGTGTTCACTTCACGTTCTGTTTCTAGGAAAGGCTTTAAGTTAATTCTATTTTTTTTTAATGTTTCACACTATATATTGTAATCGCGGATTGATACTTGAATCTGCATCAATATGGGCAAGACGAAGAAAGGCCGAAAGGTAGAATGTGATGACGATATGTAAGTTTCACTCAGTTCAATCTGGAAGTTTTATTTTAACCTGTATAACTTTAACCTCCTATCCCTGAAAATTTAAGCAAATAACTAAATAAACGATATATAAGTGTATAAAAAAGATATTTTATTAGTCTTACTTGACTGCAGTTGGTCCTGAAATATCTATCATAAATTTTAATTTAATTTTCATCAATACACAGTCAATCATTGCTTTCAGAGCTTTTACCCTTCTTATTTTCAATTTCACGTACTATTTCTTATTCCATACCTTCATAAATAAGTATGCAATATGTTAAAAGCCTATATCGCATTTTCTCAAAGCAACTTTAATAATAAGTATCTTGTTTCTCTAGTGAACCATCTGGAGTTGAAAAAGAAGTTGAAAATGATGTTGCAACTTCTAAATCGAAAACGAAAAAGGAGAAAAAGTAATAACATACCTTTATGATCTGAAATATATTGTTTGTTGTTTATTTTAATTTGATTTATGGCCTGTGTTGTAGGGCAGTAGATTTAGATTCAGATGTTGAAGAAGATACATTTAAAAAAAAGAAAAATAAAAAATTAGGAAAAGTACATGATGACACTGATGATTTAGTTGATGACGTTCAAGAACTTTCTTTGAATGCTAAAGGAAAAAAGGATAAAAAGAAGGTAAAATATTTGATATTGAATATTTTTGGCAATACTTCGTATAAGCTACCCTAACTTGGACTTAGATTCTCCAGTAGTGAAGCCTGACTGCCGGTCAAATGACTTAAGATGTGGGTTAAGGTTAAGTTACGCAGTTAAAGTTTATTGTGACAATTATTTGGTATTAAAATCATTGTTGTAATTCAAAGTTGGACTTAGATGACCGTTGGATTTGAGCTTACTTTGCTTGCTTAAGAGGTTAACAAACCTGTGAGACATCTTTTGCAGTTGAAGCCGACTTACCAACTTTTGACAGTCAGGTCTGATTGTTGGAGACCGTCTTCCATTTTCGTGTAGCTTATGTCAAGTGATACCATATTTTTAGTGTGTTTATAAATCTTTTCTATAAAATATTTCACAGATTGTTCATAAATATTTTATAGAAAAAACTATTCAATTCAAATTATTTCAATAAGGTTTCTTATTTGCGCATTATTTCATAATAACTATCCCCCACTTCTTCCTCAACCAACTTCTGTAACATATATCCTCTGAATTTAATATTTTGTCCACTATGAGATATTGCATGAATTTGAAAATTAGTTTTGAACACAACTGCTTAGCATTAACATTTTTCTTTAGACATAAATTAAAAGAGACTTATTTGAATATTACAAATTGAATACATTAAAATTTTATATTTATCATCAAACATTTCTTTTGTTTATCATCACCAAAAATAATTTTTTCCATTTCCAGAAGTATCTTGTCTTTATAATTATTTTGAGATTTATGTTAGTTGTCATAGCTGGCAAAATTATGAAATTTTCTTGAAACATTGCAAGTTACGATTTTCAATAATTATCAGCTGGGTTTCTTTTTGTATTTAAGCCTTTTTATTAAGAACAAGAGCAAGAAGTTGATAAAAAATGTTTAGCAATATCTAATATTAATCAATACCTTAGGTTTAAAAATGGGATGTGTTTAGTGGTAAAAAATTTCTAACATGTACAGTGATGGAAAAAACTATTTGCACATCATGTTTTTATGAATAAATGAGTTCAAGGAACCAAAAAACTTCGCTTTCCTCTGCAAAAATGAAAAGTACATTTGTTAAAACCTGAGAAAAACCTTTTGGAAAAAAATAACAACACTACATAATGAAACAAAAAAATTAAAACAATAAAAGTGCTTGGAAAAAATTATTTGCACACTATGACTCACAAGCTCTGTTTACTTTGGCATTAATCCTCCTGTGCCCATACGTCATAGGTTTGTTTACTAATTTATCTCTAATCGTTTATTACCAGTATTCTCTAGTCTTTCAATTAGTTTCCTTTAGTCAATAGACAATTATCATGCCAAAGACAAGTGAACTGTGTCCCTCAACTCGCGAACAAATTGTTTTACTGAGGAGTCAGCAAAAAACATATCGCCAAATTGCCGATTTCTTAGGGTTGAATTTTTCAACAGTGAGATGCGTCTTAAAAAGGTATGAAGAACTTGGTTCAACTGAAAACAGTGAGTGTAAAGGGCGTCCAAAAAAGTTAACTCCCAGGCGGAAGAGGAAAATCAGAAAAGAAGCTCTTAAAAGTCCTCTGATAAGTTCTCGGGAGCTGGCTACCATGGTCCAATCAATGTCTGGAGTTCATATTACTAGCATAACAATTAGATATGCCATAAATTCGGAAGGGCTCCATGGTAGAGTTCCAAGAAAGAAGCCATACATCAGTGAAACGAATCGCAAAAAGCGCCTTGCAAGCGCAAAAAGGGAGTACGTACAGAAACCCTTAAGCTTTTGGGAAAATGTCATATTTTCTGACGAAAGCAAATTTAATTTGTTTGGTTCAGATGGTTGAAGGACGATATGGCGACATCGTAATGAAGCTCTAAAGAAGCAAAATGTTTTAACAACTGTAAAGCATGGTGGAGGACATGTTATGGTTTTGGGGGGAGTTTCCTACCATGGTGTTAGAAATCTTGTGAGCATCGAAGGCATTTTAAATGCGGAAGGCTATGTGAACATTTTGCGACATAATTTGCATCGTAATTTGCGTTTTAGTGCCGAAAAAATGGGAATCCAGGATCAGTACTATTTCCAGCAGGACAACGATCCAAAACATACTGCGAGGAGAACAAAGGAGTGGTTAATAATTAATGTTCCAAAACAGCTTCACACTCCTCCTCAGTCACCAGATATAATTATCATTGAAAATTTATGGCACACCCTTGACCAAAATGTAAGAAAACACCATATCACTAGTGGACATCACCTTAAACAACTTCTTGTTCAAGAATGGGAATAAATAAACGTAGATTTAATTAAAAACCTAGTGCATTCAATGCCCAGACGTCTACAAGCAATTATTGACGCAAATGGCCTATTTAAAAAATATTAAAACTATTAAAATTTAAAATAAACTTGTAAATGTGGAAGTGTGCAAATACTTTTTTCTTCTTACATTAAAAGTACATCTTGTACGACGGTATAGCAAATCCACCAAGAAAACGCAGAAACAGATTTATGAAACAAAGAAAACTTATGTTGTCAGCATACAAAAACTTTTTGCCAAGAAAATATAATGATTTTATGATAAATTATTTATGCAGTGCCTGTGAATAGGAGTTGCAATTTAGTCAATTTCTAGTTTTATATACTGTTGTTATCATGGGTCCATTATTTTTTTAATTTTCTTCAAAAAAAATAATGCAGATCTTCAAAGCAATAATGTTATGTTTGAACTGAGATTTGAGAACGAAAACCAAAACAGAAGAATAGCTTACTGAAACATTAACATTATTTTAGCTAAGGTTGACATAAGTTCTAAGGAATCACAGAAGTTTATTTCATTTTAAATATTTACTCTCAATATTATTCGGTCTCAGATTACTTATGACCTATCATCGTACTGGGATAATATCGAGTTTATCACCTGGTTATGGGAATACTCCGTAGGAAAAACCTATTCAGTTTACCACCTAAAATTGAATACTGTTTTGATGATTGTATCATTGCATACTTTTTTTTTTGCCTAAGTATATCAGTAAAAATTAAGTGTAGTTGTATAATGAACGTGGGATCATTTTTACTCCCTAAAAACTCAGAAATGTCTAGAACAATAAAAACAATTAGAAATATTAAGCTTAATATTATTAATTTATTAAATGATAATATATCAAAGGTCTGAAAATTGATAATATTATAATAAATAATAATAATAATAATATTATTTTATTATCCGGGATCATATAGAAGGCATGTTCTTAAAGACGCAACAACTACTGATAAATGTCGATTATGCTCAGCGACGCTGGAATCAATCCAACATGTCACAGGTGGGTGTGGAGTGTTGGCTGGAACCGAGTATCTCCAGAGGCATAACAATGTGGCTAGAATTTTTCATCAGGCTCTGGCGGTGAAGTTCAACTTGTTAGATGACAAAACTCCATATTATAAATACCACCCAAATAAACTCCTCCAAAAAGGTAGTCTCAAGCTCTACTGGGATGAATCGATAATAACTGACCATACTGTGCGTCACAATAAACCAGACATCCTTCTGATAGACATGAGAGAGAAAAGAGCAGAGCTTATTGATGTCGGGATCCCCAATGATAATAATATAAGCTCCACTGTTGGAGAAAAACTGAGAAAATACCAGGAACTGGCAATCGAACTGAAGGAATTATATCATTTGGGGAACGTCACCACCACTCCAATTATAATATCTTCCAATGGATTAATACCAAAGACAACAGTGGCAGGCACGATGGGATTAAAATTACCTCTTGAAGTGCTGAAAGAGGCTCAGCACTCAGTTCTCTTGGATACGGCGCGTATTGTTCGAAAGTTTTTAAATATCTAAAAAGTAATAGATATTAATCTGAAGTGGCTGGACTTCTGGTCTCCCACCTCAGAAACTTACCCCGCAAAGCGAGAATAAAGAATGGAAATAATAATATTATTATTTTTTATTATTTATTATTAATTTATTAAATGATAATATATCAAAGGTCTGAAAATTGATAATATTATTGTTTACTAATTGTAGAAATTTCTTTTGTTGCAAACTGATCGTGATCTTGTATGGTTTCAAAGAGTTCATTAGTCATCATATTCTACTTCTTGATACTCCTCTAATTAAAAATTTATATTTAATATGTAATCTTAGTTGATCAGTAATTGAGGAACCGTTGGTGGGTTGTAGGGCTGCTGTTTGTGATCTGCTAACTTTTGAACAAAAATATTTTGCTAATTCATGTTTACTTAACAGGGAATTCTTTGTAAAAAAACTATCAAGCTCACACCTCATGTTCCAAAACTTAAAAATTATAATTTACAAAACCATTATTCTACTTATGGTTCTTTATGGGTGTGAAACATGGCTGCTTAAATTAAGACATGAGCAAAGTCTGATAGGATATTAGGACCAAAGAAGGATGAGTCAAGCAGAGAATTTAGACGGTTATAAAATGTCAAATTGCGTGAAATATATAAGATTAATATAATTGAGGTGATTACATTATGGTGAATCAAATTATTGGGCTTAGTAACAAAAGAATCCCTAAAATCCCTCTGTAGACTGATAAACATCCTAGGTATTGACTGAAGCAAATGTGGGGAGATTGTGTTAAGAGTGATCTGGGAGCACTGGGTTTTGAAAGCGACCAGTGGAGGGAGGTGTGTAGACAGTGATTGGTGGTATCGTCATCGAACCTTCGGGCTTGCTAAGCCTTTTTTCATTATTAATTCTTGTTAAATATAAATTATTTATTATTTCTCTATTTGTTTTTAAAATGTATTAATTAATGACATATGATAACAATAGAACTGAATTTTTTTCTGTAATTTATTTTTATTTTGAACAATATTTCGGTGGCTTGAAAATTTGCACAGAAATTTTTTAAATAAGTTTAATATCAATTCCCAGCTTATTTTTAATCAAAAGCTATTTTATCTTAGAGCAATTATATCAAAAGGTTTTGATAAAAATTGAGAAAAAACAAAAAAGGCATTATGTGAGGCTGTCGAGATTCAGTTAGCTTCTTTTTTTTCTTTCTTATAATACGTTATTCAAGTTTTACCTTTTAGTAGTTTGTAAATTATGTTATTATAATAACTCAACTTTAAATATGAATTGAATATTATAATGTTTTGAATCAGTAATATCAATTAACTATTTTTTTATATTTTTACTTCAAAGGGCAAGAATGTTCAGGACGCAGATGAAGAGCGGTCTAAAAAAGCACCTTCTAAGAAGGGTAAAAACCGCGGGTCGGATTCAAGTGATGGTGAAGAAGAACCTGTTGCCAAGACTGAAAAGAAGAAAGGAGGATTTGCTTTGCTAGCCATGTCCGATGATGAAGTCGACAAAAGTGATGATGATGTCGATGAAGATGATGAGGAAGTCAAGGAGGTGGAGATTAAACCAGAAGTCAAAAAAGAAAAGGAGAAAGATAAGAAAGGTTCTTAGATATTTTTAATTTACTTTTACGCTTTTTTAAGTTCAACCTTTATAACCAAACTGTTACACCCAATTTCAAAATATTATTAAACTTAACTTTAATTAAATTTAAACTTTTCTTATTTTATTTTTCTCCCACTTTACACAATACATTGGAGAATGAGAAATATGATTTTAAGAAATAGGGATTGTTATTTTAAATTTACATAATAAAAAATTATGATTGTTGAAATTTTTATCTTTATGATTTATCTGGATTGCGATCTTCTTAATACTTCAATTTTTTTTTTTCAGCTGGAAAGAAACCAAAAAAGAAGAAGAAAGATGACGATGAAGATTTAGATAAGATTTTGGCTGAATTAGAGATGGAATATGCTGGTATACCAGTTCCTAAAACAGAAGAACTGCCAGTCGAGGAAAAAGAAGCCGAAAAGGATAAAAAAGGAAAGAAAAAGAAAAAAGGCGAAGAAGATAAGAAAGAATCTGAAGATGTTTTGCCAGAAAATAAGGAAATGGATGTATCTCAAGATCAGAAAAGTGTCACAGATCTGAAAGAAGATGTCATTGAAGATGACGAAAAGACAACGAAATCTCAGAAAAAGAAGGAGAAGAAACAGAAACAGAAAGAAAAGGCTACATTAAAGGTAGGATAAATAAATTTTCTAGTATTTATTTATTTTTGTATGTAAGTTTTATTTTGTAATCAATCGTTAATGGTTTATTAATAAAATAAACTTTCTATAAAGATAACCTAGAATGATTATATTTTATTATAGGAGGTAGAACCACCAGCAAAGGTGGAAACTGTAGTTGCTCCCGAACCCGAGAAACCTGAACCTGCTGCCGAAGCAGGAGATGCTGATGGAGACGAGGATGGTAATATTTTTTTAATTTTTGTTAATTATTTTCATTTGATAAGTTAGTTGTGACACTCGCTTATTTTTATTTATTTATTATTATTTTAGATGACAAAAAGAAGAAAAAGAAGAAGAAAGGCAAAGGAGAGAAAGAAGATAAGGATAAGGGTGGTAAACCGAATAAGAAAATGATTGCTGCTATGCAGGAAACTTTACGTAAGATCAAGGAAGAGGAAGAAAAGCAAGCTCTGATAGAGGCTGAAAAATTGAGAAAAGAGGAAGAAGCGGAAAGAGCGAGACAAGAACAGGTAATAATTATAATGAATACATATAGTTAACATTATACATCCAATCCAATCCAACACTATTAACATTATGTACCTAATAACATCAATTACAGTATACATTAATTATAGTTAATATAATTGAACCTCTGTGTATAGGAAGTCTCTCTATATTAAACTTTTATTGGAAACCTTAATTTTTTAATGATGTAGAGATGGTTGACCATTGATATAATATGAGAAGAAGTTGAGCGGGGGGTGCGGTCAAATTAATACTGAATTAAATAAGTAGAATTATTTAATTTTTGCTGACGTTTCGACTTACTTTGCAGGTCTTCACCAGGGCTACAAAAGATACAAAACATGGTGAAAATAAAATAAATAAAATCTACTTATATTCATTTATTTTATTTTTACCATGTTTTGTATCTTTTGTAGCCCTGATGAAGACCTGCAAAGTAGGTCGAAACGTCGGCAAATATTAAATAATTCTACTTATTTAATTCAGTATTAATTTAACCGCCCCCCTTCCTCCCTCCGATCAACTCCTCCTCTTAATTTTTTTAGAAAAAAAAAATTTCTTTATCCAACAAAAAGTCACATTTTTAAAATGTATATAAAATATAATTATCGTATAAAAGTGTCCGTTAGTTTACGTTTATGTTCACAAGAATGAGTTTTAAGAATTAGTCAAGAAAATAATAAAAATTTAAATATGTTTTATTGTTTTTTAAAGCAATGGAAATTGTAGTACAATACTCCACTATGTTCAGCTTACCTTGTAAACTTGCCTCCTGCCTAAATCACAATCATTAAGTGCAAAAGACAAAAATGAAAGAAGGAAAATAATGATAGGACCAAACAGTGTGAATTTATGACAAGTTATATATCCATTTATATATATATCTCTATATATATATATATATATATATATATATATATATATATATATATAGATAAGTGAAAATAAAAATCGGGTCATGCTATCCATCCACTCAAAAACTTATTACGTATCGTTTAGTGGTTGATTAAACACACTTTACTCAGTAATTTGCTAGAATTTTGAGCTGAAATTGTTTCAAAACATCAGGAGATCTCACCGATTAATTTGAACCATCAAATCTAAAAAGCAATCCTGCTGCTCGCTCAAAACAGCATTACAAAACTTGTAACAGACGATCCAAACATATAACCCATGTTTCACTTAGTCGGGTAAAAAAAAAAAAAAATTTTAATTGCTTTTAGTATCCTATTTTTTTTTTTTTTTCAAAGAACTTTCATGTACGATATATATAGAAGAGAAGAATAGTTGGGGTGCTCAGTCAAAAAAGGAAGGCAAAAATAAATTATAATATTTATTTTTTACATATGCCGACGTTTCGACCTGAAGTTCAGGCCATCATCAGGGCTAAGAAAATAACCAGATAACAAGGTATGAGAAACTTAAGTAATGATGGTAAAAAAGATAATAAAAAATGAGAAAATAAAATAGATTAAATCTAGATAAAATAAATCTAAATAAAAGAAAAATAAAATAGATAGATATAAAGTAAAATAAAATTGTTAGAATAATGACTAAGATTTTTAGAATTTTACTTTATATCTATCTATTTTATTTTTATTTTATTTAGATCTATTTTATCTAGATCTAATCTATTTTATTTTCTCATTTTTTATTATCTTTTTTACCATCATTACTTAAGTTTCTCATACCTTGTTATCTGGTTATTTTCTTAGCCCTGATGATGGCCTGAACTTCAGGTCGAAACGTCGGCATATGTAAAAAATAAATATTATAATTTATTTTTGCCTTCCTTTTTTGACTGAGCACCCCAACTATTCTTCTCTTCATTATCCACGACAGTCAACCAATTACCAATTATGGATATATATAGAAGTTCAACTGTATTATGTTAGAATTTTATATGATTTGTTGCTCACTTGAGAATATATATCCAGACTTGATTTTTTATTTATAATTTACAGATCCGTCTTGAGATAGAACGTAAAGAACGTAAAAAGCAAAAGGAAAAAGAAAGGAAAGAAAGGCTGAAAGCCGAGGGAAAACTTCTCAACCAAAAACAGAAAGCGGACAGGGCTAGAGCTGAGGCTATGATTGAGGCAATGAAGGCTATGTATGCTGGGTCGCCAACTTCTCAACCTCCGGCCAAACCAAGGCCTTTTACCAAGCTTAAGAAACCTAAGAAAGAAGATAAACCTGCCACTGAAGAGGTACCGAAGGTCCAAGTTGAAATAATTGAACCGACAAAGCCTGCTACTAAAGAAGAAGTTCAACCTCCTAAGGAAGAAGAAGATGTTAAAGATTCGTGGGATGTTGAATCAGATGAGGAAGGTAAGTTCATAAAATATGGGCTATTGAAATCTATAAGAGGAGTATTCATACAACTTGGGATAAATGCTTAACAGTTAGCATAAATCTTGAGTGAATGACCCTTCTCTGCTAAAAGTGTTATTTGCTATCGCAAATTGAAATTTCTCTTTGTGATAACTATACTTTGGTTCATTGATTTCTGTGGTTTAGAGCTTATATTTGAACACTGTTTATTACTCGATGTGTGGCAACCAGTGTTGGGCGTTATTTAAATAAATTATTTGAAATTTTATCTAGATAACAAATAATAGATAAATTTGTATTCCTTATTTCTTATTCGACGATCTTTGGACAGATGATTATTTGTTATTTGTTATTTACAAATAATATGCATTATCTGTTATCTATTATTCGTTATTTAAGATGAAAATACGATTCGAATAATCTTTTTTGCAATTTTAGGATTTCTTCGAAATTTAGGTCTGTTTATATGTTTTACGGGGCCCTTTTTATAAAAAAAACTGTCAGATTTGAGATAGCGCCCCCCTCCCTCCTCAACCAAATATTTGTATCTTTTCGGATTTAATTGATATAAGGGTCGACTATTATGTTTTGGGGGCCCTTTTGATGAAAATACTGTCAGATTTCAAATAGCACCCCCCCCCCCCTCCGAACCGACTTTTTGTAACTATTCAAATTTAGTTGATATGAGAGTCGACTAATATGTTTTGGGGGTCCCTTTTTATGAAAATACTGTCGGATATGAGATAGTGCCCTCTCACCCCCCCAGCCCGAACCGACTTTTTATAACTTTTCAGATTTAATTGATATGAGGGACGACTATTATGTTTTGAGGAGCCCTTTTTATGAAAATGCTGTCAGATTTGAGATAGCGCCCCCCCCCTCCCTCCCAACCGACTTTTTGTAACTTGGGGGGGGGAGAGAGAGGCACTATTTTAAATCCGACAGAATTTTCATATAAATCACCCCCAAAACCCTGATATGGAACAAATCCTAAAAACTCAAAAAAGTCGCAATGCAGTGGCGTAATCTTAAAATGGAGATAATTTTCAAAAACTATGGATCTAAAAATACACACATTATAGAAAAAAATAAAATTAGCGTCAAATTATTTGAAATTTATTTGAAAAAAGTCGAATAACAAATAAAAAGATAAGAGATAACTTGAATTTATTTATTATCTAGATAAAAGATAAACACAATTATTCGTTATTTGTAGTTGAAAAGTTCGAATAAATTATTCGTTATCTATTATCTTTTATTTAAGATAAATTTTGCCCAACACTGGTGGCAACCCTAATTAATAAGGATTTGAAAAAAAAAATATTTACTAAGATCTTATTTTAGTTTTTCTTTAATTATGGAATGATGAATTTTGTCTTCTTTTGTAGAAATTTTTCTGGGTCTTTTGTTTCATTCCATTCCCTTAAAACAAAAGATGAGAACCTTATAATTTTTTTTTTTTTTTTAATTATGCCTCTCTTTGTTCGCCCTCCGCCATCAGAGACCTTGCACAGCCCAGTACCATTCCGATTTGGACGATGTGGTATCTCTTATGTTCAATGAACGCGAGCATACAACTGAATACGCTGCATCCATATGTGCTCCCAAATTACATAGGTTGTAATATGGAAAGACAGCCACTCCTATGCAAATGTTTCCTAAGCTGGTCGTGGCCTGTTTTCTTCTTGAACTCTGCCACAGCTTCCTTTCTCGTCAGGTTTATGGGTAATTTCTCCGCTTCATTAAGCAATTTTATCCATTGCATCTCCACAATATTGCTATTTACAGACTCCAGTAGTAAAGCCTCATTTGCCTTATTTATTTATTTTCTGGCTGGTTTAATGTCGAGCCTTCCTTGGCCAGTTTATCAACCATTTCGTTAACATGGAGATTACTGTGACTTGGCATCCATTGAAAGAATACTTCTGTTCTTTGAAGAAGTAGTTCCTCTATGATGTTTTGGCACTTCAGAATATCCTGAGCAAAGGAGTCATTGGGCCGTGACACGTCGACAATAGCCACATTTGAATCCACAAACAGTACGGTATTTTGGGTATCTAAGTATGACAAGGCTTCCAGTGCCAATAAAATTGTTTTAATTTTACTGTCAAACTTTTAGGCCTATTTCTCAATAGGTTTGGAAACAGCAAACAGTTGTGAGTATGCATCTGCCCCTCCATTATGTGTTGCTTGTTTGGCAGACCCATTGGTGTACACATGTATCCATGGAGGTCTGGGATAACGTATAAGAGACAACTGGGAGAACCTCATAATAACCTTACAAGTACATTTACGAAATTAGCAACAGTTTTTAAATCGTCCAGGACCGTGTTTAAATCGAGTGAGCTATTGGCTTAACTTAAATAAGTCAATATAAGTTTCTCGATTTTAGCACATTTGAGAGATTTATAATACTTGGCTCTTGTTGCACGAATACTCCTTTTATTTTATGTCATAATATTAGACAAGGTAAGTTTTTATTTTTTAGAGAATATTTTCTTTCCTTGATATGGTAGTATTTTCATCCTACCTGTACTACATAGGTTCAGTGGCTTTTGTCATATGTAGGTTTGGTTGGTTGAGACCTTGTAGGGAGCAGTGTGGCCGAATGGGCTAACATGTTTGCACAGCATCGCGAGTTGTCCGGCAACTAGATAACCAAATTTTGAGATTGGAAAAAAGTACGAATTCGTGTCCCGGTGCCAGAGGGGATTTTAAATTCCCCACCCTCACCATCTGACTCTGGAAAATCCTGTATAGCCTAAAAGGCGAGGTAGGAAAGAATAGAAAAAAAAAAAAAGGTTGAGAACTTGTATTGGGTCAGCAAATAAGTCCTTTCAGTTTTTATGTTTATTTTTATGTCACTGTGATATACTTCTTATCTGATGAATTAATTCCTAAGGTTGATTGTTTATCCTGTTAGTAATATGTCAACAACTATATCTATTAACTCTTGTTGAAACTAGCTTTGTGTTTGCTATTGCACTGTGAATATGAAAGAAAATTCATTCATTATCGGTATATTTTGTTATATTATTTTAAAAAAGGTAAGCCTGTTGCAGAAGCTCACAGAAAAATTTGCAGTGTTTATGGGGATGATTGCCTTATCAAATCATCGTATAAGCTAGATGAGTCTGACTATATTTGGAAAAGCTGTGGATGACAAAATTATAATTGTGTATCAGCTCTTAAAACAATAATACCGTAGTTTATCTGCTTATAGCAGACCCTACACGGTAATTCATGAATGAACGTCACAAGAAGTTCCAAGATTGCCCGTGATCGCTTTGATCATGAAGACCCCTACACGTTCAATCATTACTGTTCATTACTTATTGTTGCTGATACCAATTTAGCTCAGTTGTAAACAAAGAAACAGCATAGATATGCTTATTTGGACATTGCCATTTATAATATTGAGCATCAAGAGAAAAACGGAGATATAATAATTACTTCCTAGTGCCTGAAAATCGTTTAGATCAAAGTTAGAAAAATATAAGTCAACTACATACAAAAATCTAGGAAAAGTATTGCGAAAATAATCAATTTGTTAAGAAAAATGGAAAAATTAATGGCAAATAAACACAACAGTTAAAGATTTTTTTTCTATAAGTAAATTGTGAAGTTTCCACTTTTTTTTCTCTTCAATTTATTGTCTACTTGACTATTTAAAGAAAAAATAGTTGAAAATGGTTAATAATAATATAGACTAGGGATATAAACAACTATTTACCTAATAACGAGACCTAGGTAAACTAACCTATCTAGTAGTAGTCTCATAGAAAATTGTTTTGACAAAAGTTAGTAAAATATAAGTCTACTACTTACAAAAATTAAGGAAAGGTATTGCGAAAATAATAAATTTGTTGAGGAAAATGGGAAAAGAATTGACAAATATACACAACGATAAAGTTTTTCTTTTCCTAAAGTAAATTGTGAAGTTTCCTCATTTTTTTTTTAATTTGTTGCCCACTTGACTATTTAAAAGAAATAGTTGAAGATGGTTTAAAATTATAAACAAGGGATATGAAAAATTATTTAACTATTTACATATAATGAAAATCAGAAATTTATAATGGTTGTGAGGCCTAGGTAACCTAACCTATCCAGCAGTATGGTTGGTCTCCCCAGCCCATATGTTTAGTCGGTCTCCCCTCCACTTCTCGTGAATGAACCTTTGATTTCCGGATGTTCGGAAATCCGCAGCGCACCACCATCAGTACTTCATTCACTACCTTACACGACAATTCGGAACGTCATTAGTACAATTCCGATTGACCGTGTAGGGTCCCCTTAAAAGTCCCCTTTTAATGGTTTTAAAAAAGACAAAATTTACTTGAATTTAATCTCATTTACTACGATATAGTTGGTTCTAACCTAAATCAAACCTTTTTTCAGTTATTGCTTTTTTTCCACATAAAATTTAATTGCCTTAAAAATTACAAAATTTAAGTTTTTTTGTTCTCTGTATGTAATCAGACCACTGTTTATGGTAACTTTTTATAAGAATTAATGTTTTAGTTATTATCAATTATATGAAATTAATGACGATCTATTCTGTATATCATTATCACGAAATTCCCCATTGATTGATATCCCATATAATTCTATTGTCAATAACTTTTTAGAAACAGAATAATAATTTGAACGATCGTAAATGTTAAAAACTTCTACCTTATTGAACTTCAAAAAGGTATCGTCTACTATGAGCAACATCAATTTTGCGGTTTGGAGCAATTTTTGCTTATAGCGGTAATACGATAAATATAATCTCATAAATATCTCCGTAAGGATTGATAGGGTCACTGAACAATCTTTGAGAAAAACCTTATAGTTTTTGAGATAATATCGCTTCTTTCTTTAGCAGTCTTAAGAGATCTGTCTGTTGACTTATTGAACTATCGCCAAGCCTATTATGCAGTTTAATTAAAATTTCAACACTTATCTTCCATTTTAATAATATAAACTTAAAGAACTGTTTATGTTTTTTTTTTTAGATAAATCTGAAGAAACTAGTCAACCTAAAGAGGTTGTTAAAAAAGTGGAACCAGCTCCAGTGGCGAAAAAGAAGGTAGAAGAGATTGAAAAGGAAGAGTCTGAGGATGAAGATGACGATGACGAAGAAGATGAAAGTTCAGGTAGTGACGAAACGTCTAGCGATAGTGACAGTGAGGATGAGAAGAAGAAGACAGACGCAGATAGGCGAAGAGAGAAAGCTCTCGATCGTATTAGAGTAATCAAATATTTTTATTTATGAGTGACTTGTATTTTATTTATTTCTATAGGGTTTATAATACTTTTAATATATTTTTAAATTAGAAACGCCAAGAAGACGCAGAGAAAGCAAAATCTCCAGATGAACTCAGGGCAGCTGTTGTATGTGTTTTAGGACATGTAGATACTGGTAAGTACTAAATTTATGCATTCGACATTTAATGTGTTATATATTCTACACCTTGATTAAATAAATTTATCTAGAAATAATAAACATTTAAATGTTATATCAAAACATAATTGATTTAGCAGAAATGCTATCTATTATTCTGTAGAAGATTAATTTTATTTTATTTATTTCTCAGGTAAAACTAAAATATTGGACAAGCTGAGGAGGACTAACGTACAAGACAGTGAAGCTGGAGGTATCACACAGCAAATAGGAGCCACAAATGTACCCATCGATGCCATCAAAGAACAGTCCAAAATTGTTAAAGGGGTACAATATATTTATATATTAATATATTTATAATATAAGTATTATTTATTATGTTATGTATAAATATATATTATATAACATAAATAATATTATTGAGTAAGGAGATGGTCCGGGGTGGCTAAAATAGTGAAAAAATTATTTTATTTAAAGCCAACATTTCGACCTGACTTTTCAGGTCTTCTTCAGAGGTAGAATGAACAAGATACAAAATGCTGTAGAACAATGTGGAAGGTCTATAATGTTTTGATAAAAAATACAAACAAAGTTAATAAACTTATTAACAGTGTTAATAGCACGCACATAGAAGTATAAAGAACAGAAAAATATATAAACAGAGTAATCTAAGTATAACACTAAACTGAAGTAAATAAATGGTAACAATTATAGTATTATTGTCTAATAATCTACATCATAATCACCAAACCAGTTCATCTTCTTACTCAATAATAAACCACTGTCAACCATCAAGTATTCAGTAAATAATCTAAAAATTGTTTTAAAAAAAATAAAAAGTCAAAATTAAATTTGTACAAAAAATTAAAAATATTTTGAGTAATTTTTCCTCAGAAGAAGAAGAAATAAGAAATTGAAGTCAGTGTATACAAATGGCAAATAAAGTCTCTGCTTGTTGAAATGCACCTAATCTGTCTTTAATTATTATTAGTATCATTTTTGCCTTACTATTGATATAAATATAAACTTGCAATCATTCCCTCCATTTGAGAGATGTTCTAAAGATTTTATTTCTTATTTCAGTTTAACTTAGCTGATCTGAGAATCCCTGGTTTACTTATTATTGACACACCCGGTCACGAGTCCTTTTCAAATCTGAGATCCCGAGGATCATCGCTGTGCGATATCGCCATTCTCGTGGTCGATATTATGCACGGGCTCGAACCTCAGACGATTGAGTCTCTCAACCTTCTTAAACAGAGAAAAACTCCTTTCATTGTTGCATTGAATAAAATTGACAGGTAAAAATTTATTTTAATTTTAGTTATTTATTATTATTAAGTTTATATATATTAAGTTTATATTAAGTTATTGTAATATTCCAGCAATATTACAGCAACTTTTTCGTCAAAATCGGCAAACCGGAAGTGGTACTTCATCGATTTAACACATTTTTATGATTTTTTCAAAAACGGCTCTAATGATTTTGATTAAACTATCTAGGTGAATTTATTATTAAGTGGTTTTTAATTTAAAGTAGATTTTATCCTCATCGATGCAACCAAACAGGGCTTAAATGCCGATTTTTCAAAATTTCTTCCTCTAAAGTACCTTTAATTTTTTATATTTGAAATAATTAACCATTTCACGTTTGAACCTGCTATAAAAAATAGCTAACTATAGTGAATAAAGTAAATTGATTGGTAACTAAAGGGGAAATAAAGGTAGGAAGTTCTGCTGTTATGCTGAGAGCGCCAACCTTTGCCAATCCTCTCTCTTTACAGATAACCGAAAGCACTCTGTACAGGACTTTCATATTGTTAGTTTAACTTTTATGTACCACTTATCCATAATTTTTTAAAAAGGTTTACATGAGAAATATTGAGGATTTACTAATGTAAATGTAATAAAATGTAATATTTACTCTAATGTTAAGTTATTTTTTCGATGATTTTCGAGATAAATGTTTCTGATAAAACTGAGAATTTTTCCAAAAGATCCATTTTCTCCACTATTATTAGTATTGTTTGGTACTATACACAGTCGTAAAAGGAAATGGAATGTGATGCAAACAAGTTTGCAATACAAACTAAAAGTTGTATTTTTCCTATCAAATATATATCACTACTGTTAGTCCAAAAGGTCGTATGTAAATATTTTCAACTTTCATTCTATTTGTGCTAAAGGTGACATTCTGGTCTCCAACTGATATAAGCAGTCTTTTACGATGAAAAATAGCAGAGAGAAAAAAAAACCTGTTTCACTACAACCCATGGAGGGTCTTGGGTGCAGTACTATGTGAGGAAGTACTGTTTCAAGGCCAACGGTTGTGCAGGAAGGTGATGGGGCCGATATCACACTCAACCGCCAGGATTTCCCCCTTAATTATTTTTTGTAATTAAGAGTACCCACTTTATAGAGGCTGGTTGTGCCCCAGGAGGGTCTCCCGATCCCAGGGTCGATCCACGGCTAATGAAAAATTACTAGTCATTAGCAGAGAGAAATAAAATATGAAGTTATATTTATAAATCATAAAGAAATAATTAGTTCTTATGCTCTCCTGTAAAACATTCAATTTTTACGTACAGTCTTTTGCACTAACAGTTGTGATATTAATGTTCAATATGCACTGGAATTTTTTTTTAATCACGATTCATCAGATATGTTATCTGCAAATGCAAAACTCTTTCCCATTTTAGTATTCCATGTACAAAACTAGTGAATGTAAAACCCGTATATGTTGAGGGATTACTGAAGTTCCAAAAACGGCTTCTCCCAGAGGTTTTATTCTCATACGAAAAATGTTAGATCTTTTAATATAGATATTTTTTAGCCAATGAAAACGGTGAGGAAGCTATACTGATCTTACTTGGCAGACTTTTTTTTTTTTTTTTGTTAGATTTAAAACAAAATCCTATCTTGCCAGTAGTTAGTTACAAATTTAGGAGATTTTATCAACTTCACCGAACGACTATATGTAGAATGTGTTAATATTGTAATAAATAATATTGATATTGTAATAAACTTAACATTTCACAAATTCACAATGAGACTTGGCTGATGAGTTAGCTGCATTTTTAGTTAATTCTGCAATTCGAGAGTGGTAGAATAGAAATATGATATGAATATACTGAAAGTAGTGTAGTTTATGCCTCACTCTTTCTTTCATACATGATATTTCGGTATACATTGTAGGTCCTCTGAATTTCTCAGTTTGAAGAAAGCCTTACGCATTAAAATTGTATTGTAATAAAAATTTTATTTGCAGGTTGTATGACTGGCAAACAATGTTGAGGAAAGATGTCCGTGATATAATCAAAGGACAGGCAGCCAACACCCAACTAGAGTTTGAACAGAGGGCGAATGATGTAATCTTGCAGTTTGCCGAACAGGTGTGTATTTCTCAGCAAAATCTATATTTTAATTATTATACATCAGATATATTTTATGAAGCAAGGTTTTCTTCTGATCTCTCCCACCCATAATTCATTTGTTGTCAGTAGTTTTCATTAAGCTCTTGGTCTAGTGAATGTGGTGGCCATTCCTTAATATTAATGTTCATTTCCTGAAAACCAGTTTGAGTATATCGAAACGCATCAAGTAAGGAATATAATTTCCACTCGGAAAAAACATTCAAGCCATACGTTTTCTCGGATAAGTTTTACATAAAACTCACTGTTCGTCCGCTGGTGGATTCTCAACAAAAGGTAACTTCCAGATGCATCAACTTAGCTCTGGGTGGCTTATGAGCTGTACAGTCAATGATGACATGGTTGGTGGTCTCAGATTAACCTTATATAGGATATAACTAGTCGATATCCTGACTCCATATCTAATAAATAGCTGTGACACCTAGTAGTCCTAAATGTGACCTAACAGTTAGAAAATAATTCCTCAGGTTGGTCCCTTTCGTGGTCATTACCCACCACCGGTTCCATTTCTTTTTTCAATTTCTGGGATCTAAATTGATTTTTGCAAGTAGTCGGAAGTGTCCTGTACACCTAACAAAATCCGTTATCTTCATTTTCACTTCCAGAAGGGTCTTTGAAAGTCTTCTGGTTTAAAGATCTTCAGTTGCCTCGTCATTTCTTGTCACCTTCCTGTCTTCATGCCATCCAAATGCTGTGTGCAACCAAATCTTGCATTTCAGATAAAATCAAAAGTTGCATGGTACCTACATCGTGTGAAAAAGAAGATAATTTCTTGTCGGTAATAAAATTTTAGCCCCAAAAAACCACACACTGCTTGGTCACATGCACATCCAATTCAACATTTCTAATATGAAGGGATATTCTCATTATGGAGGATCCATCAGATTTTGTCGTTTCTTCTAATAATGTCAATGAAGAAGTTTCTATTAACATTTGGTCAGAAAGGGATGAATTCTTCTTGGATAAAGCTCTGATGATCGAAAAAGTAATCAACGTTGTCTTAACATTCGATCTTAATTTGACTGTTCTTCCTTAGCTGCCCTGTGTATTTCTATTACCTGCTTTGGAGTGGATTCAATGGCCATAAACTATCAAAGAAGTGTGTAAGAGGCTTAGAAAGCAATATAAAAATAAAAAATGAATAAAAATCCAGTACCTACTAATAACCCTTAAATGTGCCCCAAAGTAGAATAAGGCTGTGTACTCCTGACTTATATTTTGATGCTTCTGAATGTAATAGGCAAATGAAATATTCTGATATATTTTTTTACCATTAACTATAATATATATGTATTATTTATTGTAGGGGTTGAACGCTGCTTTATTCTACAACAATCCAGATGTTAGAAGCTACGTCTCGTTGGTTCCTACCTCGGCTATAACTGGAGAAGGAATGGGAAACCTTTTAGCACTTATTGTGGAATCATGTCAAAACATGTTAGCCAAAAGGTTAATGTTCAGTCCAGAACTACAGGTAACTCAAATAAAAACATTTAATTAGTTTCATTTAAAAACAAGTTTACTTTCTCTCATTGTTGATTTATATTTATGATTTTTTTTTTTTTTTTTTTTTTTGTCTGGGATTCGGTCTAGATAAACTCAATAAAAATTAAATCTTTTAATGAATGCGATTCAATTTTATTTACATTCTACAATTATATTTTTGATCTGTAACACATTTAATCTGCGGAGTTCATTTTCTGAATGAAAATATTTCAATTACGGGTGCATAGTTCTCTAAAAAATTTCATATATAATACTGTCTTTAAAGGGGACCCTACACGGTCAATCGGAATTGCACTAATGACGTTCCGAATTGTTGTGTAAGGTAGTGAATGAAGTACTGATGGTGGTGCGCTGCGGATTTCCGAACATCCGGAAATCAAAGGTTCATTCACGAGAAGTGGAGGGGGGACCGACTAAACATATGGGCTGGGGAGACCAACCATACTGCTGGATAGGTTAGGTTACCTAGGCCTCACAACCATTATAAATTTCTGATTTTCATTATATATGTAAATAGTTAAATAATTTTTCATATCCCTTGTTTATAATTTTAAACCATCTTCAACTATTTCTTTTAAATAGTCAAGTGGGCAACAAATTAAAAAAAAAATGAGGAAACTTCACAAGTTACTTTAGGAAAAGAAAAACTTTATCGTTGTGTATATTTGTCAATTCTTTTCCCATTTTCCTCAACAAATTTATTATTTTCGCAATACCTTTCCTTAATTTTTGTAAGTAGTAGACTTATATTTTACTAACTTTTGTCAAAACGATTTTCTATGAGACTAACCTTCTATGAGACTACTACTAGATAGGTTAGTTTACCTAGGTCTCGTTATTAAGTAAATAGTTGTTTATATCCCTAGTCTATATTATTATTAACCATTTTCAACTATTTTTTTTTTAAGTAGTCAAGTAGGCAATAAATTGAAGAGAAAAAGTGGAAACTTCACAATTTACTTATAGAAAAAAAATCTTTAACTGTTGTGTTTATTTGCCATTAATTTTTCAATTTTTCTTAACAAATTGATTATTTTCGCAATACTTTTCCTAGATTTTTGTATTTAGTTGACTTATACTTTACTAACTTTGATCTAAACGATTTTCAGGCACTAGGAAGTAATTATTATATCTCCGTTTTTCTCTTGATGCCCAATATTATAAATGACAATGTCCAAATAAGCATATCTATGCTGTTTCTTTGTTTACAACTGAGCTAAATTGGTATCAGCAACGATAAGTAATGATCAGTAATGATTGAACGTGTAGGGGTCTTCATGATCAAAGCGATCGCGGGCAATCTTGGAACTTCTTGTGACGTTCATTCATGAATTACCGTGTAGGGTCTGCTTAATGATTTTGTGAGCGTTTCGACTAAAAAAATTAGCCAGAAATTAATTTCCGAGAAGATCCTTTTAAGATCTCTTGGACAAAAGATGCATTTTTAAATTTTAATTAGATCTATTATTAAACTTAATTAGTTGTATTAAAGTAATTTAATATGATAAAAAAATAAAAAAAATATTTTGTCTTCCAAGAATGCACTTAAAAAGGTGATTTTCAATTTAATTTTTCCCAATATACATTGATGTATCTGCAAGAAAAAATCAACTATTTAGCGAATAATGTTTAAACATAGAATAAACCATAATTTTACAACAAATAAAATTATTTTGAAACAAATTATTGAGGGAAATCTTAAAAAATTCTGAACGAAACTTCAAGTCAATCGATTTAAAAACAAATTGAAAGTCAAAAGGGTACTGAACTGTCACTGATAGGATTCTAAAAGTCAATCTCCATCACTTATGAGCCTCTTTTCCTAAGGCTTAAAGTGGAAAAAAAACACAAGGTCCTTACAGGATGATCACCTCCTTTGAACGTGTTATTCTTGATTGCCACATGAACCATCTTCTCTTCAATTATTGATAAAATTATTTAATTTTTTTTATCATAAAGTAATTTTATATTATTATTAGTTTAATCACATTCTTTATTTTATGATTTTAGGCTACAGTCTTGGAAGTTAAAGCCATTCCAGGCTTGGGCACAACTATCGACGTCATCTTGGTCAATGGTTACCTGAGAGAGGGTGAAACTGTCGTTCTCGCAGGTACAGATGCCCCCATCGTAACCCAGATCAGATCACTCCTCATGCCGCAGCCTCTTAAAGAATTGAGAGTGAAGGTAAATTAATCCTATTTTTAATTCTAAAATAGCAAAAATAATTATTTTAGATGGAACTTATTTAATCAAATAAACTCTATTTATGTATAGAATTTTAAATTTTAATTTGGACCTTTTGTAGATGTTTGTTCCTCCTTTGGCATCTTAAATTATATAAATGATAGATTATCTCTTTATTATGACACATTACACATTATAATTCTCCTCAATATTAGGTTCTATACTGAACCAGCCATTTACATCTTTTTATAATTTATGAACTATTAAAATGTAAACTATTGGGGAGAATAAGAACATATAAAACTTGACAAAACTGATAATGTATTATTTATCTAAGTTTAGATGCTGAAGAGGAGATACAAAGCATCGACAAAACGTCCAAATAAAAATAAAAAATCTATAAATCTTGAGTGTTAATTTTATTAAATTAGACCTATTGTCAATGAGTGAGAAGGAAGTAGGAATTAATAAACAAAGATCAAGAATATGAACTTATAAACTTAACATTTTGTATCATCTTATTGTTAACAATTTATTTTTTAATTTTCAGAATGCCTATGTCGAGTATAAAGAAATTAAAGCTGCTCAGGGTGTTAAAATTGCTGCGAAGGACTTGGAAAAAGTTATTGCAGGTAAATATATTTTTTTTAAACCTTATTTTATTGAGAAATGATACATTTTGCCTCAATTAAGGGCATTTAGTATTAGAGCTGTTTGAGACTCATTCATACAGAATATACAATAACTAAAACTATCGAAAAATTATAACAAAAGAAAACTTAATAAAAACAAATGAAATGAAACGAAACTTGAGACAACATTAAATAAAAATATAAAAACACATTCATACTTATTTGTAACTGTAGGATAAGGCAAGACTCTAAGAGATCCCAGTGCTTTTCTCTCAGCCGCATCACTGCGAATCCAATAGAGACTGAGAGAGACCATTAAAGAGCCACATATGCTCATGGCTTGAGAAGAGAAGCTGGCCATTGCCAGGACGTATTTACAAAAGATCTCGAGGCCCTTCTGCTGATAAGGATTGTGCTAAGAGAATAGGTTCTGATGAAAATTTGAGAATCGGAATGGAATAACGTCTAGAACATAAGGGGTGTTAAGGTCATGGTATAGAGTTTTGTTTTGTTGTAAATGAAGATGAAAATAGCACCGATAGACTAAAAAAATATCTACGAGTTTTTTAATTTAATTTTTTAGGAATACAATCCAAAAAAAATTAAAATTTAAATAGGAGGGTTTTTTTTGGGTGAGGGGAGGGGAAGGAATTTTTATTTTGACAAATTGTTTTTATTCTACTTAAATGTAAATTTCAATTTTGTGTATTTCTTTCTATCGTGTTTATGAAGGCTTGCATTTGTGGAAACATGTCCACATAAACTTTTGATAACATACTGAAAGACGTTTGTATTCATATTATTCCATCAGAGCAACTTAATCTGTAAAGTAATTTTTCAATCATCTCTTTGTTTATTTTTATAAACGATAATATAAATGATATAATTGATTTAGCTTGGGACTTGGTAAGGACTGTATTGAAGTGTTTTCCAGGAATCGGGAATGATTGGTCAATTTGTTTTTGTATTAATGTATTGTTAAGAACAATTGTTCATATTATATTAACATTATAACAAGTCTGTATTTTTTTCAGGTCTTAATCTTCGTGTTGCTGATAAGCCTGACGAAGTGGAAATATTGAAAGAAGAAGTAGCCAGAGAATTGAAGAGTGCGTTGTCCAGTATTAAATTACAAGAAAGGGGAGTTTACGTTCAAGCTTCTACTCTAGGATCTTTGGAGGCTCTATTAGAATTCTTAAGGACTTCGAGTATACCAGTGAGTTTTTACTTTTTTAAATTTTACATTCAGGTTTCATAAATCGAGGCTATAGATGAAGCCTTGCACGTTGTAGACATATTCTGGCATTCAAATTTAATTCAACATTTAATTTTTCCCAATCTCATTACATAAATCTTGTTCTCAGAATTGCTTAAATAGGTTGTTTACGCTGCCCATTTCTGCCCTAGATGAAGGATATAAGAGTATTAAAGCCATTAAAAACAACATTAATATTAGATCATTTATGATATGGAATATAATATTTAAAGAACTTTTTATTAATATGAAGTTACTAGTTTTCTTTTTTCTCTAATTATATAATTTTAAAAAAAATGGGTACTTTCGCAAATTATCAGTATTTATTTGTTAAATAATAATAAAAATGTAAAAAGTCCCAAATTCTTCTTATGCATGTCCCCACCACATCTCTGAAACACACTATTGTTTTAGTTTTTACTTTCACTTATCAGTATATGTAATATATAATAAGGGAAAGTACTGCGATCATGAAAATTTTTGAGTTCTCCTCAGTCCAAATAACTAAGTCCCACAAAATGGTCTGTGTGTATGTGAACAGCCTAGCTGAAAAACGAAAAGTTTACGAAAATGATATTATGTATTTAAGATAGGTATATGCCTTAAATCTGACAGCAACTTTTTCGTTACAACTGACCACCCGGAAGTGTCACTCTATATCAACAGTAAAACACATTTTTACAATTTTCTCGAAAACAGCTCCAACGATCTTGATTAAACTCGGTGTATCATTGTATAATTAAGTGCTCTTTAATATCATTTAAGTCTTATACCGATTGATGTCATTTTACAGGGCTTAAATGTCCAATGTTCAACATGTCTTCCTGTAAAGTACCTTTAATTGGGTTTATTTTAAAGAATTAACTATCTTTCATTGTTATGAGTTATGAAAAAAGCCTAAATATAACTTTTGAAAGAATTTTATAAATTGAATAAAGGAGAAAAATGCTTATCTAGGTCGAAAATGAATCTCCGGAAATAATAGTCTGAAGGTATAAGTATAATATATCAGAAAGCAGAAAATTTTAGAATAAATAATATCTAATAAATAAAGTTGTAGAAGATAACGGAGAGTGACAAAAAAAAAATACAAATAATAATTTCTGAAAACTTATCATTATTTAACGTAAATCACATGTTTTCAAGAAAATTTAATGAAATTTTCTTACTAAATGTAAACTTTTAAACATTTTTTAAGTTTGAAAATAAGTATTTAAAATCCACGGAATCAAGGCAATGACATTGTTTAAGATACTATTTCATTGTACTTGTGTGAAAGAAGTGAAATATAAAAATATTTCATGGATATGTTTATAACCTTAAATATACTTATTGTAGTTTAATAACTCAAGACCTAATATTATATTTAAATAATTAGGTATCTAATATCCATTTATTCCATAAAATCATTATGTAGCCTTTTAGAAAATTAAATTAGTGAATAATTTGATGACTTTTCTCTTTGTGAAATCTCAATATTATCCACTTACAATTAGTGTGACAACTTTTGACCTATCTATGAAAGTCAATACAAATATCGTAATTCCATTTTAGTAAACTTTGCAATAGAAAATAATAGTTTAATAACTAATAGTTATCCATAATAATCCATAATCATGGATCGTACAATCCATAATCAACCATTGATGTAATAAATAGGATTTTTGTTATTTTAATGGTATTAATGATTTGTTAGCTATAAGCTTTAACTCGTTCAAAAACGCACTTAATTTATTTTAATATAGTCTTTAATATACCCCAACTTAACTTAATAGCCCAACATTACCAGAAAATAATTTCTATTCAAAGTAGAGTGGTAAGTGAAAGTTATGTGCTGCGCGCACCAGATATTTTAACTAAATATGAAACTTTTTAAATTTCTTTTGATCTGTATCCGATTAAAATTAACTGCTTTTCATTAAATACTTTCTTTATTTAACTATTTCTATCCTAAAAGGTTATTAGTAATGCTTATCATGAATACTGAAGAAAAAATTAATAGAACAATATTATAGTTACTATTAATTATTATTCTAATTAAAATTTTCTATTATTCATTTATATACCTCATTATAATTAAAATCTTTTGGGTTAATTTGTCTATGTTATACCTTTATTTGTACTTAAATCTGTCCTCAAGAATATCTTTATTTAAACCAGTTATTGTCTAAAAAAAATTTTTTAAAGTTTTCTTTTCACATTTATACTATCAATTTATTTCTATTATCTAAATATAATTTAAATAAAATAAACTTATATTATAAACAAAGTCAATTTATAGTATATAAATAATTTATCAAACTAGTCTATTTTGAATAAACAACTGTTATGAATAAACTAAACTATTTTTTTTATATAATATATTTAAACCAGTTTTTTAAAAAAATATTTTTTTAATTAAACTATTTTTAAGTTAATTTTACTTAATATCTCAGCATCAGATTGTTTTAATGTTTTTGAACCTGCTTTGAGGTTTACGGTATCATTTAGATTTTCATTGGCCATACATTGCCTGTAAAATTTTTCTTTTGTATGTAGTATTTTTTCTTTTTGTAAGATTTGTAGATTTTCAAAATCAAAACTACGTTCTTATTGAATAAAAGATGGTTGCATGGTTGAATTGCAGTCAAAGTTAAAAATAATTTTTTTTTTTTTTTTGCCAACGTTTCGACCTATGTTTCAGATCTTCGTCAGGGCTAAGCGAAGACAAGATAGCAAATATTGAGAAAATAGTGGGCCGTAATTATAATAATATGTAGGGAAAATAGTATAGTAAAGTACTATGTGCAGGTAGTTAAATTTAACATTAATGAATATGTGGAATGGGAAATATATGATTTATAAATTAATTTGAAAGTTGTAAAGTAACGGTAACAAAGCAAGGACTTACAAAATAACAGTAGAAAAGTTAGGATGTATAAAATAACATTAACAAAGTTGTTAAGGGTTTATGAAATAATGGAACAAACTTATGAAGTTATAAAATAAAGGTAATAAAGTGATGAAGTAAACAATAATAAAATAACAGTAATAACAAAAAAATTCAATGGAATGCTAAAGTGTTATAAATCGTAATCGGTAAAAAGTAAAATAACTTCATCCTATTTCATTTATTTTAATTCTAAATTAATTTATATATCATATATTTGTTAATGTTATGTTTAACTACCTACTTATTATTATTGCTGTCCATTATGTTCTCAATAATTATTAGTATTATCTTTGCTTAGCCTTAATGAACGCATAAGAACTTAGGCCGAAACGTTGACAAAAAGAAAATGAATATGATTTATTTTTAATTTGACTGCAATCCCCAATCATCTTCTCTTCAACAATTATGCACCATCATAAAACTATGTTCTCTTTGAAAAGCCTGTTCTTTTGATCCAATTTGTATTTTTATAGCCCTTTTATATATTTTTATGTTGGTACATAATCTCATTTATATAATGCTAGATTTCCTGTATATATTTTTGGACAAATTGAAAGAATTTGAGCTAAAAACGCTGTCCAGTTATTAAATAAAATGTGTTTAACCACTTTGCAAAAGATTTTGTGGCGCTGTTTTGAGTGAGCGGGAAGTTTAATGGCTCAAATTATTCGGTAAGATCTCCTGAGTGTTTTGAAACAATTGAGGTAAAAATTATGGCAAATCACTGAGTATAATGTATTTAAACAATCCGCTAAAAGGTGTGTGTAATTAGTTTCTGGGCGGATGGCATGATCGATTCGTAGCTTTGATGACTATAATTACTCCGGGAAGATCCCGTGAATGTTTTGAAACGATTTTAACACCAAATTCTGAAAAAAAAACTTTTATTATAGTTTGAGTATCTTGATTATTAATCGCTTTGAAATGATATCGTGTGATCATGTGTTATGAAAATAAATTTTTAATATTTTAACAACTAAAAATGTTAAAATAAAATGGTATTTGAATTAAAAAAAAAAAAAAAAAAAAAACTATACAAAAATTAGGAAATTTTATCCACCCTAAGAAAATCTATTTCTATATCTATATAAAAATCTTGGTAGATTGATTGGGAAATTGATATCTACGAATATTTAAACATGGTGTTCATCGTCGGGAGCCTAACACCTCCCTCCCCCCCCCCCCCAACGAAACTCAAGACTTGTGGATATCGACATGGGCTGATATATAGAATAAAATCTATTTGCTTTTTTTTTTGTTTTTTTTTTATTATATCCTATACCTTGATCGTCTTGAGCTCTTTCGGCCATGGCCATGCTACGTCTAGCAGCACAGTAAATAAATCTATTTGCTAGGAGCTGTAATTTGTGGTGAAAGGCATCGAACTACTACAGCAAGTTTAAAAATACATATATGTCAATTTCCCTGCAATCCACCAAAATGTTTAAGTAGATATATAAGTACATTTCCTTAGGTTAGATAAAATTTACCAATCTCTGTTTTTGTTTTTTAAATTAAAATATCTTTTTAATTTAATGTTAAGAGTGTTTCAACTGCCTCCCACTGTGCTACGTCCTACGCCCTGAAGACGACATGCAAAGTGGGTCGAAACGTCAGCAAAAATTGAATAATTACTATATTTCAATTTAGTATTTATTTGACCATACCCCCTCCCCTCCCCCCGATTAATTCCTTCTCAAAATATCTGTTTATATATAAATTGGATGGGATACCAATAAGTTATATTAATAGATAAAAAAGCTCTTTTGATATTCTGTCATACAATTCTCCTTTATTATTATGTAATTTTAATTTACATAATTTTTTCAGCCTTTTGCATACTTTACTATTTCTGAAAAGTGTTTAAACATACATTTTGCTTAATATATAACTTTTTCAATAAATGTTTATCAATCTTTCAAGATATAATCAATAACAGTTAACCTGCTTCTTAATTATCACAATTCTTTTTCTTCACAATTTTTATTGTCTAATAGACAATGGTCATTTATTTAAGAAAAAAAACATTATATAAATTATGAAAAACTTAAAAGCATAATAATAATGATTTAATGGATACAACAACTTAATTCATTTTAACTAATTATAAGGTACACCTATTATTTTATAACCTATTATCATTGAAACATCACATTATCAATTAAAATGTATTTGATCTTTTTTTTTTTATCTTTCAATATTAATCTGCACCTGTCGACGACTGTTAACAATCAGCTGATGGTCTGATTAAAGCAACGAAACTGATATATCAGGCATGGCGAAGGATAGCACCCAGCAGTACCTCTTCCCTGGCTTGAATTTGATCTAATTTTTATTTTATTGTTTTTTGCAGTCTTAAAATTTAATTAAATAACAAATAACAAAAGATCAAAAGAGCTTTTATATCTATTAACATAATGAATACTCCTCAATTATCCCTTTCTTCTCATATTCTTTAAAGGACTTCAAAATTTCTTCTGAAAATTTAACCTCTGATTTTTTGGCTTCATGGAATTTTTAATCAGCTGTTTAGGTCAGTCAGCTGTTAGAGGGTTGCACGGTAGGCTGTGGTAGAGGGCCCTAGGGCGGCGCTGGATGTGGGAGTGCAGGAGGCAGGATGGGATCAATCAGCGCTTAAAGAGGGCACTTCCACTCCTCGTTTACCTGCCCGTCTCAATCAGTGCCTCGTCAAAAACCTCCCAGGAAATTACTCAATATCCCTTATTAAAACTATTATACTGCATTAACCGTCGGTATTAAAATTAAATATATAAAAAGTTACTTGTCGTAATTTTATATTAAAAAATATTTTTATGCAAGTTATGTTATTTGAATAATCAAAGGATCTGCTGAAATAAGCAGGCAACAACTCTGCATAATTATGATAAATTAAAAAATAAAAATAAATAATTTTTTTTATTGTTTTAAATAAATATATTATCATTAAGAAATCTTATTGGGTAATCTGAATATCTCTGTCAATTTCTTAGAATGGAGTTGATAGAACCTTTGAGGATATATAAAATAATATATAAAATTTTAAGCAGCTGATAAATATAGACTGAACGAAATGCTGAATTACTGGTCCAAAATTGATACAAAAGATTAGATATACTGCAGATTTTTCTTTTGTAACTGTTAATCATGAAAACTACCAGACCAATTTACATGTTTTTTAACAAAATGGTCTGTGTTGTCTTGAGAATTCCTATAGAATTCCTGGATCTTTTCCGAGTAGAAAGAAAGTTGAAAATATTTTTATCATACTTTTGAAAGTTTCTAAGCGTACACAAATATAAAATATACTTAATTATTTTTGGCCATAATTACTTTCACTTACCTGTATATGTAGTATATAATAAGGGAAAGTATTGCGATCGTGAAAATTTTCGAATGTGAGTTTTCAACGGAAATACACATTTTGAGGTCTCTTGAGTCCAAATAACCAAACCCTTCAAAATGGTCTCTGTGTGTGTATGTGAACAGTCTAGCTCAGAAACGAAAAGTCGTATGAAACTGATATTACTGATTTAAGGTAACTTTTTTTACATTGCTGTTGGTACTCCATTAGATGTTGTTAAAAATGCTACCGAAACAACAAAATATTGGCAGTTCCACAATTATTAGCTAGAGAAAACAAGAATAACAGTAATAAAAGGCAATTTTTCCCTCTATAATTGATTTATTATTATTTTAAAATGAATTTGGTTAAAAAAAAAATCATTAATTACCTGAGAAAGGTGATATAGTAAAAGGATATACTCTTTTGTTACTATCACTAAAAGTTTTAATAACTATTAATTTTTTATTAAATATAACTTTAAATTTATTATCCTCTAGCAATGTATTTTTGAAATTATGGAGATTGTTCACAAAAAAAATATATATATATATATATATTAGATTTTATTTTGATTAACCCTAATGCAATTTGAATTACAACTTCTTTTTATTTTTGCATATAGGAAGTATTTCCCTCACACGGCTTTCCTACTGACTTTAGACAAATTTAAATTACTATAAATTAGCGTTTTGTTAGTGATTTAATAATTATCTTTCAAATAAATATCTGATTATTCCGAGAGATTTTTATTTTTTGATTTATTCAAAAATTATTTAACTAATTTTTTTGGAAACCTGTGTATAATACTTATACAAATTAAATTCTAGTTAAAAAATTTAATCCGGTTGCCCTATAAAAATTTTGTAGTAGGGTATTTAATTTTTGAGGGGGAGCACATTTTGGATTTGCGTTTTTGTACTTAAATAAATCTATAATATACGTAAAAATCTTTTGAAAACCGTACATAGAAAATTTAGCCAAGAAGTGGGAGTAACTTCTTAATATCGTTCTGTCATTTTTTCTACGCCCTTTAAATTTATCTATATAACATACTTCAATGAAAATAAGCTGGAAAAAAGTTAGGAGGGATGGTAAAATTAAATTCCGAATAACTCAAAAAGTTTACACTTTTTTGTCGCTATCGTATATGGTTTTTGAAAATTTAACGAAATTTCCTAAGAAATCAAAAAAAAAAATCGTTAAAATCGGACAATTAGGAGGAAAGAATGGTCTCTAATTATTTTCTCTGAAGAGGTGAAAATTTGGATAAATTTAAAATATATTTTTTTAATTGTTGAGACTAAAAAAACCCTTTTTCTACAGATATTTAATAAAGTGTCTTTCCTAAGAACATCTTTCATAAGAAAGTAGTACCTAAATTTATACTTTTATTCTCAGTTCTATATTACAACACTGCAATCACCACTTCTGGAATCAACTTACTCATTGTCTGCATAGATAACTTTTTCAACTAAAAATATCACTAAAATGACATCACTCAAAAATGTTTAAATTGGAGTTAGTCATTCTGTGGTTTATAAAATCAGATATAGTGAATTGATTTTTATTGCCTGTCGTCGATATATTGAATAGACATTTTGTAATTATAATGGTCTTAATGACTTGTTATCTGTAAGCTTTAAGCTTTAGCTCCGTTTAAAATGCACTTAAAAATTTTTTATAATAGCCCAGCATTGCCAGAAAATAATTTCTATTCAAAGTAGATCGGTAAGTGAAAGTTGTGTGTTGCGCGCACCATATTTTTTTTATATCATATTACTAATGATTAAAAAAAAAGGTTAGTCCAATAATTGGAATGACCTTTTATTTATTTTTCTTTGTAACTTGGAAGTTAATGTTACTTTCGATGTATAATCGTTTGGAAATAATAAACCATTGTGGAATAATTTACAGCGTTTTTTCATTATGATTAAAGAGATATAGAATGAACCGCTTCAATATATATCCCAGTTATCGATCCGGTCGCCATTGATGCCGCTTCAGAGACCAACCTCTTCGTGGCCCAGGAGGCCCTCAAGTTCTTGTAGGTGAGCGACAGCTGTTGCCTCGGGTACCTGCGGTAGGTGTGCCGGCCCCGTAGGCGGAACTTCCTCAGCCCACGCTCCGCCTCCGCCCAACCCTCCGGTACACACCTACTCCGCGCTCTTCTTCTGCCCGTAGTCCAACAATGCCAAAAGGAAAGGAAAGGAAACTACTCCATTTTGTTTTATAGCCCCATTTTGTTTTTTTTATTTTATTTTATTTTATTGTAAAAGTACACGTCCTTGATCTGCCTATTGCTAGTGAAAGAGGGCGATAAAATATACCTTATCGCCGGGGTGTTATGGTCTTTAAAAATTTGACATTTAGTGAGAGCGTTAAAGTTTTTAGAAACGGCTTCATGGCCGTCGTATCGCATTCTCTTTGTTTCATTGCCGGTAAAGGTTGTAATAGAATAAAATAATTAAAAAAATCAACCACACTGCCTTGTATCTCAAAAATACTGATAAAGAATAAAATAACTCGTCAACTTTTCAGAAAGAAAAAACCGAAAATCATTTCACTTTATAATATCCAATAGCATACTGAAAAAATCGCGATATCTATACTAATAGTGCTTCGATTTCGATGAAACTTCTTTCATTTTTTAGGAAATTTAAAAACCTTTGAAACATCTTATCACAATATCCATAAAAAAGTGTATACTTTTTGAGTTATTTGGAACTTAATTTTACCATCTCTCGTAACTTTTTTCCCAGCTTCTTTTCGTTGAAGTATGTTATATAGATAAATTTAAAAGGTGTCGAGAAAATGACTTTAGCGAAGTTTCATTGAAATCGGTAAATTCGTTTAGGCGCTACAGTCTATAGCAACGCAGGTTTTTCGGCCGCTTTTTTTCCATAGTAATTATCGTTATATATATATATGAAAAAAAAAAGCTTTCGGGCTGAAGTGACTCTCCCCTCCCCCCCCCCCAAAAAAAAAAAAAAAAAATTAAATCCTGGCTCCGCTACTGCCTCTGCCTAAGGGCCATACCACATTGAACACACCGGTTCTTCTTCGATCTGAATATATGAAATATAAATTATAATTAGCAGCTCATTATTAAGATGATGAAATGATGAACATTTCCGTATAGTATGCAGTTCCGATTTTTAGTTTCCGAGATATTTTAATCCATATCTTCAGTTAAAGTCGTTACCATTTGTTTTTCAACTCTATTTTTTTCCTTTTTCGCCTCTCTAATACGGCGTCGTGTTAAGATACAATTTTGAATAATAGCTCATTACAAAGAGGATGAAACGATGAACATTTCCCTTGCTAACAATATGAAAGTCCGATTTTTAGTTTTTGAGATATTTTTATCCATATGCGTAAACACTTCACTTAATCGACTCCAACCGACTTTACCCGAGCGTTATATATCGGAAATCTGATGGCTAAATCTAGTTCACTCTCCACAAAAAAAGTGCAAAACGCGCCTAAAGAAATTTTTACTTAAAAAATGATGATAATTAAGCGAAAATCCCACCGTTTACAGGATCTGCGTAGAAGGAATATCTTCCCCGAGAGTAAAAAAAAAAAAAAAAATCAAATATGTCGTATTCGCGATACCCTCAATGAATGACCAACCTTACGAAATAAATCAGCGCTAACAGAAATTTCTTCTCCCTTGCAAAGGTTTTGAAATCATGAAAAATCTCAAAAAAATTCAAACCTAACCAGCGCCCTAGAAAAAATTTAGAATAATTTGAGATAAAAATCCTCGGCACGGTAACTGGAGCGATCTGGGGTCAGAGTACTAACTGGTGGAAAAGAAAGAACAATAAAGAGTTGCTTAAAGAAACTGGTCAATCAATATCTAATGATATGAAGGCAAGGTGTTTAAGATTGGCGAGGATGGTAGCTGTCTGCAAGCTTCTACACGATAATCAATACCTCAATAGTAGGTATAAAAGACCACGTGAAAGGCCAAAAAGCAGATGAAAGTGATTTATCAAAGATGTTCGACGTTTCAAAAAAAAAAAAAAAAAAAAAATGATTTAATTATTGATGTAGCCCAACAACACTTAAACATTATGAAATTCATGTTTAAATACTTTAGAGTGTTTGGATTCAAAGATGCAAAGTTTTGGAACTTTCCACAAATATACACCTTGGAACAATACACCTTATTCATAGTTGTATTTAAGATAGTTTTTATGAAACTGTTTTCAGCGAAATTGAATCTTGTTACGCAGTATACTGGTTTTCGCTAAACTGGTCCCGCCGTTATCTTCCCACTTGGTTTGCGTAGGTATCCCACTCATCTTGTGCGTATTCTTAACAGTTTGAGAGTATTTCTCTTTTGTTTGTTGATTTAATCTGGTCGAAACATCGATTTATGAGAATCGCTCTCAAAAAGGGAAAAGAGATAGCACCAGGATCCCTCCATATCACCCTGTTTTCTGGAATTTAATTACATTTCATAAATGGTCGGTTCTGAATATTATTAAATTAGCAATGGGACAAAGAGGTAGCGACTTGACGAAGCGCCGACTGGAAGCTCTGAGGATGATCCGTTGGAAGTGGCGGAGGTAGGGAGAGGCGACATACCGCCACGGCCTGGGTGATCGGGCGGGCATACAGAGCGCTGCCCACTTCCCGGATACACGACGCCCTGAATCAGTAATCCTCTGCTGGCTGTGTTCTCTTCCCCGCTCCCGGAACCACATCCGTTCTCTTCTTCCTCCGGAGCCTGTTCCTGTTGAGGATGTGCGAGGGGCCTTGCCGCTGCTTTGGACCAACCGCTCCTCCCTGTCGCCATCTTGTCCGTTCGATCGCCATGCCTTTGGAATATTTTATAATTAGATTATCGGAAGTATATATATGAGAAGGAGTTGATCGGGGGGAGGAGGAGAGGTGCCTTCAAATAAATACTAAATTATAAAAAATATTATTATTAATTTATCACGCCGACGTTTCGACCTACCTTGCAGGTTTTCATCAGAGAGGGGCGAGGTGGCCGAATGGGCTAAAGCGTGTGCACTGCACCGCGAGTTGCCTGGGAACCAGATAAGAGATTTGAGAAGATTAAAAAAGTATGAGTTTGCATCCCGGTGTCGGAGGGGATTTTAAATTCCCCGCCCTCACCCTACGGCCCAGGAAAATCCCGTATAGCCTAAAAGGCGAGGTAGGGAAGAACAAAAAAAAAAAAAAAAAAAAGTCTTCATAAGATACAAAATATAACAGGTACATGGTGAAAATAAAATAAATGAATGTTAAGTAGATATTATACTTAGCATTCATTTATTTTATTTTCACCATGTACCTTTTATATTTTGTAGCCCTGATGAAGACCTGCAAGGTGGGTCACAACGTCGGCGTAGTAAATTAATAGTACTATTTATATAATTTAGTATTTATTTGACCGCACCCTCCCCTCCCCTCATAAACTCCTTCTCATATTATATCACGGTCAAAACCATCTCTACATCATTGGAAATATATATATTTTTTAATTTATTAATTCAGTAATATAACATTCTGTACACGGACAATAATTATAGTGAGTTAAGTGAGTTAAGAACTGGTTCACACCAGATATACATAAAGCATGAAATAAACAGAAGAAAAATAACAACTATATAATAATCAAAAATATATATACAACAAATAAAAATAAAATAACTTAAAACATAACTGATTGTGGGTTGATTATTGACTGTCGTGAATAGTAAAGAGAAGGATGGTTGGGGTGATCAGTCAAAAATAAAAAAAGCTAAAATAAATAATAATATTTTTTTATACATTTGTCGACGTTTCGATCTGAAGTTCAGACCTTCATCAGGGCTGTTCCAAGAGATTGCTGGAATATAGTCAAGTACTGGAATAGACTCTTGGAACAGCCCCGATGAAGGCCTGAACTTCAGGTCGAAACGTCGGCAATTGTTAAAATAAACGTTATTATTTATTTTTGCTTTTTTATTTCTGACTGATCACTCCAACCACCCTTCTCTTCATAAAACGTTAGTGAATAAAAAAAAAAACAAACATAAAAATCTACACATATCTATATACAATATTTACAATAGGGCGAGGAAATTCCAATCCAAGCTTATCCCTCCAACTATATAGGGAAAAGGAGCACTCAAGGAGATCCCTGCAGTACTCTCTCAAGAGCGTCACTGCTGCTAAATTCAGTGGAGATTAAGCGAGAGCGCTTTAGCCGCATACACTCATGTCTTGAGTGAACTGCAATGCATACAAACTACAAAGGATTGTGAACACTAACGGATCCAGAATTTAATTTTGGAGGCTTCCGTCTGAAAGATTTTTTTTAATGTATATATTAAGATAATTTCTTCAGAAGAAAGAAAGGAACTAAGTACATATATGAAATGGCGTTTAAGTGAATATTTAAGTCCTATTAAATGTAATCAGACGAAAATAATACTTTTCTCTAATAATTTTTTTCATAAAATAAGGTCATATTTTCCCTTTTTTTTTGGGGGGGGGGCTTCATCCCGAAAGCTCACTCTCCCCCCGTAGATCCACCTGTGGTCGTGGGCCCCTTACCGTTTTATTGGATGATTATAGTGAAGAGTGGTGCCACATATGTGTTGTGTAAGAGGATTAGGATGATATGTAAGTTTCGGGTGAAATTTGGAGAATTTTTCTGGGATAAGGTTCAGGACAAATGGGATGTTGAGGCCATGGTGTAGGGATTTGTTAGTTACATAGGATTGAGCATCGACTATAGTTCGAAGGATTTTTGACTGAAATGATTGGATGCGTTTGATGTTAGAAAATTTTGCTGTCAGCCATTATTCTACTGATCTATAAAGAAATGAATGCAAGTTTGTTGTTTTTAAAAATAAAATAAACAATAAAGAACTTTAGTGAAATATTGATGCTGGACATTCCCGGTGATTCATTTTTTGTACTTTAAAGAGAGGAGTCTCTAATATAGAACTTTTTTATACACATATATCTAAAATGTAACGATTATATGTTTCGTAATCCTACTCTCGGATTATGAATAAATAAGATAAAGAGTCTTTTTATTTTATTCCTTTTCAAGCAAGATCACTTAAGTTTAAGTTTAGTCGTATATTTTGACAAGACAATTTATTGTTTTTTTTTTTTACTAGTCGTTTCTATTGATTAAGTTGCAAACATGTTTAATGTTTTCGCATTACAAAAACCTTTTCCTTATGTTACTTACATTACTCTATGTTATCGTTACATTTACATATACATATTAACTAATAAGAATAAAGCGGATCTATATGATTGTGTTTACGAAGATATTTATATAACGTGCTCATTGCGATAATCAGCTGTCAGATATCCGGGAGTACTCGGTATAAATCTCCTTTAATGGCCGATGCAATAATTTATATCTCCATTAATTAAAGGAACAGGACATCTCTTGTTTTGCACTCTTCTGCGGCGGAAATTGATAAAAGTCGATATTTAAACAGTTTATTCGAGATATCGCTTCTTCACCTACTGCGCACTGTTTATCTATGGATATTATTGCGTATTTGTAAATAAATCAGGTGTTTCGTATTTATTGTGTTCTGCTTCATCTACGTTAAATTTGGACTTATTAGAATGGTAATATGGATCGAAAGACAACTTTATCTTAGTCCATGCTATCATTTTTTTTATTTATTAGTATTGGTTATTTAAGGTGAAGGGAATATGTTTGTAAAATTCATAAGACTGAAAAAAAGCTTAATCACTTCAAATTTGAGTCTTTACGTTTGGAGAGTGTCCAATATTTGGTATTCAAACAATATCCGTCCTAGGTTTTTCTCCGAGACTAATTTTTTTATAGGTCGATTTTTAAAAATTTTATTTGGCGCCCTAGGCGCAATTCAACCAAAGAAGAACCTTGATAATCGGAATAACCATTCGCCGGTTAGAAGTTTCATATACCTTTATATCGGTCAATATATAGATAAAAAAAAAAATAATATGAATAATAAATGTCAGGGCTATCTATCCCGAGAGTGGAAAAATTCAAATAGCTCGGCTCCACAATAACCTCAGTGAATGACCAACGATCAGAATTACACCAGCGTATAACTAGCGCAAATAGAGCTTTCTTCTCCCTTTAAAGGTATTAAAATATAAAAAAAATCTTACATTAGGGGTGTGAAATGCTATGATAAAGCCATTTCTAATATATGGCTGCGAGACCTGAACACTAACCAACAGTCTAGAAAAAAAATTGGAAGATTTGAGAGAAAAATCCTCCGCACGATAACTGAAACGATCTGAAACACATGGAGAATAAAAACAAATAAAGAACTGCTTACAGAAACTGGTCAATCAATATCTCATGATATCGAGGCACGGAGGTTAAGATGGGCGGGGCATGTAGCTCGTAGCAATCAATCTGGAAGCCTCTACGTAACAATGAATGCCTCAATGGAAGGCAAAATACCACGTGGAAGGCCAAAAAGCAGATGGATAGATAGAATCAACAAAGATGCAATAGAGCTGCATGCAGATAACTGGAAATAAATAGCCTAAGATAGGCAGAGATGGAGCAGGCTTGTTAAGGCGGCAAAAGATCTACATGGTCGGTAATGATAACAGAAAAAAAAGGGCTATCTATTTGAAAATAATAAATCATTGTAATGTAATTTTCGGGCCGAATGGCCGAACGGGCTAAGGTACTTGCAATCGGTAATAAAGAACGTAGAGCGTGGTAAGTACTCGAATGGGTAACCGTACACTGGAGAAAGCTATGCAACTCGATATTCCTGCCCCTCCAGGGTATGGGAGGCCTCTCAGCTACTGGAGTCAACTCACACCGACCGGGCGTAATAGTGATTATTACCCTACACCTTTTATTTTAATCGCGATGTGTTTTTCTAGGATGTCGATAGCTAACCAGAGTTATGGTCCATGGACGGTCGGTTTGAGGTAAGAAAGATATACTCATAGGTCTTCGTACGGTTGCTGACTCTGAGCTGCCATAATCTACGAATCTAGGCTAATTTGTCAATGTCCTTGCACCCGAGTGAGTCAGTACGAAGGGTACTGCCAGATTGGCCCCAAAGGGATTGTTTATGGAATCTTGGGTAGGTTGCTACTGCATATAGACCATGGAGACCTGAATCCGTAGTAACGTGAGTTGTGCGAATCCCTTTAGGTTATTTGTTTTTCCACTAGTAATGTACCTCTGTAAGAAGGCCGCATCACGTGACCGAAAATCGTCCAGATTTGGCGCTTTAGAATCGCTACAGAACCGGAAAAAAAAGCAAATTTTTTAAAATATTGTGGAAATTTCAATATTTTGGCTGTCATTTTCTTGAATCACTCATGGAAAATAAAAATTGCCGATCCTTTAGTTATTTAATTTTATATTAATAGGCGATGCCGTTTTCTTCTTGGAATGTTCTCTCTTCAGCTCTGTGATTTTTACAATCCTTCACTGACTCATGTTTTCTTTCTAAAATTACTCAGTTTACCTTATGATTAATTTTCTTATGATAATCATCGTGTCACTATTATTATTGTTGAATCTTTAATAAGGAATTGGTCTGTATTACCTTTAGGGTAATTAACTCATTGCATTGTATGGATATACTGGGGTGGGAGTGTAGGGGTGTATATAATATGGCCCAGTTCTCGGGAGCGTGTGTTAAATGGAAATGAGACCGATCCCGTGAGACAGAAATGGCAAGACGCCAGTAGGTGTGTGTGGGACGTATCTGTCCTCGAAGGATAGCTCCTTAATGTATTTCTTCCATATAATATCTTCAATATCCTTCCATCCTTCGCAGATCATTTTCAGTCTTATTATCTTTTTAATTAGCTATAGAAAAAAATAATTTACTATTTTATTATCTTTTTTTTTACCTTCTAGAGAATGTGTTGAGACAGCATTATTGTCCTTGTTTACACGCTGGTAGTGAAAATATATTCTTTAATTTATTTTTGTATCCTCGCAACAATAAGAATAAATTATATAAGTTTAATCAATGAAATAACAGGCTTCTTAGGCATGAGGGAGTCTTACCCATCGGCACCCCCTTCCTGGAGTGACTTTTTACAGATTTTCATAATATGAGATCTCTCATCCAGCTTCTTTTAGCTTTCTTCTGGTGTACTCAGGCATGTCCATTGTACATCTATATCAATAAAAACGTAAATGTTCGTTTGTTCAAAACCGCTTATCTCCGTAACTGCTTCACTGATTGCTTTGAAGTATTGGCATAATGTTTCTATCGCATTCGGGAGTGTTTTTATATAAATTTAATCACCCTCCGGTCTTTCGTTTTGGAAACGGCTGATACCATTTTAATTAAACTTGGTTAAAGTCTTCTCCTTGAAGCCCTTTTAATTTATATATGTAATATCTTTCCCCGAAAAGAGTATGAAAAAAAGTTACGATGGGTTCAAAACTATATTTGCTAATAACTCAAAAAGTGCACAATTTTTTTATGATTATACTCATCATTATTTGAAAGCTTCCTTGATTACCTGAAAATAGAAAAATAAAAAATCTCTCAAATCGGACGATTTGGTGCAGAGAAATAATGCTTTAAACATTTAGTAATTTTTCATAGGAGATTTAGAGACCGGTTGCTTCTTATATAGACAATTATATGTTACGAATTGTAGAGTTGGAAAACCAGACAATCTCTATATCTATACGAAGAATGGAACAACTAAGATTACCTTATGTCCACAAGCATTGTTACATAAAATATATTAGAAACATCTGATATACAATTTTGTTGTAATATCCTTGAAGTTTGTCGTAACTTCTTATAACTTTTGTAAGTGGCCTCTATGTGGTCTTGAACAGCAGGTCTGTATTGTTTTGTTACTAGCGTGCCAGGATGAAAGTTTGGTTAGCCTTAATGTTTTAGATTACAAAATTCTTATTTTTTTATGTAAGTCTTATTTAAATAATTAGAAAAAAATAGTATAAGTCAATCAACCTTTATATACTTTCTTTCAAGTCATTTTTTAGCCAAATTTCTGATGTTATTCAGTTAAAGTGACGATGCTATTGGTCATGTAATCATCGTGTTCAAAATGTAACGTTGGTGAACCCCGCGGCACAGCTAGTATTTCTTTTTTTAATTGAAGAAAAAATAAAATAATACTATTGCAAAAGCTGGTCGATGAATATCTCATGATATGAAGGCACGGAGATTAAGAAGGGTAGGGTATGCAATCCATAACAATCAATCTACATAATAATAATTGACTCTGTTGGGGCCAGGGGTACTTCAAAATCGAAGTACAGATCTTTCCCCGGTGCGTTTCCTCAATGGTGGGAAAATTCGAGTGAATTTAAATTTTGTTGGGAAAGAAGGAGAAAAAAAATTACTGAATAATGAGACCTGTAAAACATTAAATAAAAAAACAAAGGCATGCAAAAGAAAATAGTATTAAATAGAAATATTCAATAAATAAAAAATGGAGAATAAAAAAAAAATCCCCTTTTGAATGTTTACAAATTTATTGAGATAAAAGATAAAAAAAAACAAATGAGAAGAAAAAAGATTATTCAAATGCAGTGAAATAGAATAAAACATATACAATATTTAGTGAAAAATAAAATAATTGTCCATCAAAAACAAATCATAAATAAATAACTTCAATAATAAAGATTAACTTAAGAGAGAAAAATAATAACTTCAAGAGAACAAAATCAAATTTCGAGAATAAAATTAATCAAAAGGAAAAATTAACTTGAGAGTTCATTAAAGTTTAAATAATAATTTAGAGAGAAAACCCAAATTAATATTTAAATGTCGCATAGTGATGGTGAGAATAAAAAACGTTCCAAGTTGGAGAATCTTCTTCCAAAGACGTTACCTTGTACGATGTCAAGTCGATGTTGGGGAGTATCAAATCGATAGCCTGTCGATCGATCGTCAATCGCAGCGACGCGAAACAGCTGATGTTCGAAAATGGCGCTAGGTGAGATGTGATGAGTCTGGTGGGAGTTGACGTCTTCTACTATCTCGACAAAGGCTACTTCCAGACTGGCTTAAGACTGCATCCCGACAGTATTATGGCATTATTTGTGTCTTAATCCCTAAGACTGGGTATTACTGCCGGGCTGGTGTGTATACAAATGAGCGATAATACATCGCAAACGAAGGCAGATATACAAATAATACAAACACAAATATATTTCTGAGACAATAGTCCCTCAATTTTTACAAAAAAAAAATAAATAAACATTTTCTTCATTAACATTAGAAAGGGTAAATATGGCGAGAGAAAAAAATGTAGATCTGCAAGTATGCGGCGTTAACAGACTCAATAAAAGGCAATAAACGATGTAGGAGGTCAAAAAGCAGGTGGATAGATCAATCAACAAAGATGCAAAATAGAACTGCATACAGATAATTTGAAATAAATAGCCCAAGATAGGCAGAGATTGAGTAGGCCTGTTAAGGTGACAAAATATCTACAAGATCTGAAATGCAAAGAGGAAAAAAAAACTATTAGTCATGCTCAAGGGCATTAAGTATTAGTGTTTAAGTATTCATCCATTCCAGATTTACATGGAAATTTAAAAAAAAATAGATTAAAATGGAAATATCAAGGCGAGAATGGTCGAGGACTCCAGCAAATGGAAAAACATGAATGGTTCAATTTAATTCTTTCGCTGTATCCGACCAATGGGTGACATGCTCGAAAACATCTATTCTGAGTAAATTAGTACTTCCTCATCGTCCGGTGTCGTTTAGAACCGAAGTGCGTCCTCCTGAAGTACAGGTTTTCTCAATTCTTCACGGGTTATGGTGGTTTTCATACCATGGAATGGACATCGGTACTCCATTTTTCTGTCAGCGACCCTTCCTAGTTCTTGTTCCGGAGACTGCTGAGCACACCAGCGTAGACCTTCTTTGAGCCATTAAAGAATAAATTGATGAGGAAACTCTGCTTGCCTGGAGGACTTTATTTCTTAATGATATTTACAACTGTATTAAAGAAATACATTCAGTAAATTTGAACATATGGATATAATGACGTGAAAACACTTGTTGAGAAACTACCCTATGGTAGCACTCTAATAATATGTCTACATTAGGAGATCACGGTACCATCTTCAGACTCCTCGGAGGGTTGTCAGGAATTGAAGAGGAAGCAAGGTTAGAAACGAGAGGGTTGGGATGGTTCTGAAGTTTATAATGGAAGGATAGGTATCTGGATTGGGCCAGATCTGAAACATAAGAAACATTAAGGTCATTATGGATGGTTTTATTTGTAACAAATTAGGGAGCCTTGAGGATTTTATAAAGGATTTTGGATTGTAAGGATTGGATGCGAGAGGGATTTGATGGTTTAGTGGAGTTCAATTCCGTAAGTCCAAATAGGCCTTATTATAGTCATGTATATGAGTCTTTTGTGATTAATTGGAAGTTTAGAGTGTTTGTCTAGTAAGCGCTGAAGTAATCGGAAACGTTGAGTGGTTTTTTTCTATATCGGTTTCTGGTATAAGACTTCTAACTTAGGGCAAAAAGAACCCACTCACCTCTTAAAAGGCAACCGAACGGAGGAGCACGTATTGGGTTGGCAAATAAGTCCTTTCGGTTTTTCAGAGTAATATAAATTATAGACATAAAATTTATTTTAATCTACAATATATTGGACCATTATCATTCCACTAACTGCATAATGCCATGTTCATAGAATGTCTGGAGTTTATTGTTAAAAAACTGATCCAAGTGGTTTTTGATGTTCTCTTCCTTTTGGAATTTCTTCCCAATAATGGAGTTCTGCAGAGACCGGAATAAGTGTTAGTCACTTGGAGCTAAGTCTGGGGCAAAAGGTCCCATCCAAGGCTCAATAATTTATCGAGTGACCAGTGAGGTGTGGGGCATAGCGTTGTTTTGATGGAACACAACACCCTTTCGATCATTCATAACTCTTCAGGATGTTCTCCGAATTCTATGTTACTATATCCGTTGGAAAGCTGAATTATTGCTCTTCATAGCCGTATGAATGGGTTTTTTATTTAATGCTTACATAAGGAATAAATAAACAAAAACTCCTTATAGGTTTTTATTTTTTTTCTCCGCTTGTAGTTTTTTTACGAATGTTCTGTTGATGTCATTTTGTGTAGTTTATTTTAGCTAAATTTCTTGTAGATAGCTAAAGTCGTATTGAAGTTATAACATTTTTTTGTGATTTTCGAAAAAAAAAAACATGTGAGGGACCCAAACATTAAGCATAGAAACATACGGAGCTTGTGTGCTATACATTTAGGGCCGTAGAAATCTCTCGCACTGATTGGATGGGATTTTGATCAACAATGGCCTGTCATTGCTAGTTTCAATTTCATATGGACGAACAGACCGTCGAGCATTATTGATGTCAAAATTTCCAATCAACCAATTTTAACAGGTTCGTTCGGTTAAGGCATCATCCCCATGAACGCTGCACATTTTTTTATGAGCTTCTGCAGCAGGCTCAACTTTTTAAAAATAATACAACAAAATATGCCAATAATGAATGATATTTCCTTCGATATTCACAGTGCAATAGCAAACACAATACTAAGCTAGTTTCAACAGGAGTTAAAAGATATAGTTGTTGACATATAGAAACAGGATAAACAATCCACATTAGCGATTAATTCATCTCATAAGAAGTGTATCATAGTGACATAAAAATAAACAAAAAAACCGAAAGGACTTATTTGCCAACCCAATACAAGGAAACAAAGACTATATTAAATGAAGTGTTTGTAAAATTATTTATATGCAGCATTAAGATGTTACATGCAAGTGTGCAATATTGCAGTTACTGCGAACATCGGAAATAAATACAAAATTTAGATCGAATGGGATGTTGAGGTTCTGTTCGTAACGAAATATGTTGCGTTGACTATTGTTCGAAAGACTTGAGACTCGATGGATTAGACCAGCTAGCTAATATTTTTTTTTAGTTAATATAAATAATGAACTCGTCCATTCACGTTTATGCGTGTCATTTTACTTGCCCATATTTTTTCTCAACAATATTTTTCACTTCATAATATTTACAACTAGCTGATGCACCCGTTATTTTATTATAGTTAAAATTTGAGAATCCTTTTTTGAGATAGATTTTGTATTATGGACTAGAGGGTCCAAATTCAATTTCATAAAATTACATCTGTTAGGCTCGGGAAGTTGAATCGAATGACGGCTTGAACGGAAAGATCGGACAAAGTTGAAAAATTAGTGTGTTTTGCCCGTTTTATGCGATAACGCTTTGCAGATGTTCGGTATTCCGGATTTTTTCCCGTTGAGTTGTGATTATTTTTTTCCATCAGTTTAGTAGTAAAACTTTAAAATGTGGCTCGCGGTAGAGTAGGTTGGGATGAGAATGGAAGTAACTACCTAACCGGGATCTCAAGACAAATTATTCAAAAATTCATAACTTTGGTTCTACTCAATATTTTGTTTTCATTTGAAGCCCATGTTTCAAGTCAAGCAAACCTAAATATAACGTAAAATATTCAAAAGTCTACCATTGGTCATTGCCGAGCTTACCCCTGACAAAATTTCGTTGGCAAATACGGACATCCAGACAGACAAAAGTTTTTTTAAAAGTGGATTTTGTGTCTGTAATGTATAAAACGGAAAGATATCATGAAACAGGTTGATTCTATTCAATGTACAGACAAAACCTTTATTTTATTTATATAGATTTTCTTTAACTTATAAACATATGTTTATTGTTAACATTTATTATCAACATTAACCAAGATCATTACTCCAGAATTCATAACTTCGGTTGTACTCAATATTTTGTTTTCATTTAAAGCCTATGTTTCAAGTCAAGCAAACCTTAATATAATGTCAAAATTTCAAAAGTCTACAATAAGCCATTGCTAAGCTTACCCCTGACAAAATTTCGTTTCAATGCGGACATACAGACAGACAAAAAAAATGTTTAAAAGTGGATTTGGTGTCTACAAGGTAACAAGGTATGAAACGGGTTGATTCTATTCCATGTACTGACAAAATCTTTATTTTATTTATATAGATGAATAATAGCGTTGTAGCATATGGCCTCCTTGATTATTACAAAACCTCAATCGTTTTTGTATACTACTCAACTTCTTTTTGCCCTTACTCCGGACATATTCGTCATCGATATCTTGGGGCTTTTCCGGTATGATGCCGCCGTAACGTATCACACCCGAGGAGGCCAGCCTCGCCTTGAGGGCAGGAAGGTTCACCACTGACTTAGATTTGAAGTCCTCGAAGCCGGATATGACGTCACGCACCTCGTTCTCGATGATGACTACCAGCGTGGGATTGGTCCGTATACACAGCTTCTTCTTGATATTGTCGTTGGAGGCGGTATCGAGATAGTAGAACTCCGCTTCGTCGTGCTCGTAGGAGAGGATCTTGAGGTAGGTGTGGAAGGTGTCGGAGATATAACCGTCCCCCTCGGAGAAGTTGACGACAGCTTCCCTCTCTTCGGATATCAGCTTGTAGAACTCGACCTCTTTCAGCGGGCTGTAGTTCGGGAACTCTATAGCGGTTATGGAATTTTTTGGTATGTATTCGAATTCCTTCCTTTCCTCGTTTTTCAATTTGTTCCTGCTCAGAGAACATTGGAACAGATGCTGCTCTTTCAAGAACGGCGATTTACTTGGCGGTACCGGCATTCTAAATATTGAAAGCTTTTTTTTGTTTTTGGGTGGAATTTCGAGTCCGCTGAATATTTTAATGAAGTATTATTAAACCATATGGTATTAAATATGTTGAAACGGCTATACAGATTTTTCATTTTCGCGAAGTGAGTCATTACCTTTGGGTTAAAAATTGATAGGGTTATCATTTTTAAATCAATTACAAATATAGTTTAATTAAATTACAATACGAGTAAATACGAAAATAGTTGAAAAATAAAGAAATGTTCGAGGAACTTTTAAAAGCTTTTATTATTTACAGTATTGCTATATATTATTATTTTTAGATATAAATGCAAATATAAACAATAGAATCTTTTAGTGTTTGGTAATATACTTAGGTGTGTCTTGACTTTAGCCTATTTTAATCGATTATTCTTGTTTACTTAATTGATTTCAGTCTGTATAGTTTATTCATTCCTCTAGATTTTTTTTTCTTCTTTATTTGAACTTTGTTTAAATAAATTATAATGTATAAGGATACTATATACAAACATATTTCTTTTTGCTTGGTCCTTATGTTACCCGAGGGTTCAAATTTTGATTTGATCAAAAATTTTGATGACTCCATAAAACCCCCTTCTGAGTACCCCTGATGATATTTGATTATGCGGGAAAAAACTGTCTATATACAGTAATGCCCATCCCCCCAAGGCCGATGGCGTGTAAACCTTCTCTCACCCCTCACAACATATTTTATTCCTCTCTTGTTCTTAAAAACAGCGCCAACGAAAGTAAAATTTAAATATTAGTAGATTATATACATTTTCACCTCTTGCTGTCTGTTCCATGCTTCCACTTTTCATTTTGAAAATTCATAACCCCATCGAAATGTCACCCACCATTAAATTTCCTTCTGGGCACCCACGTAGATGATAAATCCACTAACAGGTCTCCTATTGGTACTTTTTTTCTAAATTTGGTTAAAGTTCATAATACCAGAATCTAGAGGACGCCCACTGCATCGCCGATATCCACTTACCGGTGCCATTGACCGCTTATTCTCACGATAATATTGCGAACTTTTGATTCAATATCCATGTCTTTCCATCGTTAAACAGAATTTTACTGGATTAAAATTAAAATTAGAAAACAACTCTGGGTTTACACATTCAGTATTCTTCATGTTGACTATCCTTTAGTTAATAATTCATATAAAGAAAATTAAAAATAAATTAATTTTAATTAATAATTAAAAATAAAATATATTAGTCGGTTATTTTTTATTTTTACCAACAATAAGGCCTATTTGGACTTATCAAATTCCTCTCGCATCCAAACCTTACAATCCAAAATCCTTCGTAAAATCCTCAATGCTCCTTACTTTGTTACAAATAAAATTATCCATAATGACCTTAATGTTCCTTATGTATCAGATTTGGCCCAATCCAGATATCTGTCCTTCCATAATAAACTTCATAATCATCGCAATCCTCTCGTTTCTAACCTTGTTTCCTATTCAATTCCTGGTAACCCTCCGAAGCGTCTGAAAAGAACATGGCCACGTGATCTTCTAATATAGACATATTATTAGAGTGCTACCAATGGGTAGTTTCTCAACATGTTTTTCATGTCATTATATCTATGTGCGAATTTATCAGGTGTATTTTTTGTATACAGTTGTAAATATCATATAGATAAATTTAAAAAAAAAAATGTTTACCAACAATTAAGAGAATCCCTAAAAAACAAAAAAAAAAACGACAGAGTCTTACAATTAAAACGAATCAAATAAGAATATAATATAAATATAATATAGTATAATTATAAGTATATAATGTCCCTTTTGCTTTTTGAGCAGTTCATAGCAGTATATAGTATAGGAAGCAATCCAATATTTTTTTTTCTATGATACAAATTCCTTAGTTTAAATTGGTGTGATTGAGCCCTCAAACGCTCCCAGAACCCGCTCCTTTTCCATACCATCATGGCGACTGGAGTTGAGATATAAATATTTGTCCGATGCAGAGAGGTAGAAGAGAGGAAGAGGTAGGAGTGCGGTGGGCAGAGGGACACCTACCTCACATTCTTGCCGCGGCCCTGCCTTGGTATTGTCCTATCGATAATTATCGCGATATTTCCAACGCCTACTGTATCCCATTCGGCTACAGATTTAGTCAGCTGTGGCGCCAAAGCTACCATCATTACCACCTTACATCCACATGTTATCGATTATCGATGTACAATAATTAGTCAGTCGTAATATCGATATGTTGATACTTGATCGTTCGGATAATCTTTAATCGATAGTCAAAGATTGTGTTTAACTTTTGAATTCTCGTAAAAATATAATTTTATAATTTGTACCATATAAGTATTTTTTTAGAACTAATTAATTAATTAGTTTAAAAATTCATGCCTAAAATGCAATCATTTTATGTTTTTATTTATTATTATTACTATTTTGATCTATGTAGCAAGTTTCTATAATGAATTTAATGCCTTAAAATATATTGTGGACTCCTCAAGGAGGATCTAGTCAGATACTGAACCAAACCTTGAACAAAGGGTCAAATTCCAAAGAATTTCTATTTATCCTGTATATTATTTCTAAAAGGTGTTTTTTTTGTCGGCACACCATAATTTCGTCAATTCTTCATCAAATCCAATGATTGACCGCTCATTTTGAAGATATTCATCTGCTTCACATGCGTAATTTCTGGAAAAAAAGATATGAAGGGAAAGAAACTTTATTTGCAAATAACTCAAAAAGTATAATTTTTTTCTAACGATTACTAAATTAACTACAAAACAAAAAAAAAAAAAAAAAAAAAATCGAACAATTATTGACAAAGATACAGTCCATTAGTTTTGGTATACTCAATAATTTCTTCCTCTTTAAAGATATTGCATTTACTATTCTACACTTTTTTCCTGGCTGATATTTTAACTTCATTATTTCTTAAAGGCATTTGTTTGTACTTTCATTATATTTTTTTTAATGATTTAGAAAATACCATAATCGATTCTTTATTTTGTCTTTATTATTTTTCAGACAGCGTTTAAAAATAGGTCTTAACAAAGCAATTTTTACAAATATTTTGGTCTATTATGTTTAATGGAATATTGCAATCGACCAAGGAAAAAAATCTTAATTCCTTTCTTGAATTATTATACATTGGATCTACTTATTTTCATATTGTTTTGCTATTTCTTCACTAAACGAAATTTTCTGCGAATTATTTGCACGGGCCAACTGGTTATATAATATTATTAAGTAATATTCATTTAAATTTTCAATTTTCACAAGAAAGGTTATTTAGTCAAACAGCTTTATGAAATCAAAATATTTGTATTCAAAATATTTATCCTCATTTTCTGTACATTTTTTCCCAACATGTCATCAACAAGAACTAAAACATTCAGTGTTTTGTGAAGAAATGAATTCAGAAAATAAGTTTTTCACCTGAAAATCATTTTTAAAAAAAATTATCTCTATGGAAGTTGTCCAAATTTATGAAAAGATGAAAATCTGTTGGAGATAAGTCTGATGAATAAGCTGGTTGTGGAAGGACTTCGTAACACAGCTCGTTTATTTTCTTCACTGTCTGTCATGAAACATGAAGGCATTATCGTGTAAGTGTATAGGTCCTTTCCGATTAACCATTGTAGGTTATTTTGTCAGGTTTTTGATGCATTATGTCAATATCACTGCTCTACGATGTGAATGGGATGTTTTCACCTCTGGATAAAAAGGAGATATGAATTATTTGGGTTTTTGTTTCAAGGTTTCGTTATTACTTTTCTTTATATGTTTAAAATTTTAATTGATTCCTCTTTAATTTTCTATTTCTTAGTTCAAAACTGTGCAGAATTGTATAAGTATTAGAAATAATACCAATACTAAATACGGGACGAGATGAGCTGCAATGGCGTGGTGGGCTTAGCGCCTTGGGTGGTCCCCAGGTCGGTAGCGACTTAATTGCCATTCTACTCGCACAAATCTCTTTTATCACATTAGTTTCTGTTCCTTTTATTAACCATTTCACATTATTAATTATTATTTATTCTTATTAACGTTTTATCTTTCTTTCCTTTTATCTTTAGCTGTATTTATTCTACTACCTTTTAATTAGATTGTACTGTCTTTTCTCGTTTCATAACTCTTTATTTCTAGCATACGAGGAAGAAGGGGGAAAAGAGATGGTTGTTTGTTGTAGTACTACAAAACCTAACCTAACCAGTGTGGAAAGGTCGAGTTTTATTCCGTGGGTCCGTCACGAAATAAATTTCAACCCACTCTGGTCGGATTCAAACCGGCGCTAGTAAACTCGAGAATTTTAAACCGAATAACCCCTAAATCCTATCTCACAAATATAATATTTTTAATTCATATAGAACTAAATAGACATTGATTTTTTTAAACTAACGGGGTACCACCCTCTGTCCGTCTGACGGCGGACCAACCCCCATTTTACAAATTATACAACTGTTCATTTAATTGTACTGCACGTTGCTCAAATTGTATAACTGTAATTTACATATATTCTGCAGTTCAGATTGTATTATTTTTTATCAATATAAAATAAACGGAACAAAATCACAGTGTAGGTAAGTGCCTGAGAATGGAACTCGTATCATAGCAACACTATCTAGGTGTAACACTGCGGGGAGGTAATAGAGTAGATGTAGCATAGACAATAGACCAAATATTCATTTGTAAATAGAGCCGAGGTGTCAACTTGCGCCCATCAAAATTTATGAGGGGGCACTTTTTGACGGGGTTTTCGATTTTTGAGGGGAGGGGCAAATTTCGACGGGGTTATGAATTTTCAAAATGACAAGTTTCAAAAGACAAGTGAAAGCATGGTTCAGACCACATTGTATATAATCTATGAATATTTAAATTCTACTTTCGTTCGCACTGTGTTTAAGAAGAGGAGAGGAATAAAATATCTTGAGAGTGGTGGAGGAAAGTTTATAGGCCTTGGATGGATGTGCACCTCTCAAATAGAGTACTTTGTGTTTGTCCGCTTGTATTGTAAATATTGTGCATAGTGTGTGATTTAAATGTTTGTTTTTTCTCTCATTTTCTAACGATTTTATTGAACAAATACAATAAATGCATACAGACATATACATTAGTGTATGTATCCCTAACCACCTCTAACCAAGACCAAGACTGATAAAAAAAATCGATTTTTGATTAAAAATTGAGGCAAAATAGTCGCTAATACTTGACAATTTTATTTACTATATGGAAAGAATTGGTGTAACCAATATACTTTTGAATTTAACTCTTCTAATTTTTCATTCAGACTTAGTTAGGTTTCTCCTATCTAAAAAATTACAGTAATATTTCTCTAGTAATAAGAGAAATCCTTTTTCCATTTTTTTTTTTTTTGTTTTGCTTTTTCCTTGGCATGTCTACTTTTGTAAATGGTTCGTTTATATTTTTTGATTAGTGTGTTAAGTTTGTTGGGGATAAGATGGGTGATGTCTTCGTTACGATCCGTCCCACTTTATATTTGTAAAACAAAATATGAAAGTCACTAAAAACGTTTTTTATTCAATTGAGAGATACATTATTCTTATAATACTATTTTTCAAGCAGCTTTGTGGCAATAAGACATAACATAACTAGCCGCGAAATCGAATTCGAAATCTAGCCGCACCGAACGAGTTCAGTTCAGTTAACTATTTACTGGCAATTCTTCACTTACAGCTAATTAACTAATTACTGCTACCCTTAAACTGGACCGATAGAGACAGCCGTAGCCTAAGATAGGAAGCCATCTGGATACAAGAGGATGTGAGCGGGATGAATGGGCAGAGAGCTGTTGCTCAATGAGCGGGCTTTCTCCATGAATGGGTCCAGACGGTGGGCGGCGGCGGTACCCCCACGTTCTCAGTTCTCTTCCTTCTGCTCTCTGCTCTCTTCTCTACCAGCTCTTCTTCCAGAGAATATATCCTCAGTAGATATAAAGAGATATATGGCCTATAAGTATAATATTATATAACCTCGGTGTTAATTTGTAAACTGACCGTTTGGATCGATGTTGGCAACTATCTTGCGAAACCCTTTATATATTTGAGCCATTATTACCATATGGAGGAGAGCGGAATAGCTCGATATGAGTAAGGCACTGCGTTTCTTCTTCTTTAACATCTACTGCTGTGGATTAACCATGGGGTGGGAAAACCTTGCTTGGGCACATCTAGACTCTCTAAAATGGTTATTGTTAATTAAATAATTCATTCAGGGAAAAACTAGACGGTTGAGCGTAGTGTTGCCCAAATGCGAGACCGAGACGAGTCTTGGTCTTGCAAATTCAATCTTGGTCATGGTCTTGGTCTTGGTCTTGGTCAAGAGTCTCACAACGGCCTTGCAGTTACCTATAAGCTTAATACTATAGAGATATTACTGTATATTTTTAGATAGGGGAACCCTAAGTAAGCCCGAATGAAAAATTAGAGGATTCAAATGCAAAAGTATATTGATTATAGCAATTATTATTAACATATAGTAACTAAGATTGTCAAGTATTAGTAACTATTTTTATTAAAAAAATCGATTTTTTTTACGAGTCCTGGTGTTGGTCTTGCAACAGTTAGGCGGCCTTGCAAAGTGCAAGACCAAGACCGATTTTGGGTAACACTACTTGAGCGTGGTTTCAGTTAAATAACTTGAGCCGTTGACGATAAAACAGTCCTCTCTTACAAAGTACTGAAGCAAACGTCCTTCCATCAGATTTAGTGACACGGATTTTGTTTCTCTTTAAATTACGACAAGTAAAAACCTTGAAGAACTGATGAATTTGCTCAAAAGTAGACATATTCATTTTGACCAAATCAGAGATTTAGATTAGGTTTATATATATTTGTATAACTGGAGTTCCGACATTTTCCAAATTCTTCACTCAAGATGTCGATTTTTTTTTTTCGTCCAGCCCTCCATCGCCTTTTAGGCTATACGGGGATTATTCCGGACTACGAGAGAAACCGAAGATTAATACCAGAGTTAAAAGTTCTCCCCAATTTACCGGGAATCGAACTTGTAATTATTACAAGTGCCCCCCTACTAAGTGCTCTTGCTTAGTCTCCTCTGATTATGGATACAGGTGACGCGGTTGATAGAGAAGCGCTGTGATCTCCTTGAGCCCTGCTTTCGCTTTTTAAGTTGTTAGGAAAGGCTCAGGCCTAGTTCGAGGTGGCTTGATAATTGTAAATGTTTTATATAAGTATAACTGTATTTAAGTGGTTATTTTTGTTAATTTAACTAAAAATGTATTTTCTTCTAATTTATTATAATATTAAATACTGTTATTTTACTGTTTTTCCAATCAATTAATTTTTATTTTCTGTAAATAGGGTGTAAATAAACTATTTATCGTTATCAGTTATGTTCTGAATTGTGATTAATTGACCGAATGTAATATAATTAAATAAAAAAATATTTTTAATACCTCGTGTCCTAGAGTTGTACTTCACTTAATAAATGAGCGGAAACATAGCCTTTTCTAGCATATCTAATATCCAATGGTTTTCTAGCAAAATGGGCATCTTATGGTGAAAAAAAAAAATCAGTTTTCACTGTCACTTAGCAAACAAATGTGGTAATGAAAATATCCACTTTTGCTAGCAAACTCCTCAACTAATGCCTTCTTCAGTTGTGTTACTCCACCTGATGAAATGTTGAGCTTATGCTTCTCTGAGCATGTTAGTGATCTCATGCTCTCTACTCAGAAATATAGATACCTTCTATTTTGGACTTGGATTTGTTGATCGTAAGCAATTATTAGATCCGTGATTTGTATGGTATATATCTTTCCACCATTTTCTTATAATCTCTCTGAGAAAGACTCCATTATAAATTTTGTAGAGAGTCGGCAAAAGGCAGCTTCCTTTCTGAAGTTTTGAACGTATTGGGTTAATGTGATTTTCATTATTGTGATATATTTCATAGATATTGTTTATTATACATGTTGCACTATTTGCTTTTTTAAGATCAATAAATAGAAACTTGATATCTTTATATATCTCCAAATGTTTTGCGAAAATTTGCCTCATGATAAATCTAATCTTTCTGGACTAAAGCCACTTAGTCCTTTTGCAACACCCTATTCTCTTTTACCTTATTCTTAAGAATGTTAAAGAACATTATAATTGTCAAAGTATGTTTTGTAGCCACATAGTGGTTTATTATTTGAGTTACTCATATATTTTTTTTTTTTTTTGCAGTATTCGAACATAAGGATAGGACCTGTCGTTAAGAAGGATGTAATGAAAGCTTCCATTATGTTGGAACACGATAGTCAGTAAGTATATACAGTTGATTATTTTTTATATACATATTGCTATATTATATATATACTTATATATACCCTCTCTGGCCATCTATAGGTATGCTGTGATACTCGCTTTCGACGTCAAGATAGAGCGAGACGCACAAGAACTAGCTGATAATTTGGGAGTGAAGATCTTCCAGGCCGATATTATTTACCATCTCTTCGACAAGTTCATGGCCTTCAGGGAAGAATTGAAAGCCAAGAAGAGGGAAGAGTTCAAGTCCATCGCCGTATTTCCGTGCAAGCTCAAGATTCTGCCTCAGGTATCGCTATAGTATTAATTGTTTTATTTTAAATGTAATTCTAGGTTTTTTTCGACGTTCATTGTAAATATATAGACAAAGAGTGTGGAATCGACAATTTTTATAACTAAAACTGATCGCGTTTTGCACTTTTTTGTGGAGAACGAATTAGATTGAGCCGCCAGATTTCAGATGAACGCTCGGGTAAAATCGACTACAGTCGATTAATTGAAGTGCTTTTGCATATGGATTAAAATATCTCAACAACTAAAAATCGGATCTGTATATTGTTAACAAGGAAAATGCTCATAATTTCATCCTCTTTGTAATGAGCTATTATTTATAATTTATATTTCATATTATTAATTTCGCCTTTTTCGATGTTTTCATCAATAATATCGTGTAGTCTAAAGCACACAACTTATTTTGTTTTTTTTATTTACTAATGGTAAATTAATCGCTATAATGGATCATGGAGAACAATAAAGTATATAGACCAACTACCACTTTGATATGGCCAACCATGCTGCTGGGGCAGGATTCCCGAAGTAGGGATGGGATATAGTCGATAGTTTTGCACTATCGATAGTTTATATTATCGTTGAAACACTAAGACAGTATCGATAGTTCAGTTACGTCCTACAACAGACTTGAGAAGAAATTATTCTCTCTCTATTCTTTATAAGCTTCAACACAATATTGATTTAGGCACTAAAACAAATTATTAATTAAACAATTAAAAAATTTATTGACGGGAAAATAGATTTAGATAGAAAATTAAATTATTGAATATTTGACCGTTGCATTATAAAGGAAGGAGATGGTCCGGGGTGGCGGTCATAAATAGGCTAAATAGTGGCAAAAATGTAGTGCATAAATTTGTTTAAAATGATATTTTGAGTCACTCTGCAAGATCATAGCTTTCAAAAATGCAATTTAACGTTTTTATTCATACTTCAATAAGGTCAGTATAGCTTCCTCACCGTTTCCGTGTATATTACAAGGTATACAATTTTTCGTATGAGAATAAAATCTCTGAGAGAAGCAGAATCGAATAGCCGTTACAGTTACCCTTCAACATTCAACAACAGAGGGTCGTATTTGAATATTCCATACTTGATTATGCTTAATAAAAAATAAATAAATAAAAAAAATGCATACTGAACATGAACTTCAATACTGTTAGTTCAAAAGGTCTTATGCATAAATTTATTTATTGTTTTACAAGAGTGCATAAAAACTCAATATTTCTATATGCTTTATTAGAATAATTTCATATTTTATTTTCATCTGCTATTTTCCATAGTAGCAGACTACTTATATCAGTTGCAGACTACAAAATATCACCTTTAATACACATAGAATTAAAGTTGAAAATTATTACATACGAACTTATGCTCTAATAATAGTATATACATTACCGAATCAAGATTTAATTTTGGAGGAGGGCTTCAGCACGAAAGATTTATATATATATAACGATAATTATTTGAAAAAAACACTGCAAATTATTTCTCTTTGGTATATTATTTCCAAACAATTATACATATAAAGTAACATTAAATTCGTAGTTATAAAGAAAAATAAATAAAAGGTGATTCTAATTATTGGACTAAAATTTTTTTTAATCATTAGTAATATGCTAAAAAAAATAGCATTACTTCAGTAACACATATAAAAAAAAACTAGAGACCATATCATTGCTCCTAATTGTCCGATTTTGACGAATTTTTTTTGTTTTTTAGGAAATTCCGTAAACTTCTAAAAAACCATACATATTGACATAAATGTGTATACTTCTTGAGTTATTCGGAATTTAATTTTACCATCCCTCGTAACTTTTTTTGAGCTTCTTTTCGTTGAAGTATGTAGTATAGATAAATTTAGAGGGCGTAGAGAAAATGACTTTAGCGAAGTTTCATCAAAATCGGTACATTCGTTTAGGCGCTACAGTCTATAGCAACGCAGGTTTTTCGGCCGCCATTTTGAAACTAGAAGGCGAATAGTAATGTCGTTGAAGGAGGATGATCCTCGGGTGACCTCTGATTTTATATCCAAATTCGAAAAAAATCGGTCTAGTAGTTTCAGAAAAAATGCGCGGACGGCGGACGGCGGACTAGTAGTGCACATATAAGAGAAAGTGTTGGACACAATTCAATGAAATTGACACTACATTATTTTTTCACCAAAGTCTACCTTTTATCTAACTTTGAGCCAAATCGAACGAGCCCTTTCTGAAATATTGGCATATCTAAAAATATACGTTTGCGCGTGCGTAAGCGGAAGTGCTGGATGGAATTTGATAAAATTGATATGGGACCATCTAGGCACCAATCAGCATAATCCCTGAAAATTTCATGAAGATTGGATGAACGGTACTAGGTGATATGCCCGTCACATCGATTTGACTACAGACAGACAGCAGCAGACAGACACCGAACCAAATTTGATCCTTGATGTCTGAAACGTAAAACGCGAGTGAAAATTTTCGATTCTGAGCAAAAAAATTTTTTAATCTCTCGCACGAACACAATGCTTCCCTACCTTCGGTAAAAAAACGAGATATATGCTTTCACGACCGCATATGATAATAAAAAAATAAAGTGGCAATCCCGCAACACTTCGCTTTCTTGCATATCTGTTATTTCTGAAATTAATAAGTAAATTTCGAATAAGAAAATCTACGACGAAATGCAGGAAGTATTATTTTGACTATTTAGTAAAAAAAGTATGCAAGAAATGTGTATGTCTTTTATTTTCAAGATTGTAAATTTCTAAGTTTAATTTGATAAGATTTGTTTCAAGTATAGTAAATTTCATATCATATATATTTTTTATGTGTAAAAAATATTTTATAACTTAACCTACATGTCGAACTCGAATATAATATAATTCTTAGTTTGGAGCTAATTTTAAATTAACAAAGTAATACACACATATGTATATATATTATTTTAAGAAATTAACTATATATTATAAATTTTCAGTTCGTTTTCAACTCGAGGGATCCGATAGTGTGTGGTGTAATTGTGGAAGCTGGTATCGTCAAGGAGGGGACACCCATATGCGTACCAAGCAAAGAGGTTAGAAATCTATACTTTTAAATATATTTATATATATATATAAAACATACATTTACTCTTGAATATATATTTATTTTCTAATTGTTTTCAGTTTGTCGAGCTGGGTATCGTGACGAGTATAGAGAACAACCACAAGCCGGTAGAGAGCGCCAGGAAAGGACAGGAAGTGTGTATCAAGATCGAACCGATACCGGGAGAGTCGCCCAAGATGTTCGGAAGGCATTTCGACGAGAAAGACTTCCTTATCAGCAAGGTAGTTCTCATCTTGATTATCAATATTGTTCCACCCTTCTCAGGTGTACGCCTTTCGGTTATTGAAGATTGTCAATAGGTTTTATCAGCTGTTAATGATCTATGCCCGAGGGATCGCTAAAGCGGTACAATGAAGGATGTATCGATACAAGATCTAAATTAATAATGAGTACAATTGAATACCAAAAATGTATTGCTTGTTCCCGTGTACTATCGTGTTAGTGTTGTCACGACGCTGAAAATGTCTTTTTCTAGGCACTAATAAAAAAAAACTGATGACTGTTGGAAAAATGGCGGATATTGAACAGCTGGCCGAACATTAAACAGCTGACCAAAACAACAGCTGGTGCCATGATTATTTTAATAAAGGCCTCTTATTTACAAGGTGTAAAGTAATGAAACTGGAATTTTTGTTTAGAAAATACGCGTTTACTGCATTAAAATATTAACAAATATTTAATCCGAAATATTGTCCATAGTGGCTATAAAATTTTCACATCTCTTTATTTATGAATGGTTTGCCAAAAAAAACTGTTTTGTGGCGAACCTGTAATCAAGCCCTTTTCATAAGAATTTAAGCGCGAATAAACAAGTGTGTTAAAAATTATGCATATAAATAGTAGTCGGACGGAGCCAAGTCTTGTAAATAAATCATATTAATATGAACAATATTATAATAATTCTCACACATTCTTATAATAGATCTCTAGACGATAAAAGATAGCCAAACCGTCCAATATTTTTGTAGGCCACCTTCTTTTTCGATTTTGTGATCAAATTATGTTATGATTCAAGTGTATCTTTTTAATACCTAATTAATTTAATGAGAAAACGTCCCATTTTTGTAGATAAAAAAAATTGCAAGTTACGATATAATGAAGCAAACTTTTGCTTTCCACAACTTGTAAATTCGTAAGCACAAATCTCGACCTGTTAAACATTATTAAAACGTCGTTGTTATGTGAAACTTTCATTGTTGTGAGTTGAAAAACTTTGCTAGATGCCGAAAAAATAATATAGCGTCGATAATACGGTTTAACTGTAAATACATTAACAACTAGAGATATTTCTAGAACTCCAATCCAGGCTTGTCCCTTTAACTATAGATTAAAAAGCAGAACTTCATGAGATCCCTGTGCTACTCTCTCGACCGCGTCACTAGTGCTAAAGCCAGCGGTAATTGATCGACGAGAGCTCTTTAGCCACATACATTCATGGCTTGAGTGCAAAATCTGGCCATTGCCAGAACTTGGAGGATTACAGGGATGGTCGGTGGGAGATAGGGATTGTGCAAGAGTATTTTTGGATGATAGGTAAGGTTCTGGTGAAATTTAAAGAAGGTCTAGGACAAATAGAATGTTGAGGTCATCGTGTTGGGTTTTGTTGGTTAAATAAAATGGAGCATCAACTTTTGTTCGATGAACTTTGGACTGAAAGGATTAGATGCTTCATGAATTTAATTAATAAAATCATTGGAACGTATCTATTTTGAATATAAAAATAATTGAAACGATAATAAATAAAGTAAAGTTGCCATATGCAATTACCATTATACTTGATAAGGTGGGACTTATGTAAAGGTTATGTTAAAATAGTTGTGATTGCCGTCAAAATTAATTAATCATCGCGCAAAATCTGATATTCAGTTATATTAAGTTAATTTTACCACGACAATAAATGAGATGATGGCGGTAACGCGATGAAAAATGGTTACACGGAAGCTTTTGATGTTTATTTTTCCTTCGTATCATCCTGGATATAAATTGTTCCCTTCGGTCAGTTGCTCTAATGACGCCATTTCTCTTGCTATCTAGATCCAGATTTGTCTAGCCGTGGACAGCTATTGTACATAACTTTTCGGTGAAGTGGTTGATGGCTCCGGTAAATTGCTACGTGGGAGGCGGTGTCCTTTCCCAGAATAGGACGAATGGTGCGATCCCGAACGTTTATAGCTCCCTTCCGAACAATGAATCCCAAATTAGACCATTATATGCTTTCTAAATTTTAGTGTCATTGCTTGAAGCATGCATGAGGAAAATACCAATATTTATCGGTCGAATAATTCTCTTTTCCTACTACATTTACGCCACTTAATATTATTTTCGTACAGTTGCTAGGTAACGATGTTATTCGTTCCCTTTCGTTACTCAAAAATGGCGGCCGGTTTTAAGATCATTGAAAGCATGCTACTCCTTGACTTCCGAGCCTACCGTCCCCAACTCTTGATTGTAAATTACTTGATGAATTTTTACTAGTCTATAATATAGTAGTCTATAATAATTGTTAAAATATTCATGTAAATATATTTTTGAGGATTTCGATTTCATAATTACTTTCTCAGATCTTGTAATCGGATTATAAATTACGAATAACAGTAATTAATTTATGAATTTTCGCAACAATCTAAATTTTGTTAGTCTCATACTTTTTTATATTGACTGATTTTTTTTGTTGTAATTTATTAAATTAAATTTTTCTATACAGTTTTATTAACTGATAACATAGTTTTAAGTATATAATAAAATTAACTGATAGTCAATTCATGGTTATGACAGTACCAAGTATTTTTCAACTAAAGGGTTGCTATGTTTACATTTTTTTGTTAAATAAATACTTTTATAATAATTTTTATATATACCATATAAGTTTTTTTTATAAAGATTACAATCTGTCTCAGTTAAGGACACTTACAATAGAGTTCAGAGAATAGATTCACACCATATATACAGAAAAATAAATCAATAAAGTAATAAAAAAAAGAATACATAGAAATCAGAACAAAATAAAATATTATAAGGAGAGTGAAAAAAAAAAAAAAAAAAAAAATATATATATATATATATATATATAAAATTACTTCTTAATTACTTCTGCCATATAATTTGTAAAAAAATTGGACTTTCTTAATTATTTTCAATATTCACGCTCACCTTCGGATTGACCTTATGATGGGGGAAAAGTAGGACTCTAGGAGATCCTAGAGTCAAAATTTCACTAATTCTTAAATATTTGTATTTTGCATATTTAAAAGTATTTTGTTGAGACTAAATTTTATGTACATTTTTATCTAATAACGAGTTATCATTGCATCTATAACATTAATCAATTAACCCCTGCTATGAATAGTTTTTTTTTTTTTTTTTTGCTAAATTTGTTTATTTCAATTATTCATTTTGATATGATAAGAATGTTATCGTTATCTTTATCTTTATCAGGCTCTCCGCTGTTCGGGACCATTCAGAATATCCTCAATAGTTCCTTCGAATGACGTAATGTACAATAAGTATTTCCTCGCTGCTACGTCGTCTTACGTAGTTACGTAATTGTGTTTTCCGAATCGATCTTCTCCGTATTATACGACATTAATTTATTTTAAGATTATCTGAGGCGTAAGTTGTCGTATGTAGGTGTATTGTATTTATTCGTAACTGATTCCATTGAAGGAATGTTTTAAGATAACATAAGAAAATTATCCTGGATCCACACATTAACAATATTGTTCCGAATAGCCCATATATTTAAGATTGATTTGTCTCTTTATAACTGACGACGTTTTTCTTTATCAATTTTATTCACAATTTCAGGGATAAAAAATAAACGCCACATTTAGTCAGCAAGAGATTTTAAACCTAGATTAATTGCTGGCTCGATTATTTTCTGTCATGGCAGTACTATTAAAATGTGTCTTGTCGCCTTTCAGACTACACCGAGAGTTTGGATGGCCATGACAAGCAATTTTTTTAAATTAGTAAATTGTAGGTTCAGGTTCTTTCTGAATTTCCTCATCTTCATTTCTAAGACGACGACTTTAACAGTTGAGGAACGATATTCCTTCTTCATCACTGGAGTCGTGGGAAAAGAGGGGGAGGGGCGAGGCGGAGAGTTGTTGAAGCTGAAGTATTGGGTTGGCAAATTAGTCCTTTCGTATTATCATTTTTGTAATATGTCAACAACTATATCTGTTAACTCTTGTTGAAACTAGCATTATGTTTGCTATTGCACTTTGCCATATGGAAGAAAATCGTTCATTATCGGCATATTTTTTTATATTATTTTAATAAAGGTAAACGTACTGCAGAAGCTCATAGAAAAATTTGCAGTGTTTATAGGGATGATGCCTTAACCGAATGCACCTGTCAAAATCGGTTTACCACATTTCATTCAGAAAATTTTGACACCAATGATGCTCAACGGTCTGGTCGCCAAGATGAAGTTTCGATGTCACTTATACTTCGCATAAATTAGGAGAAAGGATAGCTGCCTAGTGTATGAGATTTCTCACTAAGATACTTATTGAAGACTTGTTTGTTTAATATGAAAGAGATGAAATAATAATCATGATGGAGATTATTAATATTATTATACAGAAGGCAGGGAGTGGGCAGGTGCGAGGGCGCACCCTCTCGGCCGAAAAAGGAGACGGGTCACCATCAATGGCAATGGCTCCGCTCCATTCACCATTCCCCGCTCCCATTCACGTCTAGCCCACCCATTCTTACTTCTAAGAAATTTATTTCGTCATCTTTATTGTAATTTATATTTTAACAGCCAAGCATATAAAGAATCACTTCAAGAAAGGAATCAATTTTAAAGAAATGTACTTAATTGATTTAGTAACGTTGAATGAAGAATTAATAAAATATTTGTAGTACTAGTTCCGAATCCAAGATGGCGGCTAGTTTCAAGGTCACTTGTAGCATTATCTCGAAGAATGCCGAAAGTAGCCGAGTATCGAAAATCATATTGATGTAGAAATAATTCGATGAGTCTTAACGACGTATGAATGCTTAAAATTCTCATGAAACTATTTATTGTGAAAAAAATAATTTTTTTTACCTGATGGAGAATGCTCTCGATTATGTATTATATAGGATGTGATAGTTCTTAATGGTCAATTTCTGTGTGGTGATTCTAGACAAAAATTGCCAACAAAAAATTTCATTTGATGCATGATTCGATTTCTTAAAAGCAGTGTAGTCCAAAGTTTTAAAAGAAGAAAAGCAGTTAAGTCTAATTTTTAGTCACGGTTTTTATAGGGGGCGTGGTGGACAAACCGGACTAACGCGTGTGTACAGCACCGTGCGTTTTCTGGCAACCTAATAAAATTAAGTTTAGACGACAAAAATAAGTTTGAGTTCGCGTCTCGGGGCCGCTGAAGGGAGACGTGCTTTTAATTCTGGCATCAATACCTCTCCCCTCCCCCCCCCACCACAAAATTTAATTAATTTTGAACAGTTTTTTAAAAATTCCTTCTTATTCGATAAAAAACGTTACTACCATTAGAAAAACACAAAATTGGTCTTAACTATTTCTCCGTTTCGGAATCGGCCCATGCGTCAAATGAACCTTTTGGGTTGGAAAATTTGTCCAAAATCACCCCCCTCCCCCCAGAGTTTGGACATTAAAGACACCTTTTAGAGACACCTTGTATATTAAATTCATATATCCGTTATTAATTATAATTATACGGAAAAGTACGTTTAAAATATAAATTTAATTTCGATTGAATCAGTTCTATTTAATTAGTAGTGTTGTAGATTGTAGATAATAATTCAAAAGAATGCAGCAGATGTTGATTAACGTCGAATATAAACATCAAATTCGAATGTGTTTGACGAACTCATTATGTCTATTCGATAGTTAACTAAAGGTGAAATAAAATATCGTAACGGATAATAGTTGTAATTTTAGGAGCCAAAGGAATACGAGCCATATACATATAAATGCTATCGTTGCTATTATTTAGCATTTAATTGTATAGAATACAGCGATATAAAATTAAAATTTGTCTATATAAGTGTGTATTCAAACAAATAAAAATAACCACAAGGAAATTAAATAAATATATAGTGTATTTTTTACTTTCACTTCCACTTTGTCTGAAAACACTTATTTCTGCCAAGAATTGGGTGTTAAATGAAAGTTGTATGATGCGCGCACAGCAACAGATTATTTTTTTTTCCAATTAGTGACAGTAAAAAGGTTAAGAACAATATTATCATTCAGTTGAATTTGTAAAAAAATGTTTGTGGACTATCTTATCTAGTTAGTTGCCAAACGTTTCGCTTACAACATTGAGTTACTCTCTCATATAAGGAAAATCATGTAATTATAACAAGCAAGGATACGAAAATTATTCCAGTTTGGACAATTCCCATTAACTAACTGGTCTCCAGGTATTCCATTCACTACAACATAACCTAATCCTCGAGTGGATCTGGAAGTGCGTGATCCATTTCCAGCAAGGTGTGAATGACGTGCCGGAGGCGGAAGTGGGTCGTCCACGTGGAGCGGGGGGTTGGCACGTGCGGGGGTGGCCCCCTTCATTTTACTTTTACCCCTCTCCTCCCTCCCCCTCGTTTCCCCACCTCTTCGCCCAACTTTGCTTCACAGATAACTGTATCGCACAATTTGGACGTGTGTGTGGATTAAGTTATACTGCTCTATATAACTCAGACCTATCAAAAAATCTATTTTCTGACTTGTACATTTTTTATATTTAATTAAATTTACAACTGTATATAAAATACAACTAACCACTGGCGGTCGATACTGGAGCAGGCCCAGATTCGACTTCAACGGTCGTAGTGCCGATAAAAAAAAATACAATACAACTAGTAAAAATGCACACATTAGAAATCATGACATGAACAGACTTGAAGAGATACTGCCCAGTGGTAGCACTCCCTATTTAATTCTAGATGAGAAGATCACGAAGCCATCTTCTTTTCAGACGCCTATGGGGATTATCAGGAATCGAGGAAGAAGCAAGGCTGGAAACAAGTGGATTCGGATGGGACTGGAGTTTATCATGAAAGGATAGGTATCTGGTTCGGGCTAAATCAGCGGTATATGGAACATTAAGGTCTTTATGGATGGTTTTATTTGTGACAAAATATGAGGCATTAAGGATTTTACGAAGGATTTTCGATTGTAAGGATTGGATACGAGAGGAATTCGATGGTTTGGTAGAGTTCCAAAGCTCAACTCCGTCTTGTACTTTTAAAGCCTAACATTGTTTTTTTTTTTTTTTACGTTAAGGACTTGGTTGATCTTTTGCCCGCCTTAACATGCCTTCTCCATTTCTGACTTGGATGTCAATTGTTTAAATTTCAGTCTAGATCCACCGACTTACCACTGTCCCAATTTTGTGAATGAAATATTTATATCGATTTTATTTATTTATGAAAGAAAAACAGAACTAAGCGCATGATCCTCTGATTATCCTCCCCGCCCCCTCCATCGTAAATTCTGAATTCAGCGATACTCCATTCACAGCATTTGAACATGACAGAAACTTATATTGGATACAAAATTGTTTTCGAGCCTTAGTGAAATATGATGTACTAGTAGGCCCGTGCGAAAAATTCGCACAGCATATTGTTATCAAATGTCAAATTAATAATAAAATAAAATAATGCAACATATCAAAAGATAAAGAAATCAAATGTTCCTTTATCAATAAAAATAATTGACATAGAAAACAAAAATTAATTTAAATATTCATTTCTGTTTGGAACCAACATGTATACAAATTTCAGTAAGCTGTATCTTTGCTAAAAATTGTCCGATTTTAATGATTTTTTTTTTTTATTTTGTAGGGAATTTAGTAATCATGTGTAATGTGTAATTTCTTAGTTATTCGCAAATAAAGTTTGTTTTCTTTCATAACTTGTTTGCCTGAATTTTCTGGGTGATTGAACTATTTCGCCCGCCTGAAGTAGTAGGAAGCCTTCGAAATTGGTGGCTCAATCTTGAGATTTGGTGAAAAATTAACGATGATATGGCTTGCCTTTCAAAAACACTATCGATAATTAATATCAACTGCTCCTCTCTCGATCATAGAGTCCTCAAGTCGACGAAATGAAACATGTATTCAATGACAGTACTACAATTAATGTAAGGTTGTGTGGATGCGAACCCTATGCCTTGCGTTATCTCGAAAATAGTACGTTTTTGGGCTTAAAAACGCAGGATCCGATAGTCTCGGAGGAACTATCCGTTTCTTGCTGTACGCATCAAAATCTTCAAGGTCCAGTTTATCCCGTATCGATCTACAGACCTACGACCGTTCAGGTATTGAAGTCTAGCAAAATGTTTGTATCAACTTTATTTATTTTAGAAAGAAAAACAAAAGTGGAGTATATGATTCGCTAACCCCCCGTGAAATTCTGAATCCAACGGTACCCCATTCATGGTATTTGAGCATGACAGGAGCTTATATTTGGTACAAAACCGATTTCGAGCCTTACTGTAATAATATATGTGGGGATGTGGGGATAATCAAATTTGAAAGACCGAGAAATCTTTATGTACAATTTGGAATTTTTACTTTCATTAAAACAATTGTGCTTTCATGACTTGATATATTACTTATTAATTGATATTTCTTCGGCGCCATGTTAAATTAACGAATGTGAAAAATCACATTTTTAAATTTTGTTACTTTATTTTGATTAACAATAAGAATGTAATATCATGGTTTCGGGTCGAACTACGTAAAACTGGTTGAATATAAAATAATCTGGTGCGCGCAACACACAACTTTCTCTTACCGCTCAACTTTGAATAGAAATTATTTTCTAGCCATGTTAGACTTTATAAAATTTTTGAATTGTCTTTTTAACTGAGCTTTACAGCTAACATAAATCATAAATACTGTTATAATAAGGAAATTCCTATTTTTTATATCACTGGTTGATTATGGATTGTACGAATATTAGTTATTAAACTATTATTTTCCATTGCAAAGTTAGGAATTAAGAGATTTGCATTGTTTGTCTTAGACAGGTCAAAAGTTATTACACTAATTGTAAGTGGATACTGTTGGAATATCGCAAAGGGAAAATTTATCAAATTATTCACTAATTTTCTAAAAGGTTTCATAATGATTTTTCGGTATAAACAGACGATAGATACATAAAAATTTAAATATAATATCAGATCTATAGTTATTGAACTACAGTAAATATATTTTAAAAATTGTGATGGAAAAGGGGATGGTATTGAAGATGGGTGCTGGAGGAGATGGTCGGTGATAATATTGCATATCTGGGTTCGGGAAATAGTCCGTTCGTCATCGTGAGCAATCAGGTTGTAGTCTTGATGGATATATTCTGAATCAGTAAGGACAGCTGGGACAAGGTTGTTGGATTGAGAAGGAAGAGTGTCAAAATTTGGTCCGATACTAAGGATATTAATTACGTGAGGCGGGAGTTCGACGGAAGAAATGTTATGAACCCAATCCATATCGCCACGGGGGTAAACCTTATTTGAATCCGAGGATACTTGAAATTGGCTGAATTTTTTCTTTAAACCCCCGTGGCGATATTGATTGGGTTCATAACATTTCTTCCGTCGAACTCCCTCCTCACGTAAATAATATCCTTAGTCTCGGACCAAATTTTAACACTCCTCCTTCTCAATCCACCAACCTTGTCCCAGCTGTCCTTACTAATTTAGGATATATCCATCAAGACTACAACCTGATTGCTCACGATGACGAACGGGCTATTTCCCGAACCCAGATATGCAATATTATCACCGACCATCTCCAGCACTCGGAAATACGCTAGGCAGTACCTCATTCACTACCTTACACGATCATTCGGAACGTCATTAGTATCTCGGAATACAATTCCGAATGACAGTGTAAGGTTCGCATAAACTAAATCTTTCGCTTTTTCTTGAACCACGAATAATAAGTATTTACATAAATGATGACAATTCGAAAAAAAAATTAAGTCTTTACATTCGACATTTGTTTTTTCAATGATGATTACATCTTCGGGCTGATTCCTTCTCAGACCTCAACGGGGGGGGGGGAATTCCAAGAAAATGTTCAACCTCGCTGGTTGTCCAAATTCCCGTCCAAATTGAATGGAATCGAAGAGGAAAACAAGAGCAATCTACGAGGAGCCGCACTAAGCCGTGGGGAGGGGGGGGAGGTGTGGGCCCCCCAGCCTCGGGGATCAGGACAAGTAATAGCATCAATGGGGCCGCCGCCCCTCCGGCACGTGCCTCCCGCCCCCTCCCCTAGGGCAGTCATTCATCCCCAACGGGGGGGCCAAGCCCTTAATGGAAGGCAATCTCTCACCATTCAAACAGCCTAAAAGAAAAAATAACATTTTCTTTCCGTTAGTATATATTTCACATAGAAAATAGAAGTGAAAAGTGTATGTATATATATAAATATATATATATATATATATATATATATACATATTTAATCTTCACTATTTAATTGGGAATAAGGTCACTTAATTATTATTTAATAAACTAATGAATGTTCATTTCTTCTGTTTATTGACGTTGACGTTGTTAAAATTCTAGCTTTGAAGAGGATCCCATGGTTGACTAATAAAAAGAAAATACCGGGATCGAAACGTCAATAAACAGAAGAAATGAACATTAATTAGTTTATTAAATAATAATTAAGTGACCTTATTCCCAATTAAATAGTGAAGTTTAAATTTAATAATCAAAGGTCGATTAAGGAAAAGTTGTAAATATATATATATATATATATATATATGTATGCCACCTATATATTTCAATCATTATTGAAGGAATTAACTAAATTAATTAAAGTATTTTTTTTATAATTATCTTTAAAGTCATCTTTATAGTTTTAATTTAAGGTCATAAGTGTTAGGCCTTCTCCACTCTTTAGAAATCCTGAAAACTTTCTGATATTTTGATGGTATCAGGCTTGAAATGTCGATAGTGGATATTATTGGTGCTCAAAATCGGTCTTGGTCTTGCACTTTGCTAGACTTTTGAAATTTCAAGACCAAGATTGATAAAAAAGAAATTGTTTTTGTGAATAAAAATTAAGGCAAAATAGTTACTAATACTTGACAATTTTAGTTACTATGTGTAACGAATTGGTATGACCGATATACTTTTCCATTTAACTCTTCCAATTTTTCATTCGGGCTTAATTAGGTTTCCACTCTTAACAAATTAGAGTATATCTCTTATTAATAGGCTAATAGGTAACTGCGAGACTCTTGCGCAAGACCAAGACTGAGAGTGCAATACCAAGACTCGTCTTGGTCTCGCATTTGAACAACACCAGTCGATTTTATAAATATTTTTAAAATACAAATATCGATTCCCTACCACATTAGGCGCATTAAAAAAATATGTTATTTTTCTCTTTAAATTAACTAATGGAAATATCAATTTTTCTAACCTCCTTGGTAAAATTAATTTTCTAGTTCCTGTCCTTCCGTCTTTGTCATCCTCAGCTTTTTCCAGAAATTCCCATTCAGCCAATTGTGCCTTCCATTCAGCCATAGATCGGATTCAGCGACATGCTAATTTATTTGCATCCTACATAAAAATCTTTAACGATTCGTAGACTTGGTTTGAGAAGGTTCTAACTAACAAATTTGAGGATATTGAGTTAACTGAGTGAGAAGCGTCCCACGCGCGCTATTGAACTCTACTTAAGGATCACAATCGATAGTCGGTATTTTCGAAATATCGATATTTTCCTTTGCTACGCAGTACATTCTATATAGTACATACAAATAGTCTGAATATTTGTTTTCTCTAACGCTGATATTGAAAATTCTCGGAATCGCGGCGTTTTAAATCTCGGTTTCAGGAAACTTTGTCTATTTAATTAGGTACTAAAAACTCGTAAATAACCATTTTCTTTCAACTCGCATCGTAAGGTAACTTGAGCGCAAAGTCAATAAAAAATGTGGCCTTCAAAAAAACAAAAATGTTATATATAAGCTGTTTAGCCTATATAACCACGTTATTTTGACAATTTGGGGATGTAGGTCACGCCAAACGGCTCAATATTTTTGAAGTCCACATTTTTCCTCGCCTTGGTGCTCAAGTTATCTTACGATTCAAGTAGAAAACAAGTGGGTATTTACGAGTTTTTAGTACCTCATTAAATAGATAAAGTTTGCCGACCTCCATATTGAAAACGCTGCAATTCAGAGAATTTTCTAAAATAAAATATTTGTAGGTTAGGATGAGAAGAAGTTATTTACGAAGTTTCAGTCGGATGTTAATAATTTGATAAAACGGGGTCTGTACCACGATTATTTAAGTTGAAACTCAAATTTTCTCTTTTTTACTTAGCCAAATGACATAACTTACAAAATGTTTGCATTACTCCTGGAATAAAAAGTTTACTAGATAAATTTATATATAACTCGACTTTTAGTCAGTTGTAACTAAAACTCCTTGCTGAACACACCTCCCTGTAAAAGACCTGCAAAGTCAGGTCGAAACGTTGGCTTAAAATAAAATAGTTTTGCCACTATTTAGTTTATTTATGACCCCCGCCACCCCGGACCATCTCCTTTAGATTTATAATTTACATTATAAAATGGCAACTTTTAAACTCAAATTATATATATACTAGTAGGTCCGTGCGAAAAATTCGCGTCGCATATTTGTTATCAAATGCCAAATTAATTAGAAAATAAAATAATACAACGTATCAAAAGATAAAGAAATCAATTGTTACTTTATCGATAAATATAATCGACAAAGGAAACAATAATTAATTTAAATCTTTATTATTGTTTGGAACCAACATGTTTACAAATTCCAGTAAGCTGCATCTTTGCTAAAAATTGTCCGATTTTGATGATTTTTTTTTCCTTTTGTAGAGAATTTAGTAATATTTTATATAATCGTGAGCATAACCAAGGGACATTTTTTTTTTATTTCTATAAAAATTCGTATTTGAGGCTTTATAGACGTGTGAAATACAAATCTCAACTCTGTTTTCCCTTAAAAAAATTATTTGAACCCACTTTCCTCCTTCGTTCAGTACAAATAGTTTCAACTTCGTACTGATGCTATAGTAGATGCTATAGCTATATGCCAAATATATAGTTATTTTCAAATGAAATGAGCTATAATAGAACTCTCCTAATAAATATTAATCGAAAATAAGAAAAATAAATAATAATTACTAGTTGGCCCGTGCGAATAATTCGCAGAAAATTTTGTTTACTGAAATAGTAGCAAAACAATATGGAAATAAGTAGTTCGTATGTATTATGTAAGGAAGGAATTAATATTTTTTCCTTGCTCGATTACAATATTCCATTAAACATAATAGACCAAAATGTTTGTAAAAATTGCTTTGCTAGGACCTATTTTTAAAAACTGAATGGAAAGATAATAAAAGTAATAAAGGGAAAATAATTCCCCGACCATGGGATTTTCTAAATTATTAAAAAAAATAAATTGTAAGAACAACCAAATGTCTTTAAGAAATAATAAAGTTAATATAAAAGACAGAGAAAAAAGTGTAGTAGACTATTCTACTCCTAAATGCAATATCTTTAAACAGAAAGACATAATTAAGTATACCAAAACTAATGTCTTTGTTATTAATTGTCCGATTTTTTTATTTTTTGTTTTGTAGATAATTTAATGCAAATTTCGGGGGGATGGGACTATTTTTCGCATGTGAAGGAGAAGAATATCTTCATAATGAGTGGTCAATCAATGGATTTGATGAAGAATTGACGAAGTTATGGCATACCGACAAAAAAAACATCTTTTAGAAATAATATATATGATAATAATTGTATTTGGTACAAAACCGATTTCCAGCTTTACTGTAATAATGTATGTGGGGACTATTAATATTCTTCTAATTAACGCTGAAAATATATTTATTGAAAAAAAATAATCGTATTGTTAAATCTAATTATTACTGTATAAGTATCGTTCAAAGAAAAAGAAAAAAAAAAAAAAACGGTTCACAGGTCTTGTTTACGAGATGGAAATGCAAGAAGATAGATATGAATCGATGGTCGATATAAAACCAAAATATGATATATCGACAAGATGTTATCCACCCGAGAGGTCAACCATTCCCCTTTTTGCCTAACCATTCAATTTGTTTCCATTTTGAAATATCGCATCCAGATAAAGAAATGCATAGTTTCTCTTCACAATAATATTCAACAGCTTACTATTTCGATATTAACTGAATAATCGATTGTAGCATGTTACAGTATGATAATTATTTTTAAAAAAAAAATATATATATATATATATATATATATATATTATATATATATATATATATATATATATATATATTGCAAACGTAACATAAAAGTTTTAAAAAACTTAATTAATAGTAATAATATATTAAATAATAAAAGAAGATAAATAATAAGTTTATCGAAAATACACTCCAATATTAGAGGAGAGCTGATGAATCTTTAGGCTGAAAACATATTAAAACAAATTTTTCATTTTATATCACTAGAAATTTATTCTTGAATACTCATGAAGTCAAGTATTACAAAAAATTTTAAGTTACTTCTTTACAAAATTATACATACAAAAAGTAAATAAATAAATCATAACTAAACAATTATTTTTTATGCTTTCCTGTAAAACACTCAATGTTGACATAGGACTTATTGCACTAACAGTAGTGTTATTCATGATGAATACGTACACGATTTTTTTGTTAAATCCCGGGTCATCAAATATGCAATCTGCATATACGGAAGTTTTTCGCATTTTAGTATTTGCCGATGAACAAAACTCGTGGATATCAACCCAGCCAGTATATGTTGAGGGATTACTGATTTTCCGAAAAAAGCTTCTCCCATAGCTTTTATTCCCATACGAAAAATTTTAGACTTTGTAATATAGATATTTTTTATCCAATTGAAACGGTGAGGAAGCTATACTGAGCTTACTTGGCAGACTTTTTTTTTTTTTAATTTAACTTCCTTTATTTTATACGGAGGTATAGAAATTTTCAACTTGAACATATAATTGTTAAAAAAATTGACTTTACTGGCCTAAACTTTTATTGCCTAAACCAATTATTTTTTAATATTTTTCCTTGTTATATTATTCTCTGACTCTAGCTTTAATAAAAGATTAACTATGAGAAAATTAAGCCAAAGTCATTCGGACGCCATTTTGTGGCAGTGTGTTCACTTTTTTTTGCGGGAACATTAGTTTTTTTTTTTTAATAAATAGTTGCAAGGAAGACAACGATATGCAATTTATAGGGATGGGGTGCACGGTAAGGGGTCTGGCCCATAGACTATATAGCCCTGGAGGCAGGGCCCAAAAATCGACCTGATCGCAGGCGAAGGTTTGATTGTAAATTACAAAAGTGTATGTTATTCTGAGTAAAAAGAACCTTGTCTGCCGTTCCAGAGCCGCTGCTTTAAAAAATGGAGTCTGATTTAAAGAATATCAGGCCAACAATTTGAGGATCGAAACGGGAAACACATTGCGAAAAATGTGAGAAAAGTTTTTATTTTTTTAACTTGTATATATGGGTTTAGACTTAGGGCACTCATTTCCAAGTTACTGGGCCATCCCCACATATATTATTACAGTACGGCTCGAAATCGGTTTTGTACCAAATATAATCTCCTGTCATGCTCAAATACCATGAATGGGGTACCGTTGGATTCAGAATTTCACGGGGGGTTAGCTAATCGTATTCTCCACTTTTGTTTTTCTTTCTAAAATGAATAGTTGATACAAACATTTTGCTAGGCTTCAATACCTGAACGGTGGTTGGTCTGTAGATCGATACGGGACAAATTGGATCTTGAAGATTTTGATGCATACAGCAAGACCCGAGTAGTTCCTTGAAAACTATCGGATCCTGCGTTTTTAAGCCCAAAAACGTACTATTTTCGAGATAACGCAAGGCATAGTGTTCGCATCCACACAACCTTACATTAGTAATAGTACTGTCATTGAATATATATCTCATTTCGTCGACTTGAGGTCTCTATGATCGAGAGAGGAGGAGTTTATATTATTTATCGATGGTGTTTTTGATCGGCAAGGGATATCATCGTTAATTTTTCACTAAATCGCAAGATTGAGCCACCAATTTCGAAGGCTTCCTTCTCCTTCAGGCGGGCAAAATAGTCCAATCACCCCGAAAATTCAGGCAAACAAGTTATGAAAGAAAAGAAACTTTATTTAATAACTAAAAAATTACACACTTTTACCATGGTTACGCCCATGATTATATAAAAGATTAATAAATTCCCTATAAAATGAAAAAAAAAATACATTGAAATCGGACAATATTTAGCAAACATACAGCTTAATGAAATTTGCATAAACGTTGGTTCAAACAGAAATGCAGATTTAAATTAATATTTGTTTTCTTTGTCGATTATATTTATTGATAAAGGAACATTTGATTTCTTTATATTTTGATATGTTGCATTATTTTATTTTCTTATTTATTTGCATTTGATAACAATATGCTGTGCGAATTTTTCGCATGGGCCTACTAGTTTATAGTAATTTCTCTTAGTTTTTGACAAATTTGGTAAAATTTAGCGTAATCAAATTTTAAAGTTTATGTACTAGTTTGACGCAAAATTTAACGTTCTTTAGTTTATTAAAGAATACATTTTTCGCTTTGTTGCATCGTATAGGAGTTATAAGTGAAAACCCAAAAAATATCGAAAAAATCTGACTTTTTTTGGATGTAAAAAGTTTTCCCTTAGCGATTTTGTTTTTTACATGCCTAAACCCATATATACAAGTTAAAAAAATAAAAACTTTTCTCACAGTTTTCGCAATGTGTTTCCCGTTTCGATCCTCAAATTGTTGGCCTGATATTCTTTAAATCAACCTCCATTTTTTAAAGCAGCGGCTCTGGAACGGTAGACAAGGTTCTTTTTACACAGAATAAGATACAGTTTCGGAATTTACTATCAAACCTTCGCCTGCGATCAGGTCGATTTTTGGACCCTGCCTCCAGGGCTAATAACCCTACATAACGAATTTCAGTTGTTTAGAATTCAGTCAAAATTTATTTTTTATATATATATATATTTTTTTTTATGTTATCTATTTCCTTCTACTCTATTCTTTATTAAAAAATATAAAAGAAAATATATTCGTTTCATTCTGAAAATATACGGACGACCCTATTGTCGGGTATTGATCATTTTGGTAGCGTATACCCTTGGGAGGAGGGGGAAGCGAGAGGGGGGGGGGGTGTTTGGTCCCCGGGAACTGGGTCAGTGGGTAAGCCTGCCTGCAGCGAGGCCTATATATTGACCGCCATTTTAATTTAGCTTCTCCAACCTGACGTTTTATTATATTCTCGTTTATTATTATATAATAGTTATATTATTAATTATAATAATATATATATCTATTATTAAAGTTAAACGTATAATATGTATTTAGTTTGACCTTGAGACTGAAACTAGTACAACAATTCTCTAACAAATAATGATCCATGTTTAAAAAAAAAATTATCCATTTATAATTATATTCAAAGATAGGAATTTTTTTTTTTTTTTTTTGACTCAGATTAAATTTTGACCTATTTAAAGAAGGTAATTTTTCGAGTAACAGGAAATTATCCTATATATTATTTCTAAAAGATGTTTTTTTTGTCGGTACGCCATAATTTCGTCAATTCTTCATCAAGTTCAATGATTGACCACTCATTTTAAAGATATTCTTCTCCTTCACATGCGAAAAATAGTCCCATCTCCCCGTAATTTTTGGGAAAAAAAGTTATGAAGGATAAGAAACTTTATTTGCGAATAACTCAAAAAGTATGCATTTTTTTCTGGATTGTATCCATGATAATTAGGAAAATTACTAAATTACCTACAGCCAAAACAAAAGAAAAAAAGATCGTAAAAATCTGACTATTATTAACAAAGATACATTCCATTAGTTTTGGTATACTTAATAATGTCTTGCTGTTTAAAGATATTGCATTTAGGAGTAGAATAGTCAACCTTCATTTTTTTTTCCTGGCTGATATATTAACTTTATTATTTCTTAAAGATACTTAGGTGTTCTTACATTTTATTTTTTTTATAATAATTTAGAGTATCCCGTGCTCGGGTCATTGTTTTGTCTTTATTGCTTTTATTATCTTTCCAGTAAAGCAATTTGTACAGATATTTTGGTCTGTTATGTTTAATGGAATATTGTAATCGACCAAGGAAAAAATATTAATTCCTTCCTTACATAATACATAGGAACTACTTAATTCCATATTGTTTTGCTATTTTTTCACTAAATATAATTGTCTGCGAAATTTTCGCACGGGCCAACTAGTATTACTTATTTCGATTTATTTATTTTTATTTTTTAACTTTTTAAAATGAAACGAGAGACCCTCAGTAGACGAGTTACTCTACTTTACTCACTTATTTCTCCAAATCTAGAACTGTGGCAGAAACTAAATGTATACATATACTTACTTAACCTAAATATATATATTAACTCGCCACATATCAGATACACGGTATAGCTAGATGGACCACCTTACAAAAACATCAAACTTTTCTAAAAATTTTGCAAGCTTGTTTTATTGTTTCATAATCCTTGATGTAAACATACTATTATAGTTCGTGGTACAGACCCCTTTTTAACAAATTATTAACATCCGGCTGAAAATTCGTAAATAGCTTTTTCTCATCGTAACCTACAACTATTTTATTTACGAAAACTCTTGGAATTGGGGCGTTTTCAATCTGGAGGGGGGGGGGCTACTTTTGTCTATTTAATTGGGTACTGAAAACTCGTAAATATCCATATGCTTACCAATACGAAAATTCTCGGAATTTTATACAACCTCATTATTTTGACAATTTGGGACGTCGTATAAAAGTATGTCACGTCAAATAGCTCAATATTTTTAAATGACAACTTTTTACCCAACTTTGTGTGAAAGTTATCTTGCGATTCAAGTGGAAAGCGAAATGGGTATTTACGAGTTTTTAGTCCTTAATTAAATAAACAAAGTTTGCCGACCTTCAGATTAAAAACGCGCCAATTTCGAGAATTTTCGTAAATAAAATATTTATAGGTTACGATGAGATGAAGCTATTTACGAAGTTTCAGCCGGGTGTTAATAATTTTATAAAAAGGGGTCTATACCACGGACTATTATATATTTTTTTTGCTTTTTTTTTTTTTTTTTTTTTGAGCACCGGTGATGCTCTGAAACTTAGAATCAACAGGATTTCGAAAGGCAGGAAAGAATGGTTAAAATTATAAAACTTTTTTTTTTACACTGGAATAGTAGAAATTTTCGTTCAACTTTTCTTAAAGTTAGAGTTTCCGAACGATTATGGTAAAAAAAAAATAATAAAATGTGAAATTGTTTTCTAATAGAAAATATATATGATTTATAAAAAGTATGATGTACTCTATTTTATTTATTTATTTATTTTTACGATACTTTACTCTTTACACATGTTCGAATCCGCTGACCAATCGTCGAATGTGTTCTGGGCTTTAGATTTACGTTTAGTTTTTCTGATTCTCAAATCTTTAGATATCGTTATAATCGATTAATTTAGTTTATTACTGTTTTTTCAATTCATATCGATAAATAAAGTGTAAAAGTATCGATTTAGAGCTCAAAGCTTTGCTGTGTATGATCGTAGTTATATGCGATGGAGGTTTCGCCTACTCACAACGCCTACCTGTGATGTCGCATAATTGTAATGTTTTCGTTTAAATTATTAAATTAATTTCCATTGTAACTTAAGTTGTAATTAGATATTTGAGATTCTTTAAGAATTTAGAAAAGAAAATTTGGCAGTTTGTACAAAATAAAATAAAAAAAAACATAAATCGACTAAATCATCTATTATTTTCTACAAATCTATCGATGCGTCTTAAGATTTTAATATATTAGAACTATAATAACTCCGACTTTATTTTATGGTATCCTATTTTTTTTTAAATATTACAAAGTCGGCAGAAAAAAAAATACTACAATCGTTTCAAAATGGAATTGAAATATTGCGATATTTTAAGGAAATTGCCACTTAAAGTTTTAAAATGTTAAGACTCCATGAGGAATTAAAAATACCAAAAAATAAAGAATTTCGTAACTGAACGGAATGACAGATTTTGCGGAATCAGTTATAAATCTGACAATTTCCTTATTGAATCTTGATATAATCTCTGGACTACATCAACGATGGCAAAACTTATTTGAAAATTTAATTTTAGTTTTTGAATGAGTCACCTAATCGCCTGATTAATCATTAGAAATCGTGGAACTTAGCAGAAATAATGATAATATAAAGTTATGCTAATCCTTCACAAGGACAATACTTGTGCCCCTCCCTTCCGCACCAAGAAGAAATTTTATTGCTCTCTTTATCTTAAAGATTGTCTAATTGGAAGTAAAATTAAAAACAAAAAAATGTAAATCAATCTCAATTAATCTTGCTTTAGTCTCTACCACTTTTTTTCATGTTTAAAGCCATGCCAACTATAATCCCTTAAAAGTATGGTTTCTTCCAAAGATTTCTAACCACGTCAAAATGTCTCGCCCTTAAAAATTCAAAAACTCTATAAATATGGCTTCTTAGAAAATTGAAAACCCCATTAAAATATGCTTCTCTAAAAAAGTTTGATAGGTCGATTTCCCCCGTGCTCTACCCCCTTCTTACAAACCCTCTATTTAAAAAAGTAAATAAGCAGCTAAAAAAAAAAATTAATAAAAATCATTTGAGAAGGAGTTGATCGAAGGGGGGGGGAGGGAGAGGGGAAGGTGCGGTAAAATAAATACTAAATTAAAAAAAAAAATAGTATTTTTAATTATTACGCCGACGTTGCAAAGGTGGGTCGCTTGCAGGTCTTTATCACGGCGTGACATGTGGCACTGTAGGAGGCAGTTGATAGACACAGTGCCACATGCCACACCCTGATGAAGACCTGCAAGGTGGATCGAAACGTCAGCGTAATAATTAAAAATACTATTTTTTAAAATTTAGTATTTATTTGACCACACCTTCCCTCCCCCCTACCCCTCGATCAACTCCTCATATTATATCACGGTCAACCATCTCTTAATCATAATAAAATTCATTATTAGGTTAAATAAAGTTAAATAAAATAAAATATATTGAATATTTAATAAGTTGACCGTTGCATTATAAAGGGGGGGAGATGGTCCGGGGTTGCGGTCAAAAATAGACTAAATAGTGGTAAAACTATTTTATTGAAAGCCAACGTTTCTACCCGACTTTGCAGGTCTTCATCAGGGAGGTGTGTTCATCTAGGAGTTTCACTTAGAACTCCTAGATGAACACATTTCCAAGAACCCCGGACCATCTCCTTCCTTTAAAAAATAATATAATTTTTCTTCTGTTTACTTCAAGATATTTCAAGTTATTATTTATAAGATTTGTTAATGTAGATAAACCACTGTGCGTGGTTGAGATAAACCACTGTACGTGGTTGAAATTTGATCATAATTGTTATTGAAAATTTAAATTTGAATGATTCCGTCGTTTTTTTTTCTTATGTTAAACGTTCTGAGAACATACACTTATATAATATATAATTACAATACAGAACAAACAGTTTGTTAATGTTTTTATAATTTTTGAGTTATTCACAAATAAACTTCTGAATTCATTGCTACTTCTTTTTCAGCCTCTTTCCAGGGAGGTTTGTTATATAAATTAAAATGGCTGCATGGAGATGAATTCAGTTTATAGATTTCGGAACGAAAGACTGTTTTTAATATATAAATAAATGTATGCAAAAACACTTTTAAATTTTCATTGCAAAGCTTTATCAAAATTTAAAAACTTTCGGAGATTAGCGGTTATGAACAAAACTCGTCAACATCTATTAAAAAAAAAATTATATATATATATATCGGTTGAGAAACAAAGGAGAAAAAGGGACTGAACTGTTTAGTCTATATTTATTTATATAATGATAATTACTATGTTAAATTATATGTTAGTTAATTAAAAGATATATTAATATACTGGGAGATTGATGTATAATATTATCGACGGCGGCAGACAGCAAGGCTCGATTCATGTACAAATTCTATTTCTAGACGCGGCACGGCAAAGCCCTCCCCCTCCCCCCCCCAGTTTTCTTCTTTTTATTGGCCCATTGAGGAGTGACGTCACGGAACTGGGTCAGGGCGCCGCCCCCATTGAGGCGGGCCCCGCCCCCGCTCGCCTAACGATCCCCCGTTCCACCCCCACCCCCTCCCCCCTGGGGTCTATAATAGTCGAAGGGGTCGGTCTGTAATATGTAATAGGTCCTTCATTGATCCCCTCGGATCAACCCTCGTATCAATTACAATTAAAGTTAGTCGTCTTGATTATATATATATATATATATATATATATATATATATATATATATATATATATATATAGAGAGAGAGAGAGAGAGAGAGAGAGAGATTGAGAGTGAGAGAGAGAGAATCAAGAGTTCCCTAAGAATAATAACTGAGTTCCACAATTAAAGCACATTAGTGTTAGAGTATAAAAAATCAGTAACTGTTAATTAAGTAACTGCTAATCTTGAGTAACTGTTAATCGGAATTGGAATTATCAAGTTGATTGGATTATACAGTGCACTGATGCTAGTAGATTTTACATGTTTGAATATACGAAAGTTTGAATATGAAGTAGGTGGTGAAATAGGAGCTTTTTGAAAAAAATTATAAGGACGAGGATTGAGGTTGGTAAAGAGTTCCACGAAATGAGGTAGCGCAAATGGCGAAGGATTTTCTGAAGGAAGTATTTTTTATGTAAGGGGATATATAGATATATAGGTTGAGATCTGGTATTGAGAGAGTGGACAGAGAAAGGAGTTTTAGGATATAGGGAGGTTTTTTATATGATGAGGACTTGGAAAAGGAAAACATCTAATATTAAGAAAATTCGTGACTCTCTTCAGTCCCATTTTTAGGCTGGCAGACAGCCCTGCATATACCAAACAACCGTAGTCGAAGTGTGTGAAAACAATGGAGATTGCAAGAAGGTGTCTGATTTTCAGAGGAATACAATTACGGAATCTAAGGAATTGTTTAAGGATAGTTGTGTGTATTTTTGGGTAATCTGGGAGATAGGGTTATTCCAGGAAAGTTCTGGTCAAAGGCAACTCCTAGGTTTTAGACTTTAGTGAAAAATGTATGGGACGGTTATTGAGGTAAAGTAAGGTAAGGGAACTAATATATATATATATTTGTAAGTAGATCAGGACGTCCACGCCTTATTATCGGTCGATTTCAAAGTAGGCTATGATTTCGTGGACAGAAACTGTCTTTGGAAAGAGCAGGAGAGAACTATTAGTTCCTGGGAAGTTGGTGAGATTGACGAAGGCTTGTACAAAAGACCATAAATGTCGAGTCCTGATACGAAGAATTGGGTTATCATAGACAACCTAAAGGTCGGAAAACATCGTTTATTTAATTAGGTACTGAAAATTCGTATACATCCATGTGCTTTCTACTTGGATCGTAAACTAATTTAGTCACAACGTCGATAAAAAAGGTGGCGTACAAAAATATTCGGCCGTTTGCCTTATATAACCTCGTTATTTTGACAATTTTGGGTGTAGGTCACGCCAAACGGCTCAATATTTTTGAAGACTTAACTTTTTTCTCGACTTAGTGCTCAACTTATCTTACGATACGAGTTGAAAGAAAATGGGTATTTACGAGTTTTTAGAACTTAATTAAATAGACAAATTTTGTAGACTTTCAGATTGAAAACTCTCCAATTCCGAGAATTTTCTTAAATAAAATAATTTTATAATTTGCTCTCTGCCACGGACTATAATAGTAGGTTTATATCAGGGATTATCAAACAATAAAACATTATACATAAAAACTAGCTTGTGAATTTTTTTTTAAAGTTTGATGTTTTTGTAAGGGGGTCTTACTAGCTATACTGTAGTTTACTGAATTATCTAGTTTGTTGTTGTTTTATATTTCGCGATTTGTGTACGTATTTCTTTGAGTAATATTCAGTAGATAATATTTAGAGGATGGAAATAATCATAAGGGAAGCCATTCTAGACTGTTCGCCCATCGCTCATCATTCGTCCTTGATAACATGGGACTTCCTTTTACAAGTTAAACGACAAGGAGGTTGATATTCAAAGGAGATTCCTCTATGAATATCGATGAGCGGAACAATGGGTCGTTGATGAAGGAGCTGCATCCTAGGAGTCGACAATGTAACTCGTCGGCCTTGGTCAGGGCGTCCATTGCACGTCATACATGAAGCCATCCTTTATTCCCTTTTAATTCCCATTGCTGGTTGTCAATATTACAAATTATTTCATTTAGCATATATATGAGGGCGGGGTGGCCGAGCGTGCTAAACACGCGTTGCCCGGCAGTAAACCGAAAACAGGGAGATAAAACAATTAGGAGTTCACGTCCTGGTGGGACTTTTATCTCTGACATTAAATCCCCCGCCCTCTTTTCTGACCTGGGAAGACCCTGTACAGCCTAAAACGGAAGGAAGGAGAGGACAAAAAAAAAAAAAATTAATTTAACATAGATATGTATTTTGTAAAATAAGTACATTGTATAGAAAGAATGCTTTATGTGCAATGAATGGGGAGTGGGGTAGCTTAGTGAGTAAATCAATGTTCTACGAGGTCCAGGTTCGAGTCTGGTTGTGGCAGAAAATTATTTATTCTTTTTGATGGTTGACTGTAATGAATAATTGAAGAGAAGATTGGTTGAGGTATTCAGTAAAAAAAAAAAAAAAAAAAAATCTATATACAAAACTCTTGAAACCTTGCCAAGACACTTAAAACTAAGTACAATTGTAAAATATAAATATAAACTTTTAGAAAAAATAAAAAATACATTACAATCTTCTTAGCAGTAAACTCTGTGTTTCTGTTAAAAAAAAAGAAAAGAAAGAAAGCCGAATCTGCTAATAAGTATTTCAGTTATGAGCTATATGTAAATACATTATTATGAATAATATGTAATTTTACATAAAAGGTTAGCGGGTATCTGACTGTTTTTGGGGCAGGAATTGGAATAGGAGGGTTTCGAATGTAGAATTTTGATAGGAAGGGAATTCCAAAATTTAACAGAGCGAGCTATGAAGGAGTTTTGGAACGAGGCAGAACTGTGAGAAGGAATGTAAAGGTCGGAAGGTCGAGATCTTGTGGAAAGGGAATGGGCTGAGGATTTGAATTGGAGAAGGTTGTAAGCGTAAGAAGGACGATGATTGTTGATGATATGATAGAGGAATATACCTAGGAAATATTGTCTTCGAATGGAGGGGAAGAGCCACCTTAACTCAGTGTAGTGGTGAGAGACATAGGATTACCTCGGGGCACCAATTACAAATCTCACGCAACTGTTCAATTTATGCAGAAGTTTCGGTCTAAAGTTCAGGCCACCATCAGTGCTAAGAAAAAAACATATAAGAATGGGTATGAGAAACTATTAACATTAAAACGATAAAAATAATAATAATAATATTTATTCTTTTATATCACTCTTGGATTGATCCTGTGATTTGAGAATCCTGGGTTCATTCTCTATCGAGTAGGTAATCTTAAACGGCTACTAACGACTCTGAAAAAACCTAACGGCTGAACTTAATTAGGTCAAATCATCTCTTTTGCCTTAGGATTAAAAGTTACCTAGAGAGACTTCGTTCATTCCTTGCGGGATATCCAAACCTTCCGTTGGGTAAGAACCGTATATCCTTTAGTGCATTGCAGGTTACCTTCATGTACCTCATTACCGATCCTCTCAGGGTCAATTCAGGTTCAAGGTCAGTGACGAATCGATTTATATCCGTGGATTATAGCTGTTCAAGGCCAGCAGGTTCTCCCGGAGCTACCTATATTTCCTCCGCTGTAACGTAGCAAATATGGACCATACCACATTACGATTTCTGATTATGGTACTCGGGGTAGTGTCATCACTTATAATCCTGTTCGATGTGAGTATCACCCAGGAGCCTTGTGTTGATAGTGTTGCTCAAATGCGAGACCGAGACGATTCTTGTCTTGCAAACTCAGTCTTGGTCTTGCGCAACAGTCTTGCAGTTGCTTATTACTATAAGATATTACTGTAATTTTTTAGATAGCAGAAACCTAACTAAGCCCAATGAAAAATTAGAGGAGTTAAATGCAAAATATATTGGTTATACCGATTATTAACATATAGTAACTAAGATTGTCAAGTATTAGTAACAAATTTGGGCAAATTGAGTTTACTGAGCGTCCCACTCGCGCTATTCAAATCTACTTAGGGATCAAAATCGATAGTTGGTATTTTCGAAATATCCATATTTTCCTCTAATATGCAATACACTCTATATGAACTGATTGAATATTTTTTTCTCTAACGTTCAAATTCAATATAATCCTAGCGTTTCGATGCATAGCTTTAATTTTTTATTATTAAAATATCGAAGACTATATCGGTAGTAGATCATATTGAACTTGATACTATCGATGGTAAAATATCGAATATCCTAAGGATAATATCGACTATCTAAAGCCATCCCTAACCTCAGCTTGGCTGACTTCAAACCAGATTCAGATTCATATATAAGCGATTTCCGATTCATAGCACTAGTGTTGCGAGACCGAGACGATTCTTGGTCATGGTCTTGGTCTTGCAGTTGCTTGTTAGCTTATTACTATAAGATATTACTGTAATTTTTTAGATAGAGAAACCTAACTAAGCCGAATGAAAAATTAGAGGAGTTAAATTTGCAAAAGTATATTGGTTATACCGATTATTGACATTTAGTATCTAAGATTGTCAAGTATTAGTAACTATTTTGCTCTAATTTTTATTTTTAAAATCGATTTTTTTTACCATTCTTGGCCTTGATCTTGCAACAGTTAGGTGGAATTTGTCTTGGTCTGCAAAGCGTAAGACCAAGACCGATTTTGGGCAACACTAGAGGCTGATATTGACCTCACATACTTAAAGGAGATACATTAAGTCAAGAAAAACACAGGATGCGTGGTTTTACCCAGTAAGTGGCCATCCACCCAAGTATAGACCACGCTGGAATTTACTTACCTTAGTTGTTCATGATTGTCTTCAACATTCTTGAATTTAGGGACTCCGATTCAAATCCGGCCTAGGTGAGTTGAAATTTATTCCGTAGCGGCTTTACGTAATGAATCTTTCCACTCTGTTTAGAATAGGTTTGGTTGTACCTCTAGAACAACCCTCTCGTAATTTATTAATGGCGAAGTAGTTGATTAATGAAAAAAATAATTATCGCAGTTTATTTTTGTATTCATCGTTAGCAGAGGGTTCAAAGAACATTGTGATTATCGTAAGACGTTGGCGTGATGTACTTGTATGGAAAACGAAATTCCAGAATCCGTGGAGTGCTAACTTAGCCTATGAAATACGATTTTTATAATATTAGAAATACTTATTTAAGAACTTATTGACTCATTCAACAAATTACACAAAACATTATTTCGAGAATTCAGCAAAACTCCTAAAATATATTATGAATTATAACAGTTTCATGATTAATGTGTCAGAAACAGGCTTATATTTAATACTTGTTAACTAGTTATATTTTAACTAATATCTTATAGTCCGTGGTAGAGACCCTTTTTATTGGATTATTAACACCGCCCATCACCTTTTATTTTATATTACAGATGTAGAAAAAGTACTCAGAAACGACAAAAAAAAAAAAAATCAAAATACACCTTACAATGCTTTTAAGCAGTAAAACGACTATTATGAAGACAATGAAAATCCAAATATGCGAGACAAAAATAAATAAAAAAGGGGCTATACGTATTTGTATAAATAAGCAAAATTAGTTCGTGGTACCCTTTTTTTTATCGAATTATTAACATCCACCTGAAACTTCATAAATGTTTCATCTCGTCGTAACCTACACTATTTTATTTACATAACTCTCAATCGGACGTTTTCAATCTGGAAGTGACAAACTTGTCTATTAATTAAGTACTAAAAACTGTAAATACCCATTTGCTTTCTCTTGATTGTAAGATAATTTGATCCACAATCGAAAAAAAATCTCTTCAAAAATATTAAGTGCCTACCTCCAAATTTTCAAAATAACATGGACAAACGGCCCAATATTTTGTAGGTCACATTTGTTTATCAATTTTGTGATCAAATTATCTACGATCAAGTAAAAGCAAATGGTATTTACAACTTTTAGTACCTATTAAATAGACAAAGATTGTCCCCTCAAGATTGAAAACGCCCAATTCCAAGAGTTTTCTAAATATAATGTTGTTTGAGAATAAGCTATTTATGAAGTTTAAGCGGATGTTAATAATTCGTAAAAATGGTTCTGTACCACGACAGTATCAATTATCAGTTAACTATGTTAGACATTAAAAATATGGAAAATTTGAATTATCATAACACCTTGAAAATTTGCGTTTTTGCCGCTCTCAGACTACTGTTCAGAGGCATGGGGAAGTACAGTACATAGTGCTCTGCAGTCCCATTTTTCGCTGAGACATAATAATTTACAATAATTGATGATTTACTTATTATTTATTTATTATATAATATAATTGTATTATTGTATTTTCAGATAAGCCGGCAATCGATCGACGCCTGCAAAGACTACTTCAGGGACGACCTAGTGAAGACAGACTGGCAGCTGATGGTGGAACTGAAGAAGCTCTTCCAGATCCTGTAGTTTCCGGGGACGACCGCCCCCCTTCCCCCCTTAAATATATATATCTAATCACAAATGTAATTATATATGTACTTCCGAGTATATATATATTATAGCAAATATTTATAAATATATATATATATATTTCGTATGAAAGATAATAATATAACTGTACATTTCTATCCTTTGTAGTTTTTTATGCCTTGGGAAGTAACTTTTGGTTACTTCTTTATTTGAGACTGTGTGTATTTGGAACGAAAGATCAAATTCAATAAATCTGAAACAATGAATTATGCGGTGATTATATATTTTGTTTTCTTTTTTTATTTTTTTTTTTTATTATCATTTATAATTATTTATATTTTAAATTTGGAATTATGATAACTGGTCTAACAATACTGCCTGTATATTGTATTAAAAATAACAAATATTCTCTCTGATACTGCCCAAGGTTCTTTCATATATAGTTAATTGTCTATATATTATCACTAATATATATATACTGCAATAGATAAAAGAAACTAACAATTAAATTTTTTTTTTAAGTAAGGGTATTTTTAGTTGTGAATCCCTTCACACCTTACATATGCATGATAAAGTTTCAGGTCAAAATATACAACAAAATTTGATTGTACTTTATTTTGTCTAATATGGTCTACAAGCTTTCTTAGACGTCTCACTGGCCTTTGATACAGTGTGGTATGATGGTCTACTTCGTAAAATTAAACCTATCTTTCCGCATACATACTATTTAATCATCAGACCTTGAGGATTGGTTTTTTATTGTTAACCAGAATGGTAAATACTCCGACTTTTGATGAATCGGCGCTGGTGTACCGCAGGGCAGTATTTTAGTTCCGGTCCTGTACTCAATTTACTCTTCTGATATTCCACAGACACCAGACACATTACTCGCAACTTACGCAGACGACACTGTCATACTCTCGACTGACTCTAATCCGATCACAGCATCTCAGAAAGCACAGATTCATTTAAATCTTCTACAAGACTGGCTTGATAAATGGCGCATAAAAATTAACATTCAAAAATCAAACCAGGTTACATTTACACTTAAACGTTCGGATTGCCGTCTACTGACACTTTACAACATCCATTTGCCAAATCATACAGAGACAAAAAATTTAGGACTCTCAATGGACAGACGACTGACCTGGAAATCACACGTGACTACATTAAAAAAGAGATTGAACCATCGATTGTCATTACTAAGAAAAATGCTACACCATAAAAACAAACTATCACTTTCTAACAAAATTACTATATACAACATGCTACTCAGACCAATATGGACTTATGCCTCTCAGGTGTGGGGTTCATGCAAAAAAAAACACACTTATAGACTATTCAAAATTTCCAATCTGAATTTCTCCGGTATATCACTCATTGTGCCTTCTACATAACCAATAAATCACTTCATAAAGACCTACAAATACCACAAGTGACGTAATTAAAAAATATTACGAACATTTTCATGACTCCTTAGCTGGACATCCAAATCCACTTGTACAAACACTACTAACAGACACACTACCACAGAATCCACCAAGGAGACTCAAACGCCTCTGGAGCAGGGATCTGCTGCATTAAGAGTCACGTTAGGAGTGCCTTCATTGGGAGGCTTCTCCAATCAAGCATTCACGCTAATTCCGGAGAGGAGGTTCGCTAACGAACATCATATTTACAAAATATGCCAAAAGGCATTTGTAAAATTTCTCAATAAATATATTTATTATTATTATTATTAATATGGTCTACAGTTTACAGCATGATTCTTTGCAGCTTTTAATTATTTAAAATCAGTAAAAAATATCAGAAAATAAATGAAGAATTCCAAAACATAAAGGCTTGACTCTTTAATATATAGCTAGACAGGTAACCAGTAAAGGTATCATCAGTTCTGGCATCAATGGGACAGAAAAAAAATATCACATAAACAGTGGCTCACAGTCAAACTCATACATCTGGATAGTGATAACAATTATTGAATAAATAAATAGTTTAATTTATATTATAATGGAAAAAAAAATTTATTGTAATCAATAAACATCCTATGTTTATTGTTATTGTCATATCTTCTGTTTCTCAGTGTGGTGATATACGGTGGCTTGTGTTGTTGGTAATCTTCATTTTATAGTGAAAATATTCACAGGGTATTGTGAATAAACATGTTTACATTGACATTTTGAGAAGAAACGAATTTAGTTTTTATCAGGATAATGACCCCAAACACTCTTCCATATTAGTTAAGGAATGGCTATTTTATAACTGTCCAAAGTTATAAAAACTCTACTAAGAACACCAAACTTAATGTGATAGAACACCAATACTCAAAGAGTGGAAAGGCTAAGTATAAAGTTCACAAAAAAAAAAAATGGTGTGTCCACTCACACGACTTTCCTGCCTATTTCAGAAAAGTTTTTATATCTTTACATATGTTCATGAAGAAACAAAAAAAATTGAACTAGATTTATTTTCCTGAAAATTGATCAAAGAAAAGATTTGAGTACGATTTATTTGATAAACTAAAGCAATGTAAACCGGCTTAAGGTAGATCAGTGTAAAAATTTCAATACTTCCTAATATTGCTGATCAAAAACTTTTTGCATAGCTTAGTATTGTCAAACAATAATTTCTGTTAAAAGTAGAGGAAATAGTGAAGCTTGTGTGATGCGGGCAACAGATTTTCTTACTTTCACTTAGTCATCTTTATTCTCTCATTCACCCCTTTCTGACACCAGGATATGAACCCGTAATCTTACATTGGAAATTGAATAGCTGTAACTTCGTTAATAGTTGTCCAAAATGAACGATTTTAATATAGTTTTTTTTTTTTTTTTTAATTTCACCACCTTTCAAAAAGGCTCGGTTCAGTAGTTCCCGAAAAGATTGGCACAGACAGACATACCAATGGCTAATAATGTGTTTTTCGGACTCAGAGACCTTCAGATCCTTCGAAAACCCTATTGCAATACTTTCCTTACCTAGTATAGATAGGAAAGTAAAAAAATTGTCGACTCCATTACAGAGTAAAATAAGTGGTTGAAAATAATGGCTTGCCTAGTAGATATTGAACTAAATTAATAGTATTTAAAAGTTAATAAGAAGTGAGTCTTATCATTTTGAATGTGAGGTAAAATTATTCAGTTTTTTTAGTATGCATTTTCTGTAGTATGTACATATTTTAATTGAGATAAGAAATAAATCTGTTGAAGAGTTTCTAGTTTTATTATTTACTGTAACCATTTAAATTTTTTTATTTTTTTACGGAGTGTATCAATTGAGCTGTGAGTCACTGCACTAGCGGATCCAGGATTTAATTTTGGGGGGGCTTCAGCACGAAAGCTTTTTTTTTCACAAAAATAACGATAATTACTTTGGAAAAAAAGAAAGAAACTAACTACCTGTATGAAATGGTGTTTAAGTGATTCCTAAAGGCCTTTTAATATTAATCACACGAACAATAATACTTTAAGATATACTTTTTTCATATTTTTTTCGATAAACCATGGTTATATTTTACCATTTTGGGGGGGGGGGGGTCTTCAGCCTGAAAGCCCCCCCTTAGATCCGCCCGTGAGTCACTGTATGTATTACAGACAGAAGGAAAATTTATAATTACATTTGATAGAAATTGTATAACACACATACTGAATGAAACGTTTCAATGAAGTTTTCAATAAATGAAAGTACAGTAGAGGAAGGTTATATTTAAACAGCTGATTAGAAAATATAAGAAAATTATGTTTTCCAAAAAATCTTTAAAAATGTGTTTAGTTGATAATGTGGCTTGGTGTAATGTACATCAATTATAGTAAATAGATTTTCTTTATTTTTCTTCTGGATATATGTTAATTTGGTTTTAATGTCCTGATGATGACTTAATTGGTGAAACGTTGGTATGTTTACTGTTTACTTGTATTCAAGAGACTCAGACAGTAGTCTGTATTTTTCTAGTAATATCCTAATTACTATGTCTCTTTTTGCGCTATTCGCGCCATTAAGGAATATCAGCTTTAACTAACTAATGATATGACACTTCAGAATTAAGAATTCAAGGTAAGTATATTAAGATTTTTATCATCAACAAAATAAGAACATTGAACATAAGACTACGACCATTATATAAGGGTGTTCTAAAATTAACGCAAGATTTAAATTAAATACAAAACACGGTCCTTTCTTCTTTTGTTTCCTTTTTATTTGTTAATTTAACAGCTGATAGTTTAGGATTTATAAAAATGGAACGAACAATGTATTTTCATTGTAGAAAAATATTTTAAAAATAATGATAGTCTTGCGGCCACAGTTCGAAAACTTCGGACAAAATAAAGTCGGAATAGTGATTTAACTTTCTTAACCAATGTGTTCACAGTTGATAAACTGTGAACACATTGGTTAAGAAAGTCAAGCAAACTGGATTAATTGAAGATGTTGAACACTCACTGATTTTTGAACCAACATGTTTACAAGTTCCAATAAACTGTTACTTTGCTAAAAACTGTCTGATTTCGATGATTTTTTTTCCTTTTTTGGGGAATTTATTAATCTTTCAATTAATCATGGGCATAACCCAGGGAAAAGTGTGTAATTTTTTTGTTATTCGGAAATAAAGTTTCTTTTCTTTCATAACTTGTTTGTCTGAATTTTCGGGGTGATTGGACTATTTTGTCCGCCTGAAGGAAAAGGAAGCCTTCGAAATTGGTGGCTCAATCTCTTGAGACTTCGTGAAGAATTAACGATGATATGGCTTGCCGATCAAAAAAACCATCGATAGATAATATAAACTCCTACTCTTTCGATCATAGAGGCCTCAAGTCGACAAAATGAGACATGTGTTCAATTAACGTAAGGTTCTGTGGATGCGAACCCTAAATCTTTTAAGTCCAATTGACCCATATCGATCTACAGACCTGCCAATTGAAGCCTAGCAAAATGTTTATATCGACTTTATTTATTTTAGAAAGAAAAGCAAAAGTGGAGAATACGATTCGCTAACCACCCGTGAAATTCTGAATCCAACGGTACCCCGTTCATGATATTTGAGCATGACAGGAGATTATATTTGGTACAAAACCGATTTCGAGCCTTACTGTAATAATATATACTAGTAGGCCCGTGCGAAAAATTCGCACAGCATATTATTATCAAATGCCAAATTAATAAGAAAATAAGAAAATGCAACTTATCAAAAGATTAAGACATCAAATGTTACTTTATCGATAAATATAATCCACAAAGCAAACAAAAATTAATTTAAATCTTCATTTTTGTTTGGAACCAACATGTTTACAAATTTCAGTAAGCTGTATATTTGCTAAAAATTGTCCGATTTCGATGATTTTTTTTTTCCTTTTGTAGGGAATTTAGAATCTTTTATATAATCATGGAATAACCATGGAAAAGTGTGTAATTTTTCAGCTATTCGCAAATAAAGTTTATTTTCTTTCATAACTTGTTTGCCTGAATTTTCTGGGTGATTGGACTATTTTGCCCGCCTGAAGGAGAAGGAAGCCTTCGAAATTGGTGGCTCAATCTTGAGATTTGGTGAATAAATTAACGATGATATGGCTTGCCGATCAAAAACAACATCGATGAATAATATAAACTCCCCTCTCTCGATCATAGAGACCTCAAGTCGACGAAATGAGACATGTATTCAATGAAAGTACCACAGTTAATGTAAGGCTGTGTGGATGCGAACCCTATGCCTTGCGTTATCTCGAAAATAGTACGTTTTTCGGCTTTCCGAACGAACTATCCGGATCTTGCTGTACGCATCAAGATCCAATTTGTCCCGTATCGATCTACAGACCTACTACCGTTCCAGTATCGAAGCCTAGCAAAATGTTTATATAGATTTTATTTATTTTAGAAAGAAAAACAAAAGTGGAATACGATTCGCTAACCCCCCGTGAAATTCTGAATCCAACGGTACCCCATTCGTGGTATTTGAGCATGACAGGAGCTTATATTTGGTACAAAACCGATTTCGAGCCTTACTGTAATAATATATGTACGGATGGGGATTGCTTTATTAACATATTTTTAAATATACCCTACGCAAAAAATGTTTGTATATAGTGTATTATATTGTTCATTTTACAATGATTATGTTAATATCAATCATAATTTTTATTTAAAAACTCTCGAGATTTTTTTCAAGGGGTGTTCATCGTCCCCTCCCCAACTAGATCGGAAAATCTTCGGCTATGATTACTCATTGCTTGAGAACACTTCAGAAGATCGTTTCCTCTATACAATATGGTAAAGAGGAATATACAATTATTAGTTCCCTGCTGTTAGATAGAACCCCCAGATCGCAGCAGACGATGGACGCCGGCAATAAGAAACGTAGAGCGGAGGTGATGTCTCCTTGAGTATAAATAGGGGGGGGGAGAGGAAACGTGTCATATCCCGGAAACGGCTGCCCCCACTTCCGGTCGCCCGCGTCCCACCAAATCGGGCCCTCTCCGTCTTCCTTCTCTCTCTCTCCGTTCAATTATCTTATATTAATATCAAGTTTTTATCAATTGTATTATTATTTATTACAATTAATGAAAAAAAAGTGATAGACATTTTTTTTTTTTTTTGTGGTGCGTTGGGACTTTTGATCAAAACTATTTTAAACAATCGAATCATGTGGGACTCTAGCGGATCCAGGATTTAATTTTGGGGGAGGGCTTCAGCCCGAAAGATTTTTTTTCATATACGAATAATAATAATTAATTAGAAAAAAAATAAAGAAATTAACTACCTGTATGAAATGGTGTTTAAGTGGTTCTTGAAGTACTATTAAATGTAATTACACTAACAAGAATACTTTAAGAGATAGTTTTTAATATTTTTTTCTGTAAAACATGGTTATATTTTAGGGGGCTTCAGCCCGAAAGCCTCCCCCGCAGATTCGCCTGTGATGTGAGAGATATTTGCTTTCACGTTGTGATTTGTTTTTTTCTTCCGTATTTATCTTATTACTTGTTGCTCCATTCGAATGTTTTTACTTAGAATAATGTTGAACAAATGACAAAATAAAAAGGAAATAAGTTAATACAACGTATCATAATTTGGAGGAATGAAATTATCTTTAATTCGGCAATTGAAGCCGAACAACGAAGAGAAAATTAATCTAAAACCATTCATAAAGGAAGGAGATGGTCCGGGGTGGTGGTCATAAATAGGCTAAATAGTGACAAAACTATTTTATTAGAAGCCAACGTTTCGACCCGACTTTTCAGGTCTTCTTCAGGGAGGTGTGTTCAGTTAGGAGTTTAACTTAGAACCAAACTATTTAGCCTATTTATGACCGCCACTCCGGACCATCTCCTTCCTTTATAATGTAAAGGTTAACTGCAAAGTTGGGTCGAAACGTTGCCTTTAAACAAAATAGTTTGTTACTACTTTAGTCTTTTTATGACCACCACCCCGGACCATCTTCTTAATCAATTAATTTTATTTTATGACTGTCTTTCCATTTTATATCACATATTAACATTAATCTATATTGACTTACCTTTTATCTTGCATATATACCAAACAATATGATTATTAGCAAATTTATACATATAGAATGAAGCTGAGTCACAAAGTCTCGACTTAAAACTTAAATAAAGAATCCTAAATTTCAGTTAGCCGATGATGAATTCGAAATTGGCCGATTTGAAGAGAGCGGTGTAATGAATGACAGATAAAGGCAGGAAATGAGATAAGGGTTATCAGTCGCCTTATCACTCACTAACCTAAGCTCATTCACTCAAACCGCTCCTCCATTCATGACTACTTGTAAGTCTTCCCTCTGATTAGAACTCTCATGTTAGGTAACTATCCATCTTCCTTGTATAGTCCGATCGGCGTATAAGTGAAACATATTTATTGGTTATACAATATAATCTTATCAAGATGGTCTGTGCAATAGACAAAATTTAAAGTAACAATTTACTTAATGAGGAATCAACTTGTCCTGTTGAAAAATATCACTCCAGTTTAACAGTTAACCAATAAGCTATGATAATAGGCACCGACTTAAGAAAATTATTGGGGAGGGGAGCAAACTATAGGATCACGGGGTGGATGGCCTGAAAGGGTTGATATATTGTTTGGAATGTATGAAATGAATGAAAAAATAATTTTATTCTGGGACTACAATCCCCTAAGAATAATAACAGTGTTCAAATTTATGGATATTAGTCTGGCTTAAAATAATAAAAAATACAAACTAATTAACCTGCTTATTGTTATTGAAATTGTGCAGTAATTAAAATTAAACAGTATACAGATACAAGTAATTTTACATGTTAGCGGAAGTTTGAATGTGGAGTAGGTGGTGGAACAGGAGTTGTTTGAAGGAATTTGTGGACGAGGATTGACGTATGGAGAGTAGGAAGAGAGTTCCAAAAGGAGGTAGCACGAATGACGGAGAATTTGCTTAAGGTAGTAGTTTCATGGGAGGGGATATATAAATCTATAGGTTGAGACCTAGTATTAAGAGAGTGGATAGAGGAACGTAGAGTAAGGAGTTCCAGGATGGGAGGGTTTTTGGTTCTGAGGACTTGGAAAAGGATAACATCAAGGAGAAATTGTCGTCGGGAAGTAGGATAAAGCCACTTCAACTCGGTGTACCAGAATGAAACATGTGAACGCCTGAGGATCCCGAAGATGTATCTTATGAAACAGTTCACGAGTTTCTTCAGTCTCCTTTCTAGCCTGGCAGATAGACCTTCATACATCAAATAGCCGTAGTCGAAGTGGGGGAATACAAGGGAGGTTACAAGGAGCTGTCTGGTTTTCAGAGGAATACAATCACGAATCTTAGGAGTTGTTTAAGGACAGTTATGGATTTTCGGGTAATCTGGGAGATATGGTTATTCCAGAAGAGGTTCTGGTCAAAGGTTACTCCTAGGTTTATGGATGGGACGTTAATTGAGGAAAGTAAGAAAGAGATCTAATGAGATATCCGGACTCGATGTGACTTATGTCTTATGTATCAGCTTTAGTTCATTTATGTCTGCCCATCTTTTGATGCAGTCGATATCCTCTTGTAGCTTCCGGGTATGTATAAAGCTTTTCCTATATGCCTATATATTCAATATGCCTATATGAAAAATTACCATCTTATTGAGTTGTTTGAAGCCCTTCCTTATAACAACAAAATGTCACACAAAATACTTTGAACAAAAACAGTACAGTATTTTAATAGATGATTCATTTAATTTAGTAAGCTATCACAGCTATACTTCAGGTTGTACTTATTCGTTATTGTACTCGCTGAAGACCTTGTATTATTGTAAACGAATATTGACATTTGTAACTTAAATTTCATACAATAAGTGTTTAAGCTCATATTGGATTTCAAACTTGGCACCATTTCCAAATGTTTATGGTTTGAAAAAAATGAAAATATCATCATCATATGTGGCACAACATCCTGTTACCGAGACTGGGCCTCCTCCAAGAGCCTCCGCCAGTTGGCTCTGTCTTCTGCTGCAGCTCTCCAGTTCCGTACACCAAGCAGGGCTCTCGCATCATAGGCCACGTTGTCCAACCATCTCGTCCTCGGCCTTCTTCATCATTATTTTCTTTGGTATTTCAACGGCGCTCATTCTGGCCACATGCCCTGCCCACCTTAGTCTGGCCAGTTAAATATACGTGACTACGTCGATGTCTGCATAGAGAGAACTGAGCTCCCTATTTTTTCTTTTCCTCCAGACATCACCTTTACTGGACCATACATCCTTCTGAGGACTCCTCGCTCGAACACAGTCAGCTTCATCTCATCGTTTTTGGTCATCGTCCAAGCCTCTGAGCCATATGTCAAAACAGGCCGTATAAGGGTCTTGTATATGATCAGCTTGGTCTTCTTTGAGAGGTACCTACTTCTTAAGTGTCGGCCAAGTCCAAAGACAAATCTATTGGCAGTCGTGATCCTTCTTTGTATTTCTTGAGCCATGTCATTTTTGCTATTAATTTCAGACCCAAGGTATATAAAACTTTTCACTCTCTCAAACTTAAAAGAGCAAAATGAAAATATAGCTCCATCAAATTTTTTCTTAGTTCGTGATTTATCGAGGTGATAATATAACTATTTCATGATAAAATTTTATGTCCATTTAGAAACTGCAAGCTTCTATAATAATAATAAAAAAGTTGTATGAATCTACATTACGCATAATTGAGACTAAACCTACTGAATAGGTAAGTATCTGAAATACAAGCCCTAATTACAAGCCAGTTCTTAGGTCATTGCCTTTTTAGCTAAATAATTCTCTAATAAGTTAAGCTCCTGTTATATCCTACTCTCTTAATACTAAAATTTAAAAAAATATAAAAGTCACTAAAAACTTTTTTATATTATACATCACTATGGAGAAGGCATCATAGTGATGTTTATCTCCATTTACCTTTTCAATAGATTTTTAGTTCATCGAAGTCTAACATGAAAAGCCATATTTTAATTTTTAAAACCTAAACACGAGATAAGTATCCCATGGAGATCATTGCTCCTAAAAATCATTACTCATACTTATATAATATATATATCGCTTTAGGAGGGGGCCTGAGGGGAGAGGAGTAGCTCAGTGCGTAAGCACTGACATGAAGGGCTCAAGGTCTCAGATTCGAATCCGTCTGATGACTAATAATTTTTCATCATCCGTGGGTCGACCCAGGTGCCGTGAGACCCTCCTGGGGCGAACCTAGCCTCTATGAAGTGGGCACTCTTTTATGGGCACCCTTAGTAATTAATTCTTAATAATTGTTGGGAAAACTTGGCGGTTGAGCGTGATATTGGCCCGTCTCCTCCCTGCACAACCGTTGGCCTTGTAACAGTACTTTCTCGTATTTTACTGAACCCTAAAGGGGACCCAACACGGTCATTCGGAATTACATTCCGAGGACTAATGACGTACCGAATGATCGTGTAAGGTAGTGAATGAAGTAATGATGGACGTATCTGGCGGATTTCCGAACATCCGGAAATCAAAGGTTCATTCACGAGAAGTGGAGGGGGGCTGAGGTAAAAGTAGTGGGGAGACTAACCATACTGCTGGATAGGTTAGTTTACCTAGGCCTCACAACCATTATAAATTTCTGATTTTCATTAAAAGTAAATAGTTAAATAGTTTTTCATATCCCTTGTTTATATTTTATAAACCATCTTCAACTATTTCTTTTAAATAGTCAAGTGGGCAACAAATTAAAAAAAAAAAGTGGAAACTTCACAATTTACTTAAAGAAAAAAATAATCTTTAACTGTTGTGTATATTTGTCAGTTCTTTTCCCATTTTCCTCAACAAATTTATTATTTTCGCAATACCTTTCCTTAATTTTTGTATGTAGTAGACTTATATTTTACTAACTTTTGTCAAAACGATTTTCTATGAGACTAACCTTACTACTAGATAGGTTAGTTTACCTAGGCCTCATTTTTAAGTAAATAATTTCATAAAAGTAAATAGTTGTTTATATCCCTAGTTTATATTTTTATAAACCATTTTCAACTATTTTTTCTTTAAATAGTCAAGTGGGCAATAAATTGAAAAAAAAAAGTGGAAACTTCACAATTTACTTATAGAAAAAAATCTTTAACTGTTGTGTTTATTTGTCATTAATTTTTCCATTTTTCTTAACAAATTGATTATTTTCGCAATACTTTTCCTAAATTTTTGTAAGTAGTTGACTTATATTTTTCTAACTTTGGTCTAAACGATTTTCAGGCACTAGGAAGTAATTATTATATCTCCATTTTTCTCTTGATGTCCAATACTATAAAGGACAATGTCCAAATAAGCATATCTATGCTGTTTCTTTGTTTACAACTAGCTAAATGCTTCAGCAATGATAAGTAATGATTGAACGTGTAGGGTCTTTATGATCAAAGCGATCCCGAGCAATCTTTGCCATTCTTGTGACGTTCATTCATGAATTACCGTGTAGGAGCCCCTTAAGACCCTTCATGGGTTGTTAGTGGTACAGGTTAGGAAGGAGCCTGAGCTAGCCCTGATTGAACTTGCCTGTTCTTCGAAGGTATTAAAACATCGAAATTTTCTTGAGGGGTAGCGTGGACAATATGGTGGTGTTAACGGGATTGAACTTGCGGATTCGCTTCTTCTTAATGTTATTATTTTTAAATATAAAAAATGAATTGGATTCTCGAAACAATGCTGCCATACTAAACGAACAGAAATCCAAATTTCCGAAAAGATGGCGGTATCAGGCTACCCTTTCTCAGTTTCCTAATCAATACATCGACCAGTCTATGACGTCTTCAGGAGCGCATTCTTGGAATAGCTCCTCGAGTGGGCGGAAGTGAAATAATCGATCATGTAGGTAGTATGCGTGTCCCAATTGGCGGTCGGTAGGAGAGCACGTGACCCGAACAGCCAATGAGAGGAGGCGTTTGGGATGTGTGACCCGCTGTGTCTACTAGCGGTCAATTGGAGCGTTCGATGAATGACGAAACTCTGAAAGGGTCCTTCGAGAACGAACCATAATGGCGGAGAGAGCCCGGCGAAATTTTTCATTCATAAACCAACTTCGTTGCATTCTTTGGCCTTAACTTGTAACTGAGAGCTGGTACTACGATTTGATTTGAGTTGTCGTTCGTTAAAGTTTATTTGTAGAAAGCGTAGAAAAGAGTGAGGTTTAAATACCTCAAAGGTGTTGTAAAGCTTGTTAATTCTTTGGAAACAAACCAATATTAGAACAGAAGAATATTATACTTCTTACTCTACGTTCCTCTATCCTCTCTCTTAACACTAGATCTCTGCCTATATATCTACATATCCCCTTACATAAAACCACTTTCTTCAGCAAATTCTTCTTCATTTGTGCTACCTCTTTCTGGAACGCCTTACCTCAAACCACGTCTATAAATTCCTTCAAACAACTCCTATTCCACCACCAACTACAAATTCAAACTGATGCAAGCTTGAAAGAATTTTTAGTATGCAATTACGTTGCTCAGCAGCAGTTAATTGATAATAGCCATTTTAATAGGATGTATAAAAAAATATATGAACGTTTTATCAAATTCAAGATTTTAAAGGACTGTAAATATTTAATACTTAGCAATACTTAATAATCTCTTTAGAGCATATTCTAAGCTTGTTTAATCCCATTCGACTTCTTCAAGAAAGCCTCAGTTTAGTTATTTGTTTCAAAGAATAAACACGCCAGTGCACTTCGAAATTCTTGTAATTTTAAGATATTACTGGAAAAAAAATGTCACAGTCTCTGAAGTTCCTCGGAAAATTATTAAATATGAAGGAGTAGATGTCCTTGACCAGCGTACTACGCGGCATTGGTTTAAAAAATTTAGCAGTGGAGATACGACGGAAAGGAAAAATGGCTCTGGGTGACAATTAATGGATATTGATAGAAAAGGTGGCGTAAAAATATATTGGCCTGTTAGGCCTATATAATCTCGTTATTTTGAAAATTTGGGAGTGTAGGTCACGGCAAAAGATTATCTTTTTCTCAAATTTTCGCTCAAATTATCTTATGATTCAAGTCGAAAGCAAATGGGTTTTTACTACCTAGTAAATATTTAGTACCTAATTAAATAGACAAAGTTAATCTACCTTCAGATTGAAAACACCTCAATTCAGAGAATTTTGGTAAATAAAATATTTGTAGATTACGATGAGATGAAGCTATTATTTACCAAGTTTCAGATCAGCTACGGAGCTAAAGCTTAAAGCTTACAGATAACAAATCATTAAGACCATTAAAATTACAAAAACTCTATTTATTATATCGACGGTATGCAATAAAAATATAGTACTGCATCTGCTTTTATAAACCACGTAACTTCAGTCTCTGATCTATGTGTGCCTTTCAGTTGACAGAATGATTAACTCCAATTTCAATATTTTTCAGCAATGTCATTTTAGTGATATTTCTAGTTGGAAAAGTTATATCTGACAGAGAGTGAGTAAGTAGATTCCAGAGTAGCTGATTGAAGTGTTGAAATACAGAACTGTGAATAAAGGTATAAATTTTGCCCCTAGAAACATCACTAAAATTAGTAATAAAGAAATTTGAAATTGGAGTTAGCCATCCTGTCCACTGAAAGGCTCATGTATGCCTTGAGAGATTTGAAAGTACTTCTGAATATTCAACCTATAAATGATTATGGCTTGTAGGACTATCAGTTATTAAACTGTTATTTTCCTACTGCATTTCACCTAATGTATAACTAGTAGGCTCAATATTTTTGAAGGCCACCTTTTTTCTCGTCTTTGTGATCAAATTATCTTACGATTTGTCGAAAGATGGGTATTTACGAGATTTTAGTACCTAATTAGATAGACAAAGTTTGTCGATCTCCAGATTGAAAACACTCCAATTCCAAGAATTATCGTAAATAAAATATTTGTAGGTTACGTTGAGATGAAGCTATTTACGAAGTTTCAGCCGAATGTTAATAATTTGCTAAAAAGGGCTCTGTACCACGGACTATGTTGGAATATTGTCAAGGATTTTTAGGTTTTACTTCTTGAACATAATGCTATTGAATATCTTTCTTAAAATGTTTGGGATTACTTATAATTATATGTATTATATGGAGGTAAAAGCCTTTGAGTGACATATTACCCACGTATTAAATGTTTTTTATAATTATGTTTAGACAAGCACATGTGATTGGATCTGCCCACGGATTGTGCCAAATCAATCACCTAATGATTTAAATTCTGTGCTAATTTGCTTATAAGGCCAACACCTACTGCATTTATGTTTCACTATATATATATAATGAATATATATATACATATAATTATCCGAACCTCAAACGCCCATGAAGGGGTTCGTTTGGGTTCAGGATTTTTAAGTAATAACTAATTGCTTCTTTACCAACAGTTGTATTTATCCAAGAAGTGATTTATCCAATATCGACCTGGAACTCCAGTAAGGAGTTTGCGGAAGAATTCGATGTTATCGTAATAAGGGAAGAAAAATGACAATATCGGATTTCGATTTTTTTTTTTCAAATCACATTATCAATTTAAATCAATATAATATTTTTAAAAAAGCTGGTGTGTTCTACGACTTTCTACCGATTTCAGAAAAGTTTTTACATCTTTAAACATAATTACTTAATCATATCCCAATCAATGGATTGGCCATGCAGGACCAATGGCTTGGCCTGCACGCTCTCCAGAACTGACACCACTGGATTTTTTTGTTGGGGGTGACATTAAACAATAAGTATATGCAAGTTCGAAAAATGACTTTAATTCCTTACGAAGAAAGATAATTGAATCTTGTGAAACAATAACACATATCCAGTGCCGTTCTTCCACTGCTGCTGTTGAATAAAGATGCCGAGCCTGTCTTAACAACATTTGAACAACATATAATATGAATTTTAATGTTTACATTTATTTAATAAAGTAGTTAGAACCAATAAATAGGTTTTATTTATTTCATATAACGGAAATAATTCATAACAACGAAAAACTTTAGGTGTGGATATCTCCTAAACAAAGCGTTTGTGGACATACCTTGTTTTGAGATCCTTAGTTCATTACTGGAATTTGGCTACTTGACCCTGAACCACCCTGTATATCTGTATTGCATCTAAATACAAGACTGATTACCGGCAAATATTGTCAATACAATCAGGTACTAAAAACACGTAAATATTATATCAACAAAACATCTTAATCCACTCATTCGTTCCAAGACATCAAGTCATGTTTTGTGAATAGTTGGTTGTTAATGTTATACTATTTTGACCTTATTTTATCACAGATAATATTATCAATATTTTCATTAAAAGGGATCTTTACCCATCATCTTAGTAGGGATCTTACCACCATTTCTTTCCACTTGGAACGTAAGATAATTTGATCAGAAAATCGAGAGGAAAGGTGGCCTTCAAAAGTATTGGGGCCTTCGGTCTTTATTATTTTGGGGGGTATAGGTCACGCAAACGGCTGAATATTTTCGATTGGCATATTTTTTCTTAATTTTGTGATCAAATTATCTTAAGATAGAAGTGGAAAGCAAATGAGCATTTACGAGTTTTACGAGTACCTAATTAAATAGACAAAGTTTGTCGACTCTAGGTCGAAAACTCCCCCATTCCGATAATTTTCGTAAATACAATAGTTGTAGATTTGGATGATATAAAATTATTTACAAAGTTTAAGGCGGATGTTAATAATTTGTTAAAAGAGATCTGTATCCACGGACTAATTATGTAGGTCAACATTTTATAACAATAACCTCTTCAAATATATTTAAATCCTGAAAAACTTAGGAAAACTCAAATTAAGGGTTTACAATGCTATAATAATAGTTATGATGATATGAATAATAGTTATGATATAGTCACAAAATTTATACGCTAATTCTTACACTGGAAAGAAGTTTTGAAAAATGTAAGTGTAAAATCCTCCATAACCGGAGCAATCTGGGATCAGATTACTAACGTATAGAGGAAAGAAATTAATAAAAAACTGCTTACAAAAGTTTACCAATCAATACCTTATGATATGAATGCAAGGAGGGTAAGATGAAAAACATGTGTAGAAAATAGAATAAGTTGTATCATCGCTTATACTGGTTCGATTAAAATTTTAAGATATTTTAGTCAAAATGTTCAAAACAGTCGTTCCTACTTGATTTTTTGGTGCTATCGTTTTCCCTTCAAAATACAATTTTTATTTTTATTTCTACCTCCTTGCGAAGAGGATGCAATGCTTAACTTTTTCCTCGCTTACAATATGCAGGTCCGATTTTTAGTTTCTGAGATATATTAATCCATATGCAAAAACACTTCAATTAATCTACTCGAGGCAACTTTACACGAATGAGCGTTACACATCCGAGTCTGATGGCTCAGTCTCGCTCACTTCCCACAAAAAAAGTGCAAAGCACACCTAAAGAAGTTTTCACTTCAAAAACTTCAGTTGAGTTAAAAGGTAACGTTATTTCCTGGTGTTCCTGGTGTACCTGGCGGAGAAAATATGTTAACTACAATCCTAATTTTTTCCAAAAGACTTCATCGTGGAAAAAGTTATAAAAAGTCTGTGGTGATTTCCATTGTGTTTGAAAACAAAGCGTCTTACTTAACTGTAATTAGGAAAACATTTTGGTCGAATAACTGCACTGCGCAAAACGGCTTTAATAGACCATCGGTTTAATATAAATAGTTTACTATAATGTCAATAGTGATATTTTTAATTATCATGTTACATTATTTTCTTGATAAAGCTAGGAAGAATAAAGTAAAAGAAATGAATTTGTATTAAATTCGAAGCCTGGTTGGGAGTTCGGTTCGGTCGGGTGTGTAGGTTTAAAGTGGGCGGGCTCGCCTAACTTCTATTTCGAATAATTTTCGAGAAAAAAAAATTAATGTTTACATTATACAAATTTGGCTCGGGTTATATAATAAAAAAACGACGAGATTTTAATATTCTACATTAAATTCGTGATTTAATTTTATTCGCATCGTTATTTCGCTGTTTTATTCATGAACAACTCAGTTAATTAGTTTTAATTTTGCATAAGTTATATAGAATAAAAAATATCCCCTTTTTTCATATTTTTATTATGCTCAATTACGCCCGTCATGATAAAGTTTCAGAAATGAATTATAGGCGACAAGTTGTTTTATGCATCATTTTTAGAATTACCGTCCTATCTTTCTAATCAATTTGGATTCCGCACATCTCATTTCACAATCCAGCAATGTCATCGTGCAGTAGACGTATTCTCCTCTGCATTGGAGCCTGGAATACACTGCAAGGGAGTCTTTCTCGATTTTGAACAGGCGTTTGAGTCTGACACACGGAACTGTTGTACGAACTTAAATTATGAACTTAAATTCCTACCATCTACATAATTAATCATTATCCATTTCTACCTAACTGATAGATACTTCAAAGTAAATCACAAAGTAGATCACGCCAAACGGCTGAATATTTTCGAAGGCCTCCTTTTTTCTCGACGTTGTGATCAAATTATCTTACGATCCAAGTAAAAAGCAAATGAGTATTTACTAATTTTTAGTACCTAATTAAATAAACAAAGTTTTCTCCCCTCCAGATTGAAAACTCCCCAATTCTAAGAGTTTTCATAAATGAAATAGTTGTAGGTTTGCGATGAGATGAAACTATTTACGAGGTTTCAGGCGGATGTTAATAATGTGATAAAAAAGAGTCTGTACCACGGACTATTGGGGCAATGTTTGATCAACATCTGTTCTGGAATAATCACATTTCCCAAATTATCAGAAAGTCCATTGCTACTCTCAACAGTTCCTGGGATTCTGTGACTCCATGTACCTTAAAATCCGTCAGCTCCTAATATCCTCTCTCATTTTCCCTCACTTCGATTATGGCTGTCTTGTTTACGGTGGAATGTCTGATGGTCTTAAGATCAGATTAAAAAGGCTAATAAATTGTTTCATTAGATTTATCTTTGGAGTCCCCAGGCGTTACCACATCTCCAGTTGCATGCCGAGTTGAAGTGGCTCTATCAAGTTTTTCGACGGCGATACTTCCTAGGCGTATTGCTTTTCCGAACCTTTACAACTAAAAACCTTCTTGATTTCTTTACTCCTTGTTCCTCTGTTCATTCGTTCAACACGAGATCCCAATCCTCAAATTTGTTTATTCATCTCATGGAATTGTTTCTTTTAAACAATCCTTTGTCATACGTGCTACCTCGTTTTAGAATTCCCTACCAATCTCTTTATGGAAATCCTCATCCTTGACCTCATTTAAACATACTTTATTTATCCATCTCCTCAGCAATCAATCTTCCGAATATATGTAGAAATAAATTTATTTTGTATTTTAGAGATGTCAGCTACATTATACCGATATCTTGCAGATATCTATATATATATCTATATAGTCCGTTGTACAGACTCCTTTTTATCAAATTGTTAACATTCGCCTGAAACTAATATTTTCATTTCATTGTAACCTACAACTATTATAATTACGAAAACTCTTGGAATTGGGGTGTTTTCAATCTGAAGATTGGCAAACTTTGTCTATTTAATTAGGTACTAAAAACCTGTAAATACCCATTTGCTTTCTACTTGGATCGAAAGATAATTTGATCACAAAATCGAGAAAAAAGATGGCCTTCAAAAATATTGAGACGTGACCTACACCCCAAATTTTCAAAATAAAGAGATTATATTGGCCTAACGGCCCAATATTTTTGTATGCCACATTTTTGATTAAATGATCGTACGATCCAAGTAGAAAGAAAATACTTATTTACTAGTTTTTAGTCACGCTAAATATGAATATTTTCGAAGGCTACCTTTTTTCTCGACTTTGTGATCAAATTATCTTACGATCCAAGTAGAAAGCAAATTTGTATTTACGAGTTTTTAGTACCTAATTAAATTGACAAAGGTTACCTCCCTCCAGATTGAAAACTCCCACATTCCAAGAGTTTTCGTAAATAAAATAGTTGTAGGTTATGATGAGATGAAACTATTTACGAAGTTTCAGGTGGATGTTAATAATTCCATAAAAAAAGGGTACCACGGACTAATATTGCTTATTTGTACAAATACGTAAACTCACCCGTATGTATTCATCTATAAATTCATATGTCTACTTCAAGATTAAATATTTACTGCAGCGTCTTTTCTTTATATTAATATTAAAGTTAGACAACTTTGTAAATTAATTTATTTTTAATTGTCATTTAATTATTCATAATCGCCAGACAACTGTCATTTCGTTGTCCATCATAGTAATTTCGAGGGGCCTAAATATCCCAGAATAAAATATACTTTCTTTCTTTACTTACTTCTAGGCCTTAGCTATTTTTCTTATTCCATAGCCGATTTTTATTTATTTTTGTCTTGAATCCTTGTATTTTCTTGTCTTCATAATAGTCCTTTTACTGCTTAAAAGCATTGTAAGGTGTATTTTTGATTATTTTTTTTTGTCGTTTCTGAGTACTTTTTGTACATCTGTAATATAAAAGGTGATGGGGCTCACCTCAGGCTTGAGTTGACCTTATCCTCTAGAGCTTACAACTAAATTAATAAAACATCTATCTCATGTGAGTAGTTGCCAACGTTTTGGAATTTTGGCTGGTAATAAGTTGTTGAAAAGAGAGTTTGCCAATTGTTGAGTCTTTTCGAAAAATTATTTTTGCGAGAAATTCTTTTATTGTCGATAAATTTAGTGTTGCTTGTATATCCAATGTCTTTATTCTCTGCAGCGTGGTTCCTCTTACAATTTTTCCATTTTGGAAATATTGTAACCTTTTCCTAGTTGTTTTGCTGACATGTTCGAACAGAGGTGCACCATACAACGGAGCCCTCCATATAATACTTGTATAGACTAGGAGCTTTAGGCGTAAAGATTTGTTGTTCTAATTAAATTTTGGAGTCTGTACGTCTTAGATCTTACTGTTTTAATTTTTTTGTCAAAATGTCTAGTAAATTTTAAATGTCTGTCGAAGTGAATACCGAGATTAGTGTTGCCCAAAATCGGTCTTGGTCTTGCACTTTACAAGACCAAGACCAAGGCTGTCTAACTGTTGCAAGACCAAGACCAGGTCAGTCGATGATTTAATACTGTTGTTGTTAATTTTGAATTCATTTGGCATTTTCTTTTTTCCTTTTTGGTTTCCTTAGCTTGGCCAGCTAGTCAAATTTTCATTATTTTTTTATAAAATTCATATTATTGGGAGGCGAAACGATATTATCGCCCCCTCAACATTTTTAGTAGTGGGTATCGCCCCCCTCGCTAAAATTTTATTCTGGGACGAAGTACCTTTAGAATAATAAAGTACAAAATTAAAGTATTATATCTTTATATTATATCTGGCCTAAGTAAAAACAAACATAAAAATAAAAACAAGTAAAGAAAATATTAGTTAAATATACTATGTACAAAATAAAAAAAAATCTATATACAAAACACTTGATACTATGCCGAGAAACTTAAAACTATGTACAGTGGTAAAACATAAGTATACACTTTAAAAAAAATAAATAAAAAATGCATTACATTCTTCCTAGCAATAAACTCTGTGTTTCTCAAGAAAGAAAAAAAAAAGAAAAGAAAAAGAAGACGAATCTGATAGTAATTGTTTAAATGTAAATATACCATTATGTGAATCATTTTGAATAATATATAAATTTATATAAAAGATTAGCGGGGGGTGTCTGACTGTTTTTGGGATAGAAATTGGAATAGTAGGGTTTTAAATGTAGATGGGGAGAGAGAATGCCGAATTTTGATAGGAAGGGAATTCCAGAAATTAACAGAGCGAGCAATAAACGAGTTTTGGAACGAGATAGATCTGTGAGAAGGAATGTAAAGGTCGGAAGGTCGAGATCTTGTGAAAAGGGAGTGGACTGAGGACTTGAATTGGAGAAGGTTGTAGGCGTAAGAAGGACGATGGTTGTTGATAATTTGATAGAGGAATGTACCTAGGAAATATTGTCTTCGAATGGAAGGGAAGAGCCACTTTATACTATGTTATATATATATATATATATATATATATATATATACATGTTATATACTAAAACAGAAATATAATATAAAAATAAAATAGTGGGAGCTGGTTGGATATAATTATTGAACGAGAACTGGAACTGAGAACTGAGGGAGGGCGAGCCAAGAGAACGAATTGACTGGGAGCCAGTAAACATCCGCTCCTCCTGTTAACAACAGCTTCCGCTAAAACCGGCATCCCTCGTCAATCATCAATCACAGAACTCTCAGGGCAAATAATAAAATACAAAACTATATTTGTTTATTTTAGTTTATATTTTTTTTTGGAAAATATTGTCAGTTGAACCGGACAATATCGTTAAAAAAATGTAAACTACTGAATTGAATAAGAACATATATTTGTGAACAGTAGCCGATTCGAGGCTTATTGAATTAAAAACTTATTTAGGCGTGTCTAGTTTATTCTGTTGGCATTGAATGAGACTGAGCCGTCATGATCATTCTTTCGGGTAAAGTCATAAATTTTTGCATTTCGATTAAAATATCTCAAAAAAGTAAAGGACATACCAACAGAAATGAAAAAATGAAAAAATAATTTTATTCTGGGACTACTGTCCCCTAATAATAATAACAGAGTTACAAATTTATGGGTCTTAGTCTGACATAATAATAAAAATAAAAACTAATTTTACTGTTAATTGTTATTTCAATTGTGCAATAGATTGAAATTAAACAGTGTACAGATGCAAGTAATTCTGCTTTGAATGAATTTGTGGACGAGGATTGACGCATGGAGGTAGGAAATGAGTTCCATAAGGAAGCAGCACGAATGACGAAAGATTTGCTGAAGGACGAAGTTTTATGGGAGGAAATATATAAGTCTATAGGTTGAGACATAGTCTTGAGAGTGTGGCTAGAGGAGCGCAGAGTAAGGAGTTCAAGGATGCAGGTTCTGAAGAATTGGAAAAGGAAAACAGCAAGGAGGAATTGTAGTCGAGAAGTAGGATAAAGCCACTTCAACTCGGTGTACCAGAGTGAAACATGTGAACGCTTGGGGATCCCGAAGATGTATCTTATGAAACAGTTCATGAGTTTCTTCAGTCTCATTTCCAGCCTGGCAGATAGCCCTCCATACACCAAACAGCCATAGTCGCGAAGTGAGGGAATACAAGGGAGATTACAAGGAGCTGTCTGGTTTTTAGAGGAATACAATCACGGAATCTTAGGAATTGTTTAAGGGCAGTTATGGATTTTCGGGTAATCTGGGAGATATGGTTATACCAGGAGAGGTTCTGGTCAAACATTACTCGTAGGTTTTTGACTGTAAAAAATGGATGGGACAGTTATCGAGATTGAGTAGAGGAAAGTAAAGAGAATGAAAAGTAAAAAACGTAGTTATGCTTGAATTTGTACATTCCAAATAAGATTTATTTAATTGAATAGAATAAATTTGTTCCAGAATTTTCGATTTGTCTGCGGGTGTTTGGGCAGTGGTGCATATTAATTTTGGTAAGTATCACATTTGCAAAGAAATTTCAATTTCTTGTCGTAGTGAAGCCTTAATTTGTGACTCTTTGTTCTTAAGAACTTTTTATTCATCAAACAATTTCCTATATGGATCCTTTTGCATCTCTAATTTGTTTTTCTACCGCAGTGCAGTTAAGAAGCGCTTTGTGTAGGATAGCTACTAGTGTTGCCTGAATGCTAGACTAAGACGAGTCTTGGTCTTGCGAACTCAGTCTTGGCCATGGTCTCGCAACAAACTTGCAGTTAGCTACCTACTATTACTATTAATAACATTCGAAATAACAGCATTATTCGATATATACATATATATGATTATGTATATGTATATATATATATATATATATATATATATATATATATATATATATACATCAGTGTCTCGATAAATCTGAATAATTTAACGATAAACACGATGAAAACTCAGGTCATTATTATAGATTCCAGTTCTATTCTTAAACCCATCTCCTTCCTTCTTCCTTTCGTCATCAACGATCATCCGGTCGCATTCAGTTCCTTCGTTAAAGACCTAGGAATCACCATAGACGAAAACCTCTCCTGGAAAACCCATATCGCCCTCATCTCCCGTAAGTCAATAGGTACCCTTAAGTTATTTCATCGCTCTCACCACCTACTCCCACAACCCATCCGCAAGCTCCTTGTATCCTCTCTTATTTTCCCCCACTTCGACTACGGCTGTGTAGTGTACGGAGGCATCCCGATGGTACTCGAGGATAAGATTTGTCTTCGATACTTCGAGACAGTCTCATGTGTCCCACCTTTACGATGAGTTAAAGTGGCTCTTCCCATGTTTTCGCCGACAATATTTCCTTGTGATCTTTCCAATTCCGAACAGTCAACACCCGACACCCTTCCTACATCTACAGTCTCCTACAGTTTAAACCCGTGGTCCACTCCCAGAAAACAAGATCCCGCGTTTCCTACCTTTACACCCCTCCCATAGAACTAAGACATTTGAATATTCCTTTATTGCCCGATCCACTGCCTTCTGGAATTCCTTGCCAAATGATATCCGCCATGGCTCTTCCTTGTCTTCATTCAAATATCATCTCTGCCAATTCCTTTTCACATCCCAAAATGACGTTGTATAATGAAATAAATATTGTGAGTCAAATTTTGACTGAGATGAATGGTTGTTGAGTTGTTAGAGTTTTAATTTTAAGAATCAATCCATAGTGTTTATAAAATTTGTTTTTTATTTTCCCTGATTTCTGTTTTTCTTTTTATTTCAATAATATTTATGTTTTTCAAAATGGTTTTATTTATTTATTTTTTATTTGTTTTAATATATTTATATGTATATATATTCACTGAAGATATTTTATATATTCTTTAATTTTGATTTATGTAAATTCCAATAAATCCCACCAAATTACTTTTACCCTCGTCGTAAGCCAATGACTTCCTGTCCTACAGTTTCCTTTAACAATACTCCACTTATTCCTGTCGAGCGAATCCGCTACCTAGGACTCCACCTAGACAACTAACTTGGAATCCTCATACCAGACTGAAACGACAAGAAACCGCTCGACATTTCCAATTACTTCAGCACTTACTAGACAAACGCTCTAAACTTCCAATTAATTACAAAAGACTCTGATAAGGTCTATTTATACATGACTATAATAAGGCCTATTTGGACTTACGGAGTTATGGGGCTCCACTAAACCATCGAATTCCTCTCGTGTCCAATCCTTACAATCCAAAACCTCAATGCTTCCTACTTTGTTACAAATAAAACCATCTATAATGACCTTAATGTTTCAGATCTGGTTCAATCCAGATACCTATCCTTCCATAATAAACTTCAGAATCATCCCAACCCTTTCGTTTCTAACCTTGCCTCCTCTTCAATTCCTGATAACTCTCCGAGGTGTCTGAAAAGAAGATGGCCCCGTGATCTCCTAATGTAGACATATCATTAGAGTGCTACCATTGGGTAGTTACTCAACAAGTTTTTTCACGTCATTATATCCATATGTTCAAATTTACTATATATATATTTCTTTAATACAGTTTTTATCTTGATTATCTTGAATTAATGTAATTTTTGGCCAGATATGGTTGTTATTTTTTGTGCATAATTGTTATTCTTAAGGGACTTTGGCCCAGAATAAAGTTTATTTTCTATTCTACTTTTACTCTATTCTAAGTAGATAATGACTAAGATATAGAAATGTAAGAGTATGCAAGAGGAGACTTTAAAGATCAGGTTGCAGATAATCTATTGGATAAACCTAAAAAGGCACTCGCTGAAGACGGAATGCCAGCTGGACAGAATGGACATACTCTTAAATCCTCGGTTATTTCCCACTACTGTTCGCTACTCATTATAGAACTTTCTTAGAAGGCTTTGAGTCACCTTTTTCTCAAAGGTTATGGGTCTCCAGCGGTCAACTGGCCTGGGAAAGGTCCACCTTTGTAGACAGAAGAAAAAAATGCATTATAACAATAAATGATAATAATACTGCTTTATTTATTCTGGACAAGTCTATTTAGATTAATATACAATGTGGGATTTGCAGCTCAAATGAAACAATTAAATAGAGAGAAAAACGCTTTATTTTCATAAAATATAAATATAAAGGATTGCTGCCCAATTATATTGGGTTGGTATATACACAGCATACTCTCCTATCCTTAGGACAATATATGAACTTATATATAAATATACAGAAGTATTAGTTAATATTAGTAAAATATATACATATATGTATATACACACATTTTTATTATATTATTTTTTTCCTCTTCATTGTTCATGCTTTTTTTTATTTAATATTTAGTTTCCCTTTCTCTCACTTCTCTCTCTTTATTTCTATTGTTTTCAATTATTCATTAAATAAATAAATAAATACATAAATTAAAACTCTCGGGCTAGCCATGCACGTGGTGGTGAATGATTCCCAGGGAGTCGAGGACTATATTTTCAGCCAACCTCGCTACGTCCTTAATGTCGACACCTAGTTCCTCGAGGAAGCTCCTTGTTCTTCTTGGGATAGTTCCGCGAGACCCAAACCAGAGGACTCTCACGGTGAACTCTCTCTCCGAAGGTCTCACGGAATTTATCTTTTAGGAAAGGGATAGATTTATCGTACGTGTTCTTCTTTTCCCTTTCCACTTCACCCGCCTGATCGAGGTCATTGCTCTCAAAGCGGACAGTTGGATCCAAGATCAGCGCTGTCCTTCCTGTCTTGGAAAATGCGACGATATCCGCGTATCTCGTAGAGCTTTCACTATCGATCTAATATACTTCGTCAAAGCAGGTGAATTTCCTTTCCCTAAAAAAAAGAAAGAAAGTAAGATCAGTAATAATAGCTTCCTCACGGTTTTCATTGGCTACACAATTAACTATATTTTTTCATTTTCGTATGAAATCCAAGGTAGAAGCCGGAAATACAGTAATCCCTTAACATTCGCGAGTGTCATATCTACGATTTTTTTTTATCTGCGAATAATGAAATGCGGAAGAGTTCCACATTTAAAAATCGCTTATTTCATGAATCGTGGAAAAAAAAAATGTCTACCAAGTAAGGTCAGTATAGATAATGATGTAGAGATGGTTGGCCGTTGATATAATAGGAGGAGTTAGTCGGGGGTGCGGTCAGATAAGAACTAAATTAAAATATAGTAATTATTTTATTTTAATTTTGCCGACGTTTCGACCCACTTTGCAGGTCGTCTTCAGGGCTACAAAAGATACAAAACATGTTGAGAATAAAAATTAAATATAAGTAGATATAAAATAAGAAGAAGTTGTCAGATACAGAAATAAAAGATGATATCAGAGATATAGTTGGTGACAATGTAGTAAAATATTAAGTATTATATAATGTAGATTATATATTATATACTTAATATTTTACTACATTGTCACCCACTATATCTCTGATATCATCTTTTATTTCTGTATCTGACAACTTCTTCTTATTTTATATTTACTTATATTTAATTTTTATTCTCAACATGTTTTGCATCTTTTGTAGCCCTGAAGACGACCTGCAAAGTGGGTCGAAACGTCGGTAAAATTAAAACAAAATAATTACTATATTTTAATTTAGTATTTATCTGACCGCACCCCCGACTAACTCCTTCTCATAAGGTCAGTATAGATAGCTTCCTGACCGTTTTCATTGGCTAAAAAATATCTATATTACATGATCTAAAATTTTTCGTATAAGAATAAAATATCTGGAAGAAGCCGTTTTCGTAAATTCAGAAATCCCTTAACATATACGGACTTGATATCCACGAATTTTGTTTATCAGTAAATACTAAAATTCTAAACAGTTCCACACTTGCAGATTGCATATTTGATAATTCGTAATTAAAAAAAAAATCTAGTTCATGCTGAATATGTATCTCGCTACTGTTAGTTCAAATGACGTATTTAAAAATTGAGTGTTTTATAGTTGAGCATCAAAACTAATTATTTCTTTATGATTTATTAGTATAATTTTATATTTTATTGCCCTCTGCTATTTTTCATAGTAGTAGACTACTTATATCAATTGCAGACTACATAATGTTAAAAATAGTATAAAAATTTAAAACGTTTACATACGATTTTCTGCACTAACAGTGATGATAATACTTAATAGGTGTGTTTTCACTCGTAAAGTGGATGGAGCAAAACATTGACAAAATTCAACTTTTTTTTATTGGAGCCAACGAGACCAATATTTTTCTTCAGTCAGTTCAAAACTAATTTAAGCTAATATATAAAAATATTAGTGAAGTTCACACAACTGTGATCATTACGGAGAAAATCAAGACCACGATGAGCTGATTGAACTTAAAAAAAAAAACACAATCACAAATAAGACTTTTTTTTTTTTTACACATGATTATAAATTTACTTAAAATCATATAAAATCTAAGTGAAGGCAGTAAGAGGCATACTAGTTTGGAATAGACCAAAAAATACAGTATAAATCAACTTTTTGAATAAAACCTGAAATTTTACAACCTTATAAAAATATTGTCTTAACCCAAGTACCGCTCCATGTAATCAATGCCTTCCACATTTCACAGCCATTATATTATTAATAGTTATTTATATTAATTTTAATTATTGAATGGAATTCAATGAGATTTGTACTAGACAATTTCAAAACTATTCTCCAAAGTTCCTCCAAGTTTAGATTAATGGCGAACGAGCGTTTCAAACAATTTTCAAACTATAGGCGTGTCAAAGAATACGTTTGCTGGTACAAAAGCGGATGTATTTTTTTGAGAATAGTGAATAGAATTTGATAAAATTGCTGCTTAATTAATTATCTGTTAGCCATTCACTAACTTCTCTCCAAATTTGAGCCGAATCGAACGTGTGGTTTTAGAGATAAAGACGTATCAAGAAAAACAAGTTTGCGCATATATATGAGAGAAAGTAGATTATCAAATTCAAATAAATCGATAAAGAATCATTATTTTATCAAAATACTCCTTTCTTTCAACTTTGAGCCAGATTAACGAGCCGTATCTGAAATATTGGCATATATAAAAAAATACATTTGCGCGTGCGTAAGCGTAAGTGCTGAATGGAATTTGATGAAATTGGTATAGGACCATCTAGGCACTAACCTGCATATTACTCAAATTCATGAAAATCGGATAAACGGTATTTGATAACGACAGTAGAGGACAGATATCTCAAAAACTAAGCGATATAGTAAAAAGAGGTATATGATAAATCATACTGCAAATTTTATTAGCTGTAAGTTTATATTGGAAGTCTTTGTCGATGCGATGGACAGTTTTCATGACATAAGCGAAAACCCGAAAAACATCAATAAACATGAGGCATTTTTTTTTTTGTTGCAATATTGGCTAAAGAAGTATTCAATCGCCTTCCAAAACAATAAATATAAGGGAATCCAAAAGCCAGGATGTGCCCGAAGAGGAGTGTGTCCAAGGATGAGATGGTTGGACAACGTTGCTGAGGACGTGATTGCCGAGCATGGTAGAATGTTCCCCTTTCAGCATTCTCGTGTCTAGCGGCGAAGTTCAAATCCGGTCTGGACAGATTGAAATTTATTTCCTGATGTACTCATGTAATGAATCTCGACCTTCCCACTCTATTCAGAATATATTTCGTTGTACTAATAGAACACTCCCTCTCAGCTAGAAATGGCGCCACAGTGGGTAATTGAAGACAAATGAATATATTTTTCGGACGGATATCTCGGAACTAAGCGATATAGTAAAAAGAGGTATATGATAAATCATACTGCAAATTTTATAACTTCAAGTTTTTATTGAACGTCTTTGTCGATGCAATGGATAGTATTCTTGACATAAGCGAAAATCCGAAAAACAGCAATAAACGAAAGGCAAATTTTTTTTCTCGCGAAATTGGCTATAGTTGAGGACGGATATCTTGGAAACTAAGCCAGATAGCGAAAAAAGGAATGTAATAAATCATACTAGTTGGCCCGTGCGAAAAATTCGCAGACAATTTTGTCTAGTGAAGAAATAGCAAAACAATATGGAAATAAGAAGTTCGTATGTATTATGTAAGGAAGGAATTAATATTTTTTCCTTGGTCGATTACAATATTCCATATATTATAATAGACCAAATTATTTGTACAAATTGCTTTGCTAGGACTTATTTTTAAATGCTGACTAGAAAGATAATAAAAATAATAAAGGCAAAATAATGCCCCAATCATAGGATATTTTAAATTATTAAAAAAAATAAAATGTCAGAACAACCAAATGTCTTCTAAAGAAATAAAATAAAGTTAAAAGAAAAGCCAGGAAAAAAAAAAAAATGAAGTCGACTATTCTACTCCTAAATGCAACATCTTTAAACAGGAAGACATTATTAAGTATACCAAAACTAATGGACTGTATCTTTGTTATTAATTGTCCGATTTTTACGATTTTTTTTTGTAGGTAATTTAGTAATCTTTCTAATTATTATGGGTACAATCAAGAAAAAAATGTATACTTTTTGAGTTGTTCGCAAATAAAGTTTCTTTTCCTCCATAACTTTTTTACCCAGAAATTTCGAGGAGATGGGACTATTTTTCGCATGTGAAGGAGGAGATTATCTTCAAAATGAGTGATCAATCATAGGATTTGATGAAGAATTTACAAAGTTATGGCGTACTGACAAAAAAAAACACCTTTTAGAAATAATATATAGGATTGCAAATTTTATCAGCTTTATGTTTGAATTTATTTATATTACTTCGTTGATGTGATGGATAGTTTTTCTGATATAAGCGAAAATCCGAAAAAAAAGTGACTTTCTAGGCGCTCCTCCACATCTGGCTCACCACCTAGAAGTGGGGACTTTTAATATGTTTACCTCGTTACTAGTCAAAACAATGTCCCAAATTCGAAAATTGTGTCCCCGCCATTTCCTTCTATAATCATTCATTGACTGGACTACATGGTTTATTCATTTATATTTTTGAGATTCACAGTATCATATGGTATCGAATTCTTTGTTCTGGATCCTTTAATGTAAATGATTACAGAAGTTTTTTAATGATGTATTTTAAGTAAATTTTGTTTCTTCCTTTATTAATAACTAGTAGGCCCGTGCAAAAAATTCGCACAGCATATTGTTATCAAATTAAGAATTAATAAAAAGATTAATAATAATTAATTAATTAGCCAGATTAATAATAAAATAAAATAATGCAATGTATCAAAAGATAAAGAAATCAAATGTTACTTTATCGATAAATATAATCGACAAAGAAAACAAAAATTAATTTAAATCTTCATTTTGTTTGGAACCAACATGTTTACAAATTTCATAAGCTGTATCTTTGCTAAAATTGTCCGATTTCAATGATTTTTTTTTCCTTTTGTAGGAATTTAGTAATCTTTTATATAATCATGGGCATAACCAAGGGAAAAGTGTGTAATTTTTTAGTTATTCGCAAATAAAGTTTCTTTTCTTTCATAACTTGTTTGCCTGAATTTTCGGGTGATTGGACTATTTTGTCCGCCTGAAGGAGAAGGAAGCCTTCGAAATTGGTGGCTCAATCTTGAGATTTGGTGAAAAATTAACGATGATATGGCTTGCCGATCAAAAACACCATCGATAAATAATATAAACTCCTCCTCTCTCGATCATAGAGGCCTCAAGTCGACGAAATGAGACATGTATTCAATGACAGTACTACAATTAATGTAAGGTTGTGTGGATGCGAACCCTATGCCTTGCGTTATCTCGAAAATAGTACGTTTTTGGGCTTAAAAACGCAGGATCCGATAGTTCCGAGGGAACTAACTATCCGGGTCTTGCTGTACGCATCAAAATCTTCTAGATCCAATCTGTCCCGTATCGATCTACAGACCTACCACCGTTCTAGTATTGAAGGCTAGCAACATGTTTGTATCGACTTTATTTATTTTAGAAAGAAAAACAAAAGTGGAGAATACGATTCGCTAACCCCCCGTGAAATTCTGAATCCAACGGTACCCCATTCATGGTATTTGAGCATGACAGGAGCTTATATTTGGTACAAAACCGATTTCGAGCCTTACTGTAATAATATATATACGGATTGTTATAATGTCCTTCCTTTCTTGTTGTATTAATTTGTATATAAAAAAAAAACATTTCTTTTTTGGTACTTCGGTCTGAAACGACTCTTTCGAATTTGATGATTACAGAAGCTAAAACAACTGGCGTAGGTAACCGAGGAGAGAGTTGAATAACCTTTAGGTTGCGGATGTTAGGGGGATAATATCGGAATTGGACATTACTTTTTGCTGACAGATCTAGGAAGCGGCTATTAGAGCATTGGCAAATCCCAGGGCCGTGAGATCGCAGGCATTTAGTGCGGTTCAGCCTTTTCGCTACTACTGCTGACCCGTCTATATCAACTGCTGAATACCGAACGTCGACTGCTATGTGTCTTGTCAAACCTTTGTCTTGTCAGCGTAAAAAAATTCGATAAGTAATAAGATGATCCGTCTTTCCTTAAAAAAAAAATTATTTATTTTTTCCGTAGTTGCTTTTAATTTATTTTACTAGCGTGCAGCTAAGTCTATTGTATTAAAAGTAACCTACTTGAAATTCTGGCTTTCTAGAGAAAATAGTACAGGATAATCCATGAATTGTTCGGATTATCAAAGATTAAATTTAAATTAAAGAAAATATATGTATTAACTTATTTATTCAGAATTATTAAAATTTGTCACAATTAAGGACATTTATAATAGTGTTCAGAGATCACATTCACACTCAATTTACAATAAATAAAAATAAATAATATAGAAAAATAATCCTATATATTATTTCTAAAAGGTGTATTTTTGTCGGTGGGCCTTAACTTTGTCAATTCTTCAATAAATCTAATAATTGACGTGTTATTACCTTACTAATAATTGACCTGTTATAAGATATTTTTCTCCTTCACATGCGAAAAATAGTCCTATCCCTCGAAATTTCTGGGAAAAAAGTTATTAAGAAAAAGAAACTTAATTTGCGAATATCTCAAAAAGCATGCAGTTTTTTTCTTGATTGTACCCATGATAATTAGAAAGATTACTAAATTACCTACAAAACCAAAAAAAAAAAAAAAAATTGTAAAAATCGGCTAATTATTAACAACGATACATTCCATTAGTTTTGATATACATAATAATTTCTTTCTCTTTTAAGATATTGCACATACTATTCTACTACACTTTTTTTCCTGGCTGATATATTAACTTTATTATTTCTTAAAGACATTTGGTTGTTCTTACATTTTATTTTTTTTTAATAATTTAGAAAATTTTATGATCTGGGCATTATTTTGTCATTACTTTTATCCAGTCAGCGTTTAAAAATAGCAAAACAATTTGTACAAATATTTTTGTGTATTATGTTAAATGGAATATTTTAATCGACCAAGAAAAAAATATTAATTCCTTCCTTACATAATAAATAGGCTCTACTTATTTCCATATTAGTTTGCTATTTTTCACTAAACAAAATTTTCTGCTAATTATTCGCACGGGGCACCTAGTAATACGAACGAAGTAAATCTATATAAACAAACGAACTAAACTAATGAAAATAACAACTAAACACGAGCAATAATATTTCAGAATCCATTCATTCAGAGATGAACTTCCCCAGCGAAGCTTTTCTCTCCACTCCTGGAAGGAAATGAAGGACTCTAGGCCTTACTAGTATTAAGGACCAGTAGAGGCCGTTGCCAAAACTCCAATAAATGCTTATACACAAAAGGTCTCTGGGCCACTGCCGCTTTAACCTTAGCGGAGGATTGTAGGGATGGGTGGTGCTAGAAAGGGATTGTGCAAGAGAATTTGGATGAATAAGGTTCTGATGAAATTTTGAGAATTTTTCTGGGATAAAGACTGGGACAAATGGGATATTATGTTCATAGAGTAGGGTTTAGTTGGTTACTTAAAACGGAGCATCGACTATTGTTCGAAGGACTTTAGATTAAAAGGATCGGATGCGTTTGATGTTAGAAAATTTTGCTGTCCCCCACAGTTCAAGTCAATATAGGTTTCAGAATTGTCTTGTAGATAAGTTATTTGTTTTCAATAGAAAGTTTAGATTTTCTGTTAAGTAGTCTGTAATGTATATTTCTGACAATTATCATATAATGCGCGTCGAGTCTCTGATTTTGTTGCTCCAGAAAAATGTTTATCCAATTGTTTCCATTTATTAAATCTATTACTTGATCCCGAGATAAATTTCTAGATTGTAACCATTTAATTCTAAATTCAGAGAGTATCGTACAAGCAGCCAGGAAGTGATAGAGATTTTCTGTTTCGTTTGTATTACACATGCTACAATTATTATTTGTTTGCTTGAAGTGTTTATAATTTAAGTTCAAAACGTCAGCTCTAGGCAAGTAAATGTATTCACTATATGTGATATAGTTTGAAGAAAAATATAAGAAAAATTTATTTTAAAAAAGAAACCGGAAAAAAGGAAATTAAATTAAAAAAAAAATGAATGTGCTTTAAATTGATTTTATTTTTCTTGGTCAGTTATAGCTGTCGTTAAAATCGATTCATTTAGCTTAAGATAGGCTGTATTATTTTATTTACTATTATTTCGTCATTTGATCATTCACCAATATCCTATGCAAATTATTCGTTGTGGTCATAATAATTTACAACATAAAGTGGTATTACAACATAGTGGTCGAAAACCACTATCAACTAACAATGATTTTTACTAAAATTATCAAAAAAGTTTGATCTTACCCATAAATTATTACAAAAGATCCTTGTTAAAATCTTCTTTGTTTCAAAGAGGTTTTTTTTTTCTTTTTCAAATTAATGATATTCATTCATCCTCCTTCACACTCCAGAAGGGTATGACAAGGCCTTCTTGATGGCTAAGGCGACAGAGCAATTCACGATCTAGGAAACGGTGAAGTGAGAAGAGTTGAGTCAGCTGATTCTGAGATGCACGATTCTAATTGGTGAACTGAATACCTAGGTCGGGGTTAAACGTTCCGGCAAAGGTTAACTAAACCACAATTGTTCTCATGAGCTTGATGACAGCTCTCGTGTAAGGCTTTCATTGAGTTCGGTCGATGAAACATCCATTATGAGTATAGGTTATAGTTTGAGAATATTTTTTTTTTTTATAAAGACCAATTATTTACTAGAGACATTACTGAAAAAAGGGAAGCGTGCTGCAGAAGCTCAAAGAAAAATTTGGCAGTGTTTATGGGGATGATGCCTTAACCGAACGCAGCTGCCAAAATTGGCTTGCCAAATTTCATTCAGGAAATTTTGAAATCAATGATGCTCAACGGTTTGGGCGACCACTTGAAATTGAAACGAGCAATGTTAACGCCATTGTTGATAAAAATCCCACCCAATCAGTGCGAGAGATTGATATGGCCCTAATTGTGTCGCACACAAGCATAGAAAACTATTTGCACAACCTCAGCTCTGTTTCCAGGCTTAATGTTTGGGTTCCTCACATAATTTTTTTTTTAAATCACAAAAAATGTTACGACTTCAATAAGACTTTAGCTGTCTACAAGAAATTTAGCAGAAATTCAGAGCCATATAATATAGACAAAATGACATCAACAGGACCTTCGTAAACAAACTTATAATGGAGATAAAAAATAAAAAACTACAAGGATTTTTTGTTTATTTATTCCTTATGTAGGCATTAATTAAAAAAAACATTCATATGGCTTTGAAGAACAATAATTCAGCTTTCCAACGGATATAGTAACATCGAATTTGGAGAACATCTTGAAGAGTTATGAATGATCGGAAGGGTGTTGTGTTTCACCGAGACAACGCTAGGCCCCACACCTCATTGGTCACTCGCAATAAATTATTGAGCCTTGGATGGGACCTTTTGCCCCACCCTCCCTATTCACCAGACCTAGCTTCAAGTGACTACCACTTATTCCGGTCTCTGCAGAACTCCATGAATGGAAAGAAATTCCAAAAGGAAGAGGACATCAAAAACCACTTGGATCAGTTTTTTAACAATAAACTCCAGACATTCTATGAACATGGCATTATGCAGTTAGTGGAAAAAATGAGAAAAAGTCATATTAAATAATGGTCAATATATTGTAGATTAAAATTAATTTTATGTCTATAATACATTGAGTTTTATTTCATCCTGAAAAACCGAAAGGACTTATTTGCCAACCAAAATATTTTAAATATATGATTGAGTATTAACTGGAACTTTCGCAGTTATTCGAATCAAATTTCGCAGTTAAAATAAATAACGGGTTATAAACGAGATGGTTTACAAATAAACAGAGAGAGGGCGTGTAGGTAGATATGGATGGCACATCTGTGTTTGCACATGTCCTTCCTTCCTCTTCCCTCGCTGCTCAATGATACTCTTGTTGTGTGCTCTATATCCCACTTTATATTACATTTTATACGCTCCATTTAGTGCGAATTAATATTTATTATTATTAAATAGTTATTCAAATAATAGTATATAAATAACTAGTATATAAATAACCATATTTGTCGATTATCAGGACAGATAATTTTTATATTTATACACAAATAAAGATCAGAGGCAGTCCCAAATCACCGGTATAAATAGTGCTGACCATTTAGAAGTTGTACAAATATTTATTTCCTTAATTGTTTTTAATTTATTTATATTTTACTGCAGTATATCAAAGTCTCTTATGTAAAACGTTACGGATTTCAAAATCTGGCTTCCTAGAGAAAATAATGGTATTTATTCCAGTATGGTTTTATCTGTATTGCTACGTTTCTACTTATTCTCAGACCAATAAATGTATTAACTGCACTATTATAAGGAATATAATATGAAGATATAAGAATGTCTGCCATGTAAGGTCAGTATAGCTTCCTCACCATTTCCATTTGCTAAAAAATATCTAAAATATTATAAGGTCTAAAAATTTTCTTATGAGAATTAAAATCTCTGGAAGAAGCCGTTTTCGGCAATTCAGTAATCTCTCAATATATACGGGCTTGATATTCACGAGTTTTGTTTATCAGCAAATACTAAAATGCGAAAAAGTTCCGCATTTGCAGATTGTATATTCGATAATTCATAATTAAAAAAAAAAAAAATACAGTGCATATCGAATATGTATCGAGAGCAAAAAATTAATTATTTCTTTCCTTATGATTTATTAGTATTTTATGATTAGTAGTATAATTTTATATTTTATTGACCTGTGCTGTTTTTCATAGTAGTAGATTACTTATATCAATTGCAGGCTATATAATGTCAAAAATAGAATAAAAATTGAAAACTTTTACATACGACCTTCTGCACTAATAGTAGTGATGTATACCTCATAGGTATGTTTTCACACTTAAAATAAAATGCATGGAAGAAAAAATGTATAGGAAAAAATCAACTTTTTGTTTGTTCGGAATTAACGAGACCAATTCTTTTCTTCAGTTAGAACAAAACTAATAAAGCTGGAATATAAAAATATGAATGAAGTAAATATTTAGATTTGAAATTTGATATTTAAGTAGAAAATCGAGACCATGACGAGCTGGTTGAACTTAAATGTTAATAAACACAATCAAAAACTTTCATGTCTATACTTTCGTAACTAGTGTTGGCCAAATGCGAGATCGAGACGAGTTCATGGTCTCAGTTTTGGTCTTGGTCTTGCGCAAGAATCTCGGAACAGTCTTGCAGTTACTTATTAGCTTATTACTATAGAGGTATCACTGTCCTTTTTTAGATAGGAGAAACCTAACTAAGCCCGAATGAAAAATTAGAGGAGTTAAATGCAAAACTATATTGGTTACACCAATTATTAACATATAGTAAAAGATTGCCAAGTATTAGTAACTCGCCTAAATTGTTATCCAAAAAATCGATTATTTTACCAGTCCTGGTCTTTGTCTTCCAACAGTTAGGGGCTTTGGTCTTAGTTTTGCAAAGTGCAAGACCAAGACCGATTTTGGACGACACTATTTGTAACGTTGTACAATTTTAATTTTTTTCAAATTTAACCTTCGATTATCCGAACAGGCCATGCAAGTGTTCGGATTATGAAGGCAGTCCTGTAGTTCTAATCGCCAAGTTGCATCCCCTGGGATAAAGTTGAGATCAGGATCTCCTCCTCCACCTCTCCCTCAGGATCCATATAAACAGACAGGATATTTAGAGGTTCTATATTTAAGAGAGGATCGCCCTATAAACCTTGGCTATTTTGCATCGGGCTGTGTTAGAGCTTGCTGCAACAGTTAGCACAAACATCCTCATCGCACAAATCTATTTCTGTATTCCAAGTTCCTTACAGTTGCTTTTCTCTTTGTTGCACAATACTTGAAGAAATCTTTTAGGTTATTAAGATAAATGTACCAGCAAAGTACAATAGAGTACAGATTAACAGATTTAAACATAAATAATAAGCTTAATAAAGGATTTCTCGTAAGTAGAAGCAAATATTTAAAAGGTTGATAGTAGACAGCAAGATCTACAAAAAAGTTCAATCGCCCAATTCCAGCAGAAATGTAGAAAATTCAAGATTTGTGTTTTTTTTTTTAAATGAGTCACGTTTTTTGTTTATTAGGAAGCGATAACATAAGAAGTATTTGATATAATTAATTAAACATTGCTCCATAGTAAACTAGACAAAATTTACTTTAGAGCTTTAATATATATAAATATATACTTATATTATAAATATATACTTTAATATATATAAATATATACTTATATTTATTTTTTATTTTATTTTTATTTTTTCAACATGTTTGTATCTTTTGTAGCCCTGAAGACGACCTGCAAAGTGGGTCGAAACGTCGGCAAAAAATTAAAATTATTTATATATTTTAATTTTTTTTATTTTTTTGACCGCACCCTCGACTAATTCCTTCTCATATCATATCAACGGTCAACCAACTCTACATCATTAAAAATTTACTTTAAATGAAAGTAGAGTTTCTCATTTTTAAAATTATTTAAAGAGGACTTTTTTGAGTGGCCATACACAGCTAAGTCCCGTTTTAAAAAAAAGTCCTAAATTATTTCAGATTTTTTTTTATCAACTTTCAACTGTACTAAATTTACCCTAATTTTACAAAAACTTCTCGGTTTAATAAGGTTTAAGTTTATATTTATTAAGTTGAGTTTGATTGGGAAAAATTTTAAAATTCACTTTAAGTTTCGAAAAGAAATGATGTGATTTTCTATCCAGTCACCTTAAAGTACCCTTCTTTTCTGCTAAAATGACCACAATTAACTGTTGCAAAGCTTTTAGTTCTTGTTTTCCCGTGATTTCGGGTGTGTTGTAATAAACGTAATAGCCTAAACTCATCCTAATAAATAATTTTAAAAATATTTTACATGCAATATGGTTATGAAATTGTGTTTTTCCTCCAGATTTCTGTCATTAGAATTGACATATTTTTATAAGTGACTAACTTGATGTTTTAACTTACTAAAACTTACGTTTAAGATAAAGAAACCTTACGATTGCTTCAATTATTTTCATGAAAACGTAAATATTAGGACCAGTTTTTCTATGTAGCAATGTTTAATTACTTAAATTACATACGATTCCGAGCAGTTTCCGAGATATCCGTCTTTGTATTTAACTAAATTCGAAAACAAATTTTTTTGCTTCGCTTTTTTAACAATATCTGACTCGCTAAATATTTCACTTATATTTTAAATCTTTCAAAAGCTAGAGCAATTATAACTTTTATATTTAAACTCCAAAACTATGCAGAAAAACTTACTTTTCGCAATTTTCATTATTTTATAGTTATTAATAATTATATATATGTATATTATATAAGCTAATGTGTACATATAATGTATACAACAATAAATACTATTTTACCATGCTATCTTCAATCCTAACAACAAAAAATACCAATGATGTTTTTCTGTGAGATCTCGAAATGAAGGGTGATGGTAAGATTATAAAATAATATATATTCTTGAAGGAATTTTAATATTTTACAACTTTCTTTTTCAGGGCTTTTTCGTAGAATGAACAAATAAAGAGGTGTTCAAAAGAAGATAAAAATCTGAGTCGAAAATGTCAATAAAAATTAGCGAATATTATTCACGGATATTATTTATTTTATTGAAGGAAGTAAGTCGGCAATCAAAATTTAGTTACTCCATCTGCTTTTATAAACCACACAACTTCAGTCTCTGAGCCTTTCAGTTGACAGAATGACGAACTCCAATTTCAACATTTTTTAGTAATGTCATTTTAGTGATATTTCTAGTTGGAAAAGTAAGTAAGTTGATTCCGGAGTAGATGATTACAGTGTTGAAATATAGAACTATTAATTAAGGTATACATTTTGCCACTACAAACATCATTAAAATAAATAATAAAGAATGTTGAAATTGGAGTTATTCATTCTGTCAACCGAATGGCTCATATATGCCTACAGAGGTTTGAAAGTATATCTCTAGAAAACAATTATGGATCGTAGGACTATTAGTTATTTTTCATTGCAAAATTTACTAAAACAAAATTACAAGATTTTCATTGCCTGCCATGGATAGGTCAAAAGTTGTCTTACTAATTGTAAGTAGATAATGTTGGGATTTCAGAAAGGGAAAATTCATCTCATTATTCACTAATTTAATTTTCTAAAAGGTTACTTGATAATTTTTTGGAGTAAATGGCCGATAGATACCTAATTATTCAAATATAATATCTTATCTAGACTTAATACTCTGCAGTAAATATATTTGTGGTTATAAACATATCGGTGAAATATTTTTACATTTCACTTCTTCTTTTACACAAGTACAATGAAATAGTATTTTAAATAATGGCATTATCTTGATTCTGTGGCTTTTAAATACCTTTTTTGTAACATCTCAGGTATATAAAAATCTTTCATTTTTATACGACTTTTCGTTTTTGAGCGGGACTGTTAAAACACACACACAAACCATTTTGCGAGACTTGGTTATTTCGACTCGGGGGACTTTAAACATGTATTTCCGCTGAAGACTGAGATTCGAATATTTTCACGATCGCAATACTTTCCTTTAATATATATTTCATATATAGGTAAGCGAAAATAAAATTGGTATAAACAACTTTACAATACCTAATTTGGATATAAAGTGACACGACTTTTCTTAGCCCAATTATTCTGTTTCTTGTACCTTGATTCCCATTCAACCATTTGTCTCAAACAAGAAGATAAATCTCAAGGTATCTACAGTGGTAGGATCTAGAGATTGCAAATAGATCGGCCGAAGACGCTCCTCCAGGTACCCGGCATATCCTCAAAGACATCCATTTTTTACCCCGGAGGCGGGAACCCGGAGCGGAAGTAGGGGGAGGGCCGGAAGGATAAAACAGGAAACTTGAGGAGAGCCTCCCCCGACTTCCGCTCTCACACTATAAATAGTGGCCTCTTCCGGTCCCCGGCTAATTCCTCTCTTGCTTCGTTGTCGCACTTCGGCAACATTTTTTCTACCATCGTCTGCTGCCCACGCTCCTCAGCACCTAAAAAAAATAATTGGGGTTCCTAACTTTTTCTGAGTAACAAAAACTAAAATTTTCAAAAGAACAGATACTATTAAGTACATTTTGCTAGATTAAAATTATATTGTCGATTTATCATTTTATATTTTTGACAGAAAAATGACATGGGTCCCACATATCAACAAAAAAAGAAAAACCTTAAACCTCAGACTACGACTGTTATTACTCACTTGTCTCAAGACGCTCAAAATTAAACCTAAAACAAAAACTGAAGACTTATATTTATCTACTTAAGCCCAAATGGACCTACGCTTCACAAATATATGGGATAGCCAAAACGAACCACATACGAAAACTGGTTTCATTCAAAAACCTTCAGGAATATAACTAAAGCTCCATGGTACGTTACGAACATGACTTTACATACAGAATGTCTACATACAGACAAACGATTTCACGATAACTTATATGGACATACTAATACACAGAAAGTATGGTTACATTTAACATACCCGAAAACACACTTTGGAGACTCAAAAGGAGCTGGATGAGGGATTTCCTCGCTTAGGAATACCTTAAAATCAAGACAGAAAGGGATGCCGCTGGGAACTCCTTTCTCTCACGCCGATCAAGCCACAACCAGAGCATTGTTCCCGAAATCAGACTCGTTGTTTGTCAGTAATTCTGACAGGTGTGGGTGAGAAATTTAGTAATAAAAAACTACGGTGTATGCTTTAGACCATACGATATAAGTGAAAAAATCAACAAGATGAGATTAATAATATGAAATATAAATTATAAATAATAGATCATTACAAAGATGAAATGCTGAACATTCCCCTCACATACAGTATACAGATCCCATTTATAGTTTCTGAGATATTTTAATCCATATGTGAAAATAATTTAATTAGTCGACTCTAGCCGAGTTTATCCGAGCGTTAATGCCGAACGATCAATCTAATTCATTCTCCACAAAAAAGTGTAAAACGAGCCTAAAGAAGTTTTCACTTAATTTTTTTTTTTTTAAATCTGGTGCATGTATCACACAACTTTCATTTACCAACCTATATATACTAACAGCTACCTGACATTTCATTTAGGTGAAGATCTTACAGCTAATAAATATTTTCAATTCTAGATTAACCCCATGGTACGTTCTCACATATTAACGTATCTACATGAGGTGTATAGGGAATTAAATGCTTGTTGGTTGAAAACCAAAATACCCAACTAAAATTTCTAGGACAATGTTTTGGTCGTGAAATTTGATTTTGTAAAACGACTTAAACTGAGAACATTCAAGAAACTGAAAAAAAAAATCTCCTTTACGTCATGAAAAATAAATGAAACATTATACAATTTAAAAATTTTATAATAGTCGATTGATGTTTGACTGTTGTGAAAATTGAAGAGAACTAGGTTGGGGTGTTCAGTCAAAAAAATAAAAAATAAAAATAAATCAATGGTATTTATTTTTATTTTAGCAGACGTTTCGACCCAAAGTTACAGGCCTTCATCAGGGATGATTCCATGAAAGATTCCCGTAAGACGATTAAAAATTGTATTTATGTTTTAAATAGTTTTTAGTCCCTAGCTTTAAGAAGTCTCTTTCAGATAATATTCAATAAAAATTTGTTTCGAATTTTGTATCATTTAAGAAACAATTCGAGGATTGTATCGTTCCACTTTTTAACAATACATGCAGTAGTGTCCAAAGTCTTCCTTGTTCTTAAATTTTTTTTGTCCATTCATTTATTAGCCTAAATATTCTTTTGTTAACTATAAAATACACGATAGTCCTGCTAGTAAGTGAGTCATTGAGTTACAGTGACTGAGTCATTCGTGAACGATGAGACAGGTCATTGAGTAGCTTTAGTCACTTTGAGGGGCCTTACTCATCCCACCTTGAATTAATTTAAATACAGATTTAAGATAATGAATTTTTTTTTTGTAGTTCTAGCTATGCTGCATTAATATTTTGAAATCTATATAAATAAAATAAAGATTTTGTCACGAAATTAAATAGAATCAACTCGTTTTATGATATTTTTCATCTTCATACATTGCAGACATCAAATCCACTTTTGAAAATTTGTTGTCTGTCTGTATGTCCGCATTGCAACGAAATTTTGTCAGGGGTAAGCTCAGCAATGGTTTATTGTAGACTTTTGACATTATATTAAGGTTTGCTTGACGTAAAATATAGGCTTTAAATGAAAACAAAATATTGAGTTGAACCAAAGTTATGAATTCTTGAGTAATTTGTCTAGATATCTCAGTTAGGCAGTTACTTACTTCGATTCTCATCCCAACCTACTCTACCTCGAGCCACATTTAAAAGTTGTACTATTCAACTGATGGAAAAAAAAAAATCACAACTCAACGGGAAAAACACGCTAATTTTTCATCTTTGTCCGATCTTTCCGTTCAAGGTGTCATTCGATTCAACTTCCCGAGCCTAACAAATGTTGTCGTATACATTTTTAGGATTAACCAAACGGATTAGCCGAAAATCAAGAGAAAAAAAATCCCAAAAATTTCATCCCGCCCGCCACAATATTCTAATTTTACACGGATGTAGATGACTCAATGTCCAATGTTATTTTGCCAGCGATAAACTCAGCAGAGTTTAAAGAAGTGGAGAGACTACAACTCTTTTTGATTAATTAATCGACTCCACAATCTCCTCGCTTCTTCATAAATGAAATTTAAATACTTAACAAATTTTAATGGATCAGTGATGGCCGGATTAGTTGTGTGGTACCTAAACAGACAGCCGAATAACAAAGTTTTTTTTATGACTATTGCGAAACCTTGACTTCCATAAGACCCACCGTAAAAGATTTCAAAACAATCCCCCTCCCCTCTCCCGACTCAATTTTATCAAATTGAATTTGGACCCTCTCCCTCCCCCCCATAATATCACTCACCTCGGTTATAATTTTTATCTTAATATGATGAAACTTTCACAATTCTTTATATATTTTTGTATCTTGTCTAGCCCTGAAGAAGACCTGCAAAGTTTGGCCGAAACGTTGGCTTTAAATAAAATAGTTTTCCACTATTTTTTTGTAAATATTTGTATTTTTTGTATATGTCTGTATTATATCTAAATGCAAGACTGGTACTAGGTACTGGATAATTAGGTACTAAAAACACGTAAATATCCATGTCTTTCCACTTGGATCGTAAGATAATTTGATTCCAAAATCGAAAAAAAGGTGATCTACAAGAATATTGAGCCCTTTGGTCTTCATTACTTCGGTGGTGTAGTTCACGCCGAACGGCTCAATATTTTCGAAGTCCACCTTTTTTCTTGGTTTTGTCCTCTTATTATCTTACGATTGAAGTAGAAAGCAAATGGTTATTTACGAGTTTGTATTACCTAATTAAATAGACAAAGTCTAATAGGCAAATTCGGATCGAAACGTTGGATTTTAATAAAATAGTTTTGCCACTATTTAGCCTATTTATGACCGCCACCTCGGACGTTCTTCTTCCTTAATAATGCAACGGTCAACTATTAAATATTCAACAAGAAATTCAACTTTTCCCCCCAAAACTATAAAGTGAGTAAGGCACTGAGATCCTTTGCTTCGTGTCTCGGGTTCGAGTCTGATTGTGACAAGTAATTGTTTATTCTCTTCTTATTTTTCTTTTTTTGTTAGGAAGCTTACGTTTATAATTTTTTCATATTTTAGGCAATAAAACTGGCAATTTTCTTTATATTTTTTTATTTATGTTTGTTGTCTCTTACGTTTCGGGACAATTTTCCCATCATCAGAAAATATTTTTATTTTTACATTTTTTTTTTTTTTTTTTTTTGATGTGGCACCATTTGTCATAAATTAAATATTTTTCACATTTTTTAAAAATTATTTGGTGTTACACATATTCACTGATACACTAATCAATATAGCCAGATGTTGATTAGTGTATCAGTGAATATGTGTAACACCAAATAATTTTTAAAAAATGTGACAAATATTTAATTTTTGACAAATGTTGCCACATCAAAAAAATGAATGTAAAAATAAAAATATTACTCTATGATGGGAAAATAGTCCCGAAACGTAAGAGACAACAAGCGTAAATAAAAAAATATAAAGAAAATTGGAAGTTTTATTGCCTAAAATATGAAAAAATGGTTTATTATCTTACATCAGCTTTGGATCAACTCTGGGATTGGGAGATCTTCTTGGGGTACATCCAGTCTCTAAAAGTGGATTAAAATAGTGATATAGTTTTTATGTGGCAAAATATAACTTAAAAAAAATATTAATAGAAAATTCTATGTAATAATTACGAAGTAAATAATGTATTTTTACATATTTGACTTTTCTTACGGAGATTAATAATAAAACAGTTCACATAATAAAACCTTGAGTTATTTTTAGCGAGGCTAACGAATACGAAAACCTCCCCGAGAGTGAATGCATCCTCATGATGCTAATTTTGAAAGAGCGTTAAATTTAGCTCGTCAACAAAAGTTGATTGCTGGTCGACAACGAAGCGGCGGTGATTTTGCTGGTTGAGGAAAGCCTGCCATGGCAACCAGCAACCGAGCGCTATTTAGCCAATCAGGACGCGGACACATGATCTCATCAGATGACGCTAGTTTTATTTACTATTTCCACTTTCGTTTAATTAATCTAATTTCCGGTTCCTAGAGAGCGACACTATCAGTGTTGCCCGGCCGATGTAACTAACGCTTCCTCCCTCGCATCCTCATTTTGCCCTGACGAGAGCTAAACATCTTTTTCCTATAGGATATGCTATTCCGCCTTCGGTTGTCATACGTTTCAACATTTTTCAAACAATATATTTTAAATATTTGGAAAATTAAAAAGGTTAAAATAAAAAGATATTTATAATTGGTAAATGGTTGACTGTCGTGAATAATGGAGAGAAGAATAGTTGGGGTGATCAGTCAAATAAGAAGGCAAAAATAAATGATACTATTTATTTTCACATTAGCCGACGTTTCGACCTGAAGTTAAGGCCATCATCAGGGCTAAGAAAAGAACCAGATAACAAGGTAAACATAAGTAGTGTAGGTAAAAAAATTAAAGTAAAATTCAGTTTTTAGAATAATGACATATATCTTAGAATAAAATGTAAAAACAGAAAAATATGAAGTTATATAAGAATAAATAAATATAATAGAATTTCTTATATAACTTCATATTTTTCTGTTTTACATTTTATTCTAAAATTCCCATTTTAATACTTATGTCACTTTTTTTTTTTTCATTATGTTTACCTCATCATTCCACACTTTGTACAGCTTATTTTCATTTATCTCTTTGTTCTTACTATTGTCATTATTCTAACAACTGAATTTTACTTTAATTTTTTTTACCTACACTACTTATGTTTCTCATACCTTGTTATCTGGTTGTTTTCTTAGCTCTGATGATGGCCTGAACTTCAGGTCGAAACGTCGGCTAATGTCAAAATAAATAGTATCATTTATTTTTGCCTTCTTATTTGACTGATCACCCCAACTATTCTTCTCTCCAAAAACATATTTAATTGAATAATGAGAAGGTCTGGAGTGACTGTCATATAAAGACTAAAATAGAGAAAAAACCTTATTTAAAGCCAAAGTTTCTCGACATTATAATAGTATTTTTATTATAATATACGGTATATAATTAAACCGCACCCCTGACTAACTTATTATCATCACCATAATAAACTTCAGAACAATCCGAACCCTCTCGTTTTTTCCGAACCCTCTTCCTATTCGATCCCTGATAACTCTCCGAAGCGTTGGAAAAGAAGATGGCCTCGAGATATTTTATTGTAAATACTTTTTTTTTTTTTAGAGTGCTACCAGTGGGTAGTTTCTCATCAAGTGATTTCATGTTATTATTTTCTGTTATCACATTTACTTAATGTATTTTTTTTTTTGAATGCTGTTGTAAATATCATAAATAAACAAAAAAAAAAAAAAAAAAAATTAACGTAAATCACATTTTTTCAAGGAAATTAAATGAAATTTACTAACTAAATGTAAACTTTTAAAATATTTTTAAGTTTGAAAAAAGTATTTAAAATCCACCTAATCAAGGCAATGACATTGTTAAAAAAACTATTTCATTGTACTTGTGTGAAAGAAGAAGTAAAATATAAAATCATTTCATGGATGTATAAAGCATATGTTTATAACCTTAAATACATTTACTGTAGTTTAATAATTCTAGATCTGATATTATATTTAAATAATTAGGTATCAACGTCCGTTTATTCCGAAATATTGTCATGTAACATTTTAGAAAATTAAATTAGTGAATAATTTGATGAATCTTCCCTTTGTGATATTCCAACAGTATCCACTACTATTTCATTGTACTTGTGTGAAAGAAGAAGTGAAATATAAAAATATTTCATAGATACGTTTATAACCTTAAATATATTTACTATAGTTTAATAACTCTAGATCTGATATTATATTTAAATATTTAGGTATCTATCGTCCGTTTATTCCGAAAAATCATCATGTAACCTTTTAGAAAATTAAATTAGTGAATAGTTTGATGAAATTTCCTTTTGTGATATTCCAACAGTATCCACTTACAATTAGTGTGACAACTTTTGACCTGTCTATGACAGACAATGCAAATCTCTTAATTCCGTTTTAGTAAACTTTGCAATGGAAAATAACAGTTTAATAACTAATAGTCTTACAATCCATAATCAACGGATCGTACAATCCATAATCAACCGGTGATATAATAAATAGGACTTTTGTTATTTTAATGGTATTTATGATTTGTTAGCTGTAATTTTTTAGCTTTAGCTCGGTTAAAAATGCAATTCAAAAATTTATAATAGCCCAACATGGCCAGAAAATAATTTCCATTCAAAGTTGAGCGGTAAGTGGAAGTTGTGTGTTGCGGGCACCAGATTTTTACTCATAATAAAGTTTTTTTTGTTTATTGCCCCCTAAAATCAAAATGTAAAGTTGGCGCCTTTAGTGTGCAACCCTTTCCTGTAGCCCAAGGGCCAAACCTTTCCTCCCAACTCTAATAGTTATTGCTGGCCCTTAAAGAATTATCTCGCCTTGAAGGGTTTTATAAAAACCAACAAATAGATATCAAAGCACTACCATAGTCTGCGATACCAAGGAATTATTGTTTTATTGACCCTGGCGGGATCGGGATAAAGGCTAGAAAAACCCTCTTGAAAGGACATCGGGGTCGTGGGATTTGATTGCTAAATCATAAAAAAAGCCATTAACCCCCGACCAAGATAAAGAGTCGAATGCTATTTCGATGTTTATCTCCAGCGCCATAAAGGTTTGTCCGGGTTTAAGGGCTCCAGCTCGATGGCGCGCTCCGTCTTAATTGGGGATGGATTTCACCCTTATCCTTCTCAATGACCAATCAGCTTCATTGTTTCAAAGCTTTAGAGATTGAAAAGTCGTTGCTCATTGGTCTCTTTTAAATGGTGGTTTAAAGGAATGGAGCACTTTACAGTTCTGAACCCGTCATTTCAAAGTAATACATTTCTTTTATTCCACTATTTTTGGCATACGGAGTTCTCAGCAGCAGTAGGGTAGTGCGCATGGGTTTAGCGCGTGCCACAGCCACCGATTATACATGCTTTAGTGTATGTATTTATGTCTAGGAACAATAAAAATAGGGTTTTTCTGTGGTAGAGTATATACAGCTACAAAGTTATACCAACTAAAAAAGCTAACAAGAAGAAGATTCACTATCAAGAAGGTTTACTTTCGTACATATTTGGACATGTAAAAAGTCACGGGTGTTTATACTGTGTACAAACATTATGATTAACATAATCAACAACATTGTTTAAAACGAACTATATAATATAGTCATATATACTAATATACTCATACTCATATATACTATAATATAGTAATATGGTACAGACCCCTTTTTAGCGAATTATTAACATCCGCCTGAAACTTCGTAGATAGTTTAATCTTATAGTAACCTACAACTATTTTATTTATTTTTATTTATACATGTTTTGGGCTCTTCAACCACTTGGGTCATTTTCGCCCTATATTACAATTTGATGAATTACTACACACATAACTCAACTATAGCTAAGAAATACAATTTAAAGTTTGAAAAGTTAAGAATAATTACAGATGATTATGATAGTACAATTGAACTAAAATTATAAAAATTGAAACTTAAAGATTTAATAGAAGATGAGATAACAGAGACAATAAAGATTAATGATATTAAGAATAAAAGCTAAAAAATACATTTTTAAATAATAAAAATTAATACTAATAGAGGCGAAGTTAAAGAATACAGTTTAAACATTAGAAAGTACAAGAACCATTAAAATTAAACATTAAAGATTAGAGAAAGATAAGTTAACAGTTAACAAGGACATTTAAATAAAAGGTTAATGATTTCAGGAATATAATCTAAAAATACAGTTTAAAAAACAGAATTAATATTTTTATTTACGAAATCTATTTTATTTACGTATTTTTAGACGTATTTTATTACGTATTTTATTTTTATACGTATTTTTAATCTATTTTATTTTATTTAGAACTATTTTATTTACGAAATCTCTTGGAATCGGAGCGTTTTCAATCTGGAGGGAGCCAACTTCTTATATTTAATTAGGTACAAACATGCATTAAAAACATTTGCTACGAATTTTTCTCCAAATTGTGGACACAAACGAATTTTCCTACTCCACAAACAAAGTAATTGAGGCAACTAAAAGAGGTATCTATAATTCAAAATACCATCATATAACACTAAAATTCCCCATTGTTTAAAAATTAATGAATTCAAAACATGAAGATCTTCGCGCCCTCACCTTGGGGACAGTAACATACGTTACTTTTTTGCATTCACTTTGAGATATTTCTTCTTGTGGTTGAATAAGATTTATATTAATGTCATCATTCAATTCCTTAAAAACAATACAAAAAAATAAAATCATTACTTTTTGGCATAGTAAAGGTGTAAAACCTGTTGGTCATCAACGCCGTTAATTAAAATTATATATTATTATATCTTTTGGTTATGAATATTAAGAATTGGATAAAATTAAAAAAAATGTAAAATGCACGTTAAGGTTAAAAGTTGTTTATTGTTATTAAAGTTTAGTTATTTAAAGTTCGCACGTTAGGTAAAAAAAAAAAAGGAAAAAAAAGAGGAAAAAAGAGGTGGGAGTGCTGCGTGAGAGGTTCAGATATTTTTTAAGATTCCTTCTTCGGAGAGAAAACATATGATTTTGCCTAGGATTTTTTCATCATTTCCCAAAGCAGCCGGTGTATTTGCTGGTATTCCCTTATGTTTAATTGTCTAATGTAAAAGGCACAACTCTCGAAGATATGGACCACTGTCATTCTCTCTCCACACTTCCGACAAATGGGCGGGTTTTCTTTCGTAATTAAGTGAAGATGCGTAAACCTGGTATTCTATTCTTACTCGTGTAAGGACCACTTCCTCTTTGCGTTTACTACGACTGGAACTGCTCCATGGCTTCACTTCCTTTTTGATCGCCTTTAATTTATTTAGAGGGCTAGTAGTGCATTTTTATGATCATCTGGTCCTTGGTGGTAATGAAATGGCTGACAGAGCAGCAAAAGAAGCTCTTGCCCTTCCAGGACGTGGTAAAGCCTTCTTGACTGCGTCCGAACTGGCGCGACCCTTGAACGAGGCAATAAACCAGGATTGGCAGGCATTATGGGACAATAGCCCTCCATTACTTTTTTTTTTTTAAAATGGAAGACTGAAACGACAAGAAACCGCTCGACGTTTCCGATTACTTCAGCACTTACTAGACAAACGCTCTAAACTTCCAATTAATTACAAAAGACTCATATACTTGACTATAATAAGGCCTATTTGGACTTACGGAGTTGAGCTATGGGGCTCCACTAAACCATCGAATTCCTCTCGTATCCAATCCTTACAATCCAAAATCCTTCGTAAAATCCTCAATGCTCCCTACTTTGTTACAAATAAAACCATCCATAATGACCTTAATGTTTCTATGTTTCGATCTGGCCAATCCAGATACCTATCCTTCCATAATAAACTTCAGAATCATCCCAACCCTCTCGTTTCTAACCTTGCTTCCTCTTCAATTCCTGATAACCCTCCGAGGCGTCTGAAAAGAAGATCCCCGTGATCTCCAATTGTAGACATATCATTAGAGTGCTACTATTGGGTAGTTTCTCAGCAAGTGTTTTCATGTCATTATATCCATTATGTTCAAATTTACTAGATGTATTTATTTAATACAGTTGTAAATATCATTAAGAGATAATAAAAAAAAGGAAAAACATGTGGAAAACGAATGTAAAGCCCGGGGACATCAAATGGTCAAATAATATTAGAAAAATAAACCTATATGATTGATGCTTAGACACCTTGAAGAGCAAAAAAAAAAAAAAAATAACGACACATTTCTTATAATCTTTCTTGATGAGTGCTAGAAATTGTTTATGTATTATAATTTCAAAAGAAAATATTTTGTGATTATTATGTATTTAGCTTGGACCACACACCAAAACAAATATGGCCGAATGAAAAAAAAAATTCATTTTGGAGGGAACTTCACCTCAAAAGTGTGCTTGATATGATCTTGATCCAGCCTCCAACTAATATTTCTTTCTTAAACAATCTTTATTCAATCAATTGTAATTAAAGAACCACTAATAGAGAGCTAGATTTTTGGTTTATTATTTTTCAATAATGAACCATTGTGATCGACCAAAAAATTCAAAAACTTAGCTCCCTCTAAAAAATTTGACATTTCACGTTTCTGGATGCGTAGAATTCGAAAAACGAATAAAAATTCTTTTGTCCGCCGTCCGCGCATTTTCTCCGAAACCACCGGACCGATTTTTTTCAAATTTGGATATAAAATCAGAGGTCACCCGAGGATGATCCTCTTTCATCGACATTACTACCCGCCTTTTACTTTCAAAATGGCGGCCGAAAAACCTTCGTTGCTATAGACTGTAGCGCCTAAACGAATGTACCGATTTCAATGAAACTTCGCTAAAGTCATTTTCTCGACGCTCTTTGAATTTATCTATATAACATACTTCAACGAAAAGAAGCTGGAAAAAAAGTTACTAAGGATGTTAAAATTAAATTCCGAATAACTCAAAAAGTATACACTTTTTTGTTAATATTGTATACGTTTTTTTAAAAGTTTACGGAATTTCCTAAAAAAAAAAAAATCGTTAAAAAGGACAATTAGGACTAAAGATAGGATCTCTTTTTTTTTTTTGATGTTCTGATGCAAAGGTTATAACAATATCTCAATATTCTATCTAACTATTCTATTCAAAATATCTTAATTTTCTATATAACTATTCTATTTGCAATATCTTAATTTTACTATTTATTTTCATTTCTTATATAACTTCATATTCCTTTTTTCTGTTTTACATTTTATTCTAAGATTCCATTTTAATACTTATGTCACCTTTTTTGATTATGTTTACTTCATCATTCCACACTTTGTAACGGTTATTATTATTTATCTCTTAGTTCTTACTATTGTCATTATTCTACCAACTTCATTTTACTTTAATTTTTTTTACCTACACTACTTATGTTTCTCATACCTTGTTATCTGGTTCTTTTCTTAGCCCTGATGAAGGCCTGAACTTCAGGTCGAAACGTCGGCAAATGTCAAAATAAATATTATCATTTATTTTTGCCTTCTTATTTGACTGATCACCCCAACTATTCTTCTCTTCATTATTCACGACAGTCAACCATTTAGTTATATTCTTGCTTTTGATTTTTGAATTTTGAATGCGTTACTGAAGTAATGCTTGTTTTTTAAGCGTATTACTAATGATTAAAAAAAAAGGTTTAGTCCAATAATTAGAATCACCTTTTATTTTTTTGTTTTTGTAACTAGGAAGTTAATGTTACTTTAGATGCATAATTGTTTGGAAATAATAATCCATTGTGAAATAATTTGCAGCGTTTTTTTTTCAATTTATTTGTCAAGATGAGATTTTATTTATTGCTTATTATTTATTTATTTTTGCCTTTGCTTTATCTGGGTTTTTAGGTTTCTATATATCAACCATTTTTGTGTTTTTTTTTTTTGTGAAAAATAATAAAAAAATATTAAAAATTGTATTAGATGAGTTATAACGTATCATAAATTACAAAAACCAAAAGGGGCTTCTAGTAAAGTAGGCCAAATATATTTTTGTTATGAAAAAGCAAATTATATTCGTTTTTAGGGCCCTTTAAAACTCTTGAATACTAATTGTTACATAAATTTAAAAATACAACTTTAAGCACTTTTTTTTTTATCTTTAAATGTTTATCCGCACATCACATAGTATTGACAATCAGCAGTTGTGTTGTTGGCATAATGAGGTTGGCATTATAGGCATGAGGAAGGATAGTACCCAGCAGCACCTCTTCCTGGTCATTACTTTGATTTAGGTGAGGAGATCTCTCATCCAGCTCCTTTTTAGTCTCCTCCTGATGGGCATGTCAGTCGTAGCCATGTCGTTTATAAGTCTGTTTGTGTGTCCGTGTAGTTTGAGATGAAAACGAGAGTAGAGAGTACGTATGTGTTGGTCTATAGTTGGTTGTCGTAAGTCGTTATGTAAAGTTTTGTTGTTGACGTACCAGGGAGCTCCTGTTATAAGTCGTAAAATTTTGGATTGAAATGACTGTAGTTTTTGTAAGTGCGTCTTTTTTGTTGAACCGTAAATCTGAGAGGCATATGTCCATATGGGTTTGAGTAGGTAAGTGTATGTATTTAGTTTTTGTCGAACTTTCAATTTCGATTTAGAAAAAAAGTGAGTACATTATTTTCAGTCGCTTGTTTTTCTTAGATGAATTTTTTTTCCGGCCGTCAACTAAAGCATTCATAACTTGTTATGGTTTTTTTTTCTTTTTTAAATTAAACTTTAATATAACCGCGCAAAGCTGAATTAATGCTCTTCTATCTGACACCAATAACATTTTTGTTTCATTTTTTTTTCAAGCTAGAAATTAAGAAAAACTTCTAATCCAATTTTATTTTATATCCTTAGTTTTAATTTGTTTACGAAGGTCGGGTATATACAATTTAGTGTATCACACAAAGGTCTAAATCATTTACATTTTAAAATATTTAAACAAAAAAATGTAATTGTATTTTGTTGAAATGTATTTTGTTTTCTAATTATCTTCAACACACTCCTCGCTATGTGTATATATATGTACACTTTATTTTATTTTTTCTTCTCCTAATCTTTACGCATAATCACTTAAATATCTTAGGGAACATATGTATATAATTTTTTTTTTTTACAATTTCTTTCTTTACATATTGACAGTTTTTATTATTTTTTAAATTTTTATATTCCATCGCTACAATGCTTTGCCTATAAAATTGATTTTGCGCTCATTTCTAATTTCATTTAGCGATTATTATACTATTGTTTTAGCTCCAATATTGTAGTACTGAACCCCTGTTCTCGTTAATTTATCCTAAGAGCATAATTAATACTTAATTTATTACTAGTATTTTGTTATTATTCATTGTAATAAGTCTTTTGGCCAGATTTATGGTTAATTTATATGAACAATACTGTTATTCTAAAGGGACCTAGTCCCAGAATAAAGATGATTTATCTATCTATTAATTTTCTGAAGACAGCATATGACATTGAAGTACATCATTTTTTTCTGTAAATCGATAAAAAGAGGATTTTCTCTTCTACGTCGCGGCGCTAAATATATCGCGTCCGGTCTCCATTGCGTCAGTGACGTGGCCTCAAGCCTCGAAATAGTTAAAGGACCACGTGATCTCTTTTCATGAATGGGACATGTCCAAGGTCGTTTGTGTCGGCTGGTATCCGCTCTCTCTTTTCTCTGTGTTCGTTCGTCAATGGCTAGAAAAGTCGGTGTTTTATTTTCGTATAGATCGGGCACACTCAGCCGAAGAGGAGAAGTAAGTAAAAAGAAATAACCGAAGAGTAGAGAGGAATAAGTATGAATGGAGCTGAGGTGGTGGGGAGCCGCGGCGGGACCGCGCATGCGCTCTGCGCAGCCCCACCAATGAATCGGTTAGTCGAAGCTGTAAGCTGTACGCAGGGATCGACTTGGTGTTTTCTTCGCGTTTGTTGAAGGATTGTTTTTCATTCACAAATCGTAAATCGGCCGGTTCACGGCACGAATAGAGTGGGGTACAGTGCCGTGCAGTGTATGAGAGGGTACATGGAGCCAGTGCACGACCAATATGGCCTCTACTAGAGTCAGTTAGAGTTTGCCGATTGAGCGTATTCCTAACTCATGTAAATCGGGGTTTCGTCACATCCTCTGGATCTGTGCCTGTTCTATTTGTGTGCCTCGACCGGGCTGGTCTTTCAGGATGACCAGTCCCCATCCGCCGACTTCGACTGAGGGCAAACCACAGGTGAGTCGGTTATATTGTAACTGCTACCAGGTGCCCCCTCCCGAAATATCTTATTCCAAACGGTTATCGACAAATAGGGAAGCTTGATAGCGAACGGTCTGTTTACATGCTTGACAAGCCCTTATCTGATAAGGAAAGCTTGTCATTTTGAACGCTAGGGATGTGGCACCTATTCCGCTTTCTAATACTCTGCATGGCTCGTGTAACTACGCTCAACTATAACAAAAAATAAAACAACAATAACAATAATAACTATTAAAAAAAAAATCCTTCATTCATATAATTATAAAAATTATATAACACATCGAATTCCCCTATATACAAAAAATAACTTCGACAAATCATACCAACAAAATAAACAAATAAATAAAAAAAATCCCTACTTCTTGAAATAAAATTCCCTTCCTTCCCTGAGACTGGACGGAATGCGGCGGATAACAGAGGAGACTCGAGTGGGGTAATGAATGAGCTGGCCATTCACTAAATTACATTGAGCATAATGAGTGGAGGAGTGGGGGGACAATGCTCTCTCTATTTTTGTATACTGTCCCCTCTCTTTATATATACAATATACAAAAATAAACAGACAATTTATTCCTTATAGAAACGAGAGATACACCTCTTGCAATAATATATATATATTTTCGAGAAATAAAGTTATTTCCTCATAATATTAAATCGGAAATTATTATTAAAAATACAACAATTTTACTCACATAAAAAATATAAGTGGGTTAGAATGATATAGTGGTTGTTAGAAAGTGAATCTTTTGTCTAACAATACAAAATGTATATACTAATTTTAAGAATATTTTTGTGAATTTGTAACATATTAATTCATAAAAAAAAACACTAAGTGCACTAAAATAAAAAACAAATTCATTTATTGATTACATCTACAATAAACACAATTTTCTGGTTTCAAAAAGGAAAAAGTCTAATCAAAATTCTAAGTGATTTAAGGTTATGAAATCTTACTTAATGACTTTTGGCAATAAAACTACAATATATATCATTATAGCACTTTTGAAAAAACATTTACTGTCTAAACAAAAAGCAAAATTTTCTTACTCTATTATTATTGTACTCCTTTCATTTAGTAAGTAAATGGAATAAATAGTATTTACATTGTTTATCATAAGGTACATCTGTGATTCAATGTAATTGAAGCATTAAATAAGTGATTATTTGAAAATTAAACTTCAAATTTTGAATTTACTGTATTAATGTAAATTAAAAATGATGTAGGTTTCTTAAAGTTCTTCACAAATAAAATATTTTTAAAAATGACCCTAATTTTTTTTTTTTTTTTTGCTTGTTATAAATTTGGCTTGATATGCTATATGATTTTATATTCAGTACGATTTGCTTGAAATGATTGTTTTAAATCTGCATTTAGTAAATAATATAAATATAGTTTCAAAACCTTTATCATCTCATAGTAGAAGTCCCAATTAAAATGAAGAATTCAATATCTTAAATTAAACAGATTTGCTATGATGTTCTGAGAATGATGTGGACTTAAGTGAATTTTAAAAATTAAAGCGATTGCACAACCTATCTTATTCTGTTCAGGTATCGATCTTACATCAGATTTATACATTTGTAAACAAAGCTGGAAGAATCGTTTTATGTTACATCAGAAATGGTATTAAGTTTTTATGTAATTATTGTATTTAATTCAATAAACATAAAAATCTAATTATTAATCTACCTATTGAAATCAAAATAATATGTCATAAGCAACATAATAAATATATTTAATAAAAAACTATAGACTTTCAATAAAATAGTTTCCAAAATTAAATATCCTGAAATAAGTCTCAACGTGAGCTTTTGGTAATCAAAAGTGATAGATAGTTTATTTTCTTTTATTTTAAACAAAAATTTCAAAATTATTAATAAATAAAAATGTGAATTATTTTAAATAAATATTTAATGGGTGTATTATTTGAAAATCTCCCTAACAATAATTGTAATGGAGCTAATAAACTATAAATAACTCAAAAATAATCCGCATAAATTTATTTTGGCTGATATCCCCACCCAAGATAAAAAAAAAACAACACATTTAATGAATAAAAAGTTAATAAGGAATGAATATAGCAAACATGAAATCCATCAAAATATTTATTATTTAATTAATTTTATATTTTGATAGTATTTATTTAAATAATGAATTTAATTAAATAATTAGGAATAATTCACCCTAATAAAAATGCTTAAAAAACAAAAGAATATCGATTCATTTCAGCTGATTAAAATAAAAAAATCCTTGATTATTATGAATGATAATGGGTATTTTATTTCTAAAATATTTTTAAAAAATGAATGTATAAAGTGTGAAATTTTGTTTATCATAATTATTACCTACTTAAATATAAATTTATTAGTTTCTAGAAAATTATTTTAAGAAAAAACTAAACAATTCTGTGACTTTCAATTACACCTCAGCTGTTCTGAGCACATCTTAGCGTATCTGCCAAAAATTTAAATTTTTTGAATTTATTTTTTTAATAGAATCTTTCATCTCATTCATCATTTCAAATTTGTGAATTCATTGATAAATAATGTATTATTCTACATTTTATATTTAAAACGATACAGATGTATTTTTTCATTTATATGTATTCAAAGTTTTCTATCTATTTTTAAATTACAAGGGACATATTTATTTATCCTTTAGAATAAATGGTATTTAAAAGTACTTATTTCACCAAGAAAAAAAATATATATATTTTTTCCCTTTTGATGTAATAAGACATTTCTTATTGCATAAACATATTATAACATATAATAATTATAACATTTTTTTGTTTAGTTTTATGTGATTCTGTTTTTTTTCTGCTTACTATCACATTATAAATTATTAAGTTTATTATTTAGATCTAATTATTGAATGATACAACTTTTACGATATTAAATTGGATATATTCATATTTGAAGGCTCCATTCAGAATCGAATTTAGATCGGGTTCCTAAGTTAAGCACTGAATTCATCGATGGCATCGAATCCGTCTCTAAACTTGTATGAACTATCGATGAGCTGAGGCAGTTGAAAAAAAAATGAATGAACTATTATATTATTAACAATGAACTATACGAATGATACAATCTTCAATAAGAACTATTAAAAACATCAAAGTGCTAAATTGAATTCTGTGCTAACATTTTATGAAGCGATTATATAAGATAACCTTGTAAATATACTAGAAAACATAATAACTATCTATTAATAAACACAGCTATTAATTAGACGATAGTATCAATAACGTTCATTTAAGCGATAATTTGAAATGAATTAAACAAAAATCAATCATTCAAATTTTATAACCCTTTTTTTTTTTAAACGATAATCTAGTTATTTTAATATTTCTGAAGTTGTGCTGTTATGCAATTCTTTTAGAGGAAATTTTATTTTGTAAAATTTATGCACACATATACTTGAATATCATTATATGTTATTTCGCATAGGTATTATTTTGTCGATACGTCATATCTATGTTAATTCTTCAACAAAATCATGAATGAGCCATAATTTTTAAGATTATCATCTCCTATAATGACGAAAAAGAAGTATATCCCACACAAAAATGTATGGTTAATTATATATATCATGTACGGAGGGAAGTAGGGTAGTTAAGCGAGTAAGGCACAGTGCTCCTATGCTCGGATCCGAGTTGATGACCGCAGTGAAAATTGAAGAGACGTTGGTTGGGGTGTTCAGTCAAAAAAATAAATAAACGATATTTATTTTTATTTTTGCCAACGTTTCTGCCCAAAAGCCTTCATCAGGGCTGATCCCACCAAAGGTTCTTGTAATATTACATTATCTCATATTATAGTACGTTATCTTACGGGAACCTTTCGTGGGATCAGCCCTGATGAAAGCCTTAACTTTGGGCCGAAACGTTGGCAAAAAAAAAAAAATAATAAATTATTATAATTTTTTTGACTGAACACCCCAACCAACTTCTCTTCAACTTAATATATGGACTTAAAGCATATCAAACAAGAAAGTTTTTCTAAAAGTGGGTTATTCGTAGGATAATTGAAAGGTGATAAAAATAACTCATGATTTATTTTAAAACAGAAAATAACTTAGTTTAGCTGTTTAAAAAATTAGTTTTAATTATGACAAACTCTTATTTCACTTAAAAAAAAATTGTCTAGTATACGGTGTTGCAAATGTTAATTACTTAAATTAAATATTTTTTTATAAATCGCTTCCTATTCAACAAAAAATGTTACTAAAAAAAGATACAGAACTTGACCAAACACAGGGGTGTGATTATAAACAAAATTTCCAACAAAAAAAGTCATTTGATGTATGATGTATTAATAACATGTTTTCAAGGAAATTAAATGAAATTTTCTTACTAAATATAAACATTTAAATTTTTTTTAAAGTTTGTAAAAGTATTTAAAACCCACGGATTCAAGGCAATGACATTGTTTAAGATACTATTTCATTGTACTTGTGTGAAAGAAGAAGTGAAATATAAAAATATTTCATACATACGTTTATAACCTTAAATATATTTACTGTAGTTTAATAACTCTAGATCTGATATTATATTTAAATAATTTGGTATCTATCGTCCGTTTATTCCGAAAAATCATCATTTAATCTTTTAGAAAATTAAATTAGTGAATAATTTGATAAATTTTCCCTTTGCGATATTCCAACAATCAGTGTGACAACTTTTGACCTGTATATAACAGACAATACGAATCTCTCTGTTCCGTTTTAGTAAACTTTGCAATGGAAAATAAAAGTTTAATAACTAATAGTCGTACAATCCATAATCAACGTATTGTACAATCCATAATCAACGAATCATACAATCCATAATCAACCGGTGATATAATAAAAAGAACTTTTGTTATTTTAATAGTATTTATGATTTGTTAGCTGCAATCTTTTAGCTTTTTTTGCATTAGAACATGCCATTAGGGAGGTAATGCGTACCGAAAAAGGGTTGGATCTGGGTGGGACAACATCCGTGCTGGGCTATGCGGATGATCTGGTACTGTTAAGCGAAGACGTTGAAACTATAAAACTAAATACGACAACGTTAATGAAAGCCGGTAAAGAACTAGGACTCGAAATAAACGTGGATAAAACAAAATATATGGTTAGCTGCAAAAATGGCGATACTACTGGTGATATCGATATAGATGGTAATATGTTTGAGCAGGTAGATAAGTTTAGGTATCTAGGTTCTACGATAACTAGAAAAAACGAAATTGAAGAAGAAATTAAGGTTAGACTGAAGGCGGGAAATGCTTGTTATTTTTCTGTGACAAAACTACTTAGTTCGCGCCTTTTGTCCCGAAACTTAAAAATTAGAATCTATAAAACAATTATCTTGCCTACAGTTCTTTATGGGTGCGAAACTTGGCCGCTTACATTAAGGGATGAGCAGCGTCTTAAGGTTTTTGAAAATAAAGTATTGCGTAGAATATTCGGACCGAAGAAGGATGAGTTAACCGGAGAGTTCAGACGGTTACACAACGCCGAATTGCGTGAACTGTATCCGAGTAATATAATTGAGATAATTTCATCGCGGCGAATCAAATGGGCTTGTAAAGTTGTTGGACTTAGTAACGAGAGAATTCCTAAAAGGTTAATATTTGCTGTGCCGAATGGTAAGCGTCCGAGGGGTAGACCGAAGCGAAGGTGGGAAGATTGCATTAAAGCTGATCTGAAGGGACTGGGTTTGGACGTCGAACGGTGGAGGGAGGTGTGTAATAAGCGATTCGTGGCTTCGGGTTCGCTAAGCCTTTTTATTATTATTAATCTTTTAGCTTTAGTTCAGTTAAAAATATAATTAAAAATTTGTACAATAATCCAAAATGGCCAAAAAATAATTTCTATTCAAAGTTGAGCTGTAAGTGAAAGTTGTGTGTTGTGCGCACCATATTTTAAGAAGGAATTGCTCAAAAACTGTTCAAGATAATTAAATTCTAAGTAAACCATCGTAAATTAGACATTTTTTTCTTCTTTGAGAATATTGATTAAATTTAGTATGGTAAATTATAAAAGGGACATTCAGAAGGTATAGTACGGCCGGTGTTAAGAGATATGCTATTCGGATATCGGTACTATAACTTAATTTCATACTTTATGTTATCCTTCAATAATACTCCACTTATTCTTGTTGAGCAAATCCGCTACTTAGGACTCCACCTTGACAAACGACTCACTTGGAACCCCCATACCAGACTGAAACGACTAGAAACCGCCCGACGTTTTCGACTACTGCAGCACTTACTAGACAAACGATCTAAGCTTTCAATCAATTATAAACGACTCTTATATATGACAATAATAAGACCTATTTGGACTTACGGAATTGAGCTTTGGGGCTCCACTAAACCATCGAATTCCTCTCGTATCCAATCCTTACAATCCAAAATCCTTCGTAAAATCCTCAACGCTCCTCATTTTGTCACAAATAAAATCATCCATAAAGACCTTAATGTTCCATACCTTTCCTTCCATAACAAACTGCAGAAGCATCCGAATCCTCTCGTTTCAAACCTTGCTTCCTCCTCGATCCCTGATAACCCTCCGAGGCGTCTGAAAAGAAGATGGCCTCGGGATCTTCTAATATAGAACTTTAATTTGAATTCTACCAATGGGTAGTTTCTCTTCATGTTGTACATGCCATGTTACCAATTTCTCATTTACTTATTGTATTCACTATGTAATACAGTTGTAAATTACATTAAAATAATAAAAAAAACAAAAAAACAATTTATAAGTAAGAAAATTAAAAAAAATACTTTATGTTAAAAATCGGACCAATGTTTATATAAACTTTTTTGTATCTCTTGAGATCTGCTATAACTTCTTTAGATATTTCTCTTTATTTAGGGAAGATATCCTGAACATACCATACCGTAATAATTGGTGATTTACGAATACATTTCACGTACTACGACTTTCTTTGAATTTTTTCACGCTATACCGATCCCCGTTTATTATTTAATATTTCAAATGCGTTTTGGTGCCATCTGGATCATTTGTATTAGAAAGAGGAGAAGAAGTTTCTTTATTTAAGGCGTGGTGGTCTATTTTCAGTTTCACTTAAGTTATGGAGAGAGAGTTTCCGAGTGGTGAGTGAATACTAAAGCTAGCATATCTCTTTGGAACAGACCTGTCCCTCTAACCACCATTGCTGGAATACACCTGTCGAAGAAATTTAAATGATGAGTAATTCGTATAATGTTTAACAGCGGCATATCTTGGAAAGAGGGTTTTTACTTCCCTACGTATACTAGATAAGGAAAGTATTGCAATCGGGTCAAATTTCCGTTATGCGGTTTTCGACGGATCTATACGTTCAGATCCGAAAAAAACATTTTTAGCCATTGGTCTGTCTGTGCCAAGATTTTCTCGGGAACTACTGGACTGATTTTGTTGCTTTTTTTATTTTGTAGTGTTTTGACTACTGATGCCTGTAACAGAAATTCGGTGCTCCATGCGTATTACTTGCGCGCAATAAATGAAAAACATGTTTTTCTATAGACTGTAGCGCGAAAACGGCTCTATCGATTCTGATGAAACTTTCCTATAATGTTCTAATAATTTCCCTTTCCATTTTCGTATATGGACTAAATTCTCGAGAAAATTCAGGAAGAAAAGTTCCAAAACTAAATAAAAATCGTTCATTTTGGACAACTATTAACGAAGTTACAGCTATTTAATTTCCAATGTAACATTACGAGTTCATATCTTGGTGTCAGAAAGGGGTGAATGAGAGAAAAAAGATGAATGAGTGAAAGTAAGAAAATCTGTTGCCCTCATCACACAAGCTTCACAGTTTTCTCTACTTTTAACAGAAATTATTGTTTGACAATACTAAGCTATGCCAAAAAGTTTTTGATCAGTAATGTTAGAGAGTATTGAAATTTTTACACTGATCTACCTTAAGCTGGTTTTCATTGCTTTAGTTTATCAAATAAATCGTACTCAAATCTTTTCTTTGATCAATTTTCAGTAAAATAAATCTAGTTCAATTCTGTTTTGTTTCTTCATGAACATATGTAAATATATAAAAACTTTTCTGAAATAGGTAGGAAAGTCGTGTGAGTGGACACGCCAGATTCTGTTTAATGGATTGCTACACTAAGACAAATTAAATAAATATACAAAATTAAATTTATTACTGAGACATCTAAAGGTACTATTTCGCTAATGGTACATCTAAAGGTACTGCCCACGGCAGTGACTGTTGGCTGTTTTCGAAGCAGTGAAGCTGCTGCAGTACAGTAACCACCTATAACCATTGGTTACGTTATCATATCGGAGCATTAGTTTGATGATAACAGTTACCTTGATACGTTTCATTTCTTTCTTTTTTACCAAGTCAGGCAAAATTAAATGAAATATTGTTTAAAATTTAAATAATAGTAAATCCTTTTTTACTTTTTAATATGTAGATAACTGTCAACATTTTATTTATTGTTTTGTTGCCTCTACCCTTTAGACTCATTGGCAACATCATACAATTAAACCCCGTAACAGAATATCATCGCTCTTAAGAATCTTGATGTTTTTTAACTTCTCTTTCGCTGTCTTGTAAATTTTCTTTTAACCATTGTGCCATGTCCAACATTTTCAAATATAAGGCAGTCTTGAATAATATTTTGTTTCGTTTGTTTCGATGTCTAGGCGTGGCACTGGATATGTGTTATTATTTCACAAGATTCAATTATCCTTCTTCGTAAAGACTTACTGTTTAATGTCACCCCAAACAAAAAAATCCAGAGGTGTCAGGTCTGAGGAGCGTGCAGGCCAAGCCAATGGTCCTGCACGGCCATTCCATCTGCTAAGCAAAGCGTTTGCTGACATACCTTCACTTTGAACTACATTTAATATGAATGTTAATGTTTGCATTTAATTAATAAAGTAGTTAGAACAAATAAATAGGTTTTACTTATTTCATATAACTTTTTTTTTTATTGATAATATTTACAACTGTATTACAACTAAAAATACATTCAGTAAATGTGAACAAAAGAATATAATAGCATGAAATCACTTGTTGAGAAATTACCCACTGGTAGCATAATATAATTTAAATAATTCATAAAAACGAAAATCTGCAGGTGTGAATATCTCCCGTGATTGTGTACATATCACAAAAATCAAATTATCAGAAGATCAGAGGAAATTATTTTCTTGTTATGAGTTAGTTCATTTTTACAGTTTGGCCACTTAACCCTGAAACACCCTATATATCAAATATACTTGCTCCAATAAAATTATGGTCTGATTTCACAAAGGGATAATTCATAAAATTACTTAGTAATTTAATTTTATGAAATGTTACTTAATGACTTTTTGCAATAAACTGATGATATTCATTAATATTCCTATTCTTACATACTTTTAATTTTAATGATTATTTCTTCCCTAATTATTACATTTATTAAATAGCCATTGCTTACTAAAATAGAACACCAGATGGGGTTAATTAAAAGTCACGACGATGTTTGTTTCTAAAGTTTGGATTTAAAACCGCTGGGCTAAGTCAAAACAGATACTGTCTTCTTTCTTAAACTGTGAATTGTTTTCAGTAGCAGCTGTGAACATTAGAAATTCCAATGCATTCTGGCGCCCAATATATTTTTTCAATTATAGTTAACACCAAAAAAAATAAATAAATAAAAACATTGCAAATTATTAACGATTTCCAAACAATGTATCCTCAAAATTAACATCACTTTCCATATAATTCTGTTTTTTAAGATTCGTTTTCGGCACTTCGAGATGGCCTCAAGTGTCCCACCTATATGCCGAGTCAAAGTGGCTCTTCCAATCTTCCTGCCGCCTATACTTCTTTGGAAATTTCTTATACCAAACGATCAACTCCCAGCACCCTTCCTATATCTGTTGTCTCCTCCAGCCTAAACCCTTAGTCCACTCAATCAAAACGAGATCCCGTGATTCTGACCTCTATATTCCATTCCACAGGACAAAAACCTATGAACGTTCCTTCTTAGCCCGCTCCGTCTCCTATTGGAATTCTTTGCCGCATAACATCCGTCATGCCTCTTCCCTGTCAACTTTCAAATACCTCCTTTTCCAATATCTCCTTACATCCCAAACAGAAGATTTACCACCATAAATTTCATTTTATGAACTGAATTTGCTTGAAGTAAATGATGGTGCCTACTGTTTAAGTTTTAACATAAAACAGCAATGATCTTTGTCACCTAGTTTGATTATTATTTTTACTATTTATTTATTTTTCTCTTCTCCTCAGGTTGTACTTTTTTTTTTTTTCGGTTATATATGTTCATATTTTATATCTTTGTCTTTATGTGTGCCAATATGAGAATGTACGTATAAATAGTTCCTTTTAGTTATTTTTTTTTTTTTTTTTTCCGTTACACCACAAGTATCGTAAAACTTTATTTTATCTTAGTGTCTGCATATTATTATATAAACCACTGTAGATATTATTTCATTTTGTATTAAGTTAGTTTTCTATTAGATAGCCTATTGCGTATAAATTGTGTAGTTATGTATATATAAATATGTAATTTCTCTTCTTCTTTTTTTTTTTTTTCATCACAATTAAGTAATTTTGAGAAGATTTTATGTTCATTTGTATATATATTTTATTTTTATGTTTTACTGGTTAAATACTTTTTAAATAATGTATATAATATTAAAATTTTTAGAAGTTAGTTTTTGGCCAGATTTGTACTTTACTTTGTATTAACTCATCATTGTTATTCTAAAGGGACTTAGTCCCAGAATAAAGTTTAATTTTCTATTCTATTCTATTCTAATATAAGGGAAAATAAATAAAAGGTGATTTGTAATATATGCCTAAATATTTTTTTTTTACTTCATTGATAATCTGCTATGAAAAATAGGCAACATTCCTTCAGATGATGTAAAACTTTTAAAAAAATCGAAACCAAAACCAAGGATATAAGCTTTACTGTAGAACACCATATATTTTGACCGAATTTTCCGATTTCATCAATTTTTTTTTTATAGGAAATTTCGTAAAATTTTAAATAGAACATCAACAAAAAAGTATATTTTTTGAGTTATTCGGAAATCTAATTTTACTTCCCCGCGTAACTTTTCTTCGTTGAAGTGCGTTATATGAATAAATTTATGGGAGATTTATGAGTAGATTTATGAGTATTAAGTAAATTTATGAGTAGAACATTTTCAATGAAACATAGTAAAGTTTTTTTTTTTTTGTTTTTTTTTATGAAATGAACTCATTGTATCTCTTTTTCGTTCTTCATTTCTCAAAGTGTATGTTTATGTTGTTCAACCCTTAAATATAATTTTGTTCATAGTTCAAGTGATTCGTTCATAGTTTTAATTGTTTTGTTCATTATTTTAAATGCTCTGTACATAGTTTTATCTGTATTGTATAAAGCTTGTGCACCTAAGGTTTTCTTTACTTTTTATTTTATTTTATCGATTTTATTTATTGTTTCAACGTTCAGGCCAGTAATATTCTATTATTTTGTACATTATTGTTATTCTGAAGGGATTTAGTCCCAGAATAAAGTTTTTTTTTCTATCTATCTATCAAACACCAGGTTTCATTGAAATTGTTACATTTTTCAGCCGCCATTTTGAAATAAAAGGGCGAATAATAATATCAAGATCGGACTAAACTTTTTTTTTTTTTTATCATTAGTAATATGCTAAAAAATAATAGCATTATTTCAGTAACATATTCAAAAACCAAAATAAACGATATAACCTTTGCAGTAGAACATATTAAAAAAATCTAGAGACCATATCTTTCTTTCTAATTGTACGATTTTAACGATTTTTTTAGGAAATTTCGCAAACTTTTAAATAATCATACAATATATACTAAAGTAAAATATACTTTTTGAGTTATTCGGAATCTAATTTTACCATCCCTAACTTTTTTAACTAACTCTTTTCCAGCTTCTTTTCGTTGAAGTATGTTCTTTTTTTATATAGATAAATTTTTTTTATAGTCGGTCCAAGACTCCCACTGAAGTCCTATACTGCTGAAGTATGTTATATAGATAAATTTAAAGGGCATCGAGAAGAAAACTTTAGCGAAGTTTCATTGAAATTTCAGCAGCCATCTTGAAAGAAAAGGGCGAATAGTAATATCGAGATAGGAGTATCATTCTCGAGTGTTCTCTGACTTTGATGCGAAATTTGAAAAAAAAAATCATAGTCTGGAGGAAAAGTCGCAGACAGCGGACGGGCAACTTATTTTTTCATTTTCTTTTCTTTTTTTTTTTTTGTGTGATTTTCCGATTCCAACGCTAAACTTTAAATTTTAAAGGGGAAAGGTTAAAAATTTGAATTTTTAGGACGATTACAATGGTTCATTATTGAAAATAATAAACCTAAATTAACAACATAATATTAATGTATAGAAAATATTTGAATGCCCACCATATTTCTTCAAATATGTTAACAGAATATAAAATAAATACAAATTTATTAGTAGGATTGGACTAAATTTGTGCTGTTTTAATCTGTAGATTACGTCTCCTCGAAGGATCTTACCAGATAACCTTGAAGAACGTGATAACTTTTATTAATAAATAAAATTATGAAATAAAAATTTATATAGATTCGTTAAATTCATTGTAATTTTTCAAAATTTTGCTGTTTTAGTACATACAATTATTCTGGTTTTGATGGATATTATGCTACGCTTTAATTTTTTTTTTATTTCTTAATTGATTATAATAACAATCTGTCTCTTGGACAACGCTTTAATTAAAAAAAAAAAACATCTAAAACTCGATTATAACAAATATTTTTTGGCTCGCTATTAAAAGGAATTTACATTATATCATTTATGTATTAAATTTTAATTAAAATAAAAACATTGAACAGTTAATGTACAACATGTTTAAAATTGAACATAGTTTGATTTACAAAAAATAATTAAAAATTGAATATATATATATGCATATTTTCAACATCCTTACGTTGCCCTATCCTATGGAGCTATACTGTCTTAGATTTATGTAGTGTTGCCGAAATGCGAGATCAAGACGAGAGTTGGTCTTGCGCACTGAGTCTTTGTCTTGGTCTTGGTCTTGCACAAAAGGCTCGCAACAGTCTTGCTTACCTATTAGCTTATTACTATAGAGATATTACTAAAATAGTTTGGATCGGAGACACCTAACTAAGTCTGAATGAAAAATTAAAAGAGTTAAATGCAAGAGTATATTTGTTGTACTGATTCTTTACATATAGTAACTAAAATTGTCAAGTATTAGTAACTATTTTACCTCAATTTTTATTCAAAAACGATTCTTTTTTACCGGTGTTGGTCTTGCAACAGTAAAGCGGTCTTGGTCTTGCCAAAGTGCCAGACCAAGACCGATTTTGGGCAACATTAGATTTATGTGATTTGGATTTTTTTGTTCTGATAGACTCATTAGTTATTTACTATTATGGGATATTCTTGAGACATGTGTTAGTTTTTTTTTATATAATAATTTAAGAAATTATTCATTAGTAATATGCTAAAAAAATTAGCATTACTTCAGTAACATATTCAAAAATCAAAAACCAAAACAAAGGATATAACCATTACAGTAGAGCATATAAAAACATCTAGAGACCTTATCTTGCCCTATCCTATGGAGATGTACTGTCTTAGATTTATGTAGTGTTGCACAAATGTCGCCCCAATACGAGTCTGGATCTTGCGCACTCAGTCTTGGTCTTGGTCTTGAGCAAGAGTCACGCAACAGTCTTACGTATTAGCTCATGAGATATTACTGAAATTTTTCGGATTGGAGAAATCTAACTAAGACCGAATGAAAAACTAAAAGAGTTAAATGCAAGATTATATTGGTTGCAATATGCAAGACCAAGAACGATTTTTGGCAATACTAGATTTATGTGACTTGAATTTTTTACTTCAGACAGACTCGTTGGTTATTTATTGTTATTTGACATTCTTGAGACATTTGTTAGTTTTTTTTTTATATAATAACTTAAGAAATTATTATGTTTCAATTAAGAAAATCAGCATATCATACAATGAAACATTTTCTATTTCAATTGTTAAACATTACAATACATATGGCTGGTAATGTACCAGGTTTCACGATGTATGACTAAATGTTACTTCGTGACGTTCTGGGTACAAACAACACTATGAGATAAAGATCGGCGTGAAAGGTTAAATTTGGTGAAGGCGGATGGACCATTCGAAGGTTTAGAGCGAACACCTATTAATTTCATTTGCTGTCAAATGATAAGAAATGTTATGAATGTATAACTGATAATATGTTAATATTATACAATAGGTTTCTTATAAATCTTGTCTCAGGAAAATTCTTTTAACTGAAAAGTAGCTTTAAAAGCACACACAATGATATATATATATATATATATATATATATATATATAGGTCTGGAGAGGAATCCTAGACGAAATTTCAAAAAAAAAAAATTCAGTAGATGAATAGACCAATTCCAAACGAAAACGGAGTTTAATTTTTTTTTTTTGAGGTAGTACGGTTTTTTATTGAATAAGAAGGGATTTTTCAAAAACTATCCAAGATAATTAAATTCTAAGTAGACTATCGTAAATATAATTATTAAAACCATTTAAAGAGAAGTTTTGAGCGGCTGAAGTAAGCTTGGTTTTTAAAAACGTCATAAATAATTTATACTTTTTTTTTATCCTTATCTATACCACAGATACATCCAAAATGTTTATCGTTTAATAAGCTTTAATTTCATATGAAATAAGTTGGGGTTGAGAGTAAAATAAATGGTTGCAAAGCTTTAATTTCTTTTTTTGTGTGTCGATGATCTGGAGTGTATATTATAGTATATTTATTATATTTTAATAGATATAAATTAATAAATACACTTTTCATTTTTAAAAAAATTGCATTTTATATATATATATATATATATTACAATGTTTTTATATTTCGACGTTCATATATTATATCTTAAGATATCAATTTTAGTCGAATAATAGGTCATTAAATACACTTGAATGAGCCAAAACAACTTCTGTTTATTCCATTTTTTTTAAAACGTTTCGATCTCTGTTTTTTAATATAAATAATGGGATCCTTTTCAGTTCTGGAAAAACAATACCTATCATTGGTACAACAATTAAAAGTTTTATACATTTAAACAATAATACCAAAGTTTTATTTCTTCTAATTGAGCATCGGGGAGTGGGGTAGCTCAGTGGTAGGGCACTGAGCTTCCAATGCTAAAGGTCTCAGGTTCGAACCCCGCCTCATGGCAGAAAATTTATTTATCTGTTTCATTGGCTGTGGGGCGACCCTGGGTCGGGAGACCCTCCTGGGTAATATCCAGCCTCTACAAAGTGGGTACCCTTAATTAATTAAGTTGAGCGTGATCTCGGTCAAATCACCTCCACCTCCTTACACAACCGTTGACCTAGAAGCAGTGCTTTCTCTAAATAGTACTGAACCCCAGACGCTTCATGGATTGTAGTAGTACAGGTTTTTTTTTTTTTTTTAATTGAGCTTCGATACCCCAAGCCGTGCAGCACACGACAGCCTCAACAGTACCGCCACAAGGACATCAACCTTCTGGGGCCGCAACGCGCATCCCGATAATGGAGTCCGAGAATACTAACAATAACAGTGTACACAACAATCTCTGTTTGGTTGTAATTAAAATTGTCAAATTAAAACATTAAAATTGCTAACATGATGAATTAAAACAACCTTACATATATTTTATACTTACGCCAAATGCTAAAATTTAATCATGAAAAGAAAGTTCTGGATAACGAACATATTCAACAAAAAAGATTGATTGTGGAAATGATGTACTTTGGAATGACAAAGAACACAATAAACACGATATTCCATATTCCATATTAGAATATATGTGCTAGTGGACGGTGCTGAGACTGTCTGTGTGTCCCAGGCCTCATCGAAGCTCTATTTTTTAAAATTCTAGCTTTGAAGAGGATCCCATGGTTGACTAATAAAAAGAAAATACCGGGATCAAAACGTCAATAAACAGAAGAAATGAACATTCAATAGTTTATTAAATAATAATTAAATGACCTTATTCCCAATAAATAGTTAAGTTTAAATTTAATACTCAAAGGTCGATTAAGGATAAGTTGTAATATATATATATATATATATATATATATATATATATATATATATATATAGAGAGAGAGAGAGAGAGAGAGAGAGAGGAAGAGAGAGTGAGATATAGAGAGGATAGAATGTACGTAAGAGTGGAAGCCAGCAGCTGTCGAGCACACCTGGTACCTGCCCCCTAACCGGCTCGCGGTGGATCCCTGGCGCAGTTTGCTCCAAGCTATATTGTTCTGTGTTCTGCGTCCACTGCTCCCGATACCTTTGGGGGAGCTTGTAATGAGGCTTTTGAGAAAGCTTTTCTCTTAAAGCTATCAATATTATTAACACTAAAATAAGCATAAAACTAAAAAAGAGACAGGACGTAAATATGTTATAAACGAAAAAATCAACAAAGCTATGAGTCACCAACCTAAATGTGGATAGTTAACTTGCCAACGTTTCGCCAATTCAACCATCTTCAGGGCAGGAAAACCAAGATTACTTATATGCAGAAAAAAAATGTCTGCCAAGAGAGGCCAGTATAGCTTCTCCCATTTCCATTGGTTCCCCACTTACTCAAGGTCTACTTCTACTAATACGACTTTTACTAATTCTAACCTTTCTTCTAGCTTTGAGCCAAATCGAACGAGTCGTTTCTGAAATATCTGAAATATCATAGAAAATACATTTGCGTGTGCGCAACCGGAAGTACTTTAAATAATTTAATTAAATCGATACAACACCATGACTTTATTAATTCCTATCTTTCTTTTAACTTTGAGCTATATCTATTGAGCCGTTTCTGAAATATCGGCAGATGATAGAATATACATTTACGCATGTGCAATCGGTAGTACTTTATGGAATTTAATTAAATTGATATGGGACCATCTAGGCACCAATTCGCACAATTCTTGAAAATTTTATAAACATCGGATAAACGGTAGTAGGTGATATGTCCGTCGTATCGATTTGACTACCGACAGACACCGAAACAAATTTTATCCTTGACGTCTGAAACGTAAAACGTGGACATTTTCGATTCTGAGCACAAACTTTTTTTTTAACCTCCTGCACGAAAACAAAGCTTCCCTACTTTCGGTAATGTGGGAGAAAAAAATTATTGCTGTTGACATCTCATTGAGCCACTAACGGATCCAGGAATTAATTTTGGGGGGCTTTAGCCCGAAAGATTTTTTTTCATATACATATAACGATAACTAATTAGAAAAAAAAGAAAGAAATTAATTTAACTACCTATATGAAATGGTGTTTAAGTGGTTCTTGAAGTCCTATTAAATATAATTACACGAACAAGAATACTTTAAGAGATAGTTTTTAATTTTTTTTTTCTGTAAAGCATGGTTATATTTTACCATTTTGCGGGTGAGGGGCTTCAGCCAGAAAACCCCCCCAGTAGATCCGCCTGTGCATTGAGCAATCCTAATGTATAGTGAAGGAAAGAGAAGGTTTTTTAACAGCTGTCCAGAAAGAGCGTTTCATGGCGCGTTGTGCATCAAAAATTTTGAGGAGGGCATATTTCGACGAGATTGAATTTTATTAATTTGTTATTTAATTTAACTTAAAACGTTTTGTATTATTATATTTTACTTATGTATGCAATTTGTTTATCCCTTATTCCTTGTGAATATTTAATAGTTGACCGTTGCATTATGACAAAATGTTATGATGCCTGAGGGAAAAACATAATAAAGTTATTTAATCAGTGATTGAACTATATCAAGTATCACCTAATGAATTTTCGCAATGAACCAAGAAATTAAACAGGAAGGAGATGGTCCGGTGTGGCGGTCATGAATAGGCAAAATAGTGGCAAAACTATTTTATTAAAAAGCCAACGTTTCGACTCGACGTCAGTCTAAGTGAAACTCCTAGCTGAACACACTACCCTGAAGAAGACCTGCAAAGTCGGGTCGCAACGTTGGCTTTTAATAAAATAGTTTTGCCACTATTTAGCCTATTTACGACCGCAACCCCTGACCATCTCCTTCCAAAATAAAAATAAGATTATTCACATTGTTCCCTTTTTCCTTGTATTTCTGCTTATCAGCTGTTCAAAATAATCTTCCTCAGCTGTATTAATAGAAACTTCTATTTCATTCAGTATGCATTTGAATGGCTTCGTGAGATGTCTACAGCAATATATTTTTTTTTTCCTTCTTTTTCTTATTTGTTTTGTCTTTCTGCATATAAATAATTTCAGTTTTTTTCTGTCCTAACGATAGCTGAATTGGCGAAACGTAACTGTTCACCTATATCTCGGATACTCATTGCTTTGTAGTTTGGATTTTTTCCATTTACAAAATTATAAACACTGATTTTATTTTTCTAATTCTCTATTTTCTAAATGTTGTTAGAACATCTACGTAGTATGATCCTAAGTAAGTTATTTTTATCAAATTTTAGCAGTTTTAGAAGTTAGTCGATTGCTCTACATATCATAGGTGATAAATATTCAGGAAGCATTCTTTTTTAAAAAAAAAAAAAATATTATTTATCCCAACGTTTCAACCCATACACCCTCAGTGCTCAAACCACGCCCTGGAGATGACTAGTGTTGCCCAAATGCAAGACCCAGACGAGTCTTGGTCTTGCAAACTCAGTTTGGTCATGGTCTTGGTCTTGCACAAGAGTCTCGCAACAGTCTTACAGTACTGTAATTTGTAGATAGGAGAGACCTAACTAAGCCTGAATGAAAAATTAGAGGAATTAAATGCAAAACTATATTGGTTATACCAATTATTTACATATAGTAACTAAGATTGTCGAGTATTAGTAACTATTTTGCCTTAATTTTTTATTAAAAACATCGATTTTTTTACCAGTCCTGGTCTTGGTCTTGCAACAGTTAGGCGGCCTTGGTCTTGGTCTTGGAAAGTGCAAGACCAAGACCGATTTTGGGCAACACTAGAGATGACCCACATGTTTTATCATAATTTTTTTTTTTGTTATTTTTTCTTATTGCCAATTTCATTAATGGTTTCTTAATATTTGCTGTTTGATGTTGTATTTCAGATACATTTTAAGGTTTTTCGGAGCATTTCAAATTTCTATATAATATTTATTGGTTGACTGTTGATCAGTATTTTGGGGCTAAAATCTATCTTGATAAATTTCTTCTAAACTAACTTATAATCCATCTTATATCTATATTTTGATATCTGTGAGGAGCCGGCGGAGATGTAACTTATTTTGCCCAAATGCGAGACCCAGACGAGTCTTGGTCTTGCAAACTCAGTTTGGTCATGGTCTTGGTCTTGCACAAGAGTCTCGCAACAGTCTTACAGTACTGTAATTTGTAGATAGGAGAGACCTAACTAAGCCTGAATGAAAAATTAGAGGAATTAAATGCAAAACTATATTGGTTATACCAATTATTTACATATAGTAACTATTTTGCCTTAATTTTTTATTAAAAACATCGATTTTTTTACCAGTCCTGGTCTTGGTCTTGCAACAGTTAGGCGGCCTTGGTCTTGGTCTTGGAAAGTGCAAGACCAAGACCGATTTTGGGCAACACTAGAGATGTCCCTCATGTTTTATCATAAATTTAAAAAAAATATTTTAAAAAGCACTGCCTCCTGAAAATGTATCACCCATGTTTAGCAGTTTTTGGAATATTAAAAAGTGGTCTGGGGGCTTTCGTGTTCGAAAACTTGGATTTTGCTCCTCAGACAGATCACATACAAGAAAAATAAATGAAGTCAGCTACGATCACTTAATGCAACTTACATTAGACTCTCCCTTTTCATGACTATTGGACTAAACATTATGGGTTGATAATAACCACAAAAAAGTCCAAAATGTTTCGATATAGCGCAGGCAATACTAAATATGATTTGGGTCGATCTCTCTATCTCTGAGGAGATAGGAGTGATCTATTTACGATCCCTGGGTTAATAATAGATGATTAAATAATGTAGCAAGAATTTTTACGACTATAAATATAATTACTATTTTATAATACCGGGATCAACGCAATTGATTTGTTTTTATGTTGTTGACTAGTAGTCAAGATTTTGTGCTGTAAATTCATAAAATTAAATAAACCCTGATTTTACATGTGTAAATATAAAATAAATAAAAAAAAAAGTCGGCATGAATTCAAATTGGTAGTTAATTCCACATAAAATATAACAAAGGAAATCTCATGAGCTCTAGATTAGAGGCCTCAAAATTATAAACCGCGGGACCGATCGGATCCGTGAAAGTTTTTTTTTTTTCTTATCCCCGATTTCATTAATGGTTTATTTCTTAATATTTGTGTTTGATATTCTTTGTATTTCAGATACATTTTAAGATTTTTCGGGGCATTCCAAAATTCTATATAATCTTTATTGGTTGACTGTTGATAAGAGTTTTGGGGCTGACTTCTATCTTGATAATTTTCTTCTAAACTAACTTAAATCCATCTTATATCTATATTTTGACACCTCCGAGGAGCCGGAGATGTAACTAGAGTTGCCAAAATACGATACCGAGATGATTATTGAATTATTGAAACCTTATTCTGTAGAAAGAAAAATTAATAAATGTTTCATCCAAGTGTTTTGTGTTAAATGAGAGAAAAGGATATTAAGCCGATGTTAGATTTATGTAACCTTTATTATTATTTAAATCTCTCTTTCTTTAATATTTAAGGCTAATCATAATTTATTGTTGTATTCTGTAGATAAAAAAAGGCGGAAAGTAATTCACACACCCAAAACATTGAAATATAACAACACGAATCGGTCAATTCCACATGACGATGAAAATGCTGAGTCATCGATGATTCAATTGATAAATAAATGAACTACAATGATGGATCTATTTGAACTAATTTATTAATCTCTTTTTTTTTTTTTTATTTATTGATGATATTTACAACTGTATTGCAAGTAAAAATACATTCAGTAAATGTGAACAAAGGAATAAAATAGCATGAAATCACATGTTGAGAAACTACCCATTGGTAGCACTCTAAAAATGTATTTACAAAAGGAGATCTCGAGGCCATCTTCTTTTCAGACGCCTCTGAGGGTTGTCAGGGATCGAAGAGGAAGCAAGGTTAGAAACGAGAGGGTTTGGATGGTTCTGAAGTTTGTTATGGAAGGATAGGTATCTGGATTGGGCCAGGTCAGAAACATAAGGAACATTAAGGTCGTTATGGATGATTTTGTTTGTGACAAAGTAAGGAGCAGTGAGGATTTTACGAAGGATTTTGGATTGATTAATCTCTTAAATCTTATCTCAAGTCCACTAGTAGTGTTGCCCAAATGCGAGACCTAGACGAGCCTTGGTCTTGAAAACTCAGTCTTGGTCTTGGTCTTGGTCTTGCACAAGAGTCTCGCAGCAGTCTTGCAGTTACTTATATAATCCCGATTGAAAAATTAGAAGAGTTAAATGGAAAAGTATATTGGTTGTACCAATTATTTACATATAGCAACTAAGATTTTCAAGCACTAGTAATTATTTTGCCATAATTTTTATTCAAAAAATCGATTTTTTTAAACATTCCTGGTCTTGATCTTGCAACAATTAGGTGGTCTTGCACACTTAAGTGCACTTTGCAAGACCAAGACCGATTTTGGGCAACACTAGATGTAACCGTATTAAATCCACTATTCGTTAAATGTTGTAGAGAGTCGTCAAATTTTATAATGCTTCTATTGATACATTTATTTACTTTGAGCAAATTTAATAATGAAGTTTGTCTGACATCACTTTTTCAAAGAGAATAGTTTCAGCTATTCTTTTTAAAATTACACTTAGAAATAGCTGAAGTCTCTTGCTTGATTTTTTTTCATAATATTGAAAACTTAACAAAAAATTTTTTTAATGAGGACAACGAGAAAGAGAAAAATATTATTGTAGGTACTAATTAGGCTTTTGTACTCTCAATTAATAAAATAGTTTATTCCAAATGTTCGTCTCTTCAGGGATACAATATGTTTTTAAAACAGTTTGTGAATTTTCATTCTGAAAAATATATAAAAAAACTTTCAGAGGACTTACTGGTAGACACTAGTCCATTTATAAAATCAATACAAGCATTAAAAAAGAATTGTGACGAGCCAAAAATATAACAAATATAAGCCCAGACACGACTGAAATGCTTCGTGTTCAGGATTCTGATTTAATGTTAATTTAGTTCAATTTTGTATTTTAATCATCGAGATTTTTTTTTTTTTTTATTAACGAAATTTACAACTGTAATTAATAATAAATACAACACGTAAATATGAGGAGAAATTACCCATTGGTAGCACTCCAATTATATTTCTATATTAGAAGGTCCCTAGGCCATCTTCTTTAAGACGCCTCGGAGGGTTATCAGGAATAGAAGAGGAAGCAAGGTTGGAAACGAGAGGGTTCGGATGGTTCAGAAGTTTATTATGAAAGGACAGGTATCTGGATTGAGCTAAATCGGAAACATATGGTACATTTAGGATGATTTTATTTGTGACAAAGTAGGGAGCATTAAGGATTTTACGAAGGATTTTGGATTGTAGGGATTTGATACGAGAGGAATTTGATGTTTTAGTAGAGCCCCAAAGCTCGATCCCGTAAGTCCAAATAGGCCTTATTATAGTAATATATATGAGTCTTTTGTAAATAGTTGGCAGTTTAGAGCGTTTGTCTAGTAAATGCTGGAATAGTCGGAAACGTCGGGCGGTTTCTAGTCGTTTCAGTCTGGTATGGGGGTTCCAAGTGAGTCGTTTGTCAAGGTGGAGTCCTAGGTATCGGATTTGGTCAACAGGGATAAGTGGGGTATTGTTAAAGGATACTGTAGGACAGGAAGTCATAGGTTTACGACGAAGAGTAAAGGTAATTTGATGGGATTTATTGGAGTAATCATCGAGATTAAAATTGAATTTGACAGAGAGACTGCATAAATTCATCTGCTTATTGTCAAATTCACGAAAAGTCAAGAATAAAACATCCTTCGTAAAATCCTCATTGCTCCTTACATTTTAACTAATAAAACCATCCATAACGATTTTAATGTTCCTTATAATTCCGATGTGGCACAATCCATATACCTATCCTTCCATAATAAACTGCAGAACCATCCGAACCGTTTCGTTTCTAACCTTGTTTCCTTCAATAATAAAATAAAAAGGAAAAAAAAATAAAAGTAAATAAGAAGAAGTACGTAGAATATTAAATAGCAGAGCTCCATGAAAGATCTCTCCTAAGTTGATTAGGATTAATGTTCTCTAAAAATAAATTAATTCGCGTTTGCCACTCGTTAGGCATAAAACGCTGGAAGGAAAAAAAAAATCGCGACAAAAAACGTGTTTACAATCGGACAATGAGAAGGGGAATGTTGGCTTAATGAATCTTGTGTGAGCTAATAAAAGAAATGAGCTAATATAGACATTAGCTCATGTGCTCATGAGTTAATGCTCGCAATTAGTTGAGTTCTACTCCGTTGGGTACGTCACATTTTTGTTTCATAATGGCGCGATTTCGGATCATGTGGCTGTAGTATGCGCTTCGGTCTAATGAGCAGTCGTGTCAGATCTACTAATTTATATCTTACACTCTCAATTATTACTACGTATTTTTTACTTTATTTTTTAAATGAAAAAAAATAATCTACAGAGGTAAGAATCACTCAGCTTAGAATTCTTAAAATGGATCAGTGAAATTCCTTGTTAATTATAGTCGGTGTTGCGCATTAAAAAAAAAAATATATATATATCAAATAATTGAATTTATATATAATTAAAAACGCTATAAATTATTTCACAGTGGTTTATTATTTCCAAACAATCATACTTGTAAAGTAACATTACCATCCTAGTGACAAAGAAAAAGAGATAAAAACTGATTCCAATCATTAGTAATATGCTAACCAAATTAGTATTACTTCAGTAACACATTCAAAAATCAAAAACCAAAATAAACGATATAACTTTTGCAGTATAACATATAAAAAACATCTAGCGACCATATCTTTGCTCCTAATTGTCCAATTTTGACAATTTTTTTTTTTAGGAAATAATATCCACAAAAAATTGCATACTTTTTGAGTTAATCGGAATCTATTTTTACCATCCCTCATAACTTTTTTTTCCCAGCTTCTTTTCGTTGAAGTATGTTATTGTTTTATATATATACATTTTTTTTATAGTCGGTCCAAGACTCCCACTGAAGTCCTATACTGCTGAAGTATGTTATATAGATAAATTTAAAAGGAATCGAGAAGAAGACTTTAGCGAAGTTTCATTGAAATTTCAGCTGCCATCTTGAAAGAAAACGGCGAATAGTAATATCGAGATAGGAGTATCATTCTCGAGTGTTCTCTGACTTTGATGAGAAATTTGAAAAAAAAAATCGTAGTCTGGAGGAAAAGTCGCAGACAGCGGACGGACAACTTATTTTTTCATTTTCTTTTCTTTTTTTTGTGATTTTCCGATTCCAACGTTAAACTTGAAATTTTAAAGGGGGTAGGTTAAATATTTAAATTTTTAGGACGATTACAATGGTTCATTATTGAAAATAATGAACCTAAATTAACAACATAATATTAATGTATAGAAAATACTTGAATGCACACCATATTTCTTCAGATATGTTAACAGTAAAATAAATACAAATTTATTAGTAGGATTGGACTAAATTTGTGCTGTTTTAATCTGTAGATTACGTCTCCTCGAAGGATCTTACCAGATAACCTTGAAGAACATGATAAATTCATTGTAATTTTCAAAATTTAGTAAATAAAATTATTCTTGTTTTGAATGATATTATGCTACGTTTTTATTTAAAAAACACCTAAAACTCGATTATAACAAATATTTTTTGGCTGGCTATTAAAATACTGATAAACATACTGCTGAAGTATGTTATATAGATACATTTAAAGGGCATCGAGAATAAGACTTTAGCGAAGTTAATCGGTACATTCTTTTAGGCGCTACAGTCTATAGTATCGCAGGTTTTTCGGTCGCCATCTTGAAAAGAAAAGGCGGATAGAAATGTCGAAGAAGGAGGATCATCCTCGTGTTACCTCTAATTTTAAATCCAAATTTTAAAAAATCGGTTCAGTAGTTTCGGATAAAATGCGCAAACGGCAGACGGCGGACGGGCTAACAGAACTTAATTCGTTTTTCGAATTCTACGTATCCTGAAACGAAAAAACCTCAAATTCTGAGAGGGGATTAAGTTTTTTAATTTTTTGTTCGATCACAATGGTTCAAAAAAAAATGTAGGCATTAATTACCCTTATATATTATTGTACTCAAAATCTATTTGTTCGGGTGAAAAAGAGCTGCAGTTTTCTCACTTATTAAGATCATAGAAGTCTATTACTGAGATCATACTTGGATGCTTTTATATTTCTATTTTATCTCATCCATTACAGCGGATCCAGGATTTAATTTTAGTGGGGACTTTAACCCGAATACTTTATATAACGTAGTAGTGCAAATTGCTTAGTTAAACGTTACAAACCAAGGCCACGAATTGTCAAATAAATCTATGTAGGGTGGAAATAAATTAGCATTTCGCTGAATGTTACGGGTGAATGGAAAGTATATTTGGTTGAATGGAAATTTCTGGAAGAAAAGCTAAACATGTCGAAGATGGACAAGAACCAGAAAATTAATTTATTTGAAGAGAAAAATGATATTTTTAGATGCGCCTATGAGATAGAGAATCAATATTTATATTGATATTAATATTTCAAAATAGTGATTATTCAAAAATGTGTACAAAATCGATAGAAACATCGACTCACGTTTGTATCGATATTTCAAGTTATTCAAAGGGCGATATTTTTTATCGATATTTGGCTACCAATATCTCATCCCTACTACAAGCGCACGATTTTCTAATTTCATAAAGGAAAAATTCTTCAAAGTTCCTGATAATTTAAGGTTATGAAATTTCACTTAAGACCAGTGGCTCCAACTCAGTAAAGCTTAGATTGATTATCTAAGATTAAACCAAGTTTTCTAAGGTCGACCGATCAAGATTAAACTTGGTTTGATCTTAGATAACGCTAAATAAATCTAAGCTTTACTATGTTGGAGCAACTGTCCCTTAATGACTTTTAGCAATAAACCGACGATACAGTGTAGATTTTATAAAAAAACAAACTAAAAAACTACGGTCTTTAGACTATAGGAAAGAAGTGAATACATCAACCAGGCGAAATTAATAACATGAAATATAAATTATAAATAATAGCTCATTGTAAAGATAATGAAATGCTGAACATTTCCCTCGTTTACAGTATGCAGGTCTAATTTTTAGTTTCAGAGATATTTTAATCCATATCTTCCATAAAACTCGTTAACATTTGGTTTTGAGCACCATCTTTTTGCCTCTCCTACGCACTAACTAGTGCTGCCCAAATGCGCAGGTCTCGCAACAGTCTTGCAGTTACTTATTAGCTTATTACTATAGATATATTACTGTAATGTTTTAGACAGAAGAAATCTAACTAAGCCAGAATGAAAATTTAGAGGAGTTAAATGCAAAAGTATATTGGTTATTCTCATTATTAACATATTAACTAAAATTGTCGAGTATTAGTAACTATTTTGCCTTAATTTGTATCAAAAAAATCGATTTTTTTTACCAGTTCTGGTCTTGGTCTTGGTCTTGCAAGACCGATTTTGGGCAAAACTAGAACTAACACGCTTAAGGAACAATTTTCAAAAATGCTGTTTATAAAGAAGATGAAACATTGAACATTTCCCTCGCTTACATTATAGAGGTCAGATTATTAGTTCCTGAGATAGTTTAATCCATGTGAACCACAAACACCTATCCATAAAATCCATAAAAACATTTCAATTAGCCGACTTTCCCCGAACGTTATCACATCGGATATCTGACGGATATATCTAATTCACTCTATACATAAAAAAGTGCAAAACGCCCCTAAAGAAGTTTTCTCCTCTCTCAAAAGAGGATTAAAAATATGAAATACAAACTATAAATAATAACTCATTATAAAGAAGATGGAATGCTGAACATTCCCCTCACTTTTAGTACGCAGGTCCAATTTTTAGTTTCTGAGATATTTAGTTCATGTCTTCAATAAAACTCATCATTTTTGACACTAAGTTTTCCTTTTCACCTCTCTAACACGGCGTCGCGTTAAGATACACTTTTGAATAATAACATATTACAAATAGGATGAAGTGATGAACATTTCCCTCGCTTAAAATAGACAGGTGTGATATTTAGTTTTTAAGATATTTTAATCCATATGTAAAAACATTTCAATTAGTCGACTCTAGCCGACTTTTTCCGAGCGTTAACACTTCGGAAATCTGACGGATCAATCTAATTTACTCTTCACAAAAAATTGCAAATAAAACTCGTCACATTTTTTACACTATTTTTTCCTTTTCGCCTCTCTAACACGGGATCGCGTTAAGATACAATTTTGAATAATAGCTCATTACAAAGAGGATGAAATGATGAACATTTTCCTCGCTAAAAATATGCAAGTGTGATATTTAGTTTTTGAGATATTTCAATCCATATGTAAAAACATTTCAATTAGTCGATTCTAGCCGACTTTACCCGAGCGTTACCACTTCTGAAACCTAACGGATCAATATAGTTCACTCTCCACAAAAAAGTGCAAAACGCGGCTAATGAGGTTTTACTTCTTCTTTTTTTCTTTAACTTATTTATTGAAAAATATTACAATCTGTCTCAAGGACATTTATAATAGTTTTAAGAGATCACATTCACACACAATAAATAAGAATAAAACAACCTAAAAATAAATAAATAAAAAGAATACATATATAACTACATACAATATTTACAATCTGACGAGAGAACTCCAAACCAGACTTCAACTGTGGAGCGAAAAGCATGACTCCAGGAGATCCCTGCACTTCTCTTTAAAGCGCATCACTGATGCTAAAGCCAGTGAAGATTGAGCGAGAGCGACTTCTAAAAACAAAAAAAGGGAATTATTATATAGCATAGCCATTTTGATCGTTGTTATAGGTCAAGTCAGGCAGGCACAATTTTTGTTCGCACACACAGGGTTGGGAACCCCCGGTTTAATGGTGTAATGCCCCTCTACGTTGCTTTCCCATGCAGCCAACGTACACCTTCGCCTTATCTATAGCCACCCATTCCTCTTGGCAGATAGGCTCCTCTGTATTCATGTTTCCTTCCGAAGGACCTGCAGATCGCGAAGAGTGTCCTTATAAATCCGCTCTGAAGCCATCTCGCGAACTTGGTATTCAAAAGGGACCATTCAAATCCTGAGAAGGTCCATCGACCAGTGACTGACCTCCTGGCAAGAGACCAGCCTTAGTACCTCGCAAGTTGAGGTTCGAATCACGTACGGCCAGTTGTCATCTGTTGCTCTCGCTCGGTACCAGTTCCCAGTCTGGTTAATTACTGTTAAATCCAGGCTGTTCGCTCCTCTTCGGGGAAAGGACTTCTTTGCTATTCCGGCCAGCGCTCCTGAGTGCGGTCGGCCGCGTAGGCATTGGCCTCGTGTCCTCCGGAAGGTTTGAAAACATAGGATTAAAGGATTCTAATCCATCTCCGAGAGGATCTGAACCAAAGGCGAAAAAATAATGATTTTTAAAAGTTCAAAATAAAATTTTGTTGTTATCAGTACTTCTGACAGGTGTGAATAAAAAAAAAAATAAAGTTAAAAAAAAAGCTGCAAATTATTTCACAATGGTTTATTAATTCCAAACAATTATACATCTAAAGTAACATTTCCTTCCTAGTTACTAAGAAAAATAAATAAAAGGTGATTGCAATTATTGGACTAAACTTTTTTTTTAATCATTAGTAATATGCTAAAAAAATTGGCATTACTTCAGTAACACATTATAAAATAAAAAAAAAACAAATCAAAGGATATAACATTTGCAGTAATAATATTTTTTTTTTAAATAGAGACCATATCTTTGTTCATAATTGTCCGATTTTAACTTTTTTTTTTTAGGAAATTCCGTAAACTTTTAAAAAACTATCCCGAAACGCGAAACCTTAAATTTTGAGAAGGAGTTAAGTTTTTGAATTTCTTGGTCGATCAAAATTTCAAATGAAAAAATCAAAGATATACATTAGCATTACAACATATTAAAAAAAAATAGAGACTAGGTTTTTTTTTAGGAAATTCCGTAAACTTTTAAAAAACCTACCCTGAAACGTGATATCTGAAATTTTGAGAGGGAGTTAAGTTTTTGAATTTCTTGGTCGATCAAAATGGTTCATTAATGGAAAATATTTTATCAGAATATTCACTAAAAAGTGTACACTTTTTGAGTTATTCGAAATTTAATTTTACCATCCCTCGTAACTTTTTTTCCAGCTTCTTTTCGTTGAAGTATGCTATATAAATAAACCAGAAATATTTGAAAATCGCGATATCTCTATTGATGTAGCTTTGATTTCGATGAAACTTCCTTCATTTTTAGAAAATTTATATACCTTTAAAATATATTATTACAATATTCACAAAAAAGTGTACACTTTTCGAGTTTCTTACCATCCCTCGTAACTTTTTTTACAGCTTCTTTTCTTTGAAGTGAGCTATATAGATAAATTTAAAGGGCGTCGAGAAAATGACTTTAGCGAAGTTTCATTGAAATTGCTACATTCGTTTAGGCGCTACAGTCTATAGCTACGCAGGTTTTCCGGTCGCCATTTCGAAAGGAAAAGGCGGATAGAAATGTCGATGAAGGAGGATCATCCTCGGGTGACCTCTGATTTTATATCCGAATTTCAAATAAATCGGCCCAGTAGTTTCGGAGAAAATGCGCGAACGCGGACGGACAAAAAAATTCTTATACTAGTTTTTCGAACTCTACATATCCTGAAACGTGTAACCTCAATTTTTTTTTTTTATTTTGTCAGCAAATCAGAAATCTTTCAAATAAATATGGGTATTGTCAATCAAAAATTGTGTACTTTTTTTAGTTATCGGTAAATAAAATATTGAATTCTTTGTAACATTTTTTGAACAAAAAAACTTTTACATTTTTTTTTTTTTTACATATATAAAATTATCGTTATACAGAAGTACTATGCCAGAAACCTTCCCAGATGTGTACGCAACAACTTCCCAACATTTCATGGCGATCGGATCAATGGTTTAGTAATGCATAAAGGACAAACAGACAGACAGACATTTATTTTTAATTTCACTTACGTTTATATGTAATATATAGTAAGTGTAAGTATTGCGATCGAGAAAATTTTTGAATCTGAGTTTTCAACGGATTCGAAATGACCAAGTCCCGAAAAATGGTCTATGTGTCTGTGTGTTTGTATGTTAGCAGTCTAGCTCAGTAAAAAAAGGTCGTACGAAACTGATATCACGTATTTAAGATAGGTATATGCCTTAGATTTGACAGCAACTTTTTCCTTAAAATCGGCTAAGTGCCACTTTATATCAACGTTAAAACACATTGTTATAATTTTCTCAAAAACGGCTCTAACGATTTTGATTAAATTCAGTGTATCACTGTATAATTAAGTGGTCTTTAATATCAATTAGGTCTTATCCCATTGATGTCACTTTACAGGGCTTAAATGCCCAATGTTCATATACGTCTTCCTCTAAAGTACCTTTAATATGGTTTATTTTAAAAAGTTAATCATTTCACATTATTCAGAGTTACGAAAAAATGCTAAATATAACTTTTGAAAGAATTTGATAAGTTAATAAAGAGAAAAAAATAAAAATGCAGAAAAACTCGTAGCTATAGACTGTAGCGCCTAAACGAATGTACCGATTTCAATGAAACTTCGCTAAAGTCATTTTCTCGACACCCTTTAAATTTATCTATATAACATACTTCAACGAAAAGAAGCTGGAAAAAAAGTTACGAGGGATGGTAAAATTAAATTTCGATTAACTCAAAAGTATACACTTTTTTGGCGATAGGGTTTTATAAAAGTTTACAGAATTTTCTAAAAAAAAAAAATTGTTAAAATCGGACAATTGGGTGGAAAGATAGGGTCTTTAGTTTTTTCCTTGAACAAGCGAAAATTTGGATAAATTTAAAATATTTATCATATTATTATTATTATTATTATTATAAACATATTATTATAAAATATAAGGATAAATTTAATTTTTGAGACTAAAAAAACTTTTTTCTACAGATATTTAAGAAATTGACTTTCCTAAGAATATCTTTCATAAGAAATAAGTACCTAAATTTATACCTTTATTCTCAGCTCTATATTTCAACACTGCAATCACCACCCACCTCTGGAATCAACGTACTCATTGTCTGCATAGATAACTTTTTCAACTAAAAATATCACTAAAATGACATCACTCAAAAATGTTGAAATTGGAATTAGTCATTCTGTGGTTTATAAAAGCAAAGAAAGTTGTGTGGTTTATAAAAGCAGATAAAGTGAATAGATTTTTATTGCCTGTTGATATTAAATAGACATTTTGTAATTATAAAGGTCCTAATGACTTGTTATCTGTAAGCTTTAAGCTTTAGCTCCGTTTAAAATGAATTTAGAAAAATTTTATAATAGCCCAGCATTGCCAGAAAATAATTTCTATTCCAAGTAGATCGGTAAGTGAAAGTTGTGTGTTGCGCGCACCAGTTTTTTATACATATAGATAATTTAAAACAATATAAGCCTTAACGTTTTCTCTTTTCCTTGAAGGGCTATTTATCTGTTGTGCCTAGACAGGTTTAGAAAACTTTTACAAGCTCGTTGGAAATCTGTTGTCACCTTTAGACCAACTCTCCCTCGAGGCGCGGTGAGGTAACGACGCCCACGCTAGTCACTAGTTACCTTTAGCGGCCCCTGTCGTAGGTTATCTGCCACTTTATGTTACGTCTTCTTTTATATTCATATCGCATTTCTCCTTGTTTTTAAGGCTCACTATCAATTAAATATATAATATGTTTAACTCATCAAGTAACGAGGAGAAAATTTTGAGCTCAAGATAAAAAAAAACAAAAAAAAAAAAAACGTATGCTTTAGACCACACGGTAGAAGTAAAAACTTCAAGGCGAGATTAATAATATCAAATATAAATTATAAATAATTGCTTATCATAAATAGGATGTAATGCTGAACATTTTACTCTTACGATTCAAGAAGGAAGCAAATGGTATTTACTAGTTCTTAGTATCTAATTAAATAGAAAAAGTTTGCCCTCCTCAAGATTGAAAACGCCCCATTTCCAAGAGTTTTCGTAAATAAAATAGTTGTAGGTTACGATGAGCTGAAACTATTTACGAAGTTTCAGGCGGTTTTCGACACTATTTTCACCTTTTCTCCTCTCTAACACGGCGTCGCGTTAAGATACAATTTCGAATAATTGCTTGTTACAAAGAGGATGAAATGATGAACATTTCCTTTGCTTACAATGTGCAGATCTGATGTTTAGTTCTTGAGATGATTTAAACCATATTCAAAAACTCTTCAATTGAGGGACTCTAGCCAACTTTACCCGACCGTTACACATCGGAGATCTGACGACTCAATGGAATATTTACTCTCCACAAAAAAAGTACAAAATGCGCCTAAAGAATTTTTCAGTTAAAAAAAAAGTTTTCAAGTTGTTTGTGATATTTAATCATGACCTACATTCTCATCCAATTACATTCTTACTAACGCTACTAGGCAAAGAAAGTATTATAGGTGTTAGTATTATGCAGCTCTATTGCGTCTATGTTGATTGCATCCATCTGCTTTTTGGGCTTCCTTGTGTCTTTTGTATATTATTGAAGCATTCGATTTCGTGTAGAGGTTTCCAAATGGATTGCTCAGAGGTACATGCCCCGCCCATCTTAATCTCCGAGCTTTCATATCATGAGATATTGATAGACCAGTTTCTGTAAGCAGCTCTTTATTGTTTTTTTTCTCCATGTGTAAGTACTTTGATTCCAGATAGGTCCGGTAATCTTGCGGAGTATTTTCCTCTAAAATGGTTCAATACTTTTTTTTCTATGGTATTGGTAAGTGTACAGGTCTCACAGCCATATACAAAAATGCCTTAATCATATCATTTTACACCCTTAATTTGTCTTCATTTACTCTAGCCGATTTGCTTTGCTCTCTTATCAGAGTCTTAGAGAGTTCCTCAATGTCCTCTAGATTACTTCCAAGGACAGCTATATCATCTGCGTAGCCAGAGATTTTATGATTCTATCCGACGGGGAATTCTCCATTTTCGAGTGATGTTATTCTTATCATCTTCTCCAGGACTAAGTTGAACAACATCGGTGATAGTCCATCTCCCTCATGTAACTCATTCAAACTTTGAAGGCTTCAGAAACTTCTTGTATTAGAATTTGGGGTCATTTGTAGACGCCTATGCTAATCCCACCAACTTAGCGGGAGCTCCCAGTTCATTCATGGTTTTCCAAAGAAATGGTCTGTCCATAGAATCATAAGCTGCTTTGAAATCGACAATGAAGCTACTTTCCATCGTTTTTCGAGTATTTGTTTTAGGATGAAGATCTGGTCTAGGATGCTTCTTCTTCTTCTAAAACCAGCTTGGTGGTCATCTATTATATTTTCGCAATCCGGATATAGCCGATTGGTCAATTATAACCTAATATACTGAGTGTTTCAGAGTTAAGTGGCCAAACTGCAAAAATGAAGTAAAGAGCTCAAAACAAGAAAAAATTTTCACTGAAGGTATGTTCGCAAACGCTTAGTTTAGGAGATATTCACACCTAAATATTTTCGTTATTATGAATTATTTGCGTTATATGAAATAAATAAAACCTATTTATTTTTCTAACTATTTTCTTAATTAAATATAAATATTAACAGTCATATTAAATATTGTTCAAAGTGATTTCCTTGAGCATTAAGACAGGCTCGGCATCTTTCTTCAACAGCAGCAATGGCAGAACGGCATTGGATATGTGTTATTGTTTCACAAGATTCAATTATCCTTCTTCGTAAGGAATTAAGGTCATTGACCGGACTTGCTCAATCATATCCTGTATCCCAATCAATGGATTGGCCATGCAGGACCAGTGGCATGGCCTGCACGCTCTCCAGACCTGACACCACTGGAATTTTTGGTTTCGGGTTGCCATTAAACAAAATGTTCTGCCATTGCTGCTGTTGAAGAAAGATTCCTTCATGCTCAAGGAAATCACTTTGAACAACATTTAATATGAATGTTAATGTTTACATTTAATTATTAAAGTAGTTAGAACAAATAAATAGGTTTTATTTATTTCATATAACGTAAATAATTCATAACAACGAAAATCTTTAGGTGTGAATATCTCCGAAACAAAGCATTTGCGGACACACCTTCATATGTAATTTTTTTTCTTGTTTTGAGGTCCTTAATTCATTTTTGCAGTTTGACCACTTAACCCTGAAACACCCTGTATATGTAATAATGAGTGATTGTGTATTCACTATACAAATTGCTTATATTTACACCAACTTTCAATATACTTATATATATATATATATATATATATATATATATACTTGTTGGATAAAATGATTTCTTTGTTATGATCCTGTCGATACACAGTAATAGCTTTAGCGAATTAGCTTAGTCAGAACTGAGTCGGCTTGTTCCGATTGTTCAGCAGTAAAAGAACTCTTTGTCCGACTGTCGTTTACTTCTTGCTGTTCGTCAACATCGATGGCTGTTTTCAAATAAATATTAAAAAAAAAATAATAATAAAAAAATTAGCTTGTATAAAGCATTTATAAAATGTGAAAGGAACGATTGATAAAACTTTTCCTTTTTGGAACTATGCCGAAATATTCTTGTTTAGAACAGTATTTCTTTTTATGGTAACGTGTAGCGGTTTTGAAAATTTTACTCCTGTTCTATTAACAAAACATGAACTGTACAATGTATAAAATAATTGAAAATATGCAAACAAATCTGAATGAATGAGATATTTATTTAATTAATTAATTTTTTGTAAACTATTTTAATTAAATATATAGTTAAGAAAAACAGTTCAGTATCTAATTGCCAGTCATAGGAAGACTACATGTTTCCAATACAAAACGTTTTCCACATTTTTGCAACATGCCACAAACAGTTCTGTAGCCAGTGGCAAAAAAGGTGTCATATTTCATACTAAGGTTTGTCCTTATAAATTGACCGTATCCACAGACCTAATGAGAAAAGTGCACGTCTGCCAGCATATAGCCGCTGGAATACAAAATGGCGGCTATGTAAAGATAGAAGAGCCTCTACAAAGGTTGTAAACGTGTATATAGAGAGTACTTATAGATATATAAAGCTACCAACCCTTTCAATTTATAGTATTTACAGTCTTAAGACATGAAATAATAGTCAGTTACTCCATACCTGAGGATTTCAAGTTGAAAAATTGAGTTAACGATTCATAAAGTTTTTTTCGGTTTTTCGATTATATCAGTGAAACTATGCGTTTTGTCTATAATAATGTAAAGGTGTGAAATTAAAGCTGACAAAATTTTCAATAGAAATGGTTATATTAGTATTTTTCCTCTATATTCTATAGTTTGATATCAGTTCATGTAATTTACTAATTTCGAAAAAAAAGAAATTGTCTTCATCTCATTTTTATCATCATTTGACTCGCTAAATCTTTATCTTTTCATTTTACGAAAAAGTCATGAGTAAGAGAGTTTTTTTAATATTGGTTGTTTAATATATGGCTGCTTTGTATACGGTGGTCTGTCTGATGGGTAGTGTTGCGAAAAATCGGTCTTGGTCTTGCCTCTATTTGTTGCAAGACCAAGACTAAGACTCGTAAAAAAAAAATCGATTTTTTAAAATAAAAATTATGGCAAAATAGTCACTAAATACTTGACAATTATAGTTGATATATGTAAAGAATTGGTGTAACCATCACCAGTATTTAACTCTTCTAATTTTTTATTCAGACTTAGTTAGGTTTCTCCTATCTAAAAAATTATAGTAATAATCTAATAGGTAACGGCAAGACTGTTACGAGAGTCTTGCGCAAGACCAAGACTGAGTTTGCAAGACTGGTGGGCTTGAGATAAGATTTAAGAGTCTAATAAATTATTTCAAATAGATTCATCATTGTAGTTCATTTATTTATCAATTGAATCATCGATGGCTCAGCATTTTCATCGGCTTGTGGAATCGACGGATTCGCGTGGGTGTGTGAATAACTTTCCGCCGCTTTTTATCTACAGAATACAACAATAATTTACCATTAGCCTTGAATATTAAATAAAGAGAAATTTAAACAATAATAAGGGTTACATAAATCTAACATCGATTTAATATAATTTTCTCTCATTTAACACAAAACACTTGGATGAAACATTTATTAATTTTTCTTTCTACAGAATAAGGTCTCAATAATTAACAGACAAATAATCAAATATATTTATTTGAATTGTCCTGGTTAATTAGTCAATTGTCTGATATAAAAGGAATGAGATAATTCAGAACATTGATGGTTTGAAGGAAGGGATTATAGGTATACTACCTGATTGATACATAAGGGCCCACCGAACTGCTGCTTTCGACAGATCGTTCATTATCCGATCCTCATTCCTATAAAACTCCATCCCTTCTCACATTCGTCAATCAAAACCCTTCCTACCTTTAAAATCCGCCTGTTCAATCATTTCTTATCTAATACCCATAAATATGTAAATAGTTACTCCTGTGAATATGTATATAAATTATTAGATCGTTCTTCATTATTTTTACTTCATGTTTATTTTCATTTTTTTATTATTAACTGATTTAAATTAGAATTAACTTATAATTTCTTTCATTATTTTTTTATTTTGACAATTTACTTCTATATATATATATAAATTAATGTATGTCTTTCTGTCTGTCTGTTTGTCCTTTGTGCATTACTAAACCATTCAACCGATCGCCATGAAACTTTGGGAAGTTGTTCCGTACACTCCTGGGAAGGTTTCTGGCATGTACTTCTGTCTTACGATAATTTTATTTATGTAAAAAAAATAAAATGTAAATGTTTTTCTGTTCAACAAAAATGTGTCGCTATAAACTGTAGCGCCAAAATGGCTTACCGATTTTAACGAAACTTGGTAAATCTTCCCCTTGAAACCCTTTAATTTATGTATAACATACTTACTTCCCGAAAAAAAGCTAAAAATGTTACGATGAATTCAATATTTTATTTGACGATAACTAGAAAAGTACAGAATTTTGATTGATAATACCCACATTTATTTGAAAGATTCCTGATTTGCCTACAAAATAAAAAATATGTCATCGAAATAGATAAGCATTATTTCCGAAATAAATAAATTTCTAGCGGCTGTAGGAGTAAAGTGGGTTAAATTATTTTTTTAAGGAAAAAGAAAGTTCACATTTGTATTTCGCACCTCGATAAACCCTCAATACCAATTTTCACTGGAATCGAAAAATAATTATTTTTTGGCTCCAATTTTCGTCAAGGTGGACCTTTCACTAGGTACAATATTATTTCGGAAACTACAAACAGTATGTAGCTAACTTAATAATGGCTCCACCTATAAACACGAAAAAATCAGGGGTTTGGGACCACGTAAACTGCATGGTAAAATCGGACAGTTCGTTGCAGAGTTAAAGTTTACGGTTAGAAAAGGCCGTTTCCTTTTGCTTCCTCGCTACCGAAGGAAAGCATTTATTTATTTTTTTTTAATTGATTAATCGAAAATTTTATAATTATACAGTAATTGAAATTATCATTTGAAGAATTATATGATTCTCCTTATGTAGGTCAATACTATTATACGTTCTTTATATTAATTTTTATTTTAGTTTTATAAGTTCAACTCAGACTGTTTCTGATCATTATGAATGACGGCGTATTCACTCAGATGATTATGAATGTTCGATTTGAATCATGAGAAAAAAAAATCATTAGAATTAGTTTTAATTGAAGCTATTTTACAGACAAATTTGTTTTCCAACTTTTTAAAAATGACAGATGTCCTTTGCTATTAATCTACTCATATGTGCTTTCTATTTTCTTTCTTTTTCATTTTGCCAGGCTAAGCCACAGCAGCGCTAGTACTCTATATTTTTGTTTATGTATCCCTGAGGCTCCTTAGCCCACATTTTCGTCTTTCTGTATTATTCTAAAGGGACTCGTCCCAGAATAAATAAAGCATTATTATTATTATTATTATATGTTATATAGAACAAACTAATTTTAGATATTAATTTCGTTCCTAAGTCCAAAGGATGATGTTTTTGTTATATGAATATCTAAACAGGTTTTCTATCCGAAAAATACCATTTATTTATGACGTTTCGCTCATTTTTTTAATAAAATAATTCCTTAACTTCTGTGTGGACTCTTCTCTTAAGGAGAACCTATTCAGTATTGACTCCTTCCCTTTAACTAAGTTAGCTCTTTCTCCCGACCAGTGCTGACCACACCATCTCCTATAGATATCTTGCCCAAAGATACCCAGAAGACATCCCCTGGAAGATAGGAGATAGGAGAGGATGAGGATGAGGATGAGAGAGGAGTGTGAGATAAGGAAGGGGGAAGCCCAGTGTCAATGACTGGCCTCGCTAGCAGCCGCCCTGAAAACATCGCCACTTCCTTCCTCATTCAGTCTTCTTCTAGCTCGCTGTCTTCCAAGGCTACCATCATCCGGAGGTAGGAGGGTATATCGAGCTGTATATCGATATGTCAGGTCATCGATGATACTACGAGTGTATCGATATTTATATCGTCCGGGATTGATATTTATAGAGGAAAAGAAAAAAATCTAAATAAACAACCTATCACTAGCGAATCCAAGTGATGATTTCGAGCAGAAACCAGCCAATTATCCATAATTTCGAGCTATTGTAATCTTTTTGAAGTAAAAACTTCTTCAAAAACTGCACTTTCTTTGTGAACAGTGAATTAGATTAAGCCGTCAGATCTTCGATGTGTAACGCTCGGGTAAAGTCGGCTGGAGTCGACTATTTGCAGTGTTTTTGCATATGGGTTTCATCTTCTCTGTAATGGGCTATTGTTCTATTTTGACGCAACCCCGTGTTAGAGAGGCGGAAAAGGAAAAAAAATAGTATCGAAAACCAAATGATAACGAGTTTTATGGAAGATATGGATTAAAATATCTCAGAAACTAAAAATCGGACTTGCATACTACAAGTGAGGGAAATGTTCAGCATTTCATTCCCTTTATGATAAGCTATAGTTTATAATTTATATTTCATATTAATAATCTCTCCTTGTCGATATTTTTTTCACTTCTGTCGTATGGTCTAAATCACATACCTTAGTTTTCTTTTTTTTTCTTACTAAATTATTTAAGAAAAAGATACACGTAGAGTCTTTTACATCCGTTATAAGGAGGAATATAGTAAGGTGACGAATTGCGATCATGAAAATTTCCGAACCTCGGGATGTCACAGCAACGTTTTGTTGAAAATCGATTAACCGGAAGTGCTACTTTATATCACATATTTTACACATTTTTACAATTTTCTCGAAAACGGCTCTAACGATATTGATTAAACTCGGTTATAAGATAAGTCTTATTCTCATTGATGTCACCTTACAGGACTTAA